>OY856412.1:304922943-306400443 GCA_963693085.1 Alisma plantago-aquatica
TATATATATATAAATATATATATATATATATATATATATTTATTTATTTATTTATTTATATATACATATATAGGCTGTTTTTTTATTGCCCGCGCGGGTATTGTAGCTGGGCTACCCGTCTCTTTGACGCGGTGGCAACTTACGTAAATACGGCCGATTTCTGTATGCATCAGCCACCGACGCCGCCGTTGCGGCATCCTCCTCGACGAGCCTCAGCCGTCGACCCCGCCATTGCGGCATCCTCCATCAACACTCTGTATGTGCGTCTTAACTGGCCGTCTCTTAGCAATTTGGAATCTGCAGTCCTGGCTCCGTCTATCTCCGACCTCCACCTGTAGCGTCGGAAGAGCTGGTAGACATCGGTTGCGTTCAATAATACCAGCGTACCTCCCGAATCTGTCTTTGGAATCTACAGTCCTGGCTCTGTCTATCTCCGACCTCCACCTATCTCCACTTACGGTCTTCATCACAAATCCATCTTACATGCCGTTCCAATCTATGACTATCCTTGGAGGTAATCGCATTCATTGAACATCCGGTAGTGTGGCTGTGGTCTGGTGTGTCAAGGTGCTCGAGTTTGTGGATGTTTCTGGCAATCGACTAGTCGGCTCCATCAAGAAGCAGGATAGGGGTAAAAGTATTCGAAGCCAGAAACTGCCTTTCTCCGCCAGTAGCTGACCAGCAACGCAACCCACATTGAAGAAGTAGGTGTGTTTTTGAATTATTGTTTACAAACTGAATACCAAATTCTGTGTTGAGCAGTTGATTATCTGCTAAGTATAATCCCTTCTATGATATGTTTGTCTTAGTTATTTTTCGTGCTGTATTAGTCATTTTTATAGTTACTTTTTTGTTTACAGAGTTACTTTTCTATCTCTGCAATGGATGCTAGTCTTGATACTGATGCTTCTAATGCTATTATTGACATTGATGATGATAATGTTCATTCTTCTTCATCTGTTGCTGCTGATACTGTGTCCTCAATTGATGTCCCTAGAGTTGGATTACAATTTGGAAGTTTAGATGATGCCATATCGTTTTACTATAGGTATGCTGGTTTGATTGGGTTTAATGTTAGGAAAGATGATAATCGTTATGAACGAGGTACTAAGATCTTACTTGCTAAAGATTTGGTATGTGATAAGCAAGGTCAGAGTAGTTCTTCTAAGAGATCCAAAGGTCTTCTTAGTCATGTTTGTGACAATATAGGTGAGTTGCATGAGAATTTATCTAAGAAGCACAAGCGTTCTGTGAAAAGGTGTGGTTGTAAAGTAATGATCTGATTTACATTAGATAAGTCTTTATCTGTATGGTTTGTTACTACTTTTGTTGATGAACACAATCATGATCTTGTCGATGATTCTCACTTGCGGTACTTGAAGTGTAATTCATCTCTTGACCAAACTCAAAAAGAGATGCTTTCTTCTATGAGTCAAGCAAATATACCTGTCTCCAGACAACTTGCATTGATAGAAACAGAGTCTGGTGGTTATGAAAACTTGACATTTACAAGTAGACAAGCTCATGGACATCTCAGTAGAAAGAGGAAGGAGTCATCTTTATATGATGTGGACATGGTTTTGGATCGTTTTGCAAGCTTGAAGGTTTTAGATTCTAAATTCTTTTACTCTTATCAAAATGATTCTAATGGTTGCTTGACACATTTGTTTTGGTCTGATCTGGTTTCTGTTGATGACTGTGCATTATTTGGAGATGCTATTGTATTTGACACCGCTTACCGTACCAAGAAGTATTCCATGGTTTTTGGAATGTTTGGTGGTGTGGATCACCATCACAAGACGGTGTTGTTTGCTTCAGCTCTATTGGTTGATGAGAAGTATGACTCTTTTCTTTGGGTTTTCAAGCAATACTTACTTTGTTTTGGAAAAGAGCTGGTTTCCATTATAACTGACCAAGACCCGGCTATGAATGCTGCTATCATTACTGTTTTTCCAAACTGTAAGTATCGTTTCTGCAGCTGGCACATCCTACAAAAGCTTCCATCTAAGCTTGGCAGTGTTCCAAACAAGGATCGGATTATTAGCTCTTTGAATGATTGTGTATGGAATACAGACGATATAGACACATTTGAAGAGAGGTGGAATTATGTAGTTGAAGAGAATGACCTATTACATATTAGTTGGCTTTCTGATATGTATGCTATGTGGTGGGATTGGGTCCCATGTTTTATGCAGGATTCTTTCTTTGCTGGTATGAGGACAACACAAAGAAGTGAGATCTTGAATGCTTTCATTCGAAGTCATGTCAGCAGTAGGAAAATGCTTTTTGAACTTGTATGTTGCTTAGAGACTGCCTAGTCTCATGTGCGGGAGATTGAAAATTTCAAAGATTTTGATGATGATTACAGCAATCTTCCTTTGTCATCAGTATGGCCTTTGGAGGAGAAAATGAGAGGTATATACACCAAGGCAATTTTTAAGATCTTTCAAGCTGAAGTTCATCAAAGTATGGTATATAATGTAAAAGAAACTTATGATGATGTTGAGTTTGAGGTATATCGTCTTGGTGGTTCTTGTTCTCCTCGTCTTTTGAAGAAAGACTCATCCACTGGTATGGTATCATGCAATTGTTTCATGTTAGAATTCAAAGGAATTCCATGTAGACACATACTTGCTTATCTAAAGAGTCGTGATTTTTGCAATCTTCCTGAGCCATATATACTGAAGAGGTGGACCAAAGGATATAGAGATCATCCTTTGATTTTCAGCAAATCGTCTATCATGCAGCTATCCACTGGGAAGAGACTGCAGTTGGTATCTGCTTGCAATTCAATTGTTAATATAGCGTGTAGGAACAACGCTATCGATATGTGTCTTGAAAAACTCATTGCTTTGCGAAAGGAGCTGTTGGAATTAGATGTTGATGATGTTGGTGTAACTTGTTCGAATACAACTTCTTCTTCTGCTGTCAAGGTCCATATTCCCAGTGTTTGTAAAACTAAAGGTAGACCTAAATCTACTGATGTGCGGATTAAATCTGGAGTTGAAATTTCTCTATCTAAAACGAGACAGTGCAAGAATTGTTTACAATATGGTGTTAACCATGACAGCAGAAACTGCCCATTAAAGAAATAGGTGTGTGTTTGAATTCAGCTTCTGTGGTTTGCTGTGGGTCGTATGGCTTACTGAAGTTGTAGATTTGATGCTACTGCTGTTGTGGTCTGTTGTGGTCTTCCTGTTGTGCTTCATGAAGCTGCGAATTTTCTGCTACTACTGACAATGTTGTTATTGAAGTTGATTTATTCACTAGTTTTACTATAATGGTATCCAATTGTTTAGTGTGTGAGTCATGTCAAATTCTGATGTAATTGTAATGGCCAAGATGTACTCTGTGACAGTTGTAATTGATATTTGAATATAATGGTACCCAATTGTTTAGTGGGTGAGACATGTCAAATTCTGATGTAATTGCAGTGGCCAAGATGTACTGTGTAGCTTCAATTGTATCCAATTTAAATCTTTTATAAAGATCATCCAAAATTTGTTTGTTGTGTGATATGTTATTCCTAAATCAATAACTTACTTGTATTTTGGAAGGTTACTTTTTGCAGCTCAGAGTTACTATTTTTATCTAAATCAAACGTTTTGTGTGCACCAGTTACGTTTTGTGTGCACCAGTTACTTTTTGTGTGCACCAGTTACGTTTTGTGTGCACCAGTTATGTTTTGTGTGTACCAGTTACTTTTTGTGTGCACCAGTTACTTTTTGTGTGCACCAGTTACGTTTTGTGTGCACCAGTTACTTCCCTGATTATGATGCAATTGAATTATTATATAAATAGAAATACGAATCTTTATTATCTTCATCCTTGATAATACCACGACCGTACTGGAGAACGGGCATATCTGGGAGATTTGATCTGTAGCAGTTACTCTTTGAACCACAGAGTTACTTTCATGTCGATATAGTTACTTGTTAGTTCATCTAGTTACTCTTCTTGGATCAAAGTTACTGTTTGATATGTACCAGTTACTTTTTGAACCACAGAGTTACTTTCATGTCGATATAGTTACTTGTTAGTTCATCTAGTTACTCTTCTTAGATCAAAGTTACTGTTTGTTCTACAGCAGTTATTCTTTGAACCACAGAGTTACTTTCATGTCGATATAGTTATTTGTTAGTTCATATAGTTACCTTTCTTGAATCAAAATTACTGTTTGATGTGTAGCAGTTACTTTTTGTAACACAGAGTTACTAATGTACTATAACTGAGTGTCCAAATGCCAAACACAACATAACAACAACAGCCAGCTAAAGTTATACGAACATTCAACTAATATCAAACTGATAGTGTCCAAATGCCAAACACAAAGCAACAAAACATAATTATATACCCACAGAACTGATGAACCCATATGTTCTAATGTCAAACAAAAAGTAACAAACCATAATCATAAACAGCTGATCTGCCTTCTGCGAAGGTTACTTTTTTTAACATCAAAGTTACTATTCTTTCATGCATTCAGACTTCTATTTGTGAACGGAATGTTGGACAGAAGAAGAAGTAGTGTCTCCTGCAGATGTTGAGTTGTCTGATGTTGTGGATGAGTCAACTTGAATGGGATTCACAGCTGCTCCCGGTGCTGCTTGGTATATGTCCCTAATGAAGAGCTGATCTGCAGAGTCCTCCGATCCAGAGTATACTTCATCTCCAGGCATTCTGAAGAGTGGAATAAGCTCAGTTGGTGTTTCTAAGTACTTATCTGTGATCCATGTTGTGATGGTCTGGTGATCAGTTGGCTTGAGGTAGATGATCCAACCTTTGCGAAGACTGAGCTGTGTGATCATCCTTTTCCAGCCCTTAGCAGTTGAAAGTGACCCGTTTTTGTTCTGCATAAGGGTGATCTGGAAAGACTGGTTTCCGATTAGGAAGGTGGTCTTGCCTAGATTGATGTGTAAATGGAAATGGTTCCATTCTATAGGAAGTTGAATGGTTTCTATTGTCTTGTCGTCAATGGTGTAGTCGATGGGCTGGATGAAAGGCTCCATGGTAGGCTGTGAAGAAGGTAGTTTGTGAAGAATTTGGCTTTGAAGAAGGTAGGTTGTTCTTGTTGGTGCTGCAAAGAAATGAGAGCACTGGATGAAAGGGCGAAATGAGAGCTCTTGGTGAAAGGGCGGAATGAGGGTAGCAGTGATCTGTGTTCCATTTTGTAAGGACTTATCTTTGCACAGATGCACACTAGAGTCTGCAGACATTCTACTGTTTTTGATAAGTTATGCAGATTTTCTACTGTTTTTGATAAGTTACAGATTTTCTAACGAGTTACTTTTCTTGGTGTTGCAAAGATGCACAGTAGAGTTTGCAGACATCCTACTATTTTTGATAAGTTACAGATTTTCGAAGGTTACTTTTGTTGGTGTTTACATAGTTACTTTTTCATTTGCGGAGTTACTTTCCCGATTCAATAAGTTAGGTTATATATCGCACAAGTTACTTTATTGTTGGATGAGTTACTTTCCCGATTTAATAAGTTACGTTATACATCACACAGGTTACTTCTTTGTCAATAGAGTTACTTTTTCATCCAGAGAGTTACTTTCATGTCGATATAGTTAGTTGTTAGTTCATTGAGTTAGTTTCTTTCTCAGGGAGTTACTTTTGGTTTTACATATTTACTTTTCAGTTGCTTTTTTGCTGGACGAGTTACTTTCCCGATTCAATAAGTTACGTTATACATCACACAGGTTACTTCTTTGTCAAACGAGTTACTTTTTCATCCAGAGAGTTACGTTATACATCTCACAGGTTACTTCTTTGTCAAACGAGTTACTTTTTCATCCAGAGAGTTACGTTATACATCACAGAAATTACTTTTTTGTCAAACGAGTTACTTTTTGATCCAGAGAGTTACGTTATACATCACAGAAATTACTTTTTTGTTTAATGAGTTACTTTTTAATCCAGAGGTTACGTTATACATCACAGAAATTACTTTTTTGTCTAACGAGTTACTTTTTCATCCAGAGAGTTACGTTATACATCACAGAAATTACTTTTTTGTTTATCGAGTTACTTTTTGATCCAGAGAGTTACTTTCATGTCGATATAGTTACTTGTTAGTTCATCTAGTTACTTTTCTTGGATCAAAGTTACTTTTCAGGATACATATTTACTTTTAAGTTCGGAAGAGAGTTACTACACTCATGCAATGAGAACCTGTTGATCACAGTAATTATCATTAAAAACAACTTTACAGAGTTTACTTCAGATTCTGTAACATAAGCCTTGCATTCCATAACCATATACACATATAACTGATGAACCCGTAGGTTCAAATGTCAAACAAAAAGTAACAAAACATAACCATAACCATTTACATATAGTACTGGTTGCAGAGTTTACTTCAGTTAACCATTTACAAAACATAACAAAACCATAACCATTTACATATGTCTAAGAGTTCTTTTTAATCTGACTTGAGCCAAGCATTCAGACTTGGCACAACATCTTCTTCTTTTTCTTTGTTATGCTTGTCACCTGCTCCTTCTTTGCTCTCTTGTTGATCTCTAGTATGTTCTTCAACTGGCCGCAGTCTCCCCTTCTTCATCATTGCTTGGAAGATCTCTGCCCTTATTGCAGGGATGTCTTTGCTTGTGAAGTTCATTTCCTTCCCATTCACTAAGCATTCCAGATATTTCATAACATAGACTCCACAGTCAACATCATCATCTTCTTGCTGGGGGCAATCAGGGTACTCTATTGTCCATTGAGACATTTGACTTCCACGCTCAGGCACCCCCCTGAAGAATTCATGAACGAACCCCACCTGCATGCACAACATAACATTCATAAGTATAATGTAACCTATACTAGTTCATTCAACTGTTTTCTAACGGTTTTTCTTTTTTGTTCCTTACCCATCTATTCACTTCTCTCTCAGATTTTAAACTTCCTGACATTGAGTTATAAGACATGTGCACCCCATCCCTAAAACTTGCTTCTAGCAAATGCCAGTGATTGTCATTGTTAAGTATTGTAAACACGGAGTCCATTGTCATGAATTCCTTGTCAGGTACATTGAAGAGTGGTTGCAGCATATCAATCTCTTTGATTGTTATCTCATCCGCCATCATGTTTAGCTTTTGCTGTAAAAACAAATTTGTGAATTACTTTTCTGCAAGCTTTAGTGGCCTTTTTGTGATAAATGTAATCTAGTGTGATAGCCTATTTGTCTTACCGGAACATAAGTGCTTAAGCAATGCCATGAAAGCAGTCCCTTCTTCCTCTTTCTGCTTGTTGTCTCTTTCAACATTTGTACAAAGCAATCCATTATCTGAAAATGCACAAGCATCAATTAGCAATCTATAATTTCGTAATAAATGTTTAATATTCCATTACTTACAGGTGACTGCATCATCTTATCCTTAAACAACAGAGCTGATAAGTCCTTTCCCGTGCACCATGCGTCCTTTCCAAAAATCCATTCTCTTCTTGACATGTGCATTTTTATTTTTTTTTCAAAAGAATTCACACTGAAGATGTGAGACAGAAATTTATGGATTGATCAAGTAATTCATAATAAACATGTGACTGATAGAACTTTAAAAAGTATCTACTTACACTTCATCAATGTTGTCAATAAATTCTTTCACATCCTCTTGCATCTCCTTTGGTCTAAAGTGCTCGAATCCTATGAATGTCGAATTCTTTTTCTATTTTTGAAGTACAAATTTTGGTTAGTAGTCTATGTAAAAGACATATTTTATTGCAGTTACTCTACTGTTTAGTCCATAAAATTGCTTTACATTCCATAATATTACTCTATCATTATCACAGTTACTTTTTATATTAACATAGTTACTTTATGGATGACATATTTTACTTTTTAGTTCAGACTGTTGCTTCATTGATGGAACGAGCACCATTACTAAACAAATTTTACCTGTGCATGCCTCCTTATCTTGATATTTTCCTCTATGCTCCCAATGACCGTCTGCATCTTCCCCTTCCTCTTTCTCAACATTTTAGTTGTTTTCATCTCAACTTCACCAAAATTTACATCCTTCTCATTCACTCCAACTTCATTGTCTATATCCATCATTATGCTTTCCATTCCATCTTCTGTGAGCTCTGTTTTATCTGCTAGTTGTTCTTTTTCTTCTGTGTTTTTTTCTTCAGTTGGATCTTCTTTAGATGGATCTTTTTCCATTTCATGTTGTGCTAGTTCTTTGGTTTCTTTAGATGGAACTTCTTCTACTTTCTTTGAATCTTGTGGTACATTTTATGTCATTTTCTCCACTAACTTTCTCCTTAGTTTAAGTTTGCTCAATCTTGGTCTTTCTTGTGTAGGTCCATGTTGGTCCATTTCCAACAACTTTTTCTTCAGATCACATGAATGCCAACTTTCATTCTCAATGAAATTGGGAGTTGGTGTAGCTGCAGATTGTGAACACTTGTAATTGTCAGCTTGGATCCTTAGCAATCTATTTTCAGATTCAACTTCCTCAAGTCTTCTCTTCAACTGCTCGTTTTCTACTCTTAGAGCAGTAAAAGCTTCTAGTGCAATTCTGTTGCATGTTTCCTTCTGTAGTCTCAGCTCGTCCTCAAGGATCAATATTCTATTCTCCAAGCTTCCTGAGACTTCTCCTGCTTGTGTTATATGATGTAAGTATCTTCTTACTAACTACCTTGCTCTTGGCTTTATTTGCTGTGAGATAATAAGGCAAATCTTTCACTGCCTTTGCAGCTTCCCAATCATCATTGTCATCCTTCTTCAACACTGCAGAAACCTATGCACAAAAGTTATCAATTTATTATAAAGCTTTTATATTATTTGGCATATTTATTTTCACTTTACCCACACTGATTCTTACATTGTCATTGTCCAAACTTTTCAAATCTTTCACCATCTTAACATGAGTTGCTCATCTTTTTATTCGTGGTTTTGCTTCAAAGAATGTAGGCTCTGCTATCCCTGTTAACTCATAAGCCCAGACCTATGTTGACTAGAAAAGTATAAATCAGTGTTTTAAATGTTCATATATGGTTGTTTAATGTAACCAAAGTAACTATGAAATGTGTCACTTACACACAAGCACATTACACATCCAGTTGTGTAGAGTGTTCTTTTGCTTGTTTCCCCTCTTCTCCTCATCCTTATATTCTCACTTATAACTTTCATTTTCTTGAATATGCTCATGTGCACTAATTTTGCCCAGTTTAACTGTCCTGTAGCAGTTACATCATCCAAATAATGTAGAAGGTAAATAGGGGCACAATAGCTAGTGTCTGGTAAAAGGAATGTTGCTAACAAGTGCAACATCCATGCACGACACATATTTTGGTAGTTTTCTTCAGAGTCATTATTTGCAAATTCCTGCCAGAGTTTAATCAAGTTCTCCTTGTGTAACACATCCTTCTCTTTTATTTTCTTACTACTTTCACCAACTGTATCTTTTCCTCTTGTTGCATTAGCAAAATCCTCCCATATTTTTCTTACAATCTGTGATTGCTTTCGTGGAACTATATCAATACCTTTACTAGGCAAACCTAGTATCACTCCTACATCTTCTACAGTCATCCTCGCCTCAAAACCTGGTGCTAACATGAACTTGTCGTCTTCCACATATCTCTCTATCAGATCTTCTAAAAGAGTTACATCTACAGTAAGATGAGGCATGGCTATCAGATTTGCAAATGCAGTTGACTTCATCATCCTCATTTGATCAGTGCTATATGACATGCTGTTTTGTATGCTGTTGTAACCTTTTATGTAGCATCTATGGAAAATCTTTCCTGTACCTGCATATATATGAAAAAGTTTGTGTTAATTTGTCTAGTTACTTTTTAGATTTCAGTGTTACTTTTTCAGTTCAACATGTTATTTTCTATCTGTTACATCTACTCTTGTTTTCAGGTAGTTACTTTTTAACTTTCAGAGTTACTATTCATTTTTCAGAGTTACATAGTACAGTATCACATTTACAAATGCAGTTTAGCTTTCTTGGATCAAAGTTATTGTTTGATCTGTAGCAGTTACTCTTTGAACCACATAGTTACTTTCATGTCGATATAGTTACTTGTTGATTCATCTAGTTACTTTTATTGGATCAAGGTTACTTTCCAGTTACTTTAGTTGCGTTCCTTGGATCAAAGTTACTGTTTGATGTATAACAGTAACCTTGATCAAAGTTACTTTTATCGGATCAAAGTTATTGTTTGATGTATAACAGTTACTTTTTTATCCAGAGAGTTACTTTCATGTCGATATAGTTACTTTTTTGTTTCATCTAGTTACTTTTATCGGATCAAGGTTACTTTCCAGTTACTTTAGTTACGTTCCTTGGATCAAAGTTACTGTTTGATGTATAACAGTTACTTTTTGATCCAGAGAGTTACTTTCATGTCGATATAGTTACTTTTTTGTTTCATCTAGTTACTTTTATCGGATCAAGGTTACTTTCTAGTTACTTTAGTTACGTTCCTTGGATCAAAGTTACTGTTTGATTTGATGTATAACAGTTACTTTTTGATCCAGAGAGTTACTTTCATGTCGATATAGTTACTTTTTTGTTTCATCTAGTTACTTTTATCGGATCAAGGTTACTTTCCAGGATAATTACTGTGATCAAAGTTACTCTATTGTCAGCACCGTTTCAGGATAATTACATTCGTATATAAGTGTAAAAATAATCAATATTACCTTCTTCTGCAATTTTTGCTTTTCCTTTTTGCTTGGTTTTTTGTTCCAAAGTCTTATTCTGGTTTCTTTTGCGATCTTCTGCTTCATCCTGTTCAACTTCTTCAGCATCTTCTGTGTCTTGCTCTTCAATCTCTTCATGCACTACAGCCAATTGTTTGTCAGTAACGTCATCGACTTGTTTCTCCCCAGATTTGTTTTCAGTTTCTGGCTCTTCAATCTCTTCATGCACTACATCCAATTGTATATCAGTAACCTCATCGGCTGGTTTCTCCCCTGATGTGTTGTCAGTTTCTGGCTCTTCAGTCTCTTCATGCACTGCATCCAATTGTATCTCAGTAACCTCATCGGCTGGTTTCTCCCCTGATGTGTTGTCATCTCCAGCAGTCTTCTGGAGAGTGTCAGTTATCTCGACGTTGTATTTCTTCTTCTTAACTTTCTTATCTTTTCTCGACATAGCATGTTCGCTGTGCTCTTCAATACTCTTCCCCGTTTCATCTCCTTGCAGTATGGTTGTAGCTACTTCTTCTACCATTTTGGACACATCTTCATAGTGTTTGGTCAACAAATCTTCACTTTCCGTTATTTTTATACTTCCCTTTCCTATCGCATTCTTTGCTTTTACCTTTGTTTTCCCCATTTTGATCTCAGCGGCAGAGACTGGCAAATGCAGTTGCGGCGGAAACTGCGGTGAATGTTGCAGCGAAGAAGAACTCCACACACAGCAGCGCAAGTACAGACCAGAGGCCGAAGAATTCGGCTGTTGGGGTTGGAGATTTTGGGAATGCGGATGAATACGGGAGTTCTGGAGCGGGAAGACGGCAGATTTAATTTGGGAATGTGCTTCTTCTGTAAGTCGCGCGCCCTTGATTTTTTTTGGATTATTTACGATACTGCTACCGCGTCTTCTTAAACGGGTAGCCCCGCTACAGTACCCGCGCGGGCAATGAAAACGCACTCATATATATATATATATATATATATATATATATATATATATATATATATATATATATATATATATATATATATATATATATATATATATATATATATATATATATATATATATACATATACATATATATATATACATATATATATATACATATACATATATATACATATACATATATATATATATATATATATATATACATATACATATACATATACATATACACACACACACACACACACATATATATATATATATATATATATATATATATAGTGCGGACGTCATACTTTGTCCTAGTTTTTCCTGTGTCCCAGTTTTTTTTTTCTGGTACCTGTGTTTCACCCTGCCGTTTTCTCTGTGTCCCAGTTTTTTTTTCTCTGTGTCCCAGTTTCTTTTCTCGTACCTACGTTCCACTCTGCCGTTGTGCGTTCATCTTTGCAGCCACTCCCAACTTCGTCCACTGCACCCATGCACCGACAACTATAACTGATGGTCACATCGGCCAACCTATGAGGGATCTAGCATTGAATAATATCTCCACAATCGAAGTACGGATGATCAACTTCCAGGACATCGTAGGTAATAGTTGAAGTAGCTCAGCATTGCCATGGGAAAGACATGTTGGATCTTAAACAACGAAACCTTAAACGTTTTCTATGAAGTAGGCACAGCCCTCAACTTACAAATCCACCAGAGGGTAGTGGCACAGTCAGCACAATATATGAGGTGCAATTTAGACAAAAACTTTGGGTTGTATCAGTGGGGGCCATCAGACAGTGCTCGAGGTGGACACAGGGGTACGACGACGGGATGGAATGTTAATACCGGAGAAGAAACAATGACACAGAGTTTATGCGTAAAACTGGAATGCAAGAGTTGGTTCGCACCATCTATAGTCCGCAGTAGATCACCCCCATATATATTTATATTTTTGTGAATAGTAATGTATATAGAATATATATATATATATAAAATATAGAAGAATGTATATGTATATATACTATGTATAAATATACTACATATATATACATATATAAATCATTATTGTTGTTATGACTAATATGAATGTGTCTAAGACACGTCTTAAACCATCAACAAGCACAATTTTATTCTGTTCAACTATCTCAAGTTTTACCTGCTCACAAACACAACATTATACTTAAAAGCTTATAAGTAGACAACTACATTGTTAAATTATTTATGCACACTATTATTGTACTACATGCTTATATTTTCATTAAAAGTGTATCCACGGGTTAAGCTAGTAGTCCATCTAATAAATATGTTGAGGTTATTTTAGTTAAATCATCTACCCAAGTCTATATTAAACCGGTCGACTTATAGGTAAGTATGTGTCAATGACTCATTTTGAAAGGTAAATATTGAAAAAATGGAGAAACCTCTAGCATAAAACAAAAAGAATAACATTAAAACCAATTGAATGTAAAAGTAAAAGTCACATTATGGCTAATGTAGTAGTCCACTTAAATTATATATAGTGAAGAGTAGGTAGTATGTGTGCATATCTTTATCTTGTAAGTTAAATAAATATACCCTCCACTAACACAACAGTAAGGCTGTTACGTTTATGTGGTATCTATTATTAGAATATATCTCATTTAATCATTTTATCCTCAAAATACTTGATGGGCCGTATTAACATCCATTCGGAATCCTAATTAGATATGAATTTGGTCGATGCACGTTGATGTGTAATGAAACATAATTTAGATTAGACTGGAAAAGTTACCACATTAATTGTCTGAATATATTTACATGATCACTACTACACTAAAATAATCTAAAATAACTGTAACTTTGTAGCAAATCCATTTAGGTACCAATTAGATTATTAACTCAAAAGTATAATTCATCATATTTTCATATTCATTCATAAGTACACAAAAAGAGTTACTAATGTTTAAGTGACGATGGCAAATTGTTATTATTCATTACCGCTTTCTATCAGTAGGTAATACCAATTAAATTCTAAATCATAGGTATCTTTATGTAAATTATAGATATTTAAGCATGTTAAACAAGTCAATCGAGAATTCAAAGCCAATCTGTCGTCCATAGGTTGACTAGAAACTCATAGTTCTAAAGGTGTTGAGGGTATTCATTCTGAGAAAGTATTCTATGAGAACATAGGTGATAGCTCAACTAAGTGATGGGTATATGTATGGCTGTCAATAGGGAGGGTATATTGGGGATGAAAGGTTCAGTGTTATCCTTGGCCTTACTTACCAAGTGTGGTGGGTAAGCACACGGGTAATTTCCCACTCCACAATTGTCCTTATAATCTTTACCTACTTAACAGGTTAAGGGAGACGGTAAGAGTGAAAAATGAAAATCATGTATATCAAAAACTTGTCTAATATCAATGATAATGCCTTATGTAATACACTTTCATATATGAACGAAAACATCAAAGTGCTCTTAGATGAGTATTACTAATCTAATAATGGAGAAACCTCTAGCATAAAACAAAAAGAATAACATTAAAACCAATTGAATGTAAAAGTAAAGTCACATTATGGCTAATGTAGTAGTCCACTTAAATTATATATAGTGAAGAGTAGGTAGTATGTGTGCATATCTTTATCTTGTAAGTTAAATAAATATACCCTCCACTAACACAACAGTAAGGCTGTTACGTTTATGTGGTATCTATTATTAGAATATATCTCATTTAATCATTTTATCCTCAAAATACTTGATGGGCCGTATTAACATCCATTCGGAATCCTAATTAGATATTAATTTGGTCGATGCACGTTGATGTGTAATGAAACATAATTTAGATTAGACTGGAAAAGTTACCACATTAATTGTCTGAATATATTTACATGATCACTACTACACTAAAATAATCTAAAATAACTGTAACTTTGTAGCAAATCCATTTAGGTACCAATTAGATTCTTAACTCAAAAGTATAATTCATCATATTTTCATATTCATTCATAAGTACACAAAAGGAGTTACTAATGTTTAAGTGACGATGGCAAATTGTTATTATTCATTACCGCTTTCTATCAGTAGGTAATACCAATTAAATTCTAAATCATAGGTATCTTTATGTAAATTATAGATATTTAAGCATATTAAACAAGTCAATCGAGAATTCAAAGCCAATCTGTCGTACATAGGTTGACTAGAAACTCATAGTTCTAAAGGTGTTGAGGGTATTCATTCTGAGAAAGTATTCTATGAGAACATAGGTGATAGCTCAACTAAGTGATGGGTATATGTATGGCTGTCAATAGGGAGGGTATATTGGGGATAAAAGGTTCAGTGTTATCCTTGGCCTTACTTACCAAGTGTGGTGGGTAAGCACACGGGTAATTTCCCACTCCACAATTGTCCTTATAATCTTTACCTACTTAACAGATTAAGGGAGACGGTAAGAGTGAAAAATGAAAATCATGTATATCAAAAACTTGTCTAATATCAATGATAATGCCTTATGTAATACACTTTCATATATGAACGAAAACATCAAAGTGCTCTTAGATGAGTATTACTAATCCTTAATGATTCCAATGAACCTTATACAACCTAACACACAAGATCTTCGTTGTATAGTAACTATATTGTCAATGCTATACTCTCTCTCTCTCTCTGTGTTATATATATATATATATATATATATATATATATATATATATATATATATATAACCAAAATATCCCCAAAAGAAGCCTTAAGCTAAATGAAATGGTTCAAAACGGTCCATACGTCAGAATCTTGCATATATAGATATCTTACACCCATAATTATATGGTTATATACACAGAACAAACTCTATTCAACTGAAGTACATGACAACATCTTAATTATGTATCAGATGGTACGTTTGCATCAAACCCCTTTTTTATATACATGTCTTAAAACTAAAAAAAAGAGTCGCATACATAATCCAATCAGTATCAAAATAAGTCAAAACACCAGAATAACATATATTAAATGGTACTTAACTGCATAATCTTGTTTTCTTACACTTAGAAAGTGGTTCTATATACACAGTCAAAATCAGCGCACTAAGAATATGTAACAACGTTATTTATTGTATCAAATAATTTCTTTATAAAATTGGATAATTCATAGACTACAAACAACACAACGACTAGGTACTTAACATATTTTACAAAAATATCATGAGAGTAGCGCGTTAAAAAGTATGGGTAATTGTTTTATCCTTACCCTTACCCATTAATGTAGCAGTTCAATGTGTAGTTCGTATAACTATAACAATAAGAAAACAATTTTCCTTAATTCGCCCTTGCCATTGATAGCCCTAGATAATATATTAGTATGGGTTTTATAGAAATTTACTTACTAATTATAGAGAATTCTAACAGTATGAAACTAGGACTTTCTGAAATGGGAGGATATAGAGGATCGGCCTTAGATTTGTGTACTCATAAAAAAATAGTAAAATCAAAGGAAGCTTGATTACATGAAAAAAGGCAGTACAGAAACTTACGAAAAGAATGTAGGAAGGAATAAAATAAGAAGAGGTATTGAGAGATTGAGATGAAAAATTTTCTGGACCGTTCATATCCTAATCAAATTTTATGGATGCCACTCAATAATCCATTATCTTAGACATATATGATTTAGTGTAGATAGATTGATTGGTTAAAACTCAGTCTTTTTATTTTTAGATTTCAGTGAAACAAAATAATTGGCTTTCTTATAGATACCTATTTTACATATTTTTTGTATTCATATCTTGTACAAATACTTCAAATGGTAATATACGTTCTTAATAATATCTATATTATACAAAAATGTATTATAATTATAGGAAATGACGGAACTATATAAAATCATTGCAATTGTATTTCTTAAATAAGTAAATTTCATTTATAAAACTCATATTTTTAAACTGTCATAATACTTCTACTAATTTCTAAAACTAATAGGAAAAAGGCAGAACCATGTTCAATTTCATTTAAATCATACAACCCATTTATTTTAGGATCTAAATAATACGGAAATTTAATACACTATGACTCTTTAGTTTAGGTTGTGATGTCAATCTGTATAAATTATGACAATGCCATTTAGAAAATTTGATATAATAATATCATATAAAACCCAAGAGTGACTAGCATTTGTCCTAGTAATGAATGTAAGCAGTTAGGCTTCTTATCATGACATTTATACTGGGAAATCATAGTTTATCATTGATGTGCCTACTTATATTCAACTCTAATTAAATGTTTATGAATTTAGTAAATTTTTATTATAGAATTTCTAGAAGCAAAGATGTCCACGTGTACATGTGTGTAGGAATATACTAATAACTCTAAACTTTTGATTTATTTTCTGTGGTGTGTTAAATATATGCATCTTCGTATACTTAATTCATTGAGCTTTTTCACAGAATGAGACTTGTACATTACTATGTGACTGCATTACTAATGAAGACAAAAGCACAGTCTTTAGGAAGGGCATAAAAACTATAACTACTAAAAGACTAGAGGAAATAAAGGTGTTAACTACTACTAGCGCCCAAAATACCACAGTTGTGGCAATGCTTCTGACAACTATTACGTTTGCTGTCGCATTCACCGTTCCTGGAGGCTATCAAAGTGACGGGGACTGGACCAAGAACTTCATGTTCTTTTGAGAAACCTAGCTTTCAAGGTGTTTCTTGCAGCTGATGTTATTGCTATGTGCAGCTCCCTTACAGTGTCTTTCCTGTGCATTTATACAAATTGGCACGATATTAAATATTTGGCATACTACAAGTCATCAACTAAAGCACTTTTATGGGTTGCATTGATACCAACTGCAGTAACATTCTCAACGGGCAAGTACACAATATTAGCACATGAATGTTTGTGGTTGTCCATTTTTATTTGTTGTATGTGTTCTCTTCTTCCTATCATAACTTGGATTATGTCCAGATGGCCCTATCTGTCCTTAAAGATTCGTCTCCATAAAATAAGGATGACATATTTGTACCATTAATAGACTCATGTTGTATATTTTCCCATAAAGCACATGTTGACGTGCAATTATCTTCATCTAATTGTCAATTTCCAGTATCAGTTGTACTATGGTCACGAACAATCGTGTTCCAAACATGGAATTTAATAGAACCATATAATTAAGAAATGGTTGACCTATTATGTGTGATTGTCATGCACTAAGATGTATACTTCATACTACACCATTAGTCAAATGATTATAGGAAATATTATGCATAATTCATCCTTACAACATTCAACATTTTTTTATGTTAAACAGACAAATTTATTTATGGAGGAGCCATACATCATCTACATGAGGAGAAAAATAAACTAAAAGACCACACAAAGATCAAGAATAGATACAAACCACCACAAAACTCATATCGGAATCTGATAAGGACAATGATGTATAGATCCCTCTTCTCCTTCGCTGGCTAAGGCAGCTTTCTATGAGGAATACCTTCAACCTGAGTATGTATATGTGGTAGAGTATCTGCACCAAATCGGTGTTCCAAAAGGATATTTGTGCCGCACTTGCTGCCATACAAACTCCACAACAAAATTGACCGAGAAAGAAAAATATACCACGAGAAGAGAAAGCAGCGCTGATTAACAGTGAGATAGACAAAACAAGAGAACAATCTAAATAGAAAGCCAATAAAAGAGAAAGGGAATAGGAAACTCATCACAGCTGGGCTCAACGACGGGGAGGAAGAAGACCGATGCCTCCAAAGACACTATGCCCACACACCTCCCGAAGAAGAGACCCTGCTGATGACGGGTGAGAAGAGGCTGAGGGGGAGCGGGGCACCACTTTGCGGCGGTCAAACCCCCTCCCCCCAGCCAGCCGCCTATGGGGGAAGAAACCCTAGTGGCACTAGGGTGAGAGAGCGGGGAGAGAGCACAGGCCTAGCACAGATTTATTACAACATTCAACATGACACAACATCTGATGAAGACCATGTGCTTAACTATGCAACAAATTGGTGTTCTTAAGAAAAAATAGTCCTTTTCAAACATGTTTTTCAACTCTATATTCAAAATTCCAGCAAAGTACCTATTCCATATATGTTGTTTAAGTTACCTAGTGGAAAGATACTATCACAGTGTCTAAAGACCATAATTTTTTTAATGTTTATGTTGTAGCTATATTTTAGCAATATTCATACTTTGTTCAGAACTTTTATGATTATTAAATAAATTATAAAACAATCATCTAATCAAGATAATTGTGTCTCCTCCTTGGTCAGGTTTTCAATTGATAATCAATTCAAACCTTCCTCCCACTATGTCCGTTGGATTCTTTCTCTCATCCCCTCCCATCAACTCTAGTTATGATGTCCTTCGGTTTGGCTCCACCACAAGTTTTTTGGTATGGTTGTTACAACTCAATGATATCTTCACATGTAAAGCACATTTTTATAGTTACAAAAGGATTTATCGTAGGGGTTATCCTTTCGAGTTATAGATGGAGGTGACACCCCTATTGACCTAAAAACACCAAGACTACATTGGGTTCCACTTTTTTGAAAATAGTAATTACCAAATCTAAATGAAATAATATATTAAACTAAATGAGTTAGAGAAAAGTTATCAATCAAGGGTAAAACTAACATGATAAGGATCAAGATTAGGGATTCAACAATGAGGTGGCTTAATGCAAACCTTGCTAACTACTTATGTAACTGTAATAAGATATTTAGTTGTAGTGGGAAATGAAACTATATTCCCTACCTTTTTTTAGATAAACAAGAAATAAATATTATGTTCCTACTCAGTCACATATTGAACTGAATACATCTAGAACAAGAATTATTAATTCCACACTTTTCTTATCCCATGCACCTGTCTGGAAGTGAAAATGTCGAATGTGATAGACCTAATTTGATTTTCCTTCCACTGCAAATATAACTCTCATAGATGCATATAAATTGTCCATAAAGATGTTTTGAGGACAATAAGGAAACTCAACATTTAAAATAACAAGAAGAAATCTATTATATTTCAAAAGGGTAGACAAAATTATACATAAGGGCAATGACTTTTCTAGATCAGGAACAAAGTGTAATAGATATGAAAGTACATGCCAAATTAAATATACTCAATACAAAATAACAAATACAACAAGATTGAAAATATTATTTGGATAAAAACATATACAAATTCATGGATGATATATCTTGACCATGAACTTCTAAATCTAGAAGGATGTAAACCACTCATAAGAAATGGATCACCTGAGCAATCGTGACCAATGAGCATAATATTATACCATAAGTCTGTTTAAATATAAACAATTGGTCTAGCTGTATCAGAACATGAAAATTATCAACCAACATTCTTTTGCACTACTTGACAGCCTAAACTACATGCATACACAACAATGGCCATTCTCATGAGGTTAAAGTTAGCACTTCACTAATAAGAAAATTTGTTATAAATGAATATAATGTGCATATGTGAAGAGTTAATGTACTTGAGAATACCTATGTTTGTATGTTTGTTGATATTCCAAAGCAACCAAAAATCTGTTGGGAAATAAATCTGTTGGGAAATCGGGCAACAACCAAGTTAGTGGAAACAAAACATGTATGAATGTATTCAAAGCAAGCAGATCTTGGCAACAAACATTGATTTAGGAAAGAGCGTGTGTGAGGTATATGCCTAGTCCTGGAGCAAGTCCAGTGAAAATCCACGCAACATGATGCTTGTAGATCTATTAAGACATGGATGGCAGTCGGGGCGGTCTCCTGGTATAACACCACAAATGGGAGGCTGACCTAGTCCTCCTAGTGTGTTGGCGACAACCTCCACTCCTCAATGGTAGTCTATTCGGACCATTTGGAACTCCTTGTTGTTCTTTCTAGAGCCAACAAAAAGGATTTTGTCCCTCTGATGTCAACATGCTAATGCTTACTTGTTCTTCCTTGTTGTCTCACACGTTTACTATTAGTATGTATGCCCTGAGAGACAATCATGGGATGATTGGTGGGATACATTAAGATTGATTTGATAAACATCAAAGGCAAGCTTCCAATTATTTCTGGTTCAGTCATATGAGATAATGATAGAACAGATTGAATGTCTAGAGAATGACAGTACTCAATGACGTACGCTTTCAGGTTGAGGACCTGAATGATGAGATCATATGGATGCTAAGAGTTTGTACATTCTTATTATGTCCCTAGTCGGATGTCATTGTGGAAGGTAGATAGACAACAATGACACACAAGACTAGATTATGGTGTTGGTTGATGACAGAATCTCATTAGTCATGATATGGAGATATCAAACCAGACACATAGGTACTTGTTAGAGAACAATTTTACCGGACAGACCCACCGTGAGTTTGACACATGGAACCATGACATGGTAGTCACAGTCAGTTCTCACAGTGATGGTGGTGAGTGTGATTCTTTGACCTAAAATCACTACACTCAACACATGTCATTGGGTACACTTTGACATCATCAAATGCAGTCCTGAAACATGGGTTGTTATAAAGGTGATGATTGGGTGGCTTTGACACATGGGGATTTTGAGGGGTGAGTGATAGATATGGGATTTGTCCCTCCTGAGGGAGTTTGATATCCATGGCCACTTAATGAGTAGGATTGAGATAGGCGTGCACACGCATGTGTGAATCAGTATGTGATATTGATGTCATACATATCTCCTCCAATCTACTCTGAGATCAAGAAATTGAATGAACGTTGACAGGATGACTGTTCCATGCCTTGAGTTCATTCAGGATATCAGTGACAAAGGAATTATACATTCGCTGTAACACCATTCAAAGATTGTAGGATTGAAAGTTGGTGTCCAACTTTCTATATCACTTGGGTAGCACTGATGTGCGACTAGGCACCGCTCTTTGCTTGTGAAGTCATAAGTGTTATGGACTTTCACTGCCAACGTGAAATGGACCTGCAGGGTCACACACATAGGATTTAACCTAGAAGAGGAGTTTATCCACAAACGATGTTTAGATTGATTACTAAAGGAGTTTAGTAGTTCAATTAAACACTCAATCAATTGATAGCTCAATATTATAGTGTTCAAGGTGTTTGACCGATTGATTAGAGTATCATATTGATTGAAACTACGATTGACTGATTTGCACAAGTCTGATGCCCCAACCGATCGGCTCATGTGATGAACCGATCGGCTTAGGTTAGTGAACCGATCGGCTCATGTGATGAACAGATCAGCTCATGACATGGTGAACCATCAGTTCAAGGGTGGAACCAATCAGCTCAAATGGTCCAACCGAGATCGTTTGGAAAGTCAGAAGACTATTTTGCAAATACAATTTGTTTCACTTGTACAAATTTGATTTGGACAAGGATTAATATTTGATTAATCGGAGACAAATTTGAAAGTCAATTTGAGTTGGACCAGGACCACGAACCGATCGGCTTAGGTGTCCCAAACGATCGGTTCAGGTGTGAACCGATCGGTTGAGGTCACCAAATGATCGTTTCAAGGTCAAAATGATCGGTTCAGTTGGCGCAAGTTGCTTGTTTTGTGGAAAATCTTGAACCCTTCTACTCCTACATTAATCTCACATTGCCCAGGATAGAGAACCCTATCCCATGACCCTCCTATATATAGGGGTAGTGGGGGCTTCTCTGGTGAATAACTCAGTGCACCAGTTGCTCTATAAAGTTGTCATTCTCTCTGGTTTTGGTAATCGAGAGAGACCCCGAGCAAGTGCTACCCGATAAGGGAGGTACAGTAAGGGAAAGACAACTACAGAAAGTGACTGGTGGCAGGAGAGTGTATCGGTGACTAGTACACCGACAAGAGGGTGCGACTCCTTTTGATTCCTTTTAGGACAAGGAGATCGGAGTTCCAGGTGGTCCGTGTAGACTAATACAGAGGCAGGAGACTTTTGCCGCTCGGAGGACAGCTGTCAATCGTGATAGTCCCAGTGAGACCAGGAGCTGCTCAGACACTGTCCAAGATCAGAGGTGAAGATCACACAAGCCGTGAGGTAAAGTCATCGAGCAAGCCTCAGGACAAGGTACGTCTCTACAAACCATCCTTCCTATTGTATAGACGTTGATGTGCTTCCATTATTTTGGGTTTGGGAGAAGAAAATTTTTGTTCCTGTTGCCTTCTCTGTCTCCCCTAAAGCCCAACAGTGGTATCAGAGCCACGTCAACTGCTCTATGCTTTAGTATTATCGATATGATCGATTTTGGTTTGTCGCCTTTATTTATTGCATAAGATGCGAATAAAATTGGCTTTATGCATGTCCAATCCTAAATCCACAAATCCCAATATACATATATGATATGTAATATGAATGCACTCGATACGCATCACCCTTAAACGAGTTTTGTGGTTATGGCCAATAAACCCTATATGTGTGCTTGGTTGTATTTGGTTGCTTGCATCTCGGTCTGCGCACGATTTCCTATCTCCTATTCCTGATGTGACTCGAGATAACTCGAGGTTTCTTTCCTACCTTTGCTCCCCCCAAATGTAACTCGGGGTTTCCCAATTCAAATGTAAATAGGATAGATCTTTTATTTCCTATTATGTCAAAGAACAGCGAACAACCTGACGACAACTTAGATGATCGGTTCAAGGTGTGAACTGATCGATTGGAGATCTAGATGACTGGTTCGAGGAGCGATATGATTGGGTTGTGGCCATGAGGAGATGCACGATGACCAGGAAAACCGATCGGTTCGAGGAGCCAACCGATCGGCTGGTGGCACCTAGACGACCGGCCAGGGCGAGCAGGTCATTCATGTGATGAGTTGATCAACTCGGATGGCTATAGCACTTCATCTTGTACAGGTTGCTTGTGATGTAGACCTAGATGATCATGATTCCTCTTGGCTTGAGGAATCACATTAGGATGGCCATAATCATCGCTTTTATCATTTCGCATGTTTTCTGTGGGATATAGCATGTATATGATATGTACTATGTATTGTGGTGATTGGATATGTATATGTACCTATAAAACCAAATCCCTCATTAAGTAATATAGTTTTAGATGCCTTCCAAATGTGACACATGTGAAAAACATGATCGGCCAAGTGTGGGCACGCCCTAGCGTGGTGCACCATCTATCTCATGGAAGTGTGAAGGATGAATGTGTGGGTCTTCCCTAGAAGGGTGCATATTCATCGTGTTGGGTTTGGGTCGGACTTAACAAGGTGACCTAGATAGGATCTAGCACCTTGAGGCATGGAGGTGATCATGGAAAAGAGTTGCATATGACATCTTTCAAGAGTTGCATATGATGTAATTGGCAAGAGTTGCCTACCTAGAAGATCTAAGTTGTGGGTGACAGCCCTAGCTGGTCCATGGCTTAGAGGATTTTAGGATCTTGACCCACTAGAAGATTGTACACTGCAATCTTCCGAATTGATGGTGAGGGCTATCAATTTGAACAAAATTGTGGGAGCGATAATTAATTAAAGTCCTAATTATATCGTCAACCTTTCAAATCAATCAAATAAAGTCAAAAGGAGTTTTGGACTAAATTGCATATATTTCCTTTTATAAAATAAATGGTTAATCAACAATAATCACTTTATTTGAGATCGGTCCTTAAGATGGACAAATTAAATGGGAATAATTCTACAACTGGTTAGGATGTTGAGAAGTGTTCTCAATCGAAGAGCGAAAGCTCTAAGTCCTAGTTATACCAGAACCAGATGAACTCAATCCCACCACACCAATGACTTAAAGGATGCTTATGGAAGCATACCAAAGATACCATTGATGTGGAATGCTTAATGTTGTGCTCTCTGAATTATGAGTTGCAGAGACAACATGAGACATATGATGTCTCCAAGACACTGTCCTAGTATGTCATGACAGAAGGAGATCTAGTAAGGTATTCACACACTCAATGTGATTGGGTATGTTGAAAAACCTTACTAAGAAGGATTCCCTCTGAGCCAAGAGTTGACTATTGGTATGATACTACAAATGTTGCGAGAATCATACATCTCATGATGAACTACAACATGAACAACTTTGACAAGCGTTGACATAGTTGTTGTACATGTTAAGGATAGTAGAGGCAAATATGAAGAAAGACAAACCCTAATCTTTGATGTGATCAATGAAGGGTAAGTCTTAAAGGCAAGGACAAGGGTAAAGCTAAGAAGTGTTCTAATGCTAGCCAGCAGCCCAAGCTGTCTTCAGCCTCATGGCACATGGGAAAGGGAACTAGGGAATTGCCCTCTATATCTGGAAGAACAAAAGAAGAAGAAGAAGGAAGGGATGGAGATCTCCACCTAAGGTATCATAAAATGAACCGCTTCTTTATCTAAGTTATATGATACCAAGATATGGATATGTCATATATGATATGCAAGATTCAAAAAGAAGTGATGGCCTATGTGAAAGGGCCAAGAAAGGAGTACACATCATTGGAGCAAGTGTTGCTGCCATAGATAGGAGTACCTTTCAGCCTAAAAGGCATGTAATACAGTTATGAACTGCTATTTCATATTTTCCAATGGATAGAAACACTTTTATTTTTGCATATTGTATGACAATGATGGCAATTAATAAAGTTGATGTTTCTTTGTGGCAATGCCTTGTTTATCTTGTGGTACTTGGTATGCATAAGATAAAATGATACCTAAAGGTTATTGATAACTCAAACAATCTAATTAGCATAAATCATGAGAAATTCATTTCTAGTTTCCATATGATGGATAAGCTAGACTCTTTTAGTTAGAGAACCAGTAAGATACATGAATCTCTTAGACATGATTAATCGATCTTCACTAGTGGTAGTGGGAGAATGATTATCCTATTAGGTATAATACATGTGATGTATTTGCATACCTATTAGAGTTAATGCTAATACTTCAAATGGTGTTTAGAGAAATACCAATAAGAATATCTTCAAGTATTCAAGAATATCATAGATGAAGTACGAATTTTGTAAAGTGTTAATTCTTGATGAGATCAATGAATAAAATACTTGGACCAAATGTTTGAGATCCTTATGAGTGATTATGATAGTGTATCATAGTGAACTCATGATTAAGGCATGGTGATGTCTAATCAAAAGGATTTATACTCTAAGGAGTTAGAGGATGATTATCAAATAGCTAATTTCTTCTTAAATAAACAATACCCCACACTAATAAAGGATATTAAGAATCACAAAGAGTTGTGAGTTCTCAAGTTCCTTAACGGATACACCTCAATTATCTATATGATGAGTTGGTCATGTGATGAATCAACTATCTAGATGAATATGAGGAACCGGATTTTGAGTTATGGTTTATGACCATTACATCCTAAATGACTTCCATGTGAACCATAAGGTAAGACCTTGATGGTAGCACCCATTGAGACGAAATCCATAAGTGCAAATGAGTCTTAAGCGTTAAGACACATGGATAACATTTTGAGAAGGATGATGCTTGTTGATTTCAACTTAATGACTAAGAGATTTGGCATATGGATACTAAAACTGCATTCCTATGAGGAATAAAACAAGGATGTGTATGTGACACAAACTATAAGGTTTATGAATCCATTAATGCAAATGAAGTCTATAAGTTACAATGGATTAATCAATATGATCGATTAAGTACAAGCAACTCAGAACTTTGATATTTACTTTGATAATATAGTCAAAGGGTTTTACTGATATAACAAAGATAAAGAGAGATCTATGATTTAGTGGGAGCGTATTCACATTCCACATGTTGATGTGAAATGGAGATGTTCTAGAATAGAAATCCAAAGTGGAAATTATCTTTAAAGAAGACAGAGATGTTTCCTATGTGATAGGAATAGAGATCTATAGAGATAGTTCTCGAAAACCTCTTGACCTGAAAAGAGAGAGCATACATTGGCAATCTATACTGAAAGGTTTAGTATACACATATTTAGTGGGAGAAAACTTGTCCATGTTACATGGAGATAGTATCCCAAGGCCAAGTGTCCAATTCTTATGAAGAATGGGAACACTAAGGATAGATATGGATCTATCATGTATGTGATCATCCCATCATATTGCATATATGGACATGGCAAGAACAAAATGCAGTTATCATCTTGTATGTAGGACATGACAATATGATATGCTCATCCTGATGACTCGTATGTGGGACATGACGAGCGGATATTTGTCTAGTTCTAGTAAGGGTTACTGGAATACCATAAGAACTTGATAAGTACTTGAGAAGTACCAGTTCTATGGAAATAAGGAAGGGTTCACTGTAAAGAGTTACACTGATGCGAACTTCCGAAAAGGACAGAAAATTAATCGCAAAATATATATGGGATATATATAAGTGAATGTTTGTTGATAATTGGAAACGTTCCAATAAAGTTGTTTAAAAGGAAAGGCCGAGTATTTGTGTATTAGAGAACAATAGTGGGTACTATATGGATCTGGAAGTTCATAAGATGAACTTATAGTTATTCCAGTCATTGATGACAAGTTAGGAGTGCTTGGTCATGCAATGTGGCTAAAGGTTAGCAAAGGAATACTAGATCGCATATTATGGCAACTCCATATCATATGTGTGATGTATAGAGAAGATATGAGAGACATGCAATTAATACCAACTTTGGCAAGGTGTTGCCATAACTCACTATATTATCACTAGAGCATAGTAACATGTGGGACAAGTTTGAAGATCACTATGAATATGATTCAAGGGTGATTGGCTCACAGTGCAAGTGGGAGTCTGTTAGTATGTATGCCCTGGGAGCCAATCATGGGATGATTGGTGGGATACATTAAGATTGATTTGATAAACATCAAAGGAAAGCTTCCAATTCTTTCTGGTTCAGTCATATGAGATAATGATAGAACAGATTGAATGTCTAGAGAATGACAGTACTCAATGACGTATGCTTTTAGGTTGAGGACCTGAACGATGAGATCATACGGATGCTAAGAGTTTGTACATTCTTATTATATCCCTATTCAGATGTCATTGGGGAAGGTAGATAGACAACAATGACAAACAAGACTAGATTGTGGTGTTGGTTATTGACAGATTCTCGTTAGTCATGATATGGAGATATCAAACCAAACACATAGGTACTTGTTAGAGAACAAGTTTACCGGATAGACCCACCGTGAGTTTGACACATGGAACCATGACATGGTAGTCACAGTCAGTTCTCACAGTGATGGTGGTGAGTGTGATTCTTTGACCTAAAATCACTACACTCAACACATGTCATTGGGTACACTTTGACATCATCAAACGCAATCTTGAAACATGGGTTGTTATAAAGGTGATGATTGGGTGGCTTTGACACATGGGGCTTTTGAGGGGTGAGTGATAGATATGGGATTTGTCCATCCTGAGGGAGTTTGATATCCATGGCCACTTGATGAGTAGGATTGAGATAGGCGTGCACACACATGTGTGAATCAGTATGTGATATTGATGTCATACATATCTCCTCCAATCTACTCTAAGATCAAGAAAGTGAATGAACGTTGACAGGATGACTGTTCCATGCCTTGAGTTCATTCGGTATATTAGTGATAAAGGAATTATACATTCGATGTAGCACCATTCACAAATTGTAGGATTGAAAGTTTTTCTCCAACTTTCTATTTCACTTGGGTAGCACCGATGTGTGACTAGGCACCGCTCTTTGTTTGTGAAGTCATAAGTGTTATGGGCTTTCACTGCCAACGTAAAATGGACCTGCAGGGTCACACACATAGGATTTAACCTGGAAGAGGATTTTATCCACAAATGATGTTTAGATTGATTACTAAAGGAGTTTAGTAGTTCAATTAAACACCTAATCAATTGGTAGCTCAATATCATAGTGTTCAAGGTGTTGGACCAATTGATTAGAGTATCAGATTGATTGAAACTGTGATTGACTGATTTACACAAGTCTGATGCCCCAACCGATCGGCTCATGTGATGAACCGATCGGCTCAGGTTAGTGAACTGATCGGCTCATGTGATGAACAGATCGGCTCAGGACATGGTGAACTGACCGGTTCAAGGGTTGAACTGATCGTCTCAACTGGTCCAACCGAGATCGTTTGGAAAGTCAGATGACTATTTTGCAAATACAATTTGTTTTACTTGTACAAATTTGATTTGAATAAGGATTAATATTTGATTAATCGGAGACAAATTTGAAAGTCAATTTGAGTTGGACCAGGACCATGAACCGATTGGCTCATGTGATGAACTGATCGGCTTAGGTGTCCTAAATGATCGGTTCAGGTGTGAATCGATCGGTTGAGGTCACTAAATGATCGTTTCAAGGTCAAAATGATTGGTTCAACTGGCGCAAGTTGCTTGTTTTGTGGAAAATCTCAAACCCTTCTACTCATGCATTAATCCTGCATTTCCCGGGATAGAGAACCATGTCCCATGACCCTCCTATATATAGGGGTAGTGGGGGCTTCTTTGGTGAACAACACAGTGCACCAGTTGCTCTGTAAAGCTGTCATTCTCTCTAGTTTTGGTAACCGAGAGAGAGCCCGAGCAAGTGCTACCCAATAAGGGAGGCACAACAAGGGAAAGACAACTACAGAAAGTGACTAGTGGCAGGAGAGTGTGTTTGTGACTAGTACGCTGACAAGAGGGTGTGACTCCTTCTAATTCCTTGTAGGACAAGGAGATCGGAGTTCCAGGTGGTCCGTGTGGACTACTACAGAGGCGGGAGACTTCTGCTGCTCGGAGGACAGTTGTCAATCATGACAGTCCCGGTGAGACCAGGAGCTGCTTAGACACCGTCCAAGACCAGAGTTGAAGACCACACAAGCCGTGAGGTAAAGTCACCGAGCAAGCCTTGGGACAAGGTACGCCTCTACAAACCATCCTTCCTATTGTATAGACATTGACACATTTCCTTTGTTCTGGGTTTGGGAGAAGAAAATTTTTGTTTCCGTTGCCTTCTTTGTCTCTCCTAAAACCCAACATTTACGAGTAAAATTTACTTTGGAATCACACATTACCATAACTATGAGAGGACAAATTTTTTTAATGTTATATGTTTCTTTTTAAAGCCTTGACTAACCCTCTATTTATAGGAGGGTGAGGGTCAGGGTTTCCAGATCAACTAGGAGTTAAAGAGACATTTTTTTACAAATTTCTAGCTACTGTAGATAACGAGTAAGTTGAATCAACACTTAATTCGGTTGACTCACACCTCAGTTAGTTGACTCACACCTCACTCAGTTGAATCAACACTTGAAATTGTTGATTGGAATTCTTTCCTATTCACAAACATGTTGGCTTCCAATTCAGTGACCAATGAACCACATGGCGTCCACATCAATCCTTGATCGATTCACTTGAGTCGGCCGACCCAACACTTGAGTTGGTCGACTCACATTTCTAGTCAGGCGATTTTTATCAAATGTTCCTTAAATTGATTATCTAAACATTGTAGTTATCAAGTCAAATCATATTCATGAATAAACTCCTATTACAGGTGCACACTATGTGTGCAACCCTCTTGTTAAGGTCATTTTGAACGCCCATAACTAATTTATTACATCATAAGAAATCAGTGGTATCTAGCAACACATCACTTCTACCCATGTAATTGGAAAGTTGGAGAACAACTTCAACCTTGATTCTTGATTCTTGATTCTTGATTAGTGGTACAATGATTGTATGATTCCTTTGTGACAGATATACAAATTGAATATGAGGCATGGAAATGTAATCCTATTCATCATTCCATCCATGATCCTTGAACTAGAGAAAACTGTAGAGATTCATATGAGATCAATATCATATATTGACTCACATGAGTATGGTCATACATTTTCTCAATCTCACTTATCAAGTGTCGATGATACAACTCCAGTAGGAGGGACAAATCCCATCTACATCACTCATTGTCAATCCTCATGTGTCACAATGTATTCAAGAATCACCTTTTTGGAAACTGTTATTCAAGGTCATGTTGGATGATATTAAATTACATTGAACAACATGTGATGTGTGTAGTAACTTTAGGTCTAGGAATCACAATCACCACTATCGCATTGAGTTGTGTTAATGATTGTTATCTATGTATCACTTGTCTGAGCGGGTCTGTTTGGTACATTGTTCTCTAACAAGTACCTATGTGTTTGGTTTGATATCACATATCATGAATAATGAGATTATGTCATCAACTAATTCACACTCTAGTCTTATGCCTTATTTTTGTCTATTTGCTCCCACAACAATATCTGATTAGGGACAATAAAGAATGTAAATACTCTTATCATACATATAATATCATTGTTCAGGTACTCAATTTGAAGGCATATGCCATTGAAACTTATAGTTTTTTAGACATCTGATATGTCATATCATCATCTCATAATTGAAAAAACATATAGACAGGATTGCCTTTATTATTAATCAAATTATTTACAAGATATACCATTACAGTCATCGTATGACTAGCTCACTGGGCATACATACAAACAAAATAAACTTCATTTCTTCATAAGACAAGTATGTCTTATTGTTTTTTGTATGCCCTCAGAGCTAGTCATATGATGATTTTAATGGTATACATTGTACTTGATTTGATTAATAGATAAGGTGCTTTAATTTGTTTTGTTTATCTCAGTACGGGATAATGATCAAACATCATAATGTCTTAAGAATCTATTATTCAATGACATGTTTATTCAGTTTGAGGACCTAAGCATAAGATTATGTGTGTGTGAAGAGTACTCATTCTTGTCTATGTTTCTAGTCAAATATTATATTGGAAGTTAAAAAAATACACAAGACTGGTATGTGTGTTGATTGATGACTACATCTCTTTTGTCATGATACTTTACATCAAGTCAAATATAGAGGAAGTTTCTAATGAACAAGTGTAGAAGACATACCCACCTTGAGTATGATACATGGAAAACTAGGCAGACAAAATCATATCTTAGTATGATAGTGGTGATTGTGGTCCTTAGAACTAAAGTCATTGCAACAATCACATGTTGTTCAATGTATATTACACTAGTCAACGGTGTCCTTGAATATGAGTTGTTATAAAAGTAGGTCCTAAGTGAACTAAGACATATGTGGCTAATTGTGAGTGAAGGAGATAGAATTTATCCCTCCTATTAGAGTGATATCCAAGCTAATTGATGAGTGAGACATAAAATACATTGTCATGCTCATGCGAGCCAATATTTTATATTCCGCTCATGTGTATCTCAGTCAATTCTGGTAGAAGAACAATGATCGTACATTAGGAGGATGACAATTGCATGCTTTATATTTTATGTTAATATAGGCAGAAAAGGGAATATGCAGTCACTGTAACATTGTTCACAATATAAGACTAAAGTTTTTCTTCAGCTTATCCAATTACTTGGGTGTCAATGATGTTGTACATCATTTCTTATGAAGTTGTAATATGATTTTAGGCATCTCTATTCCCAACATATGGAGCCTATAGGGCCACACATATAGGATGCACACAGAAGAAGAGTATAATCATGGACTCAAATTATGTTAGTTACTAATGGGTTTAGGTAATTATTTAGAATGATGATAAATTGTGTAGAACCCCAATTAGTCAACTGAAAAGTGAAGTCCATTGACAAGGAAAGATTAGACATAGATGATTGACAGGAAAGTTTAGTCAATCAACTAGAGAGTATTAGTCCAAGTGGTAGATTGAAAGTTCAGTCGAATAACAAGACATGATCTGTAAGTTGGTTGATTGATTTCTAAATATTGTAAACCTAACCAATCATTTTAGATGATTGAATGGGGGGTCAGAGAGTGGTCGTGTGAATGAATCCATTGCGTTTTTGTTTCTGGTTCTTTTAGAAATCATGATTCCTACCTCTCCTATTTAGTAGTACATGATGACTAAAATTTTGGTTACACCTTTTTATAGTGAACCCTATTCATCACTATTCTTATGGGAGAGAAAGAGAAGGATAGAGATAACAATCATAGAAAAATATCAAGTGATAGGTTTCTCCTTCCCAACCGTCTTTAGGAGTATGACATGAAATTCTCATCATTCACATAGACTACGTAGAGATGCAGTCATAGAGTAACTGAGTTGGGAGACATTGTCAACCTACGTCCATGTACTACCATGAGTGGCATACACCACATGAGGAAATTTGTTAGACTTGTTCCAAGTCAAGATATATTAAACACCCCTTTATTCCTACTATATCTTTTTTGAGGAGATATGTTCATTAAACAAAGTTTTGTTGCTTCCACTACACCTGTCTCCATCCATTTCTTATTAGGCCTACCAAATCGAAATCAATTTATGATATTTTAAGTTTTAAAATAGAAGTTATCAATTTTGGTTTTATATTGTTTCTGCTATTTCATGTGATACAAACAAGTAAAATTATAATATTTATACCCAATTAATTTTGCATTCATTGCAGATCTTGATTTTTTATCCCCCCGCAAGGGTGTTGTCCCTATGTACCCCATCTAGTTTGCATGTATGTTTCATAAATTTATTTATGGGCATTGTCCCATATGAAAAGTGGAAAAATTAACATATATGAGTCATGATATGTTATACCAATAAATCATATTTATCACTTTTGAGATATATTTTGTTTTGGTGGATGTTAGCATAGTTATTTCCAAAGTTTCCATTTTGCATTTGCATGTTGTGGATATGAATGAATATTTTTGGCTAAGCATTTGAATTTAATGTCGAGCCTAATCTCCTTCATTTTCTGTGTAATGGTTTCTATCCTTCTTAATTATCCTCAATTGTAAATCAAGGTTTCCACATATCATGTAATATTATATAGAAATAAAATAAATTTTAGAGGACTTGACTTTGATGGGGCAGCCCTGAAGGTACAACGCCATGGAGTATCTATGGAGCCATAAAGTCGATTGACGTGGGAGTTCATAGGTTGATGATGCACAATATGTAGAGGACCTTAAATGGACGATGATCCTTTGTGGCTCCAAACTCTTACATTAGTATGGACACAACCGATGTTTGTACGTTTGTGATTGTGGATATAATATTATATGATACATATGTGGTGTTTTCATGTGAATATTTATGTAACTCAAACACCTAAAATAAAATACAAAGTCTAATATTTTTTCCAATGTGCAACACACATGGAAATTTGATCAACTTCGTGTCAGCATGTCAATGTGTGGCATACTTCTATCTTGAGCAAGTGCAAGAATAGATATGTGAGTGGTCCAAGGGTGCATATTCTATTGTGTTGGGATTTGGGTCTAACCAAACTAGGTGACCTTAATAGATATAACAACCTACAAACATATAGATGGTATATCGCATAGAGTTGTGTATCCATCTATCAAGAGTTCCATCAGATGTAATTGGAAAATGTAGCATATCCTAATAAATGAGTTTTGAGTGATCAACCAAAGATGACTCATGGATTTATGAAATATATATCTTAATGCACTATATATTGTTTGTTGCAATCTTTGAGGGCTATTAATTTAAAATAAAATAATTAGAAAAATATTTGACTAAAGGCCAAAATAATATAGATAGTAGTTTTTCAAATCAACACATTAACTATTGTAAGTATTTATTATATTAATGGCAGATAACAATAAACAATTTTCATAATGATTGGTCCTTGAGAATCAAGAAACTTTTTAGGAATAAGTTCCATGATTGGTTCAAGACTCAGAGAATTGTCCTTGCACATGACTATAATATCTATATCAATACCGAATGAACTAGCTCTAATTGTGCTTGGAGAAGAAAGAAAAGCTTGTTGTAGGGATTATAATGGCACCAAGGACTTCAAGGACCTCAAGTTAATATCCATGAATCAAGATCTTTCAAAACATTATAACATGTGAGTTTCTGAGATTGTAAAACATCTAAGAAACACATACCAACAAAAATCAATAAAAGAGATGCATGATGTCTCCATGCCATTATTTAAGTTCAATATTGCATAAGGTGACCTAGTTGAGCCTCATGTGCTCAATTTAATAAGGTATATGGAAATCTAAAAGATATTGGGATTTCCTTTAGTCCAACAGTTGACCACATTTGTGATCTTAAAATATTATTGGAATCATATAGTAAATCTATCATTAATTACAACACAAACATTTTTTTCAAACCTTTGTTAGAGTTGATTGGCATGTACAAAATAGTTGCGGGGAAAATCAAGTAAGACAATACCAATTCCATGTTGATGATCAAAAAAGGAAAAGAAAAGTCTAAATGAAAAGGAAAATCCAATAAAATTTCTTAGTCTGGATAGAATTCAAATTATTCTAAATTTAAGATAAAATATGGAGTGGGTATAAAAGGCCATTGCCACCATCGCCACCAAGCAAGATATTAGAAAAGAAATTATCCTCTCTATGAAGATGAATTGAAGGAAAAGAAGGGGATAAAGATCTCCACTTTTAGGTATATATGTTTTTGAGATAAAAAAATTCTACTTCTTTATCATGGGCGTCACGTATCTAATGTGGATCTCAAATATGTATGATTTGAAAAAAAGATGGCTCTTGAAGAAGAAGAAGAAGAAGAAGAAGAAGGTGGAGTGAAGCATTGCAAATGAAGCAAGATTTGCTTCCAATGTTGTAGGCACATATTTTTTGTCTATACCTAGTGGGCTTGTAGTAGATTTAGAAAACTACTATTATGTACCTTATATAAATAGGAGCATCATCTTTGTTTCATGTTTGGACAATAATGGTTTTCATTTTTATATGAAGAATGGTCGATGTTCTTTTTATAAAGATAAGATATTTATGGTAGTGCCCCTTTATCTTATGGTCTATATTTGTTATATATTTAGACATGCATCTATAACATATATACTAAGAAACTTAAACTCAAAGACTCAAACAAAACTACTTGTGGCATTGTCATCTAGGCAATATAAATGAGAAGAAAATTTCTAGAGTCCATAATGATGGATATCAAGACAAACTTAAATTTAACTCAATAGAGACATGCAAATCTTGTGTACTAGGAATGATACGAAAATAAACATTTACTAGTAGAACTGAGAGGGAAAGTGACTTATTATGACTCATATTTACTTATGTATGCAGACCATTTAGCACAAATGTCAAAGGTGGGTATCAATACTTCATTACAATTACTAATGACATCATTAGGTATGGCTATGTGTATATAAAAAAAACACAAGTCATAATTTGTTGAAAAGTCCAATGAATTCATGAATAAAATATAAAATATACTTAGAAAAAACACAAAAGCATTTTGATTAGGTCGAGGTGGGGAATATTATGTCAATACTTTGAGGCCCTTCTGAGATATTGTGGCATTATATCACAATAGAGTTCACCTAAATTGTCGTAGCATAAGGGTGTCTCAGAAACAAGGAATTACACCATGGCTGACATGGTACGGTCACTCTTGAGTTTTTCTACTTTCCTTACTTCCTATTGGAAATATGATTTAGAAAATGAATCATTTACTCCAAAACACATACCTTCTATATTGATTCAAAAGATACTAAAATATATTGAATGAAAAGCATCCCAATATATCTTTTATGAAGATATTGGGGATTTGAATCATATTTAGGAAACTATTTTAAGGAAAGTTTGGACTCAAATCAGACAACCGCCATGTTGTTGGATATTCTAAGTTAATCATGGGAAGTTACATTTGTATTCCATTTGACAACAAAGTGTTTGTTTCCAAAGTTATTGTATTTCATGAAAAGTAATATAACTCTATATGACTCTCTGGGAGGATAAAAGAGTTTAAAGAGTATTGAGAACAATAAGATATCATTCAACCCATAGAAGTTGATAAGTAACAAGAGCAATCACAAACATTTTCAGAATATCAAGTTCCTCCTGTAATAGAAAACCTTAAAGGTTAGTAGGGAACGTCTTGATCTCGACATATTTGGAGACTTAATAAGGTAGTATGTCAGTCGTAGATTATGATGAACAAAAAACATATAATGAGCATATTGAGGGACTAGATTTATATAAATAGCATGAAGCCATTAATTCTGAGATGAAGTTTATGTATGCCAACATGGTATGGACCTTGGTGGATCCACTTGAAGGGTTATGATACCATAGGGAGCTAATGGGTCTTCAATAAGAAGATAACCATGGATGATAATGTCCCAACCCGCAATAGTTGATTGGTTGTAAAATGTTTAAACAAGCTGGAGGTGTTGACTATGTTGAAAAAAGTTTATCAATTTTCATGATCGAATACATCAAGACCATTGTTGTCGTTGTTGATTATTTATAACTATGAAATCTAGAAATATATCCTATATTCAAATATAGATAAAGATTAACTATATTTGAAAATAAAATCCCTAAATAAATGCCTTCACATAGGCCTGAGCTACAAATTGGGTTGTCAATCCTTTTTGTATGGCAAAACATAATGACCTAAAGACAAAATTTGAGGAACTACATGATGGCCTCATCATGTTCCTATTAATGATATGTTGAATGCATTGTAACAGGGAAATTGAATCATCAGTAAGTTAACCAAAGGTATCAAAGGCAAAGGGGAGGAAATGATGATGGTTTTCTTCACATGAAACCACATGCTTACGAACTTTATGTGTGGTCACATCAGGAGTTGCATGTCTGGCCTTGAATTTACTCAAACCATTCTCAATTAATGGAGAGACACTGGTAAGATCAACACAAGTGTGATTTACATCAGTCCACTCAAATAACAATATGTCAGCATGTCTTTGGGCATAAAGTCCATCACTATGTTTCCCTAGAAACGTGATCGGAGCTTCTTTCAAGGCTTTTATACCAGCACAAGAGATAATTTCAAAGAGGGTATCTCGAATGACATCATGATAGAACTTGAATCATGGGTGGGTGTGGTGATTAACTACATGGGCACCAAAGGAATCTAGAAATTGAACATTAAAACTACATTGAGGATGTGTACATGACAAAACTCAATGATTTTGTTGCTCTAAATGAAGATACAAAAGTCTCTGAGCTATAATAGAAAATATATGGATTAAAGCAAGCATCTTAGATTTGGAATATTTGTTTGATGAAAGAGTCAAAGAGTTTAACTTTATCCAAAATGAAGATGAACCTTGTGTTGATAAGAAGGGTACTGAGAGCACAATAGTATTTCTCATATTCTATGTCCAAATAACATAATGTTGATGGGGAATTAATTCCCTACTCAATAGTTGGTAAAATATTGGTTTGGGGAATACCATATCTATGATGGACTTAGCAATAGCATCAATATTGCTAGGAATCAAGATATCTATGAAGGCTTCTTGGTCTAAGTCAAAGTAAAAACATTGTCAAACTGTTGAAAAAGTTCAACATGCAAGAATATAGGAGAATTAAGTTATCCTTTATCATTGATTAAGTCTCTCAAAGATCAATGTCCCAACTCTTTAGAAGAGAGGGAAGATTCTATATGCATATTTAATTGGATCTATCATGTATATAAGGTTATATACACATCCTACCAACTCATATGCTTTAAGAATGATAATAAATTACTAGTCAAATCCAAGGAAAGGTCATAGGAAGGTCGTGAAAAGTATCCTTACGTACTTATTTGCAGAGGTGAGGAAGAATAACTAAGGACCCAACACTTATTTGCAGAGGTGAGGAAGATTTGGTTGTATAGGTTTGCACTTATGCTAGCTTCCAAATTAATAATGATGGTTGTTGATCTCCATAAGATTTTGTGATTTGCATAAAAAATAGAGCTATAAGCTAGAGAATTTCTCAGAAACACAAAGTGGTTGATTCCACAACATAGTAACACTATATTGCTGCATCCAACACAAAAAAGAAGGATGTTAGATCACAAAGGTCATTGGTCAACAATGGGTGGTTCCCTCCATTAATGATGTAGTAGAGATATATTGTGACAACAGTGTAGACATTGCACAAGCAAAGGAAACTAGATCACATTAGTGTTCTAAGCATGTACCATGGTGTTACTATCTCATATGAGATATTGTATATAGACGAGATATGTATATAATCATAAATACATCCTAAAGCAATGTTGTTGATCTCTGATAAAAGTACTTCCACATCAGAAGCATGATGGTTGTGTTAGATTACATGGAATCATGAATCATTGGTTTTAGCGTAACTGGGAGACTATTGGTTTTATCCCTTGAGAGCCAAACATATAATGATATTATTGGTGTACATCGTACGTTATTTGATTAATAATAAAGTCATTTCCCTTTTTGATATATAACTATGTTTGAGATAATGATTAAAGATATGAATGTACTAATGTAACACTTGGTCCCACTCCCCAAGGATCTAGTACAATTTCTAGAATGATGACTAGACTGAGCACACTTAACCACATATTTCTTAGTGATGGGCTCCCTAAGAAGGACGTGCACCTTGGTGATATGGGTAGTCCAATCATTCCTTTTAAGATCATTTTATGTGAGGCATCAAATCATGGGGGGTTACAATCTACCCCACTTAGACTCTTGATGTCCTTGTTGAGGATCCACTATATGACCTCATAATTCCCCATTTCAATGTAAACCCAAAATGATCCATGGACAACTTGCTCCCAATCATGGCTACCAGTGCAAGGGTGGTTACATCACCATGGACAACCCATTCAAACATGCCTGAATCGCATGGCTCAAGACTGGGCTGCCACATGCCTGTGTGGCCCCACCTACTAAAGGGGTATTGGCTCTTATACCATTTTTAATACTCGGGCGCACTACCTAAGGCTCTAGTAGAGTTTCAAGAATGATGAATGGATCTACAAACCACAACTAGTCTTAACTACATTCTTTGTCCTTACTCACACGGACACCTAGACCAACTTTCTAACTTGTCACAATCTAGTACTACTCTGAACTAAGCATGCTTAACCACATAATTCTTAGTGATGGGCTCCCTGAAAAGGGGTTACATCTTAGTGATATGGCTAGTCCAATCATTCCTTTTAATATTATTTTATAGAAGGCCTCAAATCTTAGGACGTTACAAATGTATTACTCAAATGACATGTAATTTTTGGTTGAGGACCTAAACATGAGACCATGTATATGTTTAGAGTATGTATTCTTATCTAAGTCCTTAGTCAAATATTATTATGGAAATTAGGAAAATAATAATACATAGGATTAATATGTGTGATGACTGATGACTATGTCTCATTGGTCATGATATTTGACATTGATTCAAAGGCATAGGTACTTGTTAATTAACAAATGTATCACACAGACCCACCTTGTGTATGATACATGGAATGCAAAAATGGTAGTCACAATCAATTCTCAATGTGATAATCATTGAGATAATTGTGATTGTAGTATTTAGACCTAAAGTTAGAACAATGATCACATGTTATTTAGTGTGTTACTAGTCAACATGGCCTTAAACAAGGGATTTCGCAAAAGTAGTGCTTGGGTACACTGTGACACATGTAGTTTGTTGTAAGTGATGTAGCTAGAATTTGTCCCTCCTATTAAATTAATAGCATGGCCACTTGTTGCTAAAAGCATGAAACGCATGGCCATCCTCATGTGAGTCAATATTTTATATTGATATCACATATAATTCATATAGTCTAGAATTGACCAAATAACAAACATTCAATATAAGAGGTTGACAGTTCTATACCTCATATGTGATCTAGATATTAGAGATAAAGGTATAAGCAGTCACTGTAAAACTTGTCACATTATATGGTTGAAGTTTTTCTTCAACTAATCCAATTACTTGGGTGTAAATGATGTGTAGCTAGATACCTCTCATTTGTTGTGAATACATAGTATGATTACAAACATGATAACGTCCAATTTTGTGGATATTTGAGTGCCTATTTTACCATCACATTGTCATTTAATTGTGTTTTATCAGGATAAACCTAGTGATTTTGACTAGTTTTGATATATCTACCTAAACTCATCCCTTTTTTTGATTTGCATAGAATACACATTTTTGCAGTCGCCAAGCCTAAAATCAAGTGGCTGTTGAGATTCTGACACATTGGGACTGATGGCAATTGCATAAGTCAAGTGGGTGTAGACCTTGAGATCTCATCAACCACCGGACCATATTACCTTAGCGACCGATGGTCATGCGGCACTTGCAATCACCAACATCTTTGTGGTCTCTAGCCTCAACGACTAGTGGCCATTAATCTAAAGACAAGTTTAGAGAATGATGAAACCTCAGTGATCACTAAGCTCACAATATCAGCGATCGATTATGGTTCAACACCTTAGCGACCGCTAAGGCCTTAAGTTGGTTACCTAGACAACCAGTGCTAATAAATAGATGCCCACTTCATACATGATGGGGGTCAAGATGTGAGAGAGACGATGAAGTATTGATGCATTCTAGAGCCTCCATTCATCAGTCATCTCATTGCTTCTTGATCTCTAAAGACAAAAGTTCAGAAGAGAGAGAGAGAGAGAGAGGATCCACACCATCACCAATACCATCAGCCTATTCTTTGAAAGAAGGAATAATCGCTCCTCCACACCCATGCCAGATCCAAATTTGAAGGAGACTTGCATCAACCTTGGTCATTTGTTGGTCCCAGTTAGTGTATCTCCCTTCTTCTCCTCTAACTTTGTTCTCCTGCCTCCATCTACTTCATCTGTTTTGTTGTATGTTCTCATGTGTCATCATGTTTGTAAATTCATAATGCTACTCACCACCATGAGTGGCTAAACATATTTCTTGGGTTGGGAGTGGCCACTAAGGCTCTCCCAACATGTAAAATATGCATGTCCATTGAATATATGCTTTTGGAAATGATTATCTCCATAGTCTTGGTCTTAAATGTTGTTCTTGCATGATTATCTACCATCTTCTGATATTTGATTGTTAGTGACTCGAAAGAGTAGTACTAGGCATATCTAAGTGTTATGGAATTGCATGAATGCATATGAATGTTGGAATGCTTAAGCTAATGGCCATATGGCTATATTTGTGATTGTTTGCTTGTCATATCGAGAGGGATACAACCTTATAATCTACATCTATACTGAGCTCGAGAGAGGAGGGAATGAACATATGTGATGATTGCTTCTAATCTTGTTGAGGGTATATGATGTGTATGAATATTGCATGTTGGTGAGAAACTTAAGTTGGTGAAACCCAATCCAAGTTCCCATCCACTTTTGATATATCATTTTTCTATTTCTTCTTGTTCTCTTGATTTACTTTTTGCTTTGTTCACTCCTTTTTCTTTATTAGTTGGTTCAAGTAACATCATTCCTTAAGGAAGACAAGACTTAATCTACCCACTTTGATTGGTATAACTAAGCCAAGGTTTTACATTTTTACCACATACCACTCCTTGTCCCTATGGATAGACCCTAATTTACTACATTGGACCTAGTATAATAGTTGTGGGGGCCCTAAGTGTCAGGTTATAAATTTAAGAGTCTGACTACTCTACATCCGCTCCTTTTTTGACGTGTGATTTAGTTCGGTCATCAATTTGGTGTCGTTGTGGGGGATAAGGCAAACATTACTGTTGAGAACCCAAATCTACTCACCATACACTGGTGCCTCAAATCTAGCAATAGACTTCACCGCACCATTTTAACTCACTGTATTTAAACTATCTCTAATACTTCATTTCGCACATCCAGTTCTTAACTCAACTGTGCAGAATATTTTTTGTTAGCTTGGAGAGAAGTGGGTAGAGACTACTACCTCCCTCCCTTGTCAACATGCCTCCTCATAGGGGTGGACGCCAAGCAGGTGGAAACCATAACATGAGGGTGGAACAACCTCAACCTGATCATCGAATCTAAAAATGAGGAGTACCACTATGATGAGGCTGGACCTGAGAACCCACCTCATGACATACCAATACCACATGATGAGGAGCACGAAGAACAACTATGTGATGAAGGTTGTCATCCAGTGCAAGGAGTAAGGAGAGGGACAACCATGACAACAAGGACAACAATGACAACCACAATAATGAAGATGGTGGTAATGACAAAGGCCCTCTCTCTGTGAGCTAGAGGCTACTAGGGCTAACAAATCAAGGTGCGTAGTCAACATCTTGAGATTCGATGCTCCATATTTTGAACTAAAGCCACAGTGAATGTTGTGATTCAGAATAAAACTTTTGAAGGCATTTCCCAGGATGAGAATCCCTACCACCACTTGGACACCTTTAAGAACATATGTGACACAATAAAGATGAAAAGGTTTCTAGGTGACATACTATAAGGGTTTCAACTTCTCCTTGATAGAAAAATCATTGTCAATGTATCTCTCTCTACCCACAAGACCATCAATGGATGGGCGTCACTAGCTGATGTTTGTCATGAAGTTCTACCCACCTAAAATGACTCTAAGGAATAGGCATAAGATTGCTGGGTTCATGAAAAAGCTTAGGGAGAATCGCTAAGAATCCTAGGAAAGATTCTAAGAATACCAGAGAGATTATACTCACCACAACTATGATAAAAGATTTCTAGTGACCACATTCTATAATGGTCTGACATCTACGGAAAGGACCTCACTGAATGCCACAATAGGAAGTAACTTCCTTGGCCAAAATCCAAAGAACACGGAAAAGATCACCGATATCATGGCTTCTCTATAAGCAGGTTTGGACTATGAAAGAGGTGACAAGGGTCCAGCAAAGAAGGCAAAATTCGAAGGCTCTACTACCGAATCTAAATCCCTAGAAACTATAATAGCTCATATCAAGAAGATTGTTTTGGACATTAATCATTTGAAGGACACTAAAAGCAAAGGAAAGGGCAAGGTTGAGAAACTCATGAAGTGCATCACCTACAGATAAGAAGGCCATGTCATCAACAACTATATCTACACTCAACCATAAGAGGAAAGTGATGAAGAGATACTAAGAATGTTTCTTATGATAACTTTAAGAGACCAAATAACCTTGGTTTCAACTACAAACAAGGACAGTGCTGATAATGCTCACCAGCTCAACAATCTGTCTAAAGGACCACCTAGATTTATAAGATGTGAGGGACAAACTGTGTTCACCCATACTACAAATCACCAACAAAATAGAGGCAATTATCAAGGCCAAGGAAAAATCCAAAACTAGAATAGAAATTCAAATAGGCAAGCCCAAGATTAGAATTAGAGTAAAAGGAACAACCAACCTGACATGTTGTCTGAGCTCTTCAGATTGCAAAAAGACGAGCCCCATTAAATTAACAATTAAAACAAACTACTGTCACCAATATAGGTGTCATAAGTATGATATAAACTCAGATGGCCGACTGCATACACACCAGAAAGATATTGATCAACAACTAGCACAGTCGTCAGAAATAATTAAGAATCTACAAGGAAAGATTCCATGCAATACCGAAAGTGTGAAAATAGCCAATCTTTGTTTTGGAAAATTATTGGAGGATACAAATGACAAGATTGACCAAGAAGGAAACCCCAATAATGTATCACAACCCAAACCAGAGGTAGTAGAGGAAGTAGCTGGAGAGGAATTGGTTATCGAGAAAGATAAAGCTAAAAAGAAAGCTAAGGGAAAGAATATTTCCAAGGAAAAGAAGTCTGAACCCACTAAGGAGACCTTTGCAATTAGGGACACATACTCTCTAAGGATTCCCTTCCCTTATAAGTTGATCAAGGCCCACCTGAAGAAAAGATATGAGATATTAATGAAAGTTGTAAAGAAATTGCATCTTTACGTGACATTCTTGAACACTATTGAGGAGATGTTGACCTACGCCAAGTTTTTCAAGAATTTGATTATAAAGAGGAAGTGGGGAGATAACATAAAAATAGTGATACTAGATAAGATCTCCATTGCCTTTGTTCAAGCTAAGATGCCAATGAATAAGAAGGATTCAAGAGCATTCACAATTCCTTTCAATGTTGGAGATAACAAGGTAAGATAGGGGCTCGCAGACCTGGGAACAAGTATTAGTTGCATGCCCCTGACTCTTTCCCAGAGGTTGGGACTCATAGATATGGTAAATACTAGAATGAGGATCCATCTGGAAGATAATAGTTTCACAAAGCCTCTAGGGATCATGGAAGGTGTCCCTATTTGGGTGGGACGATTCTTTATCCCATTCGACATTGTCATAATAGATACGGTGGAAGACCCAAAATGCCCAATGATCTTTGGGATACCATTCCTCTCCACTGGAAGAGAATTAATTTATCTCAAGGTCGGAATTATCACAATTTGAGTGGGAAATGATCATATCCACTTCCATGTACAAGATACTATGAGAGGACCTTCTCTTTTCAAGTCGGTATATTTCACAGATAGCTACCAACAATTCTTTGAAGAGGTTCAGGAAGATAACGCCATGGTTGATCCACTCATGCGAGCTCTTAACAACCTTGATCCAAGTATTCAGGATCCCAAAGTCATAAGATTCTGGACTATCTGAACCAACCTGAGGTAGAATATAATGATGATGAAGAAGAAACATTAAATTTGCAAAGAATGCTTCGCTAGAACAAAAGTAGGATGAGAAGTAAGTACTAAAGCCAAAACTAGAATTGAAACAATTACTTAAAGGATTAAAGTATGAGTTCTTGGATGATGAAGAAATGAATACGGTAATCATAAACTCTTCCTTGAGTGAAGAATAAAAAGAGAAGCTATTGAAAGAACTAAAACTACAAAGGAAAGCCATATGGTATTTTGTGGAAGACATTATGGGTTTGAGCCCACATGTTTGTATGCATAGAATAAAACTGGAAGAAACAACTAAACCTCTGGACCAACCTCAAAGAAAACTGAATCAAATGTTGAGGGAGGTAGCTGAGAAGGAGGTGATAAAGTTGTGTAATGTGTGGATTATATACCCAATCAACGACAACAATTGGGTAATCCCTATTTATGTATTACCCAAGAAGGGAGGAATGACCATTGTGAAAGGCAAAAAAGGATATGAAGTGGCCACATAAATAGTGATTGGGTGATGGATGTGCATAGATTATAGGAAGATTAAGGTTGCCACTAGGCTAGACCACTTTGTGATACCATTCATTGATCAAGTCATGGAGCGATTCACCCACAACTCATGCTTCTACTCTTTAGATGGATATTCAAGATTCTACCAAGTACCTATCCACTCTAATGATCAGGAAAAGATGAGTTTCACCTTCACCTATGGAACATACTCTTTTCGACAAATTCTGTTGGGTTTATGTAACACACCTGCAATGTTTCAAAGGTGCATGATTTCTATCTTTGTAGATTTCTTGGAAGATATAATGGAGGTCTTCGTGGATGACTTATCGATGTATGGAACCAATTTCAACAAATGTCTAAAGAACTTTTCTCAATACCTACAAAGGTGTGGGGAGAAGTGGTTGGTTTTGAACTAAAAAAAGTGCCATTTCATGGTGTAAGAAGGCATTGCTCTCAGACATAAGAATTCTGAAAGAGGAATCAAAGTTGATCTTAGCAAGATAGAGGCAGCATCTAAACTCCCACCCCCTAAATCTATGAGTGGAGTAAGGATTTTCCTAGGACATGATGGATACTACAGGAGGTTTATCAAAGATTTCTCAAAAACTGCAAATCCCCTATCAAGTCTCCTCATAATGGATGTTGAGTTTGACTTTATATAAAAATGTCTTGAAGCCTTTAATACTCTGAAGAATGCCTTGACAACAGCTCCAATATTGCAATAACCACATTAGGAGTTGCCATTTGAGATAATGTGTGATGCTAGAGACTATGCTATTGGAGCTGTTCTTGGGAAAAGAAAAGACAAAAAGCACCACTCAATATACTAATGCTAGCAAGGCCATGGATGATGTCGAGGAGAACTACACCACTACTAAAAAGAGATGCTAGCAATAGTATTTGCCTTTGACAAATTCATATCATATCTGATATGATCAAAACTCAAGGTGTACACTAATCATGGTGTGATCAAATACTTGATGCAGAATAAGGACACCAAATCTAGATTGTTAAGGTGGGCTCTTCTATTGCAAAAAATTGACCATGAAATCATTGACAAGAAGAGAACAAAAAATATGGTTGTTGACTTGTCAAGGATACTAGTTACCAAAGAGGATCTATTACATGTTAATAACAATTACATCAACGAAGCCATGATGATGGCAAAGTCTATTGAACACAACCTACCCTGGTTTGCTGATAATCATAACTACTTAGCTTGTCAACTGTTTCCACCGAATATCATGTAAAAATAAAAGAAAAAGTTGTTTTCAAATTTGAAGAATTATTATTGGGATGGCCCGCTCCTATTCAGCAGATGTGCAAATAGTCTATACAGAAGATGCATCTCAGAATAAGAAGTCCCAAAGATCCTACATGAATGCCATTATTCACCATATGGTAGGTGTAAAGAAGTGAGATCACCTCTCTACCAAATATGGTAAACAAAACACCAATGAATAGCAGCGGAATTTAAAACATTGACTATATTCAATTTAATAAAGAGTACATAAATTTCCCCAATAAGAGTGTACATGCTTTATACAAAAAGAGGATCTATGCCTCCAATAAAATAAATAGATTAACAAGTAAATTCATGAGGGAAGGATGGATTCCTTTTCCTATCTTAGGCCAGTTCACCATGCTCATGTTGCGTACTCTGATCCTAAACATGGGTGGATGGGATCACCCAACAAGAGGAGATAAAAGTATGTGTCAATTAAGGAATAAGGACAATTACAAACTAAAGTAGGAAATAATAAAGATTCAATATGCTAAGAGGGTCAAGAATATGAGGCAAGTAAATAAATAAGAATTCTGCCAAGTAAAATAATAATAAAGTTTGCATGCATGATTTAATATGACTACATTAAACTAACATAGGGTTGAGGCACCTACCTAACCTCAACCTCTGGGAAGGGAGAATTAACACATTACCAAACACCCAAATATATATCAAATGGGGAGAATTATCATGTTCCCCTGGGAGAATTTACACATGCCCACTATGGGTAGTTGTACAGATGTACGTTACATTACTTAATTAGTCATTTACATCATCATGCTAAAATAGTTCAATGGTAGATTTAAGAAATTATTACTTTTTGTAAGTGGGGTCTAAGACCCTAGAATATTTAAAGTAAGGGTGCCACAAGAAGGCAATAAAGGGTATAAAGGCTAAAACAAGGCCTCATTGAAAATATTAGCTATGGATATAAAAATGCCCAACTAAAAGACAGGTTTGTAAACTCATATTTAAATAGGATTACACATACAAAAATAGGGTTGCACATACCTCACTTAAGATTCCTAGATAAGACCTTTCATCAATTAAATGTGTCCAATGTCACTTTTACCCTAGATACATGTTTATACACATGGATTAGGGTTTATAAAGCATATTATATGAGAAATTCTAGTTTTGGATCTTCTATGAAAACCATCGATTTAGGACTCAAAACAAAAACCAATTAATTACTTGGATTCTCTTGATTAGGAAAACATATTTATTTCTTAAATTTGGAGTTAAAATGAATTAGTTACATATTTTAAGGATTTTATATAATTAATATGGTATTTATAACAAATCTCAAAATAGGGATACAAATCCATACTTAAAAAACCTTCAATTCAGATTCTACATGAAAAATTCTCTCTAATGACTATTTATTCTTATTTTTCTGATAATCTTAGATTTACTAGAAATTATTGGAAAATTGACCGATAGAAAAATGAGAAAAATCCACATCAGAACAATGACTTGGATATCCATTTGTGGCCCACTTATCTAGCTGGCCCAATGGAAACTTACCATGTCAGTGTCGCATTCTCAAAATAGAAGAGTGAGGGGCCATAAGAGGAAAACCCAAAAATACCCATGTATGATTGATTATTTGATTAAGCGACCAGGGGCAAAAGCATCATTTTATACCAAACGAGGCTTGCCTTTGCTAGATCAAGAGTGAGCATGAAATACCAAAAACACCCTTGCGAGATGAATCACTCATTTAATTGTACACGGACACCACGGTCGTTTGATGACCTGGTTTGTTCCTCTTTTGATGGTCTCGAGCAGCCTGAAGCTGCAAGGCTTCAATTCAAAGTTTAGGCCAAAGCACTGTCCTAAGATCTTGAGGTCCCTGGTGCCTTCGCGGAGTCAAGGTGAGTCCAGAAAACTAGAAGAAAAGCCCTCCAATGCCCTAGAGATCAAGCAACCCCACCAAGATGGGTGGAAATAGGGGACAGAAAAAATATATGGGAAAACTACCACAAAAACATAATGGAAACAGCAACTAAGGTCTCGACGCATTCGTGGAGTCGAGTCGAGGTCTAGGAAGGTGTTGGCACGAGAAGAGGAGCACAGAACAAGCTTGACGGAGAGTGTCGGTGGAGGTCAGAATTGAGGTTATAGGATACGACATTTGAGGGTGTGTCGAGCCATTAAGATGAAAGTAAAATGAAGAACTGAGACCAAGGAAGCTTACTTGTCTGCCAATTTGGCCAGACATGGTGAGGAACATTGGGGCAAATCCAATGTCGCCAGAGATGAAGGGTGATTACGTCAGGCGTTCGAGGTAGAAGAGGTGAAATTGGAGGAGAAGAAATGGATGTGGCTTGAGAGTGCTCTACACAGCCTTGTATAGGCGGGAGAGGGGTCAGAGCGCCCTATGTAATTCGGCGGTAGAGAAGTTGTGAAGCCCTAAATTGGGCATTTCATCGTTCGAGTGAGGGAGTGGATGAGTAATAGCTCATTCAATTTGGGAGAGAGAGGTGAATTTAATACTAGTGAAATCTCACAAAATGGTATGGTGAATTGAGAGAAATCATTCGGGGAATGTCCTTCCTTTGAAACGGACCGCGCTTATGAAACTGACAGAGGTAGAGGATGAGTTCGGGACTGTTGGATCGAGTCGAGATTCAAATGATCGAATGGGGGCCATTGGATGGTGTGTCTGAGATGAATTATAAATCAAATTAATGCATGACAGTGATTATTTTGCAAACTTTAGGGAAATAAATGCATTGAATGTAAACCGGATTAAAATCATAATTATACTTTAATCAAATCGTGTAAAATTGATTTGGTGGGTCAAACATGGGTCAAATGACCTCAAGTTTGAATCATATGCTAATATTAATGCCTATATTAATTCTATGTTATTAGATTTTCATTTCGTAAAAGATTTGGCCCTTAATCACCGTATTGGTCATTAATGTGTATATTAATGCATTTTAAAGGATGAATTAATCAAAAGACATTTCTTAGCAAATCCTTAAATATAAATTTGAAAAGGATATTATAAAATCATTCAAGTGTCATATCCCACCTCCTATTCTCCTTTTTAATTCTTTAATAACATTTAGGAGGGGAGAGAAGAGAAGAGGGTTATTATCTCATTAACTAACTAATTTCCACATTAATTCTCATTTCTTTATCCCAAAAGCCACAAAGACTCTAAATTAATATAATCCACAAATTATCTCACATTAATGGACATTTTACATTATTAGACTCTAATTAATACATTATTTGAGATATTTGTGCAAAAACCCATTCATTGTCATGAATGTGGGTAAACATAATTCAAGCCATCAAGTATAGCTCAATTTCAACATTGAGGATAAAGAGGATAGAAAAGCTAGGAAAATTTAGGGAAAAGTATAAAAAGAATATGAAGGAAATAAAATCTTGAAAAATGGGTTAAATTGCAATTGAATCCAAGATTCATTATGTTACAACACTCCACCCCTTAAAGAGGATTTCGTCCTTGAAATCTCAATAAGAGGGAAGAGTGAGTATGTAACATCCCAACACTTAGCAACTGTGTGGTTACCTCTAATCTAGGGTACTTCACATGTTATACTCATAAGTCAGGTTTACTAAGGTTTCCACTATTTTTTTTATGACCGAGAGAACCCATCCCGGACGAAGCCGACATAGTAAACTCTTGAAGCATGAGAGGGTGTGGTCCGGTCACCCCTCTCCCATGCCTAATCAGCGTGAATTGTCGTTCACAAAGTGCCTTCAGTGAGGTTTCCACTATTCATATTACCTTTTATAAAATATAACACAATTAACATTTTTGGCTTATTAGCATTATCTTCATTATGAATTTACATCATCCTTATTATGCTATTAATTATGTCATGTAAAAATATTATACACAATCCATATGTATTTCTTTATTTACTAACTAAAAATTTTAAGCACAGATAGGGTTTACTAAATAATACCAATATTTATTAATTTAGTAGGTCACAATCCTTAATAACTTGAATTTATGCTCCATATTCCTCATATTACTATCATGTAGAATTTTCATAGATTATTTTGTAAGAACTAGATAATATTATCCAACAAGTTATTTGGTCAAAATAATGTCACATTAATTTCTTACTCCTATATTACACATTGTCACATCACTTTTCATACTCACATTAATGTCATTACTAACCATTTTCTCCTATTTACACTCCATACTATAATTTATACATTTGACACCACATTAGGCATTAATGCATGCTTATGTGAATCTAATTACTCCTTATCATATTTGAATCATTATATGTATTTTAATGAATAAGGTGGAACACATTACATATTAATGAATTGATTCACATATCAATTTATAATTAGGTATTTATATGTATCAAGGTATATATAATCTTATGATGGCACCTAATGTCACTAATGTATCATGAAGGCATTAAGGATACATCTGTATATATGTTAAGGTTAGATGATTACATCTTAGGGTGTAGGTCAACATGGCCATTACATGTTATGCATCCTTAGCTTGCATTAATTCCATTTACCATAGCATCAGGGTGACATGGTCAACATTATGGGTATTCATAATTTGTGATTTTCTCATATTATGTGCCTTAAGTAGTTTTTGGGGTTCAAGTATATGAGTTATTACATGACTTATTATATATTCATTAGTATATAAACAAATAAGTTAAATTATAATTATAATTTTTTTGATCAATACTAATCATATAAACTCACTAATCTCTTGTCTATGGAGTTAGGGTTTCCAAATTTCAGAGTAGCTAGATTTCAATGTGTTGTAGGACTCCATCCCTTTAAAAGGATTTCATCCTCGAAATCAGAAATTCAAAATCTATCAAGGTACTACTACTGCCACTACTACACCCCTTAAAAGGACTGACCTAACAAGTCAATCTAAACTTGAGGTAAAAGAGTGAGTCTAATTAAACCAAGTATAAGATCCAACACTCAATTTTTTTACTATTCACTGTTACTAAACTTCAAAGTCTAGTATAGGGTATACTATCCTTGAACATAGAATTCTAAGACTCATATAAGGAACCTATAAGATGATTTTATTTGTTTGGTTACCCAAATCATCATATTAGGTTCCTAAGGATACTCAACATTGAGGTAATTGCCTAAAGGTATGCTATTTTAGACAATGGTATCAGCTCAGGCAAGGCCAGTGTCATATGGATCTGGGAGTCCTCGTAAACCAAGCTAGTGGCGTGGAGAAAAATATTGCCAGCCCCCAAACCCTAACCCTTTCTAGGCACCTTTGCTTTCAACTTATGTCCTAGTAGCTACCTAATAGGCTAATCACCTAAAAGTTGATTAAAGATATTTCTAATATGAATTTGTTGTGGTCCTAAATCAACCTTTCACCATAGGTCAATTCTAAGGTGAACTAGATGGCAAACTATATGAGATAAGGGTTTTCTAACTAGGGAGACAAATTGAAATAGTCAAGACTCCAACTACCATTGGCTCTGATACCATGCTATAAAGAAGTGAGATCACCTCTCTACTAAATATGGTAAACAAAATACCAATGAATAGCAGTGAAAGTTAAAACTTTGACTATATTCAATTTAATAAAGAGTACATAAATTTTCCCAATAAGGGTGTACATGCTTTATACAAAAAGAGGATATAAGTACAGGGAAACTCAACTACATCAATATGTATCCAATAAAATAAATAACTTAATAAGTAAAACCATGAGGGAAGGATGGACTCCTTTTCCTAGTCTTAGGCTGGTTCACCATGCTCCTATTGTGTACTCTGATCCTAAACCTGGGTGGTTGGGATCACCCAGCAAGAGGAAATAAAAGTATGTGTCAATTAAGGAATAAGGAAAATTACAAACTAAAGTAGGAAATAATAAAGATTCACTATGCTAAGAAGGTCAAGAATATGAGGTGAGTAAATAAATAAGAACTTTGCCAAGTCAAATAATTATAAAGTTTGCATGGATGATTTAATATGACTACATTAAACTAAGATAGGGTTGAGACACCTACCTAACCTCAACCTCTGGGGGAGGGAGAATTAGCACATTCCCAAGCACCTGAATATATATAAAATGGGGAGAATCATCACACTCCCCTGGGCAAATTTTACACATTCCCACTATGGGTGGTTGTACATATGTACACTACATTAGTTAATTAGTCATTTACATCATCATACTAAAATAGTTCAATGGAAGATTTAAGAAATTTTTAATTTTTGCAAGTGGGGTCCAAGACCCTAGAATATTTGAAGTAAGGGTGCCATAAGAAGGCAATAAAGGGTATAAAGGCTAAAACAAGGCCTCATTGGAAATATTAGGTATGGATATCAAAATGCCCAATTGAAGGACAAGTGTTCAAACCCATATATAAATAGGATTGCACATACAAAAATAGGGTTGCACATACCTCACTTGAGATTCCTAAAGAAGACCTTTTATCAATTAAATGTGTCCAATATCACTTTTACCCTAGATACAAGTTTATATACATGGATTAGGGTTTATAAAGCATATTATATGAGAAACCCTAATTTTGGATCTTCTATGAAAACCATCAATTTAGGACTCAAAACATAGACCAATCAATTACTTGGATTCTCCTGATTAGGAAAACATATTTATTTCTTAAATTTGGAGTTAAAATGAATTAGTTACATATTTTAAGGCTTTTTATATAATTAATATGGTATTTATAACAAATCTCAAAATAGGGATACAAATCAATACTTAAAAACCATAAATTAATATTCTACATGAAAAATGCTCTCCAGCGACTATGTATTTGAATTTTTCTGATAATCCTACTAGGAATAATGGAAAAACTAACCAATAGAAAAATGAGAAAAATCCACATCAGAACAATGACCATGATATCCATTCGCATCCCACTTATCTTGCCATGTCAGCATTGTATTCTCAAAATAGAAGAGTGGGGGCCACAAGAGGAAAACCCAAAAATACCCATGTATGATTGATTATTTGATTAAGCGACTAGGGGCAAAAGCGTCATTTCATGCAAAACGAGGCTTGCCTTTGCTAGATCAAAAGTGAGCATGAAATACCAAAAACACCCTTGTGTGATTAATCGCTCAATTAATTGTGTAGGGCATCACGATCGTTTGATGACCTAGTTTGTTCCTCTTTCGATCATGGTCGCGAGCAGCGGCCTGAAGCTACAAGGCATCGATCTAAAGTCTAGGCCAAAGCATTGTCCCAAGATCTTGAGGTCCCCGATGCCTTTGCAGAGTCAAGGCGAGGCCAACAAAATAGAATAAAAGCCCTTCGGTGCCCTAGAGCTTGAGTAGACACACCAAGATGGGAAAAAATAGGGGAAATCAAAAAATTGGGGAAAACTATCACGAAAACATAATGGAAATATCAACTAAGGTATCGACGCGTTCGTGGATTCGAGTCGATGTCCAGGAAGGTGTTGGCATTGGTGGAGGAGCACAGAACAAGCTTGACGGCGAGCACTGATGGAGGTCAGAAATGAGGTTATGGGATGCGATGTTTGAGGGTGCCTCGAACCATCAAGATGAAAGTAAATTGAAGAACAGAGACCAAGGAAGCTTAATTGGCTGCCAATTTGGTCGGACATGGTGAGGAACACTAGGGTGAGCCCAGCATTGTCGGAGATGAAGGGTGAGTAGGTCAAGAGTCTTCATGGTAGAAGAGGTGAAATTGGAGGAGGAGGAGAATTGGATGTGGCTTGAGGGTGCTCTACGCAGCTTTATATAGGCGGGAGAGGGTCGGAGTGCCCTCTATAATTCGGCGGTGGAGAAGTTGTGAAGCCCTAAATTGGGTGTTTCATCATTTGGGCAAGGGAGAGGACGAGTAATAGTTCATTCAATCCAGGAGAGAGAGGCAAATTCAAAAGTAGTGAAATCTCGCAAAATGGTGTGGTGAATGGAGAAAAATCATTTGGGGAATGCCCTGCCTGTGAAATGGCTCGAGCTTGAGAAACTGCCAGAGGTAGAGGATGAGTTTGGGACCGTTGGATCAAGTCGAGATTCAAATGATCAAATAGGGGTCATTGGATGATGTGTCCAAGATGAATTGTAAATCAAAGTAAGGTGTGACAGTGATTAATTCACAAACTTTAGGGAAATAAATGCATTGAATGTAAATCGGATTAAAATCATAGTTATTTAAATCAAATATTGTAAAATCAATTTGGTGGGTCAAACATGGGTCAAATGACCTCAAATTTGAACCATAGGCTAATATTAATGCCTAGATTAATGCTATGTAATTAGATTTTTGTTTTATAAAAGCTTTGGCCCTTAATCACCATATTGCCATTATTGTGTATATTAATGCATTTTAAAGGACGAATTAATAAAAAGACATTTCTTAGCAAATCTTTAAATAGAAATTCGAAATGGATATTATGAAATAATTAAAGTATCATACCCCACCTCCTATTCTCCTTTTTAATTCTTTAATAACATTTAGGAGGAGAGAGAAGAGAAGAGGGTTATTATCTCATTAATTAACTAATTTCCACATTATTTCTGATTTCTTTATCCCAAAAGCCACAAAGACTCTAAATTAATATAATCTACTAATTATCTCTCATTAATGGTCATTTTGCATTATTAAACTCTAATTAACACATTAGTTGAGATATTTGTGCAAAAACCCATTCATTGTCATGAATGTGGGTAAACATAATTCAAGCCATCAAGTATAGCTCAATTTCAACATTGAGGATAAAGAGTATAGAAAATCTAGGGAAATTTAGGGAAAAGTTCAAAAAGAATATGAAGGAAATAAAATCTTGAAAAATGGGTTAAATTGCAATTGAATCTAAGATTTATTATGTTACAACAGGCATCTTAGTGAAGATAGAATAGCAACAAAAGTTTTACAATTAGGATTCTACTGGACTACACTATTTAAAAATGTCCATGTCTAAGCTAAGGCATGTGATGAATTCCAAAGGATGGGGAAATTCTCTGAGAGAAATGAGATGCATACGTCAAACTAGATAGAAGTAGGAATCTTTGATGTTTGGGGGATTGATTATAAGGGGCCTTTCCCTTCATCCAGGGGCAACCAATGCATCCTTGTTGATGTTGATTATTTCTCAAAATGGGTGGAAGGTTTGGTGACCATCATTTTTCGTTCCAAGGTAGTTATTAGGTTATTTAAGAAGACCATCTTTCATAGGTTTGGTGTCCCACATGCCATCATCTATGAAGGGGGATCCCATTTCGGTGAAATACAATTTGAAGCTCTAATAAAGAAGTACGGGGTAATGCACAATTCGGCTACACCATACCACCCACAGACATCTGGGCAGGTGGAAGTGCAGCATTGCCAGATCAAGAAAATTTTAGAGAAAATTGTCAGTCAACCAAGAAAGGTTTATCAAATGAAGCTTTATGATCCACTTTTGGCTTACCGAACTACATAAAAATCCTAATAGGGACTACCCCTTTAGACTGATATATGGGAAGTCTTGCCACCTACAGATAGAATAGGAGAACATGGCCTTTTGGGCCATAAAGTTCTTGAAAATGGACCCAAACTTAGCGGGATAGAAAAGATTTTTTACAATTACAACAGTTGGAGGAGCTTAGGCTGCATGCCTATGAAAATGCTAGAATCTACAAGCAAAGGACCAATATGTGTCATGATGCCCATCTAAAAAGCAAAGAGGTGCAATAAGGAGATATAATCCTTGTATTTAACTCTAACATTAGACTTTTTCCTAGCAAACCTAGATCAAGATGGTCTTCTCCTTTCACATTATCCAAGATACATCCATCTGGGATGATGGAGATTTTTAGTGAAAACAAAGTGACATTCTAGGTAAATGTACATTGTGTGAAGAGATACTATGAAGATGAAGCGTTTACCAAAAGATCTGAACAATATTTGGAAGAACCCTTACCAACCCCACCTTAAGATATTTGAAGGAACAAAATAAGAAAGTCAAGCTCGTGACTATAAACCAACACTTCTTGGGAGGCAACCCAAGGATTACATAGCTTTCTTTGTTACTTCTAGTCTATCTTTTTCAATTATTATTATACTCTACATAATTTTTAATCACTACTTTCATCATTAGCTTGACAATTTTGTTCTATTTTGTAATTTCTAGTGAACGTAGAATAACATTAAAGACATCTTTATATGTTCTCTTGATTTTAGTTTTTTACTAAATCCCTAGATTTTTCATAATAAGTTTGACTTCTCTTTCTTAAATTCTCTAGTGTAAAGTTGAAATGACATTTATGAATATGCCTTGATTCAAGAAGGTGAATTCAACCCAAGTGTCATCAGTCACTGAGAATTGCATTCTCAGTGATCGCAGAGATCAAAATATTGGTGATCACAAAAGAGTCACCAATCTTTAGCACCTCTGAGGTGGATTTCTAGTGACCAAACTTCAGTGATCAAACCTCAGCAACCATACATACTAGAATCTTGGTGGCTATTGAGAACTATTCTCAACAGCCATTAAATTGAAGAGTATAAAACCCCTAGAGTCATTCTCACATCCTTCACACTGACATTAATGGCAGAAAAACACTAAAGCAATTTGGAGACAATAGGAGTACAGCCTCAATGCCAACAAGAGAAGCCACCCTACCGCCGTTGAACCCTCAATTGATGTCATCATTGCAATGTCAGTTGTTTGATGCCAAACTTCCCCTTCTCCACCCTTCGTAAATAGGAAAAAATACTTTCAATGGACGGTAACTCTATACCTTTAATCTCTTTCATCCCTACCACCACCTTGGTGATACCTGTTGTCGCTTCTTACACCATCAGGGCTATGTCGTTGATCTTTTTCCCTTTTCTTTCCTATGGATCCCGAGTTAATCACCAACATTTTAGCATTTTGAACCCAACATCGTTGTTAAGAGAGGCGAACACCCATTTTGGGAGTTCATCACAATCATCATTCATCACAAGTCTCACGGGGTACATCAAATTTTTTTTGATAAATTTACTCTCTGAGTTCTCAATTATCTTGGTTTTAGCATCAAACATTTTGAGTTCTCGACGACCTCAGAGAATCCCCCTCTATAAATTCTTCAGTGTCTGCCTTTACCAAGTTTTTTAGCGATCATTGGGATTCTTAATTATCAGCGACCTCCTTCTTGCTAGATCTTATCGACCTCACGAGATGAAAACCCAGTGATTAGCAAGATAGACTAGTATGGTCTGCATTCTCAGTGATCACTACGATTATTAAAATTTTAGCGACCATCAACCAAATTTCTTGATGACCAACCACTTTTGACTTCTCTACGACTGTTGAACATATTTCAAAGTGATTGTTAGTCCTCGACATTTTAGGTGACCTTTTCTTAATCCCTCTTCTACCTCACCCCTGTTTGATACCAGTTACTAACATGTTCCTTGCTTTGTTCGGTTGAGTGCAACTAGTTTTCACAATACTGGTTAAATGATTTTTTAGTGGATAGGATGTTGTCAACAACCTTTAAGTCGTTGGATAGACATGCCACCTATCTAGCAGGGATAGATGAACAAATCCAACTAATCAACAAGGAACTAGGGGATCACCCTAACACGCCCCATGACTAAAGGATACAACTACAACTACACAAGGAGCAATATGAAATCGTACTAGGGCATGTCCCCTGAGTCAGAAGAGGAGTCGCATGCATCTAAAGCGACTGACACATATGAATATGCCATGTTTGAAGAAGAAGAAGAAAAGACAAAAGGAAAACAAAAGGGGTCAAAATCAGTTATGGATGTCCCAACACCAAAGAAGAATAAGGTATTTATAGTGTCTAAGCCACATACCATGACGACATTGGTAAAAAGCATTCCAGTAGACACAATATCCAGTGAGATACCAAAATCACCTATAGGGGTCAAGAATCAATGGAAAGCCACATTCCATCCTCGAGACCAAGAACATAAGGCCAAATATGAGTTGTTCTTGAGGACAAATACATTCAAGATGGCACGATACATAGATAGAAAGGACTTCAAAGAGTTGGGGCTCGATGAATGGATCATAGAGTTCCTCTAGGGGGAGAACTAATACATCATATGCATTGAGGTCCAACATTCTTAGACATACCTCACCATTGAGTTCATGTCTTACCTTATAATGGTGTCTGTTGAAGACAAAGAGAAATATGAGGCAGGGGGATACAAACCGCAAGTACGAATGGGAGGAAAGGACTTTTTCATAACAAAAAAAAACATATTGAATGGGATATTTACCGAACCACAAGAGCAAGCCGGATCTAGAATGGCAGTAAGGTAAGACAAAGATGCAATCAAATTTAGTAGTCACAAAACATGGGAGAGGTTTGTGGGAGAGTCTAAGCACATGACATGCATCTCCAAGGTGACCTAGATGCCCTCCTGTTTCGTCAGAGTAATCCAAAAAAAATTGCTAATATGGTGTTTGCATGGTCTGAAATGGGAAACATATCTAGAGGGGATCTCTTTCAAATCTACTCCATGTTAGAGAAGTGACCTATCATCATTGGGAGACCGCTTATCGACAAACTATTCAAAGCCACAGGCCCATACGAGACAAAGGACTTCTGCATTGGAGGCCAAATAGCTCTCATTGCATCTTATTTCATTGACTTAGAAGAAGTAATATGGCTTGAGGTGACTGAACAAAACATCCAACTTGACATCAAGTACCTCATAACAATTGGGATAATCAAACAAAAGAAGGAAAAGTGTTTTTATAAGAAAGCCAAATTAAACATGCTACTTCCTCTATCAAAAATGAGCCACTATGATGCTTACAAGATGAGGCCAACAAGAGATGATATAGACAAAATGTTATCTAGTATGGTTGAGAGAGCTACAAGCCCACCCTCACCCACCATCATCTTATAAGAAGAAAAACAAGAGAAAGCAACAAAACCAACAAGACCAAAAATGAGGGAGAAACTACTGGTCAAAGTCCGCAGGAGGGTCTCCAAAGCACCGATGACTGCACCAAAATGGATCCAACCACAAACAAAAGATGCATCAAGTATGTAGAAGTTGATCTTAGTATAACAGGGTGCATTTAATGAAGTAGGGGTCGAATCCAGTTCCATCACCCCTCCAGCCTCGCCTTTGGAAAAAGGAGAGCTAGAAGTACATGCCACGAGGCTAGAAGGACAACCAAGGGTTTTAGAGGATGTCCAGACAAAAGAAACAAAAGTCGACAAGCTACAGATTATGCCACCACCACCATCAACAGGTGCAACAAATGTAACAACAATTCCCCCATGTAAACAACATCGATCAACAAGTTTTAGAGAAGAATTAGGGTGTCAATTAGACACCATCTATGAGCTAGTGCAACACTCTTATTCCAGTACAAAACTTATTTCTTCTATCATGCAAGCCCTAACTATATAGGTAGAGTGCATAGATGATGAGATGATTGTAATCCTCCCCCAGTTTATGCATGACATCCTTGCAAGCTGAAGAGCAATGATGTTAACAATACAAGCTAGGGTGGCATAGATGGCGCAACTAAGGAAGGAGAAGAAAGGGATGTGAAAAGACATTGAGGTCATGCACAAGCATCATGACTTATTGCCTAAAAGAAATAGAAGAAGAATGAAAATACATGGAGGAGTGGCGAGCCAGAAAAAGGTCAAGGCAATTAGCTATCCCTTCACATTCACAAGCATATTTGAGTCCCTCATACCCAGACAAATACAAAAATGAAGAAGTTGCAAGCATGCCATCAATGCCTAGAGAGGAGTCACTCTAAGAAGAAGTGTAATCACAACATGAAGAGGTGTCTGCAGCAAACATCAATGCTACAATGCGAGAGTTTGATTTAAACTCTTTCATCCATAGAGGACAAACTTATCTTGGAAAACCAAATTGCAGGAGAAGTAGCCAGGCAGGAGGAATCCAACTCTAAAAATCCCATAACTTATGACGATGTGAACTTACCAGGTACTAAGATGAAATGAAGATAGGTATGGACATTTGTGATGTCTACCTCCAAGACCCAGAAAATAATGAACAAAATGATGTTGTATATGATAGAAAGATGGTTGCCACTCTCATCGAGCTAGATGCAGTAATGCTGGAAACAATGCTAGAAGAGTCAACGCCACCAACAGATGTTGTAGTGACAAAAAAAAATGCCACCCTCACCAGAAATTCCAGTAGTACATCCACAAGATGAAGTATTGATAGATAAGACAAGGCAAAATGGAGACGGAACATCAGATGAAGATGAAGGCAGTCTTGCTTCATTCTTCAATAATGCTCTGTTGTGAGATTAGAGGCCACCACCAGAAGAAGCACAAAGAGGATTGATGCCTCCCCCGCTTCCCTGTAAGATGGAGGGAATGGATAAAACAGCCATCTCTCCTATATTGTGCAAGGATGCCCATGTCCTTATAGATATATTAGATTATAGTCTCCCTAGGACGAACATAGTATACAACAACCATGGGAGAATCCTAACCACATATCACATCAATGGTATCTTTTCAAAAAGAGCATAAGTGCATAAAAGACTATTCAAGGTGCTCTATGACGGTGCTAGAGGAGTTCCTTCATGCTGAAAAGGTACAATTTGTGTTTAACGGCACAATTATTCTAGTAAGAAATCTATATGAGGATAGTTTCAATTCAGAACATGTTAAGGAACTACAGGAATTCATTATAAGAGGACAAATGTAGTGCATTACCTTGCCTATATGAACCATTAAACATTGAGCATTGATCATAGTAGATATGTACAACGGGAAGATGATGATTTAAAATTGTTTTAATGTCGAGTTGCCCAACACCTCTCCAATGTTTATAAACAAAGAGACGTGACATTCTGAAGGTGTCAATACTCCTCCAACGCACCATCTAGAAGGAAGGAACCCTCCACGTCTCTTACTGGAAAAACTTCACGATTAATACCAATGTTCTACAAGAAGAATAAGGATTAGGGGATTGTGCTTTCATTGTACTACATCTAATCGAATCAGTTAATAAAGGCATCACCTTTGAAGATCTATTTCATGAAGTCTTGCTGGACTTTGAGGTATATACATGATGGACATCATCTATGATTGTCGTTTCTTGAACGACCTGATGGTGCCCCCTAATGTAGTGCCTCATAGAATACATATAGGGGTACCACTACCAGAGAAGCAACCATGGTGTGAGAAGCTTCCAACCCTACGGAATGACCCTTCTGAACCTTAGTAGGTAGTAAAATGGAAGGCATGATGGCAAGCAAAGGAACAAGCTCAAGAAGGTGGTAATCCCAAAGAGCAGGCAAACAAAGAACATGAAACCTAGACCCGACCGGTCTTAGTAATTCCAGATCCCACAATCATTCCAAAATCAACTACACAATAAGAAACAATAAGATAGGAGGAGGCAGAGATAGAAGAAAAATAATTGCAAGAAACATGGCATGAAGGGCCAGTTGGGAATAGAAGCCAACTTCCCATACTTTGATATATGGTCATGTGAAGACCTACCTCTCGATTCACTACAAATAATAATGAAGATCTTGAGAGAAAATGATGAACTGGGGAAAGTGGTTTGTGAAAGAGAAGGGATCTATGTTCTAAAGGATGATCTTCGTGACACACTATGGCTAAATGGCTACATGATCGTGAGTATAATGAAAACCCACCAATCTCTTCTTGGAGATGGTATGCCTACTGTGCACATGGCATACTTTATGTTGGTAGAGTATATGATTCACAACAAGAACTCTGGAGAGAAGGAGAGACTACTACAACACCTACAAAGTTTGTTGCCATAATTCATATTCCTACCCATACTACATGACAATCATTGGACACTCTTGGCAATAAACATCAAGGGGAAGACCACATTCCTCTACAATAGCTCTGACGTGGCCTTCTCTTTAAAGAATTATACTAATGAAACAACACCAAAGAGCGTCACAGAAGAAAAAGTGCAAGCCTATGCAGAAGCGATAATTTCAATGATAAAAGATCTTGGTATAGGATACGAATACAACCTCACTAAGGACTTCAAGAAACCATAGTTCTGCCATAGAAGCCCTCACCAAATACAACAATTATGGTTTCCATTGCCTTTACTAGGATCTCAGCTTTGATAGGGTAGGGATTAAAGTTCAAAAGTATGCAACAAGAGAAGTACCATGCTCTCTGAGGTGTCTATTTTGACATGATGTTGCATTCCAGATGGGAAATCAAAGAACCTAGAAATGAAGAGTGAAACTAGCATGTTTATTTCCAACCTCTATCTTTGACACTCTAGGATGAAGTGTATGATAAGTTTGGGGGGAGTTATAAATGGGAATGAGAGGTACCTCTCTCATACCCCCTTCTCATTTAATGTGACTCTCGGATTTTGTAGTTTAGTTATGTTAGTATTTCGAATTTGATCTACTTTTTATCTACTTTTGATCTTGAACATACACCCCCTTGTGAAGAAAATTTTGAAAAATAAATAAATTTTATGTACAACAAGCACAATTATGGATCACATTTTCCTGGATATAGTCATAACTCCCATTCTTAGACTTACTCATCTTCAAGTTGACTCTTAGCATAATTATTTCAAGAATGACATATTTGGGCTATTTAATTTAGCTAAAAATTCAAGTGTTACAATGTTGCGATGTCAGCCTTAACTCAAACTAATGTAAAATGCATAAAGATGCTTGTTTTCCCAAAATGAAGCTACAAAGAAAGGAAGCCTCTATCTAACACACTCCCAATTGACCACCTTGCTCCCAAGTAGAGGTAGGAAAGTACATAACCCTGATAAGGAGAAACAACTACCCCTTCTAGTTCAAAAATCACCGATTTGGGATCAAAAGAGGCTTGGTGGCCCAAAACTTCCTTGAAATCCTATCATCCCCAAGCCTACGAGCAAGAATAAAAACTGAGTGGAATAAAATCATGACAGTTGTTCCCGATAAGGTGCTAAAAGTCTTCACCCGGTCGGTGTATTTATGCACTCAAGAATGGATATATGTCATGCCTGGTAGTGGGAATTAGATTCCAAACTTTTACACACCTACCTTTCGAAGGGAACCGCACATAACCACCTGACATTACATTGGGACCTAAACGGGTAATGTTGTTTCTACAAGAGCAAACAATGGTTGAACAAACCAAAGAAGGGCACAACACACTACATCCTTAACCTATCCCTACACAATAGCTTGGGTATCCAAAAGAATAAAGGTTGGGTGTGAAAGCTACCTCAATCGGAACCTTGTACAAGTACGGCCTAGAAAAAGAGCATGGGTGTATCACGATGAGGGAATCCTTCCACAAATGAAGGTTGTAGCAGACATATGAGTGTCACAACTCGCAATCTCAGAGAGAGAGAGAGAGAGAGAGAGAGAGAGAGAGAGTCTTGGGATTGACAACACCCAATCACGATACATATGTCTCAACTTATGGGTGACATGATGACATTCTTCACACTCACAAAAACAATAATCTAATAAAACCCTTTGAAGTTATTCAATGTTTTAATTCTATTCATCAACATGAGGACAGGCTAGAATCTATGTTGGGGGAATTGATAACCTCAAATTTTGTGGATATTGGGCATCAAATTGTCATTTGATTATGTTTTATCAGGATAAACCTAGTTATTTTGAATAGTTTTGATATAGCTACCTAAACTTACCCCTTTTTCTTATTTGCACCGAATACACATTTTGGCAGCCCCCAAGCCTAAAATCAAGTGGTTTCCGAGATTATCACACATTAGAGACCAATGGGAATTGCACCAAGTCAAGCAGTCACAAACCTTAAGCTTAGTAACCACCATACCATATCGCCTTGGGAACAAATGGTCGTTCGATACTTGCAATCGTCAACATCTCGATGGTCTCTAGCCTCAACGTTCAATGATTGTTGATCTAAAGACAAAGTTCACTGAATGATGTAACCTCGACTATCACTAAGCTTACAATATCAATGTTTGATGATGGTTCAACACCTCAGTGACTATTTAGGCTTTAAGTTGGTTACCTCGAGGACCAACACCTATAAATAGACACCCATTTCATCCATGACAGGGGTTGCGATGTGGGAGAGACAGTGATGTGTTGCCACTTTCCTGGGCCTCCATCCATCAATATCTCATCGCTTCTTGATTTTTAAAGATAAAAGTTCAGATGATAGAGAGGATCCATGTCATCACCAACACCCTCGACCTATTCTTTGAAAGAAGGACTAGCTGCTACTCCATGCCCACATCAGATCCATATCTAAAGGAGACTTACATAAGCCTTGGTCATTTTGCGGTCCTTGTTGGTGTATTATCCTTCTTTTCCTCTAGATATGTTCATCTTCCTCCATCTACTTCATATGTTTCATCATCTGCTCTCATGTCTCACCATGTTTTGCAAATTCGTAATGCGACTCACCACCATGAGTGGTTAAATATATTGCTTGGGTTGGGAGTAGCCACTAAGGCTCTCCCAGCATGTAAATACTTATATCAATTGAATATATGCTCTTATCAATTATTATCTCCATAATCTTGATCTTAAATGCTTCACTTGCATCATTAGCTACCATCTAGTGATGTTTGATTGTTAGTTCCTCTAAAGAGTAGCACTAGACTTATCTAAGTGTTATGGAGTTGCATGAATGCATAAGAATGTTGGAATGCTTAAGCTAATGGTCAATGGTTATATTTGTGATTATTTTCTTGTCATCTCAATAGAGAAAGACAACCTTATAATCTAGATCTATCATGAGCTCGAGGAGAGGAGGAAATGTACATTTATGATGATTTCTTGTAATCTTGCTAAGGGTATATAGTGGGTGTGAGTATTGCATGTTGGTGTGAGACTTCAGTTGGTGAAACCCAATCCAAGTTCCCATCCACTTTTGTTATATCATTTTTTTGTTTCTTCTAGTTCTCTTGTTTTACTTTTAGCTTTGTTCGCTCTTTTGATTTATTTGTTGGTTGAAGTAAAATTGTTTCTTAAGGAACACCAAACTTAATCTACCTTATTTGATTGGTGTAATTGAGTTAAGCTTCTACATTCTTAGTACTTACCACTCCTTCTCCCTGTGGACCGACCCCAATTTATTACATCGGACCCCATATAATAGTTGTAGGGGCCCTGAGTGTCAGGATATAAATTTAAGAGTCATACTACTCTAGATATACTCCTTTTTGGATGTGTGGTTGAGGTTGGTCAAAGCATCACTAGCAACATAATTTTAAACCTATAGGGTCACACACATAGTATGCACATGGAAGTGGAGTATAATTTTGGAAACAAGTTAAAATACATACTTAATTGTTTAGGTAATCAGTTAGAACAATGACATATTGTCTAGAAGTCCAAACAATAGATTGGAAAGTCCAATCAATGGAGTGGACAAGATCAAACTAATTGATCAACTCTAAAGTCTAGTAGACTGACTTGATAGAAACAACCCAATCAATCGACTAAAAGTGTAGTCAATTGACTAAACATGATTATTATATTGATTGATTGTTTACATAATGTTATGATCCTAACAAATCGATCAACTAGACTGGCCAGTCAAATAACTAGCATGTCTATGAATGGTTGTGTGACAACAATTGTTGGATTTTCATTTCTTATATTTTTTTAGAATCATTGCTTCATGTATCCCCTTTTAAAATGGCATGCCAAACATGGTTTTGGATAAACTTTTTGTCACATGAATCATACCCATCATTAGCCTCAAGGAGAGAATGAGAGAAGGAGAGAGGGATCAACATGTTTTGGAAGCATGACATGGAGTTACCTTTGTTCACACATATTACATAGAAACACAACTAACAAGCTACTACATTAGGAGACGCCATCAACCACCATCCGAAGTTTGCACTTTCTCCATGACATGGTATATCTCAGAAACCTTCCTTCATGCTATATTAGACATTGATGATATCTGCTTCTGGGGCCTAGAAATTTTTTTGTTCCTTCCACTACACTTGTCTCCGTCCATTTCCCAACACTTATATCATTGACATAAAAGTTTTCCGAAGTTGGTAAGAAATGTTCTTGGGGTAAATGATATTTGATCACCACTTCCTATTGTTTAATAAAATGTGATTCTAGTTTTAAGCATTATAATATGTTTTAATGTTTTCTTTCTAGAGATATTTGTTATGTAATCTTCTTTACATTTTCCTTTATAGTGTAATAGAATCTCATAGAAATTTTCATATTCATATGTGGGCATAGATAAGTCATCTTGTTATGTTTGAGGTCCACTCATGCACAAAATGACCTTGTGGTAGTCGGAACCATGTTGCTAGTCCAATGTTGCCACACTGGCTTTACTAGATTCACATGTAGATTGCAAATACTTTTTATAGGGTATTATTTAGCCTCATATAAAATTCAACTACATGACATCCTATAATATTTTGCAAATATCCATACTACATTTGACTATGTTTTGGCACATGTCCCTATTCCCAAGATCATGACTAATCACATGTAGGTGTCAAGACCATATGTTAAACACATTAATATATCAAATCATGACTCCAAAATGTCAAAATCTAGTTATAGATAAAATATCATACAAAAATTATGTTATAAACTTTGAACCCATTTCATAGTTAACCTAAAAACCACCATTTATATTTTACTATCCAAAAATTACTCAACATGTATTAAATACCTATATATGTAGCTTGCTTTACTTCTAGATCATCCAACAATATTACTACAAAATTTTAGTTAGCCAAAAATAGGAAAAGTGAAAAACCACCTATACAAGATCTAATTGTACATGATTGACTTCATACCAAACTCCCATATAAAAATCTCACATTGAATATGGACTTCTGGACTTCTCTTTGGCCCCCTACTATGGGGATCCATCAATTGTGTCAAACATTATTTCAAAAAAATCTAAATAGATAAAATCACCACCTTCTGTGACACACAATCCTTGTGAGTCATAAAATACCTACTAAGAGATATGTCATGTGGTTTATATTTAAAAAAAATAAGTATAAAATTACATTTTATGTAATTATAAATAAACAAACTGGGAGCGAGGGGTTCGTCAAGGAGACCCCCTCTCTCCCAGCTTCTTCCTATTCAATTATGAGTGAAGGTAGTAAATAGATTATCTTCTGCCATTAAGCGATTCACTCTCTCTTTATATTAGAAATATGAAAGATCAGAGACCATATTTACATCAAGTAACAAGGACAACGAGACTGTACACGAGGAGGAAGATAAAAAAAAATCCAATCTATATATCAAGGATACATCTCTTTACAAAAGTACCAGATGATATCAGTGGGGAATGACTAACTATTAAACATCTTTTAATTCCTATCAAATCAAATGTGGTAAGAATCATAACTTGTGTAACTTTTGCCTCATTATTCAGTAACAAACAATCAGATAAAGATCTAAGTTAAATTACATAATCCTTCTCAAAAAGATTCCATACGTACAATCTAGGATCACATTCAGAAATAAGATTTTGCAAACTTTCTTCCTACATACCACACACAAAACATCTATAATTGATGTAGAAACCAAATGTTTTTAACGCATAATGAGCAAGTATCCACCTCAAAAAGATTTTTCCTAAGAAAAAACACTCCTAGAAATATTACTTTCACCAAATCTAGCTAGTCCAATATTCCTCAGAGATTTTGACTATACACATATTCTAAGAATCCTTGAGAATATAATGGTCTTTCCATTCACCCTTATTTTATCCTCTAGTTCAACCATATGATTAGGTAAACTCTTGAAGAAAATAGAGGCCGCTTGACCTCCTATCACATCTTAGATAAACCAAGCCCCATTTTTAATACAATGACTTGCTCTACAACATTATGCTTTCCTTTGTCTTCTCATATGTTGGGAACCCGTGTGATGATTAAAGGTGGAGTAGTCAACACACCATGGAACTTTCCACAATAGGAACTTGTTTCCATTTCCAACTTAAAATTGAACATGATCATGTAATATATCTCTGTGTAGGGTTTCAGGTATAGGGTGCAATACAAATACAAAAGGATTTATCCCAATGAAACTGAACCTGTAAGAGCCATAAAATATCACTTTATTAGAGAGATAGAAGGAAAATAGTATATACATTGGCACACACTAGTTTTTCAATAGTTATACACGTCTTGACTCAATGTCAATCTCATACTTCCAGATCCAGATCTAAATTAGTTTTTGTGGTGTAGCTTAGTTTTCCTCTTCACTAGTAGAAATTTGTGGAACTCATCTGCTTCTTTGAGATGAATTTCATTCTGAATCCTCCACACAAGTGCATCAGACTCAATGTCATCCATGTGGTTGTAGAAATTCTTGGTGCACCACCTTGGTTGGAAAGAAGAAGTGGAAATATATTTGTCGTGCTAGCATCATTTTCTCCTCTCCTCCTTCTAATCGTGTGGTGTTGTCCTTAAGATGACTTTGTTTCTCTTAAAGAGGTAACTTCATGATATGCTCGTGTATAATTATGCATCTCATTCCATGAATGTGTGAACCTTTATACATGAGAGGCATGGGTTAGGGTTATAAAATCCCAATCCTTTTCTTATTAATAGTTCATAAATAGATCCAAAATAGGCAAACTCAATTTGAGAAGTGAGTTGATCGACATGGAAGCCTAGTCAAAATTTTCAACTATTTGTTGAAAGTCTAATTCTGACTTAGTTGATCACTTTGTTTTCTAGTCAATCACTTGGTTTCCTAAACGATCAACTTTCCTATTTTCTTCTTTCTGTAAGAATGTAGAGTTGATCAGTTGACTCATTCATTCATTCTACTCTACTCTCTGCTTGGAAAGAAGAAAATAGAAAAGTCAATCAACTAGGAATCCAATTGATTGACTTAATCGGAACTAGACTTCCCCAAATAGTTTAGATAATATTGTGGACTACCATGTCAATTGGCTGACTGCACTATTTGTGTTTACCTAATTTTGGGTTTGTTTGTGAATTATGAGTAGGAAAAGGATTGAGTTTTTGGAAAACCCTAATATATGCCTCTCCCACATAAAGGGGTGCACATACACGGGATGCTCCACATGATTATACACAATTGTACTTAGTTGGTCAGCTACTCACTTTTTTTAAGGGTGTTTAGTCGATTGACTGAAACTTGTTTGATCAATTTATCTGACCATTTAATCAATAGACTAACTCATTGTGCCAACTGACTGGATAGGAAACCATGATATACATAATTAGAACTATTCTAATGATTGTTTGGATTGCAAACTTATTTTCCCTTGAGGATCCTTATGTATTTGACCTTGTAGGTTCCACATTATGTTGGAAGTGATGTCAAAGACATCACAAGCAATGAGTGATATCTATCAACACATCATTGATACCAAAGTAATTAGAATGAGTTGGAGAACAACTTCAACCTAAAATCAATTAGAGTTACCATGATTGTATGATCCCTTTCTCGCTGATATCAGGATTGAACTTGAGGCATATAGAAGTCATCCTCATAACAGTCAATCTATGTTTCTTGAATTAGAGCAATATATTGTGATTTAGTGGGATCAATATATTATGTTAACTCACATGAGCACGACCATGCAACTCAAGGTCTCACTTATCAAGCGGATAGAATATCACTCCAGTAGGAGTGAAAAATGCCATATACATCATTCACAATAGTCTGAGTGTCATTGTGCACCTGATACCTACCTACATGGAAAGCCTTATTCAAAGGGTAGTGATAAAGTACATAGAATAGCATGTGATCATTGTAGTGACATCAGATCTAAGGATCACATTCACGGTTTTCACATTGTGGCATGACTCTAAATGCCACGATGTCTTCCATGTGTCATTCTGAAGGTGGGTTTGTCTAGTACAACTTGTTGTTATCAAGTACCTATGTACCTAGCATGGTATCCAATATCAAGACTAAAGAGACGTAGTCATCAGTCATCGTATAATCTATCTTATATATTATTGTTGTCCTATAAATCCATAATAATATCTAACTAAACATGTCACAAGAATGTACTCTAAGTATGCATATGAGCTCATGTTTAGGTCCTCAACCCAAAACATATGTTGTCTAGTCAAAACATTGTTAGGACATTACTATGTTTATAGATTATTTGATTGAAACAAACATAATACCTAGAAATGTATTTTATTGATATTAAAATCATGTACAAAATGTCCCATTACAATTATAATATGTCTCTCAAGGCATAAAATCATCAATCTCTGACTTCTACTAGATCCAATCACTCATGAGTCTGATTCCATGCAATCTAACATGACCATATGATTTTTTTGAAAAAGTGTTTCCATCAAGGAATCAAGAACATTGGTCTTAATCAGTACTCTAGAATGCTTTGGATACCCTACAATCTCTTGTTTGAGGTGATATCCCCATGTTATGTTCTTGGAATAATGTGTGATATGGGTTCCTTAGCTTGTGCAACGTCTCCATTGTTGTCCCAATACAGCTCTATTGCATCGTCAATGGTTAAAATCACCCGAAATTCACTAATCAACTTCTTGATATATATTGATTCCTTTGTTGTAGTGAATATGACAATATGTGTGGCCTCTATTATAGAATATGTTATAGTCTCTTGCTTGAAACTCTTCTAGCTTGGATCTCCATCATTTGGCAAAATAAAAAAACCTGACTATGATTGATTTTCATCCTGATCTATTTAGAAGCTTGTATAAGTGTAATCCTTTACAATTAATTCTTTCTTGCATTTGTATATCAAAAAATTGGTCATTGGTTCTTTTCAAGAACTTCAAGATATTCTTTATGGAAATCCATTGACCTTCATCTAGATCTGATGGGTATTTTCTTGTCATGCCAAAAGAATAGGAAATAATGAGAAGTTTACACAACATTGCATACATGATAGATCTACTAACAAATGTATATGTAGTATTACTCATGTGTGCCTAATCTTCTAATGACATGGGACAGTGGAATCTATAGAACTTATTCCATAGAGATGGCTTAGTTTCTTCTCTAGGAATCTTGCATGCAAAACCTTTATAGAAATGTATTGATGTATGTACTTTGACTTAGACCAACTTCTAAATCTATCTATATAAATCCTGATTCCCAGAATATAGGATTCTTGTCCCAAGTCCTTCATGGAGATTTTTTTTCTCAACCAAGTTATAATTATAGTATGTCATTTGCTTTTAATATTATTTCATCTACATTAAATATGAGAAATAAAAGTATGATCCCAATAACATTCTTACAAAAACAAGGTTCATCTTCATCTTTGATGAATCCCAACTCTTTGATTGTCTCACCAAAACAAAGACTCTAACTTCTAGATACTTTCTTGAATCTATGCATTGAAGAATGTACCTTACAAAAATTAATGGCTTTGTATGGAGTGATAAAATCCTTAGGTTTTGTCATGTATGCATTCCCAAGAAGATATATTTTAGTTAATATAGTTTTAACATCCATTTTTAAAATCTCATAATTGTGATACTCTACAGTGGAAAGCATATCTTGATGGATTTAAACATGGAAGTGTAGGATTGTTGGAAAGGGGACAGGAACAATAAAAAAAGAATATTCCATTTATACCCTTCTTGTTGGATCTGTCATAGCTACAAAGCGTAGGTGAGCAAAAGACATAAGATGGGATAAACATTATACCTTTGCACAAACTAGTTGTTCAACAACTAGACCTATCTTTTTAGTGAAGAAATCAGAATTTTGAATCTAGATATAAATGATCCACCAAGAAATCCAAATATATGAACAAGAATTTTGAATCATCAACAAAGTTGTTGCATGGTTGTCTTCTTCACATCATCTTGTTGTTGTCTTGTGGAAGTGCTTCTCCAAGATTCTGCACTTGTACCCTGGCCTCTACTTTGTCTACACAGATAAGGGAGAACATCATGCACCACCTTGTACACCTTGTTGAAGAGGAATAAGAGTTGTAGATGTAATAGTTGTCTCAAGACTCCCTTTCTTCTCACATCTTGGGAAGTCATACTTAGGGAGTTTTTTCCTATCTCTCCAAGAGAGGTATGATGACCAACTTGTTTCACAAGTTGTCTCATATATATGTCAAACCCTTTGGGATGTACACCCTATACATAGCAGAGCAATGAGCTTAGAAAATCCTAATTCCAATCCCTTTCCTAGTGGAAATCCCAAAAATTTAGTCCAATATTGAAAATTAGACCAGAATTTAGATTGGTCAAATAGATTATACAATAAGTTGGGACTAAAAAAATTTCTTATCGGCCGACTCAGTTACCCAATTGGCCAACTAGGTTACCTAATTGGTCGATCGGCCAGTTTAGATCTAGTTCTGAATTGCTTTCCAATTTGAGACCTTCCTTATTGAATTTCGATTGGTAGAATAGGCCACTTCAGTGCAAAATTTAGTTGATCAACTAACAATAAATTAATTTATTCACCAAACCAATTTGATCAGCTGACTGACATTCCAATCACCTAATTGGATAGGAAATCATCTTGTTTATGATTCGGAGTCATTCTAATCATTGGCTTGATTGTGAACTTCAATTCCCTTATGATTCCTTATGTGTGTGACCTAGTAGGTTCCTAACTACATTGGTAGTGATGTTCAAAACCTTAAAAGTAAATATTGGTGTCTAGCCACTCATTATTTCCACCCAAATAATAGGAATTAGTTGGACAATAAATACAAATAGTAAAGTTATAAATGTTTCCATGACAGTACAATTCCTTTGTTAGAGATATCTAAATACAAATTGAGACATGTAATGTCATATTCTTCACATTAAATCTATGTTCCTCGAACTAGAGTAGAACATTTGAGTTATTGTGAGCTCAACATCATATATCGACTCACATGAGCATGGCCATGCATTTCATTGTCTCAATATGTAACACCCAGGCCCACTGCCCAAGGCTCTAGTAGAGTTTCAGGAATGGCGATTGGCCCCACAGACTACTTACTAGCCTTAACTGCGTGTTTTTTCCTCACTCACACGTAAGCCGGGTCAACTTCCTGATCGGTTACCCATCCTAGTACTACTCCAAGCTGAGCACGCTTAACTATGGTGTTCTTTAGTGATGGGCTCCCAGAAAAGGAGGTGCACCTTGGTGATATGTGTAGTCCAAACATTCATTTTAAGATCATCTTATCCAAGGCCTCAAATCCTAAGAAGTTACAATCTCCCCCACTTAGACTCTTGATGTCCTCGACAAGGCTCAACTATATGGCCTCATAATCTATCCCCATTTCAGTGCAGACTCAAATGGCCCATGTAGACCCAGCTCCCGATTGCGGCTACCAACGCAAGGGTGGCTCCATCAACTCGGATAGCCCTTTCCAACATGCCTGGACACTACCAGTGCATGGGCGGCTCCATCAACTCGAATAGCCCTTTCCAACATGCACGGACCGCACGGCTCAAAGACTGGCATGCCACAGCCCATGTGGGCCCCACCTACTGGAGGGGATTTGGCTATGATACCATTCGTAAACCCCAGGCCCACTGCCCAATGCTCTAGTAGAGTTTCAGGAATGACGACTGGCCCCACAGACCACCACTAGCCTTAACTGCGTGCTTTTTCCTCACTCACACGCAAGCCGGGTAAACTTCCCAACTGGTCACCCATCCTAGTACTACTCCAAGCTGACACGCTTAACTATGGTATTCTTTAGTGATGGGCTCCCAGAAAAGGAGGTGCACCTTAGTGATATGGGTAGTCCAATCATTCCTTTTAAGATTATCTTATCCAAGGCCTCAAATCCTAGTATGTTATACAATATCAAGTGGTTGAGATATCACTACAATGTAGGGGGAATTCAATCTATATCAATCATGGTCCCCTATGTCACAATGCATTCAGTCACTCCCTTTTTGGAAACTCTTACTCATAGCATGTTGGCCTAGTGGCCAAAGTACATAGAACAACATGTGGAATTATAGTGATTTTAGGTCTGAGGATCACAATCACCATTGTCTCATTAAGATATGACATGTAAATGTCATTACATGACTTCCATGAGTCAATGTCAAGGTAGGTTTGTCCAATACAACTTGTTGTCTAACAAGTACCCACGTATCTATGTTGATATTTGATATCATGACTAAAGAGACACAGTCATAACTCAACATACATATTAATCTTGTGTATACTATTGTCGTATAATATCCACAATAATACTAACTAGGAAAATAAGAAGAATGAATACTATGATTATACATATGATATCATGTTCAAGTCCTCAACCCATATTATATGTCATAGATTGAAAACATTATTAGGTTTATTTATTAACTCAATATTGAAACAAACATATTAAGTGGAATTTCCTTTTAACAATAATCAAATTAAATAAGAAATACCCCTTTTAAAATCATCACATGATGTATCATAGAGCATATAACCAATAGTATCCCACTTGCACTAGACCCAATCACTCATGAACCTAAGTCTAAGTGATCTAACATGACCATCAATCTTCTATTGTGAAAGTACTTTTGTAAAGGGATCAACAACGTTGCTTGCAGCTGGTACTCTACAAATCTTAATATTACCTAGATGTACTATCTCTAATATGAGTGGGTAACGTCTGACTATGTGCTTGTAACGGTAATGCAATTTGGGCTTCGTAGCTTGTTCAATGTCTCCATTGTTGTCATAGTATAGTTCTACTACTTCTTCATGGTTGGAACCACCCAAGTTCACTAATGAACTTCTTGAACCATATTGCTTCCTTTGTTACATTAGATGTAGTAGTGTACCCAACCTCCATTGTAGAATCAACCACTGTCTCTTTCTTAGAACTCTTCTAATGATGTGACCTAAACCCACTAACTAGGGTTATGGCCCACCAAAAAGGGACTATTGTTAACCATCAACTTTTATTGACATACAAAAAATTAACCTTAATTTTTTATTTTCTTAGAGATATAGTAAATCGTTTAGAAAACTGACAATATCTCACTTAGACTTAACATTAAGGAAACAACAGAGTTTGACTACTACATATAATAAAAGAGTTTCACCCTTGATATACATCGTTTACATTTCATTACAAACTTGTCTCTTTTCTCACTCTCTCATTCTCAAGATCCAGAGGAAGGATAAGAGATTGTCTGTCTATTTTAAATATTTCTTCTTTAGGACCTCTATTCTACTCTTGATAACAAATAGCTTCTATCTCCTCAGGAAGAGCTAGTCCTTTACCTAAAATTTGTTCAGTAGTTTGATGAGCTACTAGCTCAGTGAGTAGAAAATCAACCAAGATATTTCAGATATATATACAATTAATAGAACTTAAACGCAAAGCATTTAAGCATGGAAATTTAAAAACTATAAATCACTCATTATTGCACTTGAATTGATTCTAAATACAATAAAAGGATAATCTAATCCATTCACATGATTTTTAGTCCATTTGTTATGTCACCATACCAAAATGAGGTGTACCACTACATACAAAAGTATCATAGAAAGCTGCGATCTCACTGTACATGACTTAGAAGCATGCCCAAGTTTCTAATTTATTAATCTCAATACCACGTCTGTAGTTGGCATCGGCACTTTTGGCTCTTAGTGGATAATGGGGTGGCGAGATATCTCAGACTCCTCCTCTCAACCTAGGTACTCAGGCGGGGAATCAAATCCCTCGGGCTTGTTGTGCACCAATGGACCTACCAAAGATGTCCAATGATCACCACAACTCATAACTCAGGTACCACCGACATCCCCAGTTGGTGTTGGATACCAATCATTTAAGAATTCCTCCATTACTGGCCTAGACCCCCACACCCCACAATGATGTGCTCCATCTTACCTCAACCTACGTGAGACCTCTGGTCGGGAAGCATGTTTCCTCCTCACAGTGCAGGCCTTCTGTGAGGATTCTACAATGTCTGGGCATCTAATATCTGATGATAATTAATTAATTTAATAGGATTCATCATAGTAACCAATTATTACCCTATTTTAGTCACTGATGCAACTCATATTTAAACATATAAATCATCTTCCCATTTTCATATATCTCATAAACCACTATTTGACTCTTCAAACATGAATTAGAGCAACTTGATTTCCTTATGCCTCAATTTACACCATTTTATCACCTGTCAAATCATATCAACTCACATGGAAACTTTTAACGTGATATTACATCACTAATAATATGATTAATAAAGCATTTCTATTACTGATAATCACTACACAGGTTTATTAAAACCATCAAAGTTGTCATAGAGAAAGAATTGAATGTTGGAAAGCCATTATTTATATCTATATGCTTTAAATCTGAGTTAGAAGGTGATTTTCCTCTCAAAGTACACGTTTTAACCCGTTGATCTTGTCTTTGGCCTAGATAAACTCAAAATCTACCCTTTCCTGGTCTGATCCAAGCTTCATACCTCAAACCAATCTCGTACAAACAGCCTCTTAACGTATTTCCCAGTCCTAAAGAAGGTCTACTGGAGGTAGAAGATGAATAAAAGAGGTTAATTAGAACCTTAGGTTGTTGTATTAGGGATTTCAAGTACAGGAACATGAAGAAAAGTAAGCATGGACGAATAAAAACCACTTACCATGTCAAATCTATGACAAATCCTTCAGTTTCTATTTCTCTTCATGTTCTTCTCCAAAAATCACCCTACAAATCACCCCTAAGCCTTCTTTTTGTCAGCCTAACAGTCTCAAATTATATAGGATCGAATTAAGGTTCTAAACTTTGTTTCATTGAAAATTGATATGTATAACCCAAGATATGATCGATTTATGATTGGCTGTCCGGGGCAGCATTCTTAGCGGTCATTGAGCCTTGGTAGTCGTTGGGCCTTCAACGGTCATTGAGCCTTAGTGGTCGCTGGGTTTCTGTACATGTTACTAAAAAGGGCATAACTCAATCATTTTAACTCCAATTTGGTTAATTCTTTTATGTAGAATTTGTAATTGAATTCTCTACAATTCTATTGTATTAGTTTGATAATATTCTCAAATGAAGATTTATTTATTAATTATTTCCTCAAGTAACATTAACTCTCCTCTTACGTACATGTATGGGCTAATGTTATATCAACTCCAACTAAGATCTTTGTGGTATACTTAAGTCATGATTATGAGTTATCTAGACAAGTATTTGAGATTTCCAAAGTTAAGATAAAATACAAGGCAATATATTAATAATAAAAGCACAACCAATAATTAAGGTTATCTTAAATCTCTAGGATTATCAGCAAGGCTAAAACAGGGTTGTAACAATTCTCTCCCTCCAATAAAAAATTTGTCTCAAAATTTCTAGAAGAGGAAAGGATATTTGTTACACATCTATGACTCTACTTCCCAAGTAGCTTCTTCTCTACTATAATTCCTCCAAAGAACTTCCACTAGGGGTATATCCCTCTTTTTAAGCTTCTAAATTATGCGATGTAGAATTTGGAGTAGCCCTTCAACATAGGAGATATCCTTTCTTAACTGTAGAGGATTTGGGTCTATAATCTTTCCTATACCATGATGAAACTTCTTCAACATCGATACATGAAACACACCATGTAATGTGTCCAACTCTAAAGGCAACTCCAGCTCATATGTGACTGGTCCAATTCTCTGAATGATTAGATAGGGACCCATGTATCTAAGAGTTAGTTTGCCTCACTTTTTAGACCTCAACACACATTTTCATGGTCAGACTTTCAAATAAACCTCATCTTCAATCTCAAACTAAAGTGGTCTACGCCTTTTCTCTGCATAGCTATTATGTCTGTCCTGAGCAGCCATCAACTATTGTCTGATCACATATATCTTTCCAATTGTTTCTTCCACCAGCTCTAGACCTAGAATATGCCTTTCTCTAACTTCATACCAACAAATAGGAGATCTACACTTTCTCCCATTTTACATATGACATTGAAAACATTTCTGTGGTGGATGTTGACTTCCTGCTCAAAGCATCTGCCACAACATTGGCCTTTCCATGGTGGTAATAAATGGTGACAGCATAATCCTTTATAATCTCCAATCATCTGTGTTGTCTCAATTGAGATCCCTATGAGTGAAAATGTACTTTAGACTCTTATGATCAGTAAAGACCTGACATCATTCACCATAGAGATAATGATGATCTGTCTTTAGGGCATGTACTACTGCTGCCAACTCAAGATCATGAGTGGGATAGTTCTCTTCATTCTTCTTAATCTATCTAGAATCATAGGCCACCACCTTCCCTTCCTGCATTAGAACACATCCCAAATCTCTCCCGGACATATCACATAAAACCAAATAACCTTTATCTTCCTCTGGTAATATACAGACTGGTGCAGTGATTAACTTCTTCTATAAATTTGAAAACTTTTCTCACATAATTCAGACCAAATAAATGGCACATTCTTCATTATTAGGCATGTACGAGGTGCTTCTATTACACTGAAGTTTCTTTAAAACCTCCTATAATATCCTCCTAACCCCATAAAACTTTTGATCTCAGTAGGGGTCATAGGTTGCTCCCACTAAAGAGCAAACTCCACCTTCTTAGGATCAACACTGACTCCTTCTCCTAATATGACATGTCCAAGAAAAGATACTTCAGCCAACCAAAACTCACGTTTGTTGAACTTAACATAAAGTTGATGTTGCCTTAACAACTACAGGGCTATCCTCAAATGTTGCTCATGTTGTCCTACATTTTGAGAATATATAAGAATATCATCAATAAACACTACAATGAACTAATTTAGATATGGTGTGAAAATTGTGTTCATCATGTCCGTAAAGGCTGCAGGGCCATTTGTTTGTCCAAAAGACATAACTACAAACTCATAATGCCCATATCTTGTTCTGAATGCCGACTTAGGTACATCAGATGTCTTTATCCTTTACTGATGATATCCTGATCTAAGGTATATCTTTAAAAATATTGTTGATTCATGTTGTTGATCAAACAGGTCATCGATCCTAGGAAAAGGATATCTATTCCTAATCATTATTTTATTCAGTTGCTTATAGTCTATGCATAACCACATGATTCCAACCTTCTTTTTCACGAACAGTATTGGAGCTCCCCAAGGTGATGTACTAGCTCGAATACATCATTTATCTAACAACTCTTATAACTGGGTTTTCAATTCCTTCAACTCTACAAGTGTCATTCTATAGGCAGATAAAACTATTGGGTGACTACCAGGTAAAATCTGTATCTCAAAGTCAATATCCCTTTCAAGTGGTAAAACTGGTAAGTCATCAAGAAAGACATCTAGAAACTCACATACTACTAGAACGTCTTCTATACTAATTGTTCTTTTCTCTACCCTAGCATCCACCACAATTGTTAAAAAGGTCTCACACCCATTCCTCATCATCTTATCAACTACAACATCTGATACTATACATGTGGGTAGACTTTCCTATCTCCAGTAAAGACACATGAAAAGTCACCTTGTTGAAAGATAGCTTCTTTCTTCCAACAGTCTAACTGGACATGATACATCTCAAGGCAGTCCATACCCAAAATAATTTGAAAAGAATTAATATCGAAGGGTATGAGATTAACTTCTATTGAATACCCACTAAACTCAATAAACACCCAGGGCATACTTCTGTCAAAACTGATGATTCACCTAATGGAACTCTTAACAATAGTTCATAAGATAAATCATGTGTTAAAATATTTAATCCACTTACTATCGATCTTTGAATGAAAGAATGTGTCAGACCAAGATCTATCAATACTGTAACAGAAACATTGTTAAAGAGAAGATCTCACCTATCACAACTTTGGGAAAGACTCCCTCTGCCACATTGTCCTCATTCTCTACTACTAGTACTAGGTGCTCCCCCCTCTAGAACATGAAGCCACTACAGAACTTTCCCCTCTAACTTGAGTCTACCTCTATGGAGTTTAAAACTGCAATTGTGAACCTTGTTCTAAAATATATTGAAGCTTACGGAAGTCCCTTTTTAAATGTCCCATTTGTCCACAGTGATAGCACATTTGAATAGTGATTCCCCAACACTGTCTACAGCGTATCCTACCACAGTTATCACACATGGATGCATCCTATCTTTGTGGGCCTATCACAGACACTGATGATCCTAAAGACCTAGTTGGAGGTGTCCACCTGAGCAGTGTATTTCATCTATTAGAACTGGGCCTTCCTCCACTCGATGAATAACTTTATCATTGTCTCCCAAAACAACCAAGTCCTCGTCCTATCTTGAAAAATAAACCACCACCTCCTTTGTATCCATCACTGCTCTGTCCTCCTCTAATAAAGTCTCCAGATCTTTTCTTACTCTCATATTACTTATCAGCATTAACTAACTCTTCTACACATCTTGTTGCATCTAGAAATTCACCAAAAATTTCTCTGTCTCTCCAAACAGTAGCTAATATAGTGTGTCTAATTTTGATTTTAATCCTTGTTGAAATCTTATATACTTTTCTACATCATCAGGCACAAGTTGTAGATAGAAATTAGCTAACCTTGTGAAATGTGTCTTGTATTCACCATTTGTCATAATACATTATCTGATATTCTCCTACTGTTTGATCTTATCACTTAGGAAGGTAGGAGAAAAATATTAAAGGTGAAACACATCCACAAAGTCCCTCCATGTCATCATTGTATTTCTCCTCTTATCTTCTACTCCATGCCATCACAACTCACCATCTCCCTTGAGTAGATAGATCGCATGATTGATTTGCTTATCCATTGATAACTCCATTAGGTAAAAGATATTTTCCAGTTTTCGAAGCCATGACTTCACCATAACAGGATGTGTTGTTCAAAGGAATTCAGTATGTGATCAGGTGAATTTCTTATGTTTATTTTATATCTTTTCTTTTATAATATCTTAACCCTAAACCCTAGTTTCAAAGAATGATAATTGTACCAATCAAAGCTTTTATTTTTTAGCTCAAACATTACCAACATCTAGGGTTTGCTATGATGAAGTTATGTTTCAAATTTCATGTCAATTTGATACTCAGACCACCACCACCCTCATTGCTTCAATTCATCCCATCCTTCACCTTTGATGTGCTCCCAGAAACCTCCATGGCACCTCAAGAAGCCCCAACCTTGCTTACACTGTGTTGACCTATACTTCTTCTCTATGAGCGCCGACCTACTCTGATACTCTCGACAGCACACCGCTCCAAAGGGAGCCACGACCCGAGGCCCTTCTGACCTGACCCGGATCGACCCCTAGATAGTGAAGCTGACCTCAATTGCACATGAGAAACCCTCTATTAACATCCTAAGCTCACCAGAGTTGACAGCCGAGCTAGCAAAAAAATGAGAAAGAAGGAGAGACGAGTGGACCCCTCACTGACTAGATCCTATGTGGACCAGTTAGGTAAATCCACCTCATCCACCTCTTTCTTTTATCTATGGCCATGCATCTTGTACTGACCGTTGGATCTGAGCATCAAACGGCCCATCTATTTCCCTTTTCTTTTGTTTATCCTCGATTTTCAATAATCGCCAGTTAATACCTTGATCTTGGAAAAATCACTATAAATAGAAGGATTATCAGAAAAATGCAATCCAATACTCCTTTTTTATCAAAAAATTATGAGGATCGTGATTCTGCCATCATTTAACCCTAAATAGTACTCATATTAATGCTCATACTCAAATATGGTTCTATATTGTTTAATTATTTAGAAAATACTTGACCATGAATAAATCACCAAATTCCTCTCTTTGTATTCTTTTTGTGCCTACATAATTATGAGACACTCAATTCCAATTTATGTGACTCAAATATCAGCAAAGATGATTTATAACCCTTTTTCTCTATTTTGCTTACCAAAATTTTCATAATCATCTATCATGATCTAAGGACCACCAAAATCATCTAGAAATCCTACTCTGACATGATACTTTCAAATGTAGACTCAAATCCGTACTCCATTCATACTCTACACCCGTGACTCTAACTAAGAAAAGGACCACCTTTTATACTCTTTTAGAACTAAATGATGATTTTTCCAATATATCTAATTAGTAACCAATCTCTTATAATTTCAATAATACAAAGGTACTTGTGAGGAGCATCTCTAGACTCCCCACTTTTGAGTAGAAGGTACATTTTACCTCTTACTTGGCTTACTATAGAATATGGTGTATTATACATGTAAACAACTTGACATGTTGTAATGTCTGAAATAGATATTTATGTATGATCAACTTCAACGATGTTCTTTGTAAGTATATTACAACACCTAAACATAAAATATATAGTCCATCATATAATAACACTATATCTCTTTAGTAAGCATAGTGCTTGGGAGTGATCTATCTCTTTGGTAAGCTGATCAACATGTGTAATGATTTATCTCTTTGGTAAGCAGATCATAAGTCCTTAAAGCATCTATCCCATTGGTAGGTAGATGCATGAGTATATAATGGAAAAATGAGCTTAAAATATGTGTTCTCTTTTATTTATAAACATCTTTGTTAAACTACATGATTTGGCTGTAATTGTTCATATTACTGCCAAGTACTAAATTTATCTTATTGGCAATATATAATGAGAGGTATTTTTAAAGACATGTAGGCATAGTCAGTACAATATATTATTATATTGTGTTGACATGTACCAATTTCAAATGCTTTTTAGCTACTTTTGCTTATAATGATTATGATGCAACCTAATATGATGGCACAACAAAATCAGATCTTTCATGGGGATGCTAAAGTTAAATGGGACTCCTAGTTTAACCACTTTTTTTATTCAAGTAGTTTTCTCATGTATTAAATTTTTCTTCTATAGTACTCATATGCATTCAAAACCATATGTAATTAACACTTGGTTTATTTAAGGAAGCTTTGTTATTTGGTGAATGTATATACTTGTGTGTTTGATCCACTCAGGGATGGGCAATTTTAACCCTTTTGTACACCATGCCCTTTTTGGGTCTAAAGTGTAGATTGGGGTTAGATCGTTAACCCATGACAGATGGTATCAAAGAAGGAACACATGTCAATGTATGTGCATTATATACCTAGTAACCTTATTAAACCTGAGGTAACCCATATTTAACAATATGTTGTCGAGGTGTCTAGAAGGATACTTGTGGAAGGTTTTGGCATAAAATCCTCAATCTGTCTTCACGATGGCTAGGGTTACCCACTACAAGTAATTTTCCTGGCTAACATAACTATCATTAAAGTGGGCACCCGTTATCCTAGAGAAATCCATCTTCTCATCTTTTCTCCATTAAGGACTACCCTAACCACCTATTTAGTAAATGATACACACTAGGCTTCTCATCTACTTTCTCTCTCTCTTGACCATGATCAATCAAATACTCTCTATATTATGTGGGTCCCTTTGAGGTTCTAGAGCGCATTGGTGAATGTGCTTATCGTCTTACTCTCCATCCACGATATAGCATGATGCATAATGTTTTTCATGTATCCAATCTAAAGCATTATGTGAAGGATGATAGCCATGTGTTGAATCATGAGCCCCTTGAGTTGTGAGATAATCTATCTTATCTTGAGCAGCCTACAAAGATTCTTGATTCCAAAGTCAAAGATCTCAAGAACAAACAGATTCAGATGGTGAAGGTGCAATGGAATCATCATGGTGCAGATGATGCAATTTGCGAACTACATGAGGATATGGAGCAACGTTTTCCTCACCTCTTTCAACAAGTTTAATTTCGAGGACAAAATTTCTTTTAAGGTGAGTAGAATGTGATAAGGTGAATTCTCTATATTTCTTTTATGTCTTTTCTTTTATAATATCTTAACCCTAAACCCTAGTTTCAAATAATGATAACTTGACCAATAAAAGATTTGATTTTCAAGCTCGAACTTTACCAACATCTAGGGTTTTCTATGATGAAGTTATATTTCAAATTTCATGTCAATACAATACTTCTATCTCTCTCTATGATTTTTCAAAGATTCATATAAAGTTTCCCTTTTAATTACATTCATTGTATTCATCACTTTAGTCTTGATTGTCACATTGGTCATTTGACCCTGTCACGAGGGGGTCTGACAGCGATCCACATATCACACCCCAAGTCCTCATCACAACTATTTGATGGAAGTAGCCATGGATCTAGGGTGGATAAGATGGCATAGGAGTCATCCTCAACCTCTGCCCTGTCAGTGATAACATGGCTATAGTAGGGGGCCACGAACTATGACCACCACTCCCCTCTGTGACCCTTCTCATGAAAAATTGACTAAGGTAGTGTCTCCACCTCATCTCCACAAACCCAAAAACCCCTTACACAACTCACAGTGATGACCAAAACCACTCCCACGACCATCTCCGGCAACTGCCCTCTCCAGCACGCCCAAATTGAAATTGGACTTCTCATGCTCAACTCTCCTTCCACCTATTTAACCCCTCTCACACCTCCACCTGGACCCCTTTAGCTCGTTGATACCTTCAATTTGCTTGAAGCAAGCCTTGATGGATCTACCCTCAACTGAACCCTCTCTAATTTGTTCCTCCTTGATGTAGCTCTAGCTCAAACTTCCACCACCCCCATCACTTCAATTCATCCCATCTTCACCTTCGAGGTGCTCCAAGAAACCTCTGTGGCACCTCAGGAAGCCCTAGCTTTGCTTACGCCATGCTCGCCTCTCCTTCTCTACAAGTGGCAACCTGCTCTGATCCTCTCGGCGGAACACCTCTCCAGAGGGAACCACAACTTGAGACCCTACTTCCCTGACCCAGATCGACCCTGCGAAGGTGAAGCATCCCTCAGTTGCACGCGAGAAACCCTCTACTGACATACTGATCTCATTTGAGTTGACGGACGAGCTAGCAAGCAAATGAGAAACAAGGAGAGAGGAGTGGACCCCTCGCTGACTGGATCCTATTTCGACCAGTGAGGTAAATCCATCTCATCCACCTCTTTCTTTTATCTATGGTTGCACGTCTTGTACTGGCCTTTGGATTTGATCATCAAACGGCCCATATTTTTCCCTTTTCTTTTGTTTATCCTCAATTTTCAATAATCACCAGTTAATACCCTGATCTTGAAAAATCACTATAAATAGAAGGATGACCAAAAAATACAATCCAATACTCCTTTTTTATCAAAAAATTATGAGGATCACGAATCTGCCATCAGTTAACCCTAAATCTGACTCATATTAATGTTCATACTCAAATATGGTTTTACCTTGTTTAATTATTCAGAAAATACTCAAGCATGAATAAATCACCAGATTCCTATCTTTGTCTTCCTTTTGTGCATAGATAATTATGAGACACTCAATTCTAATTTATGTGACTCAAATATCAACAAAGATGATTTATTACTCTTTTTCTCTATTTTGCTTACCAAAATTGTTATAATCATCTATCATGATCTAAGGACCACCAAAATCATCTAGAAATCCTACTCTAACATTATAGTACAAATGTGGACTCAAATCCATAGTCCGTGACTCATACTCTACACTCATGACTCCAATGAAGAAAAGGACCACCTTTTATACTCTTTTAGAACTAAATGATGATTTTACCAATATATCTAATTAGTACCAAATTTCTTATAATTTTAGGAATACAAAGGTACTAGTGAGGAGCATCTCCAGACTCCCCACTTCTGAGTAGAAGGTATGTTTTACCACTTACTTAGCTTATTATAGAATATGGTTGTATTATACATGTAAAAGACTTGGCATATTGTATTGTATTAAATAGATATTTATGTATGATCAACTTCAATGATGGTCTTTATAAGTATATTACAACATTGAACATAAAATATGTAGTCCATTATATTACAACACTATATATCTTTGGTAAGCATAGTGCTTGGGAGTGATCTATCTCTTTGGTAAGCAGATCACCATGTGTAATGATCTATCTCTTTGGTAAGCATATCATAAGGTCTTAAAGCATCTATCCCATTGGTAGGCAAATGCATGAGTATATAATGGAAAATGAGCTTAAAATATGTGTTCACTTTTGTTTATAAACATCTTTGTTCAACTACATGCTTTGGTTATAATGGTTCATATTACTAAAAAGTACTAAATTTATCCTATTGATAAGATATAATGAGAGGTATATATAAAGACAAGTAGGCATACTCAGTACAATATATTATTATTATTTGCTGACGTGTACCAATTTCAAATGCTTTTAGGTACTTTTTCTTATAATGATGATGATGCAACTCAATATGATGGCTCAACAAAATTATATCTTTCATGGGGATGCTAAACTTAAATGGGACTCCTAGTTTAAGCTATTTTCTTCTGCAATTAGTTTTCTCATGTATTAAGTTTTCCTTCTATAATACTCCTATGCCTTCAGGCCCCTATGTAATAAACACTTGGTTTATTTAAGGAAGCTTTGTTATTTGGTGAATATATATACTTGTGTGTCTGATCCACTCACGGATGGGAAATTTTAACCCTTTTGTACAACATGCCCTTTTTGGGTCTAAAGTGTAGATTGGGGTTAGATTGTTAACCCGTGACATAGTCCCGCCAAGATTCTTTTACATAAATAGGGTCTCATCGGATCCTTACTAGAAGATTAAGACTTCATGTCCATCTTATATTTTTCTTTTATCTCCAGAATTATGATGCATCCTTGTTGCCTCATTATCTTCTCCACCTTGAGCACTTACTCAAGAGTTAGGGCCATAATGTCTCTCATCTTATTCCTCATCATGTCCATGTCATCTTCCTTCCTTCTGCATATCCATAACGGAACACATCTGCTAGAAAATAGAAGTTTCAAAGAGGAAAATGTCATAGCCCTATCGGTCTCTTATTTCCCATGTCCAAAACCTAAACTCATTTTAGGTTCAACCTATGCTCTGATACCAAAAAGTTTACAAGACCAAAACCCACTATACACGGATTAGAGCCCGCAAAATTAGGGATTCTTATTAACCGTCAACTTTTAACCACTTACAGAAAATCAGCCATGACTTTTTCTTATCTTAGATATATAATAACATCATTTATCAACTGACAATATCTCACTTAAAATTAAAATTAAGGATACAACATAGTGTGACTACTACATATAAGAAAAGAGTTTCACACTTAATATACATTGTGTAAATTTCATTACAAACTTCTCTCTTTTCACACTTTCTCATTCTCAAGATCCAGAGGAAGGATAAGAGATCGTCTATCTATTGTAACTACTTCTTTTTTAGGACCTCTATTCTACTCTTGATAAATACTAGCTTTTGTCTCCTCAGGAAGAGCTAGTCCTTTACTTGAAAATTTGTTCAGTAGTTTGATGAGCTACTGGCTCAGTGAGTAGAAAATCAACAAGCAACCAAGATATTTTAGATATATATACAATTAATAGAACTTAAATGCACCATCTCAAGTATGTACATAATAAAGCATTTCATCACAAGTCAAATTATAACAACTCACAAGGAAACTTTCAACATGATATCACTTCTAATATGATTAATAAAGCATTTCTATTACTGATAGTCACTACACATGTTTATTAAAACCATCGTAGTTATGATAGACCAAGAATTGAATGTTGGAAATCCATTATTTAAATTTGTATGCTTTAAAACTAAGTTTGAAGGTGATTTTCCACTCACAATACATGTTTTAACCCACTAATCTTGTCTTTGGCCAAGATAAACTCGAAATATATCCTTCCCTGGTTTGATCCAAACTTCAAACCTCAAAAAAATCTCATCCAAACAGCCTCTTAACGTATTTCCCTGCCCTAAAGAAGAAATGTTGGAGGTATAAGATGAAGAAAGAAGGTTAATTAGAACCTTCAATTGTTGTATCAGGGATTTTGAGTAAGGGAACACAAAGAAAAGTAAGGATCGGTGATTAAAAACCACTTACCAAGTCAAATCTATGATAAATCCTTTGATTTCTGTTGTTCTTTATGTTCATCCCCGGATATTGCCCTAGAAATTGTCATCTCCGTCTTTTTTTTGTCACCCTAATGGTCTAATATGATAGAGGATCAAATTACAGTTCTAACACACTTTGTTTCATTAAAAATGGTTATGCATAGCCTGAGATATGATCATTTTACGATTGTCTGTCTGGGGTGGCATTCTCAATGGTCATTGGGCCTTAGCGGTCGTTGGGCCTCAGTGGTCACTAGGTTTTTGTACATGTTACTAAAAAAACCATAACTCGCTCATTTTAACTTTGATTTGGTTCATTCTTTTTTAATTGTATTTGTAATTGAATTCTATACAATCCTACAATATTAGTTTCATAATGTTCTCAAACTAAAATTTATTTATTAATCAATTCCTCAAGTATCATTAACTCTCCTTTTACATACATGTATGGGATAATGATATATCAACTCCAACTCGGATCTTTGTGGTATGCTAAAGTCATGATTATGAGTATCGAGATAAGTATTTGAGATTTCTAAATTTAAGATAAAGCACAAGGTAATATATTACTAATGAAAGAACAACATATATTAAGGTTATCATAAATCTCTAGGATTACCAGCAATGCTAAAAGAGGGTTGCAACATCCAACTCATATCTCTTCTCTTTATAATAAACATAAATCTTGATTATGACCGATAGTTGTCCTTATCAATTTTGAGGCCTCCATCAGTGAAACCTTTTACAAACAACTATTCCTCGGAGCCATAAACTAGAAATTGGTCCTTAGGTCTTCTCAAGTAAGTAAAGAGGTCATTTACTATTGTCCATCGACCATCACGTGGATCCAACTTGTACCCGCTTATAATTCTCAAGGAATGCAAGACATTTGGGCATGTACATATCATTACATACATGAACGGTTGAATTGTTGAGGCATATGGAAGCTTATTCATCTGTAGTATCCCTTCTATATAATTAGGACATTGAACTCTACAGAGGCTTATTCCATGATACATGGGTACGTTTCCTCTCTTAGACTCTTGCATGCTAAACCTCTTGAGCATTTTATCAATGTGTGTACTTTTTCTTAGGAAAAAACCCTTCTAGATATATTTCTATAGATCTTCATTCCTAGTATGTAGGATGATTTATCTAACTCTTTCATTGAGAATCTATTTTCCCACAATGTTTTAACCATTTGTTGAGTAGGTATGTCATTTTCCATAAATATTATGTCATCTACACACAATATAAGAAATATAATTATGATCCCACTAACCTTCTTGTAAACACAAGGTTCATCTTCATTTTGAATAAATCCAAACTATTTGACGGTTTCATCAAAATAAAGATTCTATCTTTGAAATGCTTGATCAAATCCATAGATCGATCTTTGTATCTTACATACTTTATTGGCTTCACTTGGAGCAAAAAAATATCCAGGTTGTGTCATGTACACATCCTATAGAAGACTATTGTTAAGGAAAGTAACTTTAACATCCATTTGCCAAATCCCATAGTCATGGTAAGCTGTAATGGAAAGCATCATCCTAATGGACTTGACCATGGCAGCTGGTGAAAAAGTTTAATTATAGTGAACACCTTGAACTTTTTTGAAGCCTTTTTCTACCAATCTACCTTCCTAGGTTTGTATATTACCATCCATTTTGGTCTTATTCTTGAAGACTCATTTGCACCCTATGGGTTTTACCCCTCCAGGTGGATCCACCAAGGTCCATACCTTATTGGTATACATGGTGTCCATCATAGATCTAATAGATTCAAGCCATTTCTCATAATGTGGTCCCTCAATGTCCTCATTGTATGTTGTTCGCTCATCATCCTCAATGACCAACACATTGTTTTGTTAAGTCATGAAAAAATCATCTCTCTCTGGCTAAAGATGTGGCCTTCGAGAACTTTGAGGTTCTTATGTTATTATACGAATTTGGGATTTCGCAATAGCTTGTGGCTCCTATTGTTCCTAGTTGATCCGCCTAAATAACACTTCCAAAATAGAGTAGATCTAGAGTAATAAGAATTTTAAATTTATATCCTGACACTCAGGCCAATGCAACGATAATACATGGTCTGATGTAGTAGACTGGGGTAGGGATAAGGGTGGTACGTGTTAAGAACAAAAACCCTTAGTTTAGTTACATTGAATAAAGAGATAAAGTTTTATGATCCTTATGGAACAATAATCCTTCAACAATAAGTAACAAACAAGTAATGAAAATCAAGAAGTAAAATTAAAGAACAAGAAAGTTAAAAGATAAGGTATCAATTATGGATGGGAAACTTGGATTGGTTTCACCATTTTAGCTCTCTCACCAACATGCAATACTCACACCCATTGTATAATCTTAGCAAGTTTACATGCAATCATCATAGGTGTATATTCCCTCCTCACTTAAGGTGAGGATAGATCTAGATTATAAGGTTGGCTCTCTCTTGAGACGGAAAACAAACAATCAAAATGAAATAGATGGTCATTATGTTTAGCATTCCATTATACTCATGCATTCATGCAACTCCATAACACTAATAGAAGTCAATACTCCTTTTTCAAGGTATTAACAATAAAACAACAAAATATGGTAGTTAATCATGAGAGTGAAGTATTAATACCAAGAATATGGAGATAAAGTTTGCTATGAGCATATATTCAACAGATATACATATTTAAATGTTGGGAGAGCCTTAGTGGCTACTCCCAACCCAAGCTATATGTTTATATACTCATGGTGATGAGTATCTTGGCAGAATTATAGGTACAATGAGACATGGAGATAGAAGAAGATGAAAGGGAATGAACAGATTTGGAGAAGAAGGAGAAAGATATACCAACAATGACCACATGCTAGTCAAGGTTGATGGAGAGTTGTCCATTCTAAATTTACCAGTGGCAACAATTATGGCTGCTCCTTCTCCCTTATTCTCTCTCAAAGATGTCTAGAGATGCTCGATGGAGGTGAGGCTGCACAGCCCCTTGGGCTCTCATCTTTGGAGACCATGAACCAATGGTAGAAGGCACAACTCGATGGTCGATGTCAAGGAAGTATCACTTTATTGTCTCCTTCATGTCGTGACCCCTTCTTTGTATCATGGGGTCTTTTATTTAAAGCCCTCGGTATGTTTCCTGAGGTGGTTCTTTGGGATACTTTAGTTGTGCCACAAGTCCTTTGAGCACATTCCTCAGGGCACGCACTTAGCGGTTAGAATGAATGTTACGCCCAATGCTTTTGTTGGTAGGCAGTTATGTAGGCTAGCCATCAGTTTAAGAACCGATGGTTGCATCTTATCTGTTAGACCTTTTTTGGTTCCATCCAACCAACCATTGGTTTATGTTCTGATGGTCATCAGTTTTGAGGATCGATGGTCATAGGTTGGTCATCGATTGACCCATTCAGCCCAGCCATTGGTTGACTGGTGTGCCATCGGTAGGTGCTCCACCTTGGAACAGATGACCATCATTTCTAAGAATCGATGGTGGTTGACTGTTTTGGTCTTCCATTAGTTCCAACTTGACTGGAGGCATCAACTTTGAGAATCGATGGGTGTTCTTATGGACCTCATCTGATGGTAGTTTTGGAGGGACATGATTTAAGGAACCAATGGGTCATAAGCATTAGATGTCCATTGATTATGATGTTGTTGAAGGTTACCATTAGTTGTGAAAACGGATGGGTGTTCTACCTCATGATAAGAATCATCGTTTGGCGAGTTACCTGCATAGAAATGAGTAGTTAACTTTGAACCAAGGTAGAGTTGGTAATAATGAGAAGATATGATAAAGTAAGGGTGACTCTGAATAAAAAGGGGAAATTAAGAGTAACATTAGGCCTAAAATACCACAAAATTGGATGTAATTACTAATCAACTTTAAAGGTTAAATGTTAGGTTGTTGGTATGAACTTCTTCAAGTTCTATTTTCCTCCCACTGGTTATTTCGGATATAAATTCCTTTTTAATGAATACAAAATTCTAGCAACAAACACTTTGTTATTAGATGATATATAGAAGTATAACCCTTAGTTTGCTTAGGATATCTAAAAATGATACATTTATTTGATTTGGGTCCATGTTTTTCACTAAACTTGTTCTTGACATAAGATTCCCATCCTCAAACATTCATGAAAGACATATTGGGATGTTTCCTATTCCATATCTCATATGGTATATTTTCAACATATCTAGAAGGTATTTAGTTAAGTGTAAATGTGGCAGTTTCAAGAGCATGCCCCTAAAGAAAATTGAAAGATTATCTAAATTCATCATTTATCTTACCATGTCCAACAATGTTACACCTACATGCCACGATTTCCACTAATCATGACATTAGGGCATAAGTTTGAGGATTATACTTAATATAAAGTTTACTCCCAACGTTTTATTTTATTTCAAACTCTATTTTTCCTCGCATTCAATCACATAAACAAACTTTAGAAGGGAAATTAATGCTTTATTACTATTATTTGAGGCCAAAAATAAAGATATATATCTAAAAATTCATTTTGTTTTCACACTTCCATGTACGCACAACATGATAATTGGGTGCATTCTCTATTGTTAGGGAAAAAGGTTACAGATCATAATTTACAGCTTTCTCACTATTCTACAAGGACCTAGAGTGACAAGGACTTATTGAAATTTACTAATCTAAAACTTAGCTCCCGTGGAAGATCTACTATGGCATTGACATTCTTTAGTCCATGTGGTTTTCCTAAATATTTGTGAGTAGAGGGGTGAGCCTACTCGCTCAGTGATTGAGTACTTCATAAAAATAGTTTAAAGCACTTATATAATTAGAAATATATTGGTTAACAATTGGTAACAATTAGAATAACAACAAGCTTTAAATGGACTAATCATTTGCAAACATAAATACGTCAGGACATCGTAGATATCTACAAGAGTGAATCAATATCTAAACATGCTTGAATAATCACAAAGAGAACTAATAATCACAAACATACAAAGAATTATTGAATAACTGCACAAACTTGATTAACCTCTCATTCATCTTATGATGCCCTAGACCCACATGAAGTGTACCACGACATGTGAAAGCATCACAACAAGCTACGATCTTACTGTACAAGGCTTACAAGCATTCATGGGTTCCTAACCCTATCTCTCAAGTAGGACCCTGTCTGCATCGGGCCTCAACACGTCAGCCTCTCGGAGCCTAATGGGAGCGACTGAATATCTTAGACTCCACCTCTCAACCTGGGTACTTAGGCAGTGAGTCAAAGCCCTCAGGCTTATTATGCATCAGTGGACCTACTGACCACTGATCACTACAAGATGTAACATAGGTACCACTGACATCCACGGTTGGTGTTGGGTACCACACAATAGTAAGGAGTCTTCCCTACTAGCCAAGACCCTCGCACCCTATTGGTGCACTCTGATTAACCTTGATACAGACTACCTTCAGTCAAGAAACCATTTACTCCCCGTAGCGCAGGCCTCCTGTGAAGGATTGTATAATGTTTAGGGCATCTAAATGTCTAATTCACACTTAGATCCACAATTCGATCATCACATCAACATTTCTTAATTTAACCTTATAAACAATGTATTTCATTAATTATCAAAAAATTGTATCATAAACTGAAAAACTGTGCAACACCACTTATCTCACTGAAGAACACTGAATTCAAAAGTCTTGATTATCCTAATACCTTGTCCTTAGGATTTCAGTCACCTCATTCACATATCACACAACTCTCATAAGTACTTTATGCATCATAATCTTTCACTGATTAAAGACTGCTTTCAATAATTCACATACAACCAAAATATATATGAAACACTATAATTGAGTTGAATTAGGGTTTCTACACCATTCACTGAGATATCATGCATCAAGAATAATAGTGAATAAATAAAGTCTATGATGTCAAAGAGAATCACTTCAAATGTATTCCATAATGTCTAAATAATTTTTCAACTTTCCACTCATCTAGGGTTTCAATCTCTTTACTAAGATATAAAAGCAAGTACGAATAAAATAAAATGAAATTTAGGATAGTATCTGACATATTTGTGTTATGCATTCAGAATAAACAGTGATTCATAATCAAGGAGATTCAAATAGACAAACTTTTAATTCAATTATACAACATTTTCAGTCATAGCTGAAAACCCTAGATTTCAGTATATTCTTATAACATATGCAATTACTATAAGAATTCTCATTTCTATGGATTGTATCCATTAATAATATGATTTCATCATCTAAAATTCATTACAATAGAAAAATAATTCATTTTATATCATCTTGCAAAAGCTAGATAAAAAAGGCAATTTAGGGTTTGTAGTCACATACTAAGAAGTTGAAGATTATTAATGATTTAACTCATTTTCATACAATATATTGTTTAAAGGAAGTACCCACTCCCCCTAAGGTGTAAAAACACCTTAAAAATGCATCCCATCTCTGAAAATCTTGAATCCATATCAAAACCCTAGCAAATCACCTATTTCTTCTTCCTTTGAACTCAGAAACCCTAGGAATGGAGATTTATGGAGAAAGAGTGAGAAAAGGGGAAGATGTGATATCATTTCAAATAAAATTAGAGGAGGAAAATTTTTTTGACATGTGAGAGAAGATTCACCCTGAAAGGCTATCCAAAGAAACTAAACTTGATTTCATCATATCTCGGATAGTGAAACCCTAGGTCAACATCTCCACCACATTCTCCTCTCAAACCCCTAGTTCTCCTCTATCTCTAGAATTTCATTTCTCTGGAATTGATCATGAAATATGAGATCTCCTTGGGTACTAGTTTTCTCATATTGAGCAATTGAGGTGCTTGGTTAAATTGCATATTGAGCCCTCAGTATACTTTTTCTTAGTTCAGTAGATTTTTTTTGTTTTAAAATGTTACTATAATTCATTTATATTAGAGGTCAAATATCCTCCAACAATTATAAAATTTATCATGATGTCTGATGTGTAATTTCATATCTCTAATAAAAATTTCTGATCATTCCAAGATACCAATAAATAACTACAAATCAAACACTACACTGTTGAATAACACTCTGTCAGCATGGTAGGTTGAAGTATAGTTTGACCTTGAAACACATTCAAGGAACATCCAAATATTATGAAATTTTGCCAAAAAAAAAGAATAATTGAGTTATCCATATCTTATCCAAATTTCATCTAAACCCAAGTTACATAGAAAATATGAAAAATCATTTACCATACTACTATCTTGATCAAGTTCAATATTGATGTACCATTAAAACCCTAATTTTGGCGATTAGGGTTTACATTTCTCAAACCCTAATTCTTCAAACTATAAGCATTCCTAGAGTTCCTCATTAGGGTTGAAACATCACAATGAAGCTAACATCACTAATCATGTTTAAACAATGTTCAATTTAATTAAACATGTAATCATACAGGTAAACCCTAGTTTACCAATTATTCTCAGATGTGGCCATAACAAACAAGATGCTATCCATTCTTTCTGGAAAACCTTTAAGTTGTGGTGTTCCTGGTGGGCTCAATTGTGAAATTATACAAATATCACAATACCTCAGAACAACCTCTGACTCGTGGCTTAAATATTCACCACCACAGTTTCATCGAACTGCTATAATTCTTTTGCAAATATGATTTCTTACTTTATTCATGAATTTCTTAAACTTTTCAAGGATTTTGACTTGTGTTTATTAAATACATCTAGCCAAATCTATTGAATTCATCAGTATAAGTGATGAAGTACTGATATCCACCTCTAGCACTTGTGCTACAAGGTCCATACACATCATTATGTATGAGTCCTAATAAGTCACTCACTCTGTCAATGTTTCCAGTGAAGGGTGAACTTGTCATATTGATCAATAAATAAGATACACAATTGTCAATTGATTCAAAATCAATGGAGTTAAAATAACCATCTTGATGGTGTCCAGAAATTTACTTCTCACTTATGTGCCCTAGACTACACTGCCAAAGATAAGTTTTTTTAGTCATTGAGTTGTAACTTCTTGGTATTCATATTATATGCATGTGTCTCAAGATATATATATATATATATATATATATATATATATATATATAAAGATCATAACACATAAGGGAAATTCCATAATAGATATAATCTTTAGAAATGAAAATTCTACTATTCATTATTAGTCATTCAAATAGTCTTGTCCAAACAAGATACAGAGATAATGTTTCTATATATGGAAGGCACACAATAGCAATTCTCAAACTCTATTACAATCCCACTAGGCAGAGACAAAAAGTAGGTGCTATTAATATTTTTGGTAACTCTTGCTCCATTTACAATGTGTAGTCCCACATCCATTTGTTAAAGGGTTTAATTTTCTTTTTAGATCATGATTATTTGAGCATATGTGAGATCCACATGTGATAATCAATACCCATGATGATGAAGTAGAATAGTTTATTTGTATTACATATATACCTGATGTGGAGATTTCTTTCCCTTGCTACTTGTTCTTTTGTTCCTCAAGATAGAGAGGACAATTTCTCTTCCAATGTCCAACATGGCAACAATGTCTTAATCTCAAGGATGGAATTTCTTTTAAGGTGTGTAGGATGTGATGAAGTGAACTTTTGGGTCTTCGAATACCTAATGGGATAAAAACATTCATGTCTTTTGGTTATATTGAGAGTTCCAAGTGTTTTGATTAAATATGGATGTTACTTTGTGTTAATATGATGATTAAGATCCCTAAGTTTATACCGTTTTGAGGTAATTAATTGGATGGTCATATTGTTGATTTTAGGGACCAAAATGGAATCAATGTACATTGAGTTGTTGTGCAATAATGGTTAAAATTTTAGGATGATTGGATATTTCTGGAAGAAGTTATTAAGTTCCAAATAAATGAAATAATTGCATTATTGATTATTTATAGACCTAAGTTGTAGCTTTAATCAGTGTTACATGTCCCTTTGTTTAGGCTTGGTCTGCGTTGCCAGTAGCTGACCCTAGACTTTTGATCTAGTAGCGGTCATCCAAGAGGAGAAATATCCATAGGTTGTTTTAATGGGAGACACACTCCGGATGCTTTGATTTTGATCGAACGCTCTATATATAGTCATCTACCTCTGCCCAACATGGAGTCAGGGGTCATGATAGCTGGACACAATCCCATAATGTCCACCACCCTGATCGGCTGGTCACACACTCTCAGGCCTCTCTTTCCCTTCGGGTCATCAAGTAGAGTCGAAAGACCCCTCATTCAGGGAAGATAGACTTGATACATGAGGGTTCTACTTCCTTGTATTAGCAACCTTTCCACTACAACATGTAGACACATGACCAGAGTTAGAAGACGGTAAAGTACATATAGAAGGAGGACTGAGGGAAAAAGTAGAGTGGTGAAAGCAAAGAAGAGTCAACCTCACCTACTTTTATGTCCTGCCATGGTGGCCCTGATGGTGGGCAAACTCGTTTCTGATGGCGGTGCTATTAGGATCCAAGGCATGTACAAAATTCTCTACATCACTTGATTGGAGAAGAAGAAAGGTTCAGGGATGCCCGACGAAGATTCTGGAGGCTTTAGACTAGCACAAAGATGAGAAGAGGTAGGTTGCCCCTTTGTTCGAGCGTAGCCAAAGCCTGGAGACGGTGACCTCACGGAGAATGGGTCTATAGCCAAAATCAGAGAAAGACTAGTAGTTGTGGGGACCTGTATGAAGTAGAAGAATCTGATGGTGGCCTTAGGAGATGATGAGGAGAAGTATATGATGGCCTATCGTGTACCTGAGCTTAATCTCACGACGATATCTAGTCCTTTAAGACTCACATGCAAGAATGGAGTCTAACACCCAGGCGTTAGACTCGCATTGGACTAGAAAGCGAGATGGGAGAGAGCATACTGAGTCCTGACCAGGGAGCCACTAGTCTACCTCAAGCTACTAGCATGATCCTGTATTGAACCAGGCTGGCTCAGATGAGGAGCATCGCCCCTTTAGCATACATATGGGGAATGGTGATAGGCCATAAAAAGGTAAAAATCTAGAAAATGTGCATATCTTTATAATTCATAGAAAATAGCCCTATTATCAGAAAATTATAAATTATGTATCATGATGTTTAGAAAAATGAGTAAAACAATATGAAACCACAATATCAGTCTTCTGATGCTTAAATATTAGTAATATTATGTAAGATGTATTATACTTATTTCATGAGTAACAAATATCAAATGATGGCCTAAATTATGAGAACGTGACACTAAATCCATAATCAAGTTCATAATCCATATGATGTCAAATATCATAATGTTGATGCACAAAGTCATATAAAATGCTTCATATAGCTAATTAGGGCTAATACCCCTAGGTAATATGTAATAAATACATTTATTATCAATAAATTATGGAATATTTAGTATAAGATCATATCAGTATATGGAACCTTAGATTTAATTATGATATCATGATTATACACATAATCCATGTTATATGATGATGATTTCTCTTAATGTAATATAAAAACTAATATGCTTAATGAATATGATCAGGGTTAATATATACATGCACACAATGATATGGAAACTAATGGTCATAGAATATGGAATACAACATCAGTAACTTCGATCCTAGATAACAAGATGTCAAGACATGTAATAATGGAAATATCTTAATGCTCTAAGAAAAACCCTAAAACATATCATACTAGGATTAAGATGATGAGAAACTTGATGGTGATATGTGATCTTCTCTTAACCAGGAGTTTGACTAAGATTGATAGTTTAAATCAGGGTTTACCATGGATATAGCTGGCTTGAGGAATATGTGGATTAGGTTTGTATTTCTTCAAGGTACTCTTTATCTCTTACTTGGCCTACTAGTTGGTATGGTTGTATTATATGTGTACAAAATACTTAACATGTGATATTAGATTAAATAACTACTCTTGTATGCTACTGTTGGGGCTCCATATGTCGCACTAAAGAAAACTCTAAAAGAATAACTCCTAGGTTTAACCTAAAGTAGTTCACTAATTCCCCACTCCACACGAGTGGAAGACTTATCATAGTATACTTTAGGATCAAACCCAAAGGACAACCTTTTTAAGAAGTATACAAATTTAGAATTTTAAGAGTAATATTTAACACCAAAAGGTTGATTGATTGATTAAACTAAATTATTTCCAGTAGCAACAAAGATTAAGAAGTAAATGCAAGATAATAAAGAGGACTAGGGCATGGTATTTTGCTACCAAAGCCTGCATAATTATCTTAAAAAGATCCAACTCTTCAATAATAGTTGCTAACATAGGCTTAGTTATTGCACCCTCACGGGATGCAGATTGTCACCTAGCCTAAACTCCCTTAGAACCGATGATCCTCGTCACCCAAATTCCCAGTTTATTCCAACTTGAATCTCTCACTTATGACCAACCATCCTTGGAACGTTAGTAGATCGTGGCCCAATCACCTCACTATCCCTTTCTAACACATCCAGTGGATAATAAGATCGTTCTGTTGTTCTAATCATGCTTATAGCAACCTGCATATCCATGATTATAGCATACATGCAAAGAAAGTCATCACTCTGCAAGACAAGGAAATAATCAAAATGATACTTTAATTAGAAATAGTATTATCGAGTTTAGATACAAGATAGGATAAAATATGAGTTGTTGGGGCTAGTCCCCATGCCCCATAACAAACGTCCACTCACTCATGGTGAGAGACATCAGTAGAAAGATAGAAGGAGCAACGGAGGAGGTCATTACGCCTAGTGTAGGAAGACAAATCTCTTCATTGTAATCTGCTGCCTCCTCGCTCCTCGCTAAGGTTTGTGTTGCACAATGTGGCTTCTAATCACCAATCAGAGACCCATTAGAATGGATGATAAGGATTCCCTATCATATATGCATTACTCATTGTCAAAACCCCAATTCTGAATACTTGTGGTCGAAGGCAGCTAATTGCATGGTTTGTACTTGGTCTAGCAGGCGACTCACGTGGGTTACACAATTTGGACCTCACATCCGGTTCTCTAGCAGGCCACCGTGGAATGAACTAGATTAGGCTGAATGCTGGGAGCGTGTGTTAGAACTGAAGAATCTGGAAGACTCTAGGTTAGAGAGCGGCTCGAGTCAGGCGAGTAGCAAAGCCAATTGCTTGACTAGGTTGTTGGAAGGTGGACAATGGAAAGCTTTCGAGACCTTCCTTACCTTGAGGCATAGCATCATGAGGGCTTGATCATCTATCTAGAAATTATGTGTATTTTTGGTTGGTTCTACATGAAAATTTATAAAGTGCATTAAGGCTCGGAAAAAAGGAGATAATTGCATTTAAGTAAATATACAGCTAAATCTAGGAAATAGAAACAAAATAGCCCCTGAAAAGCAAATAGAAAAGTATGCAAAGTTGGGTATAAATATACTCATCAAACTACCCCAGACTTAATCCTTTTCTTGTCCCAAGTAAAGCAAAAATAGAAAGGATGTCAAACAATTGATACTAGGATCCAAGCTTTCCTCTCCCAACCGAAACATCTTTGTGGGCCCCTTCCACAAAACACAATCAAGCAACCCTAGTCCTTTGGGGTCACATAGCCACACTTGGATATCCCCTGATTGGGTCTTGTTCCTCCATTTACTAGACTCCAGAACCTGTGATGAACTAATTTCATCTCAAATACTCTTGATCTGTCCACACAAATAGAAGGTAGCATGAGTCAAGGTTGTTTTGATAAGTCCCATGGGTATGAAAATTTGTACGGAAGGGGGAGGAAGACATGGCACAAACTTGATTCCCTGACTCGAGACCTTATTTGGGATTCAATTGTTTAATTTATCTCTCCTCTATTTGACTTGAGACTTTTTATTTGATTGCAGTTACATTGATCTCATGTTTTGTTTTGGGCTCATTGGCCTCTTTTATTTATGCCATGTTTGTAGACAAAAATCGAAAACGAGGTATATTTATGGAAGGGATGCCACCCTAGTCTTAGGGTTTGGCATATAGTGAGGAATTGATTATTTTTTCATATAATAGGGGATATATTTTATTTTTATTTTGGACTGTGGAGAGATAGAAAATGGTGGAATATGAATGGGAATAAGAGGTTGACTTATTCTTCTTCATTTTATTTCTGCATTGCAATCGGATCATCATATTATATCAGTTATCAGTTAATGTATGGTAGAGAAACACTTACAAATTTTGTTGCAAGTCATTTTAGAGGCACATGTAGCTTGACCCTTCTGACTCATTCTACTGATCATCATTTCCTAGAGGAAAGAATGCTCAATTGTTGTCATCGGGGCTCAGATTTGTTCAAGACATGTTTGTTTCTTAAATTTCCTTTTGAACATGTTATCTCAAGAAAAAGGGGATAGTTTATTTATATATTTCCAATTTTCACATACATCAAAATGAATGTCTAGGTAAGAGCCACAAATCACAAAAAAAATAGAAAACAAGATAGATACAAATAAAAGATGGAGAAAGGAAAAAAAGTGTTTGAGGATGAGAAAGGGAAATATTAGAGTTGAGGTGATGGATACGACATACCACCCACCCTCCACCCCCAACTTCAAAACACTACCCATCCTCAGGAAAAAGAAGTTAGAGATGGAGGGGACTTGATATGGAGGGTGGTGGGGTTGGAAATGGTGGGAATGGACGACGCTCTTCGTCCAAAAGCACACAATATAACCCTAAGAATGGGTTCCTCTTCCATTAGTGATTCTATGATCTGAATGTCACCTTGGTCACCAGTTTCCATGGTCTTCGGTCTGTGGTGGTGAGTGTGTTCGCGGTCGTACACCCTATTCTTTGCAGCTTATGTCTAACCAACACCTTATCTCTAGGGTAATGTCCTTCTGATCATATAAATAGTTGATTAGCAGATCTAGATCGGTTGGTGGCATTCCTCATCGATGTGACAGGTGCACAAAGTAGAACTTCCAAGGGACATAAGTGTACTGGGAGTAGTAGATCTGGAGATCCCAGTCGGATGGCATCTTGTCAGTCATTGAGAGAGTTGTTATGTGAACACTGAAGTCTGTCGTTGATGTTGTTAGTTGTTGATTCCATTGGTTGTGATAAGGTGAAGGGAATATGGATGATTGGTCTAGTTTCTGATCATCATAAGGACACCCCTTTTATAACTACAAAGAAGGGATGTTAGGGATGCCCAAAAATTTGGTTGTTACAAACAATGGATGCATTATGCCTCATCTATATGGATTGTAAGTCAATTGCTTCTTAGAATGTCTCAATCAAGATATTATAGAAGTGAATATTGACAATATGATTGAGATAAAAGTGGCTACAAATTCCATGAAACAAACTTCTCATAAGAGATAAAGGCATATTTAACAAAGAGAAGGAAATAAATTTTGCTATGAAAAATAAAAAGAGCAATCCTCATCGGGCCTCGTAGCACCCTCTTTGTGTCCATATCATTTCTCAAGATCATAAGATCTCTTGTCACCAAATAGGCAATTGGCCTAAGGATTTGATGGGTATTTTATCATGAGATTGTTGCACCACATTGGCTATCTGTCTGTCATAATTGGTTGTCAAGGATGTGGTTCTCCCCTTCTCCTTCTCTCCCTTCTCTCTCCATCCTTTTTGAAATAATTAAAAGAAAAGAAGAGTTAAATGAAAAACAAAATAAAATAAAAAGGAATAAAAAGGGATGGATTGCCTCCCAGCAAGTGTCTAGATTTAACACCGTGGACCCAACCAATGATAAGTGTTTCTCACATAAGATACACGAGTAGGTTTTTAGATCCCTTTTATTTTAAACCTACATGCCCTAGATCATGGTTAGATTGTGTACATACCTTGCTCAGGGTGAGTCCTTATTACCTTGTTTAGATCCCTGGAGGTCTGTTTGTTTTGGTTCTAGATTATCATCTGCCTTGAAAGTTTCAATCTAATTATGCACCTTCTTTAGATTTTTGAGGACTCGATATCCATCATCTTCTTTCCCAGTCCATGATGAGTTTTCAAGCTTGAAAGTCTACCAAGGCTCTCACAGTGGCTAAGTATGGTCTCCCTAAAATGAGCATGAAATGATTGTCCTCTTTGATCTGCATTACCATGAAATCACATGGGACATGGGTGTCATGTCTGAGCTTCATTGGGAAATCATCAATTATTCCTAAGGGTTTCTTAATGGATTCAGCTGCTAGTTGAATGGTCATAGTTGTGGGTAGGAGGTCGGTGAATCCTAGTTGCTAGCTTAAAGTGTATGGCATGTTAGATATGCTTTTGCCTAAGTCAGCAAGTCCCTTAGAGCAAGTGTCATATCCTAAGAAGCAGTCTATCACAAATGAGAAAGGATCTTTTTGCTTATGAGGCATCTGATTTTGAACTATTTCGGAGGAAGTATATTCCAATTTCATGGTGTCACATTCCTCTCTCATATACTTTCTGGATAGAAGTGTCTTGAGATATTTGTGCCAGGTTGGCATTTCGTCTAGGGCATCGAGGAACAGGATGTCAACATTGAGTTTCTTCATGGCATCCTTAAATATTAGGGATCACTCATCTAGCTTGGTCTGCTTGAGGCAACCTTCATATGGTACACGAGGCTTGTAAGCATGTGCTTCAAGTGCCATTGGTGGTCCATGCTTGACAGCAACAATTGAATTCTCACTAGTGTCTGGCTAGATCAATGTCACAAGTGGATCTTCTATCTGGACTTCTACTGGATTGAACACTGGACGACTCACATCCACAATTGAAATACCTTCATTATTGCTAGGAGGAGTAGAGGCGAGAGTGGAGGTCAGAGGTGTGGAGTACACATTTCCTGACCTAGTCACTACGGCATTTTGCTATTCTAGCTTCTTTAGATTCTTGGGATTGCTTTCAGGTTGACTAGCGATCATGACCATTGGGGGTTGTTGATTAGCAGTCAAACGAGTGATCTGAGACTCCAACACCTTTTTATTGGATGTGGCATTGGCTAGTTGAGTCTGGTACAATGTCTTCATCTCCTTTAGTGTCTTCATTGGGTCCTATGCCGGTGATGCCTCTATTTGCAGTCGTGGGCCATGATTTGGATTATGATATTATTGTCTCTACTGGTAGTTCCTACTAGGAAAATTAAATCTGAAATTTCCGTGGTTTCATGGGACAATATAGTTCAACCGTTCTCTAGCCTAACTGTGTTGCATTGAGGTCTGCTGATTTGGACTCTCGACTCCAGTAGGGCTCCTGTATTGGAAATCAAGATGACTATGAGCTTTGTTCAGACTATAGTACTCTTGCCCTAGGATATTGTGGATTGAATTCATGTCCTTGGCTTGTATGACTATATACTATTGCTCAACCTAGTACTCATGGCATGAAACATATAGTTGTTGACAATGGATCATGTTGTGACCCACTACATGGTAAAAGTGGCAAGAAGGTGTAATGATTTGCACTTGAGGCATTTGGTTCTTCCTCTCGTATGCACTGAAGTATTTTTTTAGAATATCCTACTTGAGAGAGAGAGAGAGATTTCAACATTTTAGAGATAGATTTGAGTTCTGAATGATCCTCCACCATGGCTACTTTAAGAACGCCCTTACTCAAGGGTCTAGTCCAGTGAGTCTGATTCTTTACCACAAGGTTGAATATCTTTAGAGCGTTGTCAAAGATCTTCCACATGAAGTTTCCATTAGAGAAAGAGTCAAGGATCTTCTTTGACTCATCGTCAACCCCTAGATAGAAAATTTTGATGATTTGATTCTTGGGGATGCCATGGTGTGGGCACTTGCATAGGAGTTCGTTGAATCTTTCCCATGCTTCATATAGAGATCATTCGGGAACTTGATTAAACCTCGTGATATGTACCCTAATTGAATATGTCATCGAGGGGGGTTAGAATTTCTCTAGAATAGTTTTCTAGGGCCTCCCATGTTGTGACCGGGTCCCCTCAAAGAGCATTATACCATGCTCTAGCCTTGTTGGTCTAGCAATATTTGAAGAGTTGTAGTCGCATGGCGTCATCAGTGGAACTCTATGGCGTCATCATTAAGAAAAGGTAGATGAATTTGAGGAGATGTTCCTGACAATCATCTCCAATCCTTCCTGTAAGGCAGAGTTTTGCAATAGATTGGCCCACTGGGCCCTGATCTCGATTAGATCGCCTGGAGGTGGGATTGGATGAGTCATGTCGGTGCCTTTAGGGATATAAAAATCCCATAATTCTTTGGTGCATTCTATGGCTTGGGCAGCTTCCAGGTTTGTCTTGAATTTGGCTTCCTCTTTCTCCCTAGATTTTGCAATGAGTAATTCTCATTGGGCCGCAATAACCTCTTTAATTCGTTCTTGGATAGCTGCTTATGCAGCTGATGTGTTAGTCATGGATTTCTCCTTGCAAATCTCTTGAGGGTTCTCTCAATTTCATAATCGAAAAGTGAATCAGGGATTTTGGATCTTCACATGTGCTAAGAGTACCTGAAAAGAGGCAGATTGATTATGATTTGATGTGTTGAGTTTGAAAATATTTTCAGTAATATAAAAAAAATGTAGTTACACTTATACTTCTAAAAATATTTAACTACCATTGTCCCTTACAACAACACCAATTTTTGTTGAGACTCCAAATGTCATACCAAGAAAATCCTAAAAGAATAACTCCTACGTTTAATCAAAAGTAGCGTACAAATTCTTTACTCCACATGAGTGGAAGCCTTATTGCAGTATACTTTATGATCGAACCCAAAGGACAAATTTTTAACCAATATATAAATTTAGAAGTTTTAAGAGTAATATTTAACATCGAAAAGTTGATTGATTGATTAAACTAAATTTTTTGCCAATAGCAATAGAGATTAAGCAGTAAACATATGATAACTACGAGGTCTAGGACATGTAGTTTCTCTACCAAAGCTTGCTTAATTATCCTAACAAGATTTAAATCTTCAATAATAGTTGCAAAATAGAGGCTTACCTAATACACCCTCATAGGATACAGATTGTCACTTGGCCTAATGTCCCTGGGTACTGACTATACTCGACACCCAAGTTCCTAGTTTATTCCAAATGGACTTCCTCACTTACGACGGACCATCCTTGGCACATTAGCAAATCTTAGCCCTATCACCTTACTATCCCTTGATGACACCTCAGGAGGATAATAAGATTGTTTTGGTGTTCTGATCACACTTACAACAACCTACATATCCATGAGTATAACATGTGTGCAAAGCAAATCATTTGTAAGACAAGGAAATAAGTAGAATGATACTTTAGTTAGCAATAATATTATCGAGTTTAGATAAAGAAAGGATAAAACATGGGTTGTTGGGGCTAGTCCCCGTGCCCCAGCACAAACTTCTACTTGCTCATGGAGAGAGACAATAATAGAAAGATAGAAGGAACAATGGAGGAGGTCTTGATATCTGGTGTAGGAAGACAAATCTCTCCATTGCAGCCATTGCCTCCTCTATTCTCGCTAGGGTTTCTGCTGCACAATATGGCCTCTAATCACCGATCAAAGACCCTTTAGAATGAAAGATGAGGGTTCCCTTTTATAGATGCATTCCTCACTGTCAAAACCCTAATTTTGAACATTTGTGGTCGATGGTAGCTAATTGCATGGCCCGTACTTGGTCCAACAGGTGACTCACATGGGTTACACAATTTAGACCTCACATCCATCTCTCTGATGGGCTAGCTTGGAATGAACTGAATTAGGCTAAATGTTGGGAGAATGTGTTAAGAATATGGAAGACTCAGGATTAGAGAGAGGATCGAGTTGGGTGAGTGGCAAAGTCGGTCTCTTGACTAGGCAGTTGTAAGGTGGACAATGGAAAGCTTACATGACCTTCCTTCCCTTAAGGCATAGCATCACAAGGGCTTGATCGACTATCTGGGCATTATCGCGTATTTTGGCTAGTTCTACATTAAAAATATATAAAGTGCACTAAGGCTTAGAAAAGAGGAGATAATTGCCTTTAAGTAAATATAAATCTAAAAATTGGAAATGGAAACAGAACTACCCCTAAAAAGCAAATAAAATAGTATGCAAAGATGAGTAAAAATATACCCATCAACTACTTGCTTGATTTTTTGTATATATATGTCTAAACACATCAAACATATTATATTTGTTCCATTATATCCAAGCACTTCAACTCATTGGTAGTCAAGTACTGGAAAGTAATGTACTTCAACTCTTTGGTAGTCAAGTACATGAAAGTGATGCAACTCTTTGGTAGTGTGATCACAATGTGAAATGATCCAACTCTTCGCTAGTTGATCATAAGGTCTTCAGTGCATTCAACCTTTGATACTCAATGCATGGATGATATAATAGAAAATATGCTTAAAAGACATGTTCTCTTTTGTTAACAAATATCTTTGTTCAAGTATGTGTTATTTTATCTTTTATATAGCCAAGTATTAGGTTTATCTTATTTAAAAGTCTTAGTAATGAGAGATATATAAAAAACATAGGCATACTTAGTCACAATATCTTAGAGTATTATGCTGACATCTACCACGTGTAATCTCTTGTTTAGGTGATGTGGACTTATGATTTTGAAGAACCAGGATAGTTGGGAGTTGTGTGGTGAGCTAATGTACAGGTGGACATATTTTCTAAAGATCTTGTTGTAGTATGTAGTATGTGCATATGTGACAGTTTATTGTTCAATATGTAATATCAATTTGTTATAATTGATTTTGTAATTATGTGTTGAATGGTGAGCTTGTGTTTGTATGGATTATTTATTGTTCAGGTGCATGTGCTACTTTTAGTCCTCTAACTCCCTTAGTTTTCTTCCTCTTGGCCTAGTGTGTGAGTTTGAATTGGGATTCTCACTGAGGTGAGGGTTTCAATTTGGGTGTCATACACATGCTCAAGTCGTTAAAAATTTGGGAATGTAACAGGTGGTATCAGATCATGAAAAATAATAGATCCTAGCATTTTTTCATCATACAACTCAAGACTAAAGAACCTTGAATTTAAATGAATCTTTAGTGTTAGATTAGTCATCTTTTAGATACTAGATCTGACCTAGCCTCTAGGTTATCACCTAGATGTCTGAGAACTAAGTGTAGATTGTGCTTGTTGTATAACAAGTCCTAATATGTCATTCTTAACTTATATTGTGGTGGTATGGGAAGTTACATTATTCATAGATTATGTGCATCAAGGGAACAGTTCTTCTGAACATATGGTTCTCGTTATCTAGGGTAGCTACACTAGTCTATACCTTGTTCTCAACTTTTTCATTAGGTGACATGACACTTGACTCTATACTATGTGTGGGACAGTAGTTTTATGGATTTGTTTTTTGATTCCAATCGGATCGAACCTCTATAGTTTTCTATCGTGCATGTTTTATTGGAGAAAAACTATATAATATTTTATTATATATGTAAGTATTACAAATGTGTCCCCACACATGTACGAGTAGAAGGCAGCCATGCAACCTAAGTGAAAGTGATGACATTTGTATAGAAGAAAGCATAGTTATAGATTAGATGAGCCTTGTTAGAATATGTTATAAGATGGTTTATGATGATCAATGTTTGTCTTTAAGGATTTAGGTTCAATTTTTAGGATTTGACATAAGACTTGACGATGCAAGTACATGTCCTTTTCTAAGTTAAGATAAGATAAGTTGAGATAAGTGCCTAAAGATCTTTTACAAAGGAGGACCTCTTGTGTAAGGACCATTTATTGGGTTGATTCCAGAGAGAGTAACACCCAAAGGGAGAAGGTAAGAGAATTTAAACTCCAAGATATGAGAATTTTGAGAAATATGTGTTATGATGTCTTAAACTAGATTGCTCTTGGGTGAATGAATTAAGTTTCTTTATGTATGATTCCTATAGGTTCTTGAACCATAGATGTCCTTGGGAGGACCAAACCCTAAAGTCTAGGTGAGGCTACTTTACACATGAGTACCTACCATCTAGGTGAGGGATAGAGAGTCCCAAGATACTGCATGAGGTAAGATATGTTAGTATGTTGTGAAGCCTCATGCTCGGGTTGGGGGTTTCCTGTATAGGACTCTAATGGTGTATAAAAAAAAGTTGGGGAAATAGTGCTTCTTGGGTAGGGAATATGTGAAAAGGTTGTCATATATTGTTTTAGTTTGGTTTGTGCTTGTGTAGATAGATCTTGTGAAGCTATCCAATAGTGCCAATGAGGTAATCTGAGAACCCTAGAGTAACAAGGGATGATAAAGTATATGTATATGTGTTACTCAAAGACTTGAGTGAGATTAGAGAGATTGAGCATGTCACTACCCTCAGGATAAGGGATGGAAGAATCTCAATGGGCTGGATAAACTTTGATATATGTTTGACAAGCCACTCGTGTAACTTTGTTTAGCACAATGATGATATAGTTAATGACAGAATGGGATCTTATCTTGAGATGTAATATAAGTAGATATGGCATGATGGAACATCTAGTATTGTATGATAGCTATATATGTATAGATGGCTAACCATATACACGAATAACAATGACATTGTAAGTTTGGTGAATCAATGATGAACTCATAAATAGAGTTTGTAACCTAATATGAAAGTGAAATGAGATAATTTTAGTGATAAAATCAAATGTGGTGTTAATGTTAGTGATTTATAATGATGTTGAATATAGTTTGAAAATTTAGTATAACACAATGATGATGACATCTTGATATGATCATGTCATGACATAACTAGAGTTTACAAACCCTTATTTTAATTTTGTGAGGTGATATTTCACCCTAGATTCTCTAGAAATCCTCCTAGGAGTGGTATGTATATGTTCTAGAGATCATGTTTGTGGGAATGTTACACATAGAGTGCTTCCTTATACATGAAAAAAAAAATCCTTGGTTTTCCTTGGAGTAAAAGAATGGTTGAATTTCGATTACACAATTTCTTTTAAGATGTATATGATGTGATGGATTGGATTTTGTCTTTATTTCAAGGACGAAATTTCTTTTAAGGTGTGTAGGATATGATGAAGTAAACTTTTGGGTATTTGAATACCTAATGGGATATATAAATTCATGTGCTTTGGTTTTATTGAGAGTTCCAAGTGTTTTGATAAAATATGGATGTTACTTTGTGATGACATCATAATTAAGATCCCTAAGTGTATACTTTTTTGAGGTAATTAATTAGCTGGTCATGTAGTTGAGTTTAGGGACCAAAATAGAAAGAAACGTACCTTGAGTTGTTATATAGCAATAATTAAAATTTTAGTACGATTAGATACTTCTAGAAGATGTTATTTAAGTTTCAAATTTGTTAAATAAGTGCATTATTGAAGATTTATAGACCTAAGTTGTAGCTTTAATCAGTGTAACACATCCCTTGGTTTAGGCTAGGTCTACATCACCATCATCTAGCCTTAGACGTTTGATATAGCGGCAGCCATCCAGGAGGAGAAAAAAATCACAGATTGTGTTAATAGGAGACACACTCTGGATTCTTGGATTTTAATCAAATGCTCTATAGATAGTCATCTACCTCCACCCAAAGTAGAGTCGGGGATCAGGATAGCTGGCAACCATCCCATGATGGACACCACCTTGATCATGGTTGGAAACACAATCGCATGCCACTTTTTGCCTTCTGACCGTCAAGAGGAGTCGGAAGACCCCTCATTTGGGGCAGATAGACTTAAGAAAGGAGGGTTATGCCTCCTCGTATTAGCAACCTCTTCACTGCAGCACATAGACATATAACCAGAGTTAGAAGAGGATGAAGTATAGAAAGAAGGGGGACAAGGCAAAAAGGATAGTGTTGAAAGCAAAGAAGAGTCGACCTCCACTGCTTTTAGGTCTTGCCATGATGGCCCAAACGGTGGGTAAAGTCATTTTTGAAGGAGTTGTTGGGCTTTGAGGCATGTATAGAGAACTCCCCATCACTCTGGAGAATAAGAAAGGTTAAGGGATGCCCAACAATGATTCTAGAGGTACCAGACTGGCATGAAGATGAGAAGAGGCAGTTTGCCTCTTTGTTCTGGTGCAGCCAAAGTCTGGTGGCGGCGACCTCACAGAGAATGGATCTGCAGCCAAAATCGGAGAGAGACTAGTAGTCATGGAGGCTTGCATGAAGTCAAAGAATCTAAAAATGGCCTTAGGAGATGATGAGGATCGTCATCATGTGGCCTATCAAGCACCAAAGTTGTACCTCACAGCTGTGTCTAGTCATTCAGGACTCGCGTACGAGAATGGAGTCTCACGCACCCAGGTGTTAGACTCACAATGGACCAGAAAGTGAGAATGGGAGAGAGTAGACCAGGTCCTAGCCAGGAAGCCATCAGTCTACCTTAGGATGCCAACCAGACTAGCTCAGATGAGGAGCATCGCCCCTTTAGCATACACATGGCAAATTTGGCCAAAAAAGGTTAAAACCCAGAAAATGTACAAATCTTATATAATTTGTAGAAAATAGGCATGTCATCAAAAAATTACAAATAAGGTATCAAAATGTTCAGAAAAATGAGTAGAAAAATATGAAACCACAATATCAAACTTTTGATGCTTAAATATTAGTAATATTATGTAAGATATATTATACTTATTTTATGAGTAATAATTATCAAATGATGGCCTAAAATTATGATAACATGTAACTAAATACATAATCATATTTATAATCCATATGATGTCAGCTATTATAATGTCGATGCATGAAATCATATAAAATTCTTCATATAACTAATTGGGGCTAATAACACTAAGTAATATGCAATAAATATATTTATGATCAATAAATGATGGAACACTCAATATAAGATCATATTCGTATATGAAACTGCAAATTTAGTTCTGATATTGTGACGCCCTGATGTGCTATAAATGAGATTACTTAAAACCAAACTACAAAAATAAAACTAAACCTCCAGGCTACCATTAAACATAGGAAATTAAAATCAATTTCATATAATGTTGAGTCACAACATATTGCACATGAGTCCCTAGAAGCGACTTGTATTGTATGTCACCAGCCCAAAACATTATACAAGATATGTTCAATGGCTCTCTAACCACATCCTGTCACACATGTTAACTTGTTCATATACATATAAGCCATTTTTATACAACAATGGGCATAAAGCCCAAACCTCATATCGATATATACAACAAAAACCTCCCTAAGGACCTGAGTGTATTGGGATGACACATAGGACTCTACTTCTATACACAAGCAGCATGTCCAACCTTTTAGCAACTACTGGTCCTCTAGCTCCTCAGCACCTGTTGTGCGATCTCGACTTCCTCGTGCTCGACCACCTAAAAGATGTGGAAACCCATGAGGTGAGACCAACCGTCCCAACGACATATATAACTCTCCACCAAAGTCTATTAAAGCACATGTAAGTTAAGCATCAGATAACTTACTAAGCAGGTTGAGCATATTTAGTTAAATGATATGTAATAAATAGATAAAGCGATTTAAGCAAGACGAGGCAGTTACCACTAAATAGTAGATCAAGTTATATTCTAAAAAGGAATACAAAGAACATGTATAACAGTTGACTTCTCTTACCATCTTATAATTCAAGAAATTAGTAAAAGGAATAAGGCAAAGGGATCAACCAATGTTATTTATATTTGACCCTAGGCAAGTTACACTACATGATGTGCTACATCTTTTATTATTGCCCTAAGGAATTGAGTCGTACCACCCAAATCCAACTGACCACTGCTAATTCGAAATAAGTGCCATATAAGGTCAAATGGAAGAGCCAAAATCCAAGACCTCTTCACACCTCTTGGTCAGCACAAGAGAAAACACCACAGAGACATATCAGTCAACTTCAAAAAGTGGCATATAGTCAATAGAAGGATCGGCTCATGCATGTCCGTCCATGTATAAACACCTAGCCCACCTTGGTACAGGTGACAGTGCTAGAAGAAAAGACTCACGCATGGCCGTTCTTAAAAGAAGGAGTGAACCATGCATGGCCATCTGTATCACAAGGAGATCGGATCACACATGGCCATCTCACACAACCTATTATTGTGGATGTAAGGAAATGATCAACTTGCACCCCCACATATTAAAAAATATGTGCTCCTAGTTATACTCATTTCACCAATCCAACAATTAGAGCAGACACCGGAAAGGATCTATGGCACATGGCACCTACATGATTAGGGTTCCACTTGATTAATTATTCAATTGGGTGACTTTTAGAATCAATCAAGTTACAACATATTAAGCCATAACAAACTCTATAAGAAAAAGGGTATGGTACAACTCCAGAAGATATAAAATGTATGAGGTGTGAACTTGTCATACTATCACCACATGATACTTGTAGCACTTCCATTCATAAGGCCATCCCCAAATGTCACATCACTATGGGATATAAATCACCCATTCACATCACTGGAGGCTATGACCTCACAATAGGCATTAAGCCATCACCAGGTCATAGGACCCAAGCACATAAACCATGCATGTACATCACCACACTATGCCTCATTAATGTTTATAAGCACCACCCTGTATCAAGTAATTATCACCAGATCATGTAAAAACTATGGTATTCATCTCACCTTCAAGGTTAGGGGTTTATAAATAGAAAAGAGAAACATCACATCATCATAGCCATTACAAGAGAGCAAAGCAAACAAATCAATTGTCCCTAGATTAGGATTAAGGCTCCATACTTAGCCAATTAGGGTCTCTATAGTTATATTCAAACACTAAACCCTAGGTATGACATCTTCCATATCCTTGGAACATTTTAGTGTTAAGGATCATTACTAGGATTGATTAGGCATACAACCAAACAACACCATACATAGTTCATTACTTAGTGTTCATGCTCATGTATCATTCATATGAGTATATATATGTGACAACCTTTCACTATATAAGACTGTCGTGACCATGAACATATTAGGTGTCACAACTACCATGCTACATGGTTTCTCGACTGTGATATCACATGGTTTCTCCCATAACCCAAGGCAAGGCATTTCAGCCATGAACAAGCATGTCACGTCCACACATGATACTAGGGTTTCAACCATGAAGACTTGCATGCAATGATCTCAAGAAGAAAGGAATCATCTGGACCAGAGCTAAGGGTGTGTCTCAACTCACTAGGAAGTAGGTGTTGCGAACATCAAAGAGTAGGATGTTAAGACCTCCACAAGGTCAGTTGTCTCAACCCAAAACCATCATATCAAAGTGTCTCAACCCAAGACAAAACAAAGTATAGAAACCATTAATCGTCAAACTACCTCCAAGGCAAGGAACTGTCATCAAAACAAGGTTAACCAAAATCAAAATAGGAACATATAATGGACAAAACAAAGAGAACAACAAGGAAACCCATCATCTTTAAGGGAAACATCACCCAAAATCGGCTATCATAACCCTAACTCATGTGCCATGACATCACCATGAAAATGCCTCATGCAATAGAGAGGGAAACAATGTTTAACGCACCTAAAATAGAAACGAAACTCCTCATAACATCTAGGTACACAAACATGATGCATGTGATCAAACCCAAGGTCAAAAGATAGGAGAAAACCATCATAACACAATAATCACCAAAGTCGGGTGCATTGAATTAGGGTTTGGACTTCTAAGCAAACCAAGCATGGTATCATATACTATCACATTAGGGACACATTTAGAGACAGAACAACTACATGCAAGCAAACAAAGTGCAGTAATAGAAATGGTTAAGGGTTATATCGCCTGCCTGTTTGAAGAGGAAACCAGCTCCAAAAGAGAGAGACGTTACAATGAGGATCGCCACAAGCATCACATACAAGGTTGAACCTCCTCTAAAGCACCAAGGATAACACCTTCTTGCTCCACCAAGCTCCAAGGATGACCAAGCAAGGAAGGAGAAAGAGGATGGCTGAAAAGAGATCACTTACATGGAGAGAAGAGGGTTTATATACATGAGGGAAGAGAGAGAGAAGATAAAGGGTGAGGTGTCAACAAGATAGGGTTCCATTAGGACACTTTTCCACCCAAGAAACCCACATGAAACCACTTAAAACACATATGCATGAGATGGTGATACACTCTATGTTGGGTCTCGACCACCTAGGTCACCCAACATGGTCGCGACAACAACATCAAAACATCACTTGGTCGAGACAAAGGATCACCACACACACCCTAGGTCGAGATACTCTACAAAAAATCAACTTGTCTTAACCCAAGACCATCTTGGTCATGACCACCACACCTAGGGAAGTGTCTCGGCAATAGCACCCACAAAACATGCCCTAGGTCATGACCTAGGTCAAGACAACCCATAAGATACACATAGGTCGAGACACACCAAACCATAGAGAACCCAAATCACCACTCAACCAAGCCTCAACCAAGGCACCCTAAAGCACCACACTATCTCTCACAAATACAATAAAGAGAGAACATTTTAGAGGTGGAAGATTGTAAGATAACCCTCACAAATGGGTAAATTGCAATTTAGCCCAAAAAAGGATACAAAGCACAAACATCACATAAACTAGCTCAAATTGAAAACTTGAGCTCTCCATAAGATCTAAAAACGTCTCAAAGGATTAAACCAAGGTTCTAAGCATCATAATTAAGCAAAGAAAGAATACCCAAGCACTAAAGAGCCTTTTATATATCATGATGATACACATAATCCATGTTAAATGATGATGATTGCTCTTAATGTGATATAAATATTGATATGCTAAATGAATATGATCTAGGGTTAATACATACACACAATGATATGAAAAATAATGGTCATACAATTGATTATGATCTAGAATACAACATTGATAACATCAATCCCAGATAATAAGATGACAAGACACATAATTATGGAAATATCTGAATGATCTAAGCAAAACCCTAAAACATATCATACTAGGGTTAATATAATGAGAACTTGATGGTGATATGTGATCTTGTTTTACCCATGGTTTTGACCAAGAGTGATAGTTGAAATCAGGGTTGACCATGGATATAGTTGGTATTAGGAATATAGGGATTAGGTTTCTCTTTCTTCAAAGGTTCGCTTTACCTCGTACTAGTCCTAATATATAGTATGGTTGTATTATATGTGTACGAAATACTTGGCATATGATATTGGATGAAATAACTGTTCTTGTATGATCCCTTGCTTGATTTATATATATATATATATATATATATATATATATATATATAGTTCTAAACACATCAACATAATATATCTGTTCCATTTTATGAAAGCACTTCAACTCTTTAGTAGTCGAGTGCTGGAAAGTAAAGTACTCCGACTCTTTGGTATTCAAGTACTTGAAAGTGATCCAAATCTTTGGTAGTTTGATCACAATGTGAAATGATCCAAATCTTCAATAGTCGATCATAAGGCCTACATTGCATTCAACCTTCAGCGATCAATTAATTGATGATATAATGAAAAATATTCCTAAAAAATGTTCTCTTTTGTTCACAAATATCTTTGTTCAAGTATGATTTTGTTATCTTTTATTACTTCCAAGTATTAGCATTATCTTATTGCTAAGTAATCACAATATTTTAGAATATTATGCGGACATGTATCACTATAATCTCTTGCTTAGGTGATTGGACATATGATCTTGAAGAACCAGGATAGTTGAGAGTTGTGTGGTGATCTGATGTACATGTGGACCTATTGTCTAAAGATCATGTTGTAGAATGTAGTATGTGCATATGTAAAAGTTTACTATTTAATATGTACTATAAATTTGTAATAATTCATTTTGTAATTATATGTTGAATGGTGAGATTGTATTTGTATGGCTTGTATATTGTTCATGTGCATCTGCTACTTTTGGCCCTTTGACTCTCTTGATTTTCTTCTTCTTGGCCTACTGTGTGAGTTTGTATTGGGATTCCCACTGAGGTTAGGGTTTCAATTTGGATGTCACATGCATGGTCAAGGCTTAGAAATTTGGGGATGTCACAAGAACCTTTCTTAGCTTTTCCTTTTCCCTAGGAATCCTTTCCTTTGCTGACCATCAATAGGGATTTAGGCTTTTCTTTCATTTGCCCCTAAATTGTTCTCAACATGTAAAGTAGCTTTGATAATGGTTTGTATAAATTTGAGAATAATTGGATGATCACATGTATAAATTTTATGTTATAATTCATGAAATATTATTTGTATAAATTTGAGAATAATTGGATGATCGCATAAGTGGCCAACTCTTATCCTAAATAAAATACCATTCTTGTAAGACTTTTTACATACCTAATTAACTTGAGTACATTGGGTCCAACTAGGTCACCGTTCACCATCTTGCACTTAAATAGTTACATGGAGAGAGCATACATCTTGTTCATTGTTTGTTCTTGATACATGGTCGTGAAATGTGTTATCATTTAAATAACATTAATATTCTCATGTTGCTTCTGAAGCTCATGATTCATGGAGCATAAAATGAGGAACTTGATGTCCATAGCATCATAGGCATGTTTTTTTATGAGATTTCCTTTCTACCCTAGTCACATTAATAGTTGGTTCACTAGGATGTGTGTCTAGGATATAGAGCTTGCAGTCATGTGTGACACCAATTCTCAACATCTTAAAGCATTTTTTGAAGTTATTTCTATTTAGTTATTCTTTCTCAAGGACCTATCTTAGTAGAAAATATTTTTTGTTGGTGTTTCCATCGATGTAGATAAATGATATTTTGCATGAGTCAATAAATATATTTGAAAATTAGTTTTCATTTCATAAATCTGATTTTGCAGTATTAATTTGGACTTTAGTTAATTACGATCTCAATATTTTATTCAAACCAAGATCCCTTACTATTAATTCGGAATATTACAATGAGCAATATTCTAGTAAGCCAAGATCCAAAGTAAAATAAGTCATGAAACTATGATTAACTTCCCAAGACTTAACTATTAAGGTTGGTAACAATTACCAACTGCATCATATACAATTCTTGGATAGATGGTTGCACAAATTTGTGTCAATAAACCATCAAATGTTGTCAAGCCTATAGGTACTTAATCCTATTAAGATCACCCAGTCATGTCCAACCTGAGACCAAAACAATAAGATTTGCACCCTCTTAAGAAGACTCACATACTTATTATCATACTCTCTAAAGGTAGATGGGGCAACTCTCGTGGCTTGCACACATAATCTAATAAGGTTTTTATGTGTATTTCACTTGGAAGGTATTTTCAATATTGATATAATATTGAGGGATTTATATATTTTCATATGTATCCAATCACCAAATCGTATACATTATTTTATCTAGCATATATTGTAACAATCACCACATGTGATAAAATAAGACATGGCAACTAGTACAACAACTTGAGACAACAAGTATCGTTGAAAAATAACCAAGAGATTCCCATCTAAATGCAATTTTAAAATAGACCTTTTGTGGTTTTGAGTCACCTAGTCAGGCAAGCCGGTCATCCAACCAGTAGTCCCTGATTTGGGTTGTTCTTATGTTGTTGTTGATTTGTCATCTCATCTTGATCACGAATGCTACAAGGGCCATCCTCTTTAGTGCAGGATTTTGATTGTATGCATCTCTCTACAACGGTCCATCAATGATTTCTTCACATCATCTTATTCTAGTATCATAATTAAAATTTACATGGAGAATATAGACAGAGGCATGAAATGAAAGCTATACACATGTTACATGATGTTTGATCTAAACCAAAACAAAGATATTGCATTTTATATCAAACTACAATGATCTCATTATCATATCGAATCCACCAAGAAAAAGGATTTTCAATGATTCACATTGTATGTAATACATATATATCACATATAGAATATGACATTAGGTGGTCAACTTGGATATAGGTGTGACAACATGGATTTATTACTCATCTATTATAATAATTCTCTCTCTTAAAGAGACCCATCTAACTCAGTTTAATTTTAGTCATATTACTAGAGTGTGTTGATGACCCAATTTAATCGCCTTAATGATTAATCTCATGATATGTGACTCTAATTTGAGAAATTGGACTATGTACCATGCTTTATCATGTCACCTACTTGTTTCTAATTTTGAACCTCAACACTATGACATTTTTACTCTAAAATTTATTTCATGTAATTTAGGATTCAATTATCTTTGTAACGGCACAAGAATAATCCGATCGAGTCTTCCAAAAAAACAATTATGCTAAATTGAATATGTGCCTTTTTCACTTGATGTAATTGAGATTTTGAGTTTATGGGGCCCAAATGGAGTGTATGGTCCAATTAAGGGAGGCACCCCTTTGGATAATAGTAATTAGTCGAGAACGTTGGATTATAATCCAATGACCCATGAGTCATCTCCTAGCTTTGTATAGGCCACTGGTGCAAGGAGTGTTTCTCTACCTTGATCCATCCAATAGACAATCTTTCCCCACCCTATTCGATCAAATTAAACCCCCCAAACCCTAGTCTCAATACTATCTTGCTTTTACCCTTGTTTTCCCTCTCAAATACACACCCAAAGCACCCCATCTTTTATTCTTCTTGCTCCATCTACCATGACCACTGCCCCTTCGGTCAATTTGGGGTTTCATCACCTAGTCCTCCATGGGTCCCATTTTTTGTTCCCATTAACTACATGTCATCTAGACAGACCCAAATGGCCTCTTTCCCAGCCATGTCGCCACCTTTTTTCCTCTCTTTGGAACCATTCGAACAACCATCTTGCATAGAAGCGCATGCACATCCTTCATGTGAGTGGCTCCAGAGAGATAGTCATTGGTGGTGGTGGACGGTGTGTCACTGCAAGGTGATGGTTGGCTCGGATCGGCTGCAGTCAGGCTCGGATGGGCCCCTTATCCAAATATAGTGAATCGATATATCAAATTCATCATCTCGACGAGACCTACAACATGGACTAACTTTAAGACCCTAATTATTCTTCTAGTTCTCCTTAATCTTAGTGCTTAATAAAGATGAAAAATATAGTTTGATTGTTAGCATGACATAACAATTATGACACCTTGATATGTTCTAGATGGATAAAGTGGGCCAACTATAGTTAACTCCCTCCTAAAAAGGCATATGTTAATGTTGAACATGTTCTAACAGTTAGCTCAATAAAATGTTGATGACACCTTGATATAATGGTCTAACTTTATTTAAATCCTTTAGAACATGGTAATATGATGTGGGAACCCTAATGCATGGGTAAAGATAAGGATGCAACCCTAACATATGAGATATGTCATGACATAACCAGAGTCTCTAAACCATTGTTTCAATATTTTATGAAGGGGTGATTCACACTAGATGTTTTAAAACCTCCTAATAGTGGTTTGGATATGATTATGGGGCTTTGTTTTTGGATATGATGCACCTAGAGTAGTGCCCTACATGTGGATCTATATCATTATATTACCCTTGGAGTATGAGAATGGTTTAATTTCAAGGACAAAATTTCTTTTAAGATGTATATGATGTGATAAATTGGATTTTGGCTTAATTTTGAGGACAAAATTTCTTTTATGATGTGTAGGATGTGATAGAGTGAACTTTTAGATCTTTGGATACCTAATGAGATAATGAAATGTATGTGCTTGAGTTATATCAAGAATTCCAAGTGTTTTGCTAAAGTTGGATGTCAAATGATATTTATATCATGATTAAGATCCCTATATTTAATACCATTTTAGGAATTTAGTCGACAAGTCAAATAGCTGAGTTTTGTCACTAAATTTGAGTAAAATGTAGATTGAGTAATGATAGAGCTATGGTTAAAATTTGGTGGCAATTGGAGTATCCTAGAGAAAATTATTTAGGTTTGAAGTTTGTGAAATGATGTGCTTCATTGGTGAATAATAGACCTAAGTTTAATAGTCTTTGCCTAAGTCCTGATATTAGTTTTTGGGTGACAAGTGTCCTTTGTATGGGGGAATCCATGGATCATGTAATGTGAAAGCTCCATCACAGTCGCACGTTGGTAATCGATGGCTAAGATTATCTCTCCTACCTTGCAGTTAGAACACAAGTACAGGTGTGGCCAGCCATGATGTCAGGATCAATTAGGGTGTGGGATGAGTTTTAGTGCTATAATTATGAGGTTCATCGAGAGGGGTGTAGTGACCCCTCATAGTATCAACTCCTTGAGACTAGAAAGAGCACCACCCTCTCCCCGGCTCTTCTTTCCCCACGGTAACTCAAAAGAGGAAGAGGGAAGAGTAAGAAAGGGGGAGGAGAGGATGTCATCGTGTAGAAGACCATTTCCCCACCAAGCCACGATCATCTCCTTCACCTTACCATGGAGCAATCCTCCATCTCTCTTGTTTGTTTTATTTCTATCATGAGGAGCGAGTAGTCCATTTCACTAGGGTGCGGGGACTAGCCCCGATGCTAGTGCTTACATGTTCATCTTATAACATTCCATGGCTTGTATATAACTTTCCATTCCATTGTTAATCATTTAATGCATGCTTTGTGGATTGATCACCTACCTTGCATGATCTATTATGTTCCTTTTTTGCGAGAACTTCAATACTTAGGATTTGAATGTCGATTAACATGGTTGATGCCCAGACAAGAACTTCTGAAGGGATATCTCCAGAGTAGTATGTGTGTGATATGTGGGTAACGGGACATCAAGCCCAAAAAGATGCTTACACAAACTCTATTTCCTAACGGATGGTTTGCTATTCCATTTGGATAGTTGTATCTTACATGGATGTTTTTTGGATGTGTTTGCATGTGTAGTGGTGGTGAAACTCGATTCCACCCCAATGATTCCCATCATTAATCAAAACTCAATTTTAATCCCGCTCTTTTACTTTCCTTGTAATTATTTTAACTAAACCCAAATCAAGTCTTGTTCTAAATATTAGTCTTGATGCAACTAGATACGACTAGAAAGATTCTTAAAAAATTTGTCCCTTGGGATTCAATCCTTAACTATATTGTGATAAGCCCCGTCCGCTTGTGGGTGGTACTATTGCACAAGGTTTTGGTAAAAACATAGGGATTTTAGACCTAGGTGGATTTTTTAGTGCAGTAAAAGCCACATCACCACCGCAACTAGCTCCTCTGATGAACGATCAACGATGTAAAGGTGGACATCGCTAGCCCATAAGGCCACTTTTAGCTTCGTATCATCCTTCTAGACTACCACGACCATGTGAGATCCGAATCTAGCTGTGAATCCCCCTTCTTTGTGGGGTCACCGGCATTAGTCACCGCCATGGCAGTTGGAAAAGGGTACCTCCACCACATGTATAGAGGATGTTCGGAAAAGGTTGCTAAGGCACCACAACACCTAGACCAAACCATGAACATTCTTTGATTGAGGTGAGGATGCCCCACGGTTCTCTCCCAAGCTAGATCCTTGGTGCCGTGAAGTTTGAGTTATTTGACTGGCAAAACTACCCTCTCAGGGAATAGAAACGCCCACACTTATCTTCTCAGACCTCACACTTCATTCTCCATGTCACAAACTCTTGCAACATATCCTATCCTCCCCCTTTCTAACTCTACTCTCTTCCTCTTTTAAGTTACCATGAGGAAGCAAAGCCAGGGAGAGGGTGGTGCTCCTTCCAGTCGCAAGGAGATGATACTATGAGGGGTCGCTGCACTCCTCTCGATGAACCTCATAATTCCAACCACTAAAAACTACCCCTCATCCACACCCTCATTAATCATGACATCATGGTTGGCCACGCTTGTACTTGTATTCTAACCACAAGGTAGGAGAGATAATCTTGGCCATCGATTACCAGCATGCGATTGTGATGGAGCCTACATAGTACAGGATATGTGGATTCCCCCATACAAAGGACGTGTGACACCCAAAAACTAATATCAGGACTTAGGTAAAGACTATTAAACTTATCTCTATTATTCACCAATGGAGTGCATCATTTCACAAACTTCAAACCTAAATAACTTTCTCCAGGATACTCCAATTGCCACCAAATTTTAACCATATCTCTATCATTACTAAGTATACATTTTACTCAAACTTGGTGACAAAAATCAGCTATTTGAGTTGTCGACTAAATTCCTCAATTGACATTAAATATAGGGATCTTAATCATGATATATAAATATCATTTGACATCCAACTTTAGAAAAACACTTAGAACTCTTGATATAACTCAGACACATAAATTTGATTATCTCATTAGGTATCCAAAGATCCAAAAGTTCACTCTATCACATTGTTTGACCATGCTACATGCTTTAGTATGATAAATATTGAAACTTTGATGCATCTCTACCCTCATAACAATCAAATCAATAACATTGTGATTGTGTGACCCTAATGAAGGTCCTAAACATCCTATTGCTTATGAATGACCTCAATTATGCATATATGACTTGTTTGGACTTTAATGATGTACTTTGACCTATTAATGTTGATCTTATTTCCTTTTGGAAAAAATGATTAATCAACCTAGAAATCAGTAACTATTATCCATCCATGTTACATGAATAATTCCAAAATCCTCTTTTAACTATGCTTGGTCTATATGATGCCTAATACATGTTGGTCTCTGTATTATGTGATAGTTGGTTATACCTTGGTCCATATGAGTTATTCATCTATCCAATTCACCAAACTATAGTAAATCTATAAATTTAGTATTTTGTGAGTTGTTGACACCCAATGGGCTAAGACAAACCCCATTCATGGTATAATTATGTATGTGCACCATTTGACCCAAATGTCCATAATGACTTGATTGTCTTCCTTGAGTCCCAAATGTGATATGGATATTGATCTCATATTTCCCCTCCCAAATTAGGAAGTATCCTTCCTTATGATTTTCTTGATGTGGATGTCCCATATAATCTATATGTTGACCCCTAATGGCATATGGGCTACGTTGATGCTTGCATGTATTTAAGAATGTTGATACCCAAGGTTGGGAATGTGGTGCCTAAACCCTAGAGGACATCCACCCATATTAGAATGTGATTCTAATGTCCATACTTTCGTGATCTAAATCATGATTGATGCTTGGACCCCTTGTCTTGATTGTATCATGACCTTGTATGCCCTATTATGAGTCTTTGACCCTATATTGTGCATAAGTGACCAAAACCTTGAAATGTTCACATAAGGGGAATGGAACCTCAAAATAACTTGAACCTCACCTTTTTGATGACCTCTAAATCACTATAAGATCATAAAACATATTATTAATCAAACTTGATCATAACTCAGTCAAAACCCTAAAATGAAGCTAGTTTGGGTTAATGATGAGAATGTAATGCATGTATATAGTGTTGTTCATAACATGTGTTTCTTGAGATCTAGATGGCCAAGGATACATTATGAAATCTCTGAATCTGATATGGGCTTTAAATAAGTATATGACTATGACTTTCATGTTTGAAATGTGATACATATGTATGCTTGTTTACTTTCTCAAATATTGCCATGTAGTATTCTAGTATTGTACTCGATGTTTGTCTTATTGTTTTTTTATAACATGCAAACATAATATAGAAACTCCATTATACAAACCCTATGCACCTACATCTATTCTTGGGGTAAGGACATGAGATTGGGTGTCCTACTTGAATTGTCAAGATAGGGTAGAGCGTGTCAATAAAAGGGTTAGCTCTTGATGATGGCCTTGAGGTCCCTTATGCATAAAAGGGTTGGTTAATCTGGAGCACCCTTATAGACCCTTCCAATGGGAAGTTGGTCAAATGCCTTATGAATACATGATAATGTTGGTATAATTGGAGTAAAAGGACTTAAAATACGTGATCTCTTTTTCCTATGCACTTAACATGTTTATTCTTGTTCATTTACTTCTACAAATATTTTGAAATTATGCAAAGATTATTTATGTGTATCTTTTAGCCCTATACTGAGCACCTCATGTGCTTAACCTGCCTTGTTTTATGTATTTTATAAGTTCAGAGATGGCTAGAAAATGATGGGCTTGGTGAGCTATGTCAGGTTTACTTGTTGTAAGATCCCTTGTATACATGAGCAAACATATACAATTTGACACTTGAATATGTAGTTGAATCTTGTAATAAAACAATGTTGCTTAATATATATTGTCAAATGTTAAGGTTATGATTGGTGCATTTATGTTTCTATATGTTCATGTGTGCTAAGCTTTACACTTGCACATTCATGCTTTGGTAATACCATGCTAGGGAAGGATGTCTAGGTCATATCGCCTTTGACTTTATAGTCATTTGGAGTTAGGATTTGGGTAATAAACGGTTCTGTGACAATAGGTTTGTCACATAATCCGCCCAATGAGACGTCTATAGTTCAGATACCAAATCAACATTAAAAGCATACCACATCAGCTCTGATACCTATCTAGAGTTTTCGAGAAGGGGTCATAGAGGAATAGCAAAAAATAATTTCCTTAATACCCTAGTCGTTGGATCAGTTGTTGTTATCAACATCAGTGAACAAAAGACATGTGAAAGGATGAAGTTTTTATCTTTGTGGAGACTAGTTGTACAACAACTAGATGAGTCTCTTGTTAGTGTAGAAATTGTTTTTCCAGATCTAAATATGAATTGGCTACCAAGAAATCTAAGTTAGAATCACGAAATATGAATAGAGAAATAAGAGATCCATAGCATACACCAAGTTGATGCAGGGTTGTTGTGACGTCCCTAGATTTTCTAAAACTTAATCTGATGTGTGACATCCAAATTGAAACCCTCACCTCAGCGAGAATCCCAATTTACACACCACATACTAGGCTAATAAGAAGAAAATCAGAGGAAGCCAAAAGGAAACAACAGTAACACATGCACATGAACAATAATAAAACCATACAACACATGGTCACCATTCAACATATAATTACATAATGAATTGTTACAACATTTGATATTACACATTGAATAGTAAACTTTACATATAGATGTACTACCACTAAACAACAAGATCTTAAGACAATAGGTCCACCTGTACATCGGCTCACCACACAACTCTCAACTATCCTGGTTCTTCAAGATCATATGTCCACATCCCTAAACAAAGATTGCATGTGGTACATGTTAGCACAATATTCAAGAATATTGTATTGAGTATGCCTGTGTGTCTTTTATACCTCTCATTACTAAGCTTGGCAATAAGATAAAACTAATACTTGGCAGCATTAAATAGATATAAGAAAAGACATATTTTAAACTCATTTCCCATTATATATACATGCATTAACCACCGAAGGTTTTGATGCATTCTCTTGACTCTCAAGGAGCTCAAGATTAAGGCCTTTATGATCTCCTGTCAAAGAGTTAGATTATATGTACAATGTGACCGACTACCAAAGAGTTAAGTCACTTCCAAGCAATGTACTACCAAAGAGTTTAGTGTTTTCATATAATGGACATAGCCATTTGTTTCTAGTGTCAACTTTCTTATGTCTTTCTATCTCTCCCTTTCATGGATAAGATGTTAGGCTCTCATGTTACCATAATATGAATGATAAGTCTATTAGGAGCCTTGGCCACCTCTCCTTTATATAGGATTAGTAGGGATATGGTTTCTAAAAACCCTAGAAGATGAAGGGTCAAGTTTCTTGGTTGGGTGGTGGTTTTGCACAACCAATCGATTGACTAGGCTATCCAGTCGGTCGCTTGGACTATTGGTTGCACACATCCAGTTGGTTGATTGGACTATCTATTCAGTCGATTAGTTTGTTTTTAGTGATATAATAACACTACTTCTAATATAACGGTTAATGGGCATAATCACAACTATCATTAGTCATTTGACCCAGTCCAACATGTCAATTTGAATCAGTTGGTCAATTGGATTCTCTAATCAGCCAACTGTCCATTAAAGTCATCCGTTGGGTGACACTTTCTAGTCCATTGAATGAACTCTTCAGTTGGTTTACTAGAAGGTTCTATCAGGTACAAATGATATTGTCCAGTGGGTCAACTTGATTCCCAATAACTCGACTGGATTTCTAATATTTTTTAGTTTAATTACCTAAATACTTCAGTAACCAAATTAAGTTCTAACTATTTTAAATGTATTTTCATAGTGTATCCTATGGGTGTGACCCTATTGGCTCCATATTACGTTGGCAGTGATGCCTATGATCACATCATGACTTCATAGGCAATGAGCAATATCTAGCAACACATCATTGCTACCTAAGTAATTGGATGAGTTGGAGGAGAACTCCGACCTAAACTTGTGACTAGTATTATAGATATCATATAGTTCCTTTGTCATAGATATCTTGATTGAACATGAGGCATGGAATTGTCATCCTCTTAATATTCAATCTATGTTTCTTGAGCTAGATGAAACTGTTGAGATGCATGTGGGCTTAATATCAAATATGGATTTTGTAATATCCTAAAATTTGGTGGATTTTAATTATATAAGTAAATCTCCTAATTATATTTTATTGGATAATAAATCCATTCAATCCATGGTATTGGTACAACCCATGGCCCAAGTGAGGTCCATGAAACTATTTGCTTTGCAAATAAGTCCTTGTGTTACAAATAAAGAAATTTTAAAAATTTGTGCATAAAAAGGATAATTACTTTATGGTTTACTAGATAACTAAAATATGAGATAATATGAAAGTCTATAAAATAAAATAAGAAATATGATATTTTGGATAATCAAGGGATTTCATGTATTTTGTGGTTTTCAATAATCCATTAATAGTTGTTGGGCAATAAGAATGAGAATCCAATAGTAAAGGGATTTGCAAAAGTAATGGATAATTGATAATTAAACAAGAAATTGTGTGGAATTTTCTAGAATAAAAAATTAAAGGAAACTAATAAGATTTATTCTACCCAATACCATACTCAATAAGAAAACATATTGAGATAAGGAATCTTGTTATGTTTGAATGAGAAAAGAAGTTAATTGATGCCTTAAATAAATCAAATAAAGGGAATACTTAGAGATAAAGAAAAGTACTATTAACTTTCATATCTTGGACCCAAATCTTGCCCATATTGATATTTATTTTTTAAAAGCTTTCCATTAAATTCTAGAGTTATTTAGATAATGCGATAGAGATATGAATTAATTAGTTTTTCCTGAAGTGATGGATTAAAAGAAATATGTATTAAATGTCACAAGTAAAACATACTTTGGAAATATGGGATTCTACCCTCTAATATTCACTCAACCTAATGGCCATTATATCATGATCCGACAACGCATATGTCATCATCCACCTCCGGTCAGGATAGGAAACTAGAAATGGACAATTCATTTTTGCTTTCTCAATTTCCTCTCACCCTGATCAATATGAACAATCACAAACTTTTCCATTGCGATCAGGAGACGATTCCTAATTGTCTCACCCTGATCAATATGGACACTCACAAAATTTTTTATTGTGACTATGAGACAATTCCAAATAGAGCAATCCCTAGTTTCACCCTCTTTGGAAAACAATTAAGAGTTCCCCCAATTGCAGACCCAATTGGTGCCTAACTCTCCATATCCTTAGCTATATACATGGTTAGCAATCCCCTTACGAGACCATAAAACTCTACTATCTCTCCTATTAATTTCATTGCTAGCCATGTCCTTCCCTTCTTGCCTTCTCTATGTGCCTCTCCGTAGATGCCCCTCCTCGTCCTTCTTGTTAGTGCCTCCTTCAAATGATCGAGCACCACCCTTAAGTATGACGAGGTGTGGTGAAGGGAGTGGCACCCTTGCTTGCCGCCCAATAAGTCTAAAACTCAAAGTCAACCACTAGGTTGACTCCTCATTCACAAAGAAGAGAGCTACAAAGGTAGAAGACCACTCATAGTGGAAAGTCGGCTCTACCTATGCCCCACTTTAGAAAGGTGAGGGCCATTACCACATTTTCCCTCCTTTTCCCCACCTAGATACACAAGTGTGAGTGTTGACATGACACGAGCCGATTGACTCGGCCTTGGCCCCACGACACATGAGCTTTACCTTGTCAACCACCTAGGTGGTGAGTTCTGATTGGTCCAAACTATTTTAATTTGTAGAAGTTCAAGAAAATTTTAGGAAGATCCAAATACAGAAAAGTATACATATTTTTAATAAAAAATAGGAATTCAATAAAATTAGTTTCATGGTCTAATGATGTCTTGAATTCAAAAAGTTTGTAAAGATGCAATCTTTAGTGTGATTTAATGTATGAAACTCTAATTTCATATATTTGATTATCATAACTTGGTTAAATGATATTACTGAATAAATTCTAACCTTTTTGGATAAAAAGAGCATCTTGGATCTAATTTAGGTTAAAAGTTCACATGTTGCAAAAATTATCTTTCCTAAAATAAAAGGCTTTAAAATATGATAGTTAGGGTTTGGGGAGCCTAACCCTAATGAAACCCTAATTTGACCCCAAAACCCCAACTTAGAGACCAAGTTAGTCTTAATTAGTATTATGTGAACACATTAATAACACCAGGGTGTTATACATTATTTACAAGGTGATTGCTTGATTGATTGCTTTTGCTTTGATTTCTTGGAATTAATTCATCTATGAAGAAATATACGTGGTTAAGATTATGACTACTCGCAATATTGATTGTCGAAGTTTATTGAGGATTTATAAAAGATTATTGAAATAAATGGCCAGATGTTTATTTACATTTTCTCAAATATAATGCAACTATCAGTATCAAATAAAGTTAGATATTATATTCTGACCCCTAGGCTGATGTGTATCAAGGATGATGCACACGATCCCTGAAGGGGTAGTGATCACGCCCTAGATAGTATATCCATTAAGGGATAGAATATGTAATGAAAATGACAGTTCTTATTTGCAAGTAATTGATTGATTATAAGTTGTTATGTACTTGCACACTTTTGCATACGCCCCACGTACACAATATAGCAATAGACTGGTTCATGTTTTGTTTCAAGCCATTTTTAGTAAACGCTATATATGAAGATACCAAGACTTGATGAACCACATGAAATCAACTGAAGGCATTAAAGTTATTAAAAGGAGGATTAGCTAGATACTTCTTCTCATTTAGTTCTCATGTAAGAATTTCATGTAATTCCTTAGAGTAATATCTTTCTATAGTTGTAAACAATATTCATGAAATTAGTAGAAAATATTTACTATTAATTGCTATTTGCTAAATTTGGATTCTTGAGAATATAGGTAACGAATATCAACTTGAAGTTCTTTCCTTAATTGGGGGATGCTAAAAGTGAGGTCATTACAGACTCACATGAGAACAACCATGCATTTCATAGTCTCACTTATCAAGTGGCCAAAATATCACTTTGATAGGAGGGACAAATTCCATCGACATTACTCACAACAATCCCCTTGTCTCATAATGTATCCAAGCACCATTTATATCACAACCCTTGTTCAAGGTCACGTTGAATGGTGTTGAAGCTCATTTAACGCCATGTGATTATTGTAGTGACTATAGGTTCAAGAACCACAATCGTCACTATCACTTTAAGACATGATTATGACTACCATTAAATGGTTTCCATGTATCATTCTCAAGGTGGGTCTATCTGGTACACTTGTTCTCTAACAAATACCTATGTGTATGACTTGATATTTACTATCATGACTGATTAGATAGTCATCATTCAACACACATTCTAGTCTTAAGTATTATTTTTGTCAAGATAGTTTCCACAATAATATATGACTAGGGACATGACAATAATATATCTTCTCTAATTCTACACATGATCACATGTTCAGGTCCTCAATCCAAACCATATGTCATCAAGTAATATTATTCTATATACATCTATTATGTTATTTCATCATCTCATATTTGAAAAAACATAATAAGAAGGAACTGCCTTTATTATTAACCAAAGCATTTACATAATGTCCTAATATGGAGACAAAAAAGTCCCAATACAATCATCATATGACTGGCTCGTAGGGCATACATACCAACAGATGGGACTCCCAATGATGAAGTTGATATTATTTGTATAGAGAGGTAAACCTAAGTATTAATGAGAAAATCTTTCACTGTCGTATTGTTAGTTGTGATTAAAACATCTCATGTATCCTTGGTCCACATAAACTCCAGAAATGTTTTGATTTTGAAGTTTATTCTAAGTACAAAGAGTTATTGGGAAATACTAAGATGCCATGACTAACATTGGATTATTGTACACTTGTTTGATGAAGATAAGAGTATCATGAACAAATTGAAGGATGTTGTTTCCTTCACGACCCTTGAAGTGCATTCTATCTTTTTTATTTTTGGTGGCAAATATGAATATTTGTGTCAGAATGGGCATGACAGTAATGAAGAAATTGACCGATAAAAGATTGCCTTGTCTAAATCCATGCGCCATTATTTGAAACCAAGAAACTATTTTATTGATACAACTTTCCATCCATGAAATCATCAATCATTGAAACCAATCCATGAGAACAACTAGTTAGAATCTTCCATCTAATGTTATTGAAAGCTTCTTGAAGTCAAGTTTAAATGTGAAAAGAGATTGCTTCATTTGGTGACACATATAAATAGTCTCATTTGTCATGATGTATGTATCTCATTTACACATTCTAAGAAAAATGTTGTTTGGTTGTCCTTAATGATGCTACTGAGATATTTTGAGTCTAGAGTTTGATTTTGAGCTATGATTTTGTATGGGTTTTTTAATCATACCAATGGGTCTAAGTGGTTGAGCTTGTCAAATTTTTCATTTTCTTGAATTAAAGTGATATATGTTTGGTTGATAATATTGATAATAATATTTATATCATGCCATGATATCATCATTTATTCTAATGAACTTGAATATATTACAGAAACTATTTTGAATGGTACATATGGTATAAAGATATTCTAAATCTATCATATTAAAAAGGTTTGTGATGGCCCTATGATTTCCATAAGGGCCTATTTTGTACGTGGTGAATGGATGGGAGGGTAAGGGAGGAGAAAATTCTTATCCTATTTGATTAGACAAAGCAATAGAGAAGGGTGGGGAACAAAGGTGGGGAAAATCAAGTTTATTTTCAACTGATTCTCTCCCCACTGAATTGGAATGGGGACACGGGGAAGGGGACAACTCGATGAAAATGTATCAGACATAAAAAAACATTAATTATAAGATGTTTGAAAATAATAATAGAAATATAAACCAATTTATCAAGGAATTGAAAAGCTTATACAATGACATTTTATCTTCCAACAATTGATTCAAGCATCGTCATGATTATTAGAGAGGTGAGGCCATATAGAGGATACATTTAAGAGATGTTGATTAACTCTATGATACTTATTTTATGAAAGTCATTCTATAAGAACAAAATAAGGAATGATGAGATGGACTCAATTTTATTGAAGTTGTAATCTCCTCCTAGTTTATGTTTATTTCTTATTACCAAGGCTTGTTTAAGGTTTTAATTGAACTTTATGCTTGCTATCCTTATTTGTGTTTTTTGTACCTCTGATAATAAAAAACAACTATCTCTATCATCAGTGTAATCTGAACTCGTGGATTTGATTTTAATTCCACCGTCTTATGTATGAAAAATATTTTATAAAAAAAATAAAGCTAAACAATTGAAGAAAGTGTTATTATGGAGGAAAGTCCTAACTATGAAGGGAAGTGATAATACATAAAGATAATTTTGTTAAAAATACATAATTATGAAGAAAGCTACTTATATACCATAAAATAATAAAAAAATGAGTGATTCGTTTTATATTTGTAAAAAAGTGATAATTTTATATTACTAACACTCTCTGTCAATATATATATATTTGAAATATTTATATTATGTTTTATATTCTTCTTTCCTTTTTGTCACTTTATGCTTTGTCACCCTTATTAGAATTCCGCAAAAACTTGTATTCTCAAGTTTGACGCACCATCACGCTTCCAAGTTGAAGTCCCCAATGTGAATCCATGTTTTATTTTCTCATGCAAAATTGTAAGGTGGCATGCGTCTGGGAGGGGACATGAGTCAGAAGTGCTAGGCAAGTGGTTTAGCGGGGATTTTGAGACATTTTAAGAGAGACAAAGGTGGTTTTGGGGGCTGAGGTGGTGTGATAGGTAGTGAGTGACATGTGGACTCATTGGAATGGTGTGTGGACTGGAGAGACAATGAGAAAAAAGAAGGAAAGGTTTATTTTCTCATTACTTCTATTTTTGACGATATAAAAAAATGTCAGATTTGTTAAGTTAATTACATTCCAACAAAATTAATATCAATATAATTTTTAGGAAAAGTAATACATAATATAAAAATGAGTACTTCACATTGGGGATAGTACTCATTACTACACATATTGTGCACATTGTCACTAATAGTGGACGTGTCATCACAAATATTACACTAAAAAGTGGGTACATGATCACCAATATTGGATCCATTACTACACATATTGGGTGCATACCACCACTGATGGCACTGCAAACATTTGGATACACTAAAAAGTTGGTACATAGCCACCAATATAGCGTGTATTAATACACATATTAGGCGTATTGCCATCACTACTGGGCACATGATTACAAAAAGTGGGTGAAACAAGAAGTGGGCGCATTGCCACCAATATTGGACGTGTTACTACACATATTGGTGCATTACCATCACTAGTGAGTGCATCACTAAAAAATTTAGACGCAACAAGAAGTGGGTGTTGTGATTAATATTGGGCACATTATTACGCATATTGGGTGCATTACCACCACTACCGGTGCATCACTATAAAAATTGGCTCAATAAGAAGTGAACACATTGCCACCAATATCGGGTGTGTTACTACACACATAAGGCATGTTACCACCACTATTAGGCACACACTACAAGTATTGGACACACTAAGAAATGAGCACATTGCCATCAATATTGGGCACAATACTACACATATTAGGTGCATTACCACGAATATTGGGTGCATAACTATAAAATTGGATGCACTAAGAAGTGGGCGCACAACCACCAATATTGTATACATTACTATACATATTTAGGCCGTTACCACCACTACTAGGCATGCCACTACTAGCATTTGGCACACTAAGAAGTGGACGCACTGCCACCAATATTGAATGCAATACTACACATATTTGGTGCATTACCACCACTATTGGACACATCACTTCAAAATTGGGTACACTAAAAATTTGACGTATTGCCACCAATATTGGGAGCATTGCCACGAATATTGGGGGCATCACTACAAGCATTGGGCGCAGTAAGAAGTGAGCGCATTGCCACCAATATTGGGTGCAATACTACACATATTAGGTGTATTATCACCATTATTGGGCGCGTCACTATAGAATTGGATGCACTAAGAAGTGGGGGCACAACCACCAATATTGTACACATTACTGCACATATTAGCCCATTACCACAACTACTAGGCACGTTATTACAAACATTTAGCACATCAAGAAGTGGACACACTGCCACCAATGTTGAACGCAATACTACACATGTTTGGCGCATTACCACTACTATTGGAAGCATCACTACAAAATTAGGTGCACTAAGAAGTTGGCACATTGCCACCAATATTGGGCACATTACCATTAATATCTACACATAATGGGTGCATTACCACCACTAATTGGGTGTGTCACTGCAAACTTTGGGCATACTAAGAAGTGGGTCTATTACCATCACTATTGGTGACAACACTACACATGTAGGGCACATTAACACTATAATTGGGTGCATCACTACAAACATCAGGCACATTAAGAAGTGAGCGCATTGCCACCAATGTTGGTCGCATTACTACACATATTGGTTGCATTAGTATCATTATTGGGCGCGTTATTACAAACATTGGGCATATGAAGATTATGTGTGGCACGCAGATTATGCGTGTTGCACTAAGAAGTGGATGCATTCCAACCAATATTAGGCGCATTCATTAACACATATATTGGGCACATTATTACCACTACTAGGTGCATCACTATGGATATTGAGCATATTTGATCTTACATATTATATAATGAATGGGCACATTGCACTATGAAGTGGGTGCATTACCACCGCCATCGAATGTATAACTACACATATTAGGCACATTATCACCACCACTAGGCGTGCCACTATAAACATTGGGCACATTTGATATTATGGGTTATATAATTAATGTACGCATAGCACTAAAAAGTGGACACATTACCACCACTACTCGACACATTGCATATTAATATTTTTTAAATTATGTCAATAGTAGTATTGTTAGAATGTATTTTTTATATAATCTAAATATTTTTATTTTTTCAAACTATTCATCATAGATTGAATGTTATAAGGAAAACAAATTTCTCTCCTTTTTTTCTCTTTCTTGTGACAAAGGAAAAGAAAGAGTGTGTGAGGGAGAGAGAAAGAAAAGAGAGAATATATGTGTGTGAGAGAGGGAGAGTGTGTGTGTGATAGAGAGGAGAGCACGTGTGGATCGGGTTGTGGGTGGGGTAACGGCACCACTTGGTGGTTTTGCAGACGCATTAAACATGTGTGCAAAAACTGAAGTGTTCCCGAAAATCTAGTGGCGCCTACCGTTACACCTAGACCCCTTTTCCAGTGAGAAGTATATGTGAAGACCTTCTTACACCTTGCAACGAACTGCTGCCTATGGTGTTTTTGCAGTTTCTCGACATTGAGAATGGCAATGCCTCTTTGTTTGCTAAAGAGTTGGGTATTTGCCACTATTGGCTTCATGAGTGGCCTTGTTTGTATATTGTTCATAACCAATGAGAATGAAGTAGAGGAAGCCTCTCACGTAAATTCTATTGAGAAACATATAAAATGTTAAATGATTATTTAAAAATATAAAGAAGAAAAATCAAGAGAAAAAAAACTAAAATAAAATAAAAAGAAACTATAATAAATTCTCGTGCAATAAAAAGAAGGAAACTTTAAAGATTAAAAATTATATATAAAAAAGAAAAAGGTAAATAATTGGAATACATGTGGAGTCTTGGCTATGAAGGAAGTTATATGTGCACCATACTTGCTGGGTGATGCAGTTGATAAGCCAGTTGCTCGGAGGAGCATGGGTCGCGGGTTTGGTCTCGCTGATATACCAGGGTGGTGGAATTAAGATGGAATGCGGTAAACATAAATATAAATAAAATACTTATATAACCAGAATATAACTACTATGAATATTAAAAAATATATAGCTATTTTTGCTACCAATCTCTGTCACTAAATAACTTCTTAAATTTTTATATTATTTTTCATATTCTCTTTCTTTTATCTCACCATCCATACTATTACTAACCAAACAAATCTTCTCACCCGCCTTCCCTTTTCCTCCATGTCATTGACCGCATATCATTAGTGAGTAGGTCTGCATGACAAAAAGTTCAATTACTTGTTCATTTTCCATCCTATTAGCTAAAAGCATGTGCTAAGCACGTGAATAGCCGTTGAATTAGCACAATAATGCTTTGTTTTACAAAGTAGTAGAGATTATTTGGGAAGATCGACAATCACAAACAATAGTTCAATCACTACTAATCGTGTTATCAAACACATGGTTAGCCACAACTCTCATTTTATTGTGTTTTATGCCCAGAGCATTCGACAAACTCTACTGAATGCTTATTTCTCACTATGAGAAATTGTTGTGATGAGTCATCAGCAATCAGCCATTGTAATGAATCCAATCACTTTTCCAAACACTACATAAGTCTCTAATGTATACACGATAAAAATATTCATAGTCAAATTTAATCTGAAAAATATTTTTTTTTCTTTGGGTTCATAATTAACAATAATAATAATTACATACAACTCACCAAAAAGAATATTAATATCCATATGACTCCCTCTACTAACTAAAAAATTAAAAATTAAGATACTAATTATAAATTAATAAAACAAAGTAACTCATTCATTAAGAGAGAGTAACTCGATTAACATGCGATTGACTCATTCTAATCTATAAGCACACAAACATGTTGAATTTATTAGCATACAAATAGGTTGAATTAATCAACACACTTACATGTTGCTACAACCAAAATAATGAATCAACCAATGATCACATAGCCAAGCTAATGGAACACATGTAATGCATTCAGTAAGTTGACTTCCTTCTACTTGTAGCATGTCATAACCAAAATTTAAATCGAAACAATTTATTTGTTGGACTCACGATGACCACTGCACTAACATACACTAATCTATATATGCTTTTATTCTTCGACATGTGCTTGTTGATAACTAATATATAATTACGTCTATAATAATTTATAAAGAACAACTCAATTAACTATTAGCGAACCCTTCTAACATGTAGTGTTTCACTACAAAATCACACATGCTTCCTTTTGTCAATAGATGACTAACATATAATTAATAATCACAATAATTTACATATGACTTATTAAAAAAGAGCAACTTGATTAAATAATAGTCGACTCCCTCTAAAGTGCAAAATTATCAAAATTACGTATGATGTAAAATATTATCAACAATTAAATACAGACATGTTTATCCTAAAATGTAGCCGACAACACATGTAATTGTATATATTATCATCATCATCTTCATCTAAGCCTCAATCCCAACTATGTTGGGATTAGCTACATGGACCCTTCATTTCCATTCAGCTCTATCATGGGTCATATTCCGATTTAGATGTAGAGATTCAAAATCTTTCTTTACTCAATATCAATGCTTCGTATAGGCGCAATACTCGGTCTGCGCTGCACATGTCCATACCATCTGAGTTGTCCCTTACACAACTTGTTCTCAATGCTCACCACACCTACTTTATTCTTGATATAGTCATTTCTCAAGCGATCTTTTCTTGTCTTCTCACACATCCATCTCAGCATATGCATTTCAGCCACATTCATCTCATTGAGACCTTGTCTCTTCACCCCTCAACATTCACTCCCATAGAGCATGGGTGGTCGTATAGCTGTTCTATAAAACTTATTTTTTTTAACCTGGAGGGATCTTCTGATCACATAATACTCCAATTGTACTCCTGCATTTCAACCATCCTGCAGTGATCCTGTGACAAATGTTATTTTAGACATCCCCATCTATTTGAATGTAATGAAATTTATCACATTTTGGTATATCTACTCCATCCAACTTGGCTCCATCATTCACAGTGTGAGACTGGCTAAAATTGCAATGCATATACTCAAATTTTCTCATGCTAATCATTAATCCATTTGATTCCAATGCCTTTCTCCAACGTCAAACTTTATCATTCAGTCCATCTTTAATTTCGTCAATCAAAACAATATCATCAACAAATAACATACACCAAGGAATATCATCCTGAACATTCTTTGTCAACTCATACATAATAAGAACGCACATATATCGGCTTAGTGTGGATCCTTGGTGTATCCCAACTGTGATAGGAAAAGTTGATGTCTCTCCTCCATGAATCTTCACACTTGCAGTAGAGCTATCATACATGTCTTTGATTAGGTCAATGTATTGGATTGACACACCCTTTTTCTTCAAAATTATCCACAACACTTCTCTCTGGGTACTCGATCATAAGCCTCTTCCAAATCAATAAACACCATATGAAGTTCTCTTTTATTTTCTCTATACTTCTCCATAAGCCTCCTTATCAGAAAAATAGCATATGTTGTTGATCTTCCAGGCATGAAACTAAATTAGTTGTTTGATATCTGCGTTATAGATCTTAGACTCTGCTAGATAATCCTCTCCCAAAGCATCATTGTGTGACTCATCAACTTGATCTTTCTGTAGTTTGTGCAACACAGACGGACTGGTGCGATGAAAACCACACAATCAAGTAGGTACAATTAAATATGAACATGTTTATCCTAACACAGGTGACTTTATATATTGCGATAAACATGACTACAAAATTAAATTATTAAAAAAATAAAGCCCTATGAGCAGGTAGCAGAGAGCACCTTTTTTATAGAAATATGCTAGCTGGACACCATTTTGAAATCTAAAAGGGAACTCTACTCATTCTTCACCACATGTTTAACCATCAAAAATATGTGGTGGAGAATGAGTCAGTTTCTTTTCAAAATCCGTCAAGATAGTAAACCTTTAGCCCCTGTTTGGGAACGGACTGGGATTTCGTAGTCTGGACTGGATTAGACTGGGTTAGTCAGGATTCAGTCTGATTCTGTTTGGCAACCCAGCCTGATTCTGTTTGGCAACACAGTCTGATTCTGGTCAGCTGGTCTGGTTTGAGTCTGATTGCAGTCTGGTTCTGTTTGGCTACTAGACTGGATTCAGTCTGGTTCTGTTTGGCTACTAGTCAGTATCTGCTGATTCTGTGCTGATGTTGTACAACTGTTTTAACAAGAATAAGTATGTGTAGTTTTGTTGCCGCTTTTAAGCAGAAGTTGGCTGAAGTGTATTATATTAAATAACAATTACATAATTTAATTAATGTATTTAAATTAAATAGTAGCAAAGGTGCGTAGCATGTCTGTAGCAGAACGTAATACCACATAAATTAAAAGATAATATATTGTTGGTTCTCGGGCGAATACATATGTAACATAGAAAATGAAACGAGAGCTCTGCCCTGGACCTAGACAACGACATAGTAACACAATCTAAGCTGGTGATGAAGCAGGCAACTTCATGCCTCGTAGTTCTTCATGGCCTCGTCGTACTCTTCCCACGACACCGCACAGGGTTCGTCCAACACCTGATTTGTTTCCTGTTTGCTGGCGTCTTTTGGCCAGTCGAACAGCAACGGCAGATGGTGCGTAGGAGGAAACAAGGCTCGCAACATTTGGGCCCTCATTTGGCTTGTTCCTTCAGCTCTCTCATTTTGGCCCTCATCGCGTGGAGGCTCGCAACATAGTTTTTTGCAAACAAGATTTTCTTTTACATATTTTTTAATCTTCGACGGAGACATCACTATTTTTTCAAATTCTGTCTTTGCCTTTGACCGTGACCGCGACCGTGACCGCGATGATGACATCTATAGTTAATAAATCAAATTTTAGTATTAGCAAATATCAATAATATAAAGATAACTGTGACAATATTGAATAAAAATAAATGCTGCAAACAAACTTAGCTACAAACAAGTAAGAAAGTGATTTATGCATTCAATACATAAACAAAAAGGTCCAAACAAACTTAGTTGCATACAAATAAATGTTGCGAGGTAAACAAAAACAGCTACAAACTATGACAATATTCAGTCATCATTGTTAATAGGGTATTGAGCAACGCCAGGTGGGTAAATGCGACGAGTAGTCATGAAGTTGCGTTGCACGGCCAATGGCGGGGGAGGCAATACATCTCCCAAAATAAAAAGATTGTCTGTTATGAATTCTCTCCTTATGTGTTGCCACCTCATCTGCAACTCAGTCAAAGTTATGGGCTCCCCAGTTATGTTTCGGAAGTGACGCCATACCTCCATCCAAGCCTGTGTAGTATATACTCCATTAACACATCTCCCCAAATCATATTGGTTTCTCATCATACCTCTGAGAACCATATCAAGCTCCCTACACCACATAAAGGAAGGCGTCCTTTGAGGCCCAGCCATATTACAGATTCTGTAAGTAATATGTTTTAGATGTAAGTGTGTATCGTATAATTAAGGGAATATAAAATGCATATTCAATGTTAGCTATCATTTATCAACATAATGGTGAAAAAACATACACCCTCCATAAAACATACAACAACATTATGATGAATAACGGTGAACATCGTTTTTAAAGTAAAACAGATTCAGCTACATTCGATAGATATAAATTGTCTTAGTGGGCAGGCACCCATAACAAGTCTGTAATGTTATATAAACAAAATAAAGACAATACACAAAATAAAAAACTAATAATTGTTTGTTGATGCAACAGATTCAACATTACTTGATGAAGAAGAGTCCCCAATAGGGACATTCACATCAGTTTCTTCATCACTAGACGAGATTAAGATTGGTGGTTGGTGGCAGTCTCTGACAAACAGGGCATCAGCCGAGTCTGAAGTAGATGATATATAACCCTCTGGTCTCGGGTAAATATACCTAAGCAATTCAGAGTTGTCCCCATCACCATGAATCCACAAATAAAAGCTTGTAGGGCGAGTGTCGTCCTTGGGTTTTGGTTGTAGGGTCACAGTCCATTCTGGTTTGGCTTTTAGTTTGTCCAACATTTCAGCCCAACCTTCATCCATGATTAAATATTTACCTTTCTTATTCCACATTCTTTCTTCAGGTGTAGACCACCTAATCTGTACATCAAAGTTGATTCTGCCTACCCCCACCATAGCATAGCCAGGAGTTATCTTAAATGGCTCGCACATCCATGTTAGGGGAAGGGAGACGCGTCTCATAAACTCCCTGTTTGAGAGATCATACTCCTTTACAGGGAAATGAGATCCCATGTTAACTGTAATAAACAATAAGAACAAGAACAACAAGAAGATAAGAAGAAGAACAGAAGACGAAAAATAACAAGAAGATACGAAGAACAAAAATAACAAGAAGATAAGAAGAACAAAAATAACAAGAAGAACAATAATAACTCTTATGTTCACCTAAGTTAAAAACAACGAATGCTGGACAATGTAAATCGACACACCAAACTAAATGTAGTTATCTGCCATTAAACTTTATGGCATCACCGTGGGTGAAGGAATGTCTAAAAGAAGACTACATTCTTCCTCCAGACTGGCAACGTAGCGTTCTACAGCGTCATGCTCATACTTTTTTTGGGTGTATATATCATCGTAGTTGTGATGAATTTCAACACAGTCCTTCATGTTCATTGCCTGGCCCCACACTGACTTGCACTCGACAGTTAGTAACATAATCTCAGCTTTTAAAGAATCAATTGTTGGGGGGAGATCGACTGCCCAACGGAAGTATCTGCACCGATCCTTTCCCTACAATGTATAATAAAATTTAATGAATGACAAAGAATGTGCAGCATACACAACGACAACCTATTATGTATGTATTTACTACTGCACCTCACGAGAAGGACATATGTAATACATTTCGCCCGGCCTTTCACTAAGAATGCCAAAATCATACAACCCTGCATCCTCTGTGTTAAGCCGTAAGGCTGCATCTAACCCACAATCACACCTCGGAACTCCAGACAGATCCATTGACATCTAAAACATAATTGAGGATTAGTAAAAACATTGTCGGATTCTGAACATAGATTTCAAATACAACTTTCCGAACATAAAATAGGCCTAAAAGTGCTTGTTCTACATCTATGATGTATTGTATCCGTCCTCGTTTGAAGAGTCGTTACTGCTCGTGATGTGAAGTAGTTGTCGAAGATGTTGGCACCTCTCACGTAGAGTGGTAATACCTTGTTCAAGCCTATCGATGTCTGCTCTTGTCGAACTGACAAAGTCACATTGTTCAGACCATAGCTTGTGTTCGTTGCGGGCATATGCAAGTTGTGTTAGCATAGCATCCCTAACTGCAGTAAGTGTGGCAACTGTGGGTGGTACACGCTGCGCAGGCAATCTCATCTGACATCTGTTCGAAACAAGCCCCCTACCACATGTAAAATACGGTCTGTGGGGGTTGTTGTTTTCAAAACGTCCATTTGTCGCTTCCGCTTCATCCATATACACACGTACAATGCATTGAAGGCCGCATGTACAGCAAGGCATTCCATTCTCCATTTCAAGACAACCTACCGATTCATTATGTCATGTATATTATTAGGATCCGGAAAAAAGTTTGAAAAAAATACAACTGTTGAGTTGTTTGTTGGAAAAAAGTTTGACTATTACAGATACAATTGTAAGTCAACGGGCATCCCATAGCAAATTAGAAATGGATTCACGTAAACGCTCGCCCTCCCTTGAATCGGCCTGAGTTGTTTGTTGGAGGGAACTCAGGTCAACCCCAGCAGGGGGAACGGCAGATGTTGAAATGTCATCTGGGAGTTCATCCATTATACTGTCGCCATCATGTTGGCGGCGTATGAAATTGTGGAGGATACAACAAGCCATTACGAGGCGACACTGCGAATGTATGGGAAATGTCGCCCCCTTTTTAAGGTAGGCAAACCGCCGCTTCAGCACCCCAAATGCTCTTTCTACAACATTACGTAATTGTGCGTGGCGGTGGTTGAACATCTCCTTCTTGCTGGTGTAGGCATGTCTGTTTCCTCGATACTCAGAAATATGGTAAGCTGTGTTGCGATACGGTGCAAGGAATTGCCGAGTGTTGGCATACCCTGCATCTACTAGGTAAAACTTTTCCGGCGGAACTTTAAACCCGCCTGTGGTCGTCGCTGACTGTAGGACCCGTTGGTCAGCAGCTGATCCCTCCCACCCAGTTAGGACATATGTAAACTCCATGGAGAAGTCAACTACAGCCAAGACATTAAGAGAGACATTTCCTTTTCTGTCTCGGTAGCGATTTTGCTTGTCTCGTTTAACCAAGACGGGGATGTGTGTTCCGTCAATTGCCCCGATGGCATTCTATAACAGCAAAATAGGTTGTTAACATACAAAATAATTGCAAATGATTAAAGATTGTAGGGGCTAACTATTACCTTGAAGTAAGGGTAGAACCTTGGGGTCTCCAATATACGAGAATGTGTTGTCGTGCATGTCGCTGCAGTTTGCATGACAATGTACTCATTGGACAACGAACACACAGCGTCCAAGACTTCGTTGAACTTCCTACTTATGGTCTCACCAGAGTGAATGTAGTCCTCAGCCAAAGCACGATTTGTATGTCCATGGCCAACCATTTGTAGGAAGTAGCACACAGCCTCAACCGAACTGACTCCTCTAGTGCTTCGTAACAAGGCGCGACTCTCAAGCTTGTCCACAAGGGCCAATATAGAATGTGTTCTCATTCGATATAGGTCATAAGCCCTTTGTTCATGACCGTTTAAAATTTCTAAGACCTTCTGGTGGCCACTCCTAATGCTAACTGACCTAGGTATTGTAGGTGGTATGTCGGAAATGTCGTCAATGATGGAGTTTGCTATGGCCTCAGCTATTGTATCAGCAATGTGATTAGCTGGACCAGACAATGTATGTAGAATGTGCGTGAGGAGGCCAGGTGTTTCTGTTTGGTCAGTGGTTGACATTATGCCTACAAGTGGAAGCATAGCAACGTTGTCATGGCAAGGACAAGGAAAATAACTAGGCTACAGTCATATGTAATTGTGGACACATAAAATAATGGCTTCCATGATACATAGCGAAATAGATTGATCGCAAAATACAACCATGGCAGTGAAATAAAATATTACAACAGTTAATCAATAATGTCTGGACGGGAATAAAAATATTACAACAATTCAGCAAATAAGATTAAGCCCAACGAAAATGTTTAAATGGGAAATAGATTATTACAACAACGCAAGAACTTTCTACTGATTTGATGAGTTAAATGCCTGGCTGTTAAAGTTTGTTGATCCAGAAGGGCCAGCATCATTGGACGAAGGAAAAAATGGATGGTGAGATGACGCAAACGACGATGCCATACTTGGTCTGTTGCTGAAGTTGGGTGTTGGGGATTGCGGGAAAAATGCATGGTGAGATGGCATAAACAAGGATGGCATTGAAGGTGTTGGTGTTGCATTGGCAGCTTGGAATGAGGATGGCATTGAAGGTGTTGTTGTTGCATTGGCAGCTTGGGACCTTTCCCAAAGGTCTTGCAACCATATGGTTATCTTTTGAGGTGTGTCTATAAGGCTGAGGTAGATGGAGCGGTTTGTTGAGTCCTTGATGGCGTTCACAAGTGTTGTAAACACAGGAGTGGGGGCATCTGGGTAAGTGTCTTGGAAATGTTGTAAGATGGTTGTAAATTCTTTCTTTTCAAAGGATCTAGTTGCCACACCACTGCCTAACTCGTGAACCTTTGCATAAACCTGTGTGAATTCAGATAACACTTCATTTGATAACCCACATCGGTCTTGAGGCATTGATGGCCGCTTCTTGCGCCTAACGATAGGAGGCCTCCCGCCACCACTCTGTGTATCTGTTCCGCCTCCCCCGGTTTCTCCCTCGCTTTGCATCCCAAATGCGCCCATATTAGGTTCCCCAGCTTGGCTTCCAGTGTTCATGGGTGTGTCTGGGGCATCTAAGTCGACAGCGATATCATCCTCGGAGGCAACGTCAGAAGGGATATGTGTGTCCGTTGAAGACATTGTATGATGTCCTCTAGCAATGTTCCTCCCCGCCATCATCTCGATGTCATAGTAGTGGGGAAACGGCTTGTTAAGCAACCTAGCAAGGTCCTTGTTTGCCTAAGTAAAAAAAATGTTTATTATGAAATTAAAATGCTAATGGATGACATATTTTTTAAATTAACGGACTGGTTACTGGATATACCGCAAGGCTCTCCCTCCATTCAGGGCTGTCGGGCAGCGTTGGCTTATGCCTTGTGTCATCCCATCCAACGCCGCTCTTATTCGTCACAAGCTTCAAAGCGGCATAGTCCCTCCTCAAGTTCTTCCACCGAGTTTTCAGCTGGTCTGTATTGCAGGCCGTCTTCCCCATCCTATTTTGCATTTCCACAGTTGCCTCCCTCCAAGCCTCCCTAGTGAAATGACCATCGACACACTTGCCTAGGTCATATTGTCTGCGCAATGCAGATACTAGAGCGGCATCAGAGTCTCTTTGCCAAACAATACGAAACTTGGGGTCAGCGGAAGACATACCCCCGTAGGTGCTGCAATATATTATGATACACAAATCGTTATATCGTTTATCTTTTCAGATAAAGTATTTACTTAGATAGTGTCGTCTAAGCTGTAATGACACTACGAAATTACCTTGTTCATCAGTTGCATATAATTTCTGTATATTAGTTCCAATAAAATAAAAAATGATCTGAAGGCGTGTTATATAAGTTTTAGGTCTGAAGCCGTGTTATATAAATTTTAGGTTAAACATCCATAAAAAAGAATTCCAAACTTTTCAGTAAGAAATGAAGAACCCGCATCTTCTGTTATAAGGTCTTCAGATCTAATATTGGCACTCCAGCAACCATAAAAAATAATTCAAAACAAAGCAAGCTGGAACAGTGTATTAATGAGAGCATTATACTAGTTCCCCACTTATTCGATAATCCCATGAATATTGATTAACAAATTTCAACAAACCAATGTCCTGTTTCTGCAAAAGAGGCTATTTAGAGCATTGGTAAATATAAAATATCTGCAAAAGAGGCAATTTAGAAGACAGAGAAGAGAACCAAGTATAATATGTAGGAAGAGTGGTGACAAGTAAGATGATCATATTTAGGGAAAGAGGAAGTGAACCTAGTAGTGAATTAGATGATTTTACACCGACTTCTCAATTTGTCTCAGAGTGGAAATGATGGACTCAATTTCAAAGTATAAAATATATTATCTGATCCTAAATTCAGACACATGCTAGGTATTATCATAGATTAAATCAGAAGATTAAATTGTTCCCCCTTATTACAACAATGAAGACCTGTAATACAGACCTAGGTATTCTATACAAAAACACTCTCTACCTTCTCAATTTGTCTCAGACCTGTAATACAGACCTAGGTATTCTATACAACAATGAAGACCTGTAATCAGTTAGTACAATTATTTTTTCGACAATAATATCAACCAAAAAGGGAGACAAAGAAGGAACTTTGGCCTAGATATGAAACAAAAAGGTTGTATTATAGCAATACAAACATATTTGTTATATGAGTTGAAACAGAGGAAGTTGGGTCAAGAAAATCATTTATTTTATAGACCTAGGTATTCTAAACAGAAACAGTAGTTTTTACAGACCTAGAAAATTTGATATCCAAGGCCTAACTCCTGAATCAATTTCTTAGCTTCATGATGAGAACATGGGAATGTGACCAAATGTGGAATGGGCATCCAATATAAGTGCTCAATCTGAACGTTATGCAACATGTAGATATTGGAAATGAAAAATTATCAAAACTGATCATGTTATCAATGAAAAATGTTGATATTTATCAATGAAAAATGTAGATATTGGACTCTACAAAGCAGATATTTATCAATGAAAAATGTAGATATTGGAAATGAAAAATTATCAAAACTTATCATCTTATCTTAGTGCACAGGAGTTCATTAGGGCTATTCACACACATGTAAACCCCATTTTCCATTTCCACATATTTCATCCATCAATCAAAAGTATATATTGATGAACTAACCCACTTGATTCAATCCCTCAACAAAATCCCTAAACACAGATATGACCACCCCATATTGATCCATATGTATATAATAGTCCATTTTAGAATACCTAAAAGGGGACTCTATTTGGAGGTGTAAAATCTCTCAATCTGCTTCTTGGGTCTGGAAGCATATCCTTTACCTCAGAAAAGACATTGTGGATGATATTTCTTTTTCTGTGGGGAATGGGTTATATATCAAAGTGTGGAGAGACCCTTGCTGGGGGGGTCGTTATCTGGATGAGGTGCTTGGCAGCAAGGCTGTGATGAAGTTGGGCATGGGGAAATATGCTACTTTTCATAAGTTGTTCAATGGGGATGATTGGATTAAGTCTGATTCTAGACATATTAATGATGTTCTGCAGGTTATTAAGGAGAAGATTTGTCCTGTTTATGGGAAGGATGATTGCATTTTTCTGAAAGGGAAAGAGATTCACAAGTTTAAGGAGGCGTGGAATGCTATTAGGGTGATTAAGCCTATACCCTCCTGGTCTTTGGGGAGAAAGGAATGGGAGGATTTTCCTTGATGTTAGTTTATGTGCAGATAGAAAATGGAGGAGGATTAGAAAAGACATTGAAACCTTAAATGTATAGTTCTCTTTTTGTTTCTTGTCTTTGTTTGGTTTTGATCCACTTTGGATTGAACCCTAGCTTGTATATATCTTACAAAAATCTATAAAAAGGAGTCCCACGCTTTCCCGATAAAAAAAAACAATCCATTTTAGAAAGATTAAACAATACATTATATAATTCATTCTAATACAATTCAAATATGATTCTAGACATGTCAATTCAATTCCCAAGCATATCACACAGTGGCCTAATTTTTAGGCAATATTCACATTAAATTGCATAGTCATTTATCCATAGAATTTTATATGGAACATTAATCAATATATCAGGAACATATCAACTTCAGTTCAATGAGGAATATTCAAAATTAGTACATAATATCTTTTAAATCAATACCCAATCACATACAAATACAATAAACATTTCTAGTTATTTTAACGAGATAGAATTAGGCTTTTGACATGAATAAAAATGTGAAGATGATGATAAACACTCACTTAAGGTGAGAAGAACCTTACAAATGTAGGTTAAACTCTAAATTTCTAGAAATGTAATCAAACTCTAGAAACTGAATCCATTTCTTCCTCCTCTCAGCTCAAAAACCCTACAAATGGAGATTAGGAGACAAACCATACGAGGGATGGCATATTGACATGTGAGATAAGACTCACTATGAAAGGCTATTCTATGAAGCTAAACCCCATACGAAGGTCAAAATCTCCACCACTTTCTCTTCTCAAACCCCTAGCTCTCTTCTCTATCTAGGATTTCATTTATCTACAACCAATCATGAGGTATGAGATCTCCTTGGTTGATAGGTTACACTTTATTTTTTTCAACAAATTTTTCTATCATAAAGCATTTTACTGAAAATCATCTACTGAATAGGTCAATCTCATCTAAAAATTATCAAAACTTATCATGAAGACCTGTAATCATTTATTACAGTTATTTTTTCGACAATAATATCAACCAAAAAGGGAGAGAAAGAACGAACTTTGGCCTAGATATTATAGCAATACAAACATATTTGTTATAAGAGTTGAAACAGAGGAAGTTGGGTCAATAAAATCATTTATTTTACAGACCTAGGTATTCTATACAGAAACAGTAGTTTTTACAGACCTAGAAATACATGGGAATGTGACCAAATGTGGAATGTTCATTCAATTTATAGAGCAGAACTAGACAATAGCTTTGCAAACAGATTCCAAACAGATTCCACGGATGAAAAATAGTATGATCCACGGATGAAAACTAGTATGATCCACGGATGCAAACAGATTTCAAACATCATTTTATCAATGTAAAACACACACAGGGGATCCAACACACACCATGGAACACGGGGAACCCCTTTGCATAATGATTCAGTACACAAATAGGCTTAACCCCTTTTGCATAATCATTCAGTACAAAAAATAGGCCTAACTATTCATCATGACGAACCTATTCAAAAGTGGATAATCCCCAGCAGCAACTTCGGAAGAGCCGGGATGAGCAGCAGCACCGCCGGAGCAGGGACGAAGACGACAGCGACCAGCACCGCCGGAGCAGGGACGAAGACGACGGCGAGCAGCACCGCCGGAGTAGGGACGAAGACGACAGCGAGCAGCAACTCCAGCGAGCGAGCAGGGACGAACACCAGCTTCCTCCAAGATGCGTAGGTGGATGTGAAGCAGCTCGATGCACAAGGCGACCAATATGTAGGAACACGGACACTGCTTGCCCTTGCTAGGGTTTGTCCTGTGCGTCGACAAGATGGGACGATGGCTGAATCAGGTGGACGGTGCAGACAATGGTGCTCAGAAGGACAGGACATGGCACTGGGGTACCTTGCCTTTGCAGGATGTAGCCGCCCTAGTAGCCCGGCGGTCGCAGATCGCTGCATTGACTCCTCACTAGGCGGCAGACGCTCCGCCCGACGACTGCTGCCCTCCATCCGCGAGCTGCTCGAGGTATCGCTTTAACTCACGGACCCACGGACCCAACACTGAGCCGGCAGAGGGAGAGGCAAACAACCAGAGCGAAGGAGAGGGGCGAGAGGGAGAGGGCCGAGAGGAAGAGGGAGGCGCGCGAGTGAGAGGGAGAGTCGGGGTCGAAGGGGGTGTCGGGGGGCGTAAACCGGACTGGGATTTGCAATCCCGCCTAGGCCGGGACTGGATTAGTCCGGATTATGGGATTCCGTTATCCCAAAACGGTGGTCGAATGGGGTTGCGTACCAAACAGATTTTTGGCCCAAACCGGACCGGGTTACGCCGACCTGGCGCAAAACGACACTGCCTAATCCGGACTCAGTCCGTTCACAAATAGGGGCTTATAGGGTAGAAAGATGAGACCCCACAAAAAGCTGAATTCTTAAGTTGGGCCCGCCATCGCCCTCCCCCGCTAAAGTCTCCTACGCGAATCCATGTCTAATTTCCACACGCGAGCGACTGAAACCGGTGGCGCCTACGGCTACTCCTACACTCCTTTGCCAGTATATGTGAACACCTCCTTACGCCTTGCAGGGAACTGCTGCCTGTAGTGCTGTCGTAGTTTATCGACAGTGAGAACGACTGTGCTTCTTCGTCTGCTCATGAGAGCCTTTCTTCTGTTAGGCAAAGAGCCGGGAAATTGCCACCATTGGCTTCATGAGTGCGCTTGTCTGCGTATTGCCTTCCTCCGGCTTGTATCCGGATATGCAGATACATGACTAAAAAATTAGTCCTTGAAGTTTGCTTTAACAGAAGTATATGTTCATTCATCCGAACCCGACACGCTTCCATGTGCTGCGGTTTATCCACCCTTAGCGGGAAAGTGGGTGGCGAGAATGAGTGGCAGAAGCTGCTCAAGCCCTTCGATCTCGAAGAGCTGCGGAGATCCCTACCAATCATAACCCCTAAACGCCTGTGCATGTTGCTGGAGCTGCCACTCGATCCTCAAACGTCTATGGACGTGTTCCGATGGGCGGGCACTCAGAAGGGTTATGCCCACAATTTCGACGTTTATTATGCTGTCATCGAGAAACTGGCGGCAGTAGGGGATTTTGACACCGTGTACGATCTTTTGCGGGTGGCAAAAGAAGAGGGAGTGGTCTTAAGGGAGACGTTGTTTGTCGTGATCTTAAGCAGATATGCTAAGGCTGAACTCGCTGGCCGCGCGTTGCAGCTGCTCGACGAAATGCCTGATGGGTTTGGTTGCAAGCCGACATGCAGGTCATACAATTTTGTCTTGGACATGCTGGTTGATGTGAACTGCTATCGAATGGTGCCTACCTTGTTCTATAGGATGATTAATAAGGGAATCCTTCCTTCTACTTTTACATTCTTCACTGTCATAAAGGCGTTCTGCTTCCTGAATGAGGTGGATTCTGCATGTGCCCTTCTACGAGAGATGCCAAAACATGGTTGTGTTCCCGATTCTGTTATTTATCAGTTATTGGTACATGCTCTTTGCAAATGGAATAGAGGTAGGGACGCAATGAAGTTCTTGGATGAAATGTGTCTCATGGGATGTTCTCCAGATATTGCTACATTCAATGAGGTTATACATGCACTTTCCAAAGCAGGAGCCATCAAAGATTCTGTCAAAGTGGTCAATAAGATGCTGGCTCATGGTTGTACACCAAATCCTATAACCTATGGAATTCTCATGCGCGGTCTTTGTGCAAAAGGAGAAGTGGATGAAGCAAGAGCCATGTTGGATAAATCCCCAACCAAGAATGTAGTTCTGATCAACACAATTATCTGCGGCTATGTAAATCAAGGTAGATTCACAGAAGCAAAGACTTTTCTGGATTATATTACTGTGCATGATGGATTTGAGCCTGACGTTTACACATACACCACTATGATTTCTGGATATTGCAAGGCAGGGAAACTTGGATCAGCCCTATCTTTACTGGATCAGATGAAAAGAAAAGGTTGCTCCCCCAATATTATCACCTATACTACATTGATTGATGGCTTCTCTAAAGGATGCCAGTGGGAGGTCACTGAAAAGATCATGGAGGAAATGTCCCAAATGGGATACATGCTTAACACTGTTGGGTACAACAGCCTTATCTCTGCTTTGTGCAAAGACCAAAAGATCGATGAAGCTTTGGGACTTATTGAAAGAATGAAGAGATACAGCTGTAAGCCTGACATAGCTACATTTAATACATTGATCCATGGTCTTTGTCAAGCTGGTAGAACTGATGATGCTGTCATGATGTATAACAACTTGTTACTCGAAGGTGTTGTTGCTAATTCTGTCACATTTAACACACTAATCCATAGTTTTCTGTTTAAGGGAAGATGTGCGGAGGCCTTGCAGTTTGCCAATGAAATGGTATACAAGGGATGCATGCTAGATATTATAACTTATAATGGGCTGTTAAAAGCACTTTGCAAATCAGGAGATGTCGACAGAGCCTTGGGAATGTTTGATGAAATGATCGGTTCCAATGTCATGCCGAATTCTGCATCATACAACTTTATTATAGATGGCCTTTGCAGGGCTGGTAGAATACAGGACGCATTAGAGTTGCTAAAAGAAATGCTGCATCGAGGTTCTACACCAGATATAGTCACATATAATAGTTTGATAAATGGCATGTGCAAAATGGGTAATCTGCATGAAGCATTGAATTTCTTTGACAAATTAGTTTTGGAAAAAGTAGCTCCTGATATAGTCACTTACAATATTCTTATCAGTTGGCACTGTAAAGTGAGAATGTTTGATTTTGTAATAATGCTACTTCATAGAGCTATCAGCTGTGGAATCATACCAAATGCCAAGACTTGGACCATTCTTGTGAACAACTTCGCCCACGAACCTGAAGATAGTCTATTTTGTTCTATTGATATCAACGAGATGAGGGAACCACCAATTTTCTTAGAAAGAAACTACTGATTGTAAGGAAACTATTTTGCATTTATTGAAAAGTAGCTGCACTCTACCAAGTTATATGAATTTTATTGTGCTATTTTTCTAATTACAATTGTCTGACAAATACTATCTGTCTGTGTTGGTGTTATACCACCCTTGCTGCCAACAAATTTGATAATTCTACCATCAACTAGAGTCGATATAGTTTATGCTTGCAATTTCGGATCCATGGATCTTGGGTAAGCGTAACATATCAAGTTCTCGTAATGAAACAGTTTTCTGCAGGACAATGTTACATTACACCCAACGAGCATTAATGTTTTTTTTTTATTTACGAGAGAACTGCCCTCGTAGAAGCGCCACAATCGTGACCCCCCCCCCCCCCCCCCCCCGACAGCGTAAACTCTCGGGACATGAGAGGGTGTGGTCCGGTCACCCCCCTCCCGCGCCCAATCAAATTCCTATTACTTTTCACAGAGCGCCTTCGACGTGATTCGAACCCGGGTCCTTCATCTGGACTTACCGAGCTGTAACCAGCCGGGCTACTCTGGCCGGACAACGAGCATTAATGTTAGGGGTGAGCCTTTGGTAAATTTGGTCAGTTATGGTTAATTCGGTTCAGTGAAATGCATAGTTTTCATAACCGAACCGGTAAGCGAACCGGTGAGGCCTCCGGTTCTCGGTTCACTGGTTCAACCGGTGGTCGGACCGGTTCAACCGGTGACATCAGCATGGCGTCACATATAAATTACAAACTCTAAAGATATATGAAAATCATGGTAAATTTAATAATGAAACATGAATAATAATACAATTGTTCAAGATAATTTCAAAAACAAACCAAGTAATAAGCATTATTTGACATATGGACATGTGCTAACCAAATTATATAGTATTCAAGATGAATTGACTAATTCATTAAAAATACAACCCACTAGGGCCACTACAATACCACATTAACCACAATCAACTTAACTGAGTAAAAAATCTCTAATGTCATAATATGTAACCACGAAATTGGAGACACTAACATGCTGCCTATAATACATAGTGAAATCAACCTTAGCAATCAATTTAATAAGTTCTAGAATGTGGATAGTGAAGTGGTAGAAAATATATTGCAATTGAAGCAGCTGGCAAATCAGTAAAAAATCAGCAGCAGCGGTTAATTCAAAAGCCAGTTGCAGCACCATGTGGTGCTATCCTTCAGCACAGACAGCCATGCGAGCAAGAGGGGTGACAGGGTAACATTCAAGAAGAAGAGTAAATTAATTGAAGAACATGAACAAAAAGGATGAATGAAGAAGATGATAGGAATAATAAGATGAGTACGGGTAGAAGGTCCTTATAGGAAGAAGGGGACGGCAAGTAAAGGAAGGGAATTACTACAGGAAGAAGCGGAGAGCAAGTAGCAGAGCAAAACCGAAACGAAGTACCTAGGACTTGGAGAGAAATAGAAGAAGAAACAACAAATACAGGGAAATAGGGAGGAGTAGAGGCAGGAGCCAGTGGAGGACGAGCTATTTGAGGAAGGAGGAGAAGAGTAGAAGGAGAGGAGGAAGAATCGGAAGACTTACTAAGGACGACGGCAAGCAGCTACCCGACGGCTGTAGAGAAGAGCAGCAATGACCAGTGGAGGCCGTCGGAGGCATTAGGTGCGGCGGAGGTCAGCGACAGCATCAGGTGCAGCGGAGGTCAGTGGCGGCAGCTGGTGCAGTGAAGGCCAGCGTCGCCTCCTGGTGCTCCTTCACAGCTAGGGCTGAGACGCCGCTGCTATCGGGGTCGGGAGTCTGGCTGCGTGAAAATTGGTTTTTTTGCACGGATCAGTGGAAGCGGGAGCGGATAAGTGGATGAAAACGGACCGGCCGGTTGGATAAAACTCAACCGGTTCGCCGGTTCACCGGTCCAACCTGCCGAGTTGCCGGTTATTGGCCGGTTAAACTTCAATTATGGGTCTGAGCAAGGACCGAACCGCTGAACTAACCGGTTCCCGGTTCAACCGGTTGAATCGGCCGGTTCGGTTCGGTTCTGATAACCATGGTGAAATGGTTAATTTGCAGTTTGAGATTTTAACCATTTACCTAATTAAATTAGTGGCAGTTAATTCGATTATGGTTAATCAGTTAATGGTTAATTTGGTCAGTTAATTTGGTTAACCAAATAACATTTTTTATAACAACATTGTATGAAAATACTCATAAAATTTTGAACAGTTGTTATATTATACTGGTATTGCATATAAATATAACACTATATATTCATGACAACTTAATTAGTATATAAATGTGGAGGTTTCTTGAAATAAAAGTATAAATGTATAGGTATATATGTGTAGATTTTTTTGAATACATGGTGATAATTTGGTTAGTTCGGATTGGTTAACCAAACAAACATATTTTTAATAAAAAATTTAACCGTTTAGCCAATTAACTGAAATAAATTAACCAAATTAACCGAATTGTCTAAAAAAACCCATTCGAAATTAACCTTTTGGTTAATCGGTTATTAATAGATTTCTGCTCTCCCCCAGTCAATATAAAGACATAAATTTTCCAACTCTTAAAGTATATGACTATATGTACTCAGAAGAATAAATAAAGGGATCTGTTTAGGAAACATTATCAGGAAAAAAAGGTAGGAATGCCTGTACTTTGTTTTGTTAGATGAATGCTACCATGAGGTCCAACGTATGTTGTAGAATGTGGTTTGCTTCTTTATGAGTTTTGGAACCATTCAGGTGCGGAATGCCACCTGGAGCCTCCCTTCCAACAAAGCAGGCAGTTGGTTGATTGTCCAAATGGTTGATACAAGAAGAAACACACAAATCAAAATACTAACATGCATGCATGTTCAATTTAGGCTTAAAGATATTGTCTCAGTATAACTTTTCTATCTTAGTTAACCTGGCTAAACAATTGCTATGTATGTATCCAACAGCCGTGGCCTTCTTGTTTAGGTGACCTGTATCAGACTTGGATTTCATGAACTTTTTACATATATATGTCATAAGAGTAAAAGACGACAAATCGATATATTGATAAGAGGACCCCCATCCTTTATATAGGAGAAGGGGGAAGCGTACAAACTCAAACTAAACCCTAATGGGCCAAGACACACTTGGGCACATATACAAATAGACTCAGTTAACTTAATTAACTAAATTAACCAGACACTCGAATACTCCCCCTCGAGCTAAAGCTTGGGAAAATCCCAAGTCAGCTTGCAAACAAACAAACAAAAGATAAAGAAACAAAGTAAAAAGATAAACCAAGCCCTTACAAGAATTTCTCCCTCTCAAGATTACAATAAAACACTCATCCCTCAAATACTCTCCCTCAAGTAGATAACACAAAGCCTGTATGCAAGCAGGTCAAATCTGAAGTATGTCACAAATCGCTAGTGCAGGTCACAAACAGTTAGCAAAAGCTTCTTGATAAAAAAGATATGGGTTTGGAGTAGTAGTAAACAACAACAAAGCATCATGGTTTTCATCGCAGCGGCTAACGTCGCAACCCAGAGAATGCTGGGTCACAGTAGCAGTAGTAGTCAATGTGCAAACAGAGCACAGATGAACCAAAGAGTGTTGAATCACAGTAGCAGAAAGTCAACATGCACACAAAGCATGGACAAGTAGAGAGTCGACGTGCACAAAGCACAGACAAGCCAGAGAGTGCTGGCACTAAGGAAGCACAGACACGTTTCTAGACAGGGACACTGACACGGACACAGGACACGCCAAATTTCTAAAATGTAGGACACAGACACGACATTGGATGAGTGGAAAATATATTTTCTAATTATACATATATGTGGGTCAAGGAAAGAGATATCGCCGGTACCGTCGGTATACCGGTTGAAATACCGATATCAATGCCGTCGGTCATCGGTTTGAGCAAGTCTGCCGCTGGTACCACAAATATTGGTATACCGGTGGACGTACCGGTAAAGCCACCACTTACCACCAAAAACCGAGGGGTACCGCTGCAAAAAGCCCCACTTACGGGCGATACAGGCGGTATGCCACCCCGGCATGCCGATTTACGCGAACCTGTTGCTGCTGCTGCTGCTGTTTGAGTGGAGAAACTTGGAGATTTGAGGCGATTTCTTTCCTTGGAGCTCGAATCAGCCCTGATCAAGGTAGTTTTCTTAATTTCTTTCATTTCTCACCTTGTCTAACCCCTCCCCTCTCTAATTCCTTCTATTTTCACCATAGAAGTTCTCCAAAATTTTCTAAATACACCCAAAATCTAGATCTACTCCAAAAAACGTAGGATTAATGCTATTTAACAATAGATCTATGATTATTTTATGTAGATCTACTAATGTATCACTAGATCTACTACCATTAATTAATATTATCACATAATATCACTAATTAATATAAAATTCATAATAATACAATAAGTACTATTAATAATAGGTTTTTAACTTAGGTTTAGTAGAAAAAGTTGTACCAAATACTAATATGAACAAATACAAACAAAAATATAGTACAAATATATATATTTTTCGTTTTTTCATTTACTAAAAATGCTAAAAATTTAAAAAATGCATTTTTTTGTTTTTTCTACAGATTTATGTGTGTTAGTGTAATATAAGATGGATTGAGTAATTTGTAACACATCACTTGCCTTAATACTAGATAAATGACAAATTTTTTATTTTTTAAAATAATTTTAGATTTTTTTTTAAATTTAACCCTTTTTTCTTGTTAATAAAAATCTTAAAAAATATTGTGTTTGCTTCTATAGATACATGTAACATTTATACAGTTAAAAGATTGTTTTTGATTCTATAATACATAAAATAGATTAATTTCTTGCAACTTAGTGGGTTATTAATTTCATACACCTAATTTTTGTTTGTCTTTGTCTTTTTGCAGTGTTGACTTTTGATTTGAGAAGATGTCATCAAACGATGGTGAGGGTGTTGGGGCCGGTAATGTTGGAGCTAAGGATGTGAATTTTGCATGGAATCACTGCACGCCTGTTGACGGGAACAAGGGAAAGATAATTTGCAATTACTGTAAGAAGACACTTGGTGGAGGGGGGATTACTAGATTTAAACGTCACATTACTGGTGGTGACAAAAATGTGGCAATGTGCCAAAGGTGTCCCCAAAGTGTTAGAGATGATTTCAAGAAACTGATGGGCGCAAAGAAACAAAAACAATAAAAGATGAAGAAGGTTGAAAGGGCTTATACAAACACATTATTTGATGTTAGGCCCACAGGTTCTTCTGCTGATTCTGATGATGATATTGGATATCCTCCTAATGTGATTCAACTTATTCACGTCGTATGTATAGACGTGCTATTAGAGATTCTCGTAAAAGTGAGTGGGAAAGGGAGGAGGCAACTCGAATTACAAGGAGGTATGGGCCATCTGGTGCAGGTTGAGGCAGTGGGACTGCACGTATTCCAGTTGTTGACCTAGATGACGACGAAGACCGAGCTGGTCATGGTAAAAGGAAGAAAGGAGGCATTGATACACTTTTCCGTTTGGCTAGTGTGAGATTGAGGAATGTTGATGAACCAGGGGTTAGGAAGCCTGAGGCTAGGCAAAAAAACCTCAAAGCAATGTTTACCGGTGCAAAAGAAAAGGTTGGCAAGGCAGTGGGTAAGTTCTTCTTTGCTCATGGTATACCTGCACATGTTGCAACTGAACCCTATCTGCAGCATATGGTAGATGTGATAGGGGAGTCTAGTAGGGGCATGAAGGCCCCCAGTTCATATGAAATGATGAACAAGTATCTTCCCATAGAGAAGAAGGATTTACAGGCATGGATTTCAGACCAAAAACACATGTGGGCTGAATATGGCGTCACACTTATGTGTAATGGGTGGACTAGTGGAAACAGAAGACAAATTATCAACTTTCTTGCATATTGTTGTGGATCCACAGTTTTTCTAGATTCTGTTGATGCTTTAGCTGAGGTTAGGAACCACAGATACCTAAAGAAATTAATGAAGACATACATGAAGCAAGTTGGTGTGAAGAATGTGGTTCAGATTGTTACTGATAATGCTACTGCCTTTAAGAAGGCCGACGAGAGTTTAATGAAGAAATATCCGGTCTACTGGACACCATGTGCTGCCCACTGCATAGATCTCATTCTGAAGGACATGGGATCAATTAATTTCATCAAATCTGTTATCATTGATGGTAGGTTGATAACAGGATTCATCTACAACCATTCTTTTCTGCTGAATGCAATGAGGCGACCTGAGTACTGTGGTGGTGATCTTATTAGAACAGGGGCAACTAGATTTGCAACAAATTTTCTTGCCTTACAATCGTTAAAGTCCAAAAAGGATGGACTTAGGAGGCTCTTCAATGGAGTGGAGTAGACCTCCATGAAGGAGCACAACACCCCTGTTGGCAAAAGAATTGAGTTGATTGCCAGCCGACCTTTTTGGGATAAGGTTACTAGAGTGTTGAAAATAATGGAACCCATTGTCAAAGTATTGAGGCTCGTGGATGGTGACAAAACTGCAACAATGCCTTTCCTTTATGATGCAATGGCCTCAATGGTGGACAATATCAAAGAAGCAGCTCCTAGGTTCACTGAGCAATACATAAAAATTTATGAGAATCGTTGGACAAATATGCTTTTGCATCCATTGCATAAAGCCGGTATATGATTCTCAATGACTCAATTATATTCTAACTTCTAAGTTATTGGTCAAATTCATACTTGTCTACAATAAAATGTCATTCTAATTTCCTTATTTATATTTGTGATAGCTTACTATTTGAATCCGAGGTTCCAATACTCACGAACACTAGGCTTGAATGCGACTCTAATGAATGCAGTGAGAGAAGTCACTAACAAGTTCATTACCTCTCCAGAAGAGCGATTGCTAGTACTGGAAGAGGTATATAACTATATGACTTAGTTACATTCTTTATTTCTTATTATTCTTTCCTTTGATTTCATCATCTTAATATCGTATATATTATTTTTGCAGTTGCGCCAGTTTCGTGAAAGCACTGGATGCTTTGGCCATCCAAATGCGGTTGCTGACCGCGATGCAGGTGATCCTTGTGAGTGGTGGGTTTGGAATGGAACATGTGCCACTCATTTAAGAAAAGTGGCTATTCACATCCTTTCTCAAACAACATCTGCAGGGGGTTGTGAAAGAAACTGGAGCACTTTCAATCTGATACACTCCAAGAAAAGGAACAGACTTGGTGCAAACAGGTTGAGGGATCTTGTATATGTTCATTACAACATGCGGTTGAGGGCTAGAGCAATACGTGATGCCAACTACAAGGAAGTGGATCTTGCTGTTGTCCATGATCCCATTGACACCGCATATACTTTTAACACTGAAAGACGTAGAGGACTGAAGGATGATTAAGAAAATCCTTTAGAGGAATGGATGAATGAGATAGCCGTCCTGTTCTTGATAGTTTAGATGGACGTCCAGATCCATATATAGAAGAGCAATTTGATGCAAATAATGGTGATGGTATTATTATTGATGCCCCGCCTGAAAGACATGATCCTGAAGCTGCACATGTTAATACTGATATGGAAATCAATAGAGAAGTGGAAGAATAATTAGGTAGCTCAGATTCTTCTTCTTCTACATCTGGTTCTAAATCTAAGTCTGATGATGGTGGCAATGATGGTGATAATCGCAGCCAACGCTCTCCAGAATATCCTCCAGCTGTTGATCCTCAAAATGATGACTGGCCTTATGTTACTAGGGCTGCACCTCCACAAGAACAGGGAAATCCCATGGCTGAAAAATCATTTCAAAGAAGAAAAACTCGAACTGGGAAAGATTACAACGGTGCACCTCCACCACATGCCAGTGCCACAATGCCCACAACTACAAGCCCATACCCCTACCCATGCAATCTACAACCACAATATCATAGCCAAAGTGATTATTATTCTGATCTTATTGATTCAATGGGTAGCATGAGCATATCTGACTCTCAATCTCAACATTCATTCGGAGATATGTTATTTGGGCAGACACTTCCATACCCATCTCAGCCCCAACATGGGTATTCAGGATATTATGTTGAACCACCACCAAGATTACAATTAGAACTGGGTTTGGGATATCACGAATCATACTTTGTCCGTAGCCCTTATGGATGCTTTCAGGTGAACACCGAAGCATACTCTGGTGATGGAGGTCAAACATGGAGTGGTGGGCATACTACAGTTTATCTTATTGCCGGTGTTCCATTACAACCTCAAGCTCCTCAAACATGGGGTCCTCCTGCTTCTACAACTACTCAACCTCAAGCTCCTCGAGCAAGGGCACCTCCACCTGCTTCTACTCAACCTCCCTTCATTTCAGCAACTAAGGAAAAATATCTAAAAGATTTGGAAGAACATTTTCTGAAGTTTGGGATGATGCAGTTTGCCAATCCTGAAGTGTATGAGGAACATGTTTCATACAAAAAGTCTTACAGAAGTTCCATGACATGGGAGCAATATGTGGCCCATATGAACAACATATTGTATAGAGAACCAACATGCCACTCAACATACAACTGATGTGAGTTAGTAATTTACTATGTTGTTATATGTTTGTTGTAAATTGAATATAATTTCATAAGTGTGTTAACATGAGTTTATAGATTGTGCTAGTAAAATTTCAGATCTTAATTCTTGCATTTTGTCATCGATATCCTTCATCGAAATCTCCAAAAAAAGGACATATTCCTTAACTCCACATGATTGACCCCCCCCCACACACACATACCCAATATATAATTTTATTGCATAAAACGTTGCATCTAGGTGTTGAGACTACGCCTGTAAAATTTCATGATGCAATTCGTTCATTTTGGCGTCGATATGGCCAGGATTGCATCTGTTGATATTTTCGTCGGTATACCTGTAAATATCTATACCCAAGCTGTCGAAACGGCATCGGTATCGGTCATTTAATTCCTTGATGTGGGTTTATGATGTATGAACTGGAATTTATTTTAAAATTTATCCAGATTAATGTATCTATGTATGTATAATCTTTATGCATAAAGATGTCTTCGTGTGTAGTAGAAACAATATGAAGTAGAAAACTAAATGTGTGATTTTTGTAAATATAGTACGTTAGAGAATATACATATGAGTTTGTATTACTCATTTCACCAACTTATTAGACTAAATTTTGATTCATAGTAGTATCTGATTCAGCGTAGACTTTAAATATTGGTTCTTTTCAACTGATTTGTTTGTAATTGTGATTAGATCTCAGCTCTATGAAACATTTTCTCAGTAATAAGACAAACGATAGTTGTATGTTTAACATTTGCACTATGAAATAGGCTAGATTGCAGCAACAACCACTGTAGTGAAGTGTCTGGGCAGTGTCCAGCTGTGTCCGGGGTGCAAAAAAAGACCAAAATGAAGTGGACACGTCGCAGCCGTGTCCAAAATGTTTTGGGCAGTGTCTGAGAAGTGTCCGCGTCCGAAACGTGTCCGACATGGACACGGGGGCTGTCTAGAAGTGTTTATGCTTCCTAGGCTGGCACACAGATGGTCAAAGTCCCAAAGAGTGTTGGGTTACTATAGTCAACATGCAAAGAAAACACAGACAAGTAAAGAGTCAACATGCACAAGGCATGGACAAGTCAGAGAGTGCTAGTTCACAGAAGTAGAAAGTCGAGCTGACGTAACCAGATAGAAGACCATCAGCTTAAATAAGCAAGCAGTAGACATGAAGCTCCATATAGTAAGTACTCCAAGAAGCATATAAGCATCAAAAGACTTTTAGAAACAAATATCAATAGTACAACTCTACAAATTCTTCAAGAAGTGCATAAAGATCCATAAACATATCGAGCAAAACAATACAATCTTCCTCTCTTCCATCTTGTCTCTCCTCTATTTCTCCCCCTCACACCAACCACAGAATGAACCAAGAGTGGTTGGGTGGACAATGATAAAGAACTCCCCCCTCCCCCAAAAAAATAAAAATACAAAGAAATAAATAAAATATAAAATAAATAAATAAATAAAATAAACTGTAGCATTTCCAGGGGGTTTGGGAGGCGCCCCCCCCAATTAGGGGGTCTCGTTTCCCCTCAATGGGTAGGAGTAGAGGGGAGGCCGCCCCTTGTGGGGGCTCGGGGGCAATGCCCCTGGAAAAAGGTCTATAGAGATTTTTTGGAGGAAAATCGAGCACAAATCTTCATGTAGACCATTGAGCAGATAGAGAAAATAAGCCAAAACCATAGTGTTGTGTCACATAAGCTACTGGGGATATGTCTTCTCCTGTTTAAGATCTACCCTGAGCAATGGATTTGTCTCTAGAAATCTAAGAACTACATTTTTCTTCGGGTTGCTATTTTGCTTAGCATTCAAGTTTCTCAAACAGGATGTCATCTGATACTCTTCCATGTCCATGATGATAATTCTCAAAAACTGTCATTACTTGACAAAAGAGGCCGAACAACTAACGATGGCGATGCTGATGTGGACATGAGTGTTGCCAGGGAACAAGATCTTCGAGATTGCAATTAGCGACTTGGTAATGATCTGCGATTCGTGGGATGGAACCAGACATAGGGGAGACGACAAAGTGGTAGTAGATTTAGCTGAGGAGTCCTGTTACAAGGAGTTGGGTTTGTCCATAGAGGAGTTTGCCGGTATGCCTTGGTGTGCGCATGTCTGATGCAGTAGAGTAAGCCAATATGTGTGATTGCCGCACCTTGGAATTAAACGAGCAACCAGGTTAATAGCTGGTTTGGCCGCTTCACCGATGGCTTGTATACGACAACCGCTTCATGAAACAAACACCGTGCGTTGAGATGTACACGGAGACAGACAACCAAGAACAAAAAGTGGAGGTAGTAGATTAGCCTGCAGACAACAAATTTAATTGTTGGGGGTTGGAGGTTGGCGGCAAGGCGGCTTAAGGGACATCCGTGGTAAGAACAAAAAGGCGAGATGCTTGTGGCAGCTGTGCTTAGAGGGCTGAAACAAGTAAAAAGGCTACGCTTGAAAAGGGCGGCCAGAAGGGAGTAGTGTCGGCGGCTGAGCAACAGTTGGTGGCGGCTAGAATGACGACCAAGGGATCGCAGGCGGCAACAACAAGGACCCAACAACGGTGACATGGCTAGATGATGGCAGCGGGTGAGAGGGGTTTGGCGAAGACAATAGCTGGGCAGAGGTAGCAAGGGGACTTGCAGGTAGCAGGGGAGGGCTTGCGGGCGGCATGTTAGCGGCATGTTGAGTTGACAAGGAGATTGCGACTAGAAAAAAAGGGATCATGGATGGTAGCAGGTGGGCAGAGAGCGTTGTCTCTTCAGGAACGCAATGATGAGGAGCGGTAACAAAAAATAAAATAACAATAGGAAGACATGTCCGACGTTGTGCACGTGCAAGGCTTGTAGGAGTTGATGAGGGTAATGCCCGACGGGCAGCCAAGCCATGCCAAGAAGGCGGTAGCCGCCCCCAAGCGGAACAAGTTCTTTTTATCTCTTCTAGGGCTAGGGTTTTTGGATCACTGCTCTGAAACCAGGTCATAGAGTAAAAGACGACAAATCGATATATTGATAAGCGGAACCCCCCTCCTTTATATAGGAGAAAGGGGAAGCGTACAAAATCAAAATAAACCCTAATGGCCAAGACAAACTTGGGCCCATTTACAAATAGACTCAATTAACTTAATTAACTAAATTAACCAGACTCTAATATTTTTTTACAAATGGACTCAATTAACTTAATTAACTAAATTATCCAGACTCTCTAATAATATAAATTTGAATTACGATAAAAAACCCATATGATCTTTGAAGGAAGATCTCATATTTCATTCAATATTGAGAAGTTAAGAGTGATTTGTTTCTTTTTTGTTTTTCTTTTTAGGATGATATTTAAAGCCATTGTCTACATTTTGGAGGGTGATATGTGAGTGCATAGAAACCATACATAATCAGCAAAGGCTGTGTTTGAATTAAACGTGTAGAGGAACTGAGAACAAACAAAAGGGAGTGATAATTTGAGATATTAAGAATTCTATTGAAAAGTTAAACATGCAAAAACAAAAGGAAAAGTTGAAAATGAGGCATAGGTAGGCTTGCTTGATGCATCCCATACAAAAGAAGAAATAAAGTAAAATAAAATAATAAGGTACAATATAGGGTCCGATCCTTCTTGAGACCATCTCTTGCAGAACCCACTTCCTCGTACGGGGACACATACATGCTTTCGCTATCATCGTGCCATGCCCTACAGAAGAGGTGGAATCATGCTTTCTTCTCCTCTCTCTACTGTCTAGCCTCATGCTCCCATTTTGTCATCTCTTCCTATTAAACTGGAACACCTCTACTCTTTCTTCCCACCTTTTTCCCATTCTCTTTGCCTCTGCTTCAACAATGTCAAATTTAGCTGCATTAAGCTTGCAACATATAACAAAAACTCTAAAGCATTCAACAATGAGCAAACAGAACACTGCCATACAATATGTATTTGAAATTTTGATAAATACTATTGAGTCATATATTATTACGATGTGGGATTTTATTGTAATGTGATACGAATGACCATGATACAAGATGAGAAGTTCATCCAAAAAGGGAAACTTGCTTGAGATGTGCTCCAAATAAGCATAAAGCATAAGAGATACAAAGAGAAAATATAGTGAAGAAGTCAGATCCATAAACAAGCAATGACACGAGGGAAAAAAAGAAATTTGAGAAAAAACATTGGGGTTTATTGTCGTCCTGGCTGAGGATCCAGGTTGAGTGGGCTTTTGGGGTTAGCTGATGGAGGCTAGCCACAACAATGCCAAAAACTACATAAAGTTAATATGTTTTGATTCTAGTATGTATGTTGTGTTAGAAAATAGTTCCAAATCAATGTACCTCTTTACTATTTCCTTTTCCTGTTGGGTCTATTATCTAAATGTTTTCACCTTATATAATAAAGGAGAACCCGCTCTGGGTGGGTATCACTTTGACCTAAATCCACTCACATGGTATCAGAGAAAATTCGGCTGATGTAACCCTAGCCACCATCCTCTCTCTCTTCCTCCTTCTCCGTTAGCACTGCCCGTTTCCGCCGTAGGGCACTGCTGCCGCTTCCAGTGTCGGTTCTCGCCGGGCCGGTCTTCCTCCGTCTCCACCAGAGCATAGTGGCTACTTGAAGGAGAGGAGAAAACCCTCATTCTATCCCATGGAGAGGAGGAGCAACTCCCTTCTCATCTTCTTTCTTCTCCACGTAGTCCACGTATGTGGATGAGTGCCTAAGTTTTTAGGGGCTGTTGATGCGTCAGATTCACATCCTCAACAAGTGATGGTGCTAGTTCCCTTCACCCCCATTGCGTCTTCCTGGGGTCATCTTTCACTCCGGTGCGTCTTCTCGTGGTTCTTTATTTCCTTGGAGGAGTTAATTTCTGTCAAGATCTACACCAGTTGCTGCCAAATACGACGTGCTCGTCAAGAACACGGTGTGTCGCAGCTCAGATTTTGTTTTGACGATGCAGTTTTTCACTTTGACCGCACTCTACACGGCGTATTCCCGAGTGACACGGCGTATTGTCAACTACTGGAGTTTACGCCTCCGACAAAGTATATGGTGTGTCTCATCTGTGACACAACATGTTGACGACTCCCAATGTTTACGCCTCCGAACAAGTACAAGGCGTGTCTACTGCTTACATAGTGTGTGGAAGAGTTACAGAGAATCTGTTTTGCTGTCTTCACCATCTAAAACGGCGTGTGTAGTATTTAACACTATGGAAGTATGCCGTGTTTTCTATTATTCACAAAAGGAAAACCCACTCCTATAAATAGGAGGCTGTACAAGGAAGCGAACTGAAAACCCTAATGGGCTTCTTTATACAAAGGCCCATGTTACAGAATAAAGGAAAGGCTTAAACATAAATACATTAAACAACTCAAGTTGGAGCATAGATGTCAATCATGCCCAAATTGTAGCACAATTACTCAACTCGCTTGCCAGAAAGAGGCTTAGTGAATATATCAACAGTTTGCTCATGTGATGGTAGAAAAGGAGTAACAATCTTCTTATCCGGTACAGCATCTCGAAGAAAATGACAATCGACTTCAATATGCTTGGTCCTCTCATGGAATACAAGGTTGCTAGCAATGAAGATAGCAGTACGATTATCACAATGCATTGGAATAGCGGAGGTGATAGGGAAACCCAAAGTCTGCAAGAATAGATTTAATATATAATAGTTCACACGTAGTATGTGCCATTGCACGATACTCAGATTCAACACTAGATTTGACGACTACATTTTGTTTCTTGCTCCTCCAAGTAATTAGGGGATTACCTCTTGCAAAGGTACAATAACCAGAAGTGAATCTCCTGTCAGACTTGCATCCTGCATAATCAGCATCAGAATATCCAATATCAAGGTGCCCATTTCTTTTATAGAATAACCCCTGTCCAGGTGTGTTCTTCAAATATTTCAGGATACGACAAACAACCTCCCAATGACATTGTCGAGGGCAATCCATAAATTGACTAAGAACTCCTACAACAAAACATATATCTGGTCTGGTAACAATGAGATACAAAAGTTTGCCAACTAGTTGCTTGTAGCAGTATTTATCTTTTAAGAGATGAGTGGACTCAGCCCATAGGTCATGTGCATGATCCATAGGTGAGACAGCAGGTCGACAACCCAACATTCCTATTTCATATAGTAAGTCTAGAGTATACTTCCTATGTGAGAGAGATACTCCAATTTTGTTATATGCTACCTCAATGCCAAGAAAGTACTGAAGACGTCCAAGGTCTTTGGTTACAAAGTACTTCATAAGATATTTCTTTGTATCAACAATCCATGTGGTATCACTACCAGATATAATGATATCATCCACATATACAATAAGAATAATAATTCCACAAGTGGTGGTCTTGATAAAAACGAAATGATCACACTGAGACCTTGTGAAATCAAATTGCTGCAGTATAAGAGAGAATTTGTCAAACCATGCTCGAGGACTCTGCTTAAGACCATAAATAGCCTTCTTAAGAAGACAAACTTTTCTAGAATACTCCCCCCTCAACAATATAACCTGGAGGTTGGGACATATAGACAGTCTCCTGCAAGTAACCATATAGAAATGCATTTTTGATGTCTAATTGATGCGAACGCCATCCTTGATTAACAACAAAAATAAGAATACACACATAATTAAGACGAGCAATAGGAAAAAAAGTTTCAAAACAATCAACTCTAGATTCCTGTGTGTATCCTTTGGCAACCAATTTAGCTTTCTGGCAAATATTTTAAAGTATATACCCAAAGACATCCAACAAGATTGCTACCTAGAGGAAGATCAACAAGGACCCTGTCCGACGAGATCGAAGAGCATGTATCTCCTCATCCATAACCTTCTTCCATCCAGGCTGTAGAAGTGCTTCTCGAACATTCTTTGGAATAGAGATAATACATATTGCAGCTGGTAAATTTAGCCATGGAAGCATTGAGATGATCAGTAGAGACATGCTTAGAAATACGATATTTTGTACCAGACCGTGTCCTTTCCGTAAGCCAATAGGCATGTCCAACTCAGAAATCTGAATAGAGTCAGTAGAATTACTATTAACTGGTGGTGGATCATCACTTCCCGAAGAGGTCATAACAGGGAATACTTCAGGTAGAGGTCCTTTGCGCCGACGCTCATATACTTTCAGAACAGGTGTGGAAGATTCGTCCAAGGGCGGGACGGTAGAAAGTGGTACATTAGGAGGAGGCACCTGTGGACGCTGTTATGAAAAGAATGATGTATCTTCAAAGAAGGTGACATCCACACTAACATACAAGCGACGTGCAACATGATCAAAACATTTGTACCCTTTTTGTGTGCGAGAGTATCCAAGAAAACAATAACGAATAGCTCGTGGAGACAATTTATCAAGTCCAGGTTGGTGATTGTAAACAAAGCAAAGGCAGCCAAAGACTTTTGGTGGTAGGGCAAAAATAGGTTCATGTGGGTAGAGGAGTTGGTAGGGAATTTGATTTTGGAGGATGGAAAAAGGGATACGGTTGATGAGGTAGTTGGCTAACAAGATGGCTTCAGGCCAATAAGACTTGGGAACATTCATTTCAATTAGGAGAGTATGAGCTACATCAAGGAGGTGTCAGTTTTTCCTTTCAACAACACCATTTTGCTGTGGACTGTAGGCACAAGAGGTTTGATGAACATTCCTTTAGAGATACAAATCTGTTGAAAACCATGTTGCACATACGCGGAAGCATTATCAGTGTGGACAAATTTAGTAGCAACATAAAAATGAGTCTTTATTTCATTTAAGAATTTGGAGAAAACATCTAAGATTTCAGAACGATCTTTCAAAAGATAAAGCCAAGTGGCACGAGACCAATCATCAATAAAAGTTACAAACTATCGCACACCAATAGAATAAATTAAATAAAACAGACTAGGACTCCTGTTATCACAACGAGGAGAATACACTAAGCGATGATGTTTTCCAAGTTGACAAGATTGACATGTAAACTTTTCAGAAGACAAACTAGGAAATAAGGATTTCAACTTTTGTGCTGAAGGATGACCAAGTCTCAGGTGTCATTGATAAAGAGAAGTAGAGTGAACCATAAGAGCGGTAGCAGGAAAATTTGACGAGGTATGTAGATAGTACAAACCATCTCCACCTTCATATCCACCACCAATCATCTTCTTCGTCCTAAGATCCTGCATGGAGACAGTGTAAGGAAAGAAGGTTACACTGCAATTTAAAGATTGGGTAATTTTACTAACAGACATCAAGTTCAACGAAAATCTGGGCACAAACAGAACAGATTTAAGGAGGTTATTGTTAACATCCCCTACTGTAGTGACCAGAGAAGTAGATCCATCTGCCAGACGCACCGGAGGGTGATATGTGGATTTCTTTAGATGAGTGAAGAGATTTTTATTACCAGTCATATGGCCGTGGCACCAGAATCAACTTTTGTCGAAGACGAAAGCTTGAAGGCAAGAAGGAACACCAGTGTTGAGCAATGTTCGCCTGAGGTGTGGTAGTAGCTGCAGAAGCGGCTTTGATTAGCTTGTCAAGGTCAGATGGACTTAGTGTAACCATCTAAGGAGAAGCAACATTAGATTCTTCATCAACATCAGTAATGGAGACTTGGTTCGCCCACTCAGGCTTTCCATGTTTCTTCCAACATTTGTCCTTGGTATGATTGGTCCGTTACGGAAGTTACAATGCCGAGGCTGAAGAGGAGAAGACCCTCTTTGTTACGACCCCATTTATTGGGTTCATATGGTGGAAAATACAATTTTCCCAATAACTGTATGATTATGGGAATTATAGGAATTATGTGTATTGAATGGATTTCTTTGATAATGATCCTTTTACATGAATGTTTCGTGGGCCTTACTGAGTAACAAAGCCCAATATGTTTAAAAGAGGATAATGATGGATTAAATCTAATAATAAAAATAAATTGAATTAATACTAAGAATAGTCTTATAGAAGAATAAGCGTTTTTCTTTATAGAGTGGATTTCGAATCCACATGGATTCTTGAGATAAAAGGGAATCCCAATAAGGAAATAAAAGTTAATGCAAGAGAAAATATGAATGCAATATGCTTTAATCAGTGTGAAGAAAAGACCTTTATCCTTTTAAGTTTGGAACACAAGCATGGTATACGAGTAGATAATACCAATGCAAGGTTTTCCCTCTTTGTTTGATAAGGAAAGTGAGTTCGCAAAAGAGAAGGGTTTGGAGAGCCTTTTTGGAAAAAATAAGTTATCCAATATGTGTCTTTTCTTTATGTTTCTTTTGTGTGTAAAATTGAGGATATAATAACTTTCCTTAACACTCATGCGTATCCAATAGGCAGGTTTTGAGTAATAGCATCGTGAAAGAGAAATTAATATACAAGAAAAAGAGGAAATCCTTGGATTAAGCCATGAGTTGGATTGCTTAGCAAGGAACGATGGGTTTGGAAAGTGTTTAAGAGGAGGGAAGGATACAAGTCGTATACACACGACCTAGGGGAGAGAGTTCGACCGGAGGAAAAGAGAACCAGGCTGGAGCCATGTTATTCCTCCTCCCTTCTTGATTCCTCTAGTTTTATCCAGGGCGCTCTCCATGGTATATATATATATATATATATAGATCCCCTATAGCCCTCACATATAGAAAGCAGACACAACCATCGCTCGTGGTCATCCGGTCCTCATCACCACATACTCCGTGCCCTAGACGAACTCTGGTTCGAGGCACGTTGACGAGAGGTCCGGATCCATAGGTCTTTGTCCACCCGGGAACGCTGGTGGAGTATCTCGTGCGCCTCCTCTTCTCGTGCTATTGCGGATGAGCCCCCACACCTTAGGAGGGTGGCGCGGAGGCGCAGGGAGTGCCCAGACCCTCCCCGACACTCGTAGGCCTCGGGGTTCTGAGGAGGAGACCCGACGGATGAGTTGCAGGCCGCCACTAGGGTTGCTTGTGAGGTGGAAGACGAGCATATTCTTTTCATGGCCCAAGGCCTGTAGAGGTGGTTGTCCAGCGTCAAAAGACCTTGAACCACATTGCCCCTCTCCTACAGAACCTCGGTGTGAGGCCAAGGTCTGCGAACCGCCGCCCAAGATGTCTGCAGCTCACCCAGTACCCAAGGGAGAGCGTCTCCCTCCGGGTGGCGCTCCCTGGAGGCCATAAAGGAGGCCGACCACTGCGGCTGGATGGTGGCACCATGCGACCGGAGGCAGAGAGGCCGTCAGGTGGGGGGAGGATGCGCGGATGAAGCGCTGGAGTCTGTGTTGTACAGGCTCCCGCCTGGGCGGCGCCTGGGCGCCGCCTGGGCTTAAGTCAGCCCGCCTCAAACTGGGCGCCCAGGCCCCTGTTGTGTAAGGCCTTTTGAGACCCAAATTAAGCCTTTTGAGGCCCAAATTAAGCCAATTGAAGGCTAATTTAGCATAAATTAGATCTGAATTTGATCAAATTGAGTTATTTTGTGGTTAAATTGGGTCTGATTTATCCCAAACGGGATCAATTTAGGGTAAATTAGGTCTGATTTGGGGGAAAATATGTCTGATTTGGGGGAATTAGTTCTAATTTGGGGAAATTAGTTCTAATTTGGGGGAATTAGGTCTAATTCAGGGGAATTAGGTCTGATTTGGTCATGTAAGGCCTCGTTTAGATCATCATAGGGAAATTTAGGGTGGGTTAGGTTTGATTTGGTCATGTTATGCAAATTAGGTTTGATTTTAGGCCAAATTATGTCAAAATTGAGCATATTAGGTCTCATTTGGGGAAAATAAGTCTGATTTTGGGGAAATGGTCTAATATGGTGAGATTAGGTCTAATTTTGCCAAATCAAATGTTGTTTAGGTCAATATAGGAAAAATTCGGGGAAATTAGGTCTGATTGGGTCATAATATACAAAATTAGGTTTTATTTAGGCCAAATCATGTCAAAATTGGGCACATTAGGTCTAATTTAAGGGAAACAAGTATGATTTGGAGGAATTTGTTCTAAATTGGATGACTAGGTCTTATTTGGTCAAATTTTGTCCCATTTAGGTGAATATATGAAAAAATTGTAGAAATTGGGATTGATTAGGTCATGGTATACAAAATTAGGTCTGGTTTAGGCAAAAATTAGGGTAAACTAGGTCAAATTTGGATCAAATGAGTTTAAATTGGGGCCAATCAGTTCTAATTTTGACCTTGTTAGTTTTGATTTAGCCTAAATTCTACATAATAGTATTATACATTGTTTTGGCTACAAACATTATACATGTTTAGCTTTCTGATTTCCATATGAATTTTGTTTAGGTAAAACTTCCACAATTCAATCCATATCTAATGATAATGTTGCTTTCTTCATACGATGCTAGCACACATTGATTGCATATTTATCATGTACATTTATGTATAAGGATTGTATTTTTCAGAAATTTTACATATATCTGTTAAAACAAAAAATATATAAAAACGCCTGGAAACGCCTGGGCCTCCGCCTGGGCGCCTAGGCAGTCTGGGCGTCCCCCTGGAACGCCTGGCCGCCTAGCCGCCTATACAACCATGGCTGGAGTCCCTGCGTCGGGCAATGAATCACCCTAGCGCGAGGAGGAAGGAAGAAAGAGGCAAAAGACCGGATTGCCCCTGAGCGCGTGTTTAAGAAGCGAGGGAATGAGCGTCTTTCCACCTGATCCAACCCGCAAGGTACGTGCGTGGGAGTGAGTTGCCTACGTGGCACCTCCCTATTGGTCCATATGTGTTTATCTTACAAATTTCATAACTAATCACTGGTAGCTCGGATTTAGATAAGTTATATATGAATTTTGATCAGGAGAACTCAGAATGCAATAAAAATATGATTGAAGCCTAATTCTGATTGCAATTCAAAAAGTGTGTAAAGATGCTATCTTTAATGGATTAATTAATGCAAAACCCAAATCTTTGGTGATTAATATATCGAGAAGGGTTATATGGATGATTAAAGTTGATATTAACCTGTTAATCATAAAAAAAAGATACATTAAGATTGAAAAGGATGAAATTTGCATGTAATTGGTTTAATTTAGAATTCCATGTACATGAATGAGCTTTAATGGGCCTTGAAACCCTAAAGTTAGTTAATGTGACTCTTAATGGCTTTAATTATTCAAATTCATGATTAAAGTGGAGATATGATGGTTGTAAGCCTTTTCAAGTATAAAGATTCCTAATTGTGGGTAAATACCCTTGATATGGAAATTAGGGTTTTCTAATGGTTAAAGGTGGAATTAGTAATAAATAGAGATAAGTTGCTAATCCGGAAGGAACCTGTGACAGGATCAGGTATTGCAGAAGGCTCAGGGTTGCACAACGTGTGCACCCTCATATATATATTACTGAGACAATTACAGAGAGGTCCATATATAAAGGAAAATAACAAAACAAATAACATGCTTAAGTAAAACAAGAAATATCTAATGTAACACTCCCCCTCAAGTTGGAGCATAGATGTCAATCATGCCCAACTTGTCCAGCAGCATGCAGAACTGTTTCTTAGCCAAGAGCTTGGTGAAGATATCAACCACTTGGTCTTCAGATCGTGTGAAAGGAGTGCAGATCTTGCCAGCAAGAATAGACTCTCTGATAAAGTGGCAATCAACCTCGATATGTTTGGTGCGCTCATGATAGACAAGATTATTTGCAATGAAAATGGCAGCTTTATTATCACAATGCATAGGAATGGCCGATGAAGACTCAATCCCAAATTCTTTCAGAAGAGAACGCACCCATAGCAACTCACAAGCAGTATGGGCCATGGCCCTGTACTCAGCCTCAGTACTAGACCTGGCCACCACATTCTGTTTCTTGCTCCTCCAAGTAACAAGATTGCCCCCTACAAAGGTGCAATAGCCAGAAGTAGACTTTCTATCAACTTTGCTGCCTGCATAATCAGAATCAGAATATCCTTCAAGAACACAGTGCCCATTTTTTTTTATAATGAAGTCCCTTGCCAGGAGATCGTTTTAAGTATCTCAAGACTTGGCATGCAGCATCCCAGTGACATTGTCTAGGTTTGTCGAGGTATCTGCTAAGAAGACCAACTGCAGTAGCAATGTCAGGACGAGTAACAGTCAAGTAGATCAATTTACCAATCAGCCTCCTGAATTTTTTATGATCAGTAAACGTAGCAAAAGAATCATCATCCCAATTGACATTGGGATCAAGAGGAGAATCTGAAGGTCTAGCACCAAGCATACCAGTCTCCTGCAGTATATCAAGAACATACTTTCTTTGTGAAAGAACCAAGGCATTAGAATTTCTAGAGACTTCTATGCCAAGAAAGTACCTGAGTCTACCTAGATCTTTGGTAGCAAAATGCTTGCCCAAGTGATCTTTAGTAGCCTGAATACCAAGAATGTCGCTGCCAGAAATAATAATATCATCAACATATACAATCAGAACAGTAATACCAGCAGAAGACTTTTTTGTGAAAACAGAATGGTCAACTTGTGACCTCAGAAAGCCAAACTCAATCATAATCCTGCTCAGTTTATCAAAGCAGGCACGAGGACTCTGCTTGAGCCCATAGATAGACTTCTTTAGCCTGCAAACTTTGTGAGACTCCCCCTGAGCAACAAACCCAGGAGGTTGCTCCATATACACCTCCTCCTGTAAATCACCATATAGAAAGGCATTTTTCACATCAAACTGCATAAGAGGCCAGTTCAGATTCACAACAACAGATAAAAGAATCCTGACAGAGTTAAGACGAGCAACAGGAGAAAAAGTCTCAAAATAATCAATGCCATAAGTCTGAGTGTATCCCTTCGCAACAAGCCTTGCCTTCAACCTCTCAACTGTACCATCAGGTTGATATTTGACTGCATAAACCCACCTGCAGCCTACAGGCTTACACTGAGGAGGTGGATCCACCAGCTCCCAAGTGTCTCTGTCAGTAAGAGCAAGCATCTCATCATTCATCGCAGATGTCCAAGCTGTGCTTTTCAAAGCTTCCTGAACATTCTTTGGAACAGCCACAGCAGATAAGGCATATACAAAATTGCTGGAATGAGTATTTAGATGAGCAGTCGACACACACTGAGCAATGCTATGGGAAGTACAAGAACGAGTACCCTTGCGGAGAGCAATAGGTACGTCAAGATCAGAGTGTACCTCAGGAGCAGCAGAACCTTCTGGAGGAGAAGATTGGTTGTCTTGGGGGGGTACATTTGTGGAAGGTGCTTTATTCCTGCGTTGATAAACAATAAGAGGAGGATCTTGCTTTGCATTAGTTTCAGTGTCAGTGCGATCAGGCATACAGTCAGCAATAACAGGTAAAGGAGGAGCCAGAATATCAGTCTGCAAACTATCTCCTACTGAAGAGTAATACGGTGTGTCCTCAAAAAAGACAACATCATTACTAGTAAACCATTTTCGAGTGCTGGGATTATAACATCTGTAACCCTTTTGAGTCCGAGAATAGCCCAAAAAAATACATTTAGCAGCTCGAGGAGACAGCTTATCAGAAGTAGGTCCAAGCAACCGAACAAAGCAGGTACACCCAAAGATTCTAGGAGGCACAGGAAACATAGAGGTGTCGGGGTGTAAAACTTGGAATGGAATTTTATTCCCAATAACAGACGATGGCATTCTATTAATCAGAAAACATGCAGTCAAGATAGCTTCAGGCCAATAAGATCGGGGCACATGAGAATGCATCATTATTGTTCTGGTAACTTCTAGTAAGTGCTTATTCTTTTGCTCAACAACACCATTTTGTTGTGGGGTATAAGCACACGATGTTTGATGAAGAGTACCCACTGATTTACAGAAAACAGCTCTGATACCATGTGACAGGATCAGGTATTGCAGAAGGCTCAGGGTTGCACAACGTGTGCACCCTCATATATATATTACTGAGACAATTACATAGAGGTCCATATATAAAGGAAAATAACAAAACAAATAACATGCTTAAGTAAAACAGGAAATATCTAATGTAACAGAACCTAAGATGATAATTGGGCCTAATGATCTTGTCATGAATTAAAAAGGATAAAAATGGTAGTTTTAGTGTAAGAGAGGCACAATGGACTTAATTGTTGGCTAATTGTGCCTATAATATGAGATTAAGGTTAAATGTTGTTAAACGATAACCTTAATATCTTTTGTGAAGAATAGATGAGATAATTAGGGTTTGAGAATAATTGTATAAAATTAGGGTTTAAAATAGTAAAAATGAAGTGAAACCCTAATTGTAATGGAAACCCTAAAAGTGGATTAGAAACCCTAGGAAGCGAGCTAAGTTTAATAGATCTTGATGGTATGATTAATAATAGGAAATTGTATGCATATTTCAGGATCTCATAATGTGCTTGCCTGCCTATTTGGATTTCTTGATTGATTGAATTATTCTATCTCAAATCAGCCTGACAGGTATGTGGTTACGCTTATGGATAATCGCTTTAGTTTCACGGCGATTCCCGAACATTTTTATCGGTTGCCTGAAAATAACTGCTTGGATGACTTTTATTTCATGCAACTATAAAGTGACTATGATTATCACCATAAATATGTGTACATGACTGGCCCAGATCCTGGTCCTCTGTGGCTTTGCTAATGATGAAAATGGTAATCTGGTAAAGGGTCGACCTGATAAGTGAGACCATCAGGTTATCAAGAGTTAGGGATTGGGCTACCTATGGGTAGTGCCATGCGACTCTTTAACACAACATGAGTTAGGGATTGGGCTACCTATGGGTAGTGCCATGCGACTCAACCCTAGATATTGATCTACCTGCTAGGTAGGATCATGCAGGGTTTAATGGGGATCTACCATAAGGAAGGTAGCATCCAGGTCCACTGCAGGGACAACGCAGAGGTCAGGGTATGTATGGATTGAGCAGTCATGTTTAAAACGTAAAGTTACTTGTTAAACTGTAATCGACTGCAATATGTTGTTACAGTTAATTGCACGATTATTGTTTCCCCCACATACCAACTTTATGCTGACCGACGTTTTGTTTGTCGGCGTTTTAGGTTCAAGTGAAACGAACAAACAGTAAAGTGGCATATGTGGAATTAAATGAGAATTAAAGTACAAAGGAGGATTAGTTAGAATAGACTCTAGATGTGGATAAAAGTAGATATCCAAGTTTTTGAAAAAGGTATCCAAAGTTAATTTTTTTAATTACAACCTCTCAGTTTAGTTTAGTAGAATTTGATAATTATTATTGATTATTTGTTGAACCTTTGATCCGGAAATTGGGATAACGGCTCTGACCCCTTGGTCTCCCTTAATTGGGGGTTACTCGGAGGCGAGGTCATTACACTCTTCCATAGGGCTGAGGAGGAGAAGGCCCCCATCCACCATTGCTAAGACCTCTGCCCCGTCCACGAGTAGAGTTACCACGCCCTCGTCCAACAACAACTAGAGCAGCCGACTCTTCTTTGGTAGCAGAAGACACCGGGCGAGATAGCCGAAGATACACATCATCCAACATGGGTAATGGTGCTGATGTAAGGATTTGTTGACAAACAACTTCATAGTGAGGTGGCAAGGATGCTAAAAACCAGCATAGCTGGACTTCATCTTGTTGTTCTTGTAGTTTAGTGAGATCAGTCGATAACATATGATGGAGTTTGAGCTTCCCCCAAATACCTTTGAAGGTATCAAAATGTGAAGCAAATGAGGTAGCATTGTCAATTCTTAGAGAATGCAGGTGTTTATAGAGCTCAAAAACTCGGGAGGCATTTCCCTTACTGGAATAGACTTGAGCAATATGATCTCAGGCCTCCTTGGCAATGTCAGTAAACAGGAGATTGGTGGATACATGGGATTCACATCTATTTAGAATCCAAGATAGAACTTGAGAATCACATTCTGCTTATTTCTTATAGTCATCTTTCTTTTTGTCAGGCGTTTCATCTTTACGAGGAGACTGCTCGGTGAGATGCTCAATTTGCCCGATGAGTGAGCATAAATCTGAAAGGATCGTGCCCACAAAATGTGGTTGGATCCATTGAACTTACAGAAATAACACATCTAGCATGTATCTCCAAGATCTCAGAGGAAGATGAACCCATGAAGCAAAAGTGATATCCAAAGAGTCTCCAGAAGCAACAACACATCGTGTCTAGGAAGGGACACGACGTGTCAGAGAACTGTAGAAAGTTTCCTGGAATGGCACACACCATGTCAAAAATAAGACAACGTGTCAGGGTGCAACAGATAGTCGCCTGGAATGGCACACGACATGTCAAAAATAAGACACGACATGTCAGAGAGCAGCAGATAGTCGCCTGGAATAGCACACGACGTGTCAAAAAATAAGACACGACGTGTTTAGATGATTTGCTGGTTTGAGACACATCGTGTCAAATAAAGACATGGCGTGTCAGATGTCAGGGCAGCAACAGATCAGAGGATTTGCCGGATTGAGACATGGCGTATCAAACAAAGACACGATGTGTCAAAGGTCGGGCAGCAACAGATCAAGAGCAGAAATGACAAATCCGGAAAAATAAGGTTAAAGATGATCTTGAGTAGGTGGCAAATACTATGATTCACCAAGAGGAAGGGCGATATTTTGGATATACCTAATCATACCACTAATAAAGCGAGCAGAGCCCTAGAATAGGCGATCATGGATGATCGTAGCTCTGCCGAAAGGTTCTTCCAAATAACAGTTCTTTAGGGCATAAGAACCTTGTAAAGACCGTTGGCCATATCCCTAGATCCTCTTGTTGGAGAAGAGGATAGGGCTAGAAAAAAACTTAGATCTCCTTAGGAGTGATCAACAACGGAAGTGAAGTTGGAGGATGTACACACTGGCGGCAGCTAACGGAGGGAGAGAGAGAGAAGGCGGCGGTGGCGGGTGGAGATTAGGGCTAGGTGACCTGCTCTTATATCATATGGAAGTATGTTGTGTTTTCTATTACTCACAAAAGGAAAATCCGCTCCTATAAATAGGAGGCTGTATAAGGAAGCGAACTGAAAACCCTAATGGGCCTCTTTATATAAAGGCCCATGTTACAAAATAAAGGAAAGACTTAAACATAAATACATAAAATAGTAAATGCAGTAAAATATTTCAATAAACACAGAGTGTCAACAATATTCAAAAGGTCGATCTTCCAAAATCGCCGGATAATACGTGTCCTATATTTAACACGATGTATTATTGCCATACACACTGTGTCAAGTCGAGTACACGTCATGTTTCTTGCCTGTTTGGTGTTATTCTCTTGATCCAATCTCAATATGGGAGACGAAAAGCCAACAGTTCCGCTACAATCGTCTACAACGATCAATCTCAGATAACTTATGTGAAGCTTAACTCACAAAATTATCTTCTCTGGATGAATGCTATTTACATTGTTCTTGAATCACATGAGAAGGTGGATCTTATTGAATCGGTAACTCCTGATGAAAGTAGCAAAGACTACTCTGCTTAGCGGAAAAACAATGAGCTGGTGAAGTCATGGTTTTGGAATAGTATGGAGCCTCAAATTGCTTCCAGATTTTTGTTCTAGTCTAGAGCCAAACAAATCTGTGAAGCTGCAAAGAAGCATTTCTCTCACAAGAAGAATGCTCTCCGTCTTTATACTGTTTATGACCATCTCTTTGAAGAATGACAAAATAGTCGCTCTCTAGAGGATTATTTTGGTACCGTACAATTCATTTCTCAAGAACATAGCTTCTACTAGCCGCTGAAGACTGATGATAAGATGAAAGATCGAGATGATCTAGAAACGGCAAGGTTTTTATCCGGCTTAAATCCTGTTTGTGCGTCAGCCAAGAGTGTTATTCTTGCCACAGACAAACTACCAAGCCTTGAAGAAGCTTTTGTGAGGATTCGACAATCTTCTTTTGAGTCTATTTCTGCTACTCTAGGAGAACAACATTATGAGAATCATGCCTCTCTTGCTGTTGCTGGCGCCGAAGGAACTGGATGAGGTGTTGTCATACTTGTCTAGGCGGATAGGCGGTCCTTCTCACCCAAGGGAAGCCTAGGGGGACTAGGAGGCTAAGCGTTTCTATGCGTACTTATATTTGTTTATATTTTACATATATATAAATGATCATGCGTATACATTTAGCTATACTCAAATATATACATCCATATATACATTTGTGTTGGTTACCCCTAAGTTTAATCAATCATTAATTCACCTACAACACACATGTCATGACCTAAGCTAGTCCCATTCAACCTCAATTTGACCTATCATGATCTAAATTGGACCTAATTTAACTTAGTATGCCTTAATTTGGCCTAAGTTAGACATATTTTGACATACCAATACCTAATCAGATGTAACTTCCCTATTTTGTCCTACACTGACCTAAGTGAGCCCTAATTTGCAAAATGAGATCTGATTCCCCAAATAAGACATGATTACCCCAAATTAGACCTATTTCCCCCCAAATAAGACCTAATTTGCCCAAATTAGATCTGATTTTGCCTAAATCAGATCTATTTCTTTCCTAAAATAACTAAACTTGATCTAATTTGACCAAATTCAGATCTAATCCATGCTAATTTGTTCTTTAAGTGTTTTAATTTGGGATTAAAAGCCCTTAGGCATCCACTTTAGTTATCTAAAAGCCTAGGCGCCCAGTTTAAGGCGACCGACCTAGAGCCCAAGGCGCCTAGGCGCCTAGGCCGGAGCCCGGATAACACATAGTGCTGGTCGGGGACGAGGCAATCGTCCTAGAGACAAATGTACATTATGTGGGACACTGGGACATACAGAAGAAAAATGCTACTCTAAGCATGGTCAACCCCCTGTTTGTGCCGCACATTATACGACTACTTCGTCGGGACCATCTGCATCTGGAGCCTTTAATCAAGTGCAATCAGAGGTTACAATTTCCAAGGAGGAGTATGACCGTTTTCTTCAGGCTACCCATCAAGCTTCTCTTGGCTCTTTCGTCAATCTGGTTTTAGACACAGGTAGCCAGGGACTTCACTTATTGCCTCTCATCCATCTTTTACATGGGTGGTTGATTCTGGGGCCTCTCATCATATGATGGGTATACAATTTATGCTTCTCTCTTTCGACTCGTTTATTCCACATTCTTATGTGAAACTTGCCGATGGTTCTATCAGGCGAGTCCAAGCGTGTGGCACTGTACAAGCATCATCCGATTTGACTTTATAGTCTGTACATGATGTACCAGACTTTTTGTTTAACTTAATGTTTGTTGCTAAGCTAGTTGATTCTTTGCATTGCTTGGTAATTTTTGGAGACTTTCTTTATGTTACAAGATCCTAGGAGCTGGAAGACGATTGGTGGGGGATCTAGGAAAGGTGATCCCTACTTCTTTAAAGGTGGTCGCCCAGCTCGCTAGATTCCTTCTACCGTATCTACAATTTTCAACTGCTCTCCCTTGCAATGGCATTGTTGCTATTGGCATCCGTCGTTGTAGTGTCTTCAAAAGCTTGTTCCAGGCTTAACATCCATAAAGTCGTTAGTGTGTCAATCATGTTAACTAGGCAAGCATCATGGCATTTCCTTTCCGAGTCGCACTGTGAAACACTCTAAGCGTCCTTTTTACCCTATTCACAGTGATGTTTGGGGTTCTGTTAAAGAGCCAAGTTATAATAGCTTTAGATATTTTGTCTTTCATTGATAATTTCTCCCGAATGACTTGGGTATACTTGCTTAAGTCTTGGGATGAAGTTTTGTCTGTCATTTGAACTTTTCATTAGTTAATAAAAATTCAGTTTGATGTTCATATAATGATTCTTCACATTGATAATTCCCTAGAGTATATTCAAAAGACTGTCTCCATTTTTTGTAACTCTGTTGGCATGATTCACCATTTGACTTGTTCTCATGCACCACAACAAAATGGGGTGGCTGAGCGCCAAAACCGCCATTTACTTGATGTAGTACGTACACTACTTTTTCAGATATCCGTGCCAAAGAAATATTGGTCTAATGCTCTGTTCTCTGTGTGTTTTTTGATTAATCATCAGCCATCTTCTGTCTTACATGGGGCTTCCGCCTTATCCGTTTTAGATAATAAAGGACCTACTCTGGCTCAGTATCACTTCGACCGAAATCCACTCACATGTTGTATTGACTTTAGTCATCTCTTTTTAAACCGAGTATAAATTCGCATATAAACTTTATATGGAAGACTACCTGAGTGTATATTACATAAAGTTCTTGTTTAATCATTTATACAGAAATCTGTTTGGTAATAAAAAATATGAATAAAGATCTTCCAAAATTCGTTTAATGGAGTTTAAATTGGAAGGCGTGATTTCTGTTCCCATAATAAATGCTAATTTATTAAGCAATGTTGTCAATGTTCGGGACAATCCTACTAGAGCTTGTTTGCAAAAAGGTATTGCCAACAACAATGGTATTTTATGAAAAAATTCCTGGCCTGGTCGCTATGCTGAGGCCTCTGACCCCATTTAGGGACATCTACATAACCACACTGCTGGGAAGCTGAAGATGTCTAAGTTGCTGCTGCTGTTTGCTTGGGGAACAAGCTAGAGGGAGCTTCTGCAGGGGCTTCAAGACCACTGGTACATGCAAGCAAGTGATCAAGGACTCTGGCATGGTTAGAAGATGCTAGCTATCAATTTGGCTCTGCATCTACCATTATGTATCAGATCAGGTGACTGATTCCTTAATCTCTTCCAATGAGGGTAATTCTGAATCAGCTCATATAGCTAGGCTGCTGCAACCATTTTTGGATGTTGCTACAGTTCTGATGCCAAGGGTTGACATTGATGCCTGGTGCTGGTGTTCAGATGACCCGAGTAAGATGTTTAGAAAGGCTGCTGGTTTGAAGTTCAATGGTTGGTACTTTGCCTTTTATCTGTTGATACATTTTCTTAGGTTATTCCTGTGCATCTCTTTTATTTTCAGTGATTAAAATCCGAGTACCACATTCTTTCTCTGTTGCTACAACTAGCCAGGTTGCCTCCTTGTTATGGAGATCCTTCTATGAATGGCATCGACCTTGTCCTGTTCTAGTATAGCCACTAAAAAGCACAAAAGGAAAACATCCTTTTCGAAGCAACACATTGACTATTGCAGTAGCTGGAGTAGGGATAACATCCTATAATGTATGACTTCTCAAAATCGCCTTGGATTTTTCAGTTTTCTATCTTCATATTTGTAGGTGTACTAATCTTATTTTTCGGTTGCTAAGTTGAACTACATATCTGTTAATTTGTTGAACTGTTGCTGCTGCAATGACATTTACAATGATGCAGCTACTAGAAATTTAAGTATTAATGACAAAAATCACGACAACATAATATATTTGCCAAAGTAGATGCACTAAAAGGGACAACTATCTTATCTCGTCCCTATTGCCAGAGTTAACTACAACATTTTTTTCTGCTGTAACCAATATGCTTATTCTGTCGTTAAAATTTACACTCTGACAAAACAAAATTTAGCAGCATTCCAACTACCCGCCACGGGAATTTTTTGTAAAATGTAAGGATTGACTTGCTAAATAGCATAGTTTTCCGCTAACCCGCTAAACTGACATGACGCTAGTTTTTGCAGTAGTTCCTGTTTACTCCATTTGAATTTTATTTTTCCGCTCACGCCGCCCCCTTTCTTCCCCTTGCCGCAATTTCTTTTACTTCTTCCCGCTCGGATGATACTTGATTCATCTGTCACCGTCCCCAAATCTGCTCTGGCATCTCTTGCCTGCTATAGTCTCACCCGGCCTCATCTTCCATTCTCCTTCCTTAATGTCCCCTCTGAACTCCACCCTAATGGAAAAGTAGAGTGACAACTTCTGTTTGCAGCTCAAGGATCGTAGGACAGCACCGTCTGGATATTGATTTCCCTGATTTTCACTGGGGACCAGCATATAAATGTATTGGTGCTTGGGACTTCCGTGACAAATAAAGGGGGAAAATGGGTTCCCTCTTGTCGAGTGACATCAGCAACGTCGCCACGGTTGCTTAAGAGACTCCCACACCGGCCATTTTTCACCCTCCAGATCCCATAGGTTGGTACTCTCCTAGGTGTATGTAGATAGAAGGTAGATGGAATGGAAGACCCAAACCCAATGCTTGCTTGTTCTCTGAGGCCGTTAGTTCCGAGAATCTTAGGTATGTTGTTAACATGCTAGGTTTCTATTGCTTCTTTTTAATATCGTCAATGGCTTTCACTTTAATATGGAAAGTATCTTTTTGTTGATATAAATACCCAATCTCCGTGCTTAATACACACCTGTGTGAAATATAAGTAAAACATTTTCTACTTTACAAGATGCGTTACGATGTCTGTTGTGCAAAACCAACTTTTGAGAAGTCAAAATTTTCTTCCACAATCAGGACATAAATACCACATGATACTGTATTCAAATATAAAGTTGAACTCCCTTCATATATGTTCATTATATGCGGCACTCATACCATATCTGAATAAAAAGTATCTTTAACTTAAATATGTTTCATTTTACGTGTCTACTCATTATTGCTCATTTAAAATTCTGTGGAAGACAATTTTCAAGAAACCATAAATCTGAAATCAATCACCTAAACTAGGAATTTTAAGAATTGGGGAGTACTTAGGAAAATGAGTTCCTCTAAACATAAAAAAAGAGAGTTGTTGTAAACATACATTTATGCTTTACCAGTTGAATTTGAACGATCCGTGGTTAATGATTTTGAATTACGTGGAACCAACACCACAAATGGATAATGTTCAATAAACTCATTAGTATATATGCCTTATGCTTCATGTTTTATTTATGCTTTAGACTTGTCTTTGTTTTTAGCTTTTCTTTTATCCATATTGCTTGCTTTTGTTTCACTTACTCTCTTATCCTATAAAAGTTGGTGCATTGTATTTGGTTCAGACATATCAAATAAAGACTTTTCTTATTCTATATGGTATCAGACGAGTTTGATTCCCCTTGTTAAAGTGTCTATATTAGTCTATTAGTTAAATAGGCTAATTCGTTTAGTGGGCCTTTATATTCCGGCCTGTCTAGTTTAGATTACTTGGGTCCTAAGTAATAGGGCGTCTCTCCTCCTATATAAAGGAGAGGCCGTCAGTCTTTGTAATTATCGATTTCTATTCAATCAATCTCATATTTTAACATGGTATCAGAGCAGTCGCTCCTGAGGGAACCCTAATCCGCCGTCCCGCTTCCCTCTCTCTCCAAGCCGCCGTCTTCTCCCTTCAAGCCACCGCCGCTCCTTTCTCCAAGAGAACAACCGGGCGAGCGCCCGCCTGCGGGCGGCCGTAGCCGCCATCACCATGGCTTGGCCGGCTGCCCGCTAGGCATATCCCGGCCTCCATGGTCATCTCTATTTTCTATTCTTTCATTCTTTCCATACAACACCTCCGCTGCCTATCATAGCAGTCGTCCTCCATCATCATCTGCAACAGTCGCCGCCTTAGGCATCCGCCGTGGTAATCTCCTTCCGCCATCTGAAACCAACAGCTCCGCATCCACCGTCAGCAACAGTAGCCACCAACAACCATCTCCGCAGTATCGCCAACCATCAGAAATCATTTCCCATCCGCAAGGAGCAGCTATCTCCATCTGCCGCAGCAGCCCAGCCGCCGCCGCGTCGATACTATTGACCTGAGCGTCGATAGTATCGAGATCAGTCCAGACGCAAAGTGCATTCCGTCGATACTATCGACAATTCCGTCGATACTATCGAGATCACTGCAGTCGGAAAAAGACCGCCGTTGCTACTATCGACATTTTCGTCGATGGTATCGAGATTTAATCAGTCGTTCGTTTGAAGCCTTTATCGCCGCTTTGGAGAGGCTCTGCCTTGGCTCCGCATGCAATTTCTCCGGAGTCACGCAGGAGACCCTTTGTCATCTCATATGTTGCGACAAAGTGCTTCATCAGCCGAGCGTCATATCCAACCATCATACGCAAGCTGCTGCTCCTCCACTTCATCATCATCCCGACGATCTTCATCCGCAAGTTGCTGCTGCGTTGTGCGTCATCATGCTACTTCTGCCATCTACAGTAGGCGATGATCACCCATCACTCTCCACCGCTACCAAACAACCATGTTTACTACCCCCATATGCATTATCCCTGTCTCTATTCGGATCCTTAATCGGTCCTATCTTTTGCTAATCGGATCCAATTTAGAGCCTAATCGGGTTTTCTTTTCGGGTCGAGATTAGATCCATTTATTTTTCTATCCGGATCTCATGTTGACTCATTTAGTATACTCTCTTTGGCTATCAGTTTCATTCTCCACATATTACCCATCTCCATTTCACATATTCCTCTCTTTTTCCACCATTTTCTTTCCCACCCCCCATATCGTATGTGTATCCCTTTTCCACATTACGGAGGGGGGGTCATATATCCAGTTCTCCACACCAAACACTCACTCTTGTCGTATTTGGTGTGCGGGGGGGATAAAGAGGAGAGAAAGAGATGAGAAGGAAGAGAGAGCGAGCATGAGAGCATATGAGAGAATGTATGAGAGAGAGAGTATGAGATGAGATGAGATGATGATATATGTATTCAGATTATATATATTCCAGGCTATCTTCATGGAGCTTCACATTGTTCAGCACACCAGTTCTCTACTTGAGCCAGCAGTGAAGATCCAACGTCGACACCATATCCGTTGTTGATGATGTATTCCTTCAGCTGCATTCACATGAGACAGATGAGTGTTTCCTCAGAAGCTCAGAGTTTTATCTTCACCGAGCTGCTTCATCACGTCTTCTCCGAGCCGTATCTGCTGTATCGACATCGCCCGTAGCTGATCCTCTTGGGACTTTCCTTGATGGATGATATCTACTTTATTGATTAAGGGGGAGTAACGTATTTTGTATGTGAGTGATATTTATCTTCATCTTTCATTTATCATTTCTTCGAGTCCTGTAACTCTCCAAGCTCGGACATGTGTTTCACCCATGCTCCAGCTTGAGGGGGAGTGTTAAAGTGTCTATATTAGTCTATTAGTTAAATAGGCTAATTAGTTTAGTGGGCCTTTATATTCCGGCCCGTCTAGTTTAGATTACTTGGGTCCTAAGTAATAGGGCGTCTCTCCTCCTTCTATATAAAGGAGAGGCCGTCAGTCTTTGTAATTATCGATTTCTATTCAATCAATCTCATATTTTAACACCCCTTAACCCTAATGCTTCCCAACTAGTTTCTCTAAGCCGCCGACCCCCGCCATCATACCCTGCTCCTGCCTTCCCGCCGCCACCCTCTCTCCCTGCCCCTCTTTCTATCACCACCACCTACCTCCCTCCTTGCCTTCTGCGCCCCACCTCCGCCCTCTCTCCCTACCCCTAATTCCACCTCCAATGCCTTCCTTCCCCCATCTGCAACCAACATCACCCGCCACCACAGCCCCTCCCTGTCCTCCAGCCATCCACCCTCCAACAAAATTCCCTCCAGCTAAGCGCTCCCACCCTTTAGCCTTTCTACCCCCGATGTCATCCTACACCATCCACCCACCCTTCTCTCCCTTTCTGCCGCCGTCCACACCTCCACCCCCACCTCCCTCCCTCCCTTCTTTCTCCACTGCCGCCCTCTCTCCTTGCCCCTATTTACGCCGCCACTCCCTGCCTTCCCCCACCCACGACCAACACCAATTGTCGTCGACACCCCACCCCCTCGCTACCCTCCAACCATCCACCCTCCACCAAACTCCCTCCAACCAACCACCCCTGCTGATCCAAATATGTTACTTCTGTCTGTTTCCACTATGCAGGTTTCTCAGATCTAGTGATCCAGATCTGTTACTAAACTCTGATGCCCCTATGCGGGTTTCTCAGATCTGATGATACTGGTGCTTATTCTAACTCTGTGCACGTCATTGCCCTGCTTTTAATGGCAATTACAGATCCTCGATTTTTGTGTGTTACGACTATGAAGCTTGATAGATCAAACTATCATATTTGGTCGTCATCTTTTGAACTCTATTTCAAAGCCCAAGGGCGTTATTCCCATATCTCTTCTACTGCTCCGGCCAATCTAATGCCTCAGCCAATGAAAAAGCCAATCAATCCCACACTCAATGGACCAAAGATGATTTCAATGTAATGACTTGGTGGTAAACAATGCCGAATCAAAGATCAGTCAGTCTCTGCTCTACCTTCCGAATGCCAAAGCCATGTGGGATCAACTATCCCATGTCTACTCTCACCAACGAAATTTGAAGGTCTTCGAGATCTTCAAGAATCTGGTAAAAAGGAGTATTCGACTGATGGATCTGTCGAAGACTATTACAACTGGTGCTTAGCCCTTTGGGATGAATACAAAGTCTATTATCCTCTATTCTGACATCAAGGAAGTTCAATGAATGGAGTTCAATTGGTTCAGTTCTCGCTCATTCTCTGGTGTTATAAACCAAATCTTATCCAATGATCCCTTGCCTACACTAAGGGTTGTTCTCAAGCGCGTTCAACGCCTTCCATCCATGTCTTCCCTATCTAGCGATTGATGCTTCTTCTGATGACTCAGTCCTTGTGACCCGCTCCACTGAGTCTGGTAGAGGCAGTGGACGTGGCCGCGGTCGCAGTCGTGGTGGTCGTTCTTCTGATACTCTTGGATTTGGACGAGGACAACGTCCTATTGCTCACCGCTTCTACAACTTGTTTGGGCGCACGAACCACAATGAGTACTGCTATTGGGAAAAACACAGTGCACTTGCGTGGGCGAACCATGTCACCTCTGATACTTCTGAAGATTTCTCTCCTGCTGCCTCCAGTTCTACCCAATCCATGGTTGAGTGGATCTGCTTGGAGTTTGAGAAACTCCTTCAGACTCGTCCTCACAGTCGCCTGCTCAAGATGGAGGTTCTTCTTCCTTACTTGCTCCTCCTGCACCTTCTGGTAAAATAAATGGGTTATTGACTCAGGTGCTTCTGCTCACATATCTGGCCGCTCTGAACTATTTTCTACTTTATCTAAAACAACTAGCATTCCACCAGTAACAATGGAGGATGGAACTCAGTCTCCGGTGCATGGCATCGAAGTATATCTCTCATCCATAATCTGCCATTAAAATAAATGTTATATGTTCTAAGATATCTGGGGACCTTGCTCTGTTACTAGTCTGTCCGGATTTTCCTATTTTATGACTTCTATTGATGACTATTTTTGGGCAACTTGGTTGCTTCTTTTAAAGGATCACAATAATATTTTGGAGACACCACTTTTTTCAATAAAATCCAAACCCAATTCAATACAACTGTCACAATCTGTAGAATTGATAATGCCTTAGAAATCATGCACACATTTGTTGCTCTGTTTTGAAATGTTCTGGGTACCATCCACTAGACTTCCTGCTCTTACACACCGTAACAAAATGGTGTGGTAGCACATAATTAAATGTCAAATTTCGATGTTGTGTCCTATGGCCCATAAATAGAAATTTTACAAATTTTCACATGAAATTCGAAATTTACTGCCCTAAGGATTTCGACGACCAAATTAGCGAATTAAATCATGAAAATTTACCAGGACGATCTAAACGCCAAGATCTACTCAAATATGCAATAATATTTCATATTGGATATGTGTGGGGGGGTCTCCCACATTAGTGAGTGAAGGAAGCTGAACAATTTTGACAGAATTTCGATGGCAATTTCTATGGCAAAATAAAGGAATTAACTTATGAAATTTTGCAAACACAATGTTGAGACATAAACGCACTAGACTATATAATACATTTATATGTTTAGAGGTTAGGGTGGGATACATGTCCTAATGAGTGAGTGCTCAAATGAAAAAAAATGTCAAATATGCTAGACAATTAGTATGTTAAAAGCTTCAAGTTACAACTTAGAATTTCAAATTTACAGTTACAAGTTCCAAACTTACCAACTACAACTTGTATAAGTCTAATGTTAGCATTTTAACTAGGTTACATGAGACATTTATGCATAGATCCAAGAAAGAACTTTGTTATTTTTGGAGTGTTTCTCCATATTCTATAGAAGAGTACAAATTGATGAAGGTAATGTAGATGTTCTAGGGATAGGGGAAACATACCTTAGAATTAAGAAAATAGCCTTTAGAAGTAAGAGATTAAAAAAAAATTGCCAAAATACCCAAGATGTAGCATTATCAGCTTTTGGAACAAATTTCTCGAAATTCAATTTGTGTTTCTGTACCATTTCGCGAAATTTCACCATTTTTGTCGAAATTTCGCACCTAACGTCAAAATTTTTGCGAAATTATGTCCCATCCCTGCATTTGTGTGTTTCACATGTCCAATCGTAGGTTTTGATGACCGATTGCAAAAAAAAAAATGAAATTTCGAGCAAAATTTCGCAATTTAGATCGAAATTTTGTTCCATGCGTGGTAGAGAGAAAAAATTGTCATCTTCTTGAAATAGCACACACTATTCTTCTTCACTATAATGTTCCTAAAAGTTGTTGTCCTGAAGCTGAATCTACAACGTGCTACGTAATTAACCACATGCCCTCTTCTGTCTTAAAAACTCAAGTCCCTTTCTCTCTTCTGTATCCCGATGCACCTCTTTTCTCCGTACCTCCAAGCATCTGTGGCAACATTTGTTTTGTTAAGAATCTTCGCTCTGGGATATCTAAACTTGACACCCGCTCCATTAAGTGTGCTTTTCTGGGATATTCGAGAACCAAAAAAGGATATTAGTGTTATGATCCTGCCAAAAGACAGTGATTTGTTAGTATGGATATAATCGTTTTTGAACACATGCCATACTACCCTAAAAATGGGTTTGCTTATCTAGTGATCTATTGGATCCCACCCTACTACTTCAAGTGGTGGAAGATGATCTCAGTGAAGTAACTGAAGTTCTTTCTCCTCTACAAGTTTATCAGAAAAGACCCAAAGTTATAGTCCCCTCCATGGCCCCTCAACAATCAACTCTTCCTTCGTCGGCAGATCACAAAACCTCTCAGGTAACTTCTGACCTACATCTTCCCATTAGTCAAAGGAAAGATGTTCGTTCCTGCACTTAGCATCCAATTAGTAATTTCTTCTCTACAACTAATATTGGTGCTAGCTTTGCTTGCTTTATTGCTATGCTATCTCTCCTGTTTCTATACCACAAATTGCTACACAAACTCTTAAGCATCCTGCCTGGCGTCAAACTATGGATGTTGAAATGACTGCTCTTTGCGATTGCAAGACTTGAGATCTAGTTGATCACCATCAAGATTGCCCTACAATTGGATGTCGTTGGATATATACTGTTAAATACCAGCCATATAGTTTGATTGAACGGCTGAAGGCACATCTAGTAGCAAAAGGTTATACTCAGACCTATGGGGTAGACTATTCTGAAACTTTTTCCTCCGTTGCCAGACTTAATTGTACAAGTGCTTATATCTATTGGGTGACAATGATTGACCGCTTTTTCAACTTAAAAAACACTTTTCTGCATGGCGGCTTACATGATCAAGGGACACCAAATTGGACCTTATAGAAAGCTTCAGACTTTTTCTTCACCAAAGGAGACTTTGTGGAAGCAAGAGGACAATAGAAGACCTTTAAAAAACGTATAATTGCACACTTTGTAGAAGCCGAGAGCCTTGAAATCAGACTTTCTGGCCTTGAGAATCAAATTCTCTTTGTTGTCATGGATGAAGCAGAGTTCTTGATTTCATCTAAGAAGATATTAATCAACTGAGATCTTGATTAAGACAACTACACGCTTAAGTGGGGACCAAAAGCACTTAATTGTTGTTCTGTACTGTGCTGCTAGCCTGCTACAGTAATTTCGAGCACACTGTGAGAGTGAAGAAGAGCTACTGCTTTCCTCGATGCTCTGTTGTCCCGGACCTTTTAGGACAATGTCATGGGAGTAGGGGTGCCCCACAAGGACCCAAAAATGAGGGAGAAAAGTCTCCCTGTTGCTGCTGGAAGACGAGCAAAGTTGGATGACTAGAACTACTCTGTGCTGTCCTACTAAAAAGAACCTAGGGATCACACTTATGGATTTTTGAATCTTGCTTCTTCCTTCAAGAAGGCCACTGGGGATGAACCGAACCCAAGGGTTGCCTTGACCAAAGACCTGAAGATAAGGGAGCCGTAGTTCCAAGCACAGCCGCCGTACTACAGCAACTTACTGTAGCACGGCTGGAGATGAGTAGAACGGTGGAGATGGCTGGACTACCACCAGATGCCAATTGTGCTGTAGACTGCCTAGGTCTTCCTCAAGGCTCTAATACCATGAGAGGATGTGCGATTGAGGGATAATACCTCGACCACTTCACATAGTCGGGTGCCTGTAAATTAACATACAAGAGACTTTACAGACTCTACACATAGGTCCCTAACTTTTTTACACTGTATGTACATATTAACGGTCGTGTTTCCACACAATCCATATCCCACTTGAGTAGCCAATGGCTTCAACTTTGTGAGAGCACTGGAATCTAAGTTTTTTGGCAATGAACCCTGCTAGTACGTGGCTCCATGAAAACTACAAGATCAGGATTATGACACAAGATAACCTTTTTAATCACATTTTGGGAACTTGTTCTACAGGTTCCTTTAAAATTCCTAGACAACACAATCATAAAAATGATGAGATGTTTGTAGTTCATAAGGATAGGCAGCATCAACTTATCAAAACCTCTTTTTCTGCATTCTTTCTTTTCAGACTTTTTGACAGGGTGTTTGGCTAGCCCCTTTGCCTTGAATAGGGGAAGGTAAATTCTTCAATTATTCTGGAAACTTTCCTATTCCGCAGGGGGGTCCCAACACTCCCACCTGCCTCATTGTAATTGGTTGAGTATTTCTGTTGTGCCGTCTTTTGCTTTGAACCTACTGTCCCAAAGAAAAATCGATTCTCTCAGTTCAAGTGCTTGAAATGTTCTGCAGTAGTCGACGATTTGACTCAATATACTTCTGTTTCTTCTCATCTTTTAGCTCTGGACTGTGTTCCATGTTTCCCCCAGTAATTCTTTCCTCGAAATTATGCAAATTCACCTCCTCAGCTTTATTTTTTCCTCCTTATTTCATCATTTAGCATTTCGTATTGGTTCTTGGATTGTCTATTGTCTTCTTTTTTTATTTGCTGTTTGCATCGTGGCTTGTGTTGAAATCGTTGGAGTGTTGTGCTCCATGCAAGTGATTGTAATCATCAGTTGACTCTGGTCTGTTGGTGTTGGTATCTGCTCGTCGTTTGGTGCATTTCCTCTGTACATGTCCTGCATCCCACAACATAAACAAATACAAGGAAGATTCTTGTATTCAATTTTATACTTTGTCCTTTGCATGCTGATTGCTGGGATAAGAGATTGAGAGCTAGGGTATGATTCTGAGTTATCGGGTCTCATGCATGTCAGGATATTGTTATGTTGGTAATAAACACCATTAACTAGTTAAATGACACTACTCTATCTTGATCTTATCTAGTTAATACGTCTATCACTTTAAATTTTTTGACCAACAACTAATATGCCCCGCATTCGACTAATCAATTAATCTCTATCCTCACACCAGAGTCGTAATGACATCTCGTCTTTATTTAGCACTCACTGCCAACAATGGCATTATACCAGGAAATACACTAAGCTTAAACATATCATTCATGGTGTTGAAAATGACAATGATGTTCATTAGTGCACAACCCCTCATGGTTCTAATTATAAGAAATAAAATATTTGTTTAGCAAGAATGATTTGGTGGCTGCATGCTCGTGGTTTCATCACTGAAAAGGATAGATAACCCACTTAAATAACACTTATCTTATGTGGGCATAAACAAAGTGTTTCACTGATGCAGTCAGAGGTTTTCTGTTTGCATATAAAGAGGTCTGTTTTGGGACACAAACATATGACACGAAATTGTGAGTTGGGAGATTAACAAAGTGTTCCGTTGATGCACCTTCTTTTGGTTGCTTGAATCGATTTGCCTCGTGGTGGTCTTTCCTGACCATATAAAGGCTATATTTGTCTTGTTTCTGGGGTCATTGACTGAAATCCCCTATGTGATTTAAGGTCAGAAAGCCTCATCACCTTCGCCCTATCAATTGTGAACTTCTATTTCCTTACTGTTAAGATCATTATTAGGTGATGCCCAGTTTTTTATCCAAAACATGCAGGACCGGGAATGGAGAATAACTAATGGTATGGGCTTCTTGATTATGTTCCGACTGACTCTTGGTATATAATGTCTTATATGAAACTTTATACAAGAGCTTGTTTTGGTTATACGGCTCGAGGCCTCATTTTCTACTGATTTTCTTGATTCTGTATAGACTGCCGCTTTGGGTTTATAGCCGTAGCTGCTGTAGTTTTATTTTTTTAGAGTTACTGGGGAGAAGCTTAACCTCCACAAGGATATGCATGAACTTACATAAGACCTCCGATATGATTCTGTAATTATTTGTCTCTGCGCCAAAGTGGACGTTCTACTGGAGTTATCTGGAAAGCTCCCTCTTAGGACTTGCATGGGTGTCAAGATCATTATTAGGTGATGCCCAGTTTTTTATCCAAAACATGCAGGGGCAGAATATCTAATGGTATGGGTTTCTTGCTTATGTTCCGACTGATTCTTGGTATATAATCTCTTATATGAAACTTTATACAAGAGCTTGTTTTGGTTATACGGCTCGAGGCCTCATTTTCTACTGATCTTCTTGATTCTGTATAGACTGCCTCTTTGGGTTTATAGCCATAGCTGCTGTAGTTTTATTTTTTCAGAGTTACTGGGGAGAAGCTTAACCTCCACAAGGATATGCATGAACTTACATAAGACCTATATGATTCTGCAATTATTTGTCTCGGTGCCAAAGTGGACGTGCTCTGGAGTTATCTGGAAAGCTCCCTCTTAGGACTTGCATGGGTGTAATTGCTCACATGCAACTTTCCTATGATACAGAGTATTGCACCTTACATTCTTCATCTGAACCACTCTCAACATACCCCACGCCTTCAAAGGGCATGACCAGCTGGATCGTTCTCAAACTTGTCAAGAAGGCACTATTGTCGATGAGATGCTTCTGCTGCAGGTGTTATTAAATTGATTGTGGACACTGCTGTGAATAGTGTCCTGGTTTCCTCGGCTGCTGTTTCCAGAGACAAATGATACAAATTAAAGGGATTGGTTGTTAAATCAGTTAAGAGGGTGATTGTCTCCCCATCATGCTGAATCTTATGCCATGTTGTTTGGTCTCAAGATTGCTGTCTCGCTGTGTCATACCAGGATCATTGTTGGGTTCCGTTCTTATTTTTGTGACAACTAGAGAAATAGTTCTTATTCATCCTACACTACAGTTGAGACCAAAAACATCGAGGCATAGATCTATCCTAGATAACAACCAAGGGTTTTTTTTGTAAATGAAAAGAACAAGGGAGGTGCGTTTGCATAGAATTTTCAGCTATATTATCGGCCATCTCGAGGGATGTATACAACTAAGACCTGGTGTAGAATAGCTTTTGTGGTTTGGAATTTCCTCCAAAGGGGTAGGAGTTTGGATATGGGGGGATGCTCTTGGTTCACCCCTTCAACTGCGGAGCTTGTATCACAGAGGATTACTACCTTTTGCAGCTTTATCTCTACGCATAACTGTATTGCTAGCACAATGGCCAGCAATGTCGCTTCCAGAGCTGTAGTAGCGTGTAGGGGGATGCTTTTACACAAGGCACATCTTCCTAACGACTTTATAATGTGAATGCCTATGCCAGCCTTCTTCAAGCAAATCTGGAAAGCTGCATCCACGAAGAGGGTATAGTCAGGAGCGTCTTGCCTTCTGGAGTCTCTGTAAGGCAACTGTCTATGCACTTTAATAGGCTGTAGGAGGTTGATAATATACTTCATTCTCTCTCAGATGAAAGCTATGTGTGCTGGCATGTTATTTGTGGACCTTTGGTGTAACATGTTGTTCCTGAGATGCCAGATGTGCCAACATGCCACTATGATGAGGACCTTATCTTCATTGCTGTTGCTGGCCTATCTAACATGAGAATCCATTGATGTTCATTCGTAAGAAAAAAGCCATGTGGATGTTGAGGCCTTTCCAGATCAAGTAGCTTGTCCGACAGCCTTTGAGATAGTGGACAAGCGATTCCAGTGCATTGTTGCATGATGGATAGTTAGTGTCAACTTCCAAATGTCTTCTAAGCTTTTCAACATTGGTGAGTATGGCTCGCTGCTGAAGGAGCCATAAAATATGCAGTCATTATGGGACCTTATATATATATATATATATATATATATATATATATATATATATATATATATATATATATATAGTCAGGCTAGAATACACTTGAGTGTACAGATCATACGAATACACTCGAATGTGTTTGCATATCAAAACTATTTTTTGTAAAATGTAAACCATTGATCTTCACCGTCATACTATAACTAGGCTACATACAAATTTTGAACCCATTTGGATGAGTGTAAGTCACTCATCTAAGGAAAACAAAATCGACACACGAAACTAATTTGAAATACATAATTTTTGCAGTCTTTATAACATAACTTATAGATGTCCATATGTGCTCAAATTTTGCGTATGAGCTATTCACAAGATGTTTAAGAAGATCAACGGATTAGATTTTTGAAAAAAATATTGCATCATGAAAAACTACTTGAGTGTATTCTGCTCCGAATATACTCGAGTGTATTCTAGCCTGACTCTCTCTATGTGTGTGTGTGTGTGTGTGTGTATATATATATATATATATATATATATATATATATATATATATAGTCAGGTTAGAATATACTTGAGTATACAGATCACGCCGTACACCCCAATGGTGCTTACCTATCTAGACTATATTTTTCCAAAATCTAATCCATTGATCTTCATGGTTACAATAATAATAGGCCACAAAATTTGAGCTCATTTGGATGAGTATAAGTCACTCACTCATCTAAGGACAACAAAATCGACGCATAAAACTAATTTGAAATTTATGATTTTTGCCTCTTTTAGATGCACGACATATAAATGTCCAAATGAGCTAAAATTTATTATATAGTAGGTTCTTAAGATAATTAAGAAGATCAACAGTTTAGATTTTTCAAAAAGTTGCTCTATCTTTAAAAATGACTGAGGTGTACGGTGCCTCCGGTACACTTGAGTATACACTAGCCTGACTCTCTCTCTCTTTCACACACATGCACGCACGCACACAAGCTAGAATACACTCGAGTGTACAGATCACACGAATACACTCAAGTGTGTTTGCATATCAAGACTTTTTTGTAAAATGTAAACCATTGATCTTCACCGTCATACTATAACAAGGCTACATACAAATTTTGAGTCCATTTGGATGAGTGAGAAACAAAACCGACCTGCGAAACTAATTTGAAATGTATAATTTTTGTGGTTTTTATAACATGACCTATAAATGTCCAAATGTGCTCAAATTTTGCGTATGAGCTATTCACAAGATGTTTAAGAAGATCAACAGATTAAATTTTTGAAAAAAATATTGCATCATGAAAAACTACTTGAGTGTATTTTGCTCTGAATACACTCGAGTGTATTCTAGCCTCTCTCTCTCTCTCTCTCTCTCTCTATATATATATATATATATATATATATATATATATATATATATATATATATATATATATATATATATAGAGTCAGGCTAGAATAAACTCGAGTGTACAGATCACGCCGTACACCTTAATAGTGTTTGCCTATCTTGACCATGTTTTTTCAAAATCTAATCCATTGATCTTCATGGTTACAATAATAATAGGCCACATATAAAATTTGAGCTCATTTGGATGAGTATAAGTCCTTCATCTAAGGACAACAAAATTGACGCATAAAACTAATTTGAAATGCATAATTTTTGCCTCTTTTAGATGCACGACCTATAAGTGTCCAAATGAGCTAAAATTTATTATATAGTAGGTTCTTAAGATAATTAAGAAGATCAATGATTTCGATTTTTTTAAAAAGTTACTCTATCTTTAAAAATGATTGAGGTATACGGTGCCTCCGGTACACTCAAGTGTACACTAGCATGACTCTTTCTCTCTCTATAAATAAATAAATAAATATATATATATATGTATATATATATAAATATATATATATATATATATATATATATATATATATATATATATATATATATATATATATACATAATCAGGCTAGAATACACTCGAGTGTACAGATTGCACGAATACATCAAGTGTGTTTGCATATCAAGATTATTTTTTACAAAATGTAAACCATTGATCTTCACAATTATACTATAACTAGGCTACATACAAATTTTGAGCCCATTTGGATGAGTGTAAGTCACTCATTCAAGGTCAACAAAATAGACGCACGAAACTAATTTGAAATACATAATTTTTGCAATCTTTATAACATGGCCTATAAATGTCCAAATGCGCTCAAATTTTGCTTATGAGTTATTCACAAAATGTTTAAGAGGATCAACGGATTATATTTTTGAAAAAAATATTGCATCATGAAAAACTACTCGAGTGTATTCTGCTTCGAATACACTCGAGTGTATTCTAGCCTGACTCTTATATATATATATATATATATATATATATATATATATATATATATATATATATATATATATATATATATATATATATATAGTCAGGCTAGAATACACTCGAGTGTACGGATCGCACGAATACACTCAAGTGTGTTTGCATATCAAGACTTTTTTTGCAAAATGTAAACCGTTGATCTTCACTGTCATACTATAACTAGGCTACATACAAATTTTGAGCCCATTTGGATGAGTGTAAGTCACTCATCCAAGGGAAACAAAATCGATGCGCGGAACTAATTTGAAATGCATAATTTTTGCGGTCTTTATAACATGACCTATAAATGTCCAAATGTGCTCAAATTTTGCGTATGAGCTATTCACGAGATGTTTAAGAAGATCAACAGATTAAATTTTTGATAAAAAAATTACATCATGAAAAACTACTGGAGTGTATTTTGCTTCGAATACACTCGAGTGTATTTTAGCCTGACTCTCGTTCTCTCTCTCTCTCTCTCTCTCTCTCTCTCTATATATATATATATATATATATATATATATATATATATATATATATATATATATATATAGTCAGGCTAGAATACACTCGAGTGTACAGATCACGCCGTACACCCCAATGATGTTTGCCTATCTAGACCATGTCTTTCCAAAATCTAATCCATTGATCTTCATGGTTACAATAATAATAGACCACATATAAAATTTGAGCTCATTTGGATGAGTTAAAGTCACTCATCTAAGGACAACAAAATTGACTAATAAAACTAATTTGAAATGCATGATTTTTGCCTCTTTTAGATGCACGACCTATAAGTGTCCAAACGAGTTAAAATTTATTATATAGTAGGTTCTTAAGATAATTAAGAAGATCAACAGTTTAGATTTTTCAAAAAGTTACTCTATCTTTAAAAATGACTGAGGTGTACGGTGCCTCCGGTACACTCGAGTGTACACTATACACTAGCTTGACCACACACACACACACACACACACACACACATATATATATATATATATATATATATATATATATATATATATATATATATATATATATATATATATACCTTCCTACAAAACTTGAAAAATCACTGGATCGCTACCCTATAGGAGAACGATCTAGTGAGAAACAAATCTTGGTGAGAGCATGAGAGGCATTTGAATAACTCCTCACATAGATCCAATTTTCATAATCCAACTGTATGGATTACAAGTATACCTTAATATTTACCTTCCTACAAAATTTTATCACCATCTGATTTGTAGATCATTCACAACAACAAAATAGTTTTCGACGCTCTATATTGAATTTCAGGTTGACCGTTGGATGTAAAAAGTGTATATTGTACATATGGACATGCAATCAATGTCTGATTGCAATGATATTTTGTGATAAGATAAATGAAATGATGCTTTTTCCATCTATACGGTTGGATTTTAAAAAACATTTCAGAATTTGTAGTTATTCAAATGTCTCTCATGCTCTCACCGTAGAATGTTTCTCACTGGATCGCTACCCTATAGGAGAACGATCCAGTGAGAAACAAATCTTGGTGAGAGCATGAGAGGCATTTGAATAACTCCTTACATATATCCAATTTTCATAATCCAACCGTATAGAATACAAGTATACCTTAATATTTACCTTCCTACAAAATTTTATCACCATATGATTTGTAGATCATTCACAACAACATAATACTTTTTGACGCTCTATATTGAATTTCAGGCTGACCGTTGGATGTAAAAAGTGTATATTGTACATATGGACATGCAATCAATGTCTGATTGCAATGATTTTTTGTGATAAGATAAATGAAATGATGCTTTTTCCATCTATACAGTTGGATTTTAAAAAACATTTTAGAATTTGTAGTTATTCAAATGCCTCTCATGCTCTCACCGTAGGATATTTCTCGCTAGATCGCTACCCTATAGGAGAACGATCCAGTGAGAAACAAATCTTGGTGAGAGCATGAGAGGCATTTGAATAACTCCTCACATATCCAATTTTCATAATCCAACCGTATAGATCACAAGTATACCTTAATATTTACCTTCCTACAAAATTTTATCACCATATGATTTGTAGATCATTCACAACAACAGAATACTTTTCGACGCTCTATATTGAATTTCAGGCTGACCGTTGGATGTAAAAAGTGTATATTGTACATATGGACATGCAATCAATGTCTGATTGCAATGATTTTTTGTGATAAGATAAATGAAATGATGCTTTTTCCATCTATACGGTTGTATTTTAAAAAATAGTTCAAAATTTGTAGTTATTCAAATGCCTCTCATGCTCTCACCGTAGGATGTTTCTCACTGGATCGCTACCCATATAGGAGAACACTACCCCCCCATATATATATATATATATATATATATATATATATATATATATATATATATATATATATATATATATATATATATATATATGAGTCATGCTAGAATACACTTGAGGGTACAAATCACACACTACATTGAAGTGGTGTTTGCATATCAAGACTATTTTTTTGCAAAATTTAAACCATTGATCTTCATTGTTATACTATAATTAGGCTACATGCAAATTTTGAGCTCATCTGAGGGTAACAAAATTGACGTACGAAACTAATTTGTAATGCATAAATTTTGTGGTCTTCATAACATGACCTATAAATGTCCAAATGGACTCAAATTTTATATGTGAGCTATTTACATGATGTTTAAGAAGATCAACAGATTAGATTTGAAAAAAAAATATTGCATCATAGAAAACTACTTGAGTGTATTCTGCTATGGATACACTCGAGTGTATTCCTATATATATATATATATATATATATATATATATATATATATATATGGATTATGTAGTCTTTGATTGGATACACATATAAGACAATTTAAATATACACATCATATGCAATAAATAAACGCTTAATCCAAAAATCCGATCATATTGATTATCCTAAAACATAATAAATTGACGTAACTTTGATACCACTGTTGGGAAATACGGGCACATAGTATATCAGTAGAAATAAATTTTTAATCTATACATATTCGCATAACAACACAATCGCGTCAACTACTATAAAATAGGAATGATGGTTTAACGAGTTATACCTGATCCTGGAGCAAGTCTAGCGACAACAACTCGCTTCGATACAACTGCCAATTACTTGGTCTTGAACGGTGGCTGTGCATCTCCTTGTCTTCACAACGAACAATGAACAAAACAACTTCTGCAGCGACTCCTGTGCTCTCGTCACAGACTGCAGGTTGACTTTGCTCTCCTAGCAGCAACCAAAGGACTCTTGCCTCTAGAGTTGTCCACACAGACCAACTAGAACTCCCGTCGTTCAACTAGAATAGACATGAAGGAGTTGTCCCTCCCGTTGACGTACTAGTCACTAATTTATTCTCCCACAATAATGATTCTCAGTTGTTCTCTTCTGTAGCTATCCCTCATTTGTCGGGTAGGACTTGCTTGGACTGTCTCGGTTACCAAAACCAGAGAGGACAGTAATTGTCAGAGTAACCGATTCTCAGTTGATGTTGTGTTCTGGGAAGCCCCCAATACCCCTCTATTTATAGGAGGGATTAAGTTCAAGGTTCCCAGTTTGTACGAAATTGTGCAGGAGTGAAAATGATCGGATGATCTTGAATTTTTGCAACCTGTGAACTCCAAAACGACCGTCTGGTGACCCAGACGGTCTTCTGATCACAGAAGGTGGTCGTCTCGTACTGCCAAACGACCATTTGGCAGTTTCCCAATTACATACAAATTTGGCAATTTGATTCTAATTAATATTACATATTAATTTCTTACACCACAGGTATTGTGCAATCGAACAAGTTTGAGAAACATCCAACACCTTTGTTCAGCCCCAACCGAGCCATCTCACCCATGCAAGACGCTCATATCGTTCACCTAGACAGCTGTTTGGTGAGTCGAGCCAAACTGATCGGTTCAACCGGTCGGTTCACAGGACAAAACTTAGCCAATTTGATCTCTGACCGATCTGAAAACCCGAACGGTCATCTCAACACTTGAGACACTCGTCTGGCCTGTCCAAGCGACCATCTCAACACTTGAGATGGTCGTTTGGTAGTTCAGTAAGCCAATCTATTGATCTGTTGCGTGAATTGCATACCTAAACACTTTAGTAATAAATCCAATCATCATTTAAGACAAACTCCTCTTCTAGATGAGTTTCTTTGTGTGTGACCCTATAGGTCCCATATCACGCCGACAATGAATGTCTATAACTAACTTATGACATCACAAGCAAGGAGAGGTGCCTAATTGCACATCAATGCTACTCAAGTGAATGGAAAGTTGGAGAACAACTTCAACCTACAATCTGTGTAAGGTGTTTTAGTGATTGTATAATTATTTTTTCACTGATATCTAGGATGAATTTGATGCATGAAATCATCATCCTCTCAACGTTCAATCCATGTTTTTTGAACCAAGAGTAGACTATCTGAGATAATGTGACCTCATCACAAGAGATGACTATGACCACCAATGATGGTTTTCGTGTGTCATTCTCAAGGTGGGTATGTCTGATACATTGTTCCCTAACATGTATCTGGGTGTTTGGTTTGATATTGCTATATCATGACGAATGAGATTCTATCATCAACCAACCCACACTCTAGTCTTATGTGTTACTGGTGTCTATTTACTTTCCACAGTAACAACTGACTAGGGACATAATAAGAATATACATATTCTTAACATTCGTACGATCTTATTTTTTTAGTCACGTACTTGAAGACATACGTCATTGACTATTGTCATTCCTTAGACATTCATAATGTTTCCTCATTATCTCATAATTAAATGAAATAGAATGAATTGGAAGCTTTCCTTTATGAGTAATAATCAAATCCTTATGGTATGTGCCATGTAATCACATGATTGACTCTATGGCATACTTTACCAACATCATGGATGAAGGGTCAACACAGTTATGTTAAATGCCTTAGATAGGTCCAATTTGATGCTAACCCATTTCATGCCACTTGTTATGTTTCATAGAGTGAACAACTTCTTGGAGAAGGAGAATATTATCACTGATGTGCTTTCTCATGATAAAGCTGGATTGCATCTCTAAGATCTAGGTGTTGAGATGTGGTTATGATCGCTCTACCATGATTTTTGAGATTAGTTTGAAGCACAAGCTGTATAAAGAGATGAGGTGTACGTCACTACAATGTTGGGGTTGCCAGGTCTTTGGGTGAGCCACCGTGTGCGAGTCACATGATCTCTGATTAATTTTTCCAGAGTTGAAGGACTGCCAAATCACAATGATAATTGAGTTGCGCACCTGATCCCAATGGGTTTGTATGAACTCATTATATACACCATACGACCTGGGAGCTTTAGCGGGTGCCATTGAGAAGTCCATTTGCTTGATCAGATCTTGTCTTGGAGTTTTGACCATATAGTTGGCTGCTTGGGGGGTCATGTACTAGAAGGTCCTGCATAATCCTTAATGGTGCATCCTTAGTGATGCATGAATTAGTGCAATCATCTCATTTCTGGTCATGATCTCAAAGAAGTAGCCCCAAACATGATTCTTGAGAGAAGATGGAGAGTCTATCCATTTGCGCAACCTACTAAGCTTTGATGTGATTCACTCTTGCTTTGCCGTAGGCATGAGAGAATTTTGTATCAACATCACCAAATTGTAACTAGTGGACATGGGTTTTTGTTTCCAGCCCCCCTCTTCGTGTAGAAGAATTCTGACATAGTGTTCTTGCAAATCAAAGGAGAGTAGATCATTAATAATACTAGGATGAGTGTTGTTATGTCACTTGCATTGGTCAAGCCTGACAATGATAAAAGATTTCTCTTTACACAACTTTTTCATACATAATTTTCCCATTTCATAGTTGCATTTTGGAAGGTGGGAAGGGCGTCAAGGGATGGCAAGGATTTATCCCAGCATGACAACAAGGTTCTATGGAACTCAAGGGAGATCGCCCAACTAGCTTTTGTCTGGAACACAACCCGTATGACACCATCCTCGGTGAAGATAGTCAAGAGGATGGCATCATGGTCCGTAGGACTTAAGTCTTGAAACCACCTTCGATGATTGTTGGCAACAACTCTGTCAAGTTTCTCAAGAAGACGATGTCTTTTGAAGGTGAGAAGTGACCACTCATCTGCACTTTAGCAAGGCTGGTGCATTGAAGGAGATTGTCAAACATGGAGCTAGAGCAACAATTGAAGTGACATCCATCCTTCTTCCCAAAGATGTCGCCAACCACATCCCACGACCAAAGACAGTGTGTGATATCTCCTTGAAATTGGATCATGGGTGGTTTCTTTTGGTAGGACTCAGGCTTCTATAGACGAAGGTGATATTCCATCTGCCATTAACACTGCAACAAATCAATTGGCGATGGTTGAAGATGATATCAATGTTAAAGTAAGCATCATCCCACATGAGCCTGATGCCCCCAGAAAAGCCCATGGCTTTGAATCTATGTGATGATGAGTAGCCTAGTTTCTTGATAACATTGGCGGTCGAGTTTCTACTGCACTTAGTCTCGACTAAGGTCAAGATATGTAGTTTGTGAGTGAATTTGTATTATTTGAATAGACAAATTTCTCCCTAGAGTAGGCTCCTTGGATATTCCAATATACGATGTTCAACATTAATATACAAAGTTGTGGGGTGTGGTGTGAACCCATTAATGGATAGAGGCATCTAAACCCAGAAGCCTTTCACATCCATCAGGTTCGACATCCTCATTACCTCCATCAGTTTCGACATCTTCCATCTCCTGATTTTATTCTTCAAAATTTAGTTGTTTCTCAGCGTGATTGGCTTCTATTTGGCCAACCAATTGTGCTAATTTACCCTTTTACCTTTCTCTTCCTGGACTCATGACGATGTTAGTGGTAGTTGATCTTTTTGTTACACATGATATCTCCACCTCCCCCACCTTTGTCTCCCCAATGGAAGGTATTAGAGGGTGGGTTTGGTATTGTTTGGCCTATCATCCCACCAAACAGAAAGGCCTCACCATTTTTGTGAACTAGTTGTCTTCCTTCGCTCATATGATCATCAACTAAAGTAATTGTAGTGTCACTTTGGGTTGTATCCTTCGCCATCCCATGATTGACGTGTGGGTTCCGTTTTGGTTGCCCCTCTGTTTGTCATATGACCTTCTTGTGACATCAATTCACCATGGTTTTCCATTCCGACATATTTTCTATCCCAACCTATGCGGTCTCGTTCGTAGTAGCGGTTGTAGGTGCCTCACCTTGGTTCATTCCCACATCCACATTTCTATTTTTTTTCTTGCGGTGGTGTACGAACTTACTTTCTTGGTGGTGGATGGCACACCCGTTTTGGTACGTAGACCGCTTGTGTGTTTGTCACCAGAACACACAGTTCTGTGGTTAAGGAAGAAGATGCCTCTGGAAGACCAAAAGGTTCTAGGAAGGTATAGTCAGTGTCAACATGCCCTAGCTGACCATATCCTATGCATACCATAGGGAGATTTTCACATTCCATTTGGTAATGTTTCTCATCAAGAACGATCGTTAGAAGGGGAGGTTGTGTGATATCAACTTCAACGACCAGTCGGAAAAACTTTCCATGATCTCCATAAGAGCTAGTTGCGTCAATTTTGATTGTCTTCTCTACTAGATCACTGATACTCGCCAGTGCTGGTTTTGGTAGATGTAGACCGTCAAATCCATAATGTGAAGTGGAACCACCAGTTTGCGAGGCCAAAATCTTGAGGACTAAGATGGAATTGAGAGACAATTTCTAAAAATTGTCTAGGGGGCACCCACCATAGGATAATGTAATATCCATCTCCCACTTGATCACCCTGAATGAATTAATTAGTTGGCATCTAGAGGATGGCAAGCCCATTGACGAAGGCTCAAACCGTATATTGCCTCCTAGAACCTTTCGACTTCATGCTTCCATGGTTCAAATAGAGGTGGGATGGATTCGAGGTTGATCGTGATGGAGGGTAGGGGTCCATTAAAATCAATGGCAATGTCTGAAGCGGTGAGTGTTTTCCAAAATCCGACTTTTATCTTTGTTGAGACTTTGCATCCATTCGTTACATCTTTGTATGATCTCCAGTTGTCGTCAGCGTGTGTTGCTGTCTCCATCGAGGGAATTTTATTGCTTTCCACACTTTGTTTGTTGTCGTGTGGATCGTTATCATCAGGGGATCAAGATCGGCCCCACTACCACCACGACCACCGCCTTGCCCCAACCCTAAATGAGACTCCATGTATATTGTTGAGTATCATTCAATTTAATATGTGGTATATGCTGCTCTTTGAAATGCTGAGTATAAAGAGGATCGGTAGTCTAAACTGTATTACGTATCTATATGACTTATCCTATTAGTGTTGACTCTAGATTTTGGATATGTATCATACTTCTTTTCTTATGGGTTTTCCATTGGTTTTGAGTAAATTATGACTTTATGTTCAAAACATTTATCTTCATATACCATTGTATTTAAGAATTTGTTCATTTTTGTAGTGTTAAAATACTTAAACCACACATAAGACCCATAACATAGATCTTTTTTGTAGTTACTTTTGGCAAGTGATGCTGAAAGAGTAACAATCTACTCTTTGATGAAGTCCATGTGCAACCCCCCATGTCTTGAGTTTCATTTCTTACCTTTTTCCCAATATACATATTCTCCATTTCACTTTTCCCCCCATGATTTCTTTTTTCTTTTGTAGATTATGATATACCTTTTACTGCATTTAACTCTATAAATCTTAGATCTATATTATTTTATTTATATTATAAAATCACTTGGCACTCTTGATGATATAGGCTATAATGGTATAGTTGAAGGTGGAGTTATGAACCAAAATGTCCTATACAATCACTTGGTACTCTTGATGATATAGGCTAAGTTATGAAAATAGATAAGAGCAATGTGGTAGTCATGTAAGGAGACAAGGGGCATGGTAATATGTGCATCCTAGAAGGGACAAAAATTGCCGACTTCTCTATAATAGCTTCTTCCACAGAGCTATGTAAATCTAAAATTTCCAAGTTGTAGCATATGCAACTTGGACACATGAGCAAGAAGGAAATGACTAAACTCAACAAGTGTGGTATACTCATTGATATAAAGAAGAAACAAGTCGAATTTTGTAAACACGACGTTTGTGGAAAATGGCATCAAATTTTTTTTACTAAAGCATTACATAGACTGAAAGCGACACTTGTTTGTATCCAGTTTTATTTGTGAGCCATTTTCATGTTTCATCCTTAGCAAGGGGGAATCACTTCCTTTCTATTATTTATGACTACTCAAGGAGGATTTGGTCATTAATTATGAAAAACAAGAATGAGGCTTTCTTCATATTCAAGCAAAAGGAGAATCCAATGGAGAACTAGTCTAGAAAGAAAGGGAAGTGTATGTGTACTGATAACGATATCGAATTTTGTTCGAAGGAGTTTGATGATTTTTGCATGTCAAAAGGTATTACTAGACATCATACAACCAAAGGTACCCCACAAAAATGGAGCAGCAGAAAGGAAGAATAGAACAAAGGTGCATGCTCTCTAATGCTTGTCTGAGCATGACATTCTGAGCTGAGGCCATGATAACCACCTTTCTTTTGGTGAATTTGAGTCCCGCGAGCACCATTGATTGTATGAAACCTATTGAGGATTTGTCTAGAAGCCTACACAATTATTTTAGTCTTAGAATATTTGGTTTTTCTATGTACTTTATGTTGATGATGGGTAGCAGGAGACAAGGGCAATTAATGAAAAATTCACGATCTTGGAATTGAAGGATATATAATCTGGTCTTAGTCTGAGCATAGAGTTATTACCAGTAGAAATGTAGAATTTGATGCGAACTCTATGCTATGCCCATCTAATGTTACTGAAATTGTACATTCTAAGGACACCAGGGAAAATTTGGAGTTTGATGCAACTCATATACAAACTATTAGGATATAGTTTGCCACTACCTAGTTAGAATGCAGAATAGAGTTATGAAGTGTCTGATTCATAGTAGCAACCATATAGACCGAATGGAATCACTCTTGACCTCCTTTGAGGTGGTGGCTCACAGACTACACATAGAAGAAGAGGTGGAGTCTCCAAAGCCTAGTTCTTACTATGAAGCCATCACATGTTCAAAATTAACTCAGTAGATTGCTTCCATGGGCAAAGAATGGGATCTCCTGACAATAATCTGATGTCGGATCTTGTCAAAGTACCAAATGGGAGATTTATTGTAGGATACAAGTGAATCTATAAGAGAAAGGTTGGGCTACTAAGAGTTCATGAAACTAGGTACAACAAATGACTAGTTGCATTGTAGGATACAAGTGAATCTATAAGAGAAAGGTTGGGCTACTAAGAGTTCATGGAAATAGGTACAACAAATGACTAGTTGCCAAGGGCTACAATTAGAAAGTGGGAGTGGAATACAAGGAGATATTCGCTCGAGTTGTTAGAAACACTTCCATCAGAGTGCTATTTTCTATGGTAACACATCAAAATATGGAGCTTGGGAAACTTGAAATGAAAAATACCTATCTACATGGAGATCTAGAGGAGGAAATATACATGAGATAGCCATAATGTTTACTTATTCTAGATTCTGATCATGTTTTCAAGCTAAAGAAATCCTTGTATAGTTTAAATCTCCTACATAGAAGTACAATCAATTTGAAAGATTCATGGTTGTGCATGGCTACACTCCTACCATGTATGATTGTTGTTGTGTGTATTACAACACAACCAGTGATAGTTCACATATCTACCTACTCTTATACATGGATGGCATGCTTATTGTTGCTTGAGGTAAACCTAAAATTTAGAAACTAAAGACTACTATTAGTACAAAGCTTGATATGAAGGATCTAGGTGCAATACATAAAATCTTGGGTATGGTGATATACAAGGATGTAAATAAAGTAAGCTCTGTCTTTCTTAGAAGAGATAATCCATAAGAACCTACACCACTTCAATATTTCTACTTCAAAGTTCATTGATACTCTATCCACAACAAAACATATTCTTTTTTATAAACTTTATGCCTTAGACATATGAATAAGTACAATAGATGTCTCGAGTACCATAAGCTAGTTCTTATGAGAGTCTAATGTATGCCATGGTGTGCACCAAACTAGATTTAATGCAGGATGTCAATGTTGTTAGTAGTTTCATGGGTCAACCTAGGAAGGAACACTAGTAGTAGTGAAGCACATCTACCTCTATTAGAAAGGAACAACTGATGTTGGCCTCATCTACGGGGTGGTTCTAAGTGTCTGATCACACGATATTCAGATGGGTGGATATCTATGATAGGATACTTCTTTACTGTTGTTGGTTCTATTATCAGTTGGTTGGCTACACCACAAACCTCTATCACGTTATCAATAGAGGTTTATTACATGACTCTAACTGAGCTGCCCAAAGATATATTGTTCAAAGGGTTTGTCAATGACCTCAACCTTAAAAAACATCAAGTAATATTATTATGTGACAATCTTAGTGTTGTATGTTTGGTAAAGTATCAAATGCATCATGATATAACCAAGTACATTTATCATATATAATTTTTTAGAATAGAGAAGATGATCAAGGTGAAGAAGATTGCCACATCAGGCAGTCCAATTGATATGCCTACCAAATAAAATCCTAACGGCAAGTTCAAGCCTTTTTTGAACTTGTTGATAGTTAGCAGCAACCTTACTCAACGACACTTGGAAGTAGCATAATAAACATTTGGTTCATCAAACTAGATAAGATTCATGCTAGATAGAGATCGTTAGATCTGCCTTGAATCCTACTGTGTTTGTGTTTTCCAATCCTTCTATGATTCCTTCCCACCAATGGCTCTACTCCCAATCCCCCAAGGTGGAAGACAACACTACTATAACTCTTTGTTTTATAGTATGTGACAACAAATTAATAGTTTCAAGGTGAGGAGGGGTGGAGGAAAAAAGTGCAGCTGATGAAATAGACTATGTGGAAAATGAAGAAATGTTTTGTTACTTCTCTCCTAATACATATAGTTTCAACAAAACAAATGCTTTGTTATGGAAGGAAAGGATAGAGGTAAAGATAATGGGATGGAGGGAAATTTCTAGAAGTTTGTTATTAGATCTGGCTTGAAACCTAATTCGTTTGTGCTAGATCTGTCTTCAATCCTGTGACGACCGCTATCAAACCGACAACATTATCGCACAAAACTACACAAAAAAAATCATTAACATCGAATTACCAAAAATCACTAAAAATTAATTTTTCTTCTTCCAAGAGATCCATTACCAGGAAATTCTTTTTAGAAAGAACCAAACCGTATATACATCATGGTTCACTTTATACATACATTGTTTCATCACCTTGTAAGGATATGAGATAACGGTTGCTTTATCAAAACATACACAAAAGCAACATTATGGGTCGAGGCATACTAGCCAAAATCTCAGATCGATCATAAAACTGTTTTACACACTATCTTCCATAGGACTTGAGAGTACATGGATGACACATAGGACTCTATATCTACAAGACACATAACAACACACTCAACCTGAGCTGTTACTACTATTCTTGCTGTTGCTGCCCGCTTTCTGCTACACAACCTCTACCGCCTCGTGTACGTCCACCTAAAAAGTATGGAACCCACGAGGTGTGAAAATAAGTCCCAGCGAGAGATATAACTCTCTTCCAGCAATATTATTATCACAGATAAATCTTATGAAAGAGAGCAGAAGAAACCTTTATTGAATTAAACATGTATAACTGCTTGTTACATGTAGAGTGGAGCAATCTTTATCATTTATATAGTTCCAATAACTATGATTGAGCAATAGATTGTCTAATCATTTTTACAAGGAATATGAAGAATGTATAATATTTATCTACTAAGACATGTACAGGTAATTGCAGCCTCATTCAATGTTTCTGTATTTGATCCTTAAATAAATATGCTACACGACTGATTACATCTTTAAAAAATCCCTCTTATTCCCTGCAGAGATGGGAATATAACTTCCATACTCCAACATACCACTGCGAAGTAAACATCAGTGCCATAAAGGTCTTATGGAAGAGACGAAATCTATGACCTCTCCTATCTCGGTTAGTACAAGATTACTGGCAGAGATATATGAATCAATTTGCATTATAGCTAGCCTGGTGTATAGAGGCTCTTTGCTATAGAGATACAATGCATAGTAGGTTCTCTTATCAGGGTATGACCCGAAATCAATCCTAATTATATCAGGGTGTGGTCTGTAACCAATCCTGATTGTTTATTAAGTCACAGTACAACCACACTCTTGTTAGGGTATGACCTGTAGTCAATCCTAATATTCAGGGTTATGGCATGTAGTCAATCCTATTAGTTAAGGATACAAGGAGATGACTTGCACCCTGCATATTCAATAATATGCACTCTGAGTAAAACTCATTTTACCATTCAACAAATCCTGACACTGAATGGATCTATGGCCAGGGATAATACATTTTTAGTTCACTTGATAGATTAAGTACATTACAACATCTTTTAGCATCAATCAAGTTACAAGCATGAATTATAGATAAATGCTACATAGAAAGGTGTAACATATCTTTCAAGAAATCTTGTATCAATTGGGACATATCTCGTTACACTCATCCTGGGATCTCAATCCCCTGAACACTTTAGTGGGAATCCCATCCCTTCAACATTATCATTATAATTATCATTATCATTATCATTATCATGATCTCATGTTTGGGTATCAAACCCTCAATTCATTATTGAACAGTGTCACTTTTTACCAGGCAATAATCATTTCTAGGTCATCAAACCCATATATATATCATATTTGCTGTACAAGTATATCACATGGCTCACAAGGCCTTATATAATCTGTATTATGCTGAATCATCATAGCTCTTACCTGGCTATGCTCATCATTTCATAACACCTCCATGGTTTGGATTTCATAGAAAATATAATATCAAGTAAATATCATGACCATGCCATAAAGAAAATCATTCAAATTGCAACCCTCTCATAATTAGGGTTAGGGGTTTCCCTTGTAATCGATTTAGGGTTTTCAAGTGCATATTTATCAATCAAGCCCTAATTCACATCATAAGAACTATATTATTTCCATGAGTGTTTCCATCATACTTCATCAATTATCTTCAACTGATTATCAACATGAAGTATTACCTTTCTCATGTGAGTAGTACAAGTTTCTCTCACATCCTTACTAGGATATTGACTTCAACATACTTATTACATTGATTTAACCTTCTTTAGGGTTTATCAATCTACACTTATTAAAGTGCATCCATCTCATCACTTCATAATGTATCCATTTATTGTATTCAAGGTATATTGACCTTCACTCGTCAAAGTATTGGGTTTTAGGGGAGGCAGAGAAGGCAGCGGAAACAAAAATTTTCTCCCCCAAACCCGGAACAAGGAAACGCGTCAACGTCTATACAATAGGAAAGGATGGTTTGTGGAATCATACCTTGTCCCGAGGCTTGCTCAGCGACAATACCTCGCGCCTTGCGCGGTCTTCACCTCCTGTCTTGGACGGTGTCTGTGCAACTCCGGGACTGATGGGATTGAAGGTTGTCCTTCTAGCGGCAGAAACCTCCCGCCTCTGAAGTAGTCCACATGGACCACCTAGAACTCCAATCTCCTTGTCCCACAAGGAATTGGAAGGAGTCGCACCCTCCTGTTAGCGTACTAGTCGCCAACACACTCTCCTGCCACCAGTCGCAACTGCAGTTGTCTTTCCCTTGCTGTGCCTCCCTTTTCGGGTAGCACTTGCTCAGGCTCTCTCTCGGTTACCAAAACCAGAGAGAACGAAAATTTTGCAGAGCAACTGGTTTGCACTGAGTTGTACTTTTGAGAAGCCCCCAATACCCCTATATATAGGAGGGTCATGGTTCTCCATCCCGGGCAATGCGGGACTAAAAGCAGGAGTAGAAGGGTTCGAGATTTTCCACAAAAAACAACCAACTCGCAACCTGAACCGTTTGTTTCACAACTGAAACAGTCGGTTGGGGACCTGAACCGGTCGGTTGACACCTCAACCAATCGGTTGGGACCCATGAGCCGGTCGGTTCACTTCTGAACCGGTCGGTTCGTGGTCCTGGTCAGTTCCCGATTGACTTTCCATCTTTTATTTCTAATTGGTATCAAATACCAATCCTTGTTCCAATCAATGGGCAAGTGAAACGAAAGGAAAATTCTCACCAATCCTACTTTCCCAACTTGCTTGGTTGCAACAGTTGAACTGATCGTTTCAATACTTGAAGCAATCGTTCACCCTGTCCATGAGCTGATCGACTCACCACTTGAGCCGATCGATTCACCAAGCTGAGTCGATCAGTTCATCTCATGAGCCGATCGGTTGGGAGTGCAGATTGTGCAGAATCAGTCAATTGCGGTTTCAATCAATCCGATACTCCAATCAATCTGTCCAACACCTTGAACACTATGATTTTGAGCTATCAATCAATTGAGTGTTTAATTGAACTACTAAACTCCTTTAGTAATCAATCTAAACATTGTTTGTGGATAAAACTCCTCTTCCAGGTTAAATCCTATGTGTGTGACCCTGCAGGTCCATTTCACGTTGGCAGTGAAAGTCCATAACACTTATGACTTCACAAGAAAAGAGCGGTGCCTAGTCACACATGAGTGCTACCCAAGTGAAAGAGAAAGTTGGAGAACAACCTTCAATCCTACAATCTGTGAATGGTGTTACAGTGAATGTATAATTCCTTTGTCACTGATATCCCGAATGAACTCGAGGCATGGAACAGTCATCCTGTCAACGTTCATTCACTTTCTTGATCTCAGAGTAGATTGGAAGAGATATGTATGATATCAATATCACATACTGATTCACACATGCGTGCGCACACCTATTTCAATCCTACTCATCAAGTGGCATTGGATATCAAACTCCCTCAGGAGGGAAAAATCCCATATCTATCACTCACCCCTCAAAAGCCCCATGTGTCAAAGCCACCCAATCATCACCTTTATAACAACCCATGTTTCAGGACTGCGTTTGATGATGTCAAAGTGTGCCCAACGACATGTGTTGAGTGTAGTGATTTCAGGTCAAAGAATCACACTCACCACCATCACTGTGAGTACTGACTGTGACTACCATGTCATGGTTCCATGTGTCAAACTCACGGTGGGTCTGTCCGGTACACTTGTTCTCTAACAAATACCTATGTGTTTGGTTTGATATCTCTATATCATGACTAATGAGATTCTGTCATCAAGCAACACCACAATCTAGTCTTGTGTGTCATTGCTGTCTATCTACCTTCCACAATGACATCCGACTAGGGACATAACAAGAATGTACAAACTCTTAGCATCCGTATGATCTCATCCTTCAGGTCCTCAACCTGAAAGCATACATCATTGAGTATTGTCATTCTCTAGACATTCAATCTGTTCTATCACTATCTCATATGACTGAACCAGAAAGAATTGGAAGCTTGCCTTTGATGTTTATCAAATCAATCTTAATGTATCCCACCAATCATCCCATGATTGGCTCTTAGGGCATACATACCAACATGCTCCCACTTGCACTGTGAGCCAATCACCCTTGATTCATATTCATAGTGATCTTCAAACATGTGCCTCATGTTACTATGCTCTTGTGCCAACATAGTGAGTTATGGCAACACCTTGCCAAAGTCAGTATAAACTGCATGTCTCTCATCTCTTCGCTGTACGTCACACGTATGAAATGGAGTTGCCGTAATATACGATCTAGTATTCCTTTGCTAACCTTTAGCCACATTGCATGATCAAGGATTCCATACTTGTCATCAATGACCGGAATATCTATAAGTTCATCTCATGAACTTCCAGATCCATATAGTATCCACTGCTGTTCTCTAACACATAGATACTCGGCATTTCCTTTCAAATGATTTTATTGGAACACTTCCAATTATCAACAAACTTTCACTTTATATATATCATATATATATATATATTGCGATTAATTTTCTGTCCTTTCGGAAGTTCACATCAATGTAACTCTTTACATTGAACTCTTCCTTATCTTCATAGAACTAGTACTTCTCAAGTACTTATCAAGTTCTCATGGTATTCCAGTAACCCTTACTGGAAGTAGACATACATCCACTCATAATGTCACACATACGAGTTATCAGGATGAGCACATCATATTGCCATGTCCTACATACAAGATGATGAATGCATTTTGTTCTTGCCATGTCGATACATGCAAGATAATGGGATGATTACATACATGATAGATCCATATCTATTCTTAGTGTTCCCATTTTTCATAAGAATTGGACACTTGGCCTTGGGATACTAACTCCATGTAACATGGATAAGTTTTCTCCCATTGAATCTGTGCATACTGAACCCTTTAGTACAGATTGCCAATGTATGCTTTCTCTTTTCAGGTCAAGAGATTTTTCGAGAACTATCTCTATAGATCTCTATTCCTATCACATAGGAAACGTCTCTATCTTCCTTAAAGATAATTTCTATTTTTGGATTTCCATTCTAGAACATTTCCATTTCACATCAATATGTGGAATGTGAACACGCTCCCACTAAATCACAGATCCCTACTTTATCTTTGACATATCAGTCAAACCTTTTGACTATGTCATCAAAGTAAAGATCCAATTCTGAGTTGCTTGTACTCAATCAGTCACATTGATTAGTCCATTGTAACTTATAGACTTCATTTGCATTAGTGGATTCATAAACCTTATAGGTTGTGTCACGTACACATCCTTGTTTTATTCTTCATAGGAATGCGGTTTTAGTATCCATATGCCAAATGCTTTTAGTCATTAAGTTGCAATCAACAAGCATCATCCTTCTCAAAATGTTATCCATGTGTCTTAACACTTAAGACTCATTTGCACTTATGGATTTCATTCCAATGGGCGCTACCATCAAGGTCATACCTTATGGTTCATATGGATGTCATTTAGGATGTAATGGTCATTAACCATAACTCCAAATTCGGTTCCTCATATTCATCTAGATAGTTGACTCATCACATGAACAACTCATCACATAGATAATTGAGGTGTATCTGTCAGGGATATAAGAACTTACAACTTCTTGTGATTCTTAATGTCCTTTATTAGTGTGGGGTATTCTTTTATTAAGAAGAATTTAGTTATTTGATAATTATTCTCTAACTCCTTAGAGTATGATTCCTTCTTGATTTAGACATCACCATGACTTAATCATGAGTTCACTATGATACACTATCATAATCACTCATAAGGATCTCAAACATTTGGTCCAAGTATTTCATTCATTGATCTCATCAAGAATTAACACTTTACCAAATTTGTACTTCATCTATGATATTCTTGAACACTTCAAGATATTCATATTGGTATTTCTCTAAACACCATTTGAAGTATTATCATTTGTTCTAATAGGTATGTAAATACATCACATGTATCATAACTAATAGGATAATCATTCTCCCACTACCTTTAGTGAAGATTGATTAATCATGTCCAAGATATTCATGTCTCTTTCTGGTTCTCTAACCAAAAGAGTCTAGATTTATCCATCACATGGAAACTAGAAATGAATTTCTCATGATTGATGCTAATTTGATTGTTTGAGCTATCTATAACTTTTAGGTATCATTTTATCTTATGCATATCAAATACCACAAGATAAACAAGGCATTGCCACAAAGATCATATCTTTAGAAATTGAAACATCTCTTTATTGATTGCCATCATTGTCATACAATATGCAAAAATAAAGTGTTTCTATCTATTGGCAAATATGAAATAGCAGTTCATAACTATATTACATGCCTTTTAGGCTGAAAATAAACTAAAGTACTCCTATCTATGGTGGCAACACTTGCCCCAATTATGAGTGCTTTACACTTTACATCTTGGTATCATATAGCTCAAAAGTGTTACAAGTTTACTTTCATGACACCTTTAAGTAGAGACGTCGGTCGCCTCCTTCTTCTTTTGTTCTTCCAGATAGAGAGGACAATTCCTTTTCCAATGTCATGGCTTTTGACAATGGTGGCAATTGCCTTTCTTGGTCACGCCTCCCTTGGCCTTGAGAGCTGAAGACGACTTGGGTTCCTGGATAGCATCATAACCTTTCTTAGCTTTGCCCTTGCCCTTGCGCTTGGACTTGCCTTTCTTGCTTGTGATCACCATCACAGACTTAGGCTTGTCCTTCTTCATCTGTATCTCGACTGTCCTCAACATGCCCAACAACTCTGACAGTGGCCTATCAAAGTTGTTCATGTTGTAGTTCATCACAAACTGACTGTAGGATTCTGGCAACGATTGCAGTATCACGTCAGTAGCCAACTCTTGGCTCAGTGGAAATCCTAGTATTTGCAGGTTCTCCACATACCCAATCATCTTGAGTGTGTGAGGACCAACTAGATCTCCTTCTGTCATGATGCACTTGAACAGTGCCCTTGAGACATTGTATCTCTCTTGCCGTGCTTGATCTTCATACATGTTCCTGAGATGCTGAATCATCTCAATGACACCCATGTTCTCATGTTGTCTCTGCAACTCGTGGTTCATAGAGCACAACATCAAGCACTTTGCATCAATGGCATCATTAGAATGCTTCTTGTAAGCATCCCTTTCTGTCTTTGGTGCATTAGGAGCAGGTTCCTCTGGAATTGGAGTATCCAGGACATAGAGCTTTCACTCTTGAGTGAGAACAATTCTCAATGTCCTATACCAGTCGTGGAAGTTTGTCCCATTCAGCTTGTCCTTTTCAAGGACTGATCGCAAAGAAAAGTGATTGTTGTTTGTTGTCATTTGTACTACAAAAGAAAATATGCAATTTTAGTCTAAGAACTCATTTTTGACTTATTTGATTGATTTGAAAGGTTGACGATATAATTAGGCCTTTAATTAATTATCGCTCCCACTATTTTACTTCAAATTGATAGCCCTCACCATCAATTCGGAAGATTGCAATGTACAACCTTCTAGTGGGCAAGATCCTAAAATCCTCTAAGTCATGGACCAGCTAGGGCTGTTACCCACAACTTAGATCTCTCAGGTAGGTAACTCTTGCCAATTGCATCCTATGCAACTCTTGATAAGATGTCATATGCAACTCCTTGCCATGAACACCTCCATGCCTCAAGGTGCTAGATCCTATCTAGGTCACCTTGTTAAGTCCGACCCAAAGCCAACACGATGAATATGCACCCTGCTTGGGCAGACCCACACATTCATCCTTCACGCTTCCACAAGATAGACGGTGCACCATGCTTGGGCGTGCCCACACTTGGTCGATCAAGCTTTTCACGTGTGTTGCATTTGGAAGGTATCTAAAACTTAATATTTAATGAGGGATTTGGTTTTATATACATATACATATCCAATCACCACAATACATAGTACATATCATATACATGCTATATCCCACAGAAGACATGCAAAATGATAAAAAGCGATGATTATGGACATCCTAATGTGATTCCTCGAGCCAAGAGAAATCACGGTCATCTAGGTCTACATCACGTGCAACCTGTACAAGATGAACTCTGTGCTTTGCCTTTCTGGGTTTGATCAACTCATTACATGAATGATCGACTCGCCATCAGACTGGTCGGCTGGGTGCCACCAGCCGATCGGTTGGCTCCTCCAACCGATCGGTTTGCCTGGTCATCGTGTATCTCATCATGGCCGCCTCCCGCTCGTCTCGCTCCTCGAACCGGTCATCAACCGATCAGTTCACTCCTTGAACTGATTTTCTGGAACGTCAACCGATCGGTTCACACCTTGAACTAATCGTCTCAGCTGTCGTCAGATGTCCTCCATTCTTTGACATAACAGGAAAAAAATTCTATCCTATTTTACATTGTAAAGAGAGAAACCTCAAGTTACATTCGAGGGGAGCAAAGGTAGGAAAGAAATCTCGAATTATTTCGAGTTAAATCAGGAATAGGAGAAGGAAGATCGGGGCGCAGACCAAGATGCAAGTAACCATATACAACCATACACATATATGGTTTATTGGCCATAACCACGCTATACATCCACCACAAAACTCGTTTAAGGGCGACGCATATCGAGTGCATTAATAATACATATCATATATGTAATTGAGATTTGTGGATTTAGGATTGGACATGCATAAAGACAAATTTATTCGCATCGTATGCAATAAATAAAGGCGACAAACCAAAATCGATCATATCGATATTCCCAAAGTATAGAGCAGTTGACGTGGCTCTGATACCACTGTTGGGTTTTAGGGGAGGCAGAGAAGGCAACGGAAACAAAAATTTTCTCCCCCAAACCTGGAACAAGGAAACACGTCAACGTCTATACAATAGGAAAGGATGGTTTGTGGAATCATACCTTGTCCCGAGGCTTGTTCGGAAACAATAGCTCGTGCCTTGCGCGGTCTTCACCTCCTATCTTGGACAGTGTCTGTGCAACTCCTGGACGCACCGGGACTGACGGGATTGAAGGCTGTCCTCCTAGCGGCAGAAACCTCCTGCCTCTGAAGTAGTCCACACGGACCACCTGGAACTCCAATCTCCTTGTCCCACAAGGAATTGGAAGGAGTCGCACCCTCCTATCAGCGTACTAGTCGTCGACACACTCTCCTGCCACCAGTCGCAACTGCAGTTGTCTTTCCATTGCTGTGCCTCCCTTTTCGGGTAGCACTTGCTCAGGCTCTCTCTCGGTTACCAAAACCAGAGAGAACGACAACTTTGCAGAGTAACTGGTTTGCACTGAGTTGTACTTTTGAGAAGCCCCCAATACCCCTATATATAGAGGAGTGTCATGGGACATGATTCTCCATCCCAGGCAATGTGGGACTAAAAGCAGGAGTAGAAGGGTTCGGGATTTTCCACAAAAAACAACCAACTCGCAACCTGAACCGATCGTTTCACAACTGAAACGGTCGGTTGGGGACCTGAACCGGTCGGTTGACACCTCAACCGATCGGTTGGGACCCATGAGCTGGTCGGTTCACTTCTGAACCGGTCGGTTCGTGGTCCTGGTCAGTTCCCGATTGACTTTCCATCTTTTATTTCTAATTGGTATCAAATACCAATCCTTGTTCCAATCAAATTGGGCAAGTGAAACAAAAGGAAAATTCTCACCAATCCGACTTTCCCAACTTGCTCGGTTGCAACAGTTGAACTGATCGTTTCAACACTTGAAGCAATCGTTCACCCTGTCCATGAGCCGATCGACTCACCACTTGAGCCGATCGGTTCACCAAGCTGAGCTGATCGGTTCATCTCATGAGCCAATCGGTTGGGAGTGCAGATTGTGCAGAATCAGTCAATTGCAGTTTCAATCAATCCGATACTCCAATCAATCTGTCCAACACCTTGAACACTATGATTTTAAGGTATCAATCAATTGAGTGTTTAATTGAACTACAAAACTCCTTTAGTAATCAATCTAAACATTGTTTGTGGACAAAACTCCTCTTCCAGGTTAAATCCTATGTGTGTGACCCTGCAGGTCCATTTCACGTTAGCAGTGAAAGTCCATAACACTTATGACTTCACAAGCAAAGAGCGGTGCCTAGTCACACATGAGTGCTACCCAAGTGAAAGAGAAAGTTGGAGAACAACCTTCAATCCTACAATCCGTGAATGGTGTTACAGCGAATGTATAATTCCTTTGTCACTGATATCCCGAATGAACTCGAGGCATGGAACAGTCATCCTGTCAACGTTCATTCACTTTCTTGATCTCAGAGTAGATTGGAAGAGATATGTATGACATCAATATCACATACTGATTCACACATGCGTGCGCATGCCTATTTCAATCCCACTCATCAAGTGGCCTTGGATATCAAACTCCCTCAGGAGGGACAAATCCCATATCTATCACTCACCCCTCAAAAGCCCCATGTGTCAAAGCCACCCAATCATCACCTTTATAACAACCCATGTTTCAGGACTGCGTTTGATGATGTCAAAGTGTGCCCAACGACATGTGTTGAGTGTAGTGATTTCAGGTCAAAGAATCACACTCACCACCATCACTGTGAGTACTGACTGTGACTACCATGTCATGGTTCCATGTGTCAAACTCACGGTGGGTCTGTCCGGTACACTTGTTCTCTAACAAATACCTATGTGTTTGGTTTGATATCTCTATATCATGACTAATGAGATTCTGTCATCAACCAACACCACAATCTAGTCTTGTGTGTCATTGCTGTCTATCTACCTTCCACAATGACATCCGACTAGGGACATAACAAGAATGTACAAACTCTTAGCATCCGTATGATCTCATCGTTCAGGTCCTCAACCTGAAAGCATACGTCATTGAGTATTGTCATTCTCTAGACATTCAATATGTTCTATCACTATCTCATATGACTGAACCAGAAAGAATTGGAAGCTTGCCTTTGATGTTTATCAAATCAATCTTAATGTATCCCACCAACCATCCCATGATTGGCTCTCAGAGCATACATACCAACACAAAGTGTACCAACCTTCACTCTAGTCTTTGTGTCAGCCTAGACACATCTACTTGTGTCAGCTAAGGTACCATTACTTGTATAAGACAAGTCATGTCAAATGGTATCAGTTTAGAGGTGCTTGAAAAGGTGTATCCATTTTAGTTTACTTTAGGGTATCGGCCACATCAACCCATTGTATATCAGCCATCATATAACTAGGATATCGGCCACTCAACCAACTAGTGTGTTGGCCACACCATTAACTAGGGTATCAACCTCTACGGTTTTGGATTGTAACATGTGAACCTTTATTCAACACCTTAGTTCTCTCACCTATTGGCCTTACCATTACTTAGTGTTTAGACCAAAGCTTTAAAGAGTGTAATGCCCCCATCTTCACATGATGTGTCGGGCTAGAGGGGTGCCATATTGTGAGTGTATTGGTTTAGGGTTGATGTTAGCCATAACGACCTCTATACTCAACTAAGGCAACATGATTTAATACTTTATCTTACAACACATTATCTTGGTCATGACAATCTTGTATCTTTTAGGCATATCATTTTTAGAATATCTAACATATCAGCGTACCAATAACATATCATTTTAGAGTATCACAAGTCATGTCGGCCATCCATGTGATGGTGCAAGTATGTGTATTGACTTGGCTATCTTCTAGATATCAGCCTTCCCTATTCTCAGTCTTAGATGGCAGGCTAAACAATTGAAAGGACAATAGTCCTATTCATGTAACAAACCAAACGGGGTCGGATTTCATGTGTATCAGTTTCCATGCCTATACCCTTGTATCGGGTTAGGGATTCTACAAACCAATATTGGTTTGTTCATATCAGTTTCATCATCTTCAAGCTCAAACTCTTTGTCCATTACTACTCTAGTTCATGGACAACAACCCCATATATCCATTAGAGCTCATAGAACCATCATTCAAACAAGAAAAGTCGAAGTAGAAAAGGAATCACCAAGTATTGCATGATAGAAGGTGAATAATAATAAAGTTGATTTCAAGTTATATGACCCGCCTCAAGATCAACACAAGAGCTTCAAGCTCCAAAGCTCCATGTTCTCAAGATTGATGATGACTTAACCAAAGTCCAAGACTCGATTACAACACTTCTATATAAAAGAAGATATCATAGTAAGGAACCTTGGTGAAGAAGGAAGGAAAGGAAAGAATCATGATCTAAGAAGCATAGTCTTTCTAAGGTTGAAGATGATGATAGCTTTACCTTTAACAAGTTGCTCAACCTTCCCTGTTGATGGAGTTAGAACTTACACCAAAAGATTACTCTTCCAATGGAAGTCCTAATATGCACCAAAAACCCTAGGGAGTTGATGTTCTCTCTAGGTTTACCTACAACTGGTGCTAGATAAATGCTCCAACCCCACAAGAGTGTGGAAGCCTTATCATAGTACAGATTTAGGATCGAACCCAAAGGACAACGTTAAGAATCTGAGTGTCTTTTTCTTGTTTCGTATCAATCTAAGTTAATCATCTAAGACCAGAAGTTTGATTTGAGTTATTTAACCTAAAGCATGCAAAAGTAAAGGCAAGAATAAAAACTATTTTAAGGATTAAAAACTAAGATTAGCAGATGATGATGGATCACTGGGGTGATGCGGGTATTTGCCACCACTACACATGAATTGCACTTGTACCAAACATAGCAAGACTTGTAAGCAAGATACATGGATGTTGTATAATACCGATGTCTTATAGGACAAGAGTAATGCACACATCCTTCACGGGTTGAGTAACTCTCATTCGGTACGTATCTACGTGTCAATGAAGATATGTAGTCTCTGAAGAGAAAATCTTACTCAACTTCGTGAAATGTGCATCGGAAAACTAACAAGCGAGCGATAATTACCAAATCGATTGGTATCCTTATAGACTATCCCTCTTTCGAGGATATAGCTACGAGAAACGTGAGAGTGTTGCAACGTCAGCCATTCCCGAACGAATGGTCAAGTACTTTGCACCACTCTCTCCTCAGAGTGTGTTCCTTGACCTGTCAAGGTTGCACTTTTGTACGTCAACTGATTCCATTTCATAGTACAAAAGTACAACGATGGAGGTGAGTTTACTCCACTCCTTAGAAAGCGTTCCTAGATACCGAAACGGATGCGCGGTGGATACACACACCAGAAACCAACACTAAATCGGTATTCGAGTCTCAAGAGCGGTCGTAGACAAACCACAACGAAAGACAATAGATGCACACAAGAATGCGGCCAACATCCAAGCATGTATGAAACGATTTAGTATTGAATCGGAAAGATAATATCTTTTTGATACAAGTTACAAAACACGGGCAGCGGGGCTAGTCCCCGCACCCCAGTGAATGGAACTACTCGCTCCTCATAGAGGGAGCAACAAAGAAAGAGAAGAGAGAGAAAGAAAGCATCGTCGGAGCAGAATAGTAGATCTGTGACAGCCCAGTGTAGATCGTCACAGTCTCCGGGACTGCTCCGTCGTGGTCGATGTCGTCCGTCTCTCTGCCTCGATCGTCGTGTCTACCTCCGGGATTGCACAGGTAGAATGAGGTAGAACAATGGTAGAAGTGAGATGATAGAGGTGAGATGGTGATGGAACAACCTTCTAGATCTGTCCCCAATCCGACAGCGTCCCGGCACTGGTCCCAGTCCGGCAGCCTTGGGCCGTAGTCAGATGGTCCCCCTAGAACATGCCTCTACCCTTCTATTTATAGGCTTGCTAAAATATCTTGGGCCAAGGATCATACCTTGTACGTGTCCTTTTGTTCATGCGGTTTGCTCTAATAGTGCTTATGCGGTTTGCTGTAGCAGCTATTTCGGCCTTGGCATTCGGTCTGGGCATTCGGTCTTTGATTCAGCGGCAAACGGTCTTCGACATTCGGTCTTTGATTTGGCAGCGAGCAAACAGTCTTCCATTTTTGTATTGGCAAACGGTCTTGGACAAAAAGGCCATACGGTTTTGATATTCCAATAATAAGCAAACGGTCTTGCATGTCCATTCGGTTTGCTGCTGGCCATTCCAAACGATCTTCACGCTTATCCGGTTTGCATGCATCTAAACCAAACGGTCTTGATCTTGAGCAGCAAACGGTCTACGTATTCTAATAATAAGAAAATGGTCTTGCTGCTTATTTCCTCATGCGTTCTTCATAGTCCCTGGTCATGAGTTCTTAAACTTGCACATGCATGCAAATGATCATGCGTTCTTCATAGTTTGGAGCGTTCTCGTGGACAACTACTGGTCTTGCTGCTTACTCGTCCTGTGCTCATGATTGTTGGTGTAGGTGATGAAGACGACGATGCCGGAGATCATGTGTAGGTGGGCGCCGACGTTGTTGATGACGTATAGCTCAAACGGTGTCGCATGCCATCATGCTCAAACGGTCTTGGGACCACATGGGCTCATACGGTCTTGAGACCACATGGGCTCATACGGTCTTGAGACCGCATGAGCTCAAACGGTTTTGAGACCGCATGGGCTCATACGGTCTTGAGACCGCATGGGCTCATACGGTCTTGAGACCGCATGGACTCATACGGTCTTGAGACCGCATGGGGTCAGGACCGTATAGCGCTCAAGACCGCATGGATGAAACCAAATGGATCAAGACCGACTAGTGGTGATCTGCAGAGGGAAAGGAGAATGTGTAAGAGAGAATTGCATCGAATAAACTAGTGATTAGAACTATTTAGGCAATATTTGCAAGGAATTAGTGAAACACTCAAGGTGAACCAAAGCGAGGGTAAACAGTCAATATGAGGAATAAAATCCCTAGAATTGGCGACTGTGCAGATGAATCTGGAGGATTCATCACCACACCGAACTTGAGCGTTACTCGTCCCGAGGAACGGAGAAAAACTTAAGATAGTCGACAAAAAGCTCGTTCGTCTCGTAATTACCTCATCTGCATGAGAAAAGAGAAAAGGGAAAATGAGACAAAACAAAATTAGGGCAAAAATGTCAAAAATCCTTTGAATTGGTGACTGAAGGTGGATCTGGAGGATTCATCGCCACACCGAACTTAAGCGTTGCTCGTCCCGAGGAATGAAAAACTTAAAACAGTCACCAATGAAATCGTTCATCTCAGGATTGCCTGATCCTATTGTCATATCGTAATTTTGTTCATGGCTCATATCGATACAACATTAGAGCTTCCTTAGATCACGAAATACATCTTATGATATCCTCATTTCTGATTTCACTTTGCTGAAGTACTTCCTTCTCACTCTCTGTTGTATCAGTCATGTTAAAGAGTATTATGAGATTTTGAACAGACCCACAGAATCAACAAAATACATATGATCTGTCACTGGTGTTGAAAAAGGAGGGAATGGGGGTATGATCAAAAGATAAGAGTCACTCCTCTGATTGAATCAAGACTCTTATTATTAGTTGACTCATTGAGATACTTTGAATGATTTATGCCCAACTCTGGTTGACTTAGCCTTACACCCAATTTTTTTTTCTAAAGGTAACTCAGAAGTGTGTATAGGTTGGCTTAAGGCTTTTTGGCTATTTTACCTCCTTGAGAGGAGGTAAGGGGTTATTTTTGGATCCTTAGGATCTCACTACCGGTCGCGACACATCTGCCTTTATGAGGGCAGCTAATGTACCGGCCGGGCGTGACCTTTATCGGTTATCCTTATTCAGGGCACAACTCTCATGTTTTTATTCACACTCTGGCTTTTATTCATTCTCACTTAGCTCAGGAGAAAGGGTATTTTTGGATTTTTGCATATTTGGGCTGCCAGGCCTCTTTTTGGAATCGGGGTAGATTTTTCGCCAACCTCGGTATGTGCACAATCATCATTGTATACTCTTTGAAGCGAAAAGAGGAGGTGGTACGCCCCTGTTATGTATTGAGGGGTATGGAAGAAGCGGTAGTGGAAAAAGAGGTGTGGTGTACCACACTGAACTTAGAATTTTGCAGAGGTGTGGTTTACCACACCGAACTTACAGTTCGGAAATGTTCTAGTTTTCACTAGAAAGGAGTGTGGCGTGCCACACCGAACTTAAAATTTTGGCATGGTTAGTGAACAGAGGGGTATGAAAATGAAGGAAGAAGTGTAGAAGAGAGTTCGGATCATGATGCAGTTTGCTTAGCGATTCCATGCGACGAGTCTCTTTTCTCCATCACACTCTGCTAAAAAAGAGACATGATTAAACATCAAGTGAGAAATCCATACAACAGATCCATTAATCAGATAAAGGCTTGATGTATTTGATCTATCTCAGCCTTATTGAAGTGTATCATCTTTTCCTGTTTGAGATATAACATTAGGATTCATAGACAAATCAAAATGAAAAACACGCATTGGCTAGTTTTAAGTATTCTTTTCCAGGAAATTTGCAACGCAAAAGAGGTGATGATCACAGATTCGAAAAACAAAAGTCGACTAGATAAAGGCTTTATTTTTAGAAAACTAACAAAAAGGCGGAAAAAATTATGAAAAAGAAACTAGAATGGAAAAGCAGGAAGCAATAAAGATAGAGGGTGGAGTGAAAGTCATACCACCCACCCTCCACCTCGAACTTATGAATTTGCCCATTTCTGAGCAAATACTAGGTTCAAGATGGAGGGGAAGGGTTGAGCAGTGTTAACCAGGCGGTCCTCGTAGTTGGAAGAAGGTCCGACAAAGATATCTCGTGATGGCTGGTGCTGAGAACGAGGAAGTGGTCTGAACAACTTGTTGGCTGGGAAGTTGTGGCAACTTGAACGAGTCTTCTGGATGACTTGGATGCACATCACTTTCACCTCGTTGTCCATCCAGAAGAATCCAGAGACCTTCCCCCATCAACGAGGGAGGTGGAACATAAGCAGTCGAAACTGGAGGACTATGCGAGAAATCAAGGTTATGCCCACTTTTGCCCTCTAGTTGTGGCTCACCCTCGAAGTTCAAAGTAAAACTACTTTCTTCAAAATCTAGGGCAGTTGATTGAGGGTCGGCCACTTGAACTTCCTCCTATCTAGGATCAGGTGGTGGATCCGGTTCCGGCTTCATTTCGTCACCTGGCTTTTCTTGTGTGGGATATGGTAGCCAGGATGACTTTTCTTCATCAGAGGAGTTATTTTGAGAAGTATCATCATCTTTATCAATGTTGAAATTGGTAAGAGCGTCGTTCTTCTTTTCAAAGTTTTGTTCAGAATTTTCTTCGTAGAACATCCTTAATTCATCCAAGTAACTAGAAGAGGATTTGACTGGTAGAATGAACTCTTGCTCGGGTGAGGAAGTCATGGGATCCTGAGATAGGAGTTCCAGTGATGTCTCTTCATGAGAGGGATTAGTCCCTGACATATCATTTTGAGGGCTAAAATCCCTTGATGAACCCATTTCTTCAATATTGGGACTGATATATTGTTGTTCCAGTTCTTCTTCATAACACTCCTCCAGTTCAATTGAGTGCTTGGGAAGAGTTTCTATGAGAGGAATGGAAACTAGCTCAGGTAATGGATAAATCTTAGTTTCATGAATGTTAGGGGGGGCTTCTTCATAGGGATGAGTGGCTATAAAGGGATAGGTTTGTGGCTTGATGTCATCCCAGGGGTCCTTTTTGTCATTACAAGAGTTTATGATAATATCATAATCCGTCCCAAAGTCAAGAGATGGTTCATGTTTCTCTTCATGGTGCACCTTGAACTCGTTCAAGTGACTAGAAGGAGATTCAATAGAAAAATCAAGTTCTTGTTTGAGGACTGGCTCCGTCAGAACTCCTTGTGGTGGTGTCATCTCATGGGAAGGACCCGTCATAGGATTGTCATCTTGAGACCCCTCATCCTCCCTTGATTCTGTTTCATCATCAGTGAGAGTGGTATGGTCCGTCTCTGGATCAGGATCTTGGTCAGTCCCATCCTCGAAGTTTGTTTCTAGATCAGCCGAATGATCAGAAATGTCTTCATAAGGACAAATCAGATCCTTTTCCAGTAATGGAATCATTTGAGTCTCTTGCATAAAAGACGTCTCCTCATCTGAATCAGTCTCATATTCATCTATGTCTGACTGAGAAGGAGTGTAGAGTTCGTGTAACGTAGACCCTTCTTCATTGGAATTCAACGACAAGACATTTGAAGTTGAAGAACATTTGTCATATAAGGAGTCAATCATTGATGATTGCCCCTCAATCTGTATGGTCGGATCTGAGTCTATGGGGGGAGAAGATGGATAAACATTGAAATTTGTTCCCAATTTATCTCCCAATTGAAGAAAATCTTCATATTGGTTACTCATTCTTTCATCTAAGAGCATAGTGCAAGAGTCATTATCTGGGTCAGACTTCGGCTTGAAGGATGATTCTTTTTCTTATGGTGTGGTGAAGGTATCATCCTTGAGTTCAGTCATTGGTTCTGAGGATGATTCCCCACCCTGTACTGGCACTTGAAAATCATTGGGAGGCACATTCCACATGATTTCGTAATCATCATCATAATTTATTGCAACATGTGGACTAGAGATGTGCTTAGTTGAATTTTGTGGCTGTTCTGCATGTTGCTCAGGAGCGTTGACAAGTTGCGTAAGTTGATTAAGGTCGGCTATCAACTTCTTGGTCGCGGCTGTCTGATCAGCTAGTTGTTGAGCCACCGATGTTTGTAAGGCACGTAGTTCTTCCATCAATGTGTGTTGGTCTTCATGCACTTCATCGTCTTCCAGGTTCCCTTCTACATTGTAGTCCACGCCTTGAAATCCACCACAGTTAGGATTTTCGTAGTAGCCTCCAGGGTGATACGAACTATAACTTGCGTTATATCCATAGTTGTATGAAGAGGCTTCTTTGAGTTTCCCAGCTATCCGATTCATGATTATTTGACGCAGAGCCATCACGTAGAGAGGAGGGACGTTGAAGCAGTAAATCGATGCATGAGAATAGTCACCACATAGTTGACATCTAACGGTTGGTGGTGTCGACTGCTTCATTTTGAAGAGAGTTGGTACCTGAAATCAAGGAAAGAGTGTATCGGGCTTGACCAACCACTTCAATTCCAAGAAGATATGCGAGATTAAGCCCTTCACTTTTTAGGTTTTTGAAAAGAAAATGAAAAACCCTAGAGAAACCTAAATCGAAACAAAATTCAAAAAAGACGATTCTTATACCGTTGTCCCCAGCAACGGCGCCATTTTTTGATGGAGCTAGAACTTACACCAAAAGATTACTCTTCCAATGGAAGTCCTAATATGCACCAAAAACCCTAGGGAGTTGATGTTCTCTCTAGGTTTACCTACAACTGGTGCTAGATAAATGCTCCAACCCCACAAGAGTGTAGAAGCCTTATCATAGTACAGATTTAGGATCGAAACCAAAGGACAACGTTAAGAATCTGAGTGTCTTTTTCTTGTTTCGTATCAATCTAAGTTAATCATCTAAGACCAGAAGTTTGATTTGAGTTATTTAACCTAAAGCATGCAAAAGTAAAGGCAAGAATAAAAACTAGTTTAAGGATTAAAAACTAAGATTAGCAGATGATGATGGATCACTGGGGTGATGCGGGTATTCGCCACCACTACACATGAATTGCACTTGTACCAAACATAGCAAGACTTGTAAGCAAGATACATGGATGTTGTACAATACCGATGTCTTATAGGACACGAGTAATGCACACATCCTTCACGGGTTGAGTAACTCTCATTCGGTACGTATCTACGTGTCAATGAAGATATGTAGTCTCCAAAGAGAAAATCTTACTCAACCTCGTGAAACGTGCATCGAAAAACTAACAAGCGAGCGATAATTACCAAATCAGTTAGTATCCTTATAGACTATCCCTCTTTCGAGGATATAGCTACGAGAAACGTGAGAGTGTTGCAACGTCAGCCATTCCCGAACGAATGGTCAAGTACTTTGCACCACTCTCTCCTCAGAGTGTGTTCCTCGACCTGTCAAGGTTGCACTTTTGTACGTCAACTGATTCCATTTCATAGTACAAAAGTACAACGATGGAGGTGAGTTTACTCCACTCCTTAGAAAGCGTTCCTAGATACCGAAACGGATGCACGGTGGATACACACACCAGAAACCAACACTAAATCGGTATTCGAGTCTCAAGAGCGGTCGTAGACAAACCACAACGAAAGAAAATAGATGCACACAAGAATGCGGCCAACATCCAAGCATGTATGAAATGATTTAGTATTGAATCGGAAAGATAATATCTTTTTGATACAAGTTACAAAACACGGGCAGCGGGGCTAGTCCCCGCACCCCAGTGAATGGAACTACTCGCTCCTCATAGAGGGAGCAACAAAGAAAGAGAAGAGAGAGAAAGAAAGCATTGTCGGAGCAGAAGAGTAGATCTGTGACAGCCCGGTGTAGATCGTCGCAGTCTCCGAGACTGCTCTGTCGTGGTCGATGTCGTCCGTCTCTCTGCCTCGATCGTCGTGTCTACCTCCGGGATTGCACGGGTAGAATGAGGTAGAACAATGGTAGAAGTGAGATGATAGAGGTGAGATGGTGATGGAACAACCTTCTAGATCTGTCCCCAATCCGGCAGCGTCCCGGCACTGGTCCCAGTCCGACAGCCTTGGGCCGTAGTTAGATGGTCCCCCTAGAACATGCCTCTACCCTTCTATTTATAGGCTTGCTAAAATATCTTGGGCCAAGGATCATACCTTGTGCGTGTCCTTTTGTTCATGCGGTTTGCTCTAATAGTGCTTATGCGGTTTGCTGTAGCAGCTATTTCGGCCTTGGCATTCGGTCTGGGCATTCGGTCTTTGATTCAGCGGCAAACGGTCTTCGGCATTCGGTCTTTGATTTGGCAGCGAGAAAACGGTCTTCCATTTTTGTATTGGCAAACGGTCTTGGACAAAAAGGCCATACGGTTTTGATATTCCAATAATAAGCAAACGGTCTTGCATGTCCATTCGGTTTGCTGCTGGCCATTCCAAACGATCTTCACGCTTATCCGGTTCGCATGCATCTAAACCAAACGGTCTTGATCTTGAGCAGAAAATGGTCTACGTATTCCAATAATAAGCAAACGGTCTTGCTGCACATTTCCTCATGCGTTCTTCATAGTCCCTGGTCATGAGTTCTTAAACTTGCACATGCATGCAAATGATCATGCGTTCTTCATAGTTTGGAGCGTTCTCGTGGACAACTACTGGTCTTGCTGCTTACTCGTCCTGTGCTCACGATTGTTGGAGTAGGTGATGAAGACGACGACGCCGGAGATCATGTGTAGGTGGGCGCCGACATTGTTGATGACGTATAGCTCAAACGGTGTCGCATGCCATCATGCTCAAACGGTCTTGGGACCGCATGGGCTCATACGGTCTTGAGACCGCATGAGCTCAAACGGTCTTGAGACTGCATGAGCTCATACGGTCTTGAGACCGCATGGGCTCATACGGTCTTGAGACCGCATGGGCTCATACGGTCTGGAGACCGCATGGGCTCATACGATCTTGAGACCGCATGGGGTCAGGACCGTATAGTGCTCAAGACCGCATGGATGAAACCAAATGGATCAAGACTGACTAGTGGTAATCTGCAGAGGGAAAGGAGAATGTGTAAGAGAGAATAGCATCGAATAAACTAGTGATTAGAACTATTTAGGCAATATTTGCAAGGAATTAGTGAAACACTCAAGGTGAACCAAAGCGAGGGTAAATCAGTCAATATGAGGAATAAAATCCCTAGAATTGGCGACTGTGCAGATGAATCTGGAGGATTCATCACCTGTGCTCCTTGAGCTCCTAGGGTTGTCCACCAAGAAAGAGATGGTTAGGGAGTCGAAAGGTTTACTAGGAGGTGAAAAGGGGGGGTATATATAGTTGAGGTTCAAGAGAGAGAGAGAGAGTATGTGTAAGGTGTCATCACCATATGTACATGGGTGACATGTGTCCATGCATGGTGGCTTCATGCATCCATAATGATCTTACCATGCAAAAATCTTGAGGATACTCCATAGATAAGATATCGGTCATAGGGTATCTTGCTTGACAAGATATCACAACCCAATATCACATTATGTGCAAACTGATACTACTTTGCAAGGAACATGTAAACTGATATGTTTTACCTACTTGAGGTGCTTAGCCCATTATGAACACTTTCAAAGAGTACCAAACTGATATGGGACCTCCTCTATGGCTTTCAAGTTGATAGGCACTCTCATATGCACTCCATAGCTCGACACAACCTCATCTAGGGTTCAAAACACTCAATGCTTCTTTGGTTCTTTCACCACAAAGAGTGTTATCATTCAAACAAGACTCAGATAAGGTGCCCCCTTATTTCTCTATCCTCTAGTTGATGCTAAGAGAGAGAAGGAACATTCTACAGGTGCTAATTTGCACATAAACCCCTTATTTGGGTAAATTGCAATTCTTACCAAATTTATCATATAAGGCACACACAATTTGCAAATAAGGTCAAAATTGAGAAATAAACTCTCCTCAAGTCTTAATTACTTTTCTAAAGATTAAGACAAGGTTCTAAATAACTTACTTAGGCGAATCTTCTAGGGTTATCCCAAAACCCATGTCAGGGGTGTTACAAGTTATCAACCCCTAGCAAAGATTTGGTCCCCAAAATCTCAAGAGAAAAGAGAAGGGTACTTCCTCCTCATCTCTTCCTCCAGCTCCCATGTGGCTTCTTCAATGCCACGATGATGCCAAAGAACTTTGCTTTCTTTTTCAACTTCTTGATTCTTCTATCAAGAATTAACACTGGACCTTCCACATAGGATATATCCTCATTCAATTCTACCTCTATAGGTTGTAATACAAATACTGTATCAGGGTGACATTTTCTCAATATAGATATATGTAATACTGGATGTAGTCTATGCAACTCAGGTGGTAGTTCCAACTTATAGGCTTCCTTTCCAACACATGCTATCACTGGATAGGGTCCCATAAATCTAGGAGCCAACTTACCTTTCTTACCAAATCTGAGAATACCTTTCCAAGGAGAGACCTTGAGATACACTATGTTTCTAACTTAGAATTCTAAAGGTCTACGATGATTATTAGCATATGCTTTTTGTCTGTCCTGTGGTGCCTTTAACTGTTGTTGTATCACTTTAATCTTTTCTTTTGTCTGCTGCACTAGTTCAAGACCAAAAAGTTGGTATTCTCATGTTTCATACCAGCATAACAAAGATCTATAATGTCTAGCATACAATGCTTCATATGGTGCCATATCAATGCTTTTCTAATAACTGTTATTATAGACAAACTCTATCAAACTCAAATGTATATCCCAACTACCTACAAACTAAAGAACACATACCCTAAGCAAGTCTTCTAAGGTATGTATAGTCCTTTCAGATTGTCCATCTGTCTAAGGGTGGAAAGCAGTACTATGCTTTAACTGCATACCCAAAGCTGTGTGTAATCATTCCCAAAAGCAACTTGTAAACTGAGGACCTTTGTCAGACACAATTGTTGCTGGGACTCTGTGCAACCACACTACCTCATCCACATAAACTTGTGCAAGTTTCTCCACAGTGTATGTTGCCCTAATAGGTAGAAAATGTGCCGACTTTGTCAACCTATCAACAATCACCCAAATGAAATTGTGACCCATAGCTGTTCTAGGCAAACCAACTACAAAATCTATTGTCACATGATCCCACTTCCACTGTGGTATTGATAATGGTTGTAATGTTCCTGCCGTCTTTTGGTGCTCAACCTTAACTTACTGACACACTAGACATGGCATAATGAACTCAACTACATCTTTCTTCAAACCAGGCCACCAATACATATCTTTTAGATTATGATACATCTTGGTACTTCCTGGATTCATAACATACATAGAAGAGTGAGCTTCTTCCATAACTATATTCCTTAAGTCATTAACATCAGGTACTATAATTCTACCATGGTAACAAACTATTCCATCTTCTAACTCATGAAAACCATCCTGCTTCTCACTGCCATATTCTGTTGTCTCACATTATCACATTATCATCCTGTTGTGCTTCTTTAATATGTTGTCTCAGTGTAGGTTTTACTTGCATAACGACACTTGTCATTCCAGACAAAAGGAACATCCTTTCTGGTTAACCTAGTTAGGGGTAATGCTACAGAACTGAAGTCTTTGACGAACCTTCTGTAGTAACCTGTCAAACTTAGGAAGCTACAAATCTCTGTTGGTGTCTTAGGCTATTCCCATTCTAGAACAAACTCCACCTTTTTAGGATCAATGCAAATACTATTAGTAGATATGATATTCCCTAAAAAAGATACTTCTGACAGCCACAACTCACACTTGCTAAACTTACCATATAGCTTGTGTTGTCTTAACAAAGTCAATGCTTGATGAAGATTTTGTTCATGTTGTTGGCTATCTCAACTATATATTAGAATGTCATCTATAAAGACCACTATAATCTGATCAAGGAATGTCTGGAACACTCTATTCATCAAATCCATGAATGCTGCTAGTGCATTAGTTAGTCCAAATGACATAACTATAAACTCATGATGACCATACCTTATCCTAAAAGCTGATTTGGATATGTCATCCTCCTTAATTCATAACTGATGATATTCTGACCTCATGTCTAATCTTAGAGAACATTGTTGCACCACACAACTGGTCAAATAAATCATCTATTTTTGACAGAGGATACTTTTTCTTTATTGTCACCTTGTTCAACTATCTATAGTCAATACATAATCTCATAGATCCATCTTTTTTCTTCAGAAAAAGTACCGGAGCCCCCCACGGCGATGTACTTGCCCGGATAAAACCTTTATCAAGTAACTCTTACAACTATTTTTTTGATTCTACCATCTCAGCTGGTGCCATTCTATAAGGTGTTTGGACTATTGGTTGCATATCGGGAACTGGATTGATCTCGAAATCAATCTCTCTAGGTGGAGGAACATCGGGAAATTCCTTAGGAAACACTTCTTTAAACTCCCTGACAACTAGAATTTTTGGAATACTAGGACTTTCTACCTTGGTATCCACCACGTATGCTAAGAATGTCTCACCCCCATGTCGCAACAGTCTCTCAACTATCAATGTTGATACTAGACATGTGGGAAGAATCTTCCTATCTCCCTAAAAGATTCATGTATCACCACTGTATGTGAACATAGATTTCTTGGAACCACAATCCAAGACTACCTTATATTTATTCAAGGTGTCCATCCCTAAGATTACATCAAACCCATGCATCTCAAGTGGTTTAAGATCCACTTGAATGCTGCGTTTTGAGAAAGAAAGAACACATGGGGAACATACCTCTCGTAACATTATAGAACCAAATAACGGAGTTTCTAACAACAAGTTATCCGTTCTACGACTAACAGACAAAAGAAAATTATGAATCACTTCACAAGTGATAAAGGAGTGTGTAGTGCCTGGGTCAATCAAAACAAATATGAAGTAAGATGAAAACATATCAGAATGAAATATTTTCATCCGTCCTGTCACAACTCGTGGGTTGACTACTACTTCTGGCTGACTCATAGCATAAAATCTTTCCGTTGCCTGCTTTCGACCACGTCCTCTGTTACCTTGTGCAGATGAACCTACTTGAGATTCCTGTCCATGTCCTCATCCTCCTGCACCACTACTAAACTATTGCCTTTGAGAGCCTTGCTGACTCTGCCTTGGTGGTTGGGTTACCTCAATATCTCTTACTGGACAATCCTTCATCAGATGTCATGTCTACCCACACTTGTGGCAGGCTCTGGTCTCTTGCTGTGACCTAGATGGCCCTGTCACTGATATTGATGCTATACTATGGGCTACAGTAGGTGGGAAATTATGGCCTCTACCCTTACTTGACATCCACTGGGTCTGGGCACTGATCCTCTGTGGTGCTGACGGTGTAGAAAATCTTAGTTTCTTCTAGCTTTCAGACCTTTGTCCTTGAAACTGAGAAGGTCCTTTCCTAAAGATGGCTTCACATTTCTCAATTATTGACCTTTCTATCCTCCTAACCGATTCTACAAATGTAGCAAATCTCTCCCTATTCTCCAGAGCAGCTGCAGGAGTGGTTAACTCACCATTCAGACCCTTTTCAAAATGCTGAATCCTCTCCTGGTCTATAGTAGCCATGTACCGACAAAATCATAGAAGCTTCATGAACTTAGCTTCATACTCGTTAATCTTCATAGGTCCTTGCCTAATTCGTTCAAACTGTAAGATTTTCTCATCCAGGTATGTCCAAGGAAAGTACCTATTGGTGAACTCACGTAGGAATTCCTCCCATATGACCTCAACATTTGGCCTTTTCTCCTCTTTGATGGCCCACTAATGACCAACAATTCCCTTTAATAGGTACACAACATGCCTAACTTTGTTAGTTTCTGGGATGATAAGGATCTTAAAATCTTTTTCTATCTCAATGAGCCACAAATCTGCATCTGCTGGGTCAGCTGTTCTAGCATATTCTATAGCTCCAACACGGCATAGCCGTTCAAAAGTCTTACTAGAATATGAACTTATATTGGGAACTGGTGCCCTAGGGGGTGGTGCTGGTATCCTATCTGCCATATGTGTTATTGTCATCATGAACTGCCCAAAGAGAGCATGAAAAGTAGGGTTCTCCAACATAGTCTGATCCACTTGGGGATTCTCAGGCACTTGTTCTTCTCTCTCCTGTTCCCTTGCACCTCTTCCTAGTGAAACAATGTTGCTCTCAACATGTTCTTCGTGTTCTCCAGACATCTTTAATCTTTACTTCTTCTATATACATAGAAGTCACTACAAGATAAATTGGAGGACACTAGAACAAACTCAACAACCTTAATCCTATGTACATAGACTCAGTGAACCTAAGTCTCTGATACCAAAAATTATGACAACTACTATCAAACCGACAACATTATCATAAAAAACTACGCAGAAATAATCATTAACAACGGATTACCGAAAATCACAAAAGATTAGAATTTTTTTACAAGAGATCCATTATCAGGAAACTATTTTCAGAAAGAACCAAACCATATCTACATCATGGTTCACTTTATACATACATTGTTCCATCACCTTGTAAGTATATGATATAACAATTGCTTTACTAAAACATACACAAAAGCAACATTATGCATCGAGGCATACTAGCCAAAATATCAGATCAATAATAAAACTATTTTACACACATATGACTCTATATCCCAAAGGACTTGAGAGTATAGGGATGACACATATGACTATATATCTATAAGACACATAACAACACACTCAACCTAAGCTATTATTGTCGTTGCTTCCTGCTTTCTGTTGCATGACCTCTACCTCCTCGTGCACGTCTACCTAAAAAGTGTGGAACCCACAGGGTGAGACAACAAGTCCCATCGAGAGATATAACTCTCCACCAACAATATTATTATCACATATAAATCTTATGAAACAGAGCAGAAGAAACCTTTCTTGAATTAAATAGGTATAACTACTTGTTACATGTAGACAGAGCAATCTTTATCATTTATATAGTTCTAATAAATATGAATGAATAATAGATTTTCTAATCATTTTTAAAAGGAATATGAAGAACATGTATAATATTTATCAACTAAGACATGTAAAAGTAATTGCAACCTCATTCAATGTTTTTGTATTCGATCCTTAAAACAAATACACTACATGGCTGATTACATCTTTAAACAATCCCTCTTATGCCCTGCGGAGATGTGAATATACCTTCCATGCTCCAACTGACCACTACAAAGTAAGCATCAGTGCCATAAATGTCTTATGGAAGAGTCAGAATCCACAACCTCTCCTATCTCGACCAGTACAAAATTATTGGTAGAGATATATGAATCAATATGTATTATAGCAAGCCTGGTGTATATAGGCTCTTTGCTATAGAGATACAACACGTAGCATGTTCTCTTATTAGGGTATGACCTGAAATCAATCCTGATTATATCAGGATGTGGTCCGTAACCAATCCTGATTGTTTATTGAGTCACAGTACAACACACTCTTATTAGGGTATGACTAGTAGTCAATCCTAATATTTAGGGTTATGGCCCGGAGCCAATCATGTTAGTTAAGGATACAAGGAGATGACTTGCACCCCACATATTCAGTAATATGCACTTCGAGTAAAACTCGTTTCACCATTCAGCAAATCCTGACACTGAATGGATCTATGTTCAGGACAACTACATTTTTAGTTCACTTGATAGATTAAGTACATTATAACATCTTTTAGCATAAATCAAGTTACAAGCATTAATTATAGATAAATGCTACATAGAAAGGTGTAACATATCTTTCAATAAATCTTGTATCAATTGGAACATATCTTGTTACACTCATCCTGGGATCTCAATCCCCTGAACACTTTACTGGGAATGCCATCCCTTCAACATTATCATTATCATGATCACATGTTTGGGGGTATCAAACCCTCAATTCATTATTGAACAATGTCACTTTTTACTAGGAAACAATCATTTCTGGGTCATCAGACCCACATATATATATCATACTTGTTGCACAAGTATATCACATGGCTCACAAGGCCTTATATAATATGTATTATGCTAAATCATCTAGCTCATACCTGGTTATGCTCATCATTTCATGACACATGCATGGTTAGGATTTCATATCAAATGTAATATCAGGTAAATATCATGACCATGCCATAAAGAGAATCATTCAAATTACAACCCTCTCATAACTAGGGTTAGGGTTTTCCCTTGTAATTGATTTAGGGTTTTCAAGTGCATATTTATCAATCAAGCCCTAATTCACATCATAAGAACTTTATGATTGTCACGAGTGTTTCCAAGATACTTCATCAATTATCATCAATTGATTATCAACATGAAGTATTATCTTTCTCATGTGAGTAGTACAAGTTTGTCTCTCATCCTTACTAGGATATTGGCTTCAACATACTTATTACATTGATTTAACCTTCTTTAGGGTTTATCAATCTACACTTATTAAAGTGCATCCGTCTCATCACTTCATAATGTATCCATTGATTATATTCAAGGTGTATTGGCCTTCACTCATCAAAGTGTATCAACCTTCACTCTAATCTTTGTGTCAGCCTAGACACATCTACTTGAGTTTGCCAAGGTACCATTACTTGTATCGGCCAAGGCATGTCACATGGTATCGGTTTAGAGGTGCTTGAGAAGGTGTATCGATTTTAGTTTACTTTAGGGTATCGACTACCCTATCTCTTTGTGTATTGGCCACATCAGCCCATTATATATCAGCAATCCTATAACTAGGATATCGAGCGCTCAACCAACTAGTGTGTCAGCCACACCATCAACTAGGGTCTCGACCACTCAACCAACTAGTGTGTCGAACACACCATCAACTGGGTTATCAACCCTTAGGGTTTTGGATTGTGATGGTGAACCTTTATTCAACACCTTAGTTCTCTCACCTATTGACCTTACCATTACTTAATGTATCATACAAAGCCTCAAAGAGTGTAATTCCCCCCATCTTCACATGATGTGTCTGGCTAGAGGGGTGTCCGATTGTGAGTGTATCAGTTTAGGGTTGAGGTTAGCCATATCAGTCTCTGTACTCAACTAAGGCAACATGATTTAATACTTCATCTTACAACAAATTCTCTTGGTCATGACAAGCTAGTATCTTTGTGGCATATCGTTTTTAGAATATCTAACATATCAACCTATCAATAACATATCATTTTAGAGTATCACAAGTCATGTCAGCCATCCATGTGATGGTGCAAGTATGTGCATCAACTTGTCTATCTTGTAGATATCGACCTGCCCTATTCTCAGTCTTAGATGAAAGATTAAACAATTGAAAGGACAATATTCCTATTCATGTAACAAACCAAAATAGGTAGGTGTTCATGTGTATCGATTTCCATGCCTATACCCTTGTATCAGGTTAGGGTTTCCACAAACCAATATCGGTTTGTGCATATTAGTTTCATCATCTTCAAGCTCAAAATCATCATCCATTACTACTCTAGTTCATGGAAAACAACCCCATATATCCATTAGAGCTCATAGAACCATCATTCAAATAAGAAAAGTCGAAGTAGCAAAGGAATCACCAAGTATTTCATGATAGAAGGTGAATAATAATAAAGTTGAGTTCAAGTTATATAACCCGCCTCAAGATCAACACAAGAGCTTAAAGCTCCAAAGCTCCACGTTCCCAAGGTTGAAGATGACTTATAAAAAATTCAAGGCTCGATCACAACACTTCTATATAAAAGAAGATATCATAGTAAGGAACTTGGTGAAGAAGGAAGGAGAGGAAAGAATCATGATCCAAGAAGCATAATCTTTCCAAGGTTGAAGATGATCATGGCTTCACATTTGACAAGTTGCTCGGCCTTCCCTTTTCTCCTTGAGCTCCTAGGGTCGTCCACCAAGAAAGAGATGGTAAGGGAGTCGAAAGGTTTACTAGGAGGTGAAAAGAGGGGTATATATAGTTGAGGTTCAAGAGAGAGAGAGAGAGTATGTGTAAGGTGTCATCACCATATGTACATGGGTGACACGTGTCCATGCATGGTGGCTTGATGCATCTATAATTATCTTGCTATGCAAAAATCTTGAGGATAATCCATAGATAAGATATCAGCCATTGGGTGTCTTTCTTGACAAGATATCACAACTCAATATCACATTATGTGCAAACTAATACTACTTTTGCAAGGAACATGTAAACGAATATGTTTTACCTACTTGAGGTGCTTAGCCCATTATGAACACTTTCAAAGATTGCCAAACTGTTATGGGACCTCCTATATGGCTTCCAAGCCGATAGCACTCCATAGCTCGATACAACCTCATCTAGGGTTCAAAAACACTCAACACTTCTTTGGTTCTTTCACTACAAAGCGTGTTATCATTCAACAGAGACTCAAACAAGGTGCCCCTGTAAGGCCCCTAAACTTGCTTAATGAGTTGAATAAGCTTAATTATCATAATTGAATTCTTATAACCCTAATATAACCTTTTTCTATTCTTTTAAATTATAAGATAAGCTTAAGTTTCAAATTTGGTCCAAATTTGGACACTGTTTGAGCAAGTTATGCAATTTTATGCACATTTTGGACTTTTTTGCAATTTACCCAATTGAGAGGTTTTCTTTGCAATTTATCACCTGCATTATGTTCCTTGGATATTCACTCATTATTCTTGAGCTTGTTGAGCCATGGGGCACCTATTTAATCCTTGGTTTCAAGGTGTTTTATCCAAGTGTATTTTAGGGTTTACCCCTTCATGGATGAGCTACCTTTAGTAGCTATCAACTAATGAATTATTTGTTTTACTTAGAAATTCAAGAAACGAGGGATAAGAATGTCTCTATAGATGGTGGGGGAGCTTCTTGTGTGTGATATTGTATATTATTAATAGTTTAAGGCCATAGACACTTGGAAAGATACTAGAACTTCAACTTTTTCTTTTTCTTTTTCTTTATCTTAAAGTTTGATATACTTATCCCTAAGCACCAAAACAAGCCATTTTCTCTCCACCACTTCCCTCCTTCTACAAACCTCATTCTCGCTCTGTGTTGCTGTGAATTTCCTATCCAAGGAAGAAGAAAGAGGGGATCTTCTTGAAAAAAGAATCTAGGGTAGCGATTGACTTCCATTTAGGATTTAAAAGGCTTCCTTCTAGTGATCTTCACCTAAAAGAGTAATAATCCCCTTCTTTCCTCCATTTATTTCTTTGTTATCCTTCCTCTTACCTTTCTCCAGGTTGGAACCTTGCTGTTCCATGGTAGAAATTTCTCTAAAGCTCTAAAACCCTACCTCTCTTGCTCCTTATGCTTAGGGTTTGGTCATTTGATGAAGAAAGGTGCTAGATGGATAAGTTCACAATGAATTTTATAACCTACCTGCTCAAGTTTTCTTATGTTTGGGATTTCATCTTCTCATTAGAGGCTGGTTCTATAACTTGCTCCACATTTATTTCTTACCATAAGCTTGCTAGCTCATGTTCTTGCTTTTAAATGATGGTCCATGCACTAAAAAGCTATGCTTGACTTGGATTTTGATTTTTATAATATTTCCTGTTCTGATTTTAGTTCTAGATGAACCTATGACCATGTGTACGTTATTCCTAAGGTATAATATGACTTGGATCAGGTTAGTTTGACAACCTATGGTGCTAAGCACCTATCAACCAATGGTCAATTTTAGGATTTTAAGCTGATTTCTTTTATAAACCCACGACCCGATGATGGTACTATTGCAACAACCCTATGGAGTTGTCTTCATGACAACTGATGGTCGGGATCAAAGGTGTCAGATGATGGTGACAACCTATGGTCACCCCATTAGGTCAGGTTTTGGATCAATTAGAAGTTTAATGATCAACCATTAAGTACCCTACTGATGTTATCAATCAATGATGACATTAGCTTAATATTTGATGCTGATTAATGAATATAGTGCTGATCTAACAACCTATGGTGACTTAATGGTTAATAATGGTGGATCGGGTCTCCATAACCTATGGTGAGTTAATCATATAATTGTAGCATCAATTAAGCTTTAGACCAATGGTTTCTTGGGTCACTTGATGCAATGGTCGAACCTATACTGTAATTGATAGTTTTAACATATGAACTTGACTCAATGGTCAAGATCTAATGTTTATTCCTACAATAAAGTGTAATGATGGCTAATGTAATATGTTGGTCCTAATAATGTGATTTATATGGTTTCCTTTATATGTTCAACTTAAGGAGCTTACTTGCTGACAATGGATGGCTTGTTTTAAATGAACATTCGATTGTGGGTTTTACCCTACTCTCAATGGATTTTTTTGTTGTTGTTAATCAAGGGATGTCTAGGGTTAGATGGTGACTCTTTCTAGAGAACAAATCAAGGACTTCATTGGTGGTTTATCCAAGGCGTTTACTTATGTAAACAACCAATGATCTTACCTTTTAAACATCCAATGGTTTTGGGTGACATTGTGGTATGGTGATATGGGTTGAATGATGATGGAACAAATGGAGGGTTACCCTTAATAAGGTAGTCTTACCTATTCACTCATATGAATAGAAAGCATGATAACCACATTGTGTTGGTATGCAACCCTGATGAGGTATAGCTTGTTATACCTAGCTTTAATATAACTAAATGATGGTAAATGGGTATGAATAGTCCTTGAATGACTAATACAATCATGGAGTACTCTCTTATTGTTGTTGAAACCCTAGTATGCTATAAACCGATGGTTACACCTTGATTTATGTGTGGGTTCATACTTGAGAATACTATGGAATGTGATGGTGATGCTTCACCTTATGCATCCATGATCTAATGGGGATGCCGTGAGTTAGGGTTTGGGTATGAGTGTTGATTAGTAACATTAATATAATTTATCTTGTTGAACCTAACTCTAATGCATATAGATAAAGATGAGTATTCATGTTTAACCTTATTATCTGATGGCATGATGGTGAAATAACCTCCTTAATATGATCATAACCTTAATGTGTTAATTGATGGTGATCATAGAGACATGGTTGATACTTTCTTATGCTAAACATGTGCATTATGAATATGATGAGGGTTAATCATATCTAGATTCCTTGTATGTTGATGTAATAAAGGAATATTCTTAATGCTAATATAACCCTTCTATGAAGGTTTATGAATATCTCCTAGCTTACCATTCCGATGAATATCTCCTAGCTCACTAATGCAATATTGTGCTGGTCTGGTGTATTATATGTAAGTGATGTTGAGCCTTTCTATAAGGCATGTAATGATAATGATGATCTTGCAGGAAATAGTATGATGGTCTTAATGACCTTTGGGCATGGTTGAGCCCTGGATGAGGTGTAATCCTCTTGTGTTGCTAATGGTTGATATCCTGTGATATTGTGTAAAAGATTTATATCCTGTGATAGTATGATGGTCTTAATGACCTTTAGGCATGATTGAGCCCTGAATGAGGTGTAATCATCTTGTGTTGCTAAGGGTTGATACCTTGTGATATTGTAAAAAGGATTTATATCCTATGATAGTATGATGGTCTAAATGACCTTTGGGCATGATTGAGCCCTGAATGAGGTGTAATCCTCTTGTGTTGATAAGGGTTGATCCTGTGATATTGTGAAAAGGATTTATATCTTGTGATAGTATGATGACTAGTGTAGCCTCATGAATGGTAAGTGAATAGTACCATGTGATGATGAGATGAGAAATTAAGTTTCACACGTTTTATGTCTTTTGAAGTTGTGATACTTATATGCTTGCTAGAAGTGAATTAGGGTTTGTATGTCCACTTGTTTGATGTAGCCTTAATTCATCCAATTGGAGATAATTAATCAAGTAAAACTCTAATCATGTAGTTCCCTGTGAAAACCTCTAGAGGGGGGGTGAATAGAGTTTTATATAGATTTTAAAGTAATTTAAACTCAAACAACCAAAGTAAAGATTAAGAAGAGGAACACATGTGTTTAGAGTGGTTCCACCTTAGCAAATACTAAGGAGTCAATCCACTACCCGGTTGCTTACCCAACCGGGATTTTGAAAGTACTAAATTTTATTACCTCTCAAGGATATTACATAAAATTTACAATACTTTTCAAACACCCTTTGGACAGCCTTCACCTTGAAGTAGTCTTGCCAACCTCGAAGCAGCCTTCCTTGAAGTAACTTCAAGCTCCCCCTTGAAGTAGCCTTCCTCCCGAAGTAGCTTCCCGTCAAGACAGCCTTCTGAAGTAGTCCAAAGTTCCTCCTCTTCACCACGAAGAGCTTCACCCTCTCCAATCCGCAGCCTCCTACCTGGAGTAGCAAGGAGAGTACAAGGAATACTAGGAACAAGAAAGAAATAAGAGAAAATACAACTTATCCTTGAAGCTCAAGGCTTGATTTGCCTAGATCAAGCGTTTGGATTTTCCTAGCCAAGATGATGGACTTGTGATTGCTAGGGTTAGGAAAATCTAGCCTATAGGACGAGCTTGAGCTAAGAGGAAAGTGGCCAATTTATCACAATGCTCAATTCACAACAGATTGCACAAGAGGGCTCAAGTATTTTCTCAAGTATAGCAAGTGTATCAAGTGTGTTCTAGTGTCCTATGGCTTGTCCTATTTATAGAAATGGCCTAAGTATGCTTAAGGACGTTCTAGATAACTTCTAGGGGTTTCTAAGTGCTTAACTAGCCGTTAGGTACAAGTTTGTTGCTTTTGCAACGGCTAATTACTTTACTCTGCAGTTTCTGTCAAAGATCGTCTCGGTCGAGAAATTGTCGACCAAGACACCTACTCGGTCAAAGTTTTGTCGACCGACAGGCTCTCTGGATCAACGTCTATTTTCAACTGCCAACTAACTTGTCAGTTGTGTCTAACAGCTACTTTGGATCTTTCTCGGTCGAGGAGTTTGTCGACCGAGAGTATCTCGGTCGAGGAGTTGGTCGACCGAGATAGATCCTGTTTTAAGATTTCAAGTTAGGCATTAATTATGTGTGTGAGTGTGCATAGGTGATCCTATTGAATGGATGACTAAGGTGTTTAGCTAGGGAAAATCCAATGCTTGATTTACATGCGATTCTAAGTACTTGTACATTATATTTCTGTACAAGTTTTTACAATGATTACATTTGCATGAAAATATAAATACTTCTTATTGAATTTCCCTTATAGGTTTGTCATCCTTCACACTCAAGTAGCTCGTCAGATAAATAAGAATGAAATGTTTGTCATAATCAAAACAAAGGGATTTTATAGATGTCCATTTAGCCAACAATCTCCCCCTTTTTGAAGATGACAAACATTTCCAAAATATAAATAAAGGAAATATAAAACATATAAATGTCATACCTTTAGATTGCCATTTGTAACTTTTCCTCTTGTTTATAAAATGTGTGCTTATTATTCCCAATGAATTATGGAACATGAAATCCAGTTCATTTGGGAATATAGCAACTTTCAATGTAAAGCCAAGAGTATATTTATGAAACTCATTGATTGAATTTGTCATAAATACTAAGTTATAGTTTTATATATCTCTCCCCCTTTGTCATTTCAAAAAGATAACCGTTTTAATAAAAGCTCCCCCTTAATTAGATATCCCATCAAATCAAAAAAAATCCATTGAAAAGCCAAAATGATACAATTAAACAAGTATTCGTGTTAAGAACCGCAGATATCAAAGAAAACATCTTCCAAAGGAGTAATAAGCAGTTGCTTCCTAATGCTGTTGAATTGATCTAATGGAAGCGGTTTTGTAAAAATATCAGCCAATTGATTTTCCGTATCAACATGATGAAGGGAAACATGATTCTTTGATATGTGATCCCTTAAGAAGTGATGACGGATTTCAATGTGTTTTGCCCGGCTGTGTAAAATAGGATTATGTGCTAAGTTTATGGCGCTCGTGTTATCACAAAAAATAGGTGTAGATGAAAGTTTAAAACCATAATCGCTTAAAACCTGTTGCATATAAAGTACTTGAGCACAACAAGACCCGGCTGCCATATATTCAGCTTCAGTTGTAGATAGGGCAACCGTATTTTGTTTCTTACTAAACCAAGATACTAAGGCTCTTCCTAATAAGAAACATCCACCACTAGTACTTTTGCGATCAAGTCGACAACCAGCATAATCCGCATCAGTATATGCTTTAAAATCCAAGGATTGTCCTTTTGGATACCATAAACCGAAACAAGTAGTGCCAGCTAGATATCGAAGAATTCATTTAACCGCAAGAAAATGAGATTGCATAGGTTGAGATTGAAATCGAGCACAAAGACCAACGGAAAACATAATGTCCGGTCGAGAAGCGGTTAAATATAGCAAACTACCAATCATAGCTCGATATAAGGAATCATCAATAGGTTCCCCATTTTCATCCTTATCAATTTTGATAGAAGTAGCCATAGGAGTAGTAGCATGTTTGCATTGATCCATCCCAAAGCGTTTTAAAAGTTCTTTAGTGTATTTTTCTTGGCTTATGAAAATTCCTGCAGGCGTTTGCTTAATTTGAAAACCAAGAAAAAATTTTAATTCACCCATAAGGCTCATTTCAAATTCTTTTTGCATAATGTCACTGAATTGTGTGCATAATAAATCATTTGAAGCTCCAAAAATAATATCATCAACATATATTTGCACAACTAGGAAATCAGATGCATATGTTTTGAAGAATAAAGTGGAATCTGAATTTCCAATAGAGAAACCATTATCAAAAAGATATGTCTTGAGCCGTTCATACCAATTCCTAGGTGCTTGCTTTAGACCATAAAGTGCCTTTTTAAGTTTATAAACATGGTCACCTTTTTCTGGTATTTCAAAGCCCGGTGGTTGAGCAACATAAACTTCTTCTTGTATGATGCCATTTAGAAATGCACTTTTGACATCCATTTGATATAGCTTAATGTTTTTATGGGCAGCAATAGCTAGTAACATCCTAATGGCTTCAAGTCTAGCTACGGGTGCATATGTTTCATCAAAATCTATTCCTTCTTGTTGATTATATCCTTGTGCTACTAATCGAGCTTTATTCCTTATGACTTCTCCTGCTTCATTGAGCTTATTCCTAAAAACCCATTTAGTACCTATGATGGTTTTGTCTTGTGGTTTAGGAACTAAATCCCATACATTATTTTTAGTGAATTGATTTAATTCTTCTTGCATGGCTATTATCTAGTAATCATCCTTAAGAGCTTCGGATATCTTCTTAGGTTCAATGATAGAAACGAAAGCCATGTTTACAACATCTTTGAACGAAGACCGAGTTTTGACTTTATCATTTGGATCTCCAATAATTTGTTCTTGGGGATGATCCTTGATAAGCCTAGGTGTAGGTTGTGTTTCAACTTGGGGTTCCGATATAGGAATTTTCTCACTATCATTGGAAATGATTGTATTTTCGAATTGATTAGTGAGATCAATGATATCTAGATTTTCAGATTTTGATTCTTCATGAAAAGAAATATGAATGGATTCCTCAACTTTTCTAGATATAGTGTTATATACTCTAAAGGCTTTACTAGAAGTGGAATATCCCAAGAAGAATGCTTTGTGTGATTTAGAATCAAACTTGTCTCTATCATCTTTGGTATTTAAAATGTAGCATGTGGAGCCAAAAGTATGAAAGTAGTCAACTCGAGGTTTCTTAGAGTGTAGTATTTCATATGGAGTTTTCTTCAAATGAGAGTGAATAGTTACTCTATTAAGCACATAACAAGCAGTGTTTACGGCTTCAGCCCAAAAAGTTTTAGGTGTGTTGTGTTCAAGCATCATGGTCCTAGCCATTTCCTGTAGGGATCGATTTTTCCGTTCTACTATACCATTTTGTTGTGGGGTACGTGGAGCAGAAAAATTATGAGTATACCCTTGAGATGTACAAAAGGTCTCAAATGTATGATTTTCAAATTCGCCACCATGATCACTTCTAATGGTACATATTTTATGTTGTAAAAGATTTTCAATCTTAGAACAAAATTGCATAAAGACATGAATAGTATCATCTTTAGTTGCAATAAAATGTACCCATGTAAATCTACTATAATCATCAACAATAACAAAACAATATCTTTTACCACCAATAGATTGTGTCCTCATTGGTCCAAATAAGTCCATATGAATTAATTCTAAGGATCTATTGGTGCTAAGTACATGTTTTGATTTAAAAGATGTTTTGGTTTGCTTTCCCATTGTGCAAGGTTCACAGTTTTCAGCTTGATCAAAAGACAGAGCAGGTAATCCACGAACAAGATTATATTTCACTAACTTTTTAATAGTGTGTGAACTAGCATGTCCTAGCTTTTTATGCCATAGCTGTAAGGTATTTTCATTTGCAAGCAAGCATTTGCCTATTACTGATTTCATAGAGTTTGGTTTAAGGATATAAAGATTTCCAACTCTATTTCCTTCATAAATGACATTTGTAGTGTTTTGTATCAACAACTTGCAACAGGTTTTGTTAAATAACACATCATAACCACTATCACATAGTTGACTTACGCTAATTAAATTGTGATGCAATCCATCAACAAGTAGAATATTTTTGATTTCAAGATTTGTTCCAACATTACCTATTCCAACGATTTTGCCCTTACCATTGTCTCCAAAAGTGACCGTTCCACTTTTCTTTTCTTCAAAAGTTGAAAATGCATCCTTGTTTCCGGTCATATATTTGGAGCAGCCACTGTCAACGACCCATTCCTCTTGAGAGTCTTCATTGTCTTCTCTTGCCATTAGACATTCCACATTTTCATCTCCACTTTCACTTTCACTCGTTTCATCCCATGCCGCTTTATAAGCTTTTTCTTTCTTCTTATGTGAGCTTTTCTTTCCCTTCTTAGCTTTGGGACATTCATTTTTGAAATGTCCTTTCTTTCCACATTCGAAGCACCTGGGAGAACTAGAAATTTTATTAGATTTAAACCTTCTGTATTTCTTACCGTTGACTATCAATGCTTCTTCTCCTTCTTCTTCACTGGATTCCTCACTCTCTTGTGAGAGAGCTTTTGATGCTTTGAGAGCCACGTCTTTCTTTGGCCCACGTTGATGCTCATGTTCTCTTCTCTCTTCCTCTTCTGCCTCATGAGCTTCTAAGTTTCTGATGAGCTGCTCCATTTTGAGGCGAGTGAGGTCGTTTGCTTCTGCAATAGCTGTCACCTTTGGTTTGTACTTTGGAGGAAGAGATCGAAGTATTTTTGATACCTGATCTTCCTCAAGAACAGGTTTCCCTAAAGCACTCAAACCATTAACAATAGTAGAAAATTTTGAATACATTTCACTAATAGTTTCATTTGGATCCATACGAAAATGTTCAAACTTGGTTTTAAGCAAACTAACTTTAGAGTTTTTAACTTGAACAGTACCCTCATATGTTATAGATAATCTATGCCAAATGTCATATGCGGTATCACAGTTTGATACTCTATTAAATTCACCTACCGAAATGGAACAATATAAAATGCTTACTGCCTTTGCATTCATTTGGGCCATTTTTACCGTATTAGCATCCCATACTGCGAAATCGTCTTGTGGGAGTGTGTATGGTGTAGATACCATTCTCCAAAGATCCCAGTTGATTCCTTGGAAGTAGAATTGTATCCTTCTCTTCCAGTATTGATAGTTTGTCCCGTCGAATGCCGGAGGTCTAGCAACGAGCGTTCCTTCAATGTTGAGGTGGTTGAGCACTCCATCACCCATTTCTTCAAGACCGTGTTAAGGTTCCTTGAAGCCCTGCTCTGATACCAATTGAAAACATCTAGAGGGGGGGTGAATAGAGTTTTATATAGATTTTAAAGTAATTTAAACTCAAACAACCAAAGTAAAGATTAAGAAGAGGAACACAGGTGTTTAGAGTGGTTCCACCTTAGCAAATACTAAGGAGTCAATCCACTACCCGGTTGCTTACCCAACCGGGATTTTGAAAGTACTAAATTTTATTACCTCTCAAGGATATTACATAAAATTTACAATACTTTTCAAACACCCTTTGGACAGCCTTCGCCTTGAAGTAGTCTTGCCAACCTCGAAGCAGCCTTCCTTGAAGTAACTTCAAGCTCCCCCTTGAAGTAGCCTTCCTCCCGAAGTAGCTTCCCGTCAAGACAGCCTTCTGAAGTAGTCCAAAGTTCCTCCTCTTCACCACGAAGAGCTTCACCCTCTCCAATCCGCAGCCTCCTACCTGGAGTAGCAAGGAGAGTACAAGGAATACTAGGAACAAGAAAGAAATAAGAGAAAATACAACTTATCCTTGAAGCTCAAGGCTTGATTTTCCTAGATCAAGCGTTTGGATTTTCCTAGCCAAGATGATGGACTTGTGATTGCTAGGGTTAGGAAAATCTAGCCTATAGGACGAGCTTGAGCTAAGAGGAAAGTGGCCAATTTATCACAATGCTCAATTCACAACAGATTGCACAAGAGGGCTCAAGTATTTTCTCAAGTATAGCAAGTGTATCAAGTGTGTTCTAGTGTCCTATGGCTTGTCCTATTTATAGAAATGGCCTAAGTATGCTTAAGGACGTTCTAGATAACTTCTAGGGGTTTCTAAGTGCTTAACTAGCCGTTAGGTACAAGTTTGTTGCTTTTGCAATGGCTAATTACTTTACTCTGCAGTTTCTGTCAGAGATCGTCTCGGTCGAGAAATTGTCGACCGAGACACCTACTCGGTCGAAGTTTTGTCGACCGACAGGCTCTCTGGATCAACGTCTATTTTCAACTGCCAACTAACTTGTCAGTTGTGTCTAACGGCTACTTTGGATCTTTCTCGGTCGAGGAGTTTGTCGACCGAGAGTGTCTCGGTCGAGGAGTTGGTCGACCGAGATAGATCCTATTTTAAGATTTCAAGTTAGGCATTAATTATGTGTGTGAGTGTGCATAGGTGATCCTATTGAATGGATGACTAAGGTGTTTAGCTAGGGAAAATCCAATGCTTGATTTACATGCGATTCTAAGTACTTGTACATTATATTTCTGTACAAGTTTTTACAATGATTACATTTGCATGAAAATATAAATACTTCTTGTTGAATTTCCCTTATAGGTTTGTCATCCTGCACACTCAAGTAGCTCGTCAGATAAATAAGAATGAAATGTTTGTCATAATCAAAACAAAGGGATTTTATAGATGTCCATTTAGCCAACACCCTGTGCCATAAAACCATCTTTAGTGTTAGAACTTGTTGGATGGTAAAATGAGTATTCCTAAGGGAAACTCGGAGCACATACTATTGAGTATGCGGGGTGCTTGTCATCCTGACACCAAGTGTTTCGGGAGGATGACTACGGTCATACCTAGCCCACTTTTTGAGAATGACATTGGTCGGGTCTCAGTGATTATAACATGATGTGATTAGAAGACAACTGCGGTTGTACCTCAGTGATTGGGTTTGAATGCCCTAGATGCTAGCGCCATGACCTGTACCAAGGTGGTCTAGTTACAAGACTATATGTCATTGTTTTGCAATTTGACTATATGTCACTGTAGTGCAAACTCGTACTGACTAAGTATAGAGAAGATCTTGGAGTCTGACTCTTCCTAGATCCTATATGGAACTGACTGCGACCAAGTGGTGGTTAGTTGGACTTTGAGTAGTACGACTCAAACTCCCCATCGCTTAATAAAAGATGTAATACAACCGTGTAGCATATTTATTTAGGGTTATACACAACGTTTCACATTAGATGATAACCCTTGTTTGTTATCTTTACATAAAGATGATGCTTAGTGTGTCATAGATCTATTCTTAGCCCAATCCCAATCCCACTGTCCAAAAGGGCAGTGTTAAAGAGATTAGAGTGCCCGTCCTTGAGTGGCCTGAAAATCACACACATATAATATGCAAAAATGAAATAACATTCTTCTTTATTAAAATGAACCAAAAAGTTTAGTACATAAGGCCCGTAGGCAACATGGAAAGAGAAAAAGATAAGAAACTAGCCAACAACTACATCCCTTTTACAATTAGCTCCCATGTAGAGTCCATATTTGATGTAGCAGTCTTTATTGCAGTGGATAAATGAGTAGATGAATGTAAATCTCTAGTTCCTTGCATTACCTAAAATTGGGAAAATCAAGACACAATGTCAATGCAATTGCACGGTACGCTATATAAAAACAAGTAAAGCAATTTATAAGAAAACTAGTATGCTTGGCAGGACTTATGTTTCAAAAGCGTATCGAACAATCTTCGAAAAACAAAATATTGTTCAACAAGAATTTTATTACGAATTTCCCATTATGTTGTAATCAAGAAGCATGCTTATATTAGTTTATGTGACTCTATTACCCCAACGCGATTGGGAGGTCACCAAGCTCCTTCTCACCAAGGAGATAGGAGGTCAATGTACAGAAACCCCACCCTTCAATCAAGGGGGGTTTTGCTTATATTCAATATCAACATCATCAACTTTTCCAACATCATTATCAACATCAATATACAGGCAGTCATAATGGGTATTGCAATTTAGGGTTTCATGTTTCTCAAAATATAGTATAAAAGAAAAATGGAAGACTGCTCATAGGGAACAATAGTTCATCCAAATAAATAGCCAAGCATAAGTCAAGAGATACCTAAAAGTATCATCATTACAATCAAGGAGGAGTTGTATAACAGCGTACCTTTCTAAAAGAGTATTTGGAGTATAGATCCCAAGAAAGAGTAGATCAACCCTTTGAGTCAGATCCTAGATCAAAATATTGGATCAAGGGTCAAGATCATAGTTTTAAAAAGATCATGCTTCACAATTCAAGATTACAGTTACATTTTCCTATTTCTACCTCAGGGTTAGGTCATCAACAATATTTCCCAAAATCCAACAATTATTCAAGTATCAAACATGTTTCATGAATGGATGACCTACCTAGGTATATTTAGGAACACATGCTATCCCTAATTATTATTATCATCATTCAAATCTCTAGATTATTTCCAATATGAAGATAGTATCATTAGACTCAAGGAGATTCAAGGCCAAACATATGATTAAGAGGGCTTTCCAGATTAAAGTTAATCATCATCATATCAAGAGTAAATCTTATTTCCAGGTATATGATTCATATTTTAGGGCAATGAGTTAAGATGTTTAAATCTAATCCTTATTCTGTCAAAATTGATTTGGTGTCTCAAAATGATCATTAGAATCAGGAAAAGGGGTCTCTCAAAGATTAGTCATCATGGTTGAATCATTAGACAAGTTAAATAAGTAAAGGAACAATATTTAGGGATATTAGTGATAAACATCAAGAATTAAGCTTCAAAAGTATTTTTAAAAGGTTTATTGGATTTTTCTGATCAAGATTGACTATTTGTTTGTCACTTTTGGAGTTCATATGCATTTTCTATGATTAAAAGGAGATCTGGACATATACATGAATATTTGAGTAGAGGGGAGGCAATTACCTGAAAAGAAAAGGCCGAGAAAAAGGGACAGTCGTTGGATTCTTCGGTCTATCTTGATCAGATCCCGATCCTTTGGCAGGGAGGCTGCCTGTTGCTAATCACTTGCACAAGACTGAAGGAGCAGGGGGGCGCGAGGACTGTTGATCCCGGTATGGATCAGCGTGGACCCAGATCCTAGGGTTGCTGTTGATCGTCCCAAACAACATGACTCTCCCGCGAGAAAGATTTCTCCATGGCGGCACACAGATCGGAGAAAAAAAAAGGGAACACAAGTGAGGGAGAGATAGGGGGAGGCGAGGTGCTGACTGGGGTCTAAGGGCCTCGTTGAGGGTATAGCATAGGTTTTTTATAGCCCAAGAGGTTAGGGTTATCGGGGGAAGATGTTCCCATGGCGGCGGCTGAGAGAGGCGACTCTCATTTTCCCTTGACACATAGGGATTTGAGGGGGAAAAAGAGTATGTTCGCGTCCAGATTGGCACGGAACACATCCTGGTTCGTTCAATTTTCAAAATGGTCAAGATAGGAGTGAAATCGGGTCTCGACCCCTCCCTCTGGTCTCCTTCGCTGATTGCGGGAGGTAGGTGACGACCCTGAGACCGTCCGATCAGGGCCCCAATCTGCGAGTGCCTGATCCAAGGGTCAGGGATCACCCCCGCCCACCTCACAGGATCGCAGGCCCATAAAAGGGCGAGAATAAAAGGAAAACAAGAGGGATTTCATGATTAAACTTCAAAAAATCATAGAAATTAGTAGGAGTGTCCAATTTGAGTGAAATTTGGATCATAGCTTCAAAAAATTGTGTAGAATATATAGAAAAAGTTTGAGGACAAGATAATGAAGTTTGAGGAACTAATTTATTTCTTTGAGTAAAGTGATCATTAAACCTAATTGAAATGTTATAAAGCGTAAACAAGCAGCATTGGTCACCAAATTTTGTGATTGAGTCTCAAAATTAATTATGTAGCTAAGAAAAATAGATTGGGACTAAAAGTGAACATAAGGAGGTCAAAATTGGAAATTGGACAGTATGAGTAAAAACTCACTTTATCACATCCTCCCCTCCTTATTAGGAATTTTCTCCTCAAAATTCAGGCTTCTTTGAAAAGGTTAGGAAATCGTTCCTCCGTGTCTGACTTTAACTCCCAAGTAGCATCATCACTATCATGGTTCTTCCACAAAACTTTAACCATCTCGATCTTCTTGTTTCTGAGCTCCTTGGTGCAAGAACCAAGTATCTTGAATGGAGCTTCTTGGTATACAAGGGTGTCCTTTAATTCAATTGGTTCATGATTGAGGATATGGCTAGGGTCTTTGACATACTGATTCAAGTTCGACACATGAAAGACATTGTGCATCATGCTATATTGTGGAGGTAAAGCCAACCTGTAAGCACATTCCCAAATACGATCCAAAATTTCAAATGGACCCACATATCTAGGGCTAAGTTTTCCTTTGTTCCTTGCAATGGCCCGAATCGGTCGAATCTTCAGGAAAACATGATCACCTACTAAGAACTGAGTGTCAGTCCTATGCGCATCAGCGTAAGACTTCTGGCGATCTTGTGCCCTCTTTAACCTTTGCTTGATTAGGTTGACATTGTCAGAATAGAGTTGTAGTTCCTCAGATTTCAAAATTCATCTTTCGCCTACTTCATCCCAGTAAAGTGGAGATCTACACGGTCTTCCATACAAAGCTTCATAGGGAGGCATGCCTCTGCTGGACTGGTAGCTATTGTTATAGGAAAATTCAACAAGAGGAAGGTATTGGTCCCAAGAACCGCCCTAATCAAGGATGCATGATCTCAACAAGTCTTCTAGAACTTGGATTGTCCTCTCAGACTGTCCGTCGGTTTGTGGGTGATAAGCAGTACTAAAATTCAGCTGAGTTCCCAATTCTTCTTGTACCTGTCGAGTGAGAAGTGAACTTTGCATCACGATCTAATACTATAGATACAGGAATTCCATGCAGCCTGACTATCTCCCGAACGTAAAGTTTTGCTAACTTAGGAACCTTAGTCGTTGTCTTGATCGGAATAAAATGGGCTGATTTTGTCAGACGATCAACTACAACCCAAATGGCGTCACTCCCTTTCCTGGTCCTGGGTAGACCCACCACAAAATCCATGGTGATGTTTTCCCATTTCCACTCAGGGATAGGCAGGGGTTGTAGAAGACCTCCTGGACGTTGATGTTCAGCCTTGATCTCTTGGCAGGTCAGACACTTGGAGATGAAAGTAGCAATGTCAGTCTTCATATTCCTCCACCAGAAGTGCCTTTGCAGATCCTTGTACATTTTATTCGATCCAGAATGCACAATATATTTCGACCCGTGAGCTTCTCGTAACACCTTTTCTATCATGACTGAATCTTATGGGACCCATATGTGTTGTTTGTATCAGATTCCACCATCCATACTAACTGTCGGATGAATTTAGGGCTTCTCTAATAGCTTAGTCATTTCATCAAGGCTCTTGCTATTCTTTTGGACTGATAGGATCTCGGACTGGAGGCCCGATTTTACATAGACACTGGCCAATCTAAGAAAATTTTCCCATACGCCTCGGGGCCCATGGTGACATGACTTCCATGTTCCTCCATTTAGTAGTAAAGACAACAACACATTTATCCTGCTTCCTTCTGAGTGCATCAACCACCACATTTGCTTTACCGGGGTGGTAGGCAATGGTGAAGTCATAGTCTTTAAGGTACTTGAGCCAACGCCTCTGTCTGAGATTGAGATCCTTCTGTGTCAGGATGTATTTCAGACTCTTGTGGTTGGTGAGGATGTCGAACGTGGCACCATACAAGTAGTGTCGCCATATTTTCAAAGCATATATGATGGCGGAAAGCTCAAGGTCATGGGTTGGGTAGTTGATCTCGTTTGGCTTCAATTGTCGAGAGGCATAAGCAACTACCTTTCTCTCCTGCATGAGGACACAACCCAGACCGAAGTTGATGCGTCGGTGAAGATGATGAACCCATCATTTCCAGAGGGAAGAGTCAATACAGGTGCAATTTTCAGCTTTGTCTTTAGCTCTTGAAAACCAGACTCACACTCCTTTGACTAGATAAACTATTCTCCTTTCCTGGTGAGCTTAGTGAGAGGTAAGGCAGTCCTGCTGAAGTTCTGAATAAAACGCCGATAATAGCTAGCAAGACCCAAAAAACTACGAATCTCAGAAACATTCTTTGGGGCTTGCCACTCTAGAACAACCGAGACTTTGGCGGGGCCAACAAAAATTTTCCCACCAGAAATTATGTGGCCTAAGAACATGACTTCAGAAATCCAAAATTCACATTTTGACAACTTTGCATATAATTTATGAGATTGGAGGATGTCAAGAACTTTGCGAAGGTGAATACGGTGTGATTCAGCATCAGTCGAATATATCAATATGTCATCAATGAAGACCACTACAAACTCATCGAGGAAAGGTTGGAAGATACTATTCATCAAGTTCATAAACACATCAGGGGCATTAGTCAACCCAAAAGGAATGATAAGGAATTCATAATGCCCGTATCGGGTTTGAAAGACTGTTTTAGGAATGTCTTCGTCCTTAACTTTGAGTTGGTGGTAACCAGAACGGAGATCATTTTTTGAAAAGACATGGGTAGAACATAGTTGATCGAAAAGTCGTCAATTCTGGGCAGCGGATACTTGTTTTTCATAGTATCTTGATTGATCAGACGATAGTCAATACACATGCAAAGGGAACCATCCTTTTTCTTCACTAATAGAACGGGGGCTCCCCAAGGGGAGGTACTAGGGCGAATGAAACCCTTGTCAAGCAATTCCTACAATAACTTTTTTAGCTTAGTCAATTCAGCAGGAGCCATCTGATAGGGTGCCCGAGAAATGGGTGCGGTACCGGGTGCTAAAACAATAGAAAACTCGACATCACGATCTGGTGGTAGCCCTGGGAGCTCCTCAGGAAAGACACTTGGGTATTCTCACACTATATCAATGTTTTCTAGGGCACTCATATCAGGATTGACTATGGTTACAGTTGCTAGGTATGCTTTGCACCCTTTAGCTATCAAGTTTTGGGCTTTAATAAGAGAAATAACAACATTTTGATTTTGATCTTTCCTTCCAGGAATTACAAGAATAGGGAGGTTGGGTTTGGAAATAATGACTTACTTGGCACAACAATCGATCAGAGCATGATTTTTATGGAGCCAATCCATCCCTAAAATAAGGTCAAAGTCTTCCATGTCTAAGATTATAAAATCTGACTCAAAACTACGTCCATCATAAGATAGATGGACTTTTTCAACAATATAGTAGGAGACTTTCATCTTCCCACTTGGGGTAGTTACATCAAGTACGTACCCTAAGTCCCTTGTTTCAAGATTCAACATAAAGGCAAGATTCTTATACATGAAGGTGTTTATTGACCCAGAGTCAAAAAGAGTAACAACAAAATGGTCGGAGATTTGCATCATACCTACGTATACATATATTTTGTGTAAGGATATTTGTACAAGATAATCATGATATAATGTTTTGGAAATAATTTTGAATTTAAAAGGTACCTTCCATGAGTTTGTTTTCATTGGCCTTCGCCTCATCTACATTCACAGCAAAGACACAGACCTGTCAATATTCACCTTGCCTAGCCCATGCTGGAGGAGGGTGGCGGCAACTATCTCTGAAGTGACCCTCTTGTTTGTAGTAATGGCAGACTGGGGACGAATACTTGTACTGGCCAGTGTGGAAGTTACCACAGTTGCAGCAACGAGGAATATTGGCGTTCTGGCCTTGACCCCTATTTTGGCCATGATTATGGTTTTGTGCTGGACCACGGTTGTAATTCTGGTTCTAGCCTTGATTTTAGTTCTGGGCAGGGGGATTTCTCTGGTTCCTATGTCGGTTCTTGTTCTTATTGCCACCAATATGGGGTTTTCCCTTCTGTTTGGGTTTTGCAGGTTCAACTTCAGTCAGGCCTAGATAGGCAAGGGTAGGTAATGGTTTCTCGTGTCCCATCCCTAGGGTTCTCTCCATGGACAAGGCATGGTCATAGGCATCTTGAAAATTGGTGGGTTTGGATGAGGATACAAAAGCTTTTAGGGTAAGGAAGATCCCATCAATGTAGCGGTCAAGTTTTTTTCTTCAGTGAGGTTGGTGACATGCCTCTCCAGAAGGCAGAACTGTCGGCTATATTCATCCACTGTGTTAGTTCCTTGGGTAAGGGTGAGGAATTATTTTTGTTTCTCCTTTCTCTCGTATGTGGGTTGGAAACGATTGGTGAAAATGGGTTTGAAGGCTTCCCAGTTGATAGGGATAACCTGTTATGACCGGATATAATTCTCCCACCACAACTTGGCCGCCCCCTTTAATTGGTAGGTAGAAAAACCAACCTTATCTTGTTTAGGGCACCTCAAAACCCTAAAGGTGTTTTCCATGGACACTAACCAGGCATCAGCCTTGTCTAGGACATCATCTTTGTCTTCCCCATAGAAGGCTTCTGGGTTGAGTTTCTGAAAATCCTAGATAGTTATGGGTTTTGGGTTATGGGTTGGCACAAGGGATGTTGTACGGACAGCTAGGTCATGGAGGACATCCATAATGGCCTTCTGTTTCAACTCCCACTCCCCCATATCGGTGGTCTTATTGGCAGAACTGACATCTTCATCATCATTCATACGGGGCTTCTTCCCCTTGTCTTTAGTACCAGAGGTCCCCTCACCATCCCTATTATTCCTGGTTTTTGGAGCCATCTGCAAGATTTCAACTGATATAAGTTTTCTTATTTAAAACTTTCAAAGCACAAATATGATAGATCATGGAAATATTGTAACACATTTTCTCAATTTATTTTTGGATTTTAGTTGTTCCTGTCCTTAAATTACCCAAAATAGAGAGAGTACATAGATCAAGTCATGTCACCTTAAAGCGAATGAGAAGATGAGGAGTCATCCTACTTCCTTCTAATAGGTGGCTTGGGAAATCCTTAAAGAAGAGATACGATGCTAGAAGACTCTTTAGGGTTATAGGAAGTCATTCCATCCATTTTTGGATCAACTAAGGCCAGGTGGAGTAGGAGGAACCTCAGCCACCGTGAAGATAAATAGGAGGAATTATGCCAGAACCCCCTTTGTGCTCTTTCTAGACACCTCGATTTTCACCATAGTGAATTTTTGGGGCTTCCTTGGTTCAGCAATTAAAAACATCATTTCACTAATGCATATGAAGTGTGTTATGGCTCTGATACCAACTGTCACAGATCCGTTCTTACCCCAATCCCAATCCCACTATCCAAAAGGGTAGTGTTAAAGAGATTAGAGTGCCCGTCCCTGAGTGGCCTGAAACTCACACACAGATAATATGCAAAAATGAAATAACATTCTTCTTTATTAAAATGAACCAAAAGGTTTAGTACATAAGGCCCGTAGGCAACATGGAAAGAGAAACAGATAAGAAACTAGCCAACAACTACATCCCTTTTACAATTAGCTCCCATGTAGAGTCCATATTCGATGTAGCAGTCTTTATTGCAGTGGATAAATGAGTAGATGAATGTAAATCTCTAGTTCCTTGCATTACCTAAAATCGAGAAAATCAAGACACAATGTCAATGCAATTGCACAGTACGCTATATAAAAACAAGTAAATCAATTTATAAGAAAACTAGTATGCTTGGCAGGACTTATGTTTCAAAAGCATATCGAACGATCTTCGAAAAACCAAAATATTGTTCAACAAGAATTTTATTACGAATTTCCCATTATGTTGTAATCAAGAAGCATGCTTATATTAGTTTATGTGACTCTATTACCCCAACGCGATGGGGGGTCACCAAGACCCTTCTCACCAAGGATATAGGAGGTCAATGTATAGAAACCCCACCCTTCAATCAAGGGGGGTTTTGCTTATATTCAATATCAACATCATCAACTTTTCCAACATCATTATCAACATCAATATACGGGCAGTCATAATGGGTATTGCAATTTAGGGTTTCATGTTTCTCAAAATATAGTATAAAATAAAAATGGAAGACTACTCATAGGGAACAATAGTTCCTCCAAATAAATAGCCAAGCATAAGTCAAGAGATACCTAAAAGTATCATCATTACAATCAAGGAGGAGTTGTGTGACGTCCCCAGATTTTCTAAATCTTAATCTGATGTGTGACGTCCAAATTGAAACCCTCACCTCAGTGAGAATCCCAATTCAAACATCACACACTAGGCTAAGAAAGAGAAAATCGAGGGAGTTAGAAGGAAACAATCAGTAGCACATGTACGTGAACAATAATAAAACCATACACACATGTTCACCATTCAACATATAATTACAACATGAATTGTTACAACATTTGATATTACATATTGAACAACAAACCTATACATATACATGTACTACCACTAAACTACAAGATCTTAAGACAACATGTCCACATGTACATCAGCTCGCCACACAACTCTCACTATCCTGGATCTCCAAGAGCATAACCACAACCTAAACAAAAGATTACATGCGGTACACGTGAACACAATATTCAAGAATATTGTACTGAGTACGCCTACGTGTCTTTTATATACCTCTCATCATATCTTGGCAATAAGATAAAACTAATATACTTGGCAGCAACCAGTGTTCTGAAAAGCGGTAATCGGTGTACGGGCGGAGAGGGTACCGAATAGAGTATATACGGTATGCGGGAGTATAAGCGGGAGAATATTCGGTTTTAATCGGTTTTGATTTTTTTTAATATTAATCATAAAGATATGTAAATTATATATTGACCATATAATAATGACAATGATAAGTAATTAGAAACATTTATAAGTAATAGACTAATATTGCATTCATAAGTAGTTGAAACATTGATGAAATTAGAGAAGAAAACTTTTATAAGTAATTACAAACATTGATAAGTCATAGACTAATATCACATTAATAAGTAATTAGAAACGTTGATAAGTAATAGACTAATATTGCATTAATAAGTAATTAGAAACATTGATAAGTCATAGACTAATATTGCATTAATAAGTAATTAGAAACATTGATAAGTGATAAGACTAATATTGCATTAATAAGTAACTTGAAACATTGATGAAATTAGGGAAAAAACATTGATAAGTAATTAGAAACATTGATAAGTCATAGACTAATCTTGCATTAAGAAGTAATTAGAAACATTGATGAACTTAGAGAAGAAAACATCAATAGTAAGGATCAGTTCAATAAACACTAACTATAAACTTATAGAGAAAACATGAGGAGAAGACCAAATATGTAAATTGGAAGAAGAGAATGTAATTGTAATGACCAATAGTAGTATTAGAAAAAATTAATGTAATAAAAATTATTACGAGCATTTGATTTTGAAAATCGCCGATTAATCGGCCGATTATTCCCCCGATCGGCCGATTAAACGGTCCTGGACCGATTATAGGCCGATTATTGATAATCGGTTCGGTAGACCCCCAAAAAGGAATATTTGGCCGATTATTCGGCCTAAGCGGCTGATTTTCCGAACAGTGGCAGTAACAAAAGAATATAAGAAAAGCGTATACTTGCACCAAGATATTCATTAGCAAAAGAGAACACATATTTTAAGCACATTTCCATTATATAATCCATGCATTTACTACCTGAGAGTTGAATGCATTAAGGCCTTTATGATCTACTACCAAAGAGTTGGATCATTTCACAATGTGATCTACTATCAAAGAGTTGGATCACTTCCAAGTACTTTACTACCAAAGAGTTGAAGTACTTCTTTTCCAGCACTTTACTACCAAAGAGTTGAAGTGTTTGGATATAATGGAACAAATATATTATGTTTCATGTGTTCATAGCAATAAGTATAGAAAATCAAGCAACATATCATACAAGAGCAATCATTTCATCCAATATCATATGCCAAGTATTGTACTACACATATAACACAAGCATATTGTATAATAAGCCAAGTAAGAGGTAATGGCGTACCTTCCAAAGAGATAGATCATTCTAATCATATATATTCCTCAGGTCAACTATATCCTTGGTCAAAACCTGATTAAGACCAGATCATATACCATAATCAGGTTCCCATCATCTTTAACCCTAATTATATCCATTTTAGGGTTTACTTAACTCATTAGGATATTTCCATTATCACTTGCATTCTTGTCTTAGATTTATCATACTGCTGTCATTTTATAGATTATGGTTCATTATCTAAAAATTAGGTTCTATATCCTTTTTGTGCACATATTAACCCTAGGTTACATCATTAACCTAAATTAGGGTTTCATAACATGTTTCAAGGTTCATATGAATATAACATGGATTCTATGCATCATCATGATCTCATAATTAAAATTAATGTTCCATATATTGGTATGAGCTTACTCTATAAATTTCATCATTTATTAAGCATGTATGTATTAATTGCATCATCTTTAGTGTTATTAGCCCTAATTAGCCATATTATTCAAATTATATGCTTTCGAGCATCAACATCATGATTAGTGACCTTTTTTTTGGTGAACCTAGCTCGTCTATTGCTATTTTTGTAAAATTCTGTACATATACATATATGTACACTCAACTTGTAGCAAGAGAGTGAAACTAAACAAAGGGTAGAATGAAAATAGAAAAGAACCAAAAAGAAAAGAGCCACTAGAGACCCTGCAGCTTATCAGCTTAGCCAGACAAACCGCAACTCCAAAATAGAATCTCAACAACACCTTCCACTCAGTCAATGAGCCGCTGGATATCTTCCAAGATGAGCAACCACAGACCAGCAGAATCCCTACCAGAATTTCTGTGAATACTTTCGTTCCTCTCCTTCCAAATCTAGTGAAGCACACATATGCTTACCATCAGCAAAGTTTTACCCTGAAGAATGCTCAGATCCTCCACACCTCCAGGAATCTTGAAATGAAAAGAGGAACAGGCACGGCTCCAAATAGAACGAGTGAAGGAGCAACAAAAGAATAAATGAACCAGATCCTCTTCCGCTGACTTGCAAAGAGGGAATCTAGAAGCAAGACTAATACCCAACCGCTTCACATAATTAGCAGTAAGAACTCTGCCATGACCTATCTTCCATCCCAACATTTGAAAACTTCTGGGTCCTTTATATCTCCAAAGACACTGAAAGAAAGGAATGGGCCTAGCGTCATTGCGCAATCTCAAACTGTCCATAACTAGCCTAAGATTCGCCTCAGCCTTCCCTACAAAATTAATACTATCATAGCATCCAGATGGAGAGGGTAGAGATTGCAGAAGATTAAACAACTTGACATGAAGCCTGGATACATCAAAGAACCACTCCCCTTCATGAATGAGGATTCACATTTTAGCATTTCCAGGAATGCCAAGCTGAATAAGACTCTGCTTACTAAGAACATCCACAAGAAACTTGGAGTTAGGTAGCCACGGATCAAGCCAAACAAATGTATCTACACCATTACCAATGGTAAAATCAGTAAAGCTCCTAAGAGCATCACGTTCCATCAGAACTTTCCTAAAGAGCCAAGAAAAGGAATCATTGAGAGGCACAGTCCAAAAGGAACATCTACTTAAGTATTTTTCATGTATCCATTTAACCCAAACGCTATCTTTCTTCTTAGCAATATTCTAGCCGTTAAGAATGATCGAAGCTCTAATCACATCTGTAATGTTTTTGATACCAAGACCTCCTTCAACTTTAGGTTTGATTACAGAGCTCTACTTGACAAGATGAATCAGATTCGTATTGACCGTTTTCCCCCAAATGAAATCACGACACAACTTGTCAATATCATCACATATAGAGGAAGGAAGAGGAAAAATAGAAGCCCAGTATTGATAAGTAGTAGTGAGTGTGGATTGGACTAACTCAGCCCTTCCAGCCATAGACATATGAGAAATTTTCCAGCTATCTAACCTCCTTTTAATTCTGTCCACTAAGGGATTGCAATGGATTTTGTTAAGCCTGCCAATAAAAAGAGGAATACCAAGATATCGAATCGGGAGAGAGCCTTCCTTGAACCCCAGAATTTCACCAATGGAATCCTTATCCACCTCCGAGCTGTAAATAACCACACTTTTATCATAGTTGATCTTCAGACCAGTCGAAATGTACAACTTGTCAAGGACATTCTTAATAGCACTAGCACTCTGGATGTCAGCCTAAAAAAAGATCATAAGGTCGTCAACGAAGATCAAATGTGAAATCTCAAGAGAATCAGACGCCCTCAAAGGTTTAAGATTACCCTCTTTCACCTCCTTTTCAAGTAAGAGAGAAACTGCCTGCATAACGAGAACAAAAAGATAAGGAGCAAGGGGATCACCCTGCCTTACTCCGTTACTGGGTTTAAAAGAACCAGTAGCTTCTCCATTGACCAAAACCTCGTAGGACTATAGTGTCAAAAATTTATTTTAACCAAACAATCCAACAGTGTGGAAACCTCATGGAACAAAGAATGAAGAAAAGGGCATCCCAAGAAACCGTATCATAGGATTTAGTGATGTCAATCATGAGACACATTCTGGGTTTAGAGCCTTTCTTGTTAAAATCATGAATGAGCTCATTGGAAAGGAGAACAACATCCTTGACGCTTCTTCCATGCACAAACACACATTGATTAACACTCACAATAGAAGGAAGCACATTCTATAATCTGATAGCTAACAACTTGGAAATGACTTTGTAGAACACATTGCATAGAGCAATAGGTCTTAGATTCTTCAACTCATTCGAATCCGTGGCTTTAGGGATAAGAGAAATAAAAGTACAATTAGCTTCCCTGAGAAGTCTACCCGAACTAAAGAAACCAAGAATAGCTTGAACCACCTCAGAACAAATAATATGCCAACAATCCTTGTAGAACTTGCCATTAAAACCATCAGGTCCAGGACATTTGTCAGAATTAAGACCCTTCACAACATCAATAACATTTTTAATAGTAAAATGTCTGTCCAGAGCAAGAGAATCTAATAACCTCCAATTTTGTGATGTTATCTTAGTAATATTCTTCAATTTTACACACTCTTTCTCAGATAAAGTAGACAAAATCTCTAACTATTCTCTTTTATTGCAAACATACTGCTAGATTAACTTTTCTCCCTTTTACTTATAGAAAAAGACACAAAAAAAATCACAAAAGACTCAAGCGGTCCCAAGACCGCATGGAGTCATACGATCTCAAGACCACATGGAGTCAACCGGTATCAAGACCGCATGAAGCCAACCGGTCTCAAGACCGCATGAAGCCAACCGGTCTCAAGACCGCATGAAGCCAACCGGTCTCAAGACCTCATGAAGCCAAACAGTCTCTAGACCGCATGGAGACATACGATCTCAAGACCGCATGGAGACATACGATCTCAAGACCGCACGGAGTCATACGATCTCAAGACCGCATGGAGTCCAAATGGTCTCGGGGTCCAAACGGTCTCGGGGTCCAAACGGTCTTGGGGTCCAAACGGTCTTGAGGTCCAAACAGTTTCAGAGTCCAAACGGTCTTCAAGACCGTTTGGACCCAAAACTGTCCAAACTGTTTGTACTTCACTTGAGGCCTATAAATAAGACCCAAGGGGTCCTCCCAAGGACATCAAGTTTTCAGATGCCCAGAGGCTACCTCTCCTACTCTAGAGCTATTCCATCCTCCATCCTCCGCCCAAAGGCTGACGGTCTGAGATCCACACTCCATTCCCAAGCTACTTTCTCTCTCATCACCAAAGAAGGTGGGAAGGGGAGTTCTCATCATCGAGCAACCTGTGAAGTGTGAAGATCGTCCTTCTCTCTCATTCCAAAGGGGTTGACTTTCCTCTCTCCTTTGTGGGGATGACGTTCTCTCTCTCTTCTCGCCTCCTTCTTTGTCCTTGCTATGAGCGAGTAGTCTCATTTCACTAGGGTGCGGGGAGTAGCCCCACTACCCATGTTTCATATCATGCAATGTAATCCATAGTTTGCAATAGAGATATACTTCCTTCTCAGTTTGACATCAATCGTTTAATGAATGCTTGTTGCTTGATCACCAACTTGTGTTATCTTTTATCTTTTAGTATGAATTGTCTATGTTTGTACTATTGGATTCGAAACTCGATTGTATGTTGGTTTTTGGTGCATGTATCCACCATGAACCTATTTCGGTATCTAGGAGTGCTTTCCAAGAAGTGAAGTAAACTCACTTACATCGTTGCACTTTCATACTATGAAATGGAATCAGTTGACGTATGAAAGTACAACCTTGATAAGTCGAGGAACACACTTTGTAGAGGGAATGTTGTAAAGTAAGTGACCACTCCTACAAGGATGGCTGGCGTTACAACATTCCCACGCTCCTCGTAGTTAGTTCTCCGAAAGGAAGCTAAGTCTACAAAGATACTAACTGATCTAACTCTTATTGCAAGTTATGTTTTTTTATGTTGCATGTCTTGATCCATGTGTAGTGGTGGTGAAAATCGATCACATCCTAGCGATTCCTTATCATTGTTAACAACCTAAGTTTACTTTCTTGCTTTTACTTTACTTGCACTTAGTTTAAAACAACCAAATCAAATCTTTGGGCTAAGTATCAACTATTAAGGAGTTAAGTGAAATTCTTACATTTTCCATCTTGTTCTTGCCAACAAGACCGTTGTCCTGTGGATTTGACCCTTAACTATACTGCGATAAGACTTCCACGTATCTCAACATACGTGGGTGGAGTTTTAACCTAGTATAAGCAAGGATAAACCTAAAGACTTACTATCTTTGGGATTTTTAGTGGTGCACGCAATTCCATGCGAGTGGAAGCTCGATCAAAAATTGGCGTCGTTGCCAGGGACAACGGAACGTTTTAATTTCATTTACCATCTTGTTAGTTGGTTAGGGTTTTTCACTTTTCTTTAAACATTACTCCATATCTTCTTCATTTCATCACACCTTCCACATTATCTAACAAGTGTGCTTCTTCCTCTACTCAGGTAGAAGACGTGTATGCAACCATCGCATAACCTCGGATTCTCCCCTGATCCAGAGTACGACTCTGAGGTAGAGAGAAGCTTCCACCGCCGCATTAGACTCAACCGCTAAAGAGCAAGGCAAATGGCTGAAGACCACCGACAGGCTCTCTTAGTTATGGAAAGGGTTAATGCCGCAATAGCCGCCCAGAGAGCACAACTCATCCCCGACACTCGTGCTCAGATTCAAGCAGAGATCCGAGCTGAAGAACAAGCTCGCATCCGAGCTGAGAACGAGGTTGCCCAGTTAGAGTTGAGGAACAAGCAACTGCAAGACTATGCCGTCCCAAAGAACTGCGAGGATAACCACCCAGTCTGACCACCCATCATCAACATACCTCATTTTGAGATCCGGACGCAATGGATTCAAATCATGCAGGGTATTTCATTCTCTGGTAGTTCTGGAGATGACTGCATGGACCACTTGAAAAGATTCAAAGCACTTTGCCGACTGGTCCCACAAGCCGGAGTTGCCTTCGACGCAGTAATGCTACATCTTTTTCACTTCACCTTATCTGGAAGGGCCTTGAGTTGGTACAACTCTCTAGATAGGGAGCCAATCATCACCACCTGGGCTCCCTTAGAAGAGAAGTTCCTGGAAAAGTTCTTCCCTCCGTCATTGACCTACGAAATTAGGGGACAAATTAACCACTTCACCCAACTTCCCGGAGAAACGCTCGCAGAAGCATGGGAAAGATTTAAGGAGATTTTAAGAAAGTGCCCCCATCACAATATCTCCCAGAATCAATTGATAGAAACATTCTATAGGGGAGTGAGTGATGACATCAAACAATTTCTGGATTCCTCATCTGGAGGAAATTTTATGAGGAAAAATTACGACGATGCTTGGAAGATTGCCACTCTTGGAGCTGAAAACCAATCCAATTGGGGATGATCATCTGGTAAAGGAGTCCTCAAGGTTTATAAAGCTGAAGAATCAATGGAAATGAAAGCTATTGCTGAAGCTTTAAAGATTATCGCTCACAAGCAGCAGGCACTCGAATCTTCATTTGGGGAATATGATAAGAAGAAAAACCCCCAAAGTCAGCAAGTTAAAGCTGCTACGGGGACCTGTGAAGCTTGCAACACATCTGATCACCCCACACTATCATGTGGATTACTTTACAATGTAATGATGGATATGCAACTTCCGCAACAGCAGTATGAACCAATTATCGAACAACCTGAAGAATAGATACCCGAGCAAGTAAACTCCATTCATTCCATACCGGGACAAGCCTACTATAATCCAAGCCAACCAAGAAACCACCCCGGGTTCCAATATGGAAATCCTGCGTGGACTGCCAATCCACAGCACCAAACGCAAGGGGGATCTTCTAATAGACTGCCACCAGGATTTCAAAGCAACTTTAACCAGAATCAAGGGAACCTTAGAAATAACCTACCAAGGTCCAACTACCAAAGGAATCCCTCCTCTTACTACCAATACACCCATCCTCCTCTGCACCCACAACTACCTCCTCAGCTGCAACAATCACAACAACCTCAGTTAGCACTACCGCCACAACAATCACTTCAAGGATAACAACAATTTCAACAGAAAAATATCCCTTCTCAGCCCACTGATGAGATAACCATGATCAGGAAAATGCTACAATCGCAACAAACTATGCTCGCTAATCAGCAAGCCCAGCAAAAGGCTATAGAGGCTCAATTAGCACAAATTGCTGCCCAGTTGAAACCTCTAGCAGGCACTTTTGCTGGCCAACCAGAGTCGAACCCAAGACATGACCAAAATAGACTGGAGCAACTAAATGCTGTCACTACCAGGTCAGGTCGTGTCTTTCGTGAAGCTACAAGGATCACTCCTGATAATGATGATACATCTGTCTTTGTTCCAAATGCAAGCCCAAGTCTAGCAATTGAGAATTCTGTAGAGACTAAAAAAGGCAAAGAAAAAGAACAAGTGTCCACAGAGCCAGAAATCTTGCAGTATAAACCAAGGATCCCATATCCGGGAAGATTATGAGAAACAAAAATGGACACTCGGTTCCAAAAATTTAAAGAGGCGATGAAGAAACTCTACATCGACATCCCGCTCCTCGATGCTCTCTCAGAGGTACCGGCTTGGGATAAATACCTCAAAACTCTGTTATCAAGGAAGTACATCACTGAGGAACAAGAAACCATCAAACTTTCCCAAACCACCTCTGATATCATCCTCAATAAAATTCCAAAGAAAAAGAAGGACCCAGGTTCCTTCGGAATTCAATGCTGCATTGGAAATGCATCAAACAAAAAGGGATTAGCTGACCTAGGGGCCAACATATCCATTATGCCCTATTCCATGTGAAAACATTTAGGTTTTACCGACTTGCTGCCCACAACCATGACAATTCAGTTAGCTGACTCTACCATCACCGCACCTTTAGGAATTATTGAAGATATTCCAGTTAGGATAGGAAAAGATGCCTATGTCCCGTGTGACTTTGTCATCATGGACATCAAGGAGGATCTGAGATATCTGATAATTTTTGGCAGACCTTTCCTCGCCACAGCTAGGGTGCTTATTGATGTTGAAGCTGGCATGATCATTCTAAGACTCGGAAAAGAAGCGATTCAATTCCGAGTTCTCAACAGCATGAAAGGCCCCAACATTCAAGAGGAGGTCTTTCTCCTAAACGCAATACATCAAATGTCATAATTAGAAACATCTGAGCCATTGGACGAGTTAGAGAATGTTCTAACCAACCCAGAAGTCAAATTCTCTGCAAATGAATTGGTTCAACAGTGTCTGCAACACTTAGAGAAGGCCGAAGAAGCACCGACGACCACCTTTGAAGAACTCAAAGCTATCACCATTTTAGAAGCAACAGAGCCACCTAAGACTCCTGAGATGAAGGCTCTACCCATGGGACTTAAACATGTCTTCTTGGACGAGGAAAAATTATGTCCGATTATCATCAGTTCCACCCTAACAGAAAATCAGGAAGAAAGGCTTCTTGATGAATTGAAGAAACACAAGAAGGCCATAGGGTATAAGATAACTGACCTGACATGCATAAACCTAGCCTTATGCATGCATAGACTGCCCATGGTCGAAGAATTCAAGCCATCACGCGAACATCAGAGGAAGCTGAACCCTAATCTCAAAGAAGTGGTTCGCCTTGAAGTCCTCAAATTACTGAAAGCCGACATAATCTACCTGATCTCAAACTCTCAATGGGTCAGCCCCGTCCAAGTAGTTCCTAAAAAGGGAGGCACCACTGTCGTGCTTAATGACAAAAATGAGTTAGTACCCACTAGGACGGTGACGGGGTGGAGGATGTGCATCGACTATAGGAAATTAAACAAATCCACGCGGAAAGATCACTACCCTCTTCCCTTTCTCGATGAAATCCTAGAATTCTTAGCCCATCAGAAATACTTCTGCTATCTAGATGGTTATTCCGGGTTCTACCAAATCCCCATACACCCGGAAGACCAAGAGAAAACTACCTTCACCTGCCCCTTTGGAACCTATGCTTTTATAAGAATTCCATTCAGGTTATGTAATGCACCCGCTACATTCCAAAGGTGTATGTCTGCCATTTTCACAGGATTAACAGAATCCATAATGGAGGTATTCATGGATGATTTTTCAGTTTACAGAGATTCTTTCGATAACTGTCTAATCAACCTTGGACAAGTTTTACAACGATGCGAGGAAACGAACCTCATACTAAAATAGGGAAAAATGCCATTTCATGGTAACTGAAGGTGTCATCCTCGGGCATAGAGTGAGTGACAGAGGGATTGAGGTCAATAAGGAAAAAATCAATGTTATCTCGAAATTGTCACCACCAAAAGATATAAAAGGAGTACGAGCTTTCTTGGGTCATGTTGGGTTTTACAGAAGATTTATCAAAGATTTCTCAAAAATAGCAAAACCCATGACCCAACTCCTGACCAAAGACACTGAGTTCATTTTTAACCAAGAATGCTTGCAAAGTTTCTCAACTCTCAAAAATGCTTTAATTTCTACACCTATACTAAGAGCCCCAGATTGGTCGCTACCATTCGAAATCATGTGTGACGCCAGTGATTACGCCATAGGGACCGTATTAGGACAACAGATCGGCAAGAAACCTTATGTAATTTACTACACATCTAAAATGCTCGATGAAGCATAGAAGAACTACACTACTATAGAGAAGGAGTTCTTGGCTGTCATCTACGCATTCTAGAAATTCCGTTCCTACCCGATTGGAGCCAAGGTCATCGTCTTCACCGACCACTCCGCTATACGATATCTGATTCAAAAGCAAGACGCAAAATCCAGACTTATTCGCTGGGTGCTGATGCTTTAGGAATTTGATTTGGAAATCAAAGACAAAAGCGGGGTGGAGAACATTGTCGCTGATCACCTCAGCCGTATCGAAGTTGAGGACGAGGATAAAGTGCCCATCTGAGACTCCCTCCCGGATGACCAACTAATGAAAGTTATAACAAGATTCCCCTGGTCTGCTGACATTGTAAACTATCTGGCTACGGGAATCATTCACCCTTCCGCCTCTTACCATGAAAAAAAGAAATTCCTCCAAGATGTCAAGAAATACTATTGGGACGAACCTTACCTCTTTCGACTATGCACAGACGGACTCTTCCGCCGCTGCCTACCTGAGGAAGAAATCACTCCTGTCCTAGAACATTGTCACTCCGGCCCCACTGGAGGACATATGAGTTCGAAAAAGACAACCATGAAAATCCTACAATCGGGTTTCTTTTGGCCAACAATGGCAAAAGATTCCCATGATTTTGTCAAATCATGCAACAAGTGTCAACTCTCCGGTGGTATAACAAAAAGAAACGAAATGCCTCTCACCATGTGGCAGGAGATCGAGATTTTCGATGTCTGGGGGATAGACTATATGGGTCCTTGCCCCTCTTCATATGGATACTCTTACATACTAGTCGCTGTGGACTATGTCTCGAAATGGGTAGAAGCTATACCCACAATTTCCGGCGATTCCAAACCAGTCATAAAGATCTTCAAAGATATCATTTTTCCCAGATTTGGGGTTCCCCGAACTGTCATATCTGATGGTGGAACCCATTTTCTGGAGTGAAGCTTTGAATCTCTCTTAAAGAAATACAGAGTCAATCATAAAGTTGCTACGCCTTACCATCCACAAACGAGTGGACAGGTTGAAGTTTCAAACAGACAATTAAAAGCAATTTTAGAGAAAACCGTAAATAGACACCGCACTGACTGGTCCACCAAGCTTCCCGATGCCCTTTGGGCTTACCGAACAACTTATAAAACTCCAATCGGGACAACCCCGTTCCGTTTGGTTTATGGGAAGTCATGCCATCTTCCAGTGGAACTGGAGCATAAGGCTTGGTGGGCCATTAAACAACTGAATTTCGATCTCAACAGTGCCGGAGAAAGCAGACAACTCCAACTACAAGAGCTAGAGGAGCTCCGAATGACCGCGTATCAAAGTGCCAGGATTTATAAAGAACAAACCAAGATGTGGCATGACGGTCATCTAAAAAGAAAAGACATCGACATCGGAGATAAAGTCCTTCTTTTAAACTCCAAGCTCAAATTGTTCCCCGGAAAACTCCGCACAAAGTTGTCTGGGCCTTTCACCATCAAACATATATACCCAACTGGAGCTGTCATAATTGTTGACGACAACGGGGGAGAAATAATAGTCAACGACCATCGATTGAAAAAGTACTACACTCCAGCATATAAAATGCTGAGACAAACTACTGAGATCAGATATGCCACAACATCATCATAACAATATCAAAACCTCGTCGAGCCAGCAACGTAAAACCCAGGCGCTACTTGGGAGGCAACCCAAGATCCGAGTACCATCATTTTTCTTTTGTCTTTATCTTCTGTTCTTTTAAGTTACCTTAAGTTTATCTTCTGAAAATATAAAAAATCACATAACCAGAACAAACATAAAAATATAAAAATCAAAATAACCCTAACCCTCCCAAACGGTCTTGAGACCGTTTGGAGCCAAACGGTCTTGAAACTGTTTGGAGCCAAATGGTCTTGAAACCGTTTGGAGTTCAAACGGTCGCCAAACCGTTTGACCTAAGGGCTTTGTTGGGTCAACCCCCCCGAATCCTATAAATATAACCCTCCCCACCTCCTTCTTCTTTCTTTTGTCTCCAGACCCTCCTTAAACCCTCGCGTGAACGATCTTCTTGTTCCTTCTCTACTCCCGATTCCCGTGCAACCTGCAACGCCATTTCCCTCCGCCACCGTCGACCCAAGTCCCGTGCTTCTTCGCGGCGACCTCACCTCAGTACCACCGCTTTTCGATTGTCGTCATCGTCTCCACCAGTTGCAAGGTAGAAGAGCCGCCATCTCCAACGACTGCAATCCTGCCACGGTTCCCCGTTTTATCGCACCATCATCTTCCCACATCCGCAACCGTCTGTACCATCGTCACCGTCTACGGCACCGCCGCGAGCCTCTTTTCCATCGCCACCGTCGTCATTATCTCCGCCATCTTTGCTTTCACCAAGAGTTCCGCCTCTCTCCCGTCCGCAGCACCCCCGACGTTTCACCTTCCAAACAGTTTCCAAACCGTTTGGAACCAAACAGTCTTGAAACCGTTTGGGACCAAACGGTCTTGAAACCATTTGGAAACAAACGGTCCTGAAATCATTTGGAACCAAACGATACTGAAACCGTTTGGAACCAAAAGGTCTTTAAACCGTTTGAGACCAAACGGTCTTGAAACCGTTTGGAACCAAACGGTCCTGAAACTGTTTGAGACCAAACGGTCCTGAAACCATTTGAGACCAAACGGTCCTGAAACCGTTTGAGACCAAACGATCCTGAAACTGTTTGGAACCAAACAATCTTCAAAACTGTTTATTTTTTTTTAAGCACCTCTTGCTTTTCATGAAAATATATAAAAACTCATACATAATCAATTTTTATGCTAACACATGACTTTCTATTTTCAGAAATGGCTTCTCTAGCAAAACAACCAACCGGAATTGCTGACAACCCTCACTAGACACAAGAGGAACTAATAGAGGACCGAGCCAAGCTCCAACAAATTATCGACAACCACAACAAGACTGGGAAGGCCCCACCAAATGTCAAAATCATGGCGGTTCTGTGCGAAATTGACTGCATCAATAAATGCCTAGCCGAGGCACCTGAAGAAGAAGTGGAAGAAATTTCTTCTGATGATGATGAAGGCTCAGAATATGAGATGACTCCTGAGGCAGAATCCCCCACCACAAAGTCTAAGGGGAAGCGAAAGGCCCAGGAAGCCACTACAACTCAGCAACCAAAAAAGCGGGCAAAGAAGCAGGTTCATCCGGTCACTGCAAGGGAACAAACCCTGGCAGGAAACATTCCACCAACCACCACCTCCGCTGCCGCTCCCGCTATAATCACCATCCCTTCCTTCCTTCCCATCACTACTACAACACCACCACCAGAAAACCTCTACATACACACCCTTCTCTCCATTGATAAAACCCTAAAACCTACAAAGTATGTCTGCTCCAGCGTACTGCTCAAGATGGGGATCTACGACATAATCCTCACAATGATCGACAATGCCAATTTATCCAGACTCTGTTTCATCCCTGAAATCTCATATGTCAAACCCACCACAAAATTCTTTACCCATCTTACCAAAGAGACGGTGGACATTGCACATAGAGCAAGGGATGAGGGTGACCGCCGGCTGGTCACCAAGATTTTTGGCAATGACATCGTCATCACCGAAAATCTTCTGAACGAAATCTTCATCGACAATCCTGAGCAGCTCAAAAAAGTTGCAGCTGTAGGAACGGAGATCTACCCGTTCAATAAACATAGCTTCTGGAAATCACTAACAGGGATCCCCAATTACGAGGCAAAGACATGCAAAGCCTCCAATATTCAATCAGGGTTCGTGAGCACGCTTCACAAAATCATTACCAGTGCGCTGTTCCCCAGATCAGAGGGAGGAAACGTTATTTCGGCTGACCTCTTAATCCTATGGTCTATCTTGAATGAAAAGCCGGTCAACATCGGACGACATTTGATACAAAAATTCTCCACCTACGCCATAGGAAAAGAAATCTGTATGGGAGGACACATAACTTCCATTATTAAATACCTCAAAATGGACAGATTACTCCCTCGCTGCACGCAGATCAAGGGAGACATCCTAACAAACAAACAAACCTTGAAGAACTCCTACATTATCAAGGAAAAGGATGCAAAACTACATTACATATTCTGCCCAACAATCCGATCTTCCAGAATCCTGTTACCGCTTCCGAAACTAGCAGACTACGACAAAGACAAATTTCTCTTCATTGATGAAGAGATTACCAAACTCTTAGATCCGATCAAAGCACAAACTAAGCCAACCCAAGCGGGACAGAACTCAGCATCACCAACCCGACATCCAGGGTAACAAAAATTCCTGTGAAACGACCCTCCAAAAGACTTTCACAGAAGCAACAGTTGTCGGGGACACCAACATCAAAACCGCATCTAGAAACAGAAACCCCATTCCCCGAAGAACAAATCACCAGCTCATCCCTAGACTCCTTCATCATGAGTCTCAACGCTGAACTTACAACAACCACCTCACAACCTTCCGCCTTTCCCCAATCTACCACTCTTCCATCTTTCTCCACAACTACACCACCACCCGCATCCTCCACCTCACCTCTTTTCTCTTCGGGCATCCATTTCTCCACTCTTACGCCTGACTTGACCACCTTCACCTCCATCCCCTCAGTCTTTCCCCCACCACTATCAATCCCACCATTTTCACCAGTAACTTCACTACCTTTCCCATCCACCACCACCCCGACACTGATGGTGACACCATCTATAGTCACCACGCAGTTCGCAGAACCATCAACAGTGTCTCTTCCACAAGACACTGCACCCCTCCCACCCAGACCCCAACCACACCACCCTTCCGCTTCTGGGGTCCCTTTTTTAAATGTCAGTGAGGAATTCAGACGTCAATTCGACGCCATCTGAAACCTCCTCATTGACCTATCTAACATAATGAATGCTATTTTTTCTTGTGTGCAGGGACTATCAAAACAGGTAGCCAAGATCGACGAACAAAACCGTGCCTTGCCAATCATCCTCTAAGGCCTTCAGCAAAGACAAGATGTAGTGGCCAAGCAAGTTGATCACATCGACAACCACTTCAACAGCTTGCCCGAGCTGGTCCTTGGAGTACAAAGCCAACAAGAAGCGATGGCCAAGCAAGTCGATGAGATCTCTGCACAGACTCAACCTCTACCTGAGACCCTCCGCGAGCTTAAACAACAACAAACATCTCTTCGCACATGCTTGATACCATCACCAACACCCTCACACAACTCATCAATCGCCAAGAGGAGTCGGCAAACAATGAAATCCAACAATTATGAGCTAATGTAACAGATCTTACAACACAACTCCTCTCTGCCGAGGGCCGATACAAAGATCTCAAAGAAACACACGACACACTGCTCGAAATGCACGAGCATGTGCAAGTGGCGTTTGACGAGTTACAGGCCGTTCATCGGCAGTGCAAAAAGAAAGCACACAAGAAGCCAACATATAAATCAACAGCTGACAAAGAAGGTGATGATGAAGATGAAGATGACTCTGACTCCTCAACCAATTCTAACGACGATACCACCTCCTCAGATGACAAATATGATGACCCAGAAAATGCTGGGGAGGGCCCAAGCCAAGGAGCAGAATCATCTCAGAAAGGATCCGACAGAGCCCACCAAGAAGGTGGGCATCACACCAAGTCCCCCACCCACAATGAAAATGTAAATATATCATATGAAGACCAATTCCTTGATTATTCTACTTTGGGATCCATAGGGGAGTCTGCAAAAGATGCGGCTTTTGCTGAGGTCCACCAATGTATCTTAGGAACCAGCACAAACACACCAGCAGCCGCCCCTCAACCTTTCTCTGCACTTGACCAATCAGTGCCCTTTCCTCCAGAACAAGAAGATTCAGAACGAGTACGTTTAGATAATGACGAAGAATTCGATTCTGCTTCCGACTCAGATGAAGACATGCAAGTTTTTTTAGAAGATCTGGAGCAAACCTCTTCACCCCCTCCGTAGGAGCTTCCCCCGCCACCACCTCTGCCGCATAAGATGCACGATCTAGATATGGCGGCCATCTCAACACTAGATGCTCAGGATATCTTCATCCTGAACACTATTGTCGACGATGCCAAAGAGGGGGGCGACATCATCTACCACAACACAAAGACTAAGCGCAAGTTAACACGTGAAGACTTCCGCAACATCTTGCGACCACGGTCAACGATGTCAATGGCAATCTTCTGTGTCTTACTTGCCAACTGCATAGAAGTCTACCGAAGCTCAAAGAGGCAGCAGCCAGTGTTTAATGCCTCACCGGCTCTATCTATAGGCTTGTTATACAAAGAAATACGAGCCAAGTCAATAGAGTGGCTGCGTGCCGGCCTAGCACGGAGGGCACAATATCTTACAGTACCATTCCAAGTGTCCGACCACTGGTTGTTTATGATTGTGGACACCGAGGCTCGTGACGCCAAGGTGTACAATTTTTGTGCCGCTGAGCTGCCATCCGGAACAATAAATTTTGTCGGAGAAGGAGCAGGAGAAGCACAATGTATACCCTTCCGTCTCCTTAAGCTAATTTGGGCTGCACGCCCATCCCTTCGTCAGGACTGGAGACAACCATGGTTCCAAATAATAAACCCACAAGTCCAAACCGCTGAAGGCTCTGGGGATTGTGCTTTTTGTACTATCCATCACATTCAAGCGCTAAACCAAGAAATCCCCTTCACTGAGCTAGCCGCTGAAGATTTTCACTCCTTGCGAGGACGTTATGCCATGGAGCTTATTTGTGATAGACGATTCTTCAAGGACCCGACAATGGCACCAAATGACGTCCCCCATTACCTCTTTTTAGCAATTCAACGTCCACAAAGGCGACCTTTCAGACAAACCTTAAAGGAATTAGAAAAAAACAACCAACCAGCCATAGTCCCCGTGCAAAGAAAATGGGACCCTTCCCAATTTGATCTGGCATAGGATAAATGGGACATAGATCTTTTATCAGGGGCAACCATCAGGAGATCCTCATCACAAATGGTGCCCCTATCTACCATAGAACCAACTTTCCCAGACGTCGACCTCAGTGCCTGCAAAAGTCTTTCGGACAATGAACTTCGTCTCATCATGTCAAGGCTTTACGCCAAGAAGGATGACCTCATTTCCATGTCCGGTGACATTTTGGTCATGGAAAACGCATTACGAGAAACTGTATAATTCAAGGGGTCTCTATCTGTGAGATTGATGGCTGCCTATCAGTTTCTCCTCAGACGGAATCACTCCACAACTTATATGGCATCTGCTTATATGAAGGACGATCTCCTAAAGCTAAAGAACTTCGGAACCACTGAAGCGCTTATCTCCTTTCTACAACATACAACACCGAAGTTTATAATGCTCCCCTTCCTTCACCATGAGCACTGGCTGCTTCTGGAAACAATCCTACACAAAGGAACAACTATCATCTACAACAGTTCCGACAACCAGTTCAACCCAAAGCAGAAGAAATATGTAGTGACACCAAAGGCGCCCACAGAGGAAGTGGCGAAGGAGTGTGCGGATTAGATTAATCGATGTTCTAAGTCATCACACAAGGGCATACGACAAAGAACACTTTCATCACCCATCCTTTAACCACAAATGCCCCCAACAAATTCGAGAATCAAATGACTGCGGCTTCCACGTCCTCTACTGGATGTACACAATCATGACCCTTCAAAAACCAGTAGAGGATACGACAGACGTAGATTACCACACCTTACGTGGAAAGTTTGCTACTAATCTCCTTCGCACACATGGCACAAATAAAGGACTAACGGATGCCTGATGCCCTTGTCCTTGAAATTCTCAACCTATCTCTTTGACACTCTGAGGATAGAGTGAGTGATAAGTTAGGGGGGTAGTAAACTGGACAAGGGCGAGGTATCAATTCTAAATCCTTCCCTTTCTATCTTCTTTTTCAATTCTGTATACATTTTTTTAGTTTTCTTTGCACATACTTAGTTTTTACTTTAATCTCTTTCCTGATAATAAAACCTACTTGGAATAAAGTCATCCCCAGCTAACTTTAGAATCCAGTAGCCCTCAAGAGAAATAACAAGAATAGCACATCGACATGCAATGGCGAGTTAATAAATCATCTTCACTCAATTTTCATGCTTATGTTTCAATTCTATATCTGACTCTCCACAGGACAACATTAGGGCTGCAATAAGACAAAACTATCTCAAGGACGAGAGGGACATTAGGTGACATCCAAATCATGAAGCCTTGCAAGTATACCACTAGTAGAAACCAAATAAGTGCATGTCGAACAACTCTAAGAACAATTTTCTTCTCTCCAAATAAGAGAGGCTTGGCCGCCCAAATCAAAATCCCTAAATATCCAAATCCCAAGCATGTGAGTTTACGAATAAAAGCCAGAGTGTTGAATAAAACCATGAGAGTTGTGCCATAAATAAGGATCTATATGAAGAACCAACAAAGGTCTCGCCCGGCCGGTACATTCAGCTGCCCTCAAGAAGGCAGATGTGTCGTGCCCGGTAGTGAAACCCTAAGGGATCTAAATATATGAAAGGCTGATAAAGGACTCGCCCGGTCGGTACATTCAACTGCCCTCAAGAAGGAAGATGTATCGTGCCCGGTAGTGAGATCCTAAAAGCATAGACAACCCCTCCCCCACTTGAAGGGGGAGTTACACACTAAGCCTTTAGCCAACCCTCATACCCACTCTAGTTTCCGGTAGGATTTTCAGAGGAATATAAAACTGATTAGAGTCAACGACATGCACTGAATAAAGAAAAAGTGGTCCCAATGCGGGCTAAGATATGGAAGAAACCTGAGATCCAAGCAACTCTCAATACCTGAAAGAGTTAAGGCAAAAAGCTCCGATACAACCTTAAGAGATCTCAGGTTTAGAATTGAAGCAAGAGTATGGAAATTTTAACTGAATAAAATTGCCTCGCCATTACATGCCCCAGCTCTATCTAACTTGAGGACAAGCTAGACTCTAAATTGGGGGGGGGGGTGATAACCTCCAATTTTGTGATGTTATCTTAGTAATATTCTTCAGTTTTACACACTCTTTCTCAGATAAAGTAGACAAAATCTCTAACTATTCTCTTTTATTGCAAACATACTGCTAGATTAACTTTTCTACCTTTTACTTACAGAAAAAGACACAAAAAAAATCACAAAAGACTCAAGCGGTCCCAAGACCGCATGGAGTCATACGATCACAAGACCGCATGGAGTCAACCAGTCTCAAGACCGCATGAAGCCAACCGGTCTCAAGACCGCATGAAGCCAACCCGTCTCAAGACCGCATGAAGTCAACTGGTTTCAAGACCGCATGAAGCCAACCGGTCTCAAGACCGCATGAAGCCAAACAGTCTCTAGACCGCATGGAGACATACGATCTCAAGACCGCACGGAGTCATACGATCTCAAGACCGCATGGAGTCCAAACGGTCTTGGGGTCCAAACAGTCTCGGGGTCCAAACGGTCTTGGGGTCCAAACGGTCTTGAGGTCCAAACGGTTTCAGAGTCCAAACGGTCTTCAAGACCGTTTGGACCCAAAACTGTCCAAACCGTTTGGACTTCACTTAAGGCCTATATATAAGACCCAAGGGGTCCTCCCAAGGACATCAAGTTTTCAGACGCCCAAAGGCTGCCTCTCCTACTCTAGAGCTATTCCATCCTCCATCCTCTGCCCAAAGGCTGACGGTCTGAGATCCACGCTCCATTCCCAAGCTGCTTTCTCTATCATCGCCAAAGAAGGTGGGAAGGGGAGTTCTCATCATCGAGCAACCTGTGAAGTGTGAAGATTGTCCTTCTCTCTCATTCCAAAGGGGTTGAATTTCCTCTCTCCTTCATGGGGATGACGTTCTCTCTCTCTCTTATCGCCTCCTTCTTTGTCCTTGCTATGAGTGAGTAGTCTCATTTCACTAGGGTGCGGGGAGTAGCCCCACTACCCATGTTTCATATCATGCAATGTAATCCATAGTTTGCAATAGAGATATACTTTCTTCTCAGTTCGACATCAATCGTTTAATGAATGCTTGTTTCTTGATCACCAACTTGTGTTATCTTTTATCTTTTAGTATGAACTGTCTATGTTTGTACTATTAGATTTGAAACTCGATTGTATGTTGGTTTTTGGTGCATGTATCCACAATGCACCTATTTCGGTATCTAGGAGTGATTTCCAAGAAGTGAAGTAAACTCACTTACATCGTTGCACTTTCATACTATGAAATAGAATCAGTTGACGTATGAAAGTACAACCTTGATAAGTCGAGGAACACACTTAGAGGAGGGAATGTTGTAAAGTAAGTGACCACTCCTACAAGGATGGCTGGCGTTACATCATTCCCACACTCCTCGTAGTTAGTTCTCCGAAAGGAAGCTAAGTCTACAAAGATACTAACTGATCTAACTCTTATTGCAGGTTATGTTTTTTTTATGTTGCATGCCTTGATCCATGCGTAGTGGTAGTGAAAACTGATCACATCCTAGTGATTCCTTATCATTGTTAACAACCTAAGTTTACTTTCTTGCTTTTACTTTACTTGCACTTAGTTTAAAACAACCAAATCAAATCTTTGGACTAAGTATCAACTATTAAGGAGTTAAGTGAAATTCTTACGTTTTCCATCTTGTTGTTGCCAACAAGACCGTTGTCCTGTGGATTCGACCTTTAACTATACTACGATAAGACTTCCACGTATCTCAGCATACGTGGGTGGAGTTTTAACCTAGTATAAGCAAGGATAAACCTAAAGACTTACTATCTTTGGGATTTTTAGTGGTGCACGCAATTCCACACGAGTGGAAGCTCCATCAAAAATTGGTGCCGTTTCCGGGGACAACAGAACGTTTTAATTTCATTTACCATCTTGTTAGTTGGTTAGGGTTTTTCACTTTTCTTTAAACATTACTCCATATCTTCTTGATTTCATCACACCTTCCACATTATCTAACAAGTGTGCTTCTTCCTCTACTCAGGTAGAAGACGTGTATGCAACCATCGCATAACCTCAGATTCTCCCCTGATCCAGAGTACGACTCTGAGGTAGAGAGAAGCTTCCACCGCCGTATTAGACTCAACCACTAAAGAGCCAGGCAAATGGCTGAAGACCAACGACAGGCTGCCTTAGTTATGGAAAGGGTTAATGCCGCAATAGCTGCCCAGAGAGCACAACTCATCACCGACACTCGTGCTCAGATTCAAGCAGAGATCTGAGCTGAAGAACAAGCTCGCATCTGAGCTGAGAACGAGGCTGCCCAATTAGAGTTGAGGAACAAGCAACTGTGAGACTATGCCGTCCCAAAGAACTACGAGGATAACCACCTAGTCCGGCCACCCATCATAAACATACCTCATTTTGAGATCCGGACGCAATGGATTCAAATCATGCAGGGTATTTCATTCTCCGGTAGTTCTGGAGACGACTGCATGGACCACTTGAAAAGATTCAAAGCACTTTGCCGACTGGTCCCGCAAGCCGGAGTTGCCTTCGACGCAATAATGCTACATCTTTTTCACTTCACCTTATATGGAAGGGCCTTGAGTTGGTACAACTCTCTAGATAGGGTGCCAATTATCACCACCTGGGCTCCCTTAGAAGAGAAGTTCCTGGAAAAGGAGTGCTCACCCTTCTTCAACGAAGTATCATAGGACTTAGGTTTCATCAGATCTGCCTAAGACTTAGTGACAGGATTAGATTTGGCATTAGGGTCGAGGAGAGACTCAGAACTAAGGGAGCCTGAAGAGGAGTGCTCACCCTTCTTCAATGGAGGAGACAGAGCACTACCTTCAGAGCCGCCAGAATCACGCCGCCAGTCGCCTGAGCTAGAAGCCATTCAAATTGTTTTTGATTACTGACCTTATATGAACTAAAACATTATTTATGATTTATTAACAAGTCATCATAATTTTAGGCCATCATTTAGTATTTATTACAAACAATATAAGCATTATACAACTTACACGATATTCCTAAAACTAGTGCATCATAATACAAATTTTATGGTTCCATGTTATTCTACTCATTTTTCTGAGAAATTAGATATGTTGTTTGTATTTTTCTGATGCTCGAGCTAATTACTAGGAATTATACAAGAACTGACAATTACTGGGGGATTTTACCTTTTCGGGCCAATGAGAGCCCGCCACGTGGACAGTTAGGGTTGCGGCTCCTTTGCTTGGTCTTGCTCGAGTCCGACCGGTTCAGGGTTGGTTTGAACTGGGTCTGCCTCCTCTCTTTTCTAGTCCACACAAAATTGGCCTGCAACTGAACAAGCGCTCCCTTTCTATTTCTCACGATCCCACGCCTGGCGCGTGATCCGTCTTCCAACGCAAGGCCCGCCGCCGCAGAGCTTCACCTCTAGTGAGCAATCTGCAGGGATCCAACGCTCCCCGTCCACTCCTTTGGCCACCAATAGCTCCGCCCAAGATCGCTTCACGCCGCCGGTCGGTCGCCCTTCTGCCCGATGCCCCTCCTCGTGAGCTCGCACAGGTCGTCGCCGATGGCTGCTGCCATGGCGGAACAAAAAGGGGAAAAACACCCTTGAGCATCAATCCTTCAAAACAGAGCACCAGGCTGCATCTCCAGACCTCAACGAACTCGACTACGACCTTTGTTCATGGTGGAAAGGCTCCTGAAGCCTCTTTTGAATCCGTCTTCTTCTATGGTGTGGGTGAGCTCGACGCCCATTGAAACTACCATATGGGTCCTCTTTTCCATGCTGGATCTTTTCCACATACCTCCTTCTTACTTCTATTTCTCCTATCATCCTCTGGTCTACTCTCCAGCTCTGTCTTCATCTTCGTGAGTCACCTACAGAAGGCAATGGAGAGGTGGGGAGGAGCGGACCCTGAAACTCCCTAGTCTGGTGGTGGTTTGCTTCAGATGAGGGGTCATACGATTAGTAACGAGTAGGGGAGTCCCACTTTCCAGTTAAATCTTGCCCACCTCCCACGATCACGACTAGTGGTGGCTGGGAAGGCCACTACAAAAACTGCTCCCCAACCTTGCTCTAACCACAAGGTAGGGGACAAGCGGATTGTCCTCGATCTCACATCCTAGGGTTAGAACAAGCCCCTTCACCTTGCCAATCTGTGGCATAAACTCTTAAAAGGCCATCGTCGCTAGATCAGAGACCTATGGCTAGAAATTAGCCCTTTGAACCAAGCCCAAAACTCAGCCACGCAGGTCCAACCCAAACCAGGGGTGTGTGACACCATATGTATACTGAACTTTAGTCTAACAACCATCGATAATGCACATTATATCCCAAAATTTAACCATAGCTTCCTCCCAACTCAAACTACCTTGTACATGAATTTGGTGTCAAAACTCAATTGCTAGACCATCCAATTAAATTCCTCAAAAAGGCATAAAAAGAGAGAGATCTTAACCATGCTATCAACATCACATCAACACCTACTTTGTTAAAATCTTGTAACTCTCAATATTATTCGACCTTATGATTTTACTTATGTCGTTGGATGATTAAGGACTCCAAAAGTCCACTCCATCACATCCTACACACCTTAAAAGAAAATTTTGTCCTCAGAATTAAGCCAGAAAACCACTTTGTTACATCATATACATCTTAAGAGAACTTTTGTCCTCAAAAGTAAACCATACTCATACTTCCAGGGTAAACCTTATATTGCCTTCATCCACATGTAGGCACTATTCTAAGTGTAACATATCTGCAAAGGTTACCTAGAACCATGTATCCAAAGCACTATTAGGGGGTTTACAACCATCTTGGGTGCACAAACACTCCATTCAGGGTTGGACTAAAGGTTTAGAAGCTTAGGTTATGTCATTACATATCATATATTTGGGTTGCATCTTCATCTTTACTCATGCGTTATTATTCAACATCATATTACCATGTTCCCAAGGAGTTAACCAAAGTTAACCCATACATCAAGGTGTCATCAACATTTTATTGAGATAATTGTTAGAACATGTTCAACATTAACATATGTCTTTTGGGAAGGAGTTAACAATAATTAACCCACTTTATCCATTTAGATCATATCAAGGTGTCATAAACGTTATGTTGTGCTAACTGTAAAACTATACTTTTCATCTTTATTAAGCACTAAGATTAACATCTCAAGTAACATGTTTCATTCATATTATCTTATTTCATTGCTCATAATCAATTACAACATTTACTAGTGATTTCATCACAAGATTAACCAACATTATCACATTATCATCATTATTAAAGAATATGGTTAACCATTTATGCATTGATATCTATTAAACCTTCTTAGGTTTCCATCATATCATATCCATGTATCATATCTCAAGATCAGATTACATCCTTATATATATTATATCATGGTTGTGCTAACCAAACTTATGTCAGTGGCTAATCAAACATATATCAAAACTTTATCTAGTCCAAATGAGGTTCTCCTAACCCATATCATGAGGATATCATCTTGCCCAGTCTCTCTGAGCTAACTCAACTCAATGAGTATCTCATATGCACATACTATATCTTCCCTCTCGGTCTAGGGTTCTCAGGTATACCTCATTGGCACTAGACATAGCCTTACAAGCTCTAGCCACATTAACACAAACCAAAACATGCTACAACATCCTCTTCATAGATCTTTACCCATGAAACATGCTTACTCAAAACTCTCTTATACATACACCACTAGAGTCCTACATGGAACCACCAACCCGAGCATGAGGCTGTCCAGAAACTAACACAGTTGCGTCCTCCAGGGTCTTGGGACTCTTTCTCCCTCACCTATATGGTAGGTTCTCATATCCATGTTCACATATGCACATATATAACTAGCCTCTCTTTGTCTCTAGGGTTTGGTCCTCCCAAGGACATCTAGGGTTCAATAAGACTATATGAATCATGCATAAAGCAACTCATCTCAATCACTCATGAGTAGTCTAGTTTAGGACATATCGTATCACATATCTCATAATTCTCATATCTTGGGGTTTAGGTTCTATGACCTTCTCCCCCTGGGTCTCACTCTCTCTGGAGTTAACCCTATAACTGGTCCCAACACTAGAGGTCCTCCTTTGTAAAAGAGCTTGAGGCTCATGCTGACTCACAACCTTGTCTTAACTTAACATATCTTATCTCATAAAAGTCTAGTTTCTTGCGTCATCAAAACTCATCTCAAATCCTCAAGACTGAACTTACATCCTCAAAGACAAACTTAGATCATCACAAACTATCTTATATCATCTATATATGACTTAGATCGTATCATCAAACTTATTCTATGTATTCCATTTATCACATATACCAAACAAGGCTCTAGACATCTAATCTAGAACTACTCTCTCTTCTAGACTGATGGCATACACTTTCACTTAGGTTGCATGACCACCTTCTACTCGTACATGTACGGGGACACATTTTTATAATACATATATATAATAAAATATTATATAGTTTTTCTCCGATAAAACAAGCATCAGAGAAAACTACCGAGGTTAGATTCATTTGGAATAAAAAAAACAAATCCAGAAACGAGTGTCCCACACATAGTAGAGAGTCCAGTGTCATGAAAACTAGTGAAAAGGGTGAGAACAAGGGGTATACTAGTGTAGCTACTCTAGAAAACGTGCACAATATGTCTAGGGTTTCTCTTCCCTTGATGCACGTCATTTCCAAATAGTGCAACATTCCATACTGCTGTACTACAAGGAAAGAATGACATCTAAGGACTTGCTACTCAACAAGCACCAGTCTAGACCTAGTTCTCAGACATCTAGGTGCTAACCTAGAGGCTAGGTCAGATCTAGTCTCTAAAAGATGACTAATCTAACCCTAAAGATTATTAAGTTCAAGGTTCTTTAGTTTTGAGTTGCATAATGAGAAAATGTCAGGCTTTACTATTGTTCATGCTCTGATACCACCAGTGACGTCCCTAGATTTTCTAAATCTTAATCTGATGTGTGACGTCCAAATTGAAACCCTCACCTCAGAGAGAATCCCAATTCAAACATCACACACTAGGCTAAGAAAGAGAAAATCAAGGGAGTCAGAAGAAAACAATCAGTATCACATGTACATGAACAATAATAAAACCATACACACATGTTCACCATTCAACATATAATTACAACATGAATTGTTACAACATTTGATATTACATATTGAACAACAAACCTATACATATACATGTACTACCACTAAACTACATGATCTTAAGACAACAGGTCCACCTGTACATCAGCTCGCCACACAACTCTCACTATCCTAGATCTCCAAGAGCATAAACACAACCTAAACAAAAGATTACATGTGGTACACGTCAGCACAATATTCAAGAATATTGTACTGAGTACACCTACATGTCTTTTATATACCTCTCATCATATCTTGGAAATAAGATAAAACTAATATACTTGGCAGTAATAGAAGAATATAAGAAAAGCGTATACTTGCACAAAGATATTCATTAGCAAAAGAGAACACATATTTTAAGCACATTTCCATTATATCATCCATGCATTTACTACCTGAGAGTTGAATGCATTAAGGCCTTTATGATCTACTACCAAAGAGTTGGATCATTTCACAATGTGATCTACTACCAAAGAGTTGGATCACTTCTAAGTACTTTACTACCAAAGAGTTGAAGTACTTCTTTTCCAGCACTTTACTACCAAAGAGTTGAAGTGCTTGGATATAATGGAACAAATATATTATGTTTCATGTGTTCATAGCAATAAGTACAGAAAATCAAGCAACATATCATACAAGAGCAATCATTTCATCCAATATCATATGCCAAATATTTTACTACACATATAACACAAGCATATTGTATAATAAGCCAAGTAAGAGGTAATGGTGTACCTTCCAAAGAGATAGATCATTCTAATCACATATATTCCTCAGGTCAACTATATCCTTGGTCAAAACCTGATTAAGACAAGATCATATACCATCATCAGTTTCCCATCATCTTTAACCCTAATTATATCCATTTTAGGGTTTACTTAACTCATTAGGATATTTCCATTATCACTTGCATTCTTGTCTTAGATTTATCATAGTGCTTTCATTTTATAGATTATGGTTCATTATCTGAAAATTAGGTTCTATATCCTTTTTGTGCACATATTAACCCTAGGTTACATCATTAACCTAAATTAGGGTTTCATAACATGTTTCAAGGTTCATATTAATATAATAGGGATTCTATGCATCATCATGATCTCATAATTAAAACTAATGTTCCATATACTGATATGATCTTACTCTGTAAATTTCATCATTTATTAAGCATGTATGTATTAATTGCATCATCTTTAGTGTTATTAGCCCTAATTAGCCATATTATTCAAATTATATGCTTTCGAGCATCAACATCATGATTACTGACCTTATATGAACTAAAAACGTGATTTATGATTTATAAACAAGTCCTCATAATTTTAGGCCATCATTTACTATTTATTACAAACAATATAAGCATTATACAACTTACACGATATTCCTAACATTAGTGCATCATAGCAAAGATTTTATGGTTCCATGTTATTCTACTCATTTTTTTGAGAAATTAGATATGTTGTTTGTATTTTTTTGATGCTCGAGCTAATTACTAGGAATTATACAAGAACTGACAATTACTGGGGGATTTTACTTTTCGGGCCAATGAGAGCCCGCCACGTGGACAATTAGGGTTGCGGCTCCTTTGCTTGGTCTTACTGGAGTTTGGCCGGTTCAGGGTTGATTTGAACCGGGTCTGTCTCCTCTCTTTTCTAGTCCACACAAAATTGGCCTGCAACTGAACCAACGCTCCCTTTCTGTTTCTCACGATCCCGTGCCTGGCGCGTGATCTGTCTTCCAGCGCAAGGCCCGCCGCCGCAGAGCTTCACCTCCAGTGAGCAAGCTGCAGCAATCAAGCGCTCCCCGTCCACTCCTTTTGGCCACCAATAGCTCCGCCCAAGCTCGCTTCACGCCGCCGGTCGGTCGCCATTCTGCCCGATTCTCCTCCTCGTGAGCTCGCACAGGTCGCCGCCGATGGCTGCTGCCATGGCGGAACAAAAAGGGGAAAAACACCCTTGAGCATCAATCCTTCAAAACAGAGCACCAAGCTGCATCTCCAGACCTCCACGAACTCGACCACGACCTTTGTTCATGGTGGAAAGGCTCCTGAAGCCTCTTTTGACTCCGCCTTCTTCTATGGTGTGGGTGAGATCAGCGCCCATTGAAACTACCATCTGGGTCCTCTTTTCCATGCTGGATCGTTTCCACAAACCTCCTTCTTACTTCTGTTTCTCCTATCATCCTCTGGTCTACTCTCCAGCTCTGTCTTCATCTTCGTGAGTCACCTATAGAAGGCAATGGAGAGGTGGGGAGGAGCGGACCCTGAAACTCCCTAGTCTGGTGGTGGTTTGCTTCAGATGAGGGGTCATACGATTAGTAACGAGTAGGGGAGTCCCACTTTCCAGTTAAATCTTGCCCACCTCCCACGATCATGACTAGTGGTGGTTGGGAAGGCCACTACAAAAACTGCTCCCCAACCTTGCTCTAACCACAAGGTAGGGGACAAGCGGATTGTCCTCGATCTCACATCCAAGGGTTAGAACAAGCCCCTTCACCTTGCCAATCTGTGGCATAAACTCTTAAAAGGACATCTTCGCTAGATCGGAGACCTATGGCTAGAAATTATCCCTTTCAACCAAGCCCAAAACTCAGCCACGCAGGTCCAACCCAAACCAGGGGTGTATGACACCATATGTATACTGAACTTTAGTCTAACAACCATCGATAATGCACATTATCTCCCAAAATTTAACCATAGATTCCTCCCAACTCAAACTACCTTGTACATGAATTTGGTGTCAAAACTCAATTTCTAGACCATCCAATTAAATTCCTCAAAAAGGCATAAAAAGAGAGAGAGATCTTAACCATGATATCAACATCACATCAACACCTACTTTGTCAAAATCTTGTAACTCTCAATATTATTCGACCTTATGATTTTATTTATGTCGTTGGATGATTAAGGAATCCAAAAGTCCACTCCATCACAAGTTGTATAATAGAGTACCTTTCTAAAAGAGTATTTGGAGTATATATCCCAAGAAAGAGTAGATCAACCCCTTGAGTCAGATCCTAGATCAAAATATTGGATCAAGGGTCAAGATCACAGTTTTAAAAAGACCATGCTTCACAATTCAAGATTAGGGTTACATTTTCCTATTTCTACCTTAGGGTTAGGTCATCAACAATATTTCCCAAAATCCAAAAATTATTCAAATATCAAACATGTTTCATGAATGGATGACCTACCTAGGTATATTTAGGAACACATGCTATTCCTAATTATTATTATCATCATCCAAATCTCTAGATTATTTCCAATATTAAGATAGTATCATTAGACTCAAGGAGATTCAAGGCCAAACATATGATTAAGAGGGCTTTCCAGATTAAAGTTAATCATCATCATATCAAGAGTAAATCTTATTTCTAGGTATATGATTAATATTTTAGGGAAATGAGTTAAGAAGTTTAGATCAAACCCTTATTCTGTCAAAATCAATTTGGTGTCTCAAAATGATCATTAGAATCAGGAAAAAGGGATCTCTCAAAGATTAGTCATCATGGTTGAATCATTAGACAAGTTAAATAAGTAAAGTAACAAGATTTAGGGATATCAATGATAAACATAAATAATTAAGCTTCAAAAGTATTTTTAAAAGGTTTATTGGATTTTTCTGATTAAGATTGACTATTTGTTTGTCACTTTTGGAGTTCTGATGCATTTTCTATGATTAAAAGGAGATGTGGACATATACATGAATATTTGAGCAGAGGGGAGGCAATTACCCGAAAAGAAAATGCCGAGAAAAAGGGACAGTCGTTGGTTTCTTCGGTCTATCTTGATCAGATCCCAATCTTGTAGTAGGGAGGCTGCCCGCTGCTGATCACTTACGCAAGACTGAAGGAGCAGGGAGGCGCGAGGACCGTTGATCCCAGTTTGGATCAGTGTGGACCCAGATCCTAGGGTTGTTGCTGATCGTCCCAAACAACATGACTCTCCCGCGAGCAAGCTTGCTCCACTGTGGCATATAGATCAGAGAAAAAAAGGGAACATAGGTGAGGGAGATATAGGGGGAGGTGAGGTGTCGGCTGGGGTCTGAGGGCCTCGTTGAGGGTATAGCTTAGGTTTTTTATAGCCCAAGAGGTTAGGGTTAGGGTTATCGGGGGAAGCTGTTCCCATGGCGGAGGCCGAGAGAGGAGACTCTCATTTGCCCTTGAAATGTAGGGATTTGAGGGGGAAAAAGAGTATGTTCACGTCCGGATTGGTGTGGAACACATCAATGGTTCTTTCAATTTTCAAAATGGTCAAGATAGGAGTGAAATCGGGTCTCGGCCCCTCCCTCTGGTCTCCTTCGCTGATTACGGGAGGTAGGGGATGACCCTGAGACCATCCGATTAGGGCCCCAATTCACGGGTGCCTGATCCAAGGGTCAGGGATCACCCTCACCCACCTCACAGGATCGTAGGCCCATAAAAGGGCGAGAATAAAAGGAAAACAAGAGGGATTTCATGATTAAACTTCAGAAAATCATAGAAATTAGTAGGAGTGTCCAATTTGAGTGCAATTTGGACCATAGCTTCAAAAAATTGTGTACAATATATAGAAAAAGTTTGAGGACAAGATAATGAAGTTTGAGGAACTAATTTATTTCTTTGAGTAAAGTGATCATTAAACCTAATTAAAATGTTATAAGGCGTAAACAAGTCACATTGGTCACCAAATTTTGTGATTGAGTCTCAAAATTAATTATGTAGCTAAGAAAAATAGATCGGGACTAAAAGTGAACATAAGGAGGTCAAAATTGGAAATTGGACAGTATGAGTAAATACTCACTTTATCACATAGTGCAATTAAGAGATAGTAGATATACTTAGGTTGTGGATATGCTTAAGATTAGAGATGTGTACATACAACAACTATGCTTGTGTTGATAACTATACTGCTACTACTAATTATAATTATGATGCTAGCTATCTCGTGTTGTTGGTTACGTTTAGCATGCTAGCCATGCCTTTGTAACTAGAGATGCATATACTGCTAATTATATTTATCCAGATAGTTGTGCTTATGTTGTAGCTCTTCTGATGATGTTGATATGTTCAACCTATTAGACATGCTGATATTGTTAGCTATGCATATGATACTAGATTTATTCATGATGTTAGAGATGCTCATTTTGCTAGACTCGTTATATTGTTAATAGGGATATGAGAATAGTCTGGATAATGAAGATAGCTATTATCTGCTCTTTTATGTATTTTTTTAATCATCAATGCTATTGAGATTATTTGTTATATATGATTAAACTTCTTAAACTTTCTCATTACCTAAAAATGTTGGAATCAATAAACGTTGTTGGAGGTTATATCTCTTGTTGGGATATGGGTCTCACCCTTGTAGTTCGCCACATTTTTTAGGTAATCGGAAGTGACGAAAACAAACTTGTGGAAGCAAATAGGATCTATAGTAATGAATCTTTGAGAAAGTTGATTAGATGTCTAGTGTGTCCTAGAGTCATCCCTTTACTCTCAGGTTCGGGTGAGAAAAGTTTGTATAAGGTGTTTTAAACGAATCAAACTTTTGTTAGCATATTAATGCTTGTTTGTGTGGCATATATGAATATTGTTATCATGTGTATATATGTTGTGGCTAAGATGATAGAACAATTTGTATCAAATTCTTGGCATAGTCTGGATATAAGAAAGATGTTGGGCTCTTATGCAAATGTTTCTGACCAAGTGTTGACGTTGAAATCAATTTTAATTTACCCATATTTTAGGGTATGTGATTAATGAGTGATTGATTATGTTTTATATTTTGAGTAATCTCATTTAGTGTAACATATTCTCACAAATTGGTATCAGAGCTTTAGGTTCACTGAGTCTACATGGACACTAGGACTTAGGATTAGGATGATGTCAAAATTAGGAATATTACATTAAAATATGGTGCATACTGCCTAATCTCAGTATTTGGGTGCCCTGGCTAGGTATTCAATTATTAAAGAAAGGTAAGTATGGAACTCTTAGATTGTTATCTTTCTGATTACTCTAATCAAGTAGTCATTTTGAGACAATCTAAAGAGCACAATGAATAAAAAATCATGATATGAATATCTCAATCCTACCTTAAAGAAGATGAGAATTGCATCATAATCTATCAAAATTTGAATGTTTGGTAACTATAAGAGAAAGATACAACACCATGAAATCTAAATATGAATACAAATTAGCAAAAAAAGGAGTTCTTGAAGATGTGTTTCAAGAAGATAATAAAGTAAAAGACAGATAAGTCTATGCTTATAAAGTGAATCAAGATATGAAATCCACATAAAATGGAAAGAACTCCTATAACAAGTACAAAATGAGAAGATAAATGGGCACAATGACAAAGGAATAAGGTGGAACCTAAGTTAATCTCCGACCAACCCATGTGTGTAAGAAAGTGTTAATGTAAAAACATCATGGCGTGTGAAAGAAATTAAGGGAGATGATCTATGTTTAATGAAGAAAATGTGGAATATGGGTATTTACCTATTGATAAGTGGTTGGCAAATATAATAAAATAAGAGAACATACCCAAATGTGATAAATAGTCATCAAGGAAGGAGTAATGAGATATGTTAATCATGATGATTCCTATGCTAATGACAAGAAATCCAAAATAAAAAAGGTAAAATGATACATAAGAAGTTGTAACCTGCATAATGAAAATAGAATTGGTTACCTTTCTGCTAGTGACCCATGAAAAATACTACTATGATATGGGAAGTGTGTTTCCCTTTGTGTCTTTCCTTTCTAGGGAACAACTTTCAAGTGGATCATTGCCACTTGGTACGTATGGATTTGCTGCAAACATGAGGGTGGATAGCTTATTATAGCATAAGGTTGCCTGGACTATGGTTCCAAGATCATAAAGTTTGTGATGAGTTTTATTTTGAACCTTCTAATAATTAGGAAGACTCCTCTTATATTTCTTAATATTTGTTATGTTTGTAAAAGTGGATGAGATAATGATGTGAGTTCCTTATAACACATGAGGTGGATACCAAGGAATGAATCCTAGTATCCAAGATGTATCAATAGTATGAGAAATATGTGAAGGTTGGAGACGTTTATTAAATTAACATTCCAAGTATTCCTCTCCCATAGAGAGAGAGAGAGAGTTGATGATGATCCTATAAATATTGTTTGGAAGGAAAAACAAAAGTGACTCTATAATGTTGTGTATGGTCTAGTGATAACTGGGCAAGAACACTATCAAGGATAGATGGTTTGTTGATAAAATAGATATAGCTAGAATTTAAAGTCGAAAGTTACTATTAGATTTGTACAGATGGCACAACAAGTTTCTATGGTCAAAATTTGCAAATGTCTTTTTATGTGGGGGTTTTTATGCTGACCCAAGATGAGATATGTATGAATGATGTGACATCACCATGATATGCAAGTAACCATGTGAATTTAATAGGATGAGGTGCAGAGGAAGTACCCATCTTTGTTTATCTTGGATTTCAGGGGCAAAATTCCTATTAGGGGTTTATAGTTGTAAGGCCCCTAAACTTGCTTAATGAGTTGAATAAGCTAAATTATCATAATTTAATTCTTATAACCCTAATATAACCTTTTTATATGCTTTGAAATCATAAGATAAGCTTAAGTTTCAAATTTGGTCCAATTTGGACACTATTTGAGCAGTTATACAATTTTATGCACATTTTGGACTTTTATGCAATTTACCCAATGGAGAGGTTTTATTTGCAATTTATCACTTGCATTATGTTCCTTGGATATTTTCTCATCATTTTTGAGCTTGTTGAGCAATGGGGGCACCTATTTAATCCTTCGTTTGAAGGTGTTTTCTCCAAGGGTATTTTAGGGTTTATGTTGGTATGTATGCCCTGAGAGCCAATCATGGGATGATTGGTGGGATACATTAAGATTGATCTGATAAGCATCAAAGGCAAGCTTCCAATTCTTTTTGGTTCAGTCATATGAGATAATGATAGAATAGATTGAATGTCTAGAGAATGATAATACTCAATGACATATGCTTTCAGGTTGAGGATATGAATGATGAGATCATACAGATGATAAGAGTTTGTACATTCTTATTATGTCCCTAGTCAGATGTCATTATGGTAGGTAAATAGACAACAATGACACACAAGACTAGATTGTGGTGTTGGTTTATGATATAATCTCGTTAGTCATGATATGGAGATATCAAACAAACACATAGGTACTTGTTAGAGAACAAGTGTACCAGACAGACCCACCGTGAGTTTGACACATGGAACCATGACATGGTAGTCACAGTAAGTTCTCACAGTGATGGTGGTGAGTGTGATTCTTTGACCTAAAATCACTACACTCAACACATGTCGTTGGGTACACTTTGACATCATCAAACGCAATCCTGAAATATGGTTTGTTATAAAGGTGATGATTGGGTGGCTTTGACACATGGGGCTTTTGAGGGGTGAGTGATAGATATGGGATTTATCCCTCCTGAGAGAGTTTGATATCCATGGCCACTTGATGAGTAGGATTGAGATAGTCATGCACACGCATGTGTGAATTAGTATATGATATTGATGTCATACATATCTCCTCTAGTCTACTCTAAGATCAACAAAGTGAATGAACGTTGACAGGATGACTGTTCCATGCCTTGAGTTCATTCGGGATATCAGAGACAAAGGAATTATACATTCGCTGTAACACTATTCACGGATTGTAGGACTGAAAGTTGTTCTCCAACTTTCCTTTTCACTTGGGTAGCATTGATGTGCGACTAGGCACCACTCTTTACTTGTGAAGTCATAAGTGTTATGGACTTTCACTGCCAACGTGAAATGGACTTGTAGGGTCACACACATAGGATTTAACCTGGAAGAGGAGTTTATCCACAAATGATGTTTAGATTGATTGTTAAAGGAGTTTAGTAGTTCAATTAAATACTCAATCAATTGATAGCTCAATATCATAGTGTTCAAGGTGTTGGACCGATTGATTAGAGTATCAGATTGATTGAAACTGCAATTGACTGATTCTGCAAAGTCTGCACTCCCAACCGATCGGTTCATATGATGAACTTATCAGCTCAGCTTGGTGAACCGATCGGCTCATGTGATGAACTGATCGGCTCAGGACAGGCTGAGATGACCGGTTCAAGGGTTGAACTGATCGACTCAACTGGTCCAAACAAGCGAGTTGGGAAAGTCAGGTTGGTGAGAAATTTTTTTTCTTTTCACTTGTCCAATTTGATTGGAACAAGGATTGGTATTTGGATCAATTAGAAAAAAAAGAGGAAAAGTCAATCAGGAACTGATCAGGACCACGAACCGATCGGCTCAAAAGTGAACCGACCGGCTCAGGTGTCCCAACCGGGCGTTTCATGTTTGAAATGATCGGTTCAGCTGGCGCAGTTGGTTGTTTTGTAGAAAATCTTGAACCCTTCTACTCCTGCTTTAATCCCTCATTGCTCGGGGTAGAGAACCCTGTCCCATGACTCTCCTATATATATAGGGGTATTGGGTGCTTCTCATGTAAAACTTAGAACACCAGTTGCTCTGCAAAGTTGTCATTCTCTCTGGTTGTGGTAACTGAGAGAGGCCGAGCAAGTGCTACCCGATAAGGGAGGCACATCGAGGGAAAGACAACTATAGAAAGGCAACTGGTTTTAGGAGAATGTGTCGGTGACTAGTACGCCGACAGGAGGGTGCAACTCCTTTTGATTCCTTGCACAACAAGGAGATCAGAGTTCCAGGTGGTCCATGTGGACTACTTCAGAGGCGGGAGACTTCTGCCGCTCGGAGGATAGATGTCAATCCTAACAGTCTTGGTGAGACCAGGAGCTGCACAGACACCATCCAAGACCGGAGGTGAAGACTGCATAAGCCGTGAGGTAACGTCGCCGAGCAAGCCTCGGGATAAGGTATGTATCTGCAAACCATCCTTCCTATTGTATAGACGTTGACGCGATTCCTTTATTCTGGGTTTGGGAGAAGAATTTTTTTGTTTTCGCTGCCTTCTCTGTCTCCCATAAAACCCAATAGTGGTATTAGAGCCACATCAACTGCTCTATACTTTAGGATTATTGATATGATCGATTTTGGTTTGTCGCCTTTATTTATTGCATACGATGCGAATAAAATTGGCTTTATGCATATCCAATCCTAAATCCACAAATCCCAATATACATATATGATATTTAATATGAATGCACTCGATACGCGTCACCCTTAAATGAGTTTTGTGGTAGATGTATAGCATAGTTATGGCCAATGAACCCTATATATGTGTGCTTGGTTGAATGTGGTTACTTGCATCTCGGTCTGCAAACCGATTCCCTACTTCCTTATTCCTGATGCAACTCGAGAGAACTCGAGATTTCTTTCCTTCCTTTTCTCCCCCCGAATGTAACTCAGGGTTTCTCAATTTAAATGTAAATATGATAGATCTTTTTATATTTCCTGTTATGTCAAAGAATAGAGGACAATCTGACGACGACTGAGATGATCGGTTCAAGGTGTGAACCGATCGGTTGGCAATCCATACGATCAACTCGAGAAGAGAGACTAGCAGGGTGGCGACCTGAGGAGATGCACGACGACCAGGCGAACTGATTGGTTAGAGGAGCCAACCGATCGGCTGGTGGGACCCAGACGACCAGCCAGGGTGAGCAGCTCATTCATGTTATGAGTTGATCAACTCAGACTGCTATAGCACTTCATCATGGACATGTTGCATGTGATGTAGACCTAGATGACCATGATTCCTCTTGGCTCGAGGAATCACATTAGGATGGCCATAATCATCACTTTTATCGCTTCACATGTTTTCTGTGGGATATAGCATGTATATGATACATACTATGTATTGTGGTGATTGGATATGTATGTGTACCTACAAAAACCAAATCCCTCATTAAATATTAAAGTTTTAGATGCCTTACAAATGCGACACATGTGAAAAGCTTGATTGACCAAGTGTGGGCACGCCCTAGCGTGGTGCATCGTCTATCTCGTGGAAGTGTGAAGGATGGATATGTGGGTTTGCCCTAGCAGGGTGCATATTCATCATGTTGGCTTTGGGTCAGACTTAACAAGGTGACTGAGATAGGATCTAGCACCTTGAGGCATGGAAGTGATCATGGAAAGGAGTTGCACATGACATCTTTAAAGAGTTGCATATGATGCAATTGGCAAAAGTTGCCTACCTATAAGATCTAAGTTGTGGGTGACAACCCTAGCTGGTCCATGACTCAGATGATTTCAAGATCTTGACTCACTAGAAGATTGTACGCTGTAATCTTCCAAATTGATGGTGAAGACTATCAATTTGAACAAAATAGTGAGAACGATAATTAATTAAAGCCCTAATTATATCGTCAACCTTTCAAATCAATCAAATAAGTCAAAATTGAGTTTTGGACTAAATTGCATATGTTTCCTTTTGTAGTACAAATGACAACAAACAAAAATCTTTTTTCATTGCGATCGGTCCTTGAAAAGGACAAGCTGAATGGGACTAACTTCCGCAACTGGTTTAGGACATTGAGAATTGTTCTCACTCAAGAGTGAAAGCTCTATGTCCTTGATATTCCAGCTCTAGAGGAACCTGCTCCTACCGCACCAAAGGCAGAAAGGGATGCTTATAAGAAACATTCTAAAGATGCCATTGATGCAAAGTGCTTGATGTTGTGCTCCATGAACCACGAGTTGCAGAGACAACATGAGAACATGGGTGTCATTGAGATGATTCAGTATCTTAAGAACATGTATGAAGATCAAGCACAGAAAGAGAGATATGATGTCTCCAGGGTGTTGTTCAAGTGTGTCACGATAGAAGGAGATCTAGTTGGTCCTGACATGCTCAAAATGATTGGGTATGTGGAGAACCTGAAAAGACTGGGATTTCCCCTGAGCCAAGAGTTGGCTAGTGACGTGATATTGCAATCGTTGCCAGAATCCTACAGTCAGTTTGTGATGAACTACAACATGAACAACTTTGACAAGCCGTTGACAGAGTTGTTGGGCATGTTGAGGACAGTCAAGGCACAGATGAAGAAGGACAAACCTAAGTCTGTGATGATGATTAGCAATAAGAAAGGCAAGTCCAAGCGCAAGGGCAAGGGCAAGGCTAAGAAAGATTCTGATGCTGGCTAGCAGCCCAAGTCTTCTTCAACTCTCAAAGCCAAGGGAGGTGTGACTAAGAGAGGCAATTGCCACTATTTTCAAAAGCCAGGACATTGGAAAAGGAATTGTCTTCTCTATCTGGAAGAACTAAAGAAGAAGGAGGTGACAAACGTCTCCACCTGAAGGTGTCATAAAATAAACTTGTAACATTTTTGAGGTATATGATACCAAGATATAAAATGTAAAGCACCCAATAAATGGGGCAAGTGTTGCCGCCATAGATAGGAGTACTTTAGTTTATTTTCAGCCTTGAAGGCATGTAATAAAGTTATGAACTGCTATTTCATATTTTCCAATGGATAGAAACACCTTAATTTTTGCATATTGTATAACAATGATGGCAATTAATAAAGTTGATGTTTCGATCTTTGTGGCAATGCCTTGTTTATCTTGTGGTACTTGGTATGCATAAGATAAAGTGACACCTAAAAGTTATTGATAACTCAAACAATCAAATTAGCATAAATCATGAGAAATTCATTTCTAGTTTCCATATGATGGATAAATCTAGACTCTTTTCGGTTAGAGAACCAATGAGAGACTTGAATCTCTTGAATATGATTAATCGATCTTCACTAAGGTAGTAGGAGAATGATTATCCCATTAGGTATAATACATGTGATGTATTTACATACCTATTAGAGTTAATGCTAGTACTTCAAACAATGTTTAGAGAAATACCAATATGAATATCTTGAAGTGATCAAGAATATCATAGATGAAGTATGAATTTGGTAAAGTGTTAATTCTTGATGAGATCAATGAATAAAATACTTAAACCAAATGTTTGAGATCCTTATGAGTGATTATGATAGTGTATCATAGTGAACTCATGATTAAGGCATGGTGATGTCTAAATCAACAAGGAATCATACTCTAAGGAGTTAGAGGATGATTATCAAATAACTTATTTCTTCTTAAAGAATACCCCACACTAATAAAGGACATTAAGAATCACAAGGAGTTGTGAGTTTCTTATATCCTTGACAGATACACCTCGATTATCTATGTGATGAGTTGGTCATGTGATGAATCAACTATCTAGATGAATATGAGGAACCAGATTTTGAGTTATGGTTTGTGACCATTACATCCTAAATGAATTCCATGTGAACCATAAGGTATGACCTTGATGGTAGCACCCATTGGGATGAAATCCATAAGTGCGAATGAGTCTTAAGAATTAAGATACATGGATGACATTTTGAGAAGGATGATGCTTATTGATTGCAACTTATTGACTAAGAGATTTGACATACATATAATAAAACCGCATTCCTATGAGGAATACAACAAGGATGTGTACGTGACACAACCTATAAGATTTATGAATCCATTAATTCAAATGAAGTCTATAAGTTACAATGGACTAATCAATGTGATTGATTAAGTACAAGAAACTCAGAGTTGGATCTTTACTTTGATGATATAGTCAAAGGGTTTGACTGATATGACAAAGATAAAGAAGGGATCTGTGATTTAGTGGGAGCGTATTTGCATTCCACATGTTGATGAGGAATGAGATGTTTTAGAATGGAAATCCAATGTGGAAATTATCTTTAGGGGAGATAGAGACGTTTCCTATGCGATAGGAATAGAGATCTATAGAGATAGTTCTCGAAAACCTCTTAACCTGAAAAGAGAGAGCATACATTGGCAATCTATACTGAAGGGTTCAGTGTGCACAGATACAGTGGGAGAAAAACTTGTCCATGTTACATGGAGTTAGTATCCCAAGGCCAAGTGTCCAATTCTTATGAAGAATGGGAACACTAAGAATAGATATGTATCTATCATGTATGTAATCATCCCATTATCTTGCATGTATGGAAAAAGCAAGAATAAGATGCATTCATCATCTTGTATGTAGGACATGACAATATGATGTGCTCATCCTGGTAACTCATATGTGGGATATGACGAGTGGATGTTTGTCTAGTTCCTGTAAGGGTTACTGGAATACCATAAGAACTTGATAAGTACTTGAGAAGTACTAGTTCTATGGAAATAAGGAAGGGTTCACTGTAAAGAGTTACACTGATGCAAACTTCTAAAAAGGACAGAAAAATAATTGAAAAATATATACGGGATATATAAAAGTGAATGTTTGTTGATAAATGGAAACGTTCCATTAAATCTGTTTTAAAAGGAAAAGTTGAGTATCCATGTGTTAGAGAATAGTAGTGGATACTATATGGATCTAGAAGTTCATGAGATGAACTTATAGATATTCCAGTCATTGATGACAAGTTAGGAGTACTTGGTCATGCAATATGGATAAAGGTTTGCAAAGGAATACTAGATCACATATTAAGACAACACAATCTCATACGTGTGACGTACATCGAAGAGATGAGAAACATGCAGTTAATACCGACTCTGGAAAGGTGTTGCCATAACTAACTGCGTAAGCACTAGAGCATAGTGACATGTGTAACATGTTTGAAGATCACTAAGAATTCGATTCAAGGGTGATTGGCTCACAGTGCAAGTGGGAGTTTGTTGGTATGTATGCCCTAAGAGCCAATCATGGGATGATTGGTGGGATACATTAAGATTGATCTGATAAGCATCAAAGGCAAGCTTCCAATTCTTTCTGGTTCAGTCATATGAGATAATGATAGAACATATTGAATGTCTAGAGAATGACAATACTCAATGACATATGCTTTCAGGTTGAGGACCTGAATGATGAGATCATATAGATGCTAAGAGTTTGTACATTCTTATTATGTCCCTAGTCGGATGTCATTGTGGAAGGTAGATAGACAACAATGACACACAAGACTAGATTGTGGTGTTGGTTGATGACAGAATCTCATTAGTCATGATATGGAGATATCAAACCAAACACATAGGTACTTGTTAGAGAACAAGTGTACCAGACAGACCCACTGTGAGTTTGACACATGGAACCATGACATGGTAGTCACGGTCAGTTCTCACAGTGATGGTGGTGAGTGTGATTCTTTGACTTGAAATCACTACACTCAGCACATGTCATTGGGTACACTTTGACATCATCAAACGCAGTCCTAAAACATGGGTTTTTATAAAGGTGATGATTTGGTGGCTTTGACACATGGGGCTTTTGAGGGGTGAGTGATAGATATGATATTTGTCCCTCCTGAGGGAGTTTGATATCCATGGCCACTTGATGAGTAGGATTGAGTTAGGCATGCGCACGCATGTGTGAATCAGTATGTGATATTGATGTCATACATATCTCCTCCAGTCTACTCTAAGATCAAGAAAGTGAATGAACGTTGACAGGATGATTGTTCCATGCCTTGAGTTCATTTGGGATATCAGAGACAAAGGAATTATACATTTGGTGTAACACCATTCACGAATTGTAGGATTGAAAGTTTTTCTGCAACTTTCCTTTTCACTTGGGTAGCACTGATCTGCGACTAGGCACCGCTCTTTGCTTGTGAAGTCATAAGTGTTATGGACTTTCACTGCCAATGTGAAATGGACCTGTAGGGTCACACACATAGGATTTAACTTGGAAGAGGATTTTATCCACAAATGATGTTTAGATTGATTACTAAAGGAGTTTAGTAGTTCAATTAAACACTCAATCAATTGATAGCTTAGTATCATAGTGTTCAAGGTGTTGGACCGATTGATTTAGAGTATCAGATTGATTGAAACTGCAATTGACTGATTTTGCACAGTCTGCACTCCCAACCGATCGGCTCATATGATGAACCAATTGGCTCAACTTGGTGAACCGATCGGCTCATGTGATGAACCGATCGACTCAGGACAGACTGAGATGACAGGTTCAAGGGTTGAACTGATTGGCTCAACTGGTCCAAACGAGCGAGTTGGAAAAGTCAGGTTGGTGAGAAATTTCCTTTCGTTTCACTTGTCGAATTTGATTGGAACAAGGATTGGTATTTGGATCAATTCGAAACAAAAGAGGAAAAGTCAATCATGAACTGATCAGGACCACGAACCGATTGGCTCAGAAATGAACCAACCGGCTCAGGTGTCCCAACCGATCGGTTCAGGTATGTACCGATCGGCTCATGTCCCCAACCGACCATTTCATGTTTGAAACAATCAGTTCAGCTGGCGTAGTTGGTTGTTTTGTGGAAAATCTCGAATCCTTCTACTCCTTCTTTAATCCCGCATTTCTTGGGGTAGAGAACCTTGTCCCATGTCCCTCCTATATATATAGGGGTATTGGGGGCTTCTCATGTACAACTCAGAACACCAGTTGCTCTGCAAAGTTGTCATTCTCTCTGGTTGTGGTAACTGAGAGAACCCGAGCAAGTGCTCCCCGATAAGGGAGACACAACGAGGGAAAGCCAACTGTAGATAGGTAACTAGTTGCAGGAGAGTGTGTTGGTGACTAGTACGCCGATAGGAGGGTGCGACTCCTTCTGATTCCTTGTACGATAAGGAGATCGGAGTTCTAGGTGGTCTGTGTGGACTACTTCATAGGCGGGAGACTTCTGCCGCTCGGAGGATAGCTATCAATCTCGACAGTCCTGGTGAGACAAGGAGCTGCACAGACACTGTCCAAGACTGGAGGTGAAGACCGCGCAAGCCGCGAGGTAACGTCTCCGAGCAAGCCTCGGGACAAGGTATGTCTCTGGAAACCATCCTTCCTATTGTATAGACGTTGGCACAATTCCTTTATTCTGGGTTTGGGAGAAGAAAATTTTTGTTTCTGCTGCCTTCTCTGTCTCCCATAAAACCCAACAGTTTACCCCTTCATGGATGAGCTACCTTTAGTAGCTATCAACTAATGAATTATGTGTTTTGCTTGGAAATTCAAGAAATGAGGGATAAGCATGTCTCTATGGACGGTGGGGGAGCTGCTTGTATGTGTGCTTATATATTCTTAATAGTTTAAGGTCATAGACACTTGGAAAGATATTAGAACTTCAACCTTTTCTTTTTCTTTATCTTAAGGTTTTATATACTTATCCCTAAGCACCAAAATGAGCCATTTACTATCCACCACTTCCCTCCTTCTATGAACCTCGTTCTCCCTCTGTGCTGCTGTGAATTTCCTGTCTAAGGAAGAAGAAAGAGGGGATCTTCTTGGAAAAAGAATCTAGGGTTGCAATTGACTTCCTTTTAGGGTTTAAAAGGCTTCCTTATTGTGATCTTGATCTAAAAGAGTAAGAATTCCCTTCTTTCCTCCATTTATTTCTTTGTTATCCTTCCTCTTACCTTTTTCCAGGTCAGAACCTTGCTGTTTTAAGGTAAACATTGCTCTAAAGATCTAAAACCCTACCTCACTTGCTCCTTATGCTTAAGGTTTGCTCATTTGATGAAGAAAGGTGCTAGATGGACAAGTTCATGACTTATACTTAAATTTTCTACCCTACCTACTCAAGTTTTCTTCTATTTGGGATTTCATATTCTCATTCCAGGCAAGTTTTATAACTTACTCCACGTTTATTGCTTACCATAAGCTTGCTCACTCATGTTCTTGCTTTTAACTGATGATTCATGCACTAAAAAGCTATGCTTGACTTGGATTTTGATTTTTATAATATTTCCTGTTCTGATTTCAGTTCTAAATGAACTTGTGATCATGTGTAAATTATTCCTAAGGTATAATATGACTTGGATCAGGTTGGTTTGACAACTATGGTGCTAAGCACCTATCAACCAATGATCAATTTTAGGGTTTTAAGCTGATTTCTTCTATAAACCCATGACCCGATGATGGTACCATTGCAACAACCCTATGGTGTTGTCTTCATGATAACTGATGTTCGGGATCAAAGGTTTCAGATGATGGTGACAACCTATGGTCACCCCTTTAGGTCAGGTTTTGGATCAATTAGAAGTTTAATGATCAACCATTAAGTACCCTACTGATGTTATCAATCACTGATGACATTAGCTTAATATTTGATGTTGATTAATGAATATAGTGTTGATCTAACAACCTATGATGACTTAATGGTCACTAATGATAGTGGATCAGGTCTCCACAACCTATGGTGAGTTAATCATATATTTGTAGCATCAATTAAGCTTTAGACCAATGGTTTCTTGGGTCACTTGATGCAATGGTCGGACCTATACTGTAATTGATGGTTTTAACATACGAACTTGACCCAATGGTCAAGATCTAATGTTTATTCCTCCAATAAAGTGGAATGATGGCTAATGTAATATGTTGGTCCTAATAATGTGATTATATGGTTTCCTTTATATGATCAACTTAAGGAGCTTACTTGCTGACAATGGATGGCTTGTTTTAAATGAACAGTCGATTGTGGGTTTTACCCTACTCCCAATGGAACTTTTGTTGTTGTTAATCAAGGGATGTCTAGGGTTAGATGGTGACTCTTTATAGAGAACAAATCAAGGACTTCATTGGTGGTTTATCTAAGGTGTTTACTTATGTAAACAACCAATGGTCTTACCTTTTATACATCCAATGGTTGTGGGTCACATTGTGGTATGGTGATATGAGTTGAATGATGATGGAACAAATGGAGGGTTACCCTTAATAAGGTAGTCTTACCTATTTACTCATATGAATAGAAGGGATGATAAACATATTGTGTTGATATGTAACCCTAATGAGGTATAGCTTGTTATACCTAGCTTTAATATAACTAAATGATGGTAATTGGGTATGAATAGTCCTTTAATGACTAATACAATCATGGAGTACTCTCTTATTGTTGTTGAAACCCTACTATGCTATAAACCGATGGTTACACCGTGATTTATGTGTGGGTTCATACTTGAGAATACTATGGAATGTGATGGTGATGCTTCGCCTTATGCATCCATGATCTAATGGGGATGTCGTGAATTAGGGTTTGGGTATGAGTGTTAATTAGTAACATTAATATAATTTATCTTATTGAGTCTAAGTCTAATGCAAATAGATAAAGATGGGTATTCATGTTTAACCTTCTTATATAATGGCATGATAGTGAAATAACCTCCTTAATATGATCATAACCTTAATGTGTTAATTGATGGTTATCATAGACACTTGGTTGATACTTTCTTATGCTAAACATGTGCATTATGAATATGATAAGGGTTAATCATATTTAGATTCCTTACATGGTTATGTAATAAAGGAATATTTTTAATGCTAATATAACCCTTCTATGATGGTTTATGAACATCTCCTAGCTCACTAATGCAATATTGTGCTGATCTGGTGTATTATATGTAAGTGATGTTGTTGAGCCTTACTATAAGGCATGAAATGATAATGATGATCTTGTAGGGAATAGTATGATGGTATTAATGACCTTTGGGCATGGTTGAGCCCTGAATGAGGTGTAACCCTCTTGTGTTGCTAAGAGTTGATACCCTGTGATATTGTGAAAAGGATTTATTACATGTGATAGTTGATGGTCTTAATGACCTTTGGGCATGGTTGAGCCCTGAATGAGGTGTAATCCTCTTATATTGCTAAGGGTTGACACCCTGTGATATTGTGAAAAGGATTTATATCATGTGATAGTATGATGGTCTTAATGACATTTGGGCATGGTTGAGCCCTAAATGAGGTGTAATCCTCTTGTGTTGATAAGGGTTGATACCCTGTAATATTGTGAAAATGATTTATATCTTGTGATAGTATGATGACTAGTGTAGCCTCATGAATGGTAAGTGAATAGTACCATGTGATGATGAGATGAGAAATTATGTTTCACACATTTTCTATCTTTTGAAGTTGTGATACTTATATGACTACTACAGAAATGATGTATACGTCACATTTAGAAGCATCAGTTGTTTTCCAAAAACCGACGCCTAAATCCTAGAACATCGGCTGAAAACACAAACCAACATCTATATGTGAAGACTGACTGGTTTTCATAAGACATGGGTATCACATTCTATTTAGCGTCGGTTGCGCAATAAGAAACCGACATCTAAAATCACCCATCAAATACAAATTTTCCAGTGCAAAAAAATTACCTCTAAAATTTCACATACGACATCGGTTGTTGACCAAGTAGCCGACGACTAAAGATTTTTTCACGAGATAGAAATTGGCCCCATTTTTGTCGTCAGTTTTTTTGCAATAGACGTAGATGTTTGTTCACGCGCTGTCCCCGTGAAAATTTTTACCCCCAAAATTGCCCAATTGGCGTCGGTTTTATATGGAAACTGATGACTATGGTTGTAATTCAAGAACATTTTTTTTGTTGGCATATGTAGATAGGCATTGGTTGTCTAGTTGAAACTGACGACTATGATTTAACATAGGTGTCCATTTTTTTATGGTGACCGATGCCTAATGGTGTTAAGTGTCACATTTTTATAATAACCAACATCTATAGTTAACTTAATAGCACCCGCGCGAACCAGACTCTTCCCCTTTCGATGTTTCATTCCCGATTTCATTTAGGTCTAGCGATTCCTCTCTGCCGCTACTCTTCTCCGCCGCTGCTTCTCTTCTCTACCACCGGTCCTCCTCTCTGCCGTTGCTCTTCTCCGCCGCTGCTACTCTTCTCCACTACTGCTCTTCTCCACCGCCAGTCCTCCTCTCTGTGGTTCTGTTCTCCTCCAGCCAAAGCGCTGCCGCTTCCCCTCTTCCTCGCCAGAGCTGCCGCCACCGCTACCCCTCTTCCTTTCCAGACCTACCTGAGCTTGACTGCTACTCCTCCATCTGCTCTACCGACTGCTGCTCCTCCATTTGCTCTGTGACTATTGCTCCTCCATCTGCTTTGCCTCTGTCACCTTGGAAGGTAGGCAGTAAAGAATTTTGCATGATTAATATATATTATATGAAATGAATGAATGCTTTTATGATTTTTGCACTTCTATTGATACTATATGAAATGAAATAAATGTTTGTGCAAATAAATGTAAGGAACATGAATCCATATTGTATGATGTAGAATGATGATGATAATGCATGAGCTAGTTTGAAATTTTGAAATCAATTATGAATGATAGGATACCTACATTTATGTTTAATTATGAATCCATATTGTATGATGTAGAATGATGATGATAATGCATGAGCTAGTTTGAAAATTTGAAATCAATTATAAATGATAGGATACCGACATTTTATATTTAATCATTATCTTATTGACAACATATGCATGTATATTTGAGATGTTGAAATCAATTATGCTATTGTAAATCAACCTAGGATCGTTGGTATAGGAATGACAACACATGTATTTGTTGGCCTAGAAACCCGTCCAAGATTTACTCATGAGGAGTAAATCTTAGATAGTCTCCGATTTGAGACTGTTCTTGAACATTAATCTCACTTAGGATGTAAGTGTATAATTTGTATTGAATTTTCAAAAAAATTTCGGTAGCATTTCCCCCTTTGTTCTCTAACTATATGTACTTGGAGAACAGCGGGGAAATGCTGCAGAAATTTTCTTGAAAACCCAATACACATTATACACTTTCTAGTGAGATTAGGTGTTCAAGAATGGGATAAGTGGTACACATTTATTTTATATGAATGATGAAACTAGGATTGTAGGTATAAGAATGACAACATACATGTATTTGTTGGCCTAGAAATCCATCTAAGATTTACTCATTAGGAGTAAATCTTGGATAGTCCCCGGTTTGAGACTGTTCTTGAACACTTAATCTCACATAGGATGTACGTTTATAATGTGTATTGAGTTTTCAAGAAAATTTTAGTAGCATTTCCCTATTTGTTCTCTAAGTACATATGTACTTGGAGAACAACGGGGAAATGCTGCCGAAATTTTCTTGAAAACCCAATACATATTATACACTTACTAGTGAGATTAGGTGTTCAAGAATGGGATAGGTGGTACACATTTATTATATATAAGACCTTAAACCCTAAACTTTTAACCATAAATCCTAATCTTTTTAACCCTAGACCCTAATCTTTTAACCCTAAACCCTAATATATACTTGTTTTCTCTTGGATCATAGAATGGATAGATCATGGATGTCCATTCCAAATTGTTGCACCCCATAGTTTATTTCTGGTCTTGATCAGTTTATTAGATTTACCGAAGGACATAGGAAACAACCTGGACAAAAGCTTCACGTCATTGTTTTCTTTGTTGAAAGAAATTCTTCCTGAAGGAAACGAGCTGCCAATCTCAACATACCAGTTAAACAAATTTTTGTGCCCAATGGGAATGGAGACCAACAAGATACATGCATGCTCGAATGATTGTGTATTATTTCAAAAGGACTATGTGGATTTGAAATATTATCCAAAATGTGGTGCGTCAAGGTATAAATTGACGACTTCGGAGGAGTCCAAAACTGGTTCTCCTGCCAAGGTGATGTGGTATCTACCTATAATATCACGGTTTCAACGCTTGTTTGCCAATCCGATAGATACGAAGAATTTGAGGTGGCATGCAGATGTTAAGAAAAATAATGATGGGATTCTGCGACATGCGTCTGATTCCCCACAGTGGAAGAAGATTGTTTTATTGTACCCTAAATTTAGTGAAGAAGTCAGGAATCTAAGACTTGGGTTTTGTAAAGATGGGATGAATCTGTATGGGACATTGAGCAGCCAACATAGCACTTGGCCAGTTATGCTTGTTATATACAATCTTCCTTCCTGGTTGTGTATGAAAAATAAGTACGTTATGCTGTCGTTGTTGATATTGGGCCCTAAACAACTTGGAAATGATATTGACGTTTATCTTGAACCTCTGATTAATGACTTAAAGAAACTCTGGGGTGAAGCTGTGATGACCTATGATGCTTCACGAAGAGAGACATTTCGTTTGCACGCTATGTTGCTTTACACTATTAATGACTTTTCAGCATATGGGAATTTGTTTGGATATAGTGTCAAAGGATCTAAAGCGTGTCCTATATGTGAAGAGAACACTGATTCAATATAACTAAAACATGGCAGAAAGATTGTATATCTTGGTCATCGAAAGTTTCTTCCGAAATTCCATCCGTATCATAGGTTGTGCAAAGCATTCAATGGATGGAATGAGGAACTGATTCCACCTAAACCTATACCAGGGGAGGTTGTTTATGAAAGAGTAAAAGACTTTTCCAATGAATTTGTTAAGAGATAACAATGTACCATGGCCACACGGAGTGACAAATCTTTATTCAAGAAGAAGTCAATATTTTGGGATCTTCCTTATTAGAGTTCTTTGGCAGTCATGCATTGTATCGATGTCACACACGTTGAGAAAAATATCTGTGATAGCGTCATTGGTACTCTATTGAATATACCAGGTAAGACTAAAGATGGGATAAAATCCAGAATGGACCTATGTGAAATGGGAATAAGGAGAAAATTAACAGAAGTAGTTAGTAGCGATCGGAGAACATACTTACCTCCCACTTGTTACACGTTGTCTAGAAGGGAGAAGAAAGCTTTTTGTGAATGCTTGGTAAATGTTAATGTGCCACAGAGTTACTCATCCAACATATATAGATTGGTATCAATGAAAAATCTGAAGTTGATAGGTCTTAAATCTCATGATTGTCACACTCTAATGCAACAAATATTGCCTGTGGCAATTCGGTCTATATTGCTAAAGCATGTAAGGTTTGCAATCACCAGACTTTGTTTCTTTTTCAAAAGCTTGTGCAACAAAGTTATTGACCCTGATACTCTCAATAAATTGCAAAGAGAAGTGGTTGTTACCCTATGTCAGCTTGAGATGTATTTTCCTCCTTCATTCTTTGATATCATGGTACATCTTGTTGTCCACTTGACTAGGGAAGTGAAAATGTTGGGACCAATTTTCTTGTATTGGATGTATCCCTTCATGAGCATTTTTCAAGGTGATGTTCGAAACCGTTATCGGCCGGAAGGGATTATTATTGAGGGTTATGTGGTGAGAGAGGTTAGGGATTTTTGCAATGACTGAGTGATAATGACGCTCCTGTTAATGACAAGAATATTGAGGAGTATTCCGACAAAGGAATTTTGGGATCACAGATGAAAGTAATCAGCCGTGAGCAAATGGAACAAGGTCACTTGTATATTTACACAACATCAATGAAGTGAGTGTTTATATTGAGGAACATACCAATTTCATCAAGAGACAATTTCCTTGAGCCAATTCAATGTGGCTTGCTAGCGAGCATAACATGACATTTATTAAGTGGTTTGAAGATAAAGTCTTATATCAACTATCTCAAACACTAAATAATCTTACTAAAATTATCAAATGCCTCACGTTTAAACCAAAATTGAATGTTATGTCTTATGAAGGGTTTGACATGAATGGATTCTCATATTACACAAAGCGTCAAGATGATAAGAGTTTCGTCCAAAACAGTGGGTCACCCTTCAAGCGTCTTCATTGTTTTTTTGCTAGTGCAAAGGATAAGAGTCCACGTGAAGCTAAAATGTCATATTACGGTGTCATTGAAGACATATGGGAGTTTGACTACATAGATATCAGAATTCCACTCTTTAAATGTAATTGGGTTGATAACACCAAATGAGTTATAGTGGATGAATTGGGTTTCACATTAGTGAACTTTGAAAAGATTGGCGAGAAGGATGAACCATTCATATTGGCATCACAGGAGAAACAAGTATTTTATATCTATGGTCCTGTAAATGATAAATGGTCGGTTATTCTTCATGGTAAAAGACAGTTCATTGAAGATCCCATAGATGAAGAAGAGTACTATGATAAGTATGATGTCTCCAATCCATTCTCAGTTGGGTTGCCAACACCACCAAATATTGAAGCTAATGACGACTTATATGTGTGTGGAGATCACAATGAAGGATTGTTAATTGATAAAAGATCGCAATATTAGAGGCATGCATGTTTATATTTTTTATATGTTTTATTTTTCTGAATGTGAACTTTACAATGTTTTATTATCTTCTAGTTATGTCAAATGCTAAATGTTTGATTTTTTAATGACACTTTCATATGGCTGAGCATGAGCAAGATGACTGTGATGATGATTAGTGTGAGGGTGAGGATATCAATGTGCCGCCTCACAATGTAAGTTTTAAAAATATATCATATATTTCTACCTATATGTCTATTTATAGTTATATCCTATAAGTGTGTTTATTTTGTCAAATTTTAGGTTGATGATGTACCCCCTAAAGAACTTGGGGCACTTGATGAGAAACAAAAAAAATTGAAAAAGTGAGAGGCATACTATGATGAACAAGTTACTACAACAAAGGGGCAATGGACCCAAACTGGCTGTGGATTTTGATCATGTAGGAAATCCAGTTGGAGTGAACCACAACTCGTTTATTTCATATCTTGGGGTTCTTACTCGTAGCCATTGTAGTCCTAATGTAGAATCTTGACATAAAGTTCCTAAGGGGAAGAACGAATTAATATGGAAGGAACTATGCGTGAGTTATTATTATTTGCAATTCTATTTTGTAGATTACTAATTTTTAGGATACTAGTTAATAGCAATTCTATTTTGTAGAGTATATTTGAACTGGATGAAAAGCTGCATCGTAAATGCGTGATGCAACGCTGTGGGAGGGTCCTAAGGAACTATAGGACAAATCTCACCCGAGATTACATACGAGATGCTGAGAAGAGGAAGAAGCCAGCCACTGAGCAGTGGAACTACCTGGACCCCAATGACTGGGAGGAGTTTGTTACCAAAAGAAAAACTGATAAATTCAAGGTATTAAGCGCCACTCCCAATTTAATTAATATACATTCTTATGTATTCACCTATTCAAGATTAACCTTTAGTGTTACTAACCAAATCAATGTGCTTACTAACAAGGCTATCAACGATGCTCAAAGAGCAAGGCATGCACTAAATGTGCATGGCCACATGTTGGGTCTAAAAGGCTATACAGACATTCACCAAAGACTATAGGCTGAGTCTACTGCTCAGTCTTCTACTACTCAAGAGACTGTAGAGTCCTCTACTATTGGTCCCGCACCTCTACCTCACCATGCTATGTGGATAGCTGGGAGGTAAAATAAGAAAGGAGATATAATCAAGACCGCAACTTCTTAGGCGGCTGTAAAAATGGTAAAATTCAAATCTTAGAGAAATCAATATTGATTATTGTTATGTTTATTTACCAATTTCTATTGATGGAGATTAGCGGGAGATTCACGATTATAGGAAGGAAGGCAAGTTCATCTCTGAGGGCACAAAAGATGAATTGACAGTTGCTCTTGGTAACCCAGAGCATCTTGGACGTGTTAGGGGTGCATGCACTGGTGTGGGCATAAAAGTGTTCTTTGGGCCATCATAGTGCAAACCTATCCCAAAAGCGGGATTATCAAATGTTGAGGTAACCTATTCTTTTTTTAGAATGTTATTGTGAAAGAGAATTCAATAATCAAAAGCTAGCGTTTCTTTTATCGATGTATAGGTAGATGAGTTAATTAATAAGAGAATCCAAGAAGCAATGGTGAAGTGGCAGGCATCTCAGGCTGCCACTCAGAGAGTACCTGTGGCGTGTCGCTCTTCTCCTACTACAGAGGTTGGGAGTAATCCTGTAGAACCACCTAGCACGTCCACTGTAAGTATTTTTATGACATAGTAGCTAGTCTTTTCAAGATGATATGTTCATGTATATATGTATATAACATTCTTTACGTAAATTTGTAGGGGTTGAAGCCATGTCGTCTAAAAAGTCAAGAATTTATCATTGTAGAGGCTGAGGCTTACCCACCCCTTCCATCTGACATGTTTCATGGGACTCCAGTACCAGATGGTGCAGTTTGTGTGAGCCCGATACATATACTCCCCAATTGGAGGGATCTTCCATTGCCATATGCCCACCCAGATTATGAAACACGTGGTGAAGCAGAAGGTGGAGTGATATTGTGGCCCAAAATAGATGTCGTCTATACTAATATTGTATGGTAAATTTACATTACGTTAATTTGTTAATGTGTATATATGAGTCAATTGATCTGAAATTATATATACAGGTCAAAAGGAAGACACCCGCTACATCTCGGCCTCCACCTCCACCTCCTGAAGTACCTAGTTGGCTTCTAAGGGACCTATATGCCTTGTTAGGTCCTAATTGTAGGGGTATGGCAGTATGGATATGCGAACATAACCCAAATTGTCCTATAAATGTTTCTACTCTGAAGGATGTTGCAGGTGAATCACACGATAACAATCTATTTATATAAGATATTTTGGAGTTGTTTCGTTATGATTAGCTAAATACATCTATGGCAGAGATATGGATATGGTGAGATCTTGTTTATACATCCATATACCTTATTTTATATTCGGTGATCTGGTTTCTTATATATTAATGCATATGTAATACATGTTTTGCAGCCACTTAAACACGATCTGTAAAGATTTTTTATTTTCCCATGTGGGATTTCTAGTTCCATCTTTGATTAGTCTTGTAGATAAAGATCCTTCATCAGTTACCTCATACTTCTCTGCTACTTTTAAATATTTTGGTAAAAAAAAGAAGACAATGATAATAGCTCCATTCAATGTTGAGTAAATTTACTTTGCTTATAATTTAGACGTAAGAAAATTACATTTTTATTGTGGATTTTGAGTTATTAATTTTTAACTCTCTTACCTCTAGTGGTAGGCATTGGGAGTTACTGGTTATTGTCCCCAAGACATTCACTATTTATTATCTAGATCCTACAGGGAAGGAATTGGACACATTATATGGACACCCAATGAAAAGGCCATTATTCACGTGAGAAATATTTCATATTTTTATATCCGTTAATATATGTTATTACATTAATATTTAATTATGAAATTTAATGTGTTACATTAACATGTAGGACTTTAAGAGAGTTAAAAAAAGCTGGAGGAAACATCTCCAAGAAAAAAAAACAGTTACTAATTTGGGCGAATGTGAAAGTAATTTCCCGACTCTAATGTATATATTATTTATGTAAACTGTACTTGTTTATATTTTTGAACATTTTGTATGTTTCAATTTATAGTGTGCTAAACAAGACAACGGGTTGGGCATGCGCATACTATGTGATGTGATATATGGACCTATTTATCAAACATGCTGCAATGGAAATCGATACCATACAACATGTATTATATATAGTCTGATTAGATAATATGAAATATATCAATCTTATTATATATTATTAATTATATATATACATCTTTCTCTTTGCAGGTGTTTAAAACCAGTGACTTCACTATAGGTGAAAAGTTATTAGATGTACATACTCCCTATACGATGGAAGAATTAGATGATGTAAGAGAACAATGGGAAAAAGCCTTACAAGTAGTGGAAATTTTTTATTATGATTGGGATACTAATGACGATAAAGACGATGATGATAATAATAAAGAATGATATTTTTAAACTTTGTTCTCATAATTATTTTTGTATTTGATGACATGTGAATGAATTTTTTTGAATTGTCATATGTGTGAATGTGAAGATGATCAATACATGAATGTTTCTACATGTGTTTGAATGTGAAAAGAGATGAAATGAACAGAATTGCAGGTTGCTAAATGTGTGTGAAAATGGAGAAAATTTGAAATGGAACTACTGGTTTCTACATGTGTGTGATGAAAAATAATATGAATTAAATGTGCTTATACATGTGTGTGAATCACATGATCATAAATTGTTGTCTATCCTTGTTAATTTTGTAGGTTTGTGGCCTATTGTTGGCTAAAATCAAAGGGTGTTGTAAACCTACAGTTTAAACTGAACTATAGGTTCTGCATCCTGCTGACCAGCCAGACAACAGGCTTGCAAACTGATAAGAAAAAAAAACAGAACATAGGCGTCGGTTATTAGTATAAAACTGACAACAAAATCTTACTGTGTCAGTTATTAGTATAACACCGACGTCTTTATCCCTTTTCTGGGGACTGGTTTTTTTCCTTTCTGGCGTCGGTTATTAGTACAAAGCCGACGTCTTTTAGAGGGATATAGTGTCAGTTATCGGTAAAACCCGACACCTATTGTGCCCTTGCCGGCACATTTTATTGGTGGCGGGAAGAGTTATGGCGTCGGTTATTAGTATAAAGCCGACATCTTTTAGCAGAGATATAATGTCAGTTATAGGTAAAAACTGACGCCTATTGTGCCCTTACTGGCGTGTTTTATTGGTGGCGGGAAGGGTTATGGCGTCGGTGTTGAAACTGACACTGAAAGTTTCTACTTTCAGCGACGCCCACTTGGGTGTCGCTTTGAAATCGACGCCAAAAAGCTTATTTAACCGACGTCACTTGCTTGCTAGAAGTGAATTAGGGTTTGTATGTCCACTTGTTTGATGCATCCTTAATTCACCCAATTGGAGATAACTAATCAAGTGAAACTCTAATCATGTAGTTCCCTGTGCCATAAAACTATCTTCATTGTCAGAACTTGTTGGATGGTGAAATGCGTATTCCTAAGTAAACTCAAAGCTCATACTATTGAGTATGCAGGGTGCTTGTCATCCTGACACCAAGTCTTTCAGAAGGATGGCTGCGGTCATACCTAGCTCGCTTTTTGAGAATGAATTTGGTCGGGTCTCAGTGATTATAACATGATGTGATTAGAGGACAACTGCGGTTGTACCTCATTGATTGGGTTTGAATACCCTAGATGCTAGCGTCGTGACCTGTACTAAATTGGGCTAGTTATAGGACTATATGTCATTGTTTTGTAGTTTGACTACATGTCACTGCAGTGCAGACTCATACTGACTGAGCATGGGGAAGATCTTGGAGTCTGACTCTTCCTAGATCCTATATGGAACCGATTGCAACCAAGCGGTGTTTAGTTGGAGTTTGAGTGGTACGACTCAAACTCCCCAGGGTTTAATAAAAGATGTAATACAATAGTGTAGCATATTTGTTTAGGGTTATACACGAAGTTTCACATTAGATGATAACCCTTATCATTACATAAAGATGATGCTTAGTGCAATTAAGAGATAGTAGATATACTTAGGTTGTGGATATGCTTAAGATTGTAGATGCGCACATACAATAGCTATGCTTGTGTTGATAACTATACTACTACTTCTAATTATAATCATGATGCTAGCTAACTCATGTTGTTAGTTATGTTTAGCATGCTAGCCATGCCTTTATAACTAGACATGCATATACTGCTAATAATGCTTATCTAGGTAGTTGTGCTTATGTTGTAGCTCTTCTTATGATGTTGATATGTTCAACCTGTTAGACATGCTGATGTTGTTAGCTATGCGTATGATAATAGATTTATTCATGATGTTAAGATGCTCATGCTGGTAGACTCCTTATATTATTAATAGGGATATGAGAATAGTCTGGCTAATGAAGATAGTTATTATCTGCTCCTTTATGTATTTTGTTAGTCATCAGTGCTGTTGAGCTTATTTGTTATATATGATTAAACTGCTTAAACGGTCTCATTACCTAAAAATGTTGGAATCAATAAACATTGTTGGAGGTTATATCTCTTGTTGGGACATGGGTCTCACCCTTGTAGTTTACCACATTTTTTTAGGTAATCGGAAGTGACGAAAACAAACTTGTGGCAGCAAAGAGGAGCTATAGTAATGAATCATTGAGAAAGTTTCTTAGATATCTAGTGTGTCCTAGAGTCATCCCCGTATTCTCAGGTCTGGGTGAGAAAAGTTTTTACATGGTGTTTCAAACGAATCAGACTTTTGTTAGCATATTAATGCTTATTTGTGTGGCATATAAGAATATTATTCTCATGTGTATATATGTTGTGGCTAAGATAATAGAACAATTTGTATCAAATTCTTTACATAGTATGGATATAAGAAAGATACTGGGATCTTATGCAAATATTTCTGAGCAGGTGCTGATGTTGAAATCAGTTTTAATTTACACATATTTTTGGGTATGTGATTAATGAGTGATTGATTATGTTTTATGTTTTGAGTAATCTCATTAAATGTAATGGGTTCTCACATCCCCCTTCTTTCTCTATCTTCTAGTTAATACTAAGAGAGAGAAGGAACATTCTAGAGGTGATAATTTACACATAAACTCCTTATTTGGGTAAATCATAATTCTGACCAAAGTTATCATATAAGGCACAAACAATTTGCAAATAAGTTCAAAATTGAGAAATAAACTGTCATCAAGTCTTAATTACTTTTCAAAAGATTAAGACAAGGTTCTAAACATAGGTTTACCCCAAAACCCAGGTTAGGGGTGCTACAAATCCTAATTAGTTTGAGAAAAACAATTTATTTGAATTAGATTTACCGATTCAAATCCTCCCATAACTACATGTTTTCCTATCCAACTTGTATTAGGAGTACATTTTTTTGGCGACCATTATCAAACCAATAGTCAAATCATCACAATAATCACACGGAATAACCATTAGCAGCAGATTAACGAAAATCACTAAAAATTAAAACTATTTTGCAAAGAGATCCATTGTCAGGAAACTCTTAAAGAATGAACCAAAGCAAAATATACATCATGGTTCACATTGTACATACATTGTACCATCTCATCTCGAGGATATCATATACCATTTGCTTTGCCCAGACATATACATAAGCAACATAAAACCTCAAAGCATACATGCTAAAATCTCATATCATTTATAAAACCATTACATACTAACTCCCAATGACTTGAGAGTACATAGATGATACATATGACTTCTATCTACAAGACACGATAGACAACACACTCAACCTGAGCTGTTACTACTGTCCATGTTACTGTCGTCCTCCCTCTGCAGTACGGTCTCTACCTCCTCGTCTGCGTCCACCTAAAAATGTTGGGACCAACGAGGTGAGACAAAAGTCCCAGTGAGAGATATAACTCTCTGCCAACAATATTATTATCATAGGTAAATAGTATAAAACTAAGTAGAGGATCTTTTATATTAATAATCAAGATTAATCATTGTTCATAAGAAGAACAGAGAAATATCATCTTTTAAAGCAATGCAACTATGTAAGATAGAGAAATAAATCATCTATTCACTTTATAAGGAATACGAAGAATACATATAACATCTATCTATTTAAGATGTATAAAAGTAATGTAACATCAACCAATGTTTCCGTATTCAATCCTTAAGAAGATACGCTACACGACTGATTACATATTTACAATCACACGTATGCCTAGAGGAGATGAGGTATACCGCTCATACTCCAACTGACCACCGCTTAGTCAAAATCGATACCATACAAGGTCAATGGAAGAGCCGACTGCCAAGACCTCACCCATCTCAGTCAGTATGAGACCATTGACAGTGACATCATGTCAAACTACAACTAGCTTGCTGGGGTATAGCGACATCTTCTCTATAGATCTACAACCACAACATGCATTCTCTTTGGGGATATCACACAACAACCCCGATACATTTTCATCAGGGTGATCACACGGTAACCCTGGTATTCCTCAGGGAGATCACACATCAATCCCTATCTGGACGTAAGGATATGTTCGTCTGTCACCCCCACATATTCAAAAATATGCACTCTGAGTTAAACTCATTTCACCATTTAGTAAATCCTGACATCGAATGGATCTATGTCCAAGTCAACTACATGATAAGGTTCCACTTGATTAATTGGGTGAATTATAATATCTTTTAGCATCAACCAAGTTACAAGAATGAATTATAATAGATGCTACAAATAAAGGTGTAATACATTTATCAAGTACTTTCATAATATTTAGAACACATTGAATGCATAACACTCAGAATCTCAATCCCTTATCACATTACTGGGAATTCTCATCCCTTAACATTATCATTATCATGATTGCTAGATCTGGGTATTCAAACCCTTTAGTTCATCACTGAACATTGTCACATCTTATTAAGTAACTATTACCTCTAGGTCCTCAGACCCAAGTATACATTATACTTGTTGCACAAGTATTTCACATGTCTCACAAGTCCCATTTAATATGTATCATATGAAACATCATAGATCATACTTGGCTATTCTCATCATCTCATGATGCCTACATGCTTAGTATTTCATAATAAAAATAATATCAAGTACATATCATCACCATGCAGTATAAGAGAAATACAACCTTCCCATTATTAGGGTTAGGGTTTCCCTTTTATCCGATTAGGGTTTCAAGTTCATATTATCAATAATCAAAACCCTAATTCATTGCTCCACACATATTAGGAGCATACATTGATATCATAAGTATTCAATCATACTTGTTTATTCTCATCATTTATCATTAAATGATTATCACACAAAGTATGAGTTTATATCTCATCCTCACTAGGATATTGATTACATCATACTTTATTAAGTTGGCTCAATGACGCAATTTTACTATGCGCTAAAACGCAAGTGAACGCGTCGAGTAGTACAGGCCTTTGTGAGGCCCGAGTCGAACACAGGGATACTCAAAATTGTTGGAGACTCCTACTAACTATTTGCGATCAGCTAAGCCAAATAACAAATTGAGGGTTGTTGTTAAAATTAAAAGAAAATAAAAACAAAAATGAAACAGACGATCGATTAAATGTTAATTTAATCAATTCAAAAGGGTATCTTTAGGATTGCGGTTTCACCGCGGGTTTTCATTGTATTAAATTCTATATAGCTACTCAATTTTATCTCTCTTTCCGGGTAGTGGCCTGAAAACAGAATTGCCCACTATCGTGGTGCAATTCACTACCTAGGTCTAGGTCGGTTCCACCGTCGTAGTAACCTATACCCTAAACTCGGTGCATTATGAATGATCTCTCAGTATCCACCATTAATTTTACACCACCTTGGTCAAGAGATTTATCGATTAATGTAGATTTCGTCTCTTTTCAACCGTTAATCCTTCTGTCGAAGTGATTTAGGGCGTTAGGTTATTATCATGGTGATCAAGCATAACAATATATGGAGAAAACAAAGCTATACCACGGATTTAAGAGATAAAATATGAATTACTATTATAAAATTGTCATACAATGAATCCCCGGGCTACTCCCGGTCCTAAAGACAAAGGGGGTTAGCCCCGCATGGTCATCTCAATGAAATACAGAGGAGTAGAGAAGAAAAACATGGGAAACATGGATCAAACTCGTGTAACCCCTAATACAAAGGTGTTCCTGGAGATCCTCCTCGAGAAACATGCGTTTTGCAGTCTTCCGGCAGCAAAATCGCCCGTCAGAGGTGCCCGGATCGCTCGGTTGACGGCCTTCGTCTCTCGTCTCCTATCTCTCTCTCTCCTTCTTGGATGTTGTGCAACACAATGTCCTCTCCCCCTCGGGCCGTCCGTGCTCTTCTTAGGTCATAGGGCCACTTTACGGCTCTGAAAAAGCTCAACCGTCAGATTAAAACGCTCCATTTTAGTGCTGAAAATCGCCAGATCCCGACGCTGTCAAGGTCGATGGTATCGACCATGGCACATGTTATTCCTTCCAAGATCACGTTTTGGGGTTGCTTTTTGATGAAATGTCGATACTATCGACCTGGGGGTCGATAGTATCGACTCCGGACAATGTAAAAGTGCCTGAAAAAGTGCCGAAAAATGTGTATAAGTCCGGGGATTATATAAAATCATATAAATATTATAAAAGAAGTATAATTTGATGCAAAAAGAGTTTAAAGGCCAACTATAGTGAATTATGCAAATATAATCAAGAAAATGAAAAATACATGCATAAAACAGATATAAAATAAGCCTATAAAAATGACTTAAAACCCATGCATCAAACTCCCCTAAGCTTAAACCTTGCTCATCCTCGAGCAACAAAACTTTGGATCTGGTTGAGATAAGTCAGCAACAGGACATAAATACATGAAATGAATCTACATCATCCCCGCTTTCTTTCCACAAACCGGCCCTCATTGACCACTGAACACTAACTGCCATCCAGGCGACCAAAGACCTATGTAAAAGATGTCTATCCCCCAATCAGTCAAACACTATCAATTAAAGCAGTTAATATGATAAACTCATCCGGTCCATACTTGATGCATCTTGTGATCTCCTATCTACGTTGCTCATTTCCTAACTACCATCTAAATAGAAGCAGATCTCATGATATTAATGAATGAGGAGAATATCATGGGTGGCCTACCGATTAGAGCAACGGGTGGATGGGATAGGTGGTTGTGGAAGAGATGGAAGCACATAATAGTCAATCATGCAATACAAAAATTAATGACCTATCATGATGCAAAATGCAAGTGAAAATGTCCTAATGTTACATTTTTGGTGGAATGATGCATGCACTATCATTCCGTCTCAAGGTGAGATGGAATATCTAAGAAAACTACACCATGTGCTTATTCTTCTTAGTTCTCAGGTGAGAACATGTTCCTTTCTCCCTCTTCTTCTTTATTACTTCTCAATTTTTTTTTCTTCTTTTTTTTTCTCTTATTTTTTAAAATTTTCTTCAATTTTTTTTTCAAGCCCTTATTTTCATAGATGACAATGAATTATTTGTCGGGCTCACTTCTTGTTACATACTTGTGCATCTGAAGCATTCTATTTGGAGGGTATGGAACAAGTTCATCACCTTTAATGTTTTCAGAGTAACATAAGATACATGGTGTACAATATGCTCAAAACATGTAAATGCAACTACATAATGACAGTTATGCAACTACTATGACATGCACCTAAGGATAATGTGCATGTATAACTACTCTATCTTTTTTTTTCATTCTCATGCAAAAAATGTGAAAATAGTTGTAATGCAAGACCTATCTACATGGTATGCAATCAAAGAGTGAAAGACAGTAATGTGCTCCCATTTCTTATGGTGGAGTGTGAATGAAATTGCGGTGGATCAGATCACAAGACTAATTGACAGAACCTTCCAAAAATATCATATGTCCCTCTCTAAAGACCTGTGTACATGGTAACTGAAGGATTTCTCTCTTAAACTTTAGTCTAAGGTCACGTTAGCGTTTGGTCGGTTTGGGCTCAAACATCCTTGTCAATCACTTTTCCTTAGACAATAAAGATGGTCATTCATGTCCCCATGTCCTGAAGCTGACTCACCCAAGCACTTCCTCAGTTATGCAACTCAATTAATCACAAGAATAAGCTCAAAAAGTTTTCAATATGCTCATATTTTCATGTGCCCACAACCCAAGAGTAAAACTCCCAATTGAAACCATGCATTTATTACTCCACAGATTATACTAGATAGATGTGGATCCTACAAAAGCGGTAAACCTAGAAATAAAAACAACTAATATTTCAAAAATAAAAGCAACATGAATAAGTAAGTAAAAACTAAGATAGAGGGTTGTTCCAACACCCCCCTAAGCTTGAATATGACTATGGACTCATAGTCAACATTCTCACTTAAGAGGTGGAACAACGGTACCGTTCGCTTTGAAGTGTGGCGAAGAAGGATGGTTAGATGCTCAAGTAGACCAAGTGATGCTTGCTATCTCCCTCCTTTTTGTGGCCCATTTTTGTGTCTTAGTGGTTCTAAGACGTGACTTGCTTCATCCATCTTTCCTCTACAAAAAACGGTTCGAAAAAATCTCATTTCGATACCTTTTATGGCCTGTTTTATGTAGCTGTCCTGCAGGTGTCGATACTATCGACCAAGGTCGATGGTATCGACCCAGACTCAGCGATTTTGTTGAATCGACACATCTAAAAGCTTGGTAACTCAAAAGTTTCGATACTATCGACCCTAGGGTCGATGGTATCGACTTTACTGGCACCAATTTTTCTGTAAATCTTCAGGAATCTCGATACTATCGACCCTAGGGTCGATGGTATCGACTTTTCTTCAGCGTTTACTTCTCCAAACTCGATACTATCGACATGGGTGTCGATAGTATCGACCTTAACATTCTGCACACTTCAAAACATGAGTTAGGGTACCATTTTTACAAAAATTATCAAAACCTAAGCAAAAACTAAGTACATAAACATAAAAGAACATAACCAAACATAAAATTGAACCTAAAGTTGGGTTGCCTCCCAACAAGCGCCCTTGTTTAATGTCCTAGGCTTGACATAAAGATATCTTTAACCTGGGTTGTCAAGATATGTCCCCAATGAGTCATGTGGCAATTTGAATTGAACTCGATCCTGTCCAATCCCCAAGGTCAATGTACCTCTCCCAATGGCAACGATGCCATCAGCCGTAGCTTGGAACGGCCTTCCTAATAGCATCTCGCAACTTTGGAGCTGTGGCATGTCCATGACAACAAAATCTACCGGGAAGATGAACCTGTCTACCTTGACGAGTACATCCTCGCACACTCCATACGGCCTTACAATGGACCCATCCGCCAACTCAATCGTTGCCGCCGATTTCTTTATCTCCTTCAACCCAAGCTTTTGAAATGTGGACAGAGGCATAAGATTAATGATGGCACCCGAATCACACTGTGCTTGTGGAAAATGTTGGTCACCTATTGAACATGGGATATAAAGACTCCCCGGGTCTTTCTTCTTCTCTGGTAAGCTCCCAAGAATGATTGAGCTCACCATTTCATTCATCCTGCATACATCAGTATCTTTGATCCGCCTCTTTTTGTTGATTATATCTTTAATGAACCTCCCATAGGCGGGAACCTTCTCAATCATTTCCACCAGTGGAATGTTGATATGCAGCTTGCGGAATATTTCCAAGAATTTCCGATAGTGCCGGTGCTCCTTCTTCAGCTTCGGATTGTCCCGACTTGACACATCTGCCGCATTGACACGCTTGTGAGGAGGCACATATGAGCTTTTCGGGGCCAGCTCCCCTAAGCTTGCTTCAATTACTCCCTCTGGAGTGGGCTTTATCAAAACATCATCAACATTAATCATGTGCTGTGACTCCTCCCCTGCAATAGATGCATCAGCACCTTGACGGATAGTCTTACTTTGCTGTTCTCGCCTAAGCGTAGGCGCAACTATCATGTGCTCGTGGCGGGATTTTCTGAAGAGAGTGTTTCCGCCCGGCAGTCCATAATAAGTACGAGGATACGGTATCGCCGGTGTTGCTTTCGTATCAAACTTCATTTTGCTTTGATCTTCTGCTTCTGACACCTGAGATTCTTCCTCATTGCTTACCACAGACATGTACTTCACTTGATGGTGTGCTTGGGCCACATTTGCACTCTCGTCCAGTTTCTGCTGGTTGGCGTGCTTGATGGCCGCCACTTCACTTGAAATCTGAGCCACGGTGGTTTCTAATGCCCGCATCTGTGCTCCATGGCTTTGTAGCGTCTGCCCAAATTTGGTTAGAATATCACCTTGAGATTGTAGTTGTTTACCAAACATAACCATCATCTCCTGATTTTGCTGCACCATTTGACTAAGTAATTCCGTGTTCTTGTCTTCATCTCTTGGTTGTGGCTTCGCCTCTGGATCCTACAGAAAATTGTTAGGATCCTTCCAGGAGAACTTTTTGTCCTTCCTCCACGCATAGTCATTGTTTCTGTAGCCCTATTGTTGCATGTACTTTACTTGGGCTTCCTCATCCTCAGATGAATCTTCCTTAGCTAGCAGCTTCTTGGCTAGCAGATCTAACTTGTCGTTCAACTCCTTAATTACTTTGGATTCACCTGCAACTCTGACCTGCTCCACAGCGCCTCTTTCACCCCATGACTGTTTCCTAGCCATGTTCTTTAATATCTCCCAACATCTGGTGTCCGTATTATTCAGAAAGAATCCTGACCCAGATGAATCAAGGTTGCTCCTATCGTGCTCAGAGAGAGCAAAATAGAAGATCTTTACCTGTGTCTCCTTATCCATCCCATGATGCGGGCACCTCCTCAGCATAACCTGAAATCTCTCCCAGGTCTCAGAATATGTCTCACCGGTCTGTTGGGTAAAGTTGTGAATCTTCCAGATCATGTCGTTAGTCTTCTCAGGAGGGAAGAATCTCTCAAAGAAAACCTCCACCATATGGTTCCAGGACTCCACAAACTCATCATCCAAATTATGTAACCATTCTCACGCGGCTCCCACCAATGAACTCGGGAAAAGCTTGAGATACAGTTTCTCCTGTGGAAACCTATCGATTTTTACCATGTCACAGTTCTCAACAAATTGGCTGATGTGCGTGACGGGGTCCTCATTCTTGAGCCCATGGAAAGCATTTGATTTCACCAGATTTATCAACGTCGGATCAATCTTATAAGTAGTTATGTTGATTGCATGCTTCTTTATAGGCCCTTTTGAAGCTGATGAGGAAGAAGCCTTGATCTTGTCCCATATAGTCTGTGGCTCGGCCATCTCTTCCTGTTCAAGTTCGGAATCTACCTCTTCTGGTTGCTCTTGCTCGTGATAATCCTCGTCCTCAGGTCCCGGCAGCGGAACCTCAGGTGCGCGACCTGCGTAGTCAGTACTATGTGTCTGCACCATGCACAATACCTGAAATGAGAAAATTCGAGTTCAATACAGTGCTATGACGAGTATAAAAATTATCGAACAATTTAAAAATATTTGAAGTTGTTTCAATCTAAATAAAAAAAATTGGCCTAGAGTGGCCTCTCGTAGCACTCAAAGTGCCAACAATTCGCCGTATCCCCGGCAACGGTGCCAAAAACTTGATGCAATTTTACTATGCGCTAAAACGCAAGTGAACGCGTCGAGTAGTACAGGCCTTTGTGAGGCCCGAGTCGAACACAGGGATACTCAGAATTGTTGGAGACTCCTACTAACTATTTGCGATCAGCTAAGCCGAATAACAAATTGAGGGTTGTTGTTAAAATTAAAAGAAAATAAAAACAAAAATGAAACAAACGATCGATTAAATGTTAATTTAATCAATTCAAAAGGGTATCTTTAGGATTGCGGTTTCACCGCGGGTTTTCATTGTATTAAATTCTATATAGCTACTCAATTTTATCTCTCTTTCCGGGTAGTGGCCTGAAAACAGAATTGCCCACTGTCGTGGTGCAATTCACTACCTAGGTCTAGGTCGGTTCCACCGTCGTAGTAACCTATACCCTAAACTCGGTGCATTATGAATGATCTCTCAGTATCCACCATTAATTTTACACCACCTTGGTCAAGGGATTTATCGATTAATGTAGATTTCGTCTCTTTTCAACCGTTAATCCTTCTGTCGAAGTGATTGAGGGCGTTAGGTTATTATTATGGTGATCAAGCATAACAATATATGGAGAAAACGAAGCTATACCACGGATTTAAGAGATAAAATATGAATTACTATTATAAAATTGTCATACAATGAATCCCCGGGCTACTCCCGGTCCTAAAGACAAAGGGGGTTAGCCCCGCATGGTCATCTCAATGAAATACAGAGGAGTAGAGAAGAAAAACATGGGAAACATGGATCAAACTCGTGTAACCCCTGATAGAAAGGTGTTCCTGGAGATCCTCCTCGAGAAACGTGCGTTTTGCAGTCTTCCGGCAGCAAAATCGCCCGTCGGAGGTGCCTGGATCGCTCGGTTGACGGCCTTCGTCTCTCGTCTCCTATCTCTCTCTCTCCTTCTTGTATGTTTTTCAACACAATTTCCTCTCCCCCTCGGGCCGTCCGTGCTCTTCTTAGGTCATAGGACCACTTTACGGCTCTGAAAAAGCTCAACCGTCGGATTAAAACGCTCCGTTTTAGTGCTGAAAATCGCCAGATCCTGATGCTGTCAAGGTCGATGGTATCGACCATGGCACATGTTATTCCTTTCAAGATCGCGTTTTGGGGTTGCTTTTTGATGAAATGTCGATACTATCGACCTGGGGGTCGATAGTATTGACTCCGGACAATGTAAAAGTGCCTGAAAAAGTGCCGAAAAATGTGTATAAGTCCGGGGATTATATAAAATCATATAAATATTATAAAAGAAGTATAATTTGATGCAAAAAGAGTTTAAAGGCCAACTATAGTGAATTATGCAAATATAATCAAGAAAATGAAAAATACATGCATAAAACAGATATAAAATAAGCCTATAAAAATGACTTAAAACCCATGCATCACTCAACCCTTTTGTCAAGGTACATTGGCCTACTTATAAAAAATGCATTAAACTCTTTACATCTTAATCTATCATTTGACATAACACACTTCATGTGTTACTCAATCAAGTTTATATGATTGGAGGTACTTACCTCCATAACGGGCAAGAGGTGTATGCTTTCTTACCATATCGGGCAAGAGGTGTATGCTTGCTTACCATATCAAGCAAGAGGTGTATGTTTGCTTACTATATCGGGCAAGAGGTGTGTGCTTCCACCATATCGGGCAAGAGGTGTGTGTGTGTGTCACTTATATCGGGTTACTCAAGTTTAGGGTTTTGCATATCAGGTTAGACCCTTATGCTCATACCTCTTCAAACTTTCAAAGTATCAACCTGCCATGTGTTGAGTGACATGCTAGACAACTGGTTAGTCCTTTTTCAACCAACCCAAAAGTAGAAAATGATAGCGGTTGAGGTTCTAAGGTATATCAGGTTTCCTATCACCATATTGGGTTTCATCACCATATCGGGTTAGAGGTGCTTCAACCCGATATTGATTTGTGCCATGATGATGTCATCATCATCAAGCTCTAGACTTTCGTTCCTTACTATTCTAGTTCATGGACAACAGTTGCATATGACTATTAGAACTCATGGATTCATCAATTATTCAAGAAAACTCAAAATTGAAAGTAGATCATCAAGTATAGCAAGATTGAAGGTGAATAATAACATGATTGGGTTCAAGTTATATAACCCGCCTCAAGAACAACTTCAAAGATCCAAGATCCAAGCTCCAAAGCTTCATGTTCCCAAGGTTGAAGATGAACTTATCAAAGATCCAAGACTTGTTCACAACTCCTCTATATGCAAAGAATCATCGTAGATAAGAACTTGGTGAAGAAGAAAAGAAAAAAAAAACCACAACCCGAGATTCATGCTTCAACCAAGGTTGAAGATGACCATGGCTTCACCTTAAGCTTGAGGCACGATCTCCTCCTTGCTCCTCAACTACTATGCATGATATATAAGAGAAAAAGGGATGTACGATTTTAAAAGTTTCACTAGTAGGTGAAAGGAGTGGTATAGATAATTGAGGTTCATGAGAGAGAGTGTATAAGAGGTGTCATCACCTTATACTACTAGGTGACACATGTACATGCATGGTTGACATGTGTCCATGCATGCACACATTTTATATTGACATGCAAAACTCTTGAGGATAATATAGAGATAAGATTTCGGTCATTAGTTATTTTGTTGAGCAAGATATTTCAACTCAACATCACTTTATTCACAAATCGATACACTTTTTCCAAGAAAAGTTGTAAACCAATATCCATCACCTTATTGAGGTGCTTAACCCGTCATGGAATAGGCCAATAGTTGACAAAATGATATGGGACCTCCTCTATGGAGTTTTTGCCGATAGGCACTCCCATATAAGCTCGATAACTTGATACAACTTAATTAGAGTTTCAACTATACAACTCTTCTTGGTCTTTTCATCACTAAGAATGCCATCACTCAAATATAATTAAAACATGGTGACTCTTTCTTTATCTCTCCTATATGATTCTAAGAGAGAGTAGGGACACTATATAGGTGGTAGTTTGCATATCAACCCTATATTTTGGGTAAATTGCAAATTGCACTAAAATTGGTACACAAGGCACACACATTATTCAAACAAGCTCCAACTTGGAACTTAGGCTTTCCACAAGCCACCCCTTAGCATAGTTCTCTATCTTATGATGCTAAAGCACTTGAAGCATGTTCAAAATATGACATATTGCAATATAACCCCTCATATTGGGTAAATTGTAATTTTCACCCAAACTATCATATAATGCACAAATAGTTTACAAATAAGCTCAAACTTAAAAAGTAAACTCTCCTTGAGTCCTAATTACTTTTCAAAAGATTAAAACAAGTTTATAAATAACTTACTTAAGCAAAAATTCCAGGCTTATGCCATAATCTAGGCCAGGGATGTTACAATTTTTGCCTATAAATAAGATCATCTGAGTTAAGATTTGTGCATTGGCTTATATATTTCTATAAGTTTGTGCCTTCAAGAACATCAAATTTATGTAACCCAACTATTTTCTAGTGAAGAAAATACCTCCTCTAGTGGAGTATCCTGTCTTAGGTAAACCACATAAATCTTGTGTCCTTGTGTGGTGTGTGCTCATGGATTGCTTGTTCTTTGCTAGGCTTCTACATATCTATTTTTCTCAATATTTTCATGGACTGATTAATGTGTAATATAGTTGTGAGGGATTATTGTCTTTTGAACAAATGTACCTTATGTTGAAAGCATAGTTGATATATATAGTCCTATGTTTGAGAGATAAGTCTCACAAATTGTATTTACTATTAGATTGTCATGGGTTCCTCATAACCGTCTTTAAATAATAGCCAATTTTTAGAAAATATTCATTGTGTTTACACATGTTTTGTATACAATAAGTTGAAAAGGAATAACAAATAGAGAGAAAGCTTATTGGATGGAGGCTTGGTAATTGAAAAGTGGTTGGACTTCTTCCATGATGTAGTGATTAGGTTAGGATCTCACACTTTCAGTTACCACATGTGGATGAGTCTAGAAACTCACCAGCAAAAAACCCCTCCTTGTCTCTTCTATTTCACCAACCTGTGGTCTGAATGGGTGGGTTTCAAAGACATAGTACAGGAGAGTTGGACAATTCCAATGAGGGGAATTCCTACCATGAAAAAGCTACATAATACAAAGAAATATATTATGAGGTTGATTAGAAATAAAGGGAATCTACCCAATCTTTCTTGGAATAACAAAGAAGAGTATGATCATGTAGTCACCATCCTACGTGGTGATCCTCTACTGATAATTGCTATAGAAGGAGAAGCAAAAAGGGAACAAAGGCTGCAATAATGTGAGAAAGTGGAAGAACATTTCCTATGGGAGTCATCTAAAATGGATTACCGATGGTGATCATAATACATGAGTCTACCACTCATCTATAAAGAGAGAGAGACATGAAAGATACTATTCATGAGATTATTAGTGAGAGGGGGGCATGCATTGAATCGTTGAGAGGAGGACTCATTCCATGCTATTAAATTCTTAAACAATCTACACTATTAGAATCATAACATTTTTGTAGCTACTCTTCTGAGTCAGAGGGTGACTGATGTAATCAACGTGGAGCTCTGTAAAGAGGTTGTAGATATTATGATTAGAGATGTTGTGTCTCCATACGCCCCTCAAAGGTGTCAAGGACAACAATTTTACCATTCATTTCTTTCAATTCATGTGGATGACTATCAAATGTGATATTCATGATATTTTCAAATGGTTTCTTAAAGGTGGAAACATGGTGAGAGTTGTCAACCATTCTTTCATCAATCTCATTCCAACACAAGAGACGTGACACTTATCACTAGAGATCAACCAATTACTTATTGTTTGGTGTTGTATATCTTATCTCAAATCTGATATATTGAAGTTCATCTTCCTCTGATCACCTTAGACAAACCAAACATCTAATCAAAAGTACTTATATTGCTAGTTTTTCACTCCATGAATTAGAGTTTCTTGTGGAGTTAAAAACAAGTAACAATGCTACTAAAATTTGCATGAAGAGTGACATTAGCAAAGCATATGATCATCTAAAGTGGAATACATTAAGTGTGATCATGGAAGACATGAGTTTCTTGAAATAATGGATAGTTTTCCTATAATATTGTGTCAAAATGACCTCATTTTCTATTTTCATTAATGTGGCCCTATAGGTCTATTTACTACCTCCAATGCATTTTAGTAGGGGATCTCATCTCCCCCTCCTCTTCGCTATAATCAAGGAAGGCATAACCAAGTTGATAAAAGATACAAATGATCAAGGCAAGATCAAATCATTCAATTTTAAGAGGATCACATGTTTAACACACTTACTTTACAGACGATGTCTTCATATATTCTGCTGGACATGCTAACATGTTGAAGGAATTCAAGAAGATCCTAACTAGTTTTTGTAATGAAATCAAAGGTAATCATGTCGAAATGTCATGATAGTAGAAGTAGAAGATTGAAGATGACAACTGGGATGAAAAGGATTATATTTTCTACATGGTACCTTGGTATCCTAATTGGTGGTGGGAAAGGAACACCCAAAGAATTCAATATGTGCACTAAAAATATGTGCACTAAAAATATGCATGACAAGTTGGGAACATGGAGTGCAGTTTAGATCTCTATGGCTAGTAGGTTTGCCCTGGTTAGAGGCATGGTTCAAGGAAGGGTTAGAAATTGAGGAGAGTTGTGTGATATTCTTAATCCAACTCTCAACATGATTAGATCCATACAAATTGACTTTATTTGAAAGGTACATTACACAGTGTTGCTTGGAGTGCTCTAGCCATGCCCTAACTGCTATACAGTTGGGTTACAAGTGAAGGATGCAAGAGATATCATGGAAACTTGTACAAAGAAACGAATCATAGTTTCATGTGCCAACCTGATGACATTTTTTCTAAATGGATGAAGCTCAGTTTATGACTGAACTGATCCTCAATGAAATATGTAATCCGTCCAAAATATGAAAGAACACATGCATACAACATGAACATGTTAGTCACTTTTACATTTCTAATGATACTTGTAACTAGGTGCGACTAAGAAACTCATTACCATGGATCAAAATTGATACAAGAGATAATACTCTTGAGTTTAAAGGAGTTTCATGCAAGTATTAGTTGCCCTAAATGAAGTACTATGTTGTAATGAGCTTTACTCGGTAGTCTTCCTACCGGAAGTATCTCAATTTCTTGGGGTTTGGCGATAAATCCATCATAAAACTTGTTAAAAATGTTGATGAATCGATCAACCATATCTTCATTGGATGTTGAAATGCAAAGATAGAGTGTTCGAATGCCCATTTGAAGAAAGAACGAGGTACTGATCTCCCTCATGACCCAAGGCAGATAGTGGAATGGATTCGAAACAAGTTTAGTACACAACTACTGGGATTTGCATGTCTTTGTCTTATTGGTGTTTGTTATGCAATTTAAGAAGAGAGAATCTGTGCAATGAGAATCAAAAGGAAAGATATGAGATGTAGATCATAGATAGTATAGCTAAGGACCTAGGTTGCCACATCAATACTAGGAAAAACCCATGTTGTGTGATTATTGATAACTCTGAATTATATTGGGCTTTTTATGGATACTCCCCTATCTATTTACTTTTTACTCAGGGTCTGGTGTGACAAATACCTTGTTTTGTAGTGTATAGCTTAGCTATACCTTGTTTTGCGATATATTTACCCAATTTTCAAAATAGAAGTTGAGAAGGAATACCGAAAATATCACATAACTTTATGTAGAATTGTAACGGGATAAGTACTATTTATATCATGATTACATGACCGAATGAACACTACCTAACTTTGATATAACACCATACCTTGTTTACATGACGAAGTCTTACTATTGATGTGAAATATAACGCCATACCTTGTTTACACGCGAAAGTCTTACTATTGATGTACCAAAACCTCACAGGAAGGCTTATACAGTCTAGGACATAGAATACAAATACAATGACAATAATTAGGCTAATCAAAACAAGCTAAATCGGTGACAATACAAACACAATGACAAAAAAACTAAATAAAACATTAAATTAGACCAAACAAAACGAGCCAAGTCCGTATGGTAAGACTTGAGGCTGATAATTAATCTTGCTTATAAGTTCACCTAGATTTAGTCAGCTGACCAGAAAAGAACTAGCCTGGATCCTTATTATCTTCATTCTTGAATGTAATATCTATACACATATGTGCATAGCATAAATCGTAATGGCAAAGTAAAATACATGCCGCTGAAGTCTATATATATGGTCTCTATTTTTTCTTGCTTTTTCAGTGTTCATTTTAAAAAGGAAAATTGATAAATCATCTGCAAAGACAACTTCAAACCAAAATAACTTGTCACCAAATAGAGCGCCGAACTCCATACTCCTGGTAATGATATGCGCTTAATTTAATTCCAGATTTTCGCAACTCGCGGTTTTATGTGAAACCGAATTCATTTTATTTTTCCTATTTTAAACTGAATTGGCAGAACAATACCCACTGTTTTTGCCTTTTACACTGGAAAGGTTCAAGAATCTTCCATTTTGAGGAGCCTCATGTAGTAGAGCCAATCTCGGTCTGTACTAAGGTGTAGTTTGACGAAACAGAAAACATAGCAGACTGATTCATGCTTTTTCGACAGCTCTGATTTCATTTGGTACGCCACGGGACGAATGCACACCGTTCTCTGATCGTGGTTTGATACTCTACCGGTGGTAGTTTTTTGTTCACCAAAAAATACGTCAGATATGGCTGGTTACAGCTGTAGGACCCCACGTTTAGGGCGTGGTACAAACTCCACGAATTTACCTCCAGATCATTTTGTGAGTTTAAAACCAATGTTTTCATTTTCTTATTTCCTAACTAAGGCCCTGTTTGGTAGGGTGTAATCGAGTGTAGTTTACTGAATTAGAAATCAGACCAACATTAATCACATAGTTTGTACCTCTTCTATTTTATTTGGTATGGTGGAAGTCGTTACTTATGCTTGCAGCATTTGGTATTAGTAGTGTTAAGTAAGAAATTGCTGAAAAAGAACCTGCTGTACGAAAAATTGTGGGCCCCGCCTGCTGGTAACTGACAAATTACTTTTTCTCACAACGACGGTCTACCAGCAACACTTTTGCCTCCTAATCACGTCGAGACATGGGGCAACTGCACCGGACCACGTCGTGGAAGGGCGCGGAACAAAAGTAGTGATTTCCAGCGATTTTGAGACAAGGAGTGCAGTTGCAGTGAGACAAGGAGTGAAGTTGCAGTTCCTACAATTGCATCCGACCACACCGTACCAAATGATTTGAATTCTGCAACTCGTAACAATCAAAAGAAAGGAACTAATATGTTGTCCTACCAAACGGGCCCTAAATAAAAATCATGTCCTAATTCGTAGAGTTCAATAGTAAGGATCTCATCCTACACTTACACTGTTACACATATGTGCCCTTCCAATTAGCTGTACCAACTTTTCGCCGATTCCATCTAAAAGAAACCGTGGGAAAATTTCGTTGAAGTATTCCTAATCATCAACCATTAAATATTATTATGATGTAACACAACAGTTATCAACTAATTAAAAACCAAACCGATGAACCAAATACGGTTTAGATACCATATAAAGCTAGTCATCATGGCAATCTACATAGCATCTTGAAAACGGCGACAAATATTTATCTAGCATTGCCTGAGGCAGTGACACTCTAGGGCGCCGCGGCAAACACCACTAGACCAGCGCTCGCTCTGGCACACGATTGCGCAGTTGTCGTCGAATATACAGGGACCCTTGAATCGCCTGCTCGGAGAGAAGCACAGCCTTCTGGGCGGTGCCTTCGCGGCTGCTGCTGCCGGTGCTTTTTCTGCCACAGCTTTCCCTTTATCAGCAGCTTGAGACAAAGCGCGGTACTCGGCAGCTGACAAGCAACCACAGAGAAGATTCAGAAGAAGTTAGTTACTTTCATCCTTGCGTATGCCTGAATCGCGAGACATATCTATAGACCTGACGCCAAATAAATTAGTATGGTCAGGAGGAACACGAAAGCCATGAACCGAGCACCACCACTGGAAATTGCCATTCGCACCGAGGGGCCGGTAGACCTAGTATCGGCGATTGCCAGCTAGCTTACACTTATTACTGTAAGCTTGCAACCGGCCTTTAGCCTATGGAGGAGATCACCGTCTATATTTGTAGGTATCGAAACTAGGACAGAGACACGTGTGACTTTTTCGCCAGATGTCGGATCTTAAGTTCACCTTGAGCTGCCAGCTGACGATACCAAATTGTAGTCTATCCTTGAATCAATTCTTACGACAACAAACTCATGTTAGTCTGGCGGTTGTAGGCAGACGATCATGACCATCATTTCCTATGTGATATGTTCGAACTCGTCACACATCATCCACCCAAAAGCATCCTCCCGGAATCTCTCAGTGACAATATTGCTTCCCAACGATTAAGCTATAGATTAAAACATGAGCACTAATGTTTTTGAGTCCCGTGCCCAGTCCGGCTCCCATTTGCCCGTCTGTTCCCTCCAAAACCGCCGAAGCGGATAGGACTACTAAAATGTTAGGGTGATAACTCGGTACTTTGTTTTCGTTTTTGAGGGTAAGAAAATGAGAGGCCTTGTACAGATTGCTTTATCTAAGGGGCCGCCCAATGCATTGTGTAACGGTGACAACCCTAACACCCAGTACCTACTGATACAACACATAATACACAGACACTACACATATAACATTAAAGCTAGTAGCGGAGCTACGTCCATACATGATGAGGCACGTGTTCCACCCAAACTCTATATTCGCAAACCCATTAGCCTAAATCTGTCTCAAATTCTAGACAGTAATGGATATGTGACACATGATGAAGTAGAACAAAGGCCAAAAAATCCAAATAGTATCTTTTATTATTTTAATTATTAAAATGGAATAGTTTTTAATTTAATTTTTAAAATGACACGTTTCTGAGTAAATACGTCCCTAATGAGGACACATTGCTCCTGATAAGGTCAATACATCCTTTCCTAGGACATTTTTTTTTATTTTTTTACTATATTTTTAAAAATATGCACCATGTACTAATTTTTGAATCATATTTATGTAATTTTTTAACAGCTAAAACAGAACAAATTAATAATAAATATATTTATTACAATAATTTAAAATAATCAAACATTAATAAGATACAATAGTTGTTAATACATAATATTTAAAATTATGAATAACATATATACAATTGATTGATATATATACAATTGATTGATACAATAGTAAAACAAAAAATATTATTGAAATATTAAACCAATATATATGAAATATATAATATTTTATACAAAACAAAATATATAATATTAGAATACATAATGCAATCATGATATTACATATATAAAATAAAAAATAAGAAAAGTAAAGATATATAATTAAAAAAAGGCATGATACATATTAGTTAAATTACAACATATATTAAATTTACATATTGTTTATTTTGTTTCTAAATTAATCTAATAGACACAATACTAATACACAATCATATAGTTAAAATTTAAATCAATATATACAAGATATACAATATTTAAATAAATCTTGCAATCACAATAGTAAACATATAAAATAAAAGATATGATATACATTATTAATGAACATTTATATTTCATTAATAATATGTATGTTCCTTAATTAAATAATAACATTTATTATTAATAAACAATTGTTTTCATTAATAATATGTACCATACCTTAATAAATATAAATAAAGATAAAATAAAATTAGTAGAATATAATTAAAGTTATGAAACATATTATTAAATTTTAACTATGTGTTTTGTTTTACTATTGTGTCTATTAGATTAGTTTACAACTAATAAACACAATGTCATTTTATTATATGTTGTTAATATGTAACATGTTTTATATTTCAATTATGTGCTATTATTTTCCTTATATATTTCATTTATATATGTAGCATCGTGGTTAATTATATTATTTCTCTTAATATTTATATATATAAAGTATTATATATTTCATATATATTGGTTTAATATTTTAACTATATTTGTTTGTTTTATTATTGTATCAATCAATCTTATATACCATAATTTATAACTTATAATACTATGTATTGATAACTATTATATCTAATTACAGTTACTAATATGTATATTTTTTGAACTATTGTAGTTATTAAAAACTAAATAAAATGATACAAAAATCACGACATGATATCATTTAAAAAAAAAAAAGTAAAAACAAAAACAATGGGTCCCCACAAGAGACGTATTGCTCCTGTGGGGCAACACGTCCCAACAGAGGACATATTGACTCTTTACAAAAGCAATACGTCTTTAGAGGGAACGTGTTGGCCCCACTGATAGCAATGTGTCCTATTTTTAGAGACGTATTTGCCAAAAAGTGTCATTTTGAGAATAAGTTAGAAACCATGCCACAATGAAATATTCCATTTAAGTTGGCCTAGAACAAAGTCCCTCGACTGCTGCCTCTGTGACCAATGCGTTTGAAGCTAAATGTAACTATGGACCGGCCAATCGCAACATCATGTTTCATGTTTACATTATCTAAACCCTTGGAACTCAGACAACATGTTATATCTTTTCTTTGTGAGGTTCCCTTGGTCTGGAATGCCTCTAGGAACCTTATTCATGAATCACAACCCATACTCTACTCATAAGATATGCTTACTCTCTTGACCCTACTATGGTATTCACTTGTTTATATGTATGCTCATATGAATGCTTGACTGGTTAATTACTTGATTGAGCTATGTGTTCCCTATGATTATACGTTCGTCTTGCTAGAAATATGTTGAACAAACTTTGAAAATAATTAAACTTGTCCATTATACAAACCTAGTGTACCTACCTGAATTCTTGAGATAAGGGCACGAGGCATGAATAAAATAGGGTTAGCTCATTGACTTCGGTCTTGAGGTCCCTCATGTTGATAAAAGGGAAGCTAATCTTGAGCACCCTTACAGACCCTTCCAGTAGGAAGTTGGTCAATGGCCGTAATATATTTTTAAGTATAATGGAAATGCACATAAAACACACTTTGTATAAAATAATGTCGTTAAGTGTTTCACGCCTTGTTTGTAAATCATGCTTGTATGTTGTTTCTAGCCAAGAAATTTCATAGTATTCTTAAATTGTTTACTTGCCTTTTTCATAGCATACTTAATGCTTTAGCATTAATATGTTTTGTTTATTTATTTTGTAGTTCTCAAATGAAGATCTGCTACACTCAAGGCTCTAAGCTATGAAATGCAATACAAATGGGTATATTTGAATCTAGAAGTGGGTGCATATCCCTTATCTTCAATTTAGTATCTTGTTGTCTTCTTGTTACTGCTTTCATGTATATACTGTCTGTGTGAAATATGTTATGAGATCCATTCTAGGGACCGACTCTTAGATGACCCGACGCTAAATCAGACCGTCACAGTAAAATTAATTGTAGAATTAAATATAAGCAGTGGATTACTGAAAATCACTAAAAATTAAAACCATTTACAAGGAGATCCATTTCCAGGAAACTCTTATAACAAGAACCAAAGTATTACATATACATTCTGGTTCATAAGTACATATCTTGTACCATCCCTTCTCAAGGATTTACAAGCATCAACTGCCCTGTTAAAACTATACACAGGCAACATAAGAACCTCGAGGCATCAAACCAAAATCTCAGATCGATTAATTAAAAGTGCTAATTACTAACTCCAAGGACCTGAGAGTATAGAGACGACACATAGGACTCTCTATACAAAATATGACAGCCAGTGCCTCCACATGGAATGTCACTACTGTCCCTGCTGGTGCTCCTACTGCTCTTCCCTTGCTATAGGATTTCGGCTTCTTCTTCTGCGTCTACCTAAAAAGTTGGATCCCATGGGGGTGAGACAATTGAAATTGTCCTAGAGAGAGATATAACTCTCTGCCAGAAATATTATTATTGCAGTTTAATAGAATAAAACTGAGCAGAGGGATCATATATATTCAGAAGAAGATAAATCAATGTCTAAATAGATTAGAGCATTATTCTTATTCAAAGCATTTCAGCTATAACTTAATAAAGCAGCATATCACTTATCCAATAAGGAAATGAAGAACATGTATAACATTTATCCATCTAGGATATACTAAGCAAGGTAACATCAACCAATGATTCTCGTATTTCAACCTTAAGCAAATATGCTACACGGCTGATTACATTTTACAATCATACTTAAGCCCTGAGGAGATGAGGTATACCGCTCATACTCCAACCGACCATTGCGAAATCGAAATCGGTACCATACATAGGTCAAGGAAGAGCCAGATTCTCATGACCTCATCCTCCTTAGTCAGTGTGAGGACAAAATGCATGACATCTTGTGTCTCTGCTAAATAGCTTTCCAGGGTATACTGACAACTTCGCTATAGAGTTACAGTGGTGGATGTATTCTCTTCGCAATCGAGAGATTTCATGTTTATCTCACATCGATCCATCATTAACATTATCGGGAGATTCGTGATACATCCATCCCGACATCGGGAGATTAGTGATACATCCATCCCGACATATATAATGAAGGATTGAGAGATTTAATATTTATCTCACATCATTTCCTCCATTAGGGTGTAAGGATATTCGCACCCATAACCCCCACATACTCAACAATATGCTCTCCAGGAGATCCCATAGGAAAACCTATTTCACCATCACCAACTACTGACGATGATGGATCTATGGCCAGGGCTCTACATGATAAGATTTCACTTGATTAATTAAGTACATTATCATATTCTTTTAACATTATTTAGGTTTTCAAACATAAATTATTATAACAATGCTACAAAGAATGAGTAATACTTGTATCAAGTACTTTTCAAAGCTTTATAAAACATTGGGATATCAATCCCTTGTCATTTCAGGGGCATTCTCATCCCTTAACATCTCATCATCATGATTATGGAATATGGGTATTCAAACCCTTAGTTCATCAAAGAACACTTGTTACCACTCATCAGGTAAATAATACCTTCAGGTCATCTGACCAAGGTAAACATGATACTTGCTACACAAGCATCTCACATGGCTCTCAAGCCCATTTAATTTCTTGTTACCTCTTACTAGGCAACAAAGCATATTATGGCTCACAAGGCCCATAAAACAATTTCAATAATAAAACATCATAGCTCATACCTGGCTATGTCCAACATCTCATGATACCTACATGGTTAGTACACATAATAACAGTTATATCAATTACATATCAGCACCATGCAATGTAATGGTAGCATCACTATTCCCTTATTAGGGTTAGGGTTTCCAAATTCATTTCAATTAAGGATACTCATCCTATTACCCAAAATTAGGGTTATGGTTATCATTATATTGCCCAAGATTAGGGTTTCATGCACTATAACCCAAAATTAGGGTTTCACATACCTTCACCCTATATTAGGGTTAGGGTGTCATATAGCATTACATAGCATCACCCTGGATTAGAGTTTCACATCTCATTACTGCATTAGGGTTTCACATGACATCACCCTAGTTTAGGGTTTCACATCACATCACTGCATTAGGGTTTCTCATCTTTCTCGATTAGGGTTTCATGATCACATTGTCCAAGATCAATACCCTAATTCAAGACTCCATGCATCTTGGAGAATGCATTGATATTATAATTAATATCCAAAACCTAACACATTGTTCCATATGTTTAGAATAACATAATACCTTCATAAGTATCCAATTAAACTTATGTATTGTAATTTCCCTTATTAATTAGGGTTTCCATTCTCCATTGATTAGGGATTTATGATTACCTCACTAATCCAAACCCTAAATCAGTGCTTCCACATATCTTGGAGCACATAGCATTATCTATGTATTAAATCCTACTTATCATTATTCCATGTACTAGGAACATACATCACCATCATACATTATTCATTTAACTTAACCTTTTACCAAGTTCATGCACCTATGCTTATCATAGTGCATTGAATTAATTACTTTCATAAGCATCAATTGATAATGACTCCAATTATACTAATCACCTAGGTAGTTTAGATGTATTCCCATTGAAGTCATCCTTGATAAACTCTTCAACCATTTATGGGGTTATTAGTACTTACATGGATTGAATCAATTAGACCTTCAAACGGTCTTGAACCAATCGATCCTTCAAACGGTCTTGGATCAATTGACCCTTCAAACGGTCTTTGTAACATCCCAGGTTTGAGACCTAGGATAACATGATCTTAAAAGGAATGATTGGACTACCCATATCACCAAGGTGCACCTCCTTTTCCGGGAGCCCATCACTAAAGAACTCCATAGTTAAGCATGCTCATCTTGGAGTAGTACTAGGATGGGTGACCAGTCAGGAAGTTGATCCTGGCTTGCACGTCAGTGTGGACAAAGTGCGCAGTTAAGGCTAGTGGTGGTCTATGGGGCCAGTCGTCATTCTTGAAACTCTACTAGAGCCTAGGGAAGTGGGCCCGAGCGTTACAAATGGTATCAAAGCCATAACCCCTCCAGTAGGTGGGGCCCACATGGGCATGTGGCATGCCAGTCTTGAGCCGTGCGGTCCAGGCAAGTTGGAAAGGGCTATCCGTAGAGACGAGATGGAGCCGCCCTTGCGCTGGTAGCCGTGGATGGGAGCTGGGTGTCCATGGGCCATTGTGGGTCTACACTGAAATGGGGTCAGATTATGAGGCCATATAGTTGAGCCTTGACGAGGACATCAAGCGTCTAAGTGGGGGAGATTGTAACATCCCAGGTTTGAGTCCTAGGATAATATGATCTTAAAAGGAATGATTGGACTACCCATATCACCAAGGTGCACCTCCTTTTCCGGGAGCCCATCACTAAAGAACTCCATAGTTAAGCATGCTCAGCTTGGAGTAGTACTAGGATGGGTGGCCAGTCGGGAAGTTGATCCTGGCTTGCGCGTCAGTGTAGACAAAGTGCGCAATTAAGGCTAGTGGTGGTCTGTGGGGCCAGTCGTCATTCCTAAAACTCTACTAGAGCCTAGGACAGTGGGCCCGAGCGTTACAGTCTTGGACCAATTAACCTTTCAAACAGTCTTGGACCAATTAACCCTTCAAATGGTCTTGAAGATCGTTTGTAGTTTAATTGAATCTCCAAATGGTCTTGAGGTGCTTGACCTCCAAACAATCTTGATCTCAAAATCCCTAAATTGTCTTAAGATCGTTAGACCTTAAACGGTCTTGATCTCAATTCTTCAAACGGTCTTGCCCTAATTCCTTCAATCGGTTTTGAAACCATTTGATTTAAATATTATTAAACCCTAAACAGTTTGAGACCGTTTAGTCCTCAAACGGTTTGAAGACCGTTTGGTCAATTCAGCAATGAAACTGATTGAACTTAAATTAGGGTTTTAACTTCAATCAATGTAGGGTTTGTAATCAAGAAACCATCAAATGCTGAAACCTTTGGGACTAGTTTAATTGTAACCATTAGATCTCCATCCAAATGTGACACCACTTGGCCTCAAATGGTCTTTGAGACCATTTGGTCTCAAACGGTCTTGCGACCATTTGTATAACATCCCTGACCTGGGTTATGAGTTAACCCTAGGTGTTTTGCCTAAATATGTAATTAAATCCCTGTGATTAACTTTGAGCATGTAATTAAGTTTCTCAGAAACATATATTTCAGATTTTGCTCCTTTTTATATAAAGTTGTAGCATTGTTTTGTTATGCAGGGACCTATGTACAATTTACCCAATTAGAAGGGTTAACTTGCAATTTGCACATGTTGAAATGTTCCTCTGATGTTGAGACATCATGAGAATCATTTTGGTAAAGTTGGAGGGATTTCCCAAGCTTGGGCACCAAGGTGCAGCTGTGGAAGCAATCCCGGTGCTTGAAACCCTAATTTGGAGTAAAATGCAATTTACCCAAATTTAGGGATGCAATTTGTAAAATACATCATCTAATGTATCTTTTAAGACTCTTATCATCATTTAGAGAATAAATGATGAAAGGTCACTTCAATTGATTAATCAAGTTATGAAAAACACCTTTGTGATTGAATAATCAGGGTGTATGTACTATAGCCCTTTTTATGTGTGTGCTTTAGTAATAGGTTGATCTTCTTTGCCCTCATTTCTTGGCCCTATAAAAAAAGTTGTCCTTAGAATTAAGAAGAGAGGACGAGCAAAGAAGGATGGAGGGACTTAGTTGAAATTATGGAAAACTCATGAGCTAATGTTGAAAATCCCACCCCAAGTATATATACCCTCAACTTCACTTAGCAAGGAACCTCTCCCTTCGTTCCTTTCACTGTTCCTTTCAACCAAACAGACTAAGGAGAGCTTGGAGCTCAGGAGGACGACCAAAGGTGTGCAAGGTAGGTTTGGATCCCTCCTTTTGCCTAATTTCATGGTTAGAACTCGAATTCAAGGCCAAATTGATGACTAGCTCCCTTAACTCTACCTTTCTAGCCATCTTTTCTCAACTTTCCTTGGAAGGATCACCTTGGCCGACCTTTGGAAGCTCAAGGACGCCATTAAAGCTTGGAGCTCAAAAATCAAGCTTTAGGCGGGTTTTATAACTCTAAACCCATGCTTTGTTATATACATCTTGTTCATGCTTTTAGATGATAGTTCTTCTTCTTCTCTACTTTCCTTTGCTACCTTGCAAGCAAATCCGTGAGAAATCCTTGCTGTTCTTGAGCTAGGAGATGAAGACATTATTTCCAAAGTTAATCCACTACTTTTTACTTTACCAAACGGTCTCCACAAATTGCTCTCTCGGTCTCAAGACCGTGTGGTGAGCAAACGGTCTCAGGACCGTGTAAGGGCAAACGGTCTTCAAGACCGTTTAGCCGCGTTGACCGAGCATGGACCGTATAAGATTTTTGTTCGTAATTATGTAGGCTAATCACCCACAAAATTTGAGATGATAACTCCAAAGGAATCGTGAGATATGGCCTTTTTTTAATCAACAACTTTAATTGAATTTACTCCTGATTTCCAATCTGTTGAAATCGCCCTTTTTGGGCAAACGGTCTCAAGACCGTGTAAGAACGTTGAACAAGCGTTGACCATATGAGATTACTGTTCAAAATAATGTTGATTAACAACTCACCAAATTTGATGGACTAATTCCAAACGAGCTAAGAGTTGAAGGGTGATTACTAGGGCAAACCCTAATTGAAATTAGTACTGAAATCTCAATGGATAACTTAGTGTTTTTGGGGTTGATTGACCTAAATGGTCTCAAGACCGTGTGGGGGATCACCCAAGACCGTATGAAGGTCTGGGGTCAAGTATAGTTGACCAATTGAAGGTACAAACATACCAAATTGCATTGCAATTAAGTATTGATATGATCATCAACTCAATGGATCCAACCTTGAAGAATTTTCACTAGAATCCAAAAGTTGGATGGGAAAACGGTCTCAAGACCGTTTGGAACTCATCCAAACGGTCTCAAGACCGTGTGGTGACAACCCAAGACCGTTTGGAGGTCTAGGGTTAAGGTAATTTGATCAATTGAGAGCCCAATTGCAATAGGTTATCAAATTAATTAAAATACTGATTTGAGACTCAATCAAGGTTCAACCCCTATCAAATCACATTAGATTTTGATGAAATCTTGGGAAAACGGTCTCAAGACCGTGTGGAGTTCATCCACACGATATCAAGACCGTTTGGGCCAAGTTTGGGCCCAATTGGAGCTCAATTGAAGGGTTCAACCTTGTGTTGATTCACATTGTTGAGTGTTGATGGTTGAACGTTGATGGACCTTAATTGAACCAACTTCAACCCTAATTGGATAACAATTGAGGGTCATTTGAGTGACCAATTGGTTAAGGATAACCCTAATTGTCTCAATTGGTAAGTGGTTAGAAATCTTGAGACCAATGATGGCTTCAACATAGGAACCCTAATCAAATTTTACCCTTTGGATCACCTTGGAAGAGGGCACTCGACCTCAAGACCGTGTGAGGTCTCTCGACCTCAAGACCGTGTGAGGTCTCTCGACCTCAAGACCGTGTGAGGTCTCTCGACCTCAAGACCGTGTGAGGTCTCTCGACCTCAAGACCGAATGAGGTCTCTCGACCTCAAGACCCAATGAGGGTAGTCGATCTTGAATGTTATACGGTCTTGAAGTCAACCCAAGCTCAAACGGTCTACAAAGCTTAAACGGTTTGCAACCTTATACGATCTCAAGATCGTATAAAGGTTGAAGGTGTGAAACCTAAGAAAGACTTTTGAGGATAAGTCTGCCTTATGCCTTGAAGGCTTAATTAGTTTGATGATTGTTCAAACTAAACCCTAATGATACCAAGAGACATTAAGGGTCCAGTGATTAGTAAATTAACCCATGATGATGATCAATGTGTAATTTACCATAATACTCTTGAAAGGTTCAAATTGAGTAAAACCTTGTTCTAATCAAACCCTAATCACTCAACAATGGTGATTTGGTCTATGTTAATCAAAGTGGACTTCACCCAACCTGATCTAGAGTGGTGCTATCACCATCTACTAGTATGAGTAGAGAGAAAGTACCTTAGAGAGAGAAAGTACCTTAAGAGATAGAAAGTACCCTCATATGATGGAAAGTCAAGTAAGAAACCTTCAATACACATGAATGAGCATGATTAGGGTATGATCCACCTATGTGAGATCATGGAAACCCTAATTATGATATATGATGAATCTTAAGCCAATCTGAGAGCATCAATAATGATGTTCCTCATATATGATGATGTTATGAGTTCAATTCACCATGTGATGTGAATAGTAAACCCTAATTCAAGGGTAATGATATGTGATGTGAATAGTAAACCCTAATTCAAAGGTGATGACATGTTTTATGAGTATTAAACTCTATTTGATAAGAATCAAAGAACTTAGCTCTTATGACAAGAATGGAAAGTATAATCATTGCTTTGAATTACCTTTACTAGTTGAATTAACCATGTAGGTTCTAATATGGAGGTGATCATATCGAGGTATGGATGATGATACTATATTCATTAAAGGCATATTGATAGCTTTATGAATAAGTAAAGTATCTTGATGCCTTGTCAGTGGCATTCTATGATAATAATGGGCTGTGAGAGCCACGAATACCATCAAGGTCATGCTTTAGAGATGACTTGTGATGAGTATAATGAGAAATGATGATTGATGTGAGTTAGGCTTGTTACATTTAGTATTCTCCTTTTATAGCTGTTATGCTACTGTTATTGTTTGAAGAACAATGTGTGATGTTAAATGAATACTAAATGTACCTAACTAATCAAGTATAACGTAGAGCCCTGATCATAGACCCATCATTGTCAGAGATCAAGTGATGGTGAAATAGGTTTTCCTAAGGGAACTCCTGGATCACATACTATTGAGTATGTGGGGTACATGGATGTGTAGAACCTTACATCCTAGTGTAGGGATTTGATGTAGATATGTAATCTGTCAATCCTTCACTACTTTTCCATACCGTATCAGTAGTAGGTAAACATGAAACCTCCTGATGACGAAGAAAACATAGATATCCGTATCAGTGGAGATAAACATGAAATCTCCTGATGACGAAGAGAGTACAGAATGCCACTGTAACTCTAAAATAGTGAAGGACCAGATTACCCTGGTGAGCTATAATAGTAGAGACACAAGATGTCCTACAAGTGATCCTCTTACTGACTGAGGAAGGTGAAGGTCATGAGAATCCGGCTCTTTCAATGACCTAGTATGATACTAAGGCACTTAACAATGATTAGTTGGGGTATGAGTGGTAAACCTCATCTCCACAGGGCATAATAATAAGACTGTTTGAAAAACATAATCTACAAGTGTAATATATCTGTTAAAGGTAACTATGAGCTAATTGATTGATGTTACATTGAATAATGCATATGTTCTTTATGCTTGATGAATGTTGAGCTCTTGTATACAACTGTATCTGCTATTGAATACTTTGTAAGCTTATACTGCTTAAGTTATTCTTTGATGTTATAATAAAGCTTTTGGCGGAGAGTTATAACTCTCGCTGGGACAATTATGTACAATTGTCTCACCCCGTAGACTTCAACTTTTTAGGTGGACGTCGAGGTCGGAGGAACAGGTCTACAGGTGACCAGTCCCAGCAACAGCAGTACCAGGAGCAGCAGTAAATCTCAGGTGGAGATTTAGCCTGCCATGTGGTGTGATTAGAGTCAGTCCTATGTGTCCTCTGTACTCTCAGGTCTTGGAGTCTTTTGTTATGAGTACTTGAGATTTTGTATCTTGATGTATATAATTACTCAAGAAGTAATTATCATGAGATGTAAACAGTTTATCTCTTGTTATGAAAGAAACTTTTAAGGATTCAAGCTCTTGTCTCGAAAAGTTTTAATTTCCCGTGATTTTTGTCTTCCGCTGTTTATTGAATCGCTTCCGCTAAGTTTAAATCGTGATTATATCGTCGTTTGGAGATCAGAGCCCACAATTAGTGGTATCAGAGCTCTAGGTCAGTTGAGTCTACAGAGGCATAGGACTTAGGATGCCGAGTCTATCTTTAGTACTCTTTCCCTATCTAATAGAATCTTCTACTCCTCAAGAGAAGAAGATACATAAGGATGGCTGAGCCTCATGATGAGTACGTGGCAGAGAGTAGTGCTAGTGCACCTCAAGGCGGTGCAAGGGTTCCAAGAATAGAACATCCTGTACCAGAGTCACCAAGAGAGCCACCCCAGTTTGACCCAGCCGACATGGGTAACCCAGCTGTATAGACAATGTTCGGGCAGTTCATGACTGCCATGACACACATAACCGACAGGATGCCCATGCCTGCACCAAGGGCACCTGTCTAACCTGAAGCACAAGGTATCGGTAAGATGTTCGAACGACTTCGTCGTGTCGGAGCTACCGAGTACTTTGGGACTGCCGACCCCGCAGATGCTGACCTATGGTTGACAGAGTTGGAGAAGGCTTTCAGAATTCTTATTATCCCAGAAGCTGAGAAGGTTAGACATGCTGTCTATCTTCTCAAAGGCAGTGCTGGTCACTGGTGGAACATGGAAGAGCAGAAGAGACATGGAATAGAGTTCTCATGGGAAGAGTTTCGTCAGGAATTTATCAATAGATATTTTCCAAAGACCTTCCTAGATGAGAAGATCTCTCAGTTTGAGAGATTGAGGCAGGGCATGATGAACATTAGCGAGTATGAAGCTAAGTTCATGGAATTGCTGCAGTTCTGTCCGCACATGGCTGCCACAGATGAGGAAAGAATCAGGAGATTCGAGAAGGGTTTGAATGCTGATATGTCAACCCCTGTGTCTGCCTTAGAAAACCGAGAGAGATTCTCTACCTTCGTTGAGTCAGTCCGAAGGATAGAGAGATCTGTGGTTGAGAAGAGGCAAACCCAGAAAAGATATCCACAGTTCCAGGGTTCTTCATCTAGGGATTTTAAGAAACCTAGATTCTCTGCACCTAACCCTCCACCACCCAGATCGAGTTCTCAAACTCAATGGTCACCAAGCAGGGGTAGAGGACGGAGTCAACCGCTTCAAGGGACTCACAGTTCTGCATCAATGTGAGTTACTGGACCACCCCGACCACAACAACAGGAGAGGAGATGCTACAACTATGGTAAGGTGGGACACTTGATGAAGGATTGCCGTTCTAGGCCTGTCAGTGTGACACAGCCTCCGAGACAGAATCAACAAGGATCTCAGAGAATGCAATCTCAAGGAGCAGCTCGAGGACGTGGACAAGCGTCTCAAGCTGGATCATCAGTACCACCTCAACACCAGGCGACAGCGAGGTTCTATGCTATGAACCCACCAGATGCAGTGGTCAATCCACGGGTAGTGGCAGGTCAGATGAATCTTTTATATCCTGATACGTCTACATCCTGTATTGTATCTGTTCTGATTGACCCGGGTGCTACGCACTCTTTTATCACTCGTAGAGTGATTCGTGACTGCAATGTGACTGTTAGTCATAGAGCAGATAGTTTGTTGTTGGAGACTCCGTTGAGTGGGTCTGCCGTTTTGCAGGAGGTATGCTCTCCCTGCATCCTCTTCTTTTCCGACCATCACATTCAAGTGGATCTTATACCACTTGATATGCATGGATTTGATATAATCCTAGGGATGGATACCTTGGAAAGGTATAGAGTTGTCTTGGATTGTGAGTCCAAGATGGCTGTGTTTGCTGATGAAAGCAACACATGGATCTTTCAAGGTGGGAGAAAGATTTTGCCCACCTGTCTTGTATCAGCTATGGTTGCTAATAAGCTATTGAGGCAAGGATGTTATGCATTCTTAGCCCATGTGGTAGATGTTACCAAGGAAAGTTCCAATCCTGCTGAAGTTCCCATAGTCAGGGAATTTGAGGATGTGTTTCCTGAAGAACTTCCTGGTATACCACCACCTCGGGAAATTGATTTTGAAATCAATCTGATCCCAGATACGAAACCCATAGCCCAGACTCCGTATAGGATGGCGCCTGCCGAGATGGCAGAACTCAAGAAACAGCTTCAAGAGTTACTTGAGAAGGGCTTTATCCGACCGAGTACTTCACCTTGGGGTGCTCTGGTCTTGTTTGTTAAAAAGAAAGATGGGTCAATGCGATTGTGCATCGACTACAGACAACTCAATAAAGTGACAATAACGAATAAGTACCCTCTGCCGAGGATTGATGATCTCTTTGACCAGTTGCGTGGTGCAACCGTCTTTTCCAAGATAGATTTGAGGTCTGGATATCATCAACTTCGTATTAAGGATAGTGACATATCCAAGTCTGCTTTTAGGACGAGGTATGGTCACTATGAGTTCACGGTTATGTCGTTTGGACTAACCAATGCACCAGCTGCATTTATGGAACTCATGAATAGAGTTTTTCGACCTTTCTTTGATCAATGTGTTGTCGTCTTCATAGATGACATTCTGATCTATAGTAAGGATGCTCAGCACCATGAGAAGCATCTTCACCAAGCTTTGACCTTGCTAAGAAAACATAAGTTGTATGCTAAGTTTAGCAAGTGTGAGTTTTGTCTACCAGAGGTATCCTTTCTTGGACATGTGATATCTGCCTCAGGAATTCGTGTTGACCCTACAAAGGTAGAATCTGTTCTACAATGGGAACAACCGAAGACACCGACAGAGATTCGAAGTTTCTTGGGGTTAGCTGGCTACTATCGAAGGTTCATTAAGGACTTTAGTTCTATAGCCTTACCTTTGACCAAGTTGACCCGGAAAGATGTCCCTTTTTCTTGGAGTGATAAGTGTCAACAGTCTTTCCAGTTGTTGAAAGAGAGGTTGACAAGTGCACCTGTGCTTGTGCTACCTGAACAAGGAAAAGGATATGTAGTCTTCTGTGATGCTTTCAAGAATGGGCTTGGATGTGTGTTGATGCAAGATAAACAAGTGATTTCTTTTGCTTCCCGACAGCTTAAGAAACACGAGGAGAATTATCTGACACACGATCTGGAGTTAGCTACCGTGGTTCATGCCTTGAAGATCTGGAGACATTATCTCTACGGAGAGACATTCTAGATTTTCACAGACCACAAGAACCTTAAGTATATCTTCTCTCAGCACGAGCTTAACATGAGGCAACATCGTTGGATGGAGTTAATCAAGGACTATGATTGTACAATTGATTACCATCCGGGCAAGGCCAATGTTGTTGCAGATGCCTTGAGTAGGAAATCAGCAACATCAACCATGGATAGAGCACAACTAAACTCTTTAGTATGCTCTAAGAGAGATATGCTTATCTCTTTAAGGCAAGACAATGTACAGTTGAAAGTGTCATTGTTAGCCGGGTTGTTGGCTGAGATGCATATTAAACCTACCCTTAGAGAGCAGATTAAGGAAGCACAACAAGGTGATGTTGCAATTCAGCAGATTAGATCGGAGTATGGTAATGAGAAGCGAGATGGTTTCCATGACTCAGATGATTATGTAGCTTGTTATAATGAAAGAATGATAGTACCGAATGTGGATAACTTGAGGAAGTTAGTCCTGGAAGAAGCTCATTCTTCCATGTATGCTATGCATCCAGGGAGAACCAAGATGTATCGGAATTTGAAAGATCTGTATTGGTGGCCTGGAATGAAGAAAGATGTTGCAGAGTTTGTTCTGAGGTGTCCTGTGTGTCAGCAAGTTAAAGCTGAACACCAGAAACCTGCAGGGACAATGCAACCTTTACCCATACCACAGTGGAAGTGGGACCATGTGACCATGGACTTTGTTGTTGGCCTACCCAGGACAAGCAAAGGACATGATTCCATATGGGTAGTTGTTGATAGGTTGACTAAGACAGCGCATTTCTTACCTGTCAAAACAACCTATTCTGCTGAAAGGTTATCACAGTTGTATGTGCAAGAGATAGTGTGTTTGCACGGAGTTCCTGTCACTATAGTTTCTGACAGAGGTCCCCAGTTTACAAGTCATTTTTGGGAACAGTTACACAGAGCCTTAGGCACCAAGCTAAGGTTTAGTACGACCTTTCATCCACAGACTGATGGACAGTCAGAAAGGACCATACAAACCTTAGAAGACCTGTTGAGAGCATGTGCTCTCCAGTTTACCGAAAGTTGGGATCTACACCTAAGCTTGATAGAATTTGCCTATAATAATAGCTATCAGCATAGCATTGATATGGCACCTTATGAAGCCTTGTATGGTAGACGTTGTAGATCACCTCTGTGTTGGTTCGAGACTGGTGAACATCAGTTGTTAGGTCCTGATCTTGTGCAGTAGACTACAGAGAAGATTAAAGTAATACAACAACAGGTTAAGACTGCACAGGATAGACAGAAATCTTATGCTGACAAATGTCATAGACCCTTAGAGTTCCAGGTTGGAGACAGAGTGTATCTCAAAGTCTCGCCTTGGAAAGGAGTCCTTCGTTTTGGGAGGAAAGGGAAGTTAACTCCTAGATTTATGGGACCTTATCCAATCATTGAATGGATTGGAAAGGTAGCATATAGACTAGAGCTGCCACCAGAGTTACAGAGTTTACACCCTGTGTTTCACATTTCTATGTTGAAGAAATGCCACCCTGACACTGAGTCAATTCTGCAACCTATGGAGGTAGAATTGAATGACGATATATCTTATGAGGAGGGACCAGTGTCAATCCTTGATAACAGAATTAAAAAGTTGAAAAAGAAAGATATAAGTCTTGTGAAAGTCCTCTGGAACCACCGTGGTGTTGAAGAAGCCACTTGGGAACTAGAGGATGAGATGACGAGAAAGTATCCTGCCCTTTTCTCTTAATATGTCTTATCGATTTCGGGGACGAAATCCTTGTAAGGGGTGGATAATTTGTAACATCCCTGACCTGGGTTATGAGTTAACCCTAGGTGTTTTGCCTAAATATGTAATTAAATCCCTGTGATTAACTTTGAGCATGTAATTAAGTTTCTCAAAAACATATATTTTAGATTTTGCTCCTTTTTATATAAAGTTGTAGCATTGTTTTGTTATGCAGGGACCTATGTGCAATTTACCCAATTAGAAGGGTTAAATTACAATTTGCACATGTTGAAATGTTCCTCTGATGTTGAGACATCATGAGAATCATTTTGGTAAAGTTGGAGGGATTTCCCAAGCTTGGGCACCAAGGTGCAGCTGTGGAAGCAATCCCGGTGCTTGAAACCCTAATTTGGAGTAAAATGCAATTTACCCAAATTTAGGGATGCAATTTGTAAAATACATCATCTAATGTATCTTTTAAGACTCTTATCATCATTTAGAGAATAAATGATGAAAGGTCACTTCAATTGATTAATCAAGTTATGAAAAACACCTTTGTGATTGAATAATCAGGGTGTATGTACTATAGCCCTTTTTATGTGTGTGCTTTAGTAATAGGTTGATCTTCTTTGCCCTCATTTCTTGGCCCTATAAGAAAATTTGTCCTTAGAATTAAGAAGAGAGGACGAGCAAAGAAGGATGGAGGGACTTAGTTGAAATTATGGAAAACTCATGAGCTAATGTTGAAAATCCCACCCCAAGTATATATACCCTCAACTTCACTTAGCAAGGAACCTCTCCCTTCATTCCTTTCACTGTTCCTTTCAACCAAACCGACTAAGGAGAGCTTGGAGCTCAGGAGGACGACCAAAGGTGTGCAAGGTAGGTTTGGATCCCTCCTTTTGCCTAATTTCATGGTTAGAACTCGAATTCAAGGCCAAATTGATGACTAGCTCCCTTAACTCTACCTTTCTAGCCATCTTTTCTCAACTTTCCTTGGAAGGATCACCTTGTCCGACCTGTGGAAGCTCAAGGACGCCATTAAAGCTTGGAGCTCGAAAGCTTGGAGCTCAAAAAGCAAGCTTTAGGCGGGTTTTATAACTCTAAACCCATGCTTTGTTATATACATCTTGTTCATGCTTTTAGATGATAGTTCTTCTTCTTCTCTACTTTCCTTTGCTACCTTGCAAGAAAATCCGTGAGAAATCCTTGCTGTTCTTGAGATAGGAGATGAAGATGTTATTTCCAAAGTTAATCCACTACTTTTTACTTTACCAAACGGTCTCCACAAATTGCTCTCTCGGTCTCAAGACCGTGTGGTGAGCAAACGGTCTCAGGACCGTGTAAGGGCAAACGGTCTTCAAGACCGTTTAGCCGCATTGACCGAGCATGGACCGCATAAGATTTCTGTTCTTAATTATGTAGGCTAATCACCCACAAAATTTGAGATGATAACACTACTACAGAAATAGCATTCAGTGTCGCTTTTCTGGGCGTCGGTTGTTTACGGAAACCGACGCCGATACTATTAGACGTCAGTTATTTATACAAACCGACGTCTATATTTGAAGACCAGCCAGACACGGGTACCGCTTTATATTCAGCGTCGGCTGTTTATAAAAAACCGACGCCTAAAAGCACCCGCGAAATCCAAATTTCGAGCAAAAACATTTTAGGTCATCTTTAGCGTCGGTTTTATAGGTATTCACCGACGCCTATTTAAAATGAAAATTTGTGCAAAAATGTCCCACTTTCAGCGTCGGTTGTGCCAGATAACCGATGCTGATTATGGTTCCCGCCAAAAAATTTAGGGTACAGGTTTTCTAAACGGGCGTCGGTTTTTTACAGACAACCGACGCTAAAGCGTTAGAGGCGTCAGTTTTCTAAATAACCGATGCTGATTACCAAATTAATAGACCCGATCACCCAGCTCTTCCCCCTTTCTTCCTGTTTCATCCTGCTGCTCGCCGCTCGCTCTCTGCCCGACGACTCCAGCTGCTGCTCTCTGCCGCTCGCTCTCCGCTGTTGCTCTCCGCCGCTCGCTCTCCGCCGCTGCTCTCCGCCGACGTCTCTGCCACTACTGCCACTGCCTCTCCGCCGCCGCATCTCCGCCTGACGACCCCCGCGTCTCCGCCGCTGCTGCCACTGCCCTACACCGCTGCCGCCTCCACTACCTACACCGCCGCCTCCACTGCTCAACGTCGCCGCCTCCACTGCTCTTCTTCCTTAACGGAGCTCGCTACCGACAGAGCTACTCCTCTTCTTCCTCCACGAGCTTGCTACTTACAGGTTCGATTTTACTCTGTTATAGGATCCTTCAATGTGTGTTCTTTATAAGGTCAGATTGGTTTCTGAGTTTTTGGTCAATCATTTGGTTATGAGTTTTTATACCTAGTTACACAGCTCATTTTTGCTTCAATCATATTCAACATGTTGTTGTTTTTTATTGCAATTTGGTTCATTTTGTCATTTATATTTGCTTGTAATTTTTCAAAGGAGAACGGTTTAATTTTTCAATCATATTTGATTGTGATTGAGAGAACCCCCTCCCCTACCAAACTGCCAGGTCGTCTTTTCCTATGTCGGATTGTGAGATACAAGGATGCTCAAAACGCAAATCTAATTAAAACATTAACTATTAGCAACTGATGGGTCACTTTCCTATACCAAAAAGGAAACCCAAGAAACATATCCTAAACATAAATAAACACTCTCTCTACGAGTACCTATCTATTTGTTCTCCCAAACAAAAAGGAAAACACCGTTTAATCTGTTTGTAATTAGATTTTACAAGTCCTGAAAGTCGCCTCAACGTAGAATCATCCCTACAACATTATTAAATATATTTTTTAAGATGCAAGACGCGCATAATGTATTGAACACAATCATATATGTCTAATTTCGTAAATAATCAAACTAAATTAGTATTACTACTCCGAATTTCACCAAATCAAGACATAACTATTATGTCACAAAGTATCAATATTAAAATCCACTTATTCACCTATATAAGCACCTCAAGGATGGAAATTTCATACCCTCATATATAATATCTTTTTTATCCATCCAAAAATCTTCAAGATCAGATAGAACATTATTATCAAGATCTCAATCAATACTTAATTTTACTTGAACCTCTATAAAGTCATAATGTGGTCATATACGTTCAGCCCTATCCCTCTAACTAAAAAGGGCTTAAAATATGAGTGAAATATATTATAGTTGGGCATGAATTTCTCAATCTCAACCAACAAAAAATTCATCAATGTCATCATCATTCTGATTTTTGCTTTGACCTTGCCCTGAAAGTTGTTCATGTTCTTCTGATAAGTTGTATTGTGGGTGAACCTAGATGACCGACCTCAAAGATGGACCTTCAACTCAAATTTGTTCATGTTCTTCAACTCAAATTTCACAATGTTAATCCTGGGACAAACGACCAACTTCCTTGTTCATTGGCTCATATGGTAGCCAAGGACTGCAAAGATGGACCTTCATCATCCTAAGATGGGGGGTTATGAGGGTTATGAACTTCTAATTTGTGCATATATTTGTCATACATTTGTGCTTGCATATATGAACAAATCTTTTGCTTGCATATATTTGTCATATCTATTATTGTGTTTGTTGGCCTAGAAACCCGTCCAAGATTTACTCATTAGGAGTAAATCTTGGATAGTCCCCGGTTTGGGACTGTTCTTGAACACCTAATCTCACTTAGGATGTAAGTGTATAATGTGTATTGGGTTTTCGAGAATATTTCGGTAGCATATCCCCGTTTGTTCTCTAAGTACATATGTACTTAGAGAACATCGGGGAAATGCTGCCGAAATTTTCTTGAAAACCAAATACCCATTATACACTTACTAGTGAGATTAGGTGTTCAAGGATGGGATAGGTGGTACACATTTATTATATATAAGAATGACATCAAATGTATTTGTTGGCCTAGAAACCCATCCAAGATTGACTCATTAGGAGTAAATCTTGGATAGTCCCCGGTTTGGGACTGTTCTTGAACACCTAATCTCACTTAGGATGTAAGTGTATAATGTGTATTGGGTTTTCGAGAAAATTTTGGTAGCATTTCCCCGTTTGTTCTCTAAGTATATATGTACTTAGAGAACAGCGGGGAAATGCTGCCGAAATTTTCTTGAAAACCAAATACACATTATACACTTACTAGTGAGATTAGGTGTTCAAGGATGGGATAGGTGGTACACATTTATTATATATAAGAATGACATCAAATGTATTTGTTGGCCTAGAAACCCATCCAAGATTGACTCATTAGGAGTAAATCTTGGATAGTCCCCGGTTTGGGACTGTTCTTGAACACCTAATCTCACTTAGGATGTAAGTGTATAATGTGTATTGGGTTTTCGAGAAAATTTCGGTAGCATTTCCCCATTTGTTCTCTAAGTACATATGTACTTAGAGAACAGCGGGGAAATGCTGCCGAAATTTTCTTGAAAACCAAATATACATTATACACTTACTAGTGAGATTAGGTGTTCAAGGATGGGATAGGTGGTACACATTTATTATATATAAGAATGACATCACATTATACGCTTAGGATGTAAGTGTATACCCTAATCTTTTCCTAATATATACTTGTTTCCTAATATATACTTGTTTTCTCTGATCATAGAATGGATAGATCATGGATGTCCATTCGTAATCGTTGCACCCCAGAGTTTATATCTGGTCTTGATCAGTTTATTAGATTTGCCGAGGAACATAGGAAAAAACCTACAGATAGGTTCTACTGTCCATGTAGGCATTGCGGTAACAACTTGAAAGTCAACACTGGTGAGGAAATCAAAAGTCATGTCATGTGCAACGGGATTGTACAAGGCTATACAGAATGGCACTGGCATGGAGAGATTTCAAAATCGAAACCAGTAGATGTCGATAGCAGTGCTTGGGTGGAAGAAGAAATTGCCTCTGATGACGTAAATGTGAACGAACCAGTTCCAGCAGACATCGTTGATGCGATGCTGGATAGTTGTAGGGTAGAGCACACCGATCCACCTCCTATCTTTACAAACATTGTGCATGATGCTGAGATACCGTTATACACAGGTTGTGCTAAGTTTACGAAGCTTAGCGCTATCTTGAGATTGTATAAGTTGAAAGCTAACAATAGATGGAGCGACAAAAGCTTCACTTCATTGTTGACTTTGTTGAAAGAAATGCTTCCTGAAGGAAACGAGCTTCCAATCTCAACATACCAGGTAAAGAAAATGTTGTGCCCAATGGGAATGGAGGCCAAGAAGATACACGCATGCCCGAATGATTGTGTATTATTTCAAAAGGACTATGTAGATTTGAAAGATTGTCCAAAATGTGGTGCGTCACGGTATAAATTGACGACTTCGGGGGAGTCCAAAACTGGTTCTCCTGCCAAGGTGTTGTGGTATCTACCTATAATATCACGGTTTCAACGCTTGTTTGCAAATCCGAAAGATGCGAGGAATTTGAGGTGGCATGCAGATGTTAAGAAAAATAATGATGGGATCCTACGACATGCGTCTGATTCCCCACAGTGGAAGAAGATTGATCTATTGTACCCTAAATTTGGTGAAGAAGATAGGAATCTAAGACTTGGGCTTTGTACAGATGGGATGAATCCGTACGGGACATTGAGCAGCCAACATAGCACTTGTCCAGTCATGCTTGTTATATACAATCTTCCTCCCTGGATGTGTATGAAAAATAAGTACGTTATGTTGTCATTGTTGATATCGGGTCCTAAACAACCCGGAAATGATATCGATGTTTATCTTGAACCTTTGATTGATGACTTAAAGAAACTTTGGGCTGAAGGTGTGATGACCTATGATGCTTCAGCAAGAGAGACATTTCGTTTGCACGCTATGTTGTTTTGCACTATTAATGACTTTCCAGCATATGGGAATTTGTCTGGATATAGTGTCAAAGGAGCTAAAGCGTGTCCTATATGTGAAGAAAACACTGATTCAATAAGACTAAAACATGGTGGCAAGACTGTATATCTTGGTCATCGAAGGTTTCTTTCAAAATTCCATCCGTATCGTAGGAAGCGCAAAGCATTCAATGGATGGAATGATGAACGAAGTGCACCTAAACCTATACCAGGGGATGTTGTTTATGAACGAGTAAAAGACATTGTCAATGAATTTGGTAAGAAATCACAATGTAGTATGGCCACACGGAGTGACAATTCTTCATTCAAGAAGAAGTCAATATTTTGGGATCTTCCTTATTGGAGTTCTTTGACAGTCAGGCATTGTATCGATGTAATGCACGTTGAGAAAAATGTATGTGATAGCATCATTGGTACTCTATTAAATATACCAGGTAAGACTAAAGATGAGATAAAATCCAGACTGGACCTACGTGAAATGGGAATAAGGTCAGAATTAACAGAATTACGTGAAATGGGTAATAAAAGAACATACTTACCTCCCGCTTGTTACACGTTGTCTAGAAAGGAGAAGAAAACTTTTTGTGAATGTTTGGTAAATGTTAAGGTGCCACATGGTTACTCATCCAACATCTGTAGATTGGTATCAATGAAAGATCTGAAGTTGATAGGTCTTAAATCTCATGATTGTCACACTCTAATGCAACAAATATTGCCCGTGGCAATTCGATCTATATTGCCGAAGCATGTAAGGTTTGCAATTACCAGACTTTGTTTCTTTTTCAACAGTCTATGCAGCAAAGTTATTGACCCTGATACTCTCGATAATTTGCAAAGAGAAGTGGTTGTTACCCTATGTCAGCTTGAGATGTATTTCCCTCCTTCGTTCTTTGATATCATGGTACATCTTGTTATCCACTTGACTAGGGAAGTGAAAATGTTGGGACCAGTTTTCTTGCATTGGATGTATCCCTTTGAATGACAGTTCATTGAAGATCCTATAGATGAAGAAGAGTACTATGATAAGTATGATGACTCCAGTCCATTCTCAGTTGGGTTGCCAACTCCACAAAATATTGAAGCTAATGATGACTTATATGTGCGCGGAGATCACAATGAAGGATTGTTAATTGATAAAAGATCACAATTTTAGAGACATGTATGTTTATACAAATGCTAAATGTTTGCCTTTTTCTAGTTAATACAAATGCTAAATGTTTGCCTTTTTCTAGTTAATACAAATGCTAAATGTTTGCCTTTTTCTAGTTAATACAAATGCTAAATGTTTGCCTTTTTCTAGTTAATAGAAATGCTAAATGTTTGCCTTTTTAATGACATTTTCAGATGGCTGACCATGATGAGCATGATGTCCATGATGAGCATGAAGTCCATGATGAGCATGCTGTCCATGACGAGCATGGCGAGGATACTAATGTAAGTTCTAAAAACATATCCTGTATTTCTATAAAATTCATTATCTTCTAGTTATGTCATATATCCTATATTTCTATATTGGGCTAAGTTAGTGTGTTTTATTTTTGTCAAATTTTAGGTTGATGCACCTGTACCCACTGAAGCACTGGAGCAACTTGATGCGCAACACCAGACACTTAACAAGAAAAGGGGCATCACTCTGTTGAAGAAGTTATTAGCGCTAAGTGGTAGTGGATCTAAATTGGTGGTGGAGTTTGATAATGGAGGAAATCCAATTGGAGTGAACCGCAATAATTTTGTGAACTATCTTGGGTGTACCACTCGGAGCCATTGTGGTGTTAAGTATGACAATTGGCATAAAGTTCCTCAAGGGAAAAAAGACTTGATATGGAAGGATTTATGCGTGAGTTATTATTATTTGCAATTCTATTTTGTAGATTACAAATTCTATTATTTGCAATTCTATTTTGGATACTAGTTAATAACATTTCTATTTTACAGAATCTGTTTGCATTGGATGAGAAGTTGCATCGTAAAAATGTGATGCAACGCGCTAGAAAGATGCTTAGGAATTATAGGACAAATCTGAACAGAGAATACATAAAAGAGGGTGATAAGAAGAAGAAGTCAGCCCTTGAACAATGGAACTTCTTGGACAAAGAAGATTGGGACAATTTTGTTGCTTCAAGAAAATCTGAAGAATTCAAGGTATTAGGTGTCACTCCTAATTTAATTAATATACATTGTATTCACCTATTCAAGATTAGCATTTAGTGCTACTAACCAAATCATTAATGTGCATACTAACTAGGCCATCAGTGACGCACAAAAAGCAAGGCGTGCACTGAATGTGCATGACCACACTATGGGTCCAAAAGGCTATGCAAGCGTTCGCCAAAGACTACAGGCGGAGTCTGCGGCTACTCAGGAGTCTGCTCCTACTCAGGAGTCTGCCACACCCATGCCTCGCCATGATATCTGGATAGCTGGCAGGCAAAACAAGAAGGGTGAAATAAAGAAGCCTGTAACTGCTGAGGCGGCTGCAAAAATGGTAAAATACAACTCTTAGAGAAATCGTTTGAATATTGCTTATTTGTGGTGTTAACTTACCAATTTCTGTTTATGGTGATTAGTGGGAGCTGCACGAGCAGAGGAAACAAGGCACGTTCATCCCTCAGGGCACAAGGGATGAATTGACAGTTGCTCTGGGTAACCCAGAGCATCCTGGACGTGTTAGAGGTGTCGGTGCTGGTGTTGGCATCAAAGCATTCTTTGGGCCATCCCAGCGCAAACCCAGAGCGGGATTTTCTCAAGAAGAGGTAACCTATTCTTTTTTTAGAATGTTACTGCAAAAGGAAATTCATTAATAAGAAGCTAATGTTTCTTTTATCTATGTATAGGAGAATAAGAGAGTTGAGGATTTAGTTGCTAAGAAGATCAACGATGTAGTTGCTGAGAAGGTCAAGGAAGAATTGCTGCGGTGGCAGGCATCTCAGGCTTCCAATACGCCTATGGCGACCCACTCTTCTCCTGATGCACAGACTGCGAGTAATCCTGGAGACCCATCGCCTAGCACGTCTGCTGTAAGTATTGTTTATGACATTGTAGTTAGTCTTTTCAAGTTGTTATGTTTTCAAGATGATATGTATATATGTATAATATTCTTTACGTAAATTTGTAGGCATTGAAGCCATGCCGCTTAAGAATGCAAGACTACGTTGTTGCAGAGGCGCAGGCTTACCCGTCCCTTCCTGGGGCAATGTTTCACGGGACTCCAATGCCACAGGGCTACGTTCGTGTGAGCCCGATACGTGTGTTACCTGATTGGAGAGAAGCTACATTGCCATATCCCCACCCGGATATTGATAGACTTGCTGATGCAGAAGGCGGGGTGATATTGTGGCCCAAAGCAGATGTCGTCTACACGACTGAAATTGTAAGATAAATTTACATTGATTTAGACTGTTAATGTGTATATATGATGTCAACTGATCTGAAATTATATGTACAGGTTAAAAAGAAGACACCAGGAGCACCTAGGCCTCCACTTCCACTTCCCGCATTACCCGATTGGGTTCCAACTGACCTAACATACCCGTTAGGTCCTGCTTGTAGGGGAATGGCATGTTGGCTACAGGCACATAATGTACATTGCCCTATAATTATTTCTTTAGATGCAGATTATGCAGGTCAATCATACGATAGCTCTTTATTTATACAAGATATTATTGAGCTGTTTATGTATGATTGGCTGAATACATCAATGATAGAGACATGGATAAGGTGAGATCTTGTTTATACATCCATATACCTTGTGTAAGATCCGGTGATCTGGTTTCTTATATATTAATGCATACGCCTATATGTTTTGCAGCTACCTAGTCGAAGATCATTGCAAACAATTTGCATTTGATCATGTGGGATTTTTGATTCCATCATTGATTAGTTTGGTAGCTAAAGACCCTGATAATGTTCAACAATAATGTATAGATGCTTTTACAATTTTTGGTCAGCAAAAGAAGACGATAATAATAGCTCCATTCAATGTCAAGTAAGTTTACTTTATTTATAATTTGGACTTAAGAAAATTCCATTTTTATTTTGCATTTTGAGTTATTAATTGTTAACTTCTTACTTCTAGCGGTAGACATTGGGAGTTACTAGTTATTGTCCCCGGGACATTCACTGTTTATTATCTAGATCCTGCGGGGAGTACATTGAACACTAAAATTGGACACGTAATGAGAATGCCATTATTCTGGTGAGAAATATTTCATTTTTATATCCGTTAACATCTTTTATTACATTACTATTTACTTATGCAATTTATTGTGTTATATTAACATGTAGGGGTTTAGATGCATTCAAAAAGGCTGGAGGAACGGTCCCAAGGAAAAAGAACCAGCCAATAAATTGGCAGAATGTACAAGTAAGTTCCCGACTCGAATATATATATTATTGATGTGAATTGTGCTTAGTTGTATTATTTTGTATGTTTCAATTTATAGTGTGCTACACAAGACAATGGATGGGCATGCGCATACTATGTGATGCGATTTATGCAGATGATTATCAAATATGCCGCATTGGACATCGATACCATACATGAGGTATTATATATAGTCTCATTAGTTAGTATGCAATATATCAATCTTATATTATTTTTATATTATTACTTATATATATACATCATTCTCTTTGCAGGTGTTTAAAACTGACAACACTATAGGTAAACGTTTAAAAAATATACATGCTCCATATACGATGGAAGCATTAAATGAAGTAAGAGAAGAATGGGCAAAAGCCATACAAGCAGTGGCAACTGTAAGATATAATTGGGATGTTGATAGCGATAATGAATGATACTATGTAAATGAATATTTCTGAATGTTAATACATGTATTTGAATGTTTCTATATGTGTGAATGTGAGAATTGAATTGATGTCTGAATGTATGTACTTGTGTAGAATTTTGCTTGTGACTTTTGCAGGTTTGCGGCCTGTTTGTAGGCTGATATCAATGGATGTCGTAAACCTGCAGTTCAGAAAACTGAACTGCAGGTTCTCATCTTGCTGACCAGCCACAGCAGGCCTGCAAACTGATATGAAAAAAAATATATAAATAGGCGTCGGTTATTTATAGAAAACCGTCAGGAAAGACCTACAACGTCGGTTTTTTTCAATAAACCGACGCCTGATGTGGCCAAAGCAGTCCTGGAAATGGCGTCGGATATTCATATCAAACCGACGCCTATTTAACCTATAGGCGTCGGTCTTTTGGTATATAACCGACGCCAAAAGTGTTCGCGCCACAAAAAATGGCGTCATCTAGGGCACTTTATGCGTCGGTTATCTACTAAAAGACCGACGCTATATTCCATATAGGCGTCGGTTGTTTAGTAAATAACCGACGCAGAAAGTGCCCTAGATGATGCCGTTTTTTGTGGCGCGAACACTTTTGGCGTCGGTTATATACCAAAAGACCGACGCCTATATGGAATATAGGCGTCGGTTAAAAAACCGACGCCGAAGTGTTCGACCTTTAGCGGCGCCCACATAGGCATCGGTCAGAAACCGACGCCAAATGGGGTTAAGCGACCGACGCAAAAGTCCATTTCTGTAGTAGTGTAACTCCAAAGGAATCGTGAGATATGGACTTTTTTTAATCAACAACTTTAATTGAATTTACTCCTGATTTCCAATCTGTTGAAATCGCCCTTTTGGGAAAACGGTCTCAAAACCGTGTAAGAACGTTGACCAAGCGTTGACCGTATGAGATTACTGTTCAAATTAATGTTGATTAACAACTCACCAAATTTGATGGACTAATTCCAAACGAGCTAAGAGTTGAAGGGTGATTACTAGGGCAAACCCTAATTGAAATTAGTACTGAAATCTCAATGGATAACTTAGTGTTTTTGGGGTTGATTGACCTAAACGGTCTCAAGACCGTTTGGGGATCAACCAAACGGTCTCAAGACCGTGTGCACTACTACAGAAACGGACTTTTGCGTCGGTCGTTTAACCCCATTTGGCGTCGGTTTCTGACCGACGCCTATGTGGGCGCCGCTAAAGGTCGAACACTTCGGCGTCGGTTTTTTAACCGACGCCTATATTCCATATAGGCGTCGGTCTTTTGGTATATAACCGACGCCAAAAAATTTAGGGTACAGGTTTTCTAAACGGGCGTCGGTTTTTTACAGACAACCGACGCTAAAGCGTTAGATGCGTCAGTTTTCTAAATAACCGATGCTGATTACCAAATTAATAGACCCGATCACCCAACTCTTCCCCCTTTCTTCCTGTTTCATCCTGCTGCTCGCCGCTCGCTCTCTGCCCAACGACTCCAGCTGCTGCTCTCTGCCGCTCGCTCTCCGCTGTTGCTCTCCGCCACTCGCTCTCCGCCGCTGCTCTCCGCCGACATCTCTGCCACTACTGCCACTGCCTCTCCGCCGCCGCATCTCCGCCTGACGACCCCCGCGTCTCCGCCGCTGCTACCACTGCCCTACGCCGCTGCCGCCTCCACTGCCTACACCGCCGCCTCCACTGCTCAACGTCGCCGCCTCCACTGCTCTTCTTCCTTAACGGAGCTCGCTACCGACAGAGCTACTCCTCTTCTTCCTCCACGAGCTTGCTACTTACAGGTTCGATTTTACTCTGTTATAGGATCCTTCAATGTGTGTTCTTTATAAGGTCAGATTGGTTTCTGAGTTGTTGGTCAATCATTTGGTTATGAGTTTTTATACCTAGTTACACAGCTCATTTTTGCTTCAATCATATTCAACATGTTGTTGTTTTTTATTGCAATTTGGTTCATTTTGTCATTTATATTTGCTTGTAATTTTTCAAAGGAGAACGGTTTAATTTTTCAATCATATTTGATTGTGATTGAGAGAACCCCCTCCCCTACCAAACTTCCAGGTCGTCTTTTCCTATGTCGGATTGTGAGATACAAGGATGCTCAAAACGCAAATCTAATTAAAACATTAACTATTAGCAACTGATGGGTCACTTTCCTATACCAAAAAGGAAACCCAAGAAACATATCCTAAACATAAATAAACACTCTCTCTACGAGTACCTATCTATTTGTTCTCCCAAACAAAAAGGAAAACACCGTTTAATCTGTTTGTAATTAGATTTTACAAGTCCTGAAAGTCGCCTCAACGTAGAATCATCCCTACAACATTATTAAATATATTTTTTAAGATGCAAGACGCGCATAATGTATTGAACACAATCATATATGTCTAATTTCGTAAATAATCAAACTAAATTAGTATTACTACTCCGAATTTCACCAAATCAAGACATAACTATTATGTCACAAAGTATCAATATTAAAATCCACTTATTCACCTATATAAGCACCTCAAGGATGGAAATTTCATACCCTCATATATAATATCTTTTTTATCCATCCAAAAATCTTCAAGATCAGATAGAACATTATTATCAAGATCTCAATCAATACTTAATTTTACTTGAACCTCTATAAAGTCATAATGTGGTCATATACGTTCAGCCCTATCCCTCTAACTAAAAAGGGCTTAAAATATGAGTGAAATATATTATAGTTGGGCATGAATTTCTCAATCTCATTTGGAGTTTAGGGTTTAGGGTTTATAGCCCAACTATAATATATTTCACTCATATTTTAAGCCCTTTTTAGTTAGAGGGATAGGGCTGAACGTATATGACCACATTATGACTTTATAGAGGTTCAAGTAAAATTAAGTATTGATTGAGATCTTGATAATAATGTTCTATCTGATCTTGAAGATTTTTGGATGGATAAAAAAGATATTATATATGAGGGTATGAAATTTCCATCCTTGAGGTGCTTATATAGGTGAATAAGTGGATTTTAATATTGATACTTTGTGACATAATAGTTATGTCTTGATTTGGTGAAATTCGGAGTAGTAATACTAATTTAGTTTGATTATTTACGAAATTAGACATATATGATTGTGTTCAATACATTATGCGCGTCTTGCATCTTAAAAAATATATTTAATAATGTTGTAGGGATGATTCTACGTTGAGGCGACTTTCAGGACTTGTAAAATCTAATTACAAACAGATTAAACGGTGTTTTCCTTTTTGTTTGGGAGAACAAATAGATAGGTACTCGTAGAGAGAGTGTTTATTTATGTTTAGGATATGTTTCTTGGGTTTCCTTTTTGGTATAGGAAAGTGACCCATCAGTTGCTAATAGTTAATGTTTTAATTAGATTTGCGTTTTGAGCATCCTTGTATCTCACAATCCGACATAGGAAAAGACGACCTGGCAGTTTGGTAGGGGAGGGGGTTCTCTCAATCACAATCAAATATGATTGAAATATTAAACCGTTCTCCTTTGAAAAATTACAAGCAAATATAAATGACAAAATGAACCAAATTGCAATAAAAAACAACAACATGTTGAATATGATTGAAGCAAAAATGAGCTGTGTAACTAGGTATAAAAACTCATAACCAAATGATTGACCAACAACTCAGAAACCAATCTGACCTTATAAAGAACACACATTGAAGGATCCTATAACAGAGTAAAATCGAACCTGTAAGTAGCAAGCTCGTGGAGGAAGAAGAGGAGTAGCTCTGTCGGTAGCGAGCTCCGTTAAGGAAGAAGAGCAGTGGAGGCGGCGACGTTGAGCAGTGGAGGCGGCGGTGTAGGCAGTGGAGGCGGTAGCGGCGTAGGGCAGTGGCAGCAGCGGCGGAGACGCGGGGGTCGTCAGGCGGAGATGCGGCGGCGGAGAGGCAGTGGCAGTAGTGGCAGAGACGTCGGCGGAGAGCAGCGGCGGAGAGCGAGCGGCGGAGAGCAACAGCGGAGAGCGAGCGGCAGAGAGCAGCAGCTGGAGTCGTCGGGCAGAGAGCGAGCGGCGAGCAGCAGGATGAAACAGGAAGAAAGGGGGAAGAGCTGGGTGATCGGGTCTATTAATTTGGTAATCAGCATCGGTTATTTAGAAAACCGATGCCTCTAACGCTTTAGAGTCGGTTGTCTGTAAAAAACTGACGCCCGTTTAGAAAACCTGTACCCTAAATTTTTTGGCGTCGGTTATATACCAAAAGACCGACGCCGAAGTGTTCGACCTTTAGCGGCGCCCACATAGGCGTCGGTCAGAAACCGACGCCAAATGGGGTTAAACGACCGACGCAAAAGTCCGTTTCTGTAGTAGTGCACACGGTCTTGAGACCGTTTGGTTGATCCCCAAACGGTCTTGAGACCGTTTAGGTCAATCAACCCCAAAAACACTAAGTTATCCATTGAGATTTCAGTACTAATTTCAATTAGGGTTTGCCCTAGTAATCACCCTTCAACTCTTAGCTCGTTTGGAATTAGTCCATCAAATTTGGTGAGTTGTTAATCAACATTAATTTGAACAGTAATCTCATACGGTCAACGCTTGGTCAACGTTCTTACATGGTTTTGAGACCGTTTTCCCAAAAGGGTGATTTCAATAGATTGGAAATCAGGAGTAAATTCAATTAAAGTTGTTGATTAAAAAAAGTCCATATCTCACGATTCCTTTGGAGTTACACTACTACAGAAACGGACTTTTGCGTCGGTCGTTTAACCCCATTTGGCGTCGGTTTCTGACCGACGCCTATGTGGGCGCCGCTAAAGGTCGAACACTTCGGCGTCGGTTTTTAACCGACGCCTATATTCCATATAGGCGTCGGTCTTTTGGTATATAACCGACGCCAAAAGTGTTCGCGCCACAAAAAACGGCATCATCTAGGGCACTTTCTGCGTCGGTTATTTACTAAACAACCGACGCCTATATGGAATATAGCGTCGGTCTTTTAGTAGATAACCGACGCATAAAGTGCCCTAGATGACGCCATTTTTTGTGGCGCGAACACTTTTGGCGTCGGTTATATACCAAAAGACCGACGCCTATAGGTTAAATAGGCGTCGGTTTGATATGAATATCCGACGCCATTTCCAGGACTGCTTTGGCCACATCAGGCGTCGGTTTATTGAAAAAAACCGACGCTGTAGGTCTTTCCTGACGGTTTTCTATAAATAACCGACGCCTATTTATATTTTTTTTTTCATATCAGTTTGCAGGCCTGCTGTGGCTGGTCAGCAAGATGAGAACCTGCAGTTCAGTTTTCTGAACTGCAGGTTTACGACATCCATTGATATCAGCCTACAAACAGGCCGCAAACCTGCAAAAGTCACAAGCAAAATTCTACACAAGTACATACATTCAGACATCAATTCAATTCTCACATTCACACATATAGAAACATTCAAATACATGTATTAACATTCAGAAATATTCATTTACATAGTATCATTCATTATCGCTATCAACATCCCAATTATATCTTACAGTTGCCACTGCTTGTATGGCTTTTTCCCATTCTTCTCTTACTTCATTTAATGCTTCCATCGTATATGGAGCATGTATATTTTTTAAACGTTTACCTATAGTGTTGTCAGTTTTAAACACCTGCAAAGAGAATGATGTATATATATAAGTAATAATATAAAAATAATATAAGATTGATATATTGCATACTAACTAATGAGACTATATATAATACCTCATGTATGGTATCGATGTCCAATGCGGCATATTTGATAATCATCTGCATAAATCGCATCACATAGTATGCGCATGCCCAGCCATTGTCTTGTGTAGCATACTATAAATTGAAACATACAAAATAATACAACTAAGCACAATTCACATCAATAATATATATTCGAGTCGGGAACTTACTTGTACGTTCTGCCAATTTATTGGCTGGTTCTTTTTCCTTGGGACCGTTCCTCCAGCCTTTTTGAATGCATCTAAACCCCTACATGTTAATATAACACAATAAATTGCATAAGTAAATAGTAATGTAATAAAAGATGTTAACGGATATAAAAATGAAATATTTCTCACCAGAATAATGGCATTCTCATTACGTGTCCAATTTTAGTGTTCAATGTACTCCCCGCAGGATCTAGATAATAAACAGTGAATGTCCCGGGGACAATAACTAGTAACTCCCAATGTCTATCGCTAGAAGTAAGAAGTTAACAATTAATAACTCAAAATGCAAAATAAAAATGGAATTTTCTTAAGTCCAAATTATAAATAAAGTAAACTTACTTGACATTGAATGGAGCTATTATTATCGTCTTCTTTTGCTGACCAAAAATTGTAAAAGCATCTATACAGTATTGTTGAACATTATCAGGGTCTTTAGCTACCAAACTAATCAATGATGGAATCAAAAATCCCACATGATCAAATGCAAATTGTTTGCAATGATCTTCGACTAGGTAGCTGCAAAACATATAGGCGTATGCATTAATATATAAGAAACCAGATCACCGGATCTTACACAAGGTATATGGATGTATTAACAAGATCTCACCTTATCCATGTCTCTATCATTGATGTATTCAGCCAATCATACATAAACAGATCAATAATATCTTGTATAAATAAAGAGCTATCGTATGATTGACCTGCATAATCTGCATCTAAAGAAATAATTATAGGGCAATGTACATTATGTGCCCGTAGCCAACATGCCATTCCCCTACAAGCAGGACCTAACGGGTATGTTAGGTCAGTTGGAACCCAATCGGGTAATGCGGGAAGTGGAAGTGGAGGCCTAGGTGCTCCTGGTGTCTTCTTTTTAACCTGTACATATAATTTCAGATCAGTTGACATCATATATACACATTAACAGTCTAAATCAATGTAAATTTATCTTACAATTTCAGTCGTGTAGACGACATCTGCTTTGGGCCACAATATCACCCCGCCTTCTGCATCAGCAAGTCTATCAATATCCGGGTGGGGATATGGCAATGTAGCTTCTCTCCAATCAGGTAACACACGTATCGGGCTCACACGAACGTAGCCCTGTGGCATTGGAGTCCCGTGAAACATTGCCCCAGGAAGGGACGGGTAAGCCTGCGCCTCTGCAACAACGTAGTCTTGCATTCTTAAGCGGCATGGCTTCAATGCCTACAAATTTACGTAAAGAATATTATACATATATACATATCATCTTGAAAACATAACAAATTGAAAAGACTAACTACAATGTCATAAACAATACTTACAGCAGACGTGCTAGGCGATGGGTCTCCAGGATTACTCGCAGTCTGTGCATCAGGAGAAGAGTGGGTCGCCATAGGCGTATTGGAAGCCTGAGATGCCTGCCACCGCAGCAATTCTTCCTTGACCTTCTCAGCAACTACATCGTTGATCTTCTTAGCAACTAAATCCTCAACTCTCTTATTCTCCTATACATGGATAAAAGAAACATTAGCTTCTTATTAATGAATTTCCTTTTGCAGTAACATTCTAAAAAAAGAATAGGTTACCTCTTCTTGAGAAAATCCCGCTCTGGGTTTGCGCTGGGATGGCCCAAAGAATGCTTTGATGCCAACACCAGCGCCGGCACCTCTAACACGTCCAGGATGCTCTGGGTTACCCAGAGCAACTGTCAATTCATCCCTTGTGCCCTGAGGGATGAACGTGCCTTGTTTCCTCTGCTCGTGCAGCTCCCGCTAATCACCATAAACAGAAATTGGTAAGTTAACACCACAAATAAGCAATATTCAAACGATTTCTCTAAGAGTTGTATTTTACCATTTTTGCAGCCGCCTCAGCAGTTACAGGCTTCTTTATTTCACCCTTCTTGTTTTGCCTGCCAGCTATCCAGATATCATGGCGAGGCATGGGTGTGGCAGACTCCTGAGTAGGAGCAGACTCCTGAGTAGCCGCAGACTCCGCCTGTAGTCTTTGGCGAACGCTTGCATAGCCTTTTGGACCCATAGTGTGGTCATGCACATTCAGTGCACGCCTTGCTTTTTGTGCGTCACTGATGGCCTAGTTAGTATGCACATTAATGATTTGGTTAGTAGCACTAAATGCTAATCTTGAATAGGTGAATACAATGTATATTAATTAAATTAGGAGTGACACCTAATACCTTGAATTCTTCAGATTTTCTTGAAGCAACAAAATTGTCCCAATCTTCTTTGTCCAAGAAGTTCCATTGTTCAAGGGCTGACTTCTTCTTCTTATCACCCTCTTTTATGTATTCTCTGTTCAGATTTGTCCTATAATTCCTAAGCATCTTTCCAGCGCGTTGCATCACATTTTTACGATGCAACTTCTCATCCAATGCAAACAGATTCTGTAAAATAGAAATGTTATTAACTAGTATCCAAAATAGAATTGCAAATAATAGAATTTGTAATCTACAAAATAGAATTGCAAATAATAATAACTCACGCATAAATCCTTCCATATCAAGTCTTTTTTCCCTTGAGGAACTTTATGCCAATTGTCATACTTAACACCACAATGGCTCCGAGTGGTACACCCAAGATAGTTCACAAAATTATTGCGGTTCACTCCAATTGGATTTCCTCCATTATCAAACTCCACCACCAATTTAGATCCACTACCACTTAGCGCTAATAACTTCTTCAACAGAGTGATGCCCCTTTTCTTGTTAAGTGTCTGGTGTTGCGCATCAAGTTGCTCCAGTGCTTCAGTGGGTACAGGTGCATCAACCTAAAATTTGACAAAAATAAAACACACTAACTTAGCCCAATATAGAAATATAGGATATATGACATAACTAGAAGATAATGAATTTTATAGAAATACAGGATATGTTTTTAGAACTTACATTAGTATCCTCGCCATGCTCGTCATGGACAGCATGCTCATCATGGACTTCATGCTCATCATGGACATCATGCTCATCATGGTCAGCCATATGAAAATGTCATTAAAAAGGCAAACATTTAGCATTTCTATTAACTAGAAAAAGGCAAACATTTAGCATTTGTATTAACTAGAAAAAGGCAAACATTTAGCATTTGTATTAACTAGAAAAAGGCAAACATTTAGCATTTGTATTAACTAGAAAAAGGCAAACATTTAGCATTTGTATAAACATACATGTCTCTAAAATTGTGATCTTTTATCAATTAACAATCCTTCATTGTGATCTCCGCGCACATATAAGTCATCATTAGCTTCAATATTTTGTGGAGTTGGCAACCCAACTGAGAATGGACTGGAGTCATCATACTTATCATAGTACTCTTCTTCATCTATAGGATCTTCAATGAACTGTCGTTCAAAGGGATACATCCAATGCAAGAAAACTGGTCCCAACATTTTCACTTCCCTAGTCAAGTGGACAACAAGATGTACCATGATATCAAAGAACGAAGGAGGGAAATACATCTCAAGCTGACATAGGGTAACAACCACTTCTCTTTGCAAATTATCGAGAGTATCAGGGTCAATAACTTTGCTGCATAGACTGTTGAAAAAGAAACAAAGTCTGGTAATTGCAAACCTTACATGCTTCGACAATATAGATCGAATTGCCACGGGCAATATTTGTTGCATTAGAGTGTGACAATCATGAGATTTAAGACCTATCAACTTCAGATCTTTCATTGATACCAATCTATAGATGTTGGATGAGTAACCATGTGGCACCTTAACATTTACCAAACATTCACAAAAAGTTTTCTTCTCCTTTCTAGACAACGTGTAACAAGCGGGAGGTAAGTATGTTCTTTTATTACCCATTTCACGTAATTCTGTTAATTCTGACCTTATTCCCATTTCACGTAGGTCCAGTCTGGATTTTATCCCATCTTTAGTCTTACCTGGTATATTTAATAGAGTACCAATGATGCTATCACATACATTTTTCTCAACGTGCATTACATCGATACAATGCCTGACTGTCAAAGAACTCCAATAAGGAAGATCCCAAAATATTGACTTCTTCTTGAATGAAGAATTGTCACTCCGTGTGGCCATACTACATTGTGATTTCTTACCAAATTCATTGACAATGTCTTTTACTCTTTCATAAACAACATCCCCTGGTATAGGTTTAGGTGCACTTCGTTCATCATTCCATCCATTGAATGCTTTGCGCTTCCTACGATACGGATGGAATTTTGAAAGAAACCTTCGATGACCAAGATATACAGTCTTGCCGCCATGTTTTAGTCTTATTGAATCAGTGTTTTCTTCACATATAGGACACGCTTTAGCTCCTTTGACACTATATCCAGACAAATTCCCATATGCTGGAAAGTCATTAATAGTGCAAAACAACATAGCGTGCAAACGAAATGTCTCTCTTGCTGAAGCATCATAGGTCATCACACCTTCAGCCCAAAGTTTCTTTAAGTCATCAATCAAAGGTTCAAGATAAACATCGATATCATTTCCGGGTTGTTTAGGACCCGATATCAACAATGACAACATAACGTACTTATTTTTCATACACATCCAGGGAGGAAGATTGTATATAACAAGCATGACTGGCCAAGTGCTATGTTGGCTGCTCAATGTCCCGTACGGATTCATCCCATCTGTACAAAGCCCAAGTCTTAGATTCCTATCTTCTTCACCAAATTTAGGGTATAATAGATCAATCTTCTTCCACTGTGGGGAATCAGACGCATGTCGTAGGATCCCATCATTATTTTTCTTAACATCTACATGCCACCTCAAATTCCTCGCATCTTTCGGATTTGCAAACAAGCGTTGAAACCGTGATATTATAGGTAGATACCACAACACCTTGGCAGGAGAACCAATTTTGGACTCCCCCGAAGTCGTCAATTTATACCGTGACGCACCACATTTTGGACAATCTTTCAAATCTACATAGTCCTTTTGAAATAATACACAATCATTCGGGCATGCGTGTATCTTCTTGGCCTCCATTCCCATTGGGCACAACATTTTCTTTACCTGGTATGTTGAGATTGGAAGCTCGTTTCCTTCAGGAAGCATTTCTTTCAACAAAGTCAACAATGAAGTGAAGCTTTTGTCGCTCCATCTATTGTTAGCTTTCAACTTATACAATCTCAAGACAGCACTAAGCTTCGTAAACTTAGCACAACCTGTGTATAACGGTATCTCAGCATCATGCACAATGTTTGTAAAGATAGGAGGTGGATCGGTGTGCTCTACCCTACAACTATCCAGCATCGCATCAACGATGTCTGCTGGAACTGGTTCGTTCACATTTACGTCATCAGAGGCAATTTCTTCTTCCACCCAAGCACTGCTATCGACATCTACTGGTTTCGATTTTGAAATCTCTCCATGCCAGTGCCATTCTGTATAGCCTTGTACAATCCCGTTGCACATGACATGACTTTTGATTTCCTCACCAGTGTTGACTTTCAAGTTGTTACCGCAATGCCTACATGGACAGTAGAACCTATCTGTAGGTTTTTTCCTATGTTCCTCAGAAAATCTAATAAACTGATCAAGACCAGATATAAACTCTGGGGTGCAACGATTACGAATGGACATCCATGATCTATCCATTCTATGATCAGAGAAAACAAGTATATATTAGGAAACAAGTATATATTAGGAAAAGATTAGGGTATACACTTACATCCTAAGCGTATAATGTGATGTCATTCTTATATATAATAAATGTGTACCACCTATCCCATCCTTGAACACCTAATCTCACTAGTAAGTGTATAATGTATATTTGGTTTTCAAGAAAATTTCGGCAGCATTTCCCCGCTGTTCTCTAAGTACATATGTACTTAGAGAACAAACGGGGAAATGCTACCGAAATTTTCTCAAAAACCCAATACACATTATACACTTACATCCTAAGTGAGATTAGGTGTTCAAGAACAGTCCCAAACTGGGGACTATCCAAGATTTACTCCTAATGAGTCAATCTTGGATGGGTTTCTAGGCCAAAAAATACATTTGATGTCATTCTTATATATAATAAATGTGTACCACCTATCCCATCCTTGAACACCTAATCTCACTAGTAAGTGTATAATGTGTATTTGGTTTTCAAGAAAATTTCGGCAGCATTTCCCCGCTGTTCTCTAAGTACATATTTACTTAGAGAACAAACGGGGAAATGCTACCAAAATTTTCTCGAAAACCCAATACACATTATACACTTACATCCTAAGTGAGATTAGGTGTTCAAGAACAGTCCCAAACCGGGGACTATCCAAGATTTACTCCTAATGAGTCAATCTTGGATGGGTTTCTAGGCCAACAAATACATTTGATGTCATTCTTATATATAATAAATGTGTACCACCTATCCCATCCTTGAACACCTAATCTCACTAGTAAGTGTATAATGTGTATTTGGTTTTCAAGAAAATTTCGGCAGCATTTCCCCGATGTTCTCTAAGTACATATGTACTTAGAGAACAAACGGGGATATGCTACTGAAATATTCTCGAAAACCCAATACACATTATACACTTACATCCTAAGTGAGATTAGGTGTTCAAGAACAGTCCCAAACCGGGGACTATCCAAGATTTACTCCTAATGAGTAAATCTTGGACGGGTTTCTAGGCCAACAAACACAATAATAGATATGACAAATATATGCAAGCAAAAGATTTGTTCATATATGCAAGCACAAATGTATGACAAATATATGCACAAATTAGAAGTTCATAACCCTCATAACCCCCCATCTTAGGATGATGAAGGTCCACCTTTGCAGTCCTTGGCTACCATATGAGCCAATGAACAAGGAAGTTGGTCGTTTGTCCCAGGATTAACATTGTGAAATTTGAGTTGAAGAACATGAACAAATTTGAGTTGAAGGTCCATCTTTGAGGTCGGTCATCTAGGTTCACCCACAATACAACTTATCAGAAGAACATGAACAACTTTCAGGGCAAGGTCAAAGCAAAAATCAGAATGATGATGACATTGATGAATTTTTTGTTGGTTGAGATTGAGAAATTCATGCCCAACTATAATATATTTCACTCATATTTTAAGCCCTTTTTAGTTAGAGGGATAGGGCTGAACGTATATGACCACATTATGACTTTATAGAGGTTCAAGTAAAATTAAGTATTGATTGAGATCTTGATAATAATGTTCTATCTGATCTTGAAGATTTTTGGATGGATAAAAAAGATATTATATATGAGGGTATGAAATTTCCATCCTTGAGGTGCTTATATAGGTGAATAAGTGGATTTTAATATTGATACTTTGTGACATAATAGTTATGTCTTGATTTGGTGAAATTCGGAGTAGTAATACTAATTTAGTTTGATTATTTACGAAATTAGACATATATGATTGTGTTCAATACATTATGCGCGTCTTGCATCTTAAAAAATATATTTAATAATGTTGTAGGGATGATTCTACGTTGAGGCGACTTTCAGGACTTGTAAAATCTAATTACAAACAGATTAAACGGTGTTTTCCTTTTTGTTTGGGAGAACAAATAGATAGGTACTCGTAGAGAGAGTGTTTATTTATGTTTAGGATATGTTTCTTGGGTTTCCTTTTTGGTATAGGAAAGTGACCCATCAGTTTCTAATAGTTAATGTTTTAATTAGATTTGCGTTTTGAGCATCCTTGTATCTCACAATCCGACATAGGAAAAGACGACCTGGCAGTTTGGTAGGGGAGGGGGTTCTCTCAATCACAATCAAATATGATTGAAAAATTAAACCGTTCTCCTTTGAAAAATTACAAGCAAATATAAATGACAAAATGAACCAAATTGCAATAAAAAACAACAACATGTTGAATATGATTGAAGCAAAAATGAGCTGTGTAACTAGGTATAAAAACTCATAACCAAATGATTGACCAACAACTCAGAAACCAATCTGACCTTATAAAGAACACACATTGAAGGATCCTATAACAGAGTAAAATCGAACCTGTAAGTAGCAAGCTCGTGGAGGAAGAAGAGGAGTAGCTCTGTCGGTAGCGAGCTCCGTTAAGGAAGAAGAGCAGTGGAGGCGGCGACGTTGAGCAGTGGAGGCGGCGGTGTAGGCAGTGGAGGCGGCAGCGGCGTAGGGCAGTGGCAGCAGCGGCGGAGACGCGGGGGTCGTCAGGCGGAGATGCGGCGGCGGAGAGGCAGTGGCAGTAGTGGCAGAGACGTCGGCGGAGAGCAGCGGCGGAGAGCGAGCGGCGGAGAGCAACAGCGGAGAGCGAGTGGCAGAGAGCAGCAGCTGGAGTCGTCGGGCAGAGAGCGAGCGGCGAGCAGCAGGATGAAACAGGAAGAAAGGGGGAAGAGCTGGGTGATCGGGTCTATTAATTTGGTAATCAGCATCGGTTATTTAGAAAACCGACGCATCTAACGCTTTAGCGTCGGTTGTCTGTAAAAAACCGACGCCCGTTTAGAAAACCTGTACCCTAAATTTTTTGGCGGGAACCATAATCAGCATCGGTTATCTGGCACAACCGACGCTGAAAGTGGGACATTTTTGCACAAATTTTCATTTTAAATAGGCGTCGGTGAATACCTATAAAACCGACGCTAAAGATGACCTAAAATGTTTTTGCTCGAAATTTGGATTTCGCGGGTGCTTTTAGGCGTCGGTTTTTTATAAACAGCCGACGCTGAATATAAAGCGGTACCCGTGTCTGGATGGTCTTCAAATATAGATGTCGATTTGTATAAATAACCGACGTCTAATAGTATCGGCGTCGGTTTCCGTAAACAACCGACGCCCAAAAAAGCGACACTGAATGCTATTTCGAAGGTTCATTAACGACTTTAGTTCTATAGCCTTACCTTTGACCAAGTTGACCCGGAAAGATGTCCCTTTTTCTTGGAGTGATAAGTGTCAACAGTCTTTCCAGTTGTTGAAAGAGGGGTTGACAAGTGCACCTGTGCTTGTGCTACCTGAACAAGGAAAAGGATATGTAGTCTTCTGTGATGCTTTCAAGAATGGGCTTGGATGTGTGTTGATGCAAGATAAACAAGTGATTTCTTTTGCTTCCCGACAGCTTAAGAAACACGAGGAGAATTATCTGACACACGATCTGGAGTTAGCTATCGTGGTTCATGCCTTGAAGATCTGGAGACATTATCTCTACGGAGAGACATTCCAGATTTTCATAGACCACAAGAACCTTAAGTATATCTTCTCTCAGCACGAGCTTAACATGAGGCAACGTCGTTGGATGGAGTTAATCAAGGACTATGATTGTACAATTGATTACCATCCGGGCAAGGCCAATGTTGTTGCAGATGCCTTGAGTAGGAAATCAGCAACATCAACCATGGATAGAGCACAACTAAACTCTTTAGTATGCTCTAAGAGAGATATGCTTATCTCTTTAAGGCAAGACAATGTACAGTTGAAAGTGTCATTGTTAGCCGGGTTGTTGGCTGAGATGCATATTAAACCTACCCTTAGAGAGCAGATTAAGGAAGCACAACAAGGTGATGTTGCAATTCAGCAGATTAGATCGGAGTATGGTAATGAGAAGCGAGATGGTTTCCATGACTCAGATGATTATGTAGCTTGTTATAATGAAAGAATGATAGTACCGAATGTGGATAACTTGAGGAAGTTAGTCCTGGAAGAAGCTCATTCTTCCATGTATGCTATGCATCCAGGGAGCACCAAGATGTATCGGAATTTGAAAGATCTGTATTGGTGGCCTGGAATGAAGAAAGATGTTGCAGAGTTTGTTCTGAGGTGTCCTGTGTGTCAGCAAGTTAAAGCTGAACACCAGAAACCTGCAGGGACAATGCAACCTTTACCCATACCACAGTGGAAGTGGGACCATGTGACCATGGACTTTGTTGTTGGCCTACCCAGGACAAGCAAAGGACATGATTCCATATGGGTAGTTGTTGATAGGTTGACTAAGACAGCGCATTTCTTACCTGTCAAAACAACCTATTCTGCTGAAAGGTTATCACAGTTGTATGTGCAAGAGATAGTGTGTTTGCACGGAGTTCCTGTCACTATAGTTTCTGACAGAGGTCCCCAGTTTACAAGTCATTTTTGGGAACAGTTACACAGAGCCTTAGGCACCAAGCTAAGGTTTAGTACAACCTTTCATCCACAGACTGATGGACAGTCAGAAAGGACCATACAAACCTTAGAAGACCTGTTGAGAGCATGTGCTCTCCAGTTTACCGAAAGTTGGGATCTACACCTAAGCTTGATAGAATTTGCCTATAATAATAGCTATCAGCATAGCATTGATATGGCACCTTATGAAGCCTTGTATGGTAGACGTTGTAGATCACCTCTGTGTTGGTTCGAGACTGGTGAACATCAGTTGTTAGGTCCTGATCTTGTGCAGCAGACTACAGAGAAGATTAAAGTAATACAACAACAGGTTAAGACTGCACAGGATAGACAGAAATCTTATGCTGACAAATGTCATAGACCCTTAGAGTTCCAGGTTGGAGACAGAGTGTATCTCAAAGTCTCACCTTGGAAAGGAGTCCTTCGTTTTGGGAGGAAAGGGAAGTTAACTCCTAGATTTATGGGACCTTATCCAATCATTGAATGGATTGGAAAGGTAGCATATAGACTAGAGCTGCCACCAGAGTTACAGAGGTTACACCCTGTGTTTCACATTTCTATGTTGAAGAAATGTCACCCTGACACTGAGTCAATTCTGCAACCTATGGAGGTAGAATTGAATGACGATATATCTTATGAGGAGGGACCAGTGTCAATCCTTGATAACAGAATTAAAAAGTTGAAAAAGAAAGATATAAGTCTTGTGAAAGTCCTCTGGAACCACCGTGGTGTTGAAGAAGCCACTTGGGAACTAGAGGATGAGATGACGAGAAAGTATCCTGCCCTTTTCTCTTAATATGTCTTATCGATTTCGGGGACGAAATCCTTGTAAGGGGTGGATAATTTGTAACATCCCTGACCTGGGTTATGAGTTAACCCTAGGTGTTTTGCCTAAATATGTAATTAAATCCCTGTGATTAACTTTGAGCATGTAATTAAGTTTCTCAAAAACATATATTTTAGATTTTGCTCCTTTTTATATAAAGTTGTAGCATTGTTTTGTTATGCAGGGACCTATGTGCAATTTACCCAATTAGAAGGGTTAACTTACAATTTGCACATGTTGAAATGTTCCTCTGATGTTGAGACATCATGAGAATCATTTTGGTAAAGTTGGAGGGATTTCCCAAGCTTGGGCACCAAGGTGCAGCTGTGGAAGCAATCCCGGTGCTTGAAACCCTAATTTGGAGTAAAATGCAATTTACCCAAATTTAGGGATGCAATTTGTAAAATACATCATCTAATGTATCTTTTAAGACTCTTATCATCATTTAGAGAATAAATGATGAAAGGTCACTTCAATTGATTAATCAAGTTATGAAAAACACCTTTGTGATTGAATAATCAGGGTGTATGTACTATAGCCCTTTTTATGTGTGTGCTTTAGTAATAGGTTGATCTTCTTTCCCCTCATTTCTTGGCCCTATAAGAAAATTTGTCCTTAGAATTAAGAAGAGAGGACGAGCAAAGAAGGATGGAGGGACTTAGTTGAAATTATGGAAAACTCATGAGCTAATGTTGAAAATCCCACCCCAAGTATATATACCCTCAACTTCACTTAGCAAGGAACCTCTCCCTTCATTCCTTTCACTGTTCCTTTCAACCAAACCAACTAAGGAGAGCTTGGAGCTCAGGAGGACGACCAAAGGTGTGCAAGGTAGGTTTGGATCCCTCCTTTTGCCTAATTTCATGGTTAGAACTCGAATTCAAGGCCAAATTGATGACTAGCTCCCTTAACTCTACCTTTCTAGCCATCTTTTCTCAACTTTCCTTGGAAGGATCACCTTGTCCGACCTGTGGAAGCTCAAGGACGCCATTAAAGCTTGGAGCTCGAAAGCTTGGAGCTCAAAAAGCAAGCTTTAGGCGGGTTTTATAACTCTAAACCCATGCTTTGTTATATACATCTTGTTCATGCTTTTAGATGATAGTTCTTCTTCTTCTCTACTTTCCTTTGCTACCTTGCAAGAAAATCCGTGAGAAATCCTTGCTGTTCTTGAGATAGGAGATGAAGATGTTATTTCCAAAGTTAATCCACTACTTTTTACTTTACCAAACGGTCTCCACAAATTGCTCGCTCGGTCTCAAGACCGTGTGGTGAGCAAACGGTCTCAGGACCGTGTAAGGGAAAACGGTCTTCAAGACCGTTTAGCCGCATTGACCGAGCATGGACCGCATAATATTTCTGTTCTTAATTATGTAGGCTAATCACCCACAAAATTTGAGATGATAACTCCAAAGGAATCGTGAGATATGGACTTTTTTTAATCAACAACTTTAATTGAATTTACTCCTGATTTCCAATCTGTTGAAATCGCCCTTTTGGGAAAACGGTCTCAAAACCGTGTAAGAACGTTGACCAAGCGTTGACCATATGAGATTACTGTTCAAATTAATGTTGATTAACAACTCACCAAATTTGATGGACTAATTCCAAACGAGCTAAGAGTTGAAGGGTGATTACTAGGGCAAACCCTAATTGAAATTAGTACTGAAATCTCAATGGATAACTTAGTGTTTTTGGGGTTGATTGACCTAAACGGTCTCAAGACCGTTTGGGGATCAACCAAACGGTCTCAAGACCGTGTGGGGGATCACCCAAGACCGTATGGAGGTCTGGGGTCAAGTATAGTTGACCAATTGAAGGTACAAACATACCAAATTGCATTGCAATTAAGTATTGATATGATCATCAACTCAATGGATCCAACCTTGAAGAATTTTAACTAGAATCCAAACGTTGGATGGGAAAACGGTCTCAAGACCGTTTGGAACTCATCCAAACGGTCTCAAGACCGTGTGGTGACAACCCAAGACCGTTTGGAGGTCTAGGGTTAAGGTAATTTGATCAATTGAGAGCCCAATTGCAATAGGTTATCAAATTAATTAAAATACTGATTTGAGACTCAATCAAGGTTCAACCCCTATCAAATCACATTATATTTTGATGAAATCTTGGGAAAACGGTCTCAATACCATGTGGAGTTCATCCACACAATCTCAAGACCGTTTGGGCCAAGTTTGGGCCCAATTGGAGCTCAATTGAAGGGTTCAACCTTGTGTTGATTCACATTGTTGAGTGTTGATGGTTGAACGTTGATGGACCTTAATTGAACCAACTTCAACCCTAATTGGATAACAATTGAGGGTCATTTGAGTGACCAATTGGTTAAGGATAACCCTAATTGTCTCAATTGGTAAGTGGTTAGCAATCTTGAGACCAATGGATGGCTTCAACATAGGAACCCTAATCGAATTTTACCCTTTGGATCACCTTGGAAGAGGGCACTCGACCTCAAGACCGTGTGAGGTCTCTCGACCTCAAGACCGTGTGAGGTCTCTCGACCTCAAGACCGTGTGAGGTCTCTCGACCTCAAGACCGTGTGAGGTCTCTCGACCTCAAGACCGAATGAGGTCTCTCGACCTCAAGAGCCAATAAGGGTAAACGATCTTGAATGTTATACGGTCTTGAAGTCAACCCAAGCTCAAACGGTCTACAAATCTTAAACGGTTTGCAACCTTATACGATCTCAAGATCGTATAAAGGTTGAAGGTGTGAAACCTAACAAAGACTTTTGAGGATAAGTCTGCCTTATGCCTTGAAGGCTTAATTAGTTTGATGATTGTTCAAACTAAATCCTAATGATACCAAGAGACATTAAGGGTCCAGTGATTAGTAAATTAACCCATGATCATGATCATTGTGTAATTTACCATAATACTCTTGAAAGGTTCAAATTGAGTGAAACCTTGTTCTAATCAAACCCTAATCACTCAACAGTGGTGATTTGGTCTATGTTAATCAAAGTGGACTTCACCCAACCTGATCTAGAGTGGTGCTATCACCATCTACTAGTATGAGGAGAGAGAAAGTACCTTAGAGAGAGAGAAAGTACCTTAAGAGAGAGAAAGTACCCTCATATGATGGAAAGCCAAGTAAGAAACCTTCAATACACATGAATGAGCATGATTAGGGTATGATCCACCTATGTGAGATCATGGAAACCCTAATTATGATATATGATGAATCTTAAGCCAATCTGAGAGCATCAATAATGATGTTCCTCATATATGATGATGTTATGAGTTCAATTCACCATGTGATTTGAATAGTAAACCCTAATTCAAGGGTAATGATATGTGATGTGAATAGTAAACCCTAATTCAAAGGTGATGACATGTTTTATGAGTATTAAACTCTATTTGATAAGAATCAAAGAACTTAGCTCTTATGACAAGAATGGAAAGTATAATCATTGCTTTGAATTACCTTTACTAGTTGAATTAACCATGCAGGTTCTGATATGGAGGTGATCATATCCAGGTATGGATGATGATACTATATTCATTAAAGGCATATTGATAGCTTTATGAATAAGTAAAGTATCTTGATGCCTTGTCAGTGGCATTCTATGATAATAATGGGCTGTGAGAGCCACGAATACCATCAAGGTCATGCTTTAGAGATGACTTGTGATGAGTATAATGAGAAATGATGATTGATGTGAGTTAGGCTTGTTACATTTAGTATTCTCCTTTTATAGCTGTTATGCTACTGTTATTGTTTGAAGAACAATGTGTGATGTTAAATGAATACTAAATGTACCTAACTAATCAAGTATAACGTAGAGCCCTGATCATAGACCCATCATTGTCAGAGATCAAGTGATGGTGAAACATGTTTTCCTAAGGGAACTCCTGGATCACATACTATTGAGTATGTGGGGTACATGGATGTGTAGAACCTTACATCCTAGTGTAGGGATTTGATGTAGATATGTAATCTGTCAATCCTTCACTACTTTTCCATACCGTATCAGTAGTAGGTAATCATGAAACCTCCTGATGACGAAGAAAACATAGATATCTGTATCAGTGGCGATAAACATGAAATATCCTGATGACGAAGAGAGTATAGAACGCCACTGTAACTCTAAAATAGCGAAGGACCAGATTACCCTGGTGAGCTATAATAGTAGAGACACAAGATGTCCTACAAGTGATCCTCTTACTGACTGAGGAAGGTGAAGGTCATGAGAATCCGGCTCTTTCAATGACCTAGTATGATACTAAGGCACTTAACAGTGATTAGTTGGGGTATGAGTGGTAAACCTCATCTCCACAGGGCATAATAATAAGACTGTTTGAAAAACATAATCTACAAGCGTAATATACCTGTTAAAGGTAACTATGAGCTAATTAATTGATGTTACATTGAATAATGCATATGTTCTTTATGCTTGATGAATGTTGAGCTCTTGTATACAACTGTATCTGCTATTGAATAATTTGTAAGCTTTTACTACTTAAGTTATTCTTTGATGTTATAATAAAGCTTCTGGCAGAGAGTTATAACTCTCGCTGGGACAATTATGTACAATTGTCTCACCCCGTAGACTTCAACTTTTTAGGTGGACGTCGAGGTCGGAGGAACAGGTCTACAGGTGACCAGTCCCAGCAACAGCAGTACCAGGAGCAGCAGTAAATCTTAGATGGAGATTTAGCCTGCCATGTGGTGTGATTAGAGTCAATCCTATGTGTCCTCTGTACTCTCAGGTCTTGGAGTCTTTTGTTATGAGTACTTGAGATTTTGTATCTTGATGTATATAATTACTCAAGAAGTAATTATCATGAGATGTAAACAGTTTATCTCTTGTTATGAAAGAAACTTTTAAGGATTCAAGCTCTTGTCTCGAAAAGTTTTAATTTCCCGTGATTTTTGTCTTCCGCTGTTTATTGAATCGCTTCCGCTAAGTTTAAATCGTGATTATATCGTGGTTTGGAGATCAGAGCCCACAATTTGCCCTCAAATGGTCTTGAGACCGTTTGAGCCATTCATCATAGAAATCAACTCAATCTATTTAGGGTTTCAACCAATCAAATCTGATTAGGGTTTGTAATCAATGGATCATCCATTATTAAATCCATTGTAATTAGATCAATTTGAACCATTGGATATTCATTCATCCACATCAAAAATTGACCCCAAATGGTCTTGAGACCGTTTAACCTCAAACGGTCTTGAGACCGTTTGTCGTCAAACGGTCTTGAGACCGTTTGATCACCAAACGGTCTTGAGACTGTTTGGTCATTAAAGTTGAAGACCGTTTGCTCATGATTTTTTATTGAGGTGTGTGATAATATGACATCATAATCTTCAAGATACAAACCTTCAAAATTTTCTGTGATCTTTGTGGTGATTTCAGCAATTAATCAAAAGGAAATTCGGGAATGAAAAAGGAATCAACATATGATGAAGAAATGGAATCAATAATAACATTTAAGGGTTCAATTTATATAACCCACCTTCAAAGTTGAATCCAAGCTTCAAGATCCATGTCTTCAATGGTTAATGAATCTTTCTCAACTGTCCAAGGTCCGTTCTCAAGTCTTTGGATGCAAAGGATGATCAAGGTTGAAGATTGAATGGAGAAAAGGAGAAAATAAGAATTGAATTTCGATTTCGACTATTAAATCAAGGTTGAAGATGACTATGGAGATTACCTACAGGTTGGGGTATGTCCTCCTGTTGCTCCTAAGCTCCCTTGTGCTCGTCCAAAGCAAGAAAATAAAAAAGAGTTGAAAAATCCTTTCATGTGGATGGAAAATGGGGTATATGTAAGGGAATTTCAAGAGAGAGAGAAGTGTTATAAAAATCCTTCAATTCCCAAAATTGGTGCCACTTATCCCCCTCACTTCCTTGCATACAAAGCCATCATCCTTCCCTTCAAAATCCTCTTCTTTATCCATGAATTAAAAGAAAACAAATTAAGCACCTTAATCAATATAATAATAATATCAAAAAATGAGTGGATATTACTTTTTCTTTAACTAATGTGAGTGGGCTCTCCACTCACTTTGGATACTTCGGTGCCATTGAAAGGCACAAGGACGTCCATACTTATATAAATTCAACCATCACATTTTTTGTTGAAGGGCACTTCCATTAATATATTTATTTTTGCATTAAATTGAATTAGGGTTTCAATTATGCTTAAATCTTTATTATTTTAATATCAAGATTCTCTCTCCCCCAAAGAGATTCAAATGAGATGCCCTACTGATTTTCTTGTCTCTAATTGATACCAAGAAACACTAGGGACTCTTAAAAGTGGTATTTTTCATATTGAACCCTAGGTTTTGGGTAAATTGCACATTACATCAAAACTAATTTTTTAATGCATAAACATTGCTTAATAAGCTCTTTCTTGGTGCTCAGGCTTGTGGTAGCCATACCTATGCATCATTTTCATTCTTATGATGCTTCAACACTTGAGGAACATTTTATCATGTAACATTTGCAAGTTAACCCCTCAACTTGGTTAATTTGTACTTTAGTCCAAAACGGGCAAAACATTGTTTTCAACATTATTCAAAAAGGACTAAAATTGAAACATAAGTTCCTCTTGAGACTTAATTACTTTTTAAAAGATAAGAGAAAACATGTAATTATCTTTCTTAGACAAAACATCTAGGGTTTAAGCATAACCCATGTTAGGGATGTTACAAATTATCCACCCCTAACATGGATTTCGTCCCTGAAATCATCAAGAGAAAAGAGAAGGGTACTTCCTCCTCATCTCTTCCTCTAGTTCCCACGTAGCTTCTTCAATGCCACGGTGATTGCAGAGAACTTTCATAAGACATATGTCTTTCTTTTTCATCTTTTTAATTCTTTTATCAAGGATCATCACAGGTCCTTCAACATATGATATATCATCATTTAATTCTACCTCCACAGGTTGCAAAACTAACTCTATGTCAGGATGACACTTTCTCAGCATGGAGATATGGAACACTGGATGCAATTTATGCAGCTCAGGTGGCAATTCCAGCTTATAGGCTACCTTTCCAATCCATTCAATGATTGGATAAGGCCCCATAAATCTAGGAGATAACTTTCCCTTCTTTCCAAATCTAAGGACACCTTTCCAAGGTGAGACCTTGAGATATACTCTGTCTCCAACTTGGAATTCTAAAGGTCTTCACCGTTTGTCAGCATACGACTTCTGTCTATTCTGTGCAGTCTTTAATTATTGTTGTATTACTTTAATCTTCTCAGTTGTCTGCTGCACAAGCTCAGGACCCAAAAGTTGATATTCTCCTGTTTCATACCAACATAAAGGAGATCTACAATGTCCACCATATAATGCTTCATATGGTGCCATATCAATATTGTGCTGATAGCTATTATTGTAAGAAAATTCTATCAAGCTCAGGTGTAGATCCCAACTTCCTACAAACTGAAGGACACATGCCCTAAGCAAATCCTCTAAGGTTTGTATGGTACTCTCAGATTGTCCATCTGTCTGTGGGTGAAAGGCAGTACTAAACCTTAACTGCATACCCAAAGCTTTATGGATTCGCTCCCAAAAATGACTCGTGAACTGGGGACCTCTATCAGAAACAATAGTAGCTGGAACACCGTGCAACTGCACTATCTCATCTATATATATGTGTGCAAGCTTCACAACAGTGTAGGTTGTTTTGACAGGAAAGGAAATGTGTTATCTTAGTCAACCTATCAACTATCACCCATATGGAATCATGACCTTTGGTTGTTCTGGGCAAATCAACCACAAAGTCCATGGTCACATGATCCCATTTCCACTGCGGTATAGGCAAATGTTGCATTGTTCATGGGGGTTTTGATGTTCAGCTTTAACCTGCTGACACACCAGACACCGCATAACAAACTCAGCTACATCCTTCTTCAGACCTGGCCACCAATACATATATCCTTCAAGTTACGATACATTTTGGTGCTCCCTGGATGCATTGCATACATCGAAGAATGAGATTCCTCCAAGACTAACTTTCTTAAGTCATTGGCATCAGGTACTACCATCCTACCATGGTAACACACTACCTGATCCTCTGACTCAGGAAAGCCATCCCGTTTCTCACTACCATTCTCTGACCTGATCTGATGAACCACAATATCAGCTTGTTGTGCTTCTTTAATCTACTTTCTCAGAGTAGGTTTCACTTGCATCTCAGCTAAGAGCCCGACTAACAACGATACCTTAAGTTGTATATTGTTTTGCCTCAAGGATATAAGCATATTTCTTTTAAAGCACACTAAGGAGTTCAACTGTGCTTTATCTAAGGCTGGTGATGATGATTTCCTACTTAGTGCATCAGCCACTACATTAGCCTTCCCTGGATGATAATCAATTGTACAATCATAGTCCTTGATTAAATCCATCCAGCGGTGTTGTCTCATATTCAACTCATGTTGTGAAAAGATATATTTTAGATTCTTATGGTCTGTGAAAATCTAGAATGTTTCTCCATAGAGATAATGTCTCCAGATATTCAAATCATGAACCACAACAGCTAGCTCTAGATCATGTGTCGGATAATTCTCCTTGTGTTTCTTAAGTTGTTGAGAGGAAAAAGAAATCATTTGATTATCCTGCATCAACACACATCCTAGACCATTCTTAGATGCATCACAAAAAACTATGTACCCCTTCCCTTGCTCAGGTAACACCAACACATGTGCACTTGTTAACCTTTCTTTCAATAGCTGGAAAGAATGTTGACACTTGTCATTCCAGACAAAAGGAACCTCATTCCTGGTCAACTTGGTTAGGGGTAAAGATATAGAATTGAAGTTCTTAATGAACCTCCTATAATAGCATGCCAGTCCTAGGAAACTGTGTATCTCCGTTGGTTTCTTTGGCTGTTCCCATTGCAGGACAGATTCTACCTTCTTAGGATCAACACGGATACCTGTGACAGATATTATGTGTCCTAGAAAAGAAACTTCTGGTAACCAGAACTCACATTTGCTAAACTTAGCATACAACTTATGCTCTCTTAGCAAAGTTAAATCCTGATGGAGGTGCTGCTCATGCTGTTGAGCATCTCTACTGTATATCAAGATGTCATCTATGAAGACTACTATAAACTGGCCAAGAAAAGGCCGGAAGATTCTATTCATGAGTTCCATGAATGCAGTTGGTGCATTAGTTAGTCCAAACGACATAACTATGAACTCATAGTGACCATACCTTGTCCTAAAGGCAGACTTAGGTATGTCACTATCCTTGATACACAACTGATGATATCCCGACCTCAGATCTATCTCAGAGAAGATAGTTGCACCACACAACTGATCAAACAGGTCATCGATCCTTGGCAGAGGATACTTGTTCTTTATGGTTACTTTATTCAACTGTCTGTAATCAATGCATAACCACATCGATCCGTCCTTCTTCTTAACAAAGAGAACCGGAGCACCCCATGGTGAAGTACTCGGTCGGATAAAACCTTTCTCAAGCAACTCCTGCAGCTGTTTCTTGAGCTCTGCCATCTCAGCAGGTGCCATTCTATACAGTGTTTGTGCTATTGGTTGTGTGCCCAAGATTAGATTAATCTCAAAATCAATCTCTCAGGGTGGAGGAACACCTAGAAGTTCCTCAGGGAACACATCTTCAAACTCCCTAACTATCAGAACTTCAGAAAGATTAGGGCTCTCAATTATGGTATCTACCACATGCGCCAAGAATGCAAAGCATCCTTGTCTCATCAGCTTCTCAGCTACCATAGCTAACACAAGACATGTTGGAAGAATCTTTCTATCTCCCTAAAAGATCCATGTGTCATCGTCATATGCAAACACAGCTTGCTTGGAATCACAATCCAAGACAACCCTCTACTTATCTAGGGTGTCCATCCCAAGGATTATATTGAACCCATGAATCTCAAGTGGTATAAGATCTACCTGAATGTAATGTTCAGAAAGGAAAAGAATGCAGGAAGAACACACCTCCTGTAGCACTACAGATCCCAACAAAGGGGTTTATAACAACAGACTATTCTCTCTATGACTAACAGTCATATTGCAGTCAAGGATCACTTCTCTAGTGATAAAGGAATGTGTAGCACCCATATCAATCAAAACAGATACGAAGCAGGATGAAGACAAATCATAATGAAATTGTTCCATCTGACCTGTCACCACTCGAGGGTTGACTACTGCTTCGAGTTGATTCATCGCATAGAATCTCGTCGTTGCTTGCTATTGACCTTGTGCTCGGTTGTTGGGTGCCGACGAACCAGCTTGGGACGCTTGTCCACGTCCTCTAGTGCCGCTAAAAATTTGTCACCTCTAAGAGCCTTACTAACTCTGCCTCAGAGGTTGAGTCACACTTACATCTCTACCTTGACAATCTTTCATCAAATGCCCCATCTTTCCGCATATAAAACAACCTCTAGTCTCCCTCTGTGGCCTGGGTGGTCCTATTACTGATACTGAGGCTGAGCTATGGGCTCCCTCTGGTGGTAAACTAAGGCCTCTACCCCTACTTGACGTCCATTGTGTCTGGGTATTGAATCTTGGTGGTGCTAATGGTGCAGAAAATCTCAATTTCTTAAAACCTTCAGACCTCTGTCCTTGAAACTGAGTATACACCTTCTTACTCTTAGTTTGACGCTTCTCAATCACTAGCCTTTCCATCTGTCTCACAGACTCCACAAAGGTGGCGAACCTCTCCTTGTTCTCTAAGGCAGACATAGGAGTGGTCAAATCAGCATTCAATCCCTTCTTAAAATGCTGGATTCTCTCTTGATCAGTAGCTTCCATATGCGGACAGAACTGCAAAAGCTCCATGAACTTAGCTTCATACCCGCCAATGTTCATTGGTCCTTGCCTTAACATCTCAAACTGAGAGATTTTCTCATCTAGATACGTCTTGGGAAAGTATCTATTGACGAATTCTCATAGGAATTCTCCCCATCTGATTTCAACACCTGGCCTCTTGCCCTCTTCTATTGTCCACCAGTGGCCAACACTCCCTTTTAGAAGGTACACTGCATGCCTCACCTTCTCTACTTCGGGGATATTGAGAATTCTAAAAGCCTTCTCCATCTCAGTCAACCACATATCTACGTCTACTGGGTCAGCTGTACCAGTATAATATGTGGCTCCTACCCAGCGAAGCCGTTCAAAAGTCTTGCTGCCCCCTGTCCTTCATTATGGGTTGGTGCCCTAGGTGCATGTGGTGGCATCCTATCCACCATATGCATCATGGTCACCATGAAAGGAAATAAAGAACATGTATAACATTTATCCATCTAGGATATACTAAGTAAGGTAACATCAACCAATGATTCTCATATTTCAACCTTAAGCAAATACGCTACACAGCTGATTACATTTTACAATCATACTTAAGCCCTGAGGAGATGAGTTATACCACTCATACTCCAACCGACCATTGCGAAATCGAAATCGGTACCATACATAGTTCAAGGAAGAGCCGGATTCCCATGACCTCATCCTCCTCAGTCAGTGTGAGGACAAAATGCATGAGATCTTGTGTCTCTGCTAAATAGCTTTCCAGGGTATACTGGCAACTTCGCTATAGAGTTACAGTGGTGGTTGTATTCTCTTCACAATCGAGAGATTTCATGTTTATCTCACATCGATCCAGCATTAACATTATCGGGAGATTCGTGATACATCCATCCTGACATCAGGAGATTAGTGATACATCCATCCCGACATATATAATGAAGGATTGAGAGATTTAATGTTTATCTGACATCAATTCATGCCCATAACCCCCACATACTCAACAGTATGCCCTCCAGGAGATCATGTAGGAAAACCTATTTCACCATCAGCAACTACTGACGATGATGGATCTATGGCCAGGGCTCTACATGATAAGATTTCACTTGATTAATTAAGTACATTATCAAATATGGGTATTCAAACCCTTAGTTCATTAAAGAACACTTGTTACCACTCATTAGGTAAATAACACCTTCAGGTCATCTGATCAAGGTAAACATGATACTAGCTACACAAGCATCTCACATGGCACTCAAGCCCATTTAATTTCTTGTTACCTATTACTAGGCAACAAAACATATTATGGCTCCCAAGGTCCATAAAACAATTTCAATAATAAAACATCATAGCTCATATCTGGATATGTCCAACATCTCATGATACCTGCATGGTTAGTACACATAATAACAGTTATATCAATTACATATCAACACCATGCAATGTAATTGTAGCATCACTATTCCCTTATTAGGGTTAGGGTTTCCAAATTCATGTCAATTAAGGATACTCATCCTATTACCCAAAAATTAGGGTTATGGTTATCATTATATTGCCCAAGATTAGGGTTTCATGCACCATAACCCAAAATTAGGGTTTCACATACCTTCACCCTATATTAGGGTTAGGGTGTCATATAGCATTACATAGCATCACCCTGGATTAGAGTTTTACATCTCATTAATGCATTAGGGTTTCACATGACATCACCCTAGTTTAGGGTTTCACATCACATCACTGCATTAGGGTTTCTCATCTTTCACGATTAGGGTTTCATGATCACATTGTCTAAGATCAATACCCCAATTCAAGATTCCATGCATCTTGGAGAATGCATTGATATTATAATTAATATCCAAAACCTAACACATTGTTCCATATGTTTAGAATTACATAATACCTTCATAAGTATCCAATTAAACTTGTGTATTGTACTTTCCCTTATTGATTAGGGTTTCCATTCTCCATTGATTAGGGATTTATGGTTACCTCACTAATCCAAACCCTAAATCAGTGCTTCCACATATCTTGGAGCACATAGCATTATCTATGTATTAAATCCTACTTATCATTATTCCATGTACTAGGAACACACATCACCATCATACATTATTCATTTGAGTTATAGTGCATTGAATTAATTACTTTCATAAGCATCAATCGATAAGCACTCCAATTATACTAATCACCTAGGTACTTTAGAGGTATTCCCATTGAAGTCATCTTTGATAAACTCTTCAACCATTTATGGGGCTATTAGTACTTACATGGATTGAATCAATTAGACCTTCAAATAGTATTGAACCAATCGACCCTTGAAATGGTCTTGGATCAATTGACCCTTCAAACAGTCTTGGACCAATTGACCCTTCAAACGGTCTTGGACCAATTGACCCTTCAAATGGTCTTGAAGACCGTTAGACTTTAAACGATCTTAGTTCAATTGAATCTCTAAATGGTCTTGAATATTTTGTACCTCCAAACGGTCTTGAGGTGCTTGACCTCCAAATAATCTTGATCTCAAAATCCCTAAATGGTCTTAAGACTGTTAGACCTTAAACGGTCTTGATCTCAATTCTTCAAACGGTCTTGCCCTAATTCCTTCAATCGGTTTTGAAACCATTTGATTTAAATATTATTAAACCCTAAATGGTTTGATACCGTTTAGTCCTCAAATGGTTTGAAGACCATTTGGTCAATTCAGCAATGAAACCAATTGAAATTAAATTAGGGTTTTAACTTCAATCGATCTTGGGTTTGTAATCAAGAAACCATCAAATGTTGATACCTTTGGGACTAGATTAATTATAAACATTAGATATCCATCCAAATGTGGCACCACTTGACCTTGAACGGTCTTTGAGACCATTTGGTCTCAAACGGTATTGAGACCGTTTTCCCTCAAATGTTCTTGAGACTGTTTGAGCCATTCATCATAGAAATCAACTCAATCAATTTAGGGTTTCAACCAGTCAATCTGATTAGGGTTTGTAATCAATGGATCATACATTATTAAATCCATTGTAATTAGATCAATTTGAACCATTGGATCTTCATTCATCCACATCAGCAATTGGCCCCAAATGGTCTTGAGACCGTTTGATCACCAAACGGTCTTGAGACCGTTTGGTCATTAAAGTTGAAGACCATTTGCTCATGATTTTTTATTGAGGTGTGTGTGCTAATATGACATCATCATCTTCAAGCTACAAACCTTCGAAATTTTTTGTGATCTTCGTGGCGATTTCAACAATTAATCAAAAGGAAATTCGGGAATGAAAAGGGAATCAACATATGATGAAGAAATGGAATCAATAATAACATTTAAGGGTTCAAGTTATATAACCCACCTTCAAAGTTGAATCCAAGATTCAAGCTCCACGTATTCAATGGTGAATGAAGCTTTCTCAACTATCCAAGGTCTGTTCTCAAGTCTTTGGATGCAAAGGATGACCAAGGTTGAAGATTGAATGGAGAAAAGGAGAAAATAAACATTGAATTTTGATTTCCACCATGAAATCAAGGTTGAAGATAACTATGGATATTACCTAAAGGTTGGGGTACATCCTCCTATTTATCCTAAGCTCCCTTGTGCTCGGACAAAGCAAGGAAAGAAAGAAGAGTTGAAAAATCCTTTCATGTGGATGGAAAATGGGGTATATGTAAGGGAATTTCAATAGAGAGAAAGTGTTATAAAAATCCTTCAATTCCCAAAATAGGTGCCACTTATCCCCCTCACTTTCTTACATATGAAGCCATCATCCTTCCCTTCAAAATCCTCTTCTTTATCCATGAATTAAAAGAAAACAAATTAGGCACCTTAATCAATATAATAATAATATCCAAAAATGAGTGGATATTACTTTTTCTTTAACTAATGTGAGTGGGCTCTCCACTCACTTTGGATATTTCTGTTCCATTGAAAGGATCAAGGACTTACATACTTATATAAATTCAACCAACACATTTTTGGTTGAAGGGCACTTCCATTAATATATTTATTTTTGCTTTAAATTGAATTAGGGTTTCAATTATGCTTAAATCTTGATTATTTTAATATCAAGATTCTCTCTCCCCCAAAGAGATTCAAATGAGATGCCCCTCTGATTTTCTTATCTCTAATTGATACCAAGAAACATTAGGGACTCTCTAAAAGTGGTATTTTTCATATTGAACCCTAGGTTTTGGGCAAATTGCACATTGCACCAAAACTAGGTTTTAATGTATAAACATTGCTTAATAAGCTCTTTGTTAGTGCTCATGCTTGTGGTAGCCATACCTCTGCATCATTTTCATTCTTATGATGCTTCAACACTTGAGGAACATTTTATCATGTAACATTTGCAATTTAACCCCTCAACTTGGGTAATTTTCACTTTAGTCCAAAACAAGCAAAACATTATTTTCAATATTATTCAAAAAGGACTAAAATTGAAACATAAGTTCCTCTTGAGACTTAATTACTTTTAAAAATATAAGAGCAAACATGTAATTATATTTCTTAGACAAAACATGTAGGGTTTAAGCATAACCTAGGTTAGGGATGTTACAAACTCTCTGGTGCACTCGCCTTTGGCTTTGTAGCCATTAAGAGTGTGGAAATAGGGTAACAAATAGTTCTGTGACAGTAAATGCCTGTTAAATCATATCTCTAGGCCAAATAACCTAACACTCTATCAAGCACTTTTTTCACTAAGATAAGGACTAGGTTTCTAAACACTCCTCACTTAACTTGATCAATTCCCTCAATTTAAATAAGTAGGCATGATTGATTCTCCTTACTAATCAAACATCCTATCAACACACATTTAAGTGTATAAATCTTGTATTTAAGGTGATTTGTAACTCACATTACAATAAACACCCAAATAAATTAATTATAGGAAACACAAATTCAACATGTTAACAATAATGTTTGACATAAAAAAATATGGTTAATTTTTTATATCCAAGATTAATGGAATACTTGCTCATGGATAACATTTGCAGGAAAAAAAGGTAGACAATAGCGAACTTCATCATGTCAATAAATAACAAGAACCTAGATACAAGGTTGAGGCAAAAGAAAATCCTAGATGACCATAGGAGTCCCAAGTCAGGAAATAGAATGTCCATAAACATCCTCAAACCTATCCTAGAATCTATGTAAAGAAATCAATCAATCTAGAGATAAGGAGAGAACAACAACCATTGGTGAGGAAGATCCCTTCCACTCTCTTCTAATGATCTGAAATGGTATTTATTAATCTCCCTTTACATCATGGACATCTTCCCTTGAGAAAGACCCTAAAAGTTTTTGAACCTCCCATTCAAAATGATAACAATTCCAATTATACTTCATTCCATACTTCAATACTAAAAATGTGCTTAACAAACACTTAATTGTTGTGTACTTGAAGTACACAACATTTAATTTGTTGAGATTTCAAGTGAATTCAGTGAGGAACACAAAGTATAGCCAAGTTACATGCCATATAGCCAATATGGGTAGAAGTGGGTAGTGATTTGGTCACACAGAGTGTAGTCAATGTACACATTGTGCCGTCCTCTATATATGGACTGGCACCTTTCCATCATGTTTGATGCCATGTAGTTGAACCATGGCAACACATACTATTCTAATAAATCCCTAACTTTCTCCAATAACCATGTAATTGGATGTGTGTTTTGACAAATCAAATCTTGGAACTTCTAAAGTTCTAGGCATCACTAAATCAGGTTGTCCACATTCCAATATATGGATAAAAGTAAAATAACATAAAGGATCATTTTTTGCAATAGTAGATGTTGTGTAAGACTACAATTAGATGATAAGCATAAAAATGCATCAGCAAAAATGCGATATAAAAAGTGCATAAACTCACCCCCCATGATTTACCTATTGCTTTTCATGAGGTAATGAAAATAGTTAATCCAAATGGAAATCAAATGTAATGCAAAAAACATGTATCCATTTCTACACATTCATATCATCTAGATGATCACTAATATGTCAATTAAATTTATAAGATGGTAGTATTTCCAATTGAATCTCTCAATATTATGGATTTAACTATTCAATTGTGATTGATTAATCTCAGTGGAGGTATCAAGAATTTTAATGATATTCCAATATCCATAGCAACTCAATAGAAAAAGGAAAGTGCACTCACCTCAAATACAAACATGAATCAAATATTTTGAGACCATATTAGTATCATAAATACATATACTAATTGAACACATAATATATAATTTTACTATTCAACACATATTTTTAATACTTAGTTGCTAGTATTAAGTAGGCATGCATGAAAATGCTAGTCAGGATGAATAAGTTCTATTTACAACATAACACTTGAAAAATACTATATCTCAAATTCAAGATAGATCAGTATAATATGTAGGTCTGTTAGCATCTATTCTTGGGTTTTATCTAAAAGATGGAAAATATGGCCATTATTTTAAAATTTTCAGATACATTTTCTGATATGGAACCACACAGACATATGCTAAATTCTCATGTGTGTATACATGAATAACTAGTGAATTTCTTCACGAATATTGGTTGTCATCGTTTTGCAAAAAAATATTTGATTATAAAGTTAATGAAAAGGATTAAAATGGTAATGACAAAAATGAACCTCATACTTAAATTATATTCACTATGATAAATCAACAAAGGTGAGGGGATTATTGCATTGAGTTAATTCATGAAAATGAGTAGTCCATTAGCTTCCATTTAAGAACATTATTTTTTAATGTTGGCTATATTTAGCCGATTTCACAATTTCATTGAGAAATTAATATATGTTGGGTAATTAACTTTTAACTCATAAATTGAAGATGCATAAGAAACCATACAAACAATATTTTGAAACAAGACACATATATATCAATCTAAGTCTATAGAAAGTTATGAAAAATAAGAAAGTAGGAAATTATTGAAAGAAATAACTCAATGAAAAATGTAACTAAATATACAAATATGTTTTCACCTAAGTTTATAAATATATAATGCCTCATTGTAGGTAAAAGCCTAGACGACACAACCAGGTATCTAATTGTGATAAGGGATGATATTACATAGAGGTGGACCCCATACCCTTGTCCCGATAGGTCCTCTATGAGTGTGAACATAGTGTCATGTGCAACACATCATAGTTGCTTTGATGAATGTGCCACTACTTGATACATTATATCATCCTATACATCTTCAAGTATTGGTGTTGGGGGTCCATGATCTGAGTATTTTTGGTGCCCAAAATTTTCATGTATGCAGCCCATCATATGGACCATATCAAGAGTCACCCAACTTTATGCAATCTGTGTGGTAGTGGATGGTCTCAAGATGTAAAATAATATATAGAATGTTCAATTTTCTCCTCAATAAATGTGTACTTCTACTTATCATTCTTATTTAATGTAGTGTTTAACTCATCTTGGATTTTCAAGTATTTCTCACCATGGACGTGGAATTCTCAAAAGAATCTCTCATCATCAGACCCATATTACATAATTCGCTCAGAACAAATATGAAACCTCATGTCAACTATAGTCAGATCGGGAAGCATGCCAAGTTCTATAATATCAATATTCAACTTCATGACAGGCAGAGTGATTAAGTCTCCAATCATAATTCCTCATGAGTTAGCATCCTTGATGCTGATTGATTGTTGTGTCAAGTAATACCCCACTTTGACCATGAATCATTAAACATTGTACACATCATAAACGTACAAGCTACTCCCAACAAATAGGGTTGTGGATGTGCAGAAATCATGCAAATAGAACATTTTAGTGTCACATAACTTCTTATTACTCAAATCCAACCTCAAAACGACTAGACAATCAACGGTTGAAGGACCCGTGCATCTATCCTTAGCATCATATTACCAAAGCGCAAATGCAGAAGCATAAAACATAACATAAATGAACAAATAACACGATATAGACACCATTATAATCTCATCATTCAACAAATATTACTAAGAATTTTTTTTCATACCAATATTTCAATTACAAGTTGAGAGTCAAATATTCACAAGTCTTCTCATGTACACTAGGCATCATACAACAAGTACACATGAACATATATGACCAATCCATTAAATCCTATCCAACAATGAACCTAAAGCATGCATGAAATTAATGGGCCAACACATGGGGTGTTGAGTACATGGCATAAGGATACATATACATACATTTATCATAATTTGAAAAGATTTGTAGAAGTAAACAAACAAGAATAAAAAATTAATGTACCTAGCACAATGAGAGCCCATTTTATATTTCATTTTACTACAATTATATTTTAAACATCATTGATCTAATTCCTTTTTCACTAACTTCCCAATGGAAGAATCCACACCGATTCTCAAGATTAGCTAACCCTTTTTTACATGAGGGATCTCAAGGCCATCACCAACATCTACACATTTTATTGACATGTTCACCCTATCTTGACAACTCAAGTAGGATGCCCAACCTCATGCCCTTATCCTGGTAAGATAGGAAAGGTGTATAAGGTTTTATTATGGAGTTTTGCATTATGTTTGCATGTTATAAAATTGAAAAGGCAAACATTGAGTACAATATTGGAATACTACATGACAATATTTAAGAAAGTAAACAAGAATATATATGTATTATAGTTCAAGTAAGAAAACAATAGTCATATAGTTATCAAAGCCCATACCTGATTCAAAAATTCATAACCTATCATTGATTATATAGATCACAAGCCAAACACGATTAAGAACAAGATTACATACATGCATTAGATTCTCATCATTGACCCTATTTAGTTCCATTTAAGAGTTTTAGGACAAGTTAGGTTCCAAGTTGGTTATTAGTACATTAGATGATCTTTTACTAATTTAGGGATCATCATGAAGGTGTGGTTCAAGTTTTTTGTCATTGCAATGCTCCATCTATTTTATGTGATTATTTTATGCCACATCAGATAATGTGAATTGTTAACAGTTTGTATATAAGTAGTTGCAAATATATATGTAGGGATTAATATATAAGAAAACAAATCATCATATATTTATCACTTAGATGGAACAAAGTATTTAGTCATAAGATCTCACCATATGAAAAGTTGTATCATGGTTGCATTCAACAAATCATAATTGAACATCGTTACAATATCTTCCAAGAATATACTAGTATCATGATCTAGACCTGCAACATCCTTCTGAATATGAACTATCATGGACAACACTTCATCTGAATTGTGTAACCATAGTGCCAACCCCCTTCATTTAGGACCTATTAATTTGAATATGTCATTTGCAATCCAAGTAGGTAATGGAGGAGAAACTATATGAGGAACTGTAAGGGCCTTCTTAGGTACTATGGTCTGCATGTATTCTCAAATTAGTTACCAATTATATACACAAATAGAAAAGAATAATAAATACAAATTTAATGTAAACTTGGCATAAATTTTCATCTAAAACTCTGGCTTTGGGCCACACAACTGATATGTGACGTTTTGCACACCACTTCACTAAGAATATTATCCTAGAGTTTAATTGTTTTTTACTTTTCAGTTAAGGCTAGTATAGAAGGGTTGATCCCATAGGATAACATTCTGAAGAATGTATTATGTAAACCCGATTAATTTTGAACTTTATTTTTTTTAATAGGTGATCAAGAAAGTAAAGATTCGACTACTGGATTTGTGATTTGATTACACTAATCGAAAAAATAAATGTTACAACAAATTAAAAATTACACTGAGCAGAGTATGGAAATGTTATGCTAAGAACAACGATACAAAATGAAGAGTGCTAACACAATGAAATAAATTATTTAAGGACTGGAAATTAAATTGCAAACAAGAGAAATTTGATTGAAAAGAGTGGTTTCAAAAGAAATATTTATCAAGGGGGAAAGAATCGAGGCTACGGATTTTACCACCAAAGCCATATGAAAACAAGATCAAAAATCATTCGAAAAGCAAGATAAAAGAAGCCATGCAAAACATTCGTAAATGAATCACAAAAGAAGGACTCGTCGTGAACCAATTGGTCCTCGCCTTCATGGATCTTAGTCATATCATCTTTTTAGGAACCTTTGTGAGGTCTCATCCAAATCCCCATGTCATTTGAATGGTCATTTTAAACTTTTATTTATGCAGTCATATCCTCCAAAGTTAGCATATGATAAAAACAAAAGATCACTTCACTTATACCAATGAGTTCCAACCAAATAGCCATCTATCTGAGGAATCGTTTCAACTTTTGATCTAGAAACACATGGCTAAGGGGTTACTCCACTTTGCCTCAATAATAAACTACTCATAGAGGAAGAAAGAATTTTAGCCGTAGACTATTCTTAGAAAGGAAACATGTCCTTGTCCTAGCACAATTAAATGACTGTATTCTTTGTTCCTTGCTCCCAAGAATTCCAAGAAGCAGAAAGGAGAAATCAGCATCCTAGATATAGAAAAGAAACTACCAAAAAGAGAGGAAGAGATTACAACTTCAAGAACCATATACTTTTTTTGCTAATCACTTGAGTATAATTACAAATAAATAAGAGACAAGTATTCGCTCAAAGCTTTCTCTCTAGAAAAAGTGATGATTCATACAAGTGGAGACCCCCTTCTTTATAGAAGAATGAGGGGGGTAGCAACCCTAGAAGGGAGTGAGGGGAAGGAAATGAATGATTGGTGCTGCAAGACTTTGTCAAGCTTAAAGTTACTTTCTTCAATAGGCAATAAAGAAAATTATTAATTCCTTTCTTTTGACCATTTGAATTCAAACTCTCTTTGCTGCAAATTCTCATCACAGAAGTTTCGAGCACAATTTTGCTATCAAAAATATATTACATGCACCTGAAAATATGATTTTGCTGTAGATAATTAAATTCACTTTCCATCACATACTTGCATATTAAATTCTACCTTGGGATATGAGAGTTATGCCTATTTTGGTGCATAATATATACTTAAATCATGCACTACGGGAAAATGAATATGAACTTTTATCAGCTAGTTGGACAGTCAAATGACTTCCAAAATCACCAGAAAATATAATTTTCCTCTATCAATTAAAATTATCTTTTCAAAACATATCTAAAATCCAAATTTGAAATTTGTATGTGAGAGTTATGACTATTTTGGTATGAGGTATATCAAACTCTGTGGAAAATCTAAAAAGCCTCCTATCTTTTCTTATCTTTAGTTAAATACTTTAATAATTCTTGAAAATTGAAAGAAATTTCATAAGAATTTAGAAAAGATATCCAGTGGATGAACGTGCAATTAATTTTGAATTAAACTAAAATTACCAAGAAATTTTTAATTAATTATCCTAAATGATGCAAAAAAATAATGAATATGCATTCATCAAAATACCCCAGACTTGAATCTTTGTTTGTCCTCAAGCAAATTAAATATCAAATAAAGTCTAATTTTTTTTTAGCAACCACGCCCTTCATTTATTAAGTCAAATCAATATACAGACTATTTGCTATTACCTGTCCTTCCTCTTGGCAGATCCAAGGCGGAGTGTTGGGGTAGCATTCACTAGTATAAATAGATGACAACTCTTGGGGATAGGAGGCTAATCTAATATTGGGAGTTGGTTTCTTCAAGAACCACTTTGCCTGCTTATCGGCCAGGCGGTTGAGATCTCGTCCACAATGGATCAGCCTGCATCCGTAGATAGCTCGCATTTTCCACATTCCTGCATGCTTCAAGATGTTCAGGTATGGTGGTACATCTGCATCTTCTTGGAGAAACTTGACTGAAAGTTGGGAATCTGAAATAATACATGGCGAGGCATCTCCCCGTTCGATCAAGACATCAAGTCCCAACATGATGGCTTGCATCTCTCCCTCTAGTGGATCACTTCCGCGAATGATCGGAGCTCCGCCTTCAATCCATACTCCCCGATGGTTCCGCAGGATCCAGCTAGTATAGATGATATTCTTCACCTTGTCCACCGCAACGTCCACATTAAGGTATACCTCATACCTAGGACAGTTCCACACGGCCAGGTGTGTATCTTTCTTCTTGTCATCCAGCGTTCTGTAGCTAACAACTACTTCCGAGTAGGATCGTATCTCACAACGGATTCTTGTAACGAGAATGTCAACAGGTGTACTACGATCAGTAAACACATATTCGTTCCTGTGTTTCCAAAGCATCCAACATGTGTAGAGGAAAGTGTTGCGCCAAGCTTCTGCACCATATTGGGGCTTGAAGTTAAGGGCAAACCACTCTGCAGTGGTGTTAGGAGTAAAGAACTCTAAAGGCAAGTGAGGGGCTATGATCTCCCATGTTCGATGACTGTCGCTGCAGTCCCGCACTAAGTGCATCGTTATTTCCTCCTGCCCGCACCTCTTACAAGTGGCGTCACTGGTCATTTGGCGGATGTACCTTAATTGATTCGTAAGGAGATGGTCATGTCCCAAGAGCCACCCAAATACACGAACGCGTTGAGGGACCAATTCTTTGGCAATGGCTATCCACTGTCCTTCAGAAGAATGATCTCGCGTTTGGATAATCTTTGAGTAGGCGCTCGCCGTGGTGAATCGTTCGTAGCTGCCGCTGGGCCAGAACCAGCTGTCCTGTCCTCCCTCAGGGTGAGGAGCGCCCGTCAAGAGAATCTCCTCCACCGATTCTGGGCTGAACCATTCTGTAATGAAGTCCTTGTCCCAAGTTCCATCATCCATAACCATGACATTTACTGTGAGGTAGTGCAAGCTAGTGGGCACTATCCTCCCTGCCTTGAGGATCGGTGTCCGGCCACACCTAGTCTAGGCATCATTCCAGGTGTTTATGTCCTGACCAACACCAATCGTGCGTGTAGCAATCTGCTTGACTTCCAGGATGAGCGGTCTAAGAGCTCTCCATACAAGAGAGCCATTGGGAGCAAAGGTATCTCCCCTTCTATACTTATGGGTCATCATTTTAACCCATTCTGCAGTTCTGTAACTGAGGAATTCCCAAGCAAGCTTCATCAGTAAGGCTTTGTTCTGCTCCCTCGCACTGCGGATGCCCATGCCGCCCTGATCAATGGGGGCTATGATCTTGTTCCAAGCCACCAACGTGTTACCCTTCTTTTCTGTCGTGCCGGACCACACGAAACGTCGGATCAGTTGATCGATTCTGTCACAGATTGTAAGGGGAATAGCCGCCGTTTGCATCAGGTATGTAGAGGAGTGTGTTAAGACCAACTTTGCCAAAGTGATCCTTCCTGCCAAAGACAGGCATCTATTCGCCCATCCCGCTATTTTATTATCGATGGCGTTAGTAATGGAAAGATACATGTCCTTCGTTTTCCTGTGATGAATAATTGGAACGCCCAAGTGTCTTCCAATTTCACTCATTTCCGCGATTCCAAGCTTTCTACAGATGTGTCTTCGAGTAGCTGGAGGAGTCCCCTTGCTAAAGAAGACCCGTGATTTCTCTTTAGCAAGCTTCTGCCCAGATGCGTTCTCAAACTCCTTGAGACACCTGCTGATGATTTGAGCTTGAATGAGGGATGCTTCGCCAAAAGAACATGATATCGTCTGCAAAGAAGAGATGTGAAACACTGGTCTTGCGTGCGTTGAAGGTGGCTGGCCTCCATCTGCCCCTGGCTACTAAGTCTTCAATTGCTTGGCTAAGCCGATCTAGGCACAAAGCAAAGATGTAAGGTGACAACGGGTCGCCTTGTCGTACTCCCCTGGACGGCTGGAAGGCCTCCGTCTCTTGGCCTTGCCACAGGATGGTTGTTGTCCTGGAGGAGATAACATCCATGATAATAGACACGAGCTTGCTAGGAATGAATGTGCGCCGGAGAGTGTCTTCAATAAACTCCCAACTCATCCTATCGTAGGCTTTGGCTAAATCCAGCTGAATCGCCATCAAGTGATGTTTAGATCTCTTCTTCTCCATCGAATGTATGATCTCCTAGACTAAGACAGTGTCGTCACTGATCCTCCTTCCTGGAATGAAGCTTGATTGGGCTGGGTTGATCCAACCATTTAAGTGTGGTTGGATGCAGGTCACAATGATCTTCATCACCACCTTCATGCACACATTGTTCAAGGATATGGGTCTGAGCTGAGCACACGTTTCTGGCTTGTTCTTCTTGGGAATAAGGACCATTAACGCGTTGGTTGCGTTTCTGTCCCACTGATTTCCTGCGAAAATATTGTAGACAAAGGATGTTAGGGAAGTTTTAATAACGTTCCAATTACATTGTAGAAAATTAGAGTCCACTCCATCCGGTCCAGGAGATTTGAATTTCGCCATTGAGAACAAGGCTCTGCGAACTTTCTCTTCATCAGGTATCCTCTCCAGTTGGGCACCTTGAGCCGCTGTAAGAGTTGGGAAGGCGCCCGTGTAAGATGCACACCAATGGCATCTGCCGCCCGGGTTGTCATCAGTGTAGAGATTCCAAAAAAACCTCACAATTAAAGTTTGGATGTCGTCTTCATTGTCGTACCAGGTGCCACCTTCGTCTTTTAGACAGGTAATTTTGTTCCTCCACTTTCGTTCTTTAACAAAAGCATGAAAAAATTTCATATTCCTGTCACCTGCACGAAGCCAGTCACAGTGAGCTCGTTGTTGCCAATCGAGCTCTTCCTTCTTGAGCAATTCATTGAGTTGGAATTGAAGGTCCAGAACCATGTTCTCTAGTTCCGTCTCATGCGTGCGTGTGAGCTGTTCTTGGGCAAGAAGCAGTCGTGTCTGCAGCGCTCTTTTGGAGCGGATTCTTTTCTTCTGTTCGTCATTATTCCAGGCTGCTGCCTTGGTGAGGAAAGATGCAGCGGCAGCAGTGAAGTCCCGATTCTGTGGCCATTCCTCACTGAGTAACTGTTTGAAACCTTCAGAGTTTTGCCAGCTCGCTTTAGTAGTGGTACGAAATCTTGTTTGCTGACTTCTCCCTGGTGATTCCAGCTTTAGGAGAAGAGGTGCATGGTCTGAGCGTAGCCGCTCAACCAATTCCGCCCTGCACCTAGAGCTCATCTCTAGCCAAGCCGTGTTACCCAGGATTCGATCAAGCTTCTCCTGAAGCAAGCCTCGTTTAAAGGTCATGCGCGGACCGCATATTTCAAGTTCAATAAAGCCAGCGGCATGGAGGGCGTCGTTGAAATCGACGCAGCTTCTGCGGTCGTGGCCCAAGCCACCAGTCTTCTCATCCGCATGAAGATAGGCGTTGAAGTCGCCCATCACAGCCCAAGGACATGTGACGGACTGAGCGATGGCATGGAGCTGCTGCCACAGGAGTCTCCTTCCCGCCCTCGCTGTGCTACCATAAACAAACGTCAAACAGTATTTGTTCTCAACCCGGCAGTGAATAAACTGCCTATGGCTGAGGATGACCTCCATCTCCGAAATTGAGTTATTCCATAGAAGCCAGATGCCTCCCGAGTAGCCAATGGCTTCAAATCTATGTGAGTAGGGGAAGTCCAACTTCCGAATGATAGTCTCCGCCTATACACCGCTTGTGCGTGGCTCAATAATAACTAGGATCGAGATCCTATGCTTCCTGACCAGTTCTTTAACTGCCCCTTGGGTATCTTTGTGGCAGATACCTTGCACATTCCAATAGAGAAAATTCATTTAAAATAGGTTGGGGTTTGATCCACCTTCCTCTTCATCCATCAATTCTGTTGTTTCTTTCATACCCTTGTGACCCCTCTTCTTTGAGCCAGGGTCTAGAAGATCAGGCAGTGTCGGTATCTTCCTGTTTCGCAGATGTATCCCTGCACTTCCCCTCCCAGGAAAGGAAAATGTGCGAGGTTTTGGAGGGCCAGAAGCTCCAATAACAAATGGTCTAACTTGAAGGTTATTGATGTCCATCATCCCTGGACTGGGACGGCCGGTGACTGTTTCATCTCCTGTCAACACCACTACTGAGTGATCGTTTTCCTTTCCTTTGTTCTTCTAGGTCTGGGTGGTATGGTGTCGGCCTTGTGAGGGTTCGTTGCCCCCATTGGATTCCCTCAATGGAATGCACTGGTCATTACTGTTGTTCTTCTTCTCCTTTCTTGAGTTTTGCTTTCTTATACTCTAGTCAATTCTCGTAATTCGCTCAGCTACTTCCTCGATCTCTGGCGGCGCCTCATTCTCGGACTCTAGAATTTCTTCGATTTCAGATGTGTCCAAATTGATGAACCGATTGTGGGTGCTCACCTTCTTAGCGACAGTCTGCTCTTATGGTTTACGTCTTGGCCTACGCACCGTAGGCTGGCCATGTATCATCTCCGCAAACGCCTCCATGGATTTCTCGTTCCCGTCCCTCCTAGCTTCTTCAGTACCTCCCCCCCTGTAGTTTCCTGCGGTTGAGGTTTGTTCACACACTCCCTCTCCTCATGCCCAGCATGTCCACATCGAAGGCATATAAACAGGATGTTCTCGTATTGGACCATAAGACGTTTACCTTCCACATATACTGCAGGTATTAGCATCTTCCCTATTTGCAACTCAACCGCGATCCTCGCGAATCTCCCCCTACGTTGGCTCGTGGTGTTTGGATCGACCCTGATCGTTTTGCTGATCTTGTTTCCTATAGATTCCAGTAGAGTTTCCTGATACAGATGAATAGGCAGGTTAGGGATTCTGACCCACGCAATGAAGGATTCCGGGTGCGCTTTCTCGGGTGAGAAGGTAGGGTTCCATCGCTGCACTGTCAGGTACGACCCAAACAGTGGCCACGGTCCTCTGGTTAGGGCTTTGAGGTAGTCATTAAGCTTCTACAGTTGCACGAGGTAGTAATCATTGTCCAGATCTATCAGGTTGTATCCGCCGTCGGGCGCCCATAAAAGGCGGATCTTGTCCCGCAAGGTCATGTAACTGATGTCGCGAGCAATGAGTTTGACGACCACGACATATTTCCAAGGTTTCAGGAGAGTCGTGTGTGCTTCTGCCGTTAGATTAAAGGTTGGGAATCCTTCTTCTTCGGTTACGATGATATCTTCCTGCTGTAGTTTGATCCCCGTTTTGTCCGCATCAATATGTATATATCCATGCGAGTTGTCTTGGTTCCCGACGACAGCCGCTTTATAACTGGGTGGGTGGTCTATCCGCCCAGCGTCTGCTTCCCCAACACTCTTTATTGGGTCTGTCTGGTATGGGCGCCCCAGCGGCGGGAAGGCCATGCCTCCTTCTCCCCCTTCGATCTCCATCTCGGACCCTTACTGGTCATGCTTCCGTCGACCTTCGAGCGTAGTATCGTTCTGGTTGCTTTGGCTCGCATAGAGGAAGTGCAAGCCTGTGTTCCCTAAAGGAATCGTTCCTCCTCTCATTTCTCCTGGGTCACCATCGTCTTCCTGATCACCAGATCGCGTAGGAAACCGTAGGGCAGTGCCGCTCCCTCCCATCGAAGACTATATAATCCTTTACACATGTATTAAATAAAGTCTAATTTATGCTCCCAATATGTCATTCCTCACCCTTGTAACATCATAATAATCCTTACCTCCAATTTTTGGCCAAGTGACCTAATCTCCTTGAACCACGTAACATAAAGTTATATATTCTCTATCAAAACAAATGTAAAATCTAGCTTCTAAAATGAGAATTTGTAGAAAAATATGATTCCTCTTATTGTTGCTTTGACACTCTCAATTTCTGAATCTTTTGTAAGTTATTGGCACAAGAATTGGAAGAAGGAGGGGTGTGAACAAAGAAGAAAGTAATAAAAAAAAATGTGATCCCTCCTCTATTCGACTCGGGATTTGGATTTTGCGGAGTTGTGGCTATATTGGTCACAATTTTTTTCTTATGAAGTTTGACATCTTTTTAATGGTACGCCCATTTATGGGGTATGGAGTTCATTTTGGGAAGCATGCAACCCCGAACTTGATTTTTGTCCAGTGGTGGTTCTTTGCTTCTCTTTTTTAGAAGAAAAGTAGAGGGAAGGAAAATATGTTCTTGTGCTTGAATTTCAATTTTTTTCATATTTTTTTTCCAGAGAGTGTCATTGCTCAAGTTAGAATATTCCTATAAATCACATCATACAAGTTTTATAATAAGATAATCTATTATTTAAGAATAGGGAAAAATTATGTTTGGTTCATATTGATTCCATATGACTTGCCAACTATTCCAATGAGTGATGTTATTTAGGGGTCTTAGGTGACACATTGGTTTTAGACATGGCAATTTGTAATAGATTTTGCAAAAAAAAATTACTAAATTCAATTTGGGGGTACAATGATATATATCTATTCAACTTGACTGGCTAGATAATGGTCTTTTTGCACTAAGGAAAACTACAATAAAAGAGCAAAAAGTAATGTAGAAGGGAAAAGATAAGGGGGTGGAATAGAGACATACCACCCACCTCCATCCCGGACCTAGACTCTTTCTTGTCTTGAATAAAATCTAAATCAGAGATGGAGGGAAGAAGGTCACCCAAAGACAATCGCTCATCTAGATCAACAAAACGACGGTTTGCTCAAGCAGAGGTGATTTCTGGGAGTTGGAAAGGTAAAGGAAAACAACTAGAGATTAACAAATAAAAGAAAATCGAAGATAAAATAAGCAAGAAAAAATGTTGGGTTGCCTCCCAAAAACATTTGGTTTTACGTTGAAGGCTCAACGCAAGGGTATCATGGAGCCAGTTCAGGCTCACGATTAGGAGGGAGTGGAGGGTCGTTCAAGTTTAGATCTCCTAGTAATGAGAGTTGATGTTCCTTAGAAATAAAAAAATCTTCAACGGTAATGTACTGTTTTAACCTATGTCCATTGACTTTGAATTCCCCTAAAAACTTGTCCAAAAGAAGAAAAAAATTGGCCACCAAGGTAAGGCCCATACCATCTTGATTTGTGTTTCCCAAGAAAAATCCTTAATCATGAATTGTAGATAACAACTTGGTCACCCTCCTAGATATATTTTCTCTTAATATGACCATCATGCCATAATTTACTTTTGTCTTTATATATGCTAGCATTCTCATATGTTGGATCTTGAGCTCATCTAACTCTTGCATCTGAAGAAAATGATTTTTCCCTACTACAGATAAGTAAAATTTAAGAGTTGTAATGGCCCAATTAGTCTTGTGTTCTAACTCTATAGGAAGATGGAAAGATTTTCCATAAATCAACTTAAAGGGAGTGGTTCCTATAGGGGTTTTGTAGGCAGTCATGTATGCCCACAAGGCATAATTAAGTTTCAAAGCCCAATCTATCTTGGTGCGATTGACTGTTTTCTCTAGGATGGGCTTGATTTGCCTATTTGAAACCTCAACCTGCCCACTAGTCTGAGGGTGGTAGGGAGATGTGACCTTCTAGTGGACCCCATAACGTCCGAGCAAAGGATTCAAAACTTTTTTCTAAGAAGTGAGAACATCCATAAAAAATGACAGTGTGAGGTACCCCAAACCTAGGAAAGATGATATCCTTGAAAAGTTTCTTCACCTGCTTGGATTCACATGATTTTGTGGGGATGGACTCAACCCATTTGGAAACATAATAAATGGACACTAAAATGTATTTGTACCCACAAGAAAAAGGAAAGGGGCCAATATAATCTACCCCCCAAACATCAAAAATCTCAATTTCTTGCCAGGGGGTCATGGGCATTTGGTCTTTTTTGGATATGTTATCGGTTCTTTGGCATTCATAAAAGTCAGATTGAATTGATAGGAGTCCTTGAATAAGGTGGGATAAAAGAATCTAGACTGCAACACCTTCCTAGAATTCCTCTGAGAGCTCATGTGCCCTCCATAAGGGCCAGAGTGACATTGATTAAGAATTTCATGAGCTTCACTCTCAATGACACACCTACAATAAATCCCATCCGAACATAACTTAAAAAGATAAGGGTCATCCCAATAGAAGTTTATAATATCATGCAAAAATTTAACTTTAGAGTGTCCCTTATATTCATGGTACAATACACCTATAACTCAAAAATTGGCATAATCGGCAAACCATGGAAATTGGGAGTCAGCTTTAAGCAATTGATCATCGAGTAAGGAGTCCTTTATGGGTGTGTCATCATCCTGACATAGGCTTAGTTGGATGAGATGGTCTAAAACAATATTTTCAGAGCCCTTTTTGTCTACGATCTCTAAGTCAAACTCTTGTAACAAGAGGATCCATCTAATGAGCCTAGGCTTAGCATCTTTCTTGGTCATGAGGTAGCGGATGGCTGCATGATCAGTATAGACAATGACCTTGGATCCAACTAGGTATGAGTGAAATTTGTCAAAAGCATAAACAATGGATAACATTTCTTTTTCAATGACAGTGTAATTTCATTGGGCATCATCTAAAGTTTTGGATGCATAGTAAATCACATGGTGCTTCTTGTCAACACCATGTCCAAGAATGGCCCCAATAGTGAAATCACTAGCACCACATGTGACTTCGAAGGGTAAAGACTAGTCAGGGTCTTGGATTATGGGAGTGGAGGTGAGGGAATCTTTTAAACATAAAAAACTAGTCATGCAATGTTTGTCAAACACAAAGGGAACCTCCTTTTGAAGGATGAGAAATAAATAATGAATCACCGATAGAATCCAACGTGCCCATGGAAGGCACCAATGTATTTGATGGAAGTGGGAGGGGGAAGTTTGGTGATAACCTCAATCTGGGCTTTGTCTACCTCAATACCATGATTACTTACAAGATGTCCTAAGACAATCCCTTCTTTGACCATGAAGTGACACTTCTCCTAATTAAGAACTAACTATGACTCCTCACATCTTTCCAGGATAAGGGCTAGGTGTTTGAGGCATGAGTCAAAACTATATCCATACATAGACCAAGTCATCCATGAATATTTCCATAATGGTTTCAGTTATCCCTACATATATAGCAGACATGCATCGTTGGAAAGTGGATGGGGCATTACACAAACTGAATGGCATCCCATTGAAAGCATATATGCCAAAAGGGCAAGCAAAGGTGGTTTTTTCTTGGTCTTCAGGGTGAATTTCCTTATAGAAACCTGAATGGCCATCCAAATAATAGAAATATTGTTGATGGGATAGGCATTGTAGTACTTGATCCAGAAAGGGAAGAGGGAAGTGATCTTTCCTAGTAGCCTTATTCAATTTTCTATAGTCAATATACATCCTCCACCCTGTGATAGTACAGGAGGGGATGAGCTCCTTTTTTCATTATTGACATCAGTGGTTCCCCCTTTCTTGGAGACCACCTGAATAGGACTGACCCATGGTGAGTCAGAGATAGGAGAGATGATTCATGCAGTCAATATCTTAATCACTTCTAATCATACAACTTCCTTCATATTGGGGTTAAGTTTTTGTTGGGGGTCTCAAGAAGGCTTGTACTCTTCTACCATGGGAATTTTATGGATGCAAATGGATTGGTCAATCCCAGTCAAATTGGCCATTTTGTAGTTGAGGATAGTTTTTCTCTGCTAAGTTCGATCATGAGCTTGGCTTCCTTTTCATGTGTAAGATCAGAGTTAATTATAACAGGGAATAATTTATTCTCATCAAGGAAAACATATTTTAGTCCGTCAAGAAGAGGTTTCATTTCTAAAGATTTAGGGGGTTCCTGTTTTCCTTCTAAGAGAGAGGCCATCTTAAGGTCTTCAAATTCAACATCATGCACCTTTTCATAATTGTCAAGATGAGCCCTATATTGGTCTAAATAGTCATCTTCAAGGCCACATTCAGATGAAGTCATGAGGGTTGTGTGTAAAGGGTCTTCAATTAATTTCAATTCTTGTCTCAATTGAGACAACTTGTCAACACAATCGAGGAGATAGACCTCTTCTTAAAGACTAGGACCCTTCATGCTCTCAAGCACCCTAAACTCTAGGGTATGTTTCCTCACTCTATAAAGATGATTTTGACCTCATCATCAATTACAGAACAGGTGATGGCTAAAAATGGGAGGCCAAAAATGAGTGGATAGTATAAGTCCTCTTTAATGTCCATGATAACAAAGTGACATGGAACATAAGCGTCCTTCCCAACCTTAACAGGATCATCTTTGATGATTTCCATAGGCTTTGTCATGGATGAATCTACCATTTGGATGTTCATAGCAGTAGGAAGCATATCAACCAACCCCAATCTTTTGCAGAGGCTACAGGGCATAATTAAAATGCTAGCTCCTAAGTCAGCTGACATGATTTTACCGTGTGTATAACGCAAGTGCACGCGTCAGAGTAATATAGGCCCTTGTGAGGCCCGAGTCGAACACAGGGACACTGAACTGTCAGTAGACTACTCACTAACTACTCGTGATCAGCTAGACCAATTAAAAGGTTTGAGAGTTGGTTGAAAACTAAAAGAAAAATAAAAGAAAACAAAGCAATCGATTAAATGTTTAGTTTAATCAATTTAAATGGGAATCTTTAGGATTGTGGTTTCACCGCAGGTTTTCGTTGTATTTATTTCTATATAGTTAATCATATTCGTCTCTCATTCTGGGTAGTGGCCTGTAGTCAGAATTGTTCACTATCGTGATACAATTCACTACCTAAATCTAGGTCGGTTCCACTGTCGTAGTAACCTATACCCTAAACTAGGTGCATGAAGACCAAACTCTGGGTTTCCACCATGAACCGTACATCACCTTGTTTAAGGGATTTATTAACTAATGTGAATTTAGTCTCTTTTCAACTGTTAATTTTTCTTTCAAAGTAATTAAGGGCATTAGATTATCATTAGGGTGATCAATCATAATGATATAATGGAGAAAACGAAATCATACCACAGATTTAAGAGACAAAATATGAATTACTATGATAAAATGTCATACAACGATTACCCGGGCTACTCCCAGTCCTAAAGACAAAGGGGATTAGCCCCACATGTTCATCTCAATGAAAGACATGACAACAGAAAGGGATAACATGGAGAAAACATGAATGAAAGTGATGTAAACCCCTGAACAGAGGAGATCCGGGTGTTCCTTGACATAGAGTGTGCGACCTAGAGCCTTCCGGTGGTGGAAAACGTCTTCTGTGGCTCTCGAAATGATCGGGGCATGATTCTGGGCTCCGTTCTTCTCTCCACCTCTCCTTGGGACTTATGCAGTGGCTAATGACGTGATTCCCCGCTTAGGGCCGCCAAAATTAGGCATATGGACCACTTTAGGTCACTAAAGGATCACCACCGTCCGATTAAGATCGATCTGAAACAAAACATATCCTGACGGCGTCGATACCATCGATGCGGGTCGATGGTATCGACCCATCATAATATCGGCATGCTTTTCTTTTCTCTTTGATGCTCCGACTGATGCAGACTCGATACCATCGACGTGGGTCGATGGTATCGACACCTTTAGGTGTTGGTTTTGTCACCTTTCCGATGTTGAAACTATGCAACATCGATAGTATCGACTTTTGTATCGATAGTATCGACCAGTTGATTGTTGGCTCGTTGAAGGTATCTTGCTACCATAGACTTCCCAGTTGATGGTATCGACTCTTCTTGGCTCCTTGCTGCTGTCTCACTATGACTGCTTCGATACTATCGACGGATGTCGATGGTATCGACAGCTATGTATATATGTTCTTCCTGAAATTGCAAGATAAAGCCGAATCAGCTATGCCAAAGCACATTATTATGATCGTTTATAATAAAAAAGATAAAATATGAGAGATTTGATACAAAATGAGATTATAGACTAAAGTGAATGAATCATGCGATACTAACCACAAAAGTGACTAATAAACACATAAAACACATGTAAAACAAGTCTATAAAAGCGACTCAAAATCATCGCATCAACTCCCCTAAGCTTAAACATTGCTCGTCCTCGAGCAGCAAAACTATAGAATAAAATTGCAAAGGTCAACTAAAGAACATATTATCACAACAGACATTGCCATATGATCCCCACCAGACATTCACATACCGGCCCTCACTGACCATAGAATGATAATTACCCTCTATGCGACAATGATCATCCATAAGAGATATCCCCCCAAGATTGATGAACACTATCAAATAAGGTAGTTAATATAATAAAATCCTCCGGTTCAGGCTTGGTGCATCTTTGTGATCTTCTATCTACGTTGCTCATTTCCTAACTACCATCTTAATGTAAGAAGGTCTCCTGATATTAATGAATGAGGAGATAATCACGGGTGGCCTACCAATTAGAGAAACAGGTGGATGGAATAGGTGGTTGTGGAAGAAATGGAAGCACATAACAGTCAATCATGCAATACAAACATTAATGACCTATCATGATGTAAAATGCATGTGAAAATGTTCTAATGCTACATTTTAGGTGGAATGATGCATGCACTATCATTCTATCCCAATGAGAGACAAAATATCAACAGAACTACACATGTGCTTGCTCTTCTTATTCTGCATGTGAACAAATTCCTTTCTCCCTCTGATCTTCATATTTTTTTCTAAGCCCTTATCTTGCTTAATAGAACAAGATGAAATTTTCAATAGCTTTTTCTTGAGCTTATTCACATATCTATTATTTTTTTCTCTTTTTTTTTTAATTTTCAGAAAGTATGAAATAAGTTCTTTATTTATATAAGAAGCAAGACACATCATTGTACAAGGTGATTAAAATCAAGAAAAATGCAACTAAAATGACATTGACAAGCACTCTAAAAAAAATTTGAATGCATGATTATAATGCAACATTTTTTCTCTTTTTTTTCAATGCAACAAAAGTAAACACTAACTACAATGCAATCCTAACTACATGTCAAGAAACCAAGAGATGACCAACTGTATAGTGCTCCCAATTCTTATGGTGGAGTGTAGATAAGATGAAGTGGATAGATCACAAGATTAATTGACAAAACCATTGGAAGATATTATATGTCCCTCCTTACTGACATGTGTAAAATCAAGAGGTTTCTTTCTCTCAATTCCGATTAAAGTTTCATTACCATTTGATCAGTTTAGGCTCAACATCCAATTCCATCTACTTTTCATGAATCATAGGCATGTACAATTGTGGTCTTATGTTTTAAAGTTGACAAACCCATTAATTTCATAAGTCATATGCTCAAATTCAAAAAAAGCAAGCTTGCAAATTCATTAAAAATGTTCAAATTGACCCATGACTCCCATGTGACAAACAAAGAGATGACACATTAAATTAGACATCCACGATTACACTAGATAGAATGTGGATCCTAAAAACTAAGAAAATTGTTAGAATAAAAGAAAAGGCAATAAATGATAAAAACTAAAAATAAAAGATAGAAAAAGACATAAGTTGTTCCATCTCCCCCCCTAAGCTTGAATTCGACTATGGCCTCATAGTCAAAAACAATCTTAAAAGGTGGAACAGTGATACCAGTCATTTTTCAGGTGGTGGGTATTGCGGGGCGGTGGGATCCCATGATGGATATTGCCCCTGGAAACTTGGATCATACGGGGGCATGGGCGGAGGTTGCGGATATCCCCCAAAGTAATTCTGGCTCCAATAATGATCGTAGAATGGTTGTTGCTGCATCTCCATCCTATGCAACCTGTCATGAATATTTTCTTGGTTGGTGAGGAGGAGGCGCTCATTCTCATAGATGGCCTACTGATTTAAGAATAGCCGGCTCGTGGTATCCTGAATACCGGTGAAAGCAGCAGTGTGGTGCTACTGGGTCTGCTGGATCTTCTGCAGCATAGAATACATTCCCTACATAGAATAGGCATCCTCTCCTTGTGGAGAGGGCTGAGGTGGTGGAGGCTGTGAAGATGATGATGCACCCAGGTGGAAGCGTGGACACTTTCGCGGTGCCACTCGTGCACGAAGAGGAGTGAAAGCCTTCTCTTCCTCTTCTTACTCGTCGCCATCGTCATTGTCGTTGTCATTATCGTCGTCTTCTTCGTCGGAGTCGTTGATGGCAATGATGGACCACTGAAAGTGGTGAGCTCCCTGGATGTTGAAGATGGGATCTGGAAGCGCACACTCCTAGTACTCCTGGTTGACATGGCACTATGCATAGGCCACGCCATCACGGAGCGTAAGAAGATTGGAGCGGTGTAGGTGATAAAGATTGACTTTATTCCTGTTGACCAATGGGGTGAGTAGGGAAAATTCCAACCCAAGATAGAGAGAAAATGGTGTGATAAGCCCCCAAAGTGGATAGGATCTTTTCTTGTACTCCTCCGCACGGCCAGCACACGCGTCAAGAAAAACACACCCCAATTGGGCTCTTCTCATTTCAACAGCTTATACAGAAATAACAAGTCTGTTTCCTGAAACTTACTGAGAGAAAGATCGCCTCGAGCAAATAGAGTAGTACACAACATGCGATGTAGAATCTGCACAAATGGATGCTTGAAATCGGCGACGGTTGTGTTATGATAACTGACGGACTTGCCTGGAGGCGCAGTCACCAGCTGGGCGAAGATCTCATCATAATCTGCCTGGTTGTCCGACCTCCTGTGCTGATTCAGAGAATGATACCAGTTGTAGATTGAATTGAACTGCTGGAGGGTGAGATTGTAATTGTTATTGTAGACCCGGAAAGAAACATGGACCTTGATCCATTCCTGATCGGTGGCGATGAGGTCGTTAGGCACGACACATATGTCAAGCGATGCCATAAACTCCGCCACCAGTTCTTTGTACATTGACCACACACCGAAAAAGGGGTGGCCATCAACGTGGTACTGGACCTCATTAGACATCCTGCTCGTATGTTGCACTTGCCCCTGGAGAACATAATTGAGGTTGGCCTCAAACCCGAGGTCGCAGATCATGGTCCGATCAACATATCGGGTTGGCTCGATTTTCCACTTGAGCAACTCCTCGTATATCTTCCTTATGTCTATCGAGGGATGAACAATCCTCAGGTGAGGGATAGAGTCGGGTGGTGGAGGGATGAAAGTCGCAATCTCCATCGGGGCCTCCCTTGAAGAAGAAGCTCCTTCCGTCCTCACCATCGTGAACAGAAGAAGAATGGAGAGGAAGAAGTGGAGCTCGATGAAGGTCGGAGAAGAAGATCTCTGCTCGGTGAAGAGCTCAAAGAAGATATCTCAATCCTTGGACGCTCGATGAAGGCCTTCAGTCACCCAGCAATGCTCCAAGCACAAGTGGAAGGAAGAAGCTCTGAAGGTGTGAAGAGAATTGAGAAACAACCCTTCCTTTTATAACTGATCTCGTCTCTATTGCTGCTCCGTCGATACCATCGAAGGGGTGTCAATGGTATCGACACCTAGAGGCGTGATCTTCTTTTTTCTACTATCGACAGTCGTCGATTGTTGGATTTGGGGGCCCGAATCGGTGATGCGTCGATACTATCGACGTGGGTCGATGGTATCGACCCATCCCACGGATCGACTTCCAAAAATGGCGGGCTCCGTTGATTTCTTCTCACAGATCGGTGATGTGTCACGTCGATACTATCGACTTGTGTGTCGATGGTATCGACTAACCTCACGAGGCCCGGATGCCGCTTCTAACACTGTTGCCGTATCGATACCATTGATAGGGTTTTCGATGGTATCGACATCACTAAGAGGAATTCTTCTATAAATATTCAGGGATCTTGTGAGTATCCACTTCAGAGTCGATGCTATCAACCCGGAGATATCTTTTTCTTCAACTTCGTTGATAGTAGGTTGATACCATCGACGAGGCCATCGATGGTATCGACTCAAAAAAAATCTTGCAGTCACTTCCCTGTACCCACGTCACTACCATCGACCCTGTGGTTGATGGTATCGACTCTCTCTCAGTACTGCACACTGAACAAAACGATTAAGGTATCATTTTTACACTAAAAACGAAATTAGACAAAACTAACTTGTAGATGTAGAAGAAAATGAAGAAACTAATGGTAAACTACTGATGGTTGGGTTGCCTCCCAACAAGCACCCTTGTTTATTGTCTTAGGCTAGATAAAATCAAGCTCATCATTCATCCTTAAGTGCCATGAGTTTAACCTCATGCACTTTTCTCGTGTAGTCCTCACCAAATTAAGTTTCAACCGTTGACCATTAACTAGAAACGTCATCTCTCCATCGCGCACCATAATGGCACCATGTGGGCGCACCTCCTCCACAACAAAAGGTCCACTCCACCGGGATTTCAATTTCCCAGGATGCAGCTTCAACCTCGAGTTGAACAATAGCACACGATCTCCCTTTTTGAAAAAACGCAGTTGAATGTGACGATCGTGAATTAGTTTTGTTCTCTCTTTGTAAATCCATGAGTTTTCATAGGCGTTCATCCTCAGCTCATCCAACTCATTGAGCTCTAGCATTCGCTTCTTCCCTATCTCATCATAAGTCAAATTAAGCTTCCTTAGCACCCAGTGCACCTTGTGTTCCAGCTCTACCGGTAAATGGTAGGCCCGCCCATAAACCAACCTAAAAGGCATAGTGCCTATAGGTGTCTTAAATGTGGTCCTATACGCCCATAATGCATCTGGTAGCAAAGTACTCCAATTCTTTCTTGTCGAAGCCACTGTGCGCTCCAAAATTTTCTTGATTTCTCTATTCGACACCTCGACGTGCCCTTGCATTTGCGGGTGATACGGGGTACCAACATTGTGCTTCACCCCATACTTTCTCAATAATGCAGCAAACTTTTGATTCTTGAAGTGGGTTCCTCCATCGCTAATAATCATTCTTGGCACACCAAATCTGCAGAAAATGTGATCTTTTACAAACTTACACACTACAGTAGCATCATTAGTCCTTGTGGGTATTGCCTCTACCCACTTCGATACATAATCAATAGCAAGTAAAATGTATAAATTAGAATTCGAGGACACAAAGGGTCCCATAAAATCGATGCCCCACAGATCAAATACCTCAACTTCTTAAAACACGTTGAGGGGCATCTCTTGCCGCTTGGAAATATTACCTACCCTTTGACAGGAATCACATCTTCGCACATAGTCGTATGTGTCCCAGAAGAGTGTAGGCCAATAAAGACCACTCTCTAGCACCTTGGCCGCCGTTATTGAGCTCGCATGATGGCCACCGGTTAGTAGTGTGTGACAATGACTAAGTACAATGTCATATTCTATCTCCGGTACACACTTGTGCAAAACGCCGTCCCTGCATTACTTCAACAAGATGGGATCATCCCAAAAATAATATCTCAAAGAATGGAAAATTTTCTTTTTCTCTTGATAAGTCCAATCATCTGGGATTATTTTGCAGGCAAGATAATGAACAATGTATGAAAACCATGGATCCTTGGATTTTATAGAAAGGATTTGCTCATCGGGGAATGTCTCGGTAATGGGTATATTAATATCTTTCTCATCTACCCGCTCTAACCTAGACAAGTGATCTTCAACCACATTCTCAATTCCCTCCTTGTCTTTAATTTCAATGTCAAATTCTTGTAACAATAAGATCCACCTAATCAATCTAGGTTTGGCATCTTTTTTTTCTGTCAAGTATTTTATGGCGGCGTGGTCCGTCCATACCACAACTTTTGACCCTACTAGATATTACCGAAATTTTTCGAATGCAAAAATGATGGCGAGAAGTTCTTTTTCAGTTGTGGTGTAATTGAGTTGTGCCTCATTTAAATTCTTGGATGCATAGAAAATTATCGCGGGTTTGTTCTCGAAATGCTGCCCAAGAACAGCCCCTACTGCAAAATCCGAAGCATCACACATGAGCTCGAAAGGCTTAGTCCAATCCGACGTTTGAACAACCGGTGAAGAAATTAACTTTTCCTTAAGTACATTAAAAGCATGCAAACATTTTTCATTGAAATCAAACATTGCATCTTTCTCAAGAAGTTCAGACAATGGTTTAGCTATTCTCGAGAAATCTTTGGATAAAGCAGTGATAAAATGTTGCATGACCGAGAAAACTTCTTACCCCTTTAACCGAATTAGGTGGGGGTAATTTTGAAATAACCTCCATCTTAACTGGATCCACCTCTAGCCCCTTGCTAGACACCTTGTGTCCAAGCACAATTCCTTCACTAACCATCATGTGACACTTTTCCCAGTTGAGAACTAAATGCGTGTCCTCACATCTTTGTAAAACTTTTTCCAAATTGTACAGACACTCATCAAATGACACACCATAGATGGAAAAATCATCCATGAAAACCTTTAGACCGCGCTCAACCATATCAGAAAAAATAGCGAGCATGCAGTGCTGAAAGGTGGTTGGTGCGTTACACAGGCCAAAAGGCATACAGCGATATGTGAATGTTCCGTAAGGACAAGTGAAGGTAGACTTTTCTTGGTCCTTAGGATTAATAGAGATCTGATTGTAGCCGGAGTAGCCATCTAAAAAGCAAAAATGGGATCGAACCTCTAGTCGCTCTAAGATTTGATCGATGAACGGAAGAGGAAAATGATCTTTTAACGTAGTGGAGTTCAATCGACGGTAGTCAATGCACACACGCCATCCGATTACCAATCGGGTCATGACCGACTCATTTAACAAGTTGTGAGTGATAGTAATTCCCCCCTTTTTAGGGACTACCTGCGTGGGGCTTACCCACATTGAATCGGAGATATCATAAATGATGCCTGTAGAAAGGAGCTTGATCACCTCCTTCTTAACTACCTCCATCATGCTCGGATTTAGTCTATGCTGTGGCTGAATTATAGGTTTGGCTCCTTTCTCGAGTCAGATCTTGTGCTGACAAAGTGTAGGGGAAATCCCCTGGATATCTGCAACTGACCACCCGAATGCACCACGGTGGTTCTTCAGCACGATCATCAATTGCTCTTCTTCATCGGCGCTCAGATATGTTGAAATAATCATCAGTAGTCTTTCACCATCGGCTAAGAATGCATACTTCAAATGTGGAGGTAGTGGCTTCAGTTCTAACTCTGGTGGACTAATCAATGATGATTGAAGCGGTGGTGGGAGTGGCCCAAGGTCTTCATAATACTTGGCATAATAGCACGGAAGCACTTGAATCATCTTGACACATTCTTGTAATGACTTACTTCTCATCCATTCATGCATTATGTTGACAAGGAAAGCTTCAAGGGGCAGTTCTGGATATACGTCAAGGACAGAACTTGCTATTGCATCATCTTCAGTAGAAAGAGGAATTTCCTCCTCTTCATCATTTGGAAAACCCACAACTCTGCAAAGAGAAACAACTTTGGTATGTTCCATAATGTCTACAACCAGTGTCCCCTTATCTACCTTGGTCATTATATGAGCCATATATAGAAATGGCTTCCCTAGGCAAAGAGAAATATTCTGATCAAAATGTTTCACCATGTGACACTGCTCCTTTGCCTTTGATTGTGTTGTACTCGTGGGCATAACCATTTCAAATCGGTCATATGTGATTCCCAATGTCAGACGGCCTCTTCCCATTTCGAGTATCATATCTGTCATAGCTTGGAAGGTTCTTCCAAGGATTAGCTCATTCCCTTAGTCATCTTGCATTTCCATTACCACAAAATCTGTTGGAAATACAAACTTGTCAACTTTAACAAGTACATCTTCACAAATACCATATGGCTTTATCCCAGAATTATCCGCTAGCTAAATCATCATGTTGCTATGTCTCGATTATTTCAGTCCCAACTTCTTGAAAGTAGAAAGAGGCATCAAATTAATACTTGCCCCGGAGTCACACAATGCTTCGCCGATTTTCACCTTACCGATGTAACATGAAATATTGAAGCAGCCCGAATCTTGCCTTTTTGGTGGCAATGTACCCATCATGAAGGCGCTCACTTGTTCTTTAAGAACCACCACCTTAGTATCAGGAATCTTCCTCTTCTTTGTAATTATATCTTTCATAAACTTGACATAAGAGGGTATCTGCTCTATTGCTTCTAACAGTGGAATTTTGACAGAAAGTTTCCTAAAACTATCTAGGAACTTTTTGAAGTGAGCGTCCACTTTCTTAACCTTCAAACTATTTGGATACGGGACTGGGATAGTCTGTGCCCTCTGATGTTGTAACAACCCGCACTTTTGAGTGTCTAAAAGACCTTAAAGTCACAGATCGTTAATCATAACTTCCAGGATCAGATTCATGAAATAATACAAAATAGTAAACAATTTCCTTTAATGATCAAATGTTTACATGTTTAAATAAAAAGCTCCTCTAACGAGTTACATAACTTTTAAATAGAATCAACTTTTACATGTGGATTTAGGGTTATGAATCCAATGTGAACATCGTTATATAATCTTAATGTTAGTAATATGATTTAGGTATCGTGAGTAGTCTAATATGCCTAAAATGATGATTAGGGTTTAACCTAATATGCATAATGGAATTAGTAATCTTGGAAACCATGATATAATAGAATTAGGGTTTGTCACCCTAATCCTTGGTCCAAACATGAGATAACCTAAACCCTAGTTTAGGAGCGAATCTTGATCTGGATAATGTAATGTGCATACATGGTGACACATATGTAGTATGCGTGTTTCAGATACTGTTGATTGAATGCCTTATTGCTTGATTGGTTGGATGCACTCTTAAAGTACAAGGGATATATTCTGCAATGGCATAAGGTACGTGGTTACGCTTATGATTACATGTATCGAATTCTGAGATTGCCGATGTTTCTCGATGAGATTGAACGACAAATAAACTGCTTGCTTGTTTATTTAGTTCTTACAAATTATAAAGTTCCTATGAGTATCATGTAAAGTAAAAAATTACATTCTGAACCCTGGGTCAGACTGATCTTAAGGGTAATGCACACGAGCCCTGGAGGGACAGTGATTACACCTGAGGTAGTAGACCAGATAAGGGTAGAATATGAAAATAAGTTTATATTCTTACATGCAAGATAAAGATGTTTGCTTATATCTGTACTTGTGATTATTGTTTGAACCCACGTACTAGTATAGAAATATACTGATCACGTATTTGTTTGTCGGCGTTTTAGGTACCAGATGTACTTGATTCGTGGACATGAGGGTACAGATAGAGATGTTGAAGACACTACAGTTTAATCATGAAGGTTTAGTTTTAATGGTTTATCTTCACACATGTAAAAGTTGATTGTATTTAAAAGTTATGTAACTCCTTAGAGGAGCTTTTTATTTAAACATGTAAATATTTGATCATTAAAGGAAATTGTTTACTATTTTGTATTATTTCATGAATCTGATCCTGGAAGTTATGATTAACGATCTGCGACTTAAAGGTCTTTTAGACACTCAAAAGTGCGGGTCGTTACATTTGGTATCAGAGCACAGATTCATCAACTAATACTTAATAGTTTATAATTTCAAATAATCTTTAGAAATGTTAAGAGAAAAATTAGGTTTCTCGTCTCACATTTTCGTCTACTTCTCATCTCTGGCTTAAAAAAAAATTGAAAAGAAATATTAATACGAGAAGTAAAATGTGAAATTTAAAATCGGTAATCAACATGGTGTGGTGGTATGGGACACTACCCATGTGAAAATTTAAAATCGGTAATCAACATGGTGTGGTGGTATGGGACACTACCCATGTGAAAATTTAAAATCGGTAATCAACATGGCGTGGTGGTATGGGACACTGCCCATGTGAAATTTGAAATCATGAATAAGAAAGATAAGGGATGGTTTAGGTAACCTAGTCTCCCATGCATGTATGCATGAGGAGCATAAAACTTAGGTGATAAGTCTTAAGAGATATAAAAAAGAAACCAAGAGATGTATATATAACAAAATGAAAAGTTGGAATATAACTTTCTCAAACTCCTCATGTGGTCTCTAGAAGTGTAGTGAGTGTGGCCAAGCCCCTGGAGGGGAAGGTCGAGGTAGCACCAAGCCCTGGAGGGAAGGTGACCCAAGTTCATTGAATGGACAGAGACCATGAGGGGGTATTCCAGAGATTGAGAAAACATGAGTTGATATGTTATAATGATAAAAGTTATACTTAATGTAAACAAAGATATATCTATAAAACCTTTAGGGTTAGTGAGCCAACCTGGGGTGGGTCAACCCAAAGAGTCGGAAGATGACCTATGAGGGAGGCAAAACCTAGATCTTGGGATCAGGTTGTGGCTAGAGAGCCTAACCCCCTCCTATGAGCCAAGGAGGCACCCTAGGCTAGGACTTTCCCTTAAAAGGTAAGTGAATAAACATATTTAAATATTGAGATAACCTTAATCCTCACCTAGAGGGATGAAGAGTTAAATATATTAAAAATAAAATGAAAAGCACTTAAATTCTTTGAACCCAAGGATGCCAACTCTGAGTGACACAGCTGGTCAAGCCCAGGAGGGAAGACCAGTAAGGCACCAAGCCCAGGAGGGAAGGTGGCCTAAGTGGACGACCAAGCCCAAGAGGGAAGGTCATGGAATGGTCAAGCCCAGGAGGGAAGACCAGGCAGGCACCAAGCCCAGGAGGGAAGGTGGCCTAAGTCCACAATGCAGTTGTATAGGATCAAGCCCCTAGAGGGGAAGATCACAGAGGTCAAGCCCAGGAGGGAAGACCAACATGGCACCAAGCCCTGGAGGGAAGGTGGCCAGATCCCAATGATGGGACAACACTGCATTATGTGTACTCAAAAGAGAGATATGAAGGCAATTCTGGTTAAAGAATTAAATAAGGGAATAATGTGCTTAAAAGATGTGACATCTCAAAAGAAACCCTTAGGGAGGGTAGAGTCCTAATGCAATCCTAGGGTCAAGTAGGGTGTATTAGAGGTACATAGAACCGATGGGTTGGGAGTTGATACGCCATGAATGCACATGACCATGTGGTCGGGAGGTAACATCTAGGTTTATCCAAGGTACACGACTCAGGAGATTAGCTACCTCCTTGAGGATCATGTAGCCTAATGGGTGAATGTGAAAGGCACTCTCTTGATGCATAAGGATGAGATCACTCCAAAAGTACCTATACCCCTAGAGACCTCGAGGGTTTGTCTAAGGCTCATAATGATACAAGAGATGTAAATATAAAAGTTATAAAGAAGTCATGAAAACTTGAGAGAAGTTATGTCCTAACTTAAGAATAAGAAAAGGGACACTTGGTTTAGAGTCATATAGAGTATGATTCAACTTAATATGTGAAATTGAAACGTAATGTGTGGATGTACCATCTCCACTCTTAGAATGAAATGAACTTTATGTTTGGGCTGCAGTCAAATGCTTATTTCATCTCATTATGAGAGAGGGAGATTGGATAGACACATGTTATGCTTAAAAATTGAGATAACGAGGATGAATATCTTACATTTAATGTGTAATGACATGAGCTAGGGTTAGAGGTGTTACCTCACCCGTATGTGAAAATAATGTGTAATAGGTTGGAAACCTAGGTGAAAAGAGAAATCACCAAGTAGTAATGAAATCACAAAATAAGAATGAAATCATCAAAGTGATGATAAGATGTGTATACTATAGATGTGGATATATTTGAATTTCAATACAAGTACTGATGCTAATAATGACGTGTGAAACTAGCATATCAATAAAAGATATTGAGAATATCTATCTGGGGTTGCTAACCCTAAGGCTTGAAACTAAGTTGAGATATCATTCACCTTAAAGCTTACTAGGTGTGAATTTTGGGGACAAAATTCCTTTTAAGGAGGGGTGAATGTAATATCCTCAAATTTTGGTAAAAATTGAACTATAAAATATGATGTATAATTCCTCAATGATTTGGTGGAATAATAATGTCAATTGTCCTTGTCGCATAAGTGCTTTTGGCACAAGACAAATAGATAAACGGAATCCATGCATTAATAAATAGTAATGACTTTTGATATTGATAAATGTTTTCCAAAGGACGACCTCTTCCCATTTCGAGTATCATATCTATCATAGCTTGGAAGGTTCTTCCAAGGAGTAGCTCATTCCCTTAGTCATCTTGCATTTCCATTACCACAAAATCTGTTGGAAATACAAACTTGTCAACTTTTACAAGTACATCTTCACAAATACCATATGGCTTTATCCCAGAATTATCCGCTAGCTAAATCATCATGTTGCTATGTCTCGATTATTTCAGTCCCAACTTCTTGAAAGTAGAAAGAGGCATCAAATTAATACTTGCCCCGGAGTCACACAATGCTTCGCCGATTTTCACCTTACCGATGTGACATGAAATATTGAAGCAGCCCGAATCTTGCCTTTTTGGTGGCAATGTGCCCATCATGAAGGCGCTCACTTGTTCTTTAAGAACCACCACCTTAGTATCAGAAATCTTCCTCTTCTTTGTAATTATATCTTTCAGAAACATTCCATAAGAGGGTATCTGCTCTATTGATTCTTACAATGGAATTTTGACAGAAAGTTTCCTAAAACTATCTAGGAACTTTTTGAACTGAGCGTCCACTTTCTTAGCCTTCAAACTATTTGGATACGGCACTGGGACAGTCTGTTCCCTCTGATGTTGTAACAACCCACACTTTTGAGTGTCTAAAAGACCTTAAAGTCACAGATCGTTAATCATAACTTCCAGGATCAGATTCATGAAATAATACAAAATAGTAAACAATTTCCTTTAATGATCAAATATTTACATGTTTAAATAAAAAGCTCCTCTAAGGAGTTACATAACTTTTAAATAGAATCAACTTTTACATGTGGATTTAGGGTTATGAATCCAATGTGAACATCGTGATATAATCTTAATGTTAGTAATATGATTTAGGTATCGTGAGTAGTCTAATATGCCTAAAATGATGATTAGGGTTTAACCTAATATGCATAATGGAATTAGTAATCTTGGAAACCATGATATAATAGAATTAGGGTTTGTCACCCTAATCCTTGGTCCAAACATGAGATAACCTAAACCCTAGTTTAGGAGCGAATCTTGATCAGGATAATGTAATGTGATTACATGGTGACACATATGTAGTATGCGTGTTTCAGATACTGTTGATTGAATGCCTTATTTCTTGATTGGTTGGATGCACTCTTAAAGTACAAGGGATATATTCTGCAATGGCATAAGGTACGTGGTTACGCTTATGATTACATGTATCGAATTCTGAGATTGCCGATGTTTCTCGATGAGATTGAACGACAAATAAACTGCTTGCTTGTTTATTTAGTTCTTGCAAATTATAAAGTTCCTATGAGTATCATGTAAAGTAAAAAATTACATTCTGAACCCTGGGTCAGACTGATCTTAAGGGTAATGCACACGAGCCCTGGAGGGACAGTGATTACACCTGAGGTAGTAAACCAGATAAGGGTAGAATATGAAAATAAGTTTATATTCTTACATGCAAGATAAAGATGTTTGCTTATATTTGTACTTGTGATTATTGTTTGAACCCACGTACTAGTATAGAAATATACTGATCTCGTATTTGTTTGTCAGTGTTTTAGGTACCAGATGTACTTGATTCGTGGACATGAGGGTACAGATAGAGATGTTGAAGACACTACAGTTTAATCATGAAGGTTTAGTTTTAATGGTTTATCTTCACACATGTAAAAGTTGATTCTATTTAAAAGTTATGTAACTCCTTAGAGGAGCTTTTTATTTAAACATGTAAATATTTGATCATTAAAGGAAATTGTTTACTATTTTGTATTATTTCATGAATCTGATCCTGGAAGTTATGATTAACGATCTGCGACTTTAAGGTCTTTTCGACACTCAAAAGTGTGGGTCGTTACATTTGGTATCAGAGCACAGATTCATCAACTAATACTTAATAGTTTATAATTTCAAATAATCTTTAGAAATGTTAAGAGAAAAATTAGGTTTCTCGTCTCACATTTTCGTCTACTTCTCATCTCTGGCTTAAAAAAATTTGAAAAGAAATATTAATACGAGAAGTAAAATGTGAAATTTAAAATCGGTAATCAACATGGTGTGGTGGTATGGGACACTACCCATGTGAAAATTTAAAATCGGTAATCAACATGGTGTGGCGGTATGGGACACTACCCATGTGAAAATTTAAAATCGGTAATCAACATGGCGTGGTGGTATGGGACACTGCCCATGTGAAATTTGAAATCATGAATAAGAAAGATAAGGGATGGTTTAGGTAACCTAGTCTCCCATGCATGTATGCATGAGGAGCATAAAACTTAGGTGATAAGTCTTAAGAGATATAAAAAAGAAACCAAGAGATGTATATATAACAAAATGAAAAGTTGGAATATAACTTGCTCAAACTCCTCATGTGGTCTCTAGAAGTGTAGTGAGTGTGGCCAAGCCCCTGGAGGGGAAGGTCGAGGTAGCACCAAGCCCTGGAGGGAAGGTGACCCAAGTTCATTGAATGGACAGAGACCATGAGGGGGTATTCCAGAGATTGAGAAAACATGAGTTGATATGTTATAATGATAAAAGTTATACTTAATGAAAACAAAGAGATATCTATAAAACCTTTAGGGTTAGTGAGCCAACCTGGGGTGGGTCAACCCAAAGAGTCGGAAGATGACCTATGAGGGAGGCAAAACCTAGATCTTGGGATCAGGTTGTGGCTAGAGAGCCTAACCCCCTCCTATGAGCCAAGGAGGCACCCTAGGCTAGGACTTTCCCTTAAAAGGTAAGTGAATAAACATATTTAAATATTAAGATAACCTTAATCCTCACCTAGAGGGATGAAGAGTTAAATATATTAAAAATAAAATGAAAAGCACTTAAATTCTTTGAACCCAAGGATGCCAACTCTGAGTGACACAGCTGGTCAAGCCCAGGAGGGAAGACCAGTAAGGCACCAAGCCCAGGAGGGAAGGTGGCCTAAGTGGACGACCAAGCCCAGGAGGGAAGGTCATGGAATGGTCAAGCCCAGGAGGGAAGACCAGGGAGGCACCAAGCCCAGGAGGGAAGGTGGCTTAAGTCCACAATGCAGTTGTATAGGATCAAGCCCCTAGAGGGGAAGATCATAGAGGTCAAGCCCAGGAGGGAAGACCAACATGGCACCAAGCCCTGGAGGGAAGGTGGCCAGATCCCAATGATGGGACAACACTGCATTATGTGTACTCAAAAGAGAGATATGAAGGCAATTCTGGTTAAAGAATTAAATAAGGGAATAATGTGCTTAAAAGATGTGACATCTCAAAAGAAACCCTTAGGGAGGGTAGAGTCCTAATGCAATCCTAGGGTCAAGTAGGGTGTATTAGAGGTACATAGAACCGATGGGTTGGGAGTTGATACGCCATGAATGCACATGACCATGTGGTCGGGAGGTAACAGCTAGGTTTATCCAAGGTACACGACTCAGGAGATTAGCTACCTTCTTGAGGATCATGTAGCCTAATGGGTGAATGTGAAAGGCACTCTCTTGATGCATAAGGATGAGATCACTCCAAAAGTACCTATACCCCTAGAGACCTCGAGGGTTTGGCTAAGGCTCATAATGATACATGAGATGTAAATATAAAAGTTATAAAGAAGTCATGAAAACTTGAGAGAAGTTATGTCCTAACTTAAGAATAAGAAAAGGGACACTTGGTTTAGAGTCATATAGAGTATGATTCAACTTAATATGTGAAATTGAAAGGTAATGTGTGGATGTACCATCTCCACTCTTGGAATGAAATGAACTTTGTGTTTGGGCTGCAGTCAAATGCTTATTTCATCTCATTATGAGAGAGGGAGATTGGATAGACACATGTTATGCTTAAAAATTGAGATAACGAGGATGAATATCTTACATTTAATGTATAATGACATGAGGTAGGGTTAGAGGTGTTACCTCACCCGTATGTGAAAATAATGTGTAATAGGTTGGAAACCTAGGTGAAAAGAGAAATCACCAAGTAGTAATGAAATCACAAAATAAGAATGAAATCATCAAAGTGATGATAAGATGCGTATACTATAGATGTGGATATATTTGAATTTCAATACAAGTACTGATGCTAATAATGACGTGTGAAACTAGCATATCAATAAAAGATATTGAGAATATCTATCTGGGGTTGCTAACCCTAAGGCTTGAAACTAAGTTGAGATATCATTCACCTTAAAGCTTACTAGGTGTGAATTTTGGGGACAAAATTCCTTTTAAGGAGGGGTGAATGTAATATCCTCAAATTTTGGTAAAAATTGAACTATAAAATATGATGTATAATTCCTCAATGATTTGGTGGAATAATAATGTCAATTGTCCTTGTCGCATAAGTGCTTTTGGCACAAGACAAATAGATAAACAGAATCCATGCATTAATAAATAGTAATGACTTTTGATATTGATAAATGTTTTCCAAAGGACGGCCTCTTCCCATTTCGAGTATCATATCTGTCATAGCTTGGAAGGTTCTTCCAAGGAGTAGCTCATTCCCTTAGTCATCTTGCATTTCCATTACCACAAAATCTGTTGGAAATACAAACTTGTCAACTTTAACAAGTACATCTTCACAAATACCATATGGCTTTATCCCAGAATTATCCGCTAGCTAAATCATCATGTTGCTATGTCTCGATTATTTCAGTCCCAACTTCTTGAAAGTAGAAAGAGGCATCAAATTAATACTTGCCCTAGAGTCACACAATGCTTCGCCGATTTTCACCTTACCGATGTCACATGAAATATTGAAGCAGCCCGAATCTTGCCTTTTTGGTGGCAATGTGCCCATCATGAAGGCGCTCACTTGTTCTTTAAGAACCACCACCTTAGTATCAGGAATCTTCCTCTTCTTTGTAATTATATCTTTCAAAAACTTGCCATAAGAGGGTATCTGCTCTATTGCTTCTAACAGTGGAATTTTGACAGAAAGTTTCCTAAAACTATCTAGGAACTTTTTGAACTGAGTGTCCACTTTCTTAGCCTTCAAACTATTTGGATACGGCACTGGGACAGTCTGTGCCCTCTGATGTTGTAACAACCCGCACTTTTGAGTGTCTAAAAGACCTTAAAGTCGCAGATCGTTAATCATAACTTCCAGGATCAGATTCATGAAATAATACAAAATAGTAAACAATTTCCTTTAATGATCAAATATTTACATGTTTAAATAAAAAGCTCCTCTAAGGAGTTACATAACTTTTAAATAGAATCAACTTTTACATGTGGATTTAGGGTTATGAATCCAATGTGAACATCGTGATATAATCTTAATGTTAGTAATATGATTTAGGTATCGTGAGTAGTCTAATATGCCTAAAATGATGATTAGGGTTTAACCTAATATGCATCATGGAATTAGTAATCTTGGAAACCATGATATAATAGAATTAGGGTTTGTCACCCTAATCCTTGGTCCAAACATGAGATAACCTAAACCCTAGTTTAGGAGCGAATCTTGATCTGGATAATGTAATGTGAATACATGGTGACACATATGTAGTATGCGTGTTTCAGATACTATTGATTGAATGCCTTATTGCTTGATTGGTTGGATGCACTCTTAAAGTACAAGGGATATATTCTGCAATGGCATAAGGTACGTGGTTACGCTTATGATTACATGTATCGAATTCTGAGATTGTCGATGTTTCTCGATGAGATTGAACGAAAAATAAACTGCTTGCTTGTTTATTTAGTTCTTGCAAATTATAAAGTTCCTATGAGTATCATGTAAAGTAAAAAATTACATTCTGAACCCTGGGTCAGACTGATCTTAAGGGTAATGCACACGAGCCCTGGAGGGACAGTGATTACACCTGAGGTAGTAGACCAGATAAGGGTAGAATATGAAAATAAGTTTATATTCTTACATGCAAGATAAAGATGTTTGCTTATATCTGTACCTGTGATTATTGTTTGAACCCACGTACTAGTATAGAAATATACTGATCGCGTATTTGTTTGTCGGTGTTTTAGGTACCAGATGTACTTGATTCGTGGACATGAGGGTACAGATAGAGATGTTGAAGACACTATAGTTTAATCATGAAGGTTTATTTTTAATGGTTTATCTTCACACATGTAAAAGTTGATTCTATTTAAAAGTTATGTAACTCCTTAGAGGAGCTTTTTATTTAAACATGTAAATATTTGATCATTAAAGGAAATTGTTTACTATTTTGTATTATTTCATGAATCTGATCCTGGAAGTTATGATTAACGATCTGTGACTTTAAGGTCTTTTAGACACTCAAAAGTGCGGGTCGTTACAGATGTGGTGGAACATGGTGTCCTTTTTTTAGTCTCTTCCTCAACAATGGGTTCTAGTGTGGCTTCCTCTACTGCATCCTCTATCGGCTCTATGATTGTAACCTCCTCTACGGCCTCACCTGTGGTTTCTGGCTGGGGTGTGCTCGGTTCATCAGCCCTGGGGTTTAAAATCTTCTTTCCACTCCGTAATAGAATTGCCTTGGCTTGTTGATTTCCTCCTGGAACATTTGTATTTCCGGGAAAACCTTGTTGTGTTGGCTTTTTCAGATTTGCTATATCAGCTACCATCTGTGCTAATGATGTCTCCATAGTTCTCATCTGAGCCCCATGACTTTGTAAAGTTTGCCCAAATTGATTCATATATTCTCCTTGTTGCTTGATCTGCTGGCCAAACGTGCTCATGAGTTCTTGATTCTGCTTGATTACTTGATTGAGCAACTCATTGCTCTTGTCTTCTGTCGACGGTTGTGGTTTGGCATCAGGGTCCTGTAGGAAATTGTTTGGGTCCTTCCATGAATTTGTTTTATCTTTCCTCCAAGAATAATCATTGTTTTTGTACCCCTGTTGTTGGCGCATAAATTTCACTTGCACCTCATCATCAAATTCTCCGTCTTCCTTTGCTAGCAATTTCTTGGCTAATAAGTCCATTTTCTCATTCAGCTCCTTGATGGCCTTTGACTCACCTGCGAATCGAACCTACTCTGGTGTGTCTCTGTCACCCCATGATTGCTTCCTAGCCATATTTTTCAAGATTTCCCAACACCTAGTGCCAGTGTTGTTCAAGAAGAAGTCGGAACCTGCTGCGTCCATATTACTCCGGTCATGCTCATTTAAAGCAAAGTAGAAGATCTTCACTTGTTTTTCTTTATCTAGCCCATGATGTGGACACTTCTGCAGCATTATTTGGAAACGCTCCCACGTCTCAGAATATGTCTCGCCAGCCCTTTGACAGAAATTGTGGATCTTCTATACTAGGTCATTGGTTTTCTCCGGTGGAAAGAATCTCTCGAAAAAACCTCGATCATTTGGTCCCAAGTCTCGACGGTCTCATCATCAAGGTTATGCAGCCATTCATGTGCATTACCTGCAAGAGAGCTGGGAAACAACTTCAAATATAGTGTCTCCTGTGAAAACTTGTTTATCTTGATCATATCGCAATTCTCCACGAAAGTGTTGATGTGTGCAACTGGGTCTTCATTCTTCAGCCTGTGAAATGCTTGAGACTTGACCAAGTTTATCAGTGCCAGATCAATCTTCTAGGTTGGAATGTTAACTGTCTATTTTTTTATCGGCCCCTTTGATGTTGATGAGGAAGAATCCTTTATCTTCTCCCATATTTTCTGTTCATCAGCCATGGCTTCTGGTTCAGAGTCTGAATCTATATTCTCAAGTTGATCATGAATATTGTTCTCTTCGTCGTCTAATCCCAACGGCAGAACCTCTGGTGATGACAGTGTGTAGTCTGTGCTATGCGTCTTCACCATGAAATGGTACCTGCAAGGTAATAAATTTGATTCAGTACAGTGCTAGATGATTACTAGATATGAAAAGTAAATGATGAATTGCAAGAATAATAATAAAATAAAATGTGGCCTAGAGTGGTCGCTTGCAGCACTCGTAGTGCCGATAGTTGTCGTGTCCCCGGTAACGGCGCCAAAAACTTGACACAATTTTACCATGCGTATAACGCAAGTGCATGCATCAGAGTAATATGGGCCCTTGTGAGGCCCCAGTCGAACACAGGGACACTGAACTGTCGGTAGACTACTTACTAACTACTCGCGATTAGCTAGACCAATTAAAAGGTTTGAGAGTTGGTTGAAAACTAAAAGAAAAATAAAAGAAAACAAAGCAATCGATTACATATTTAGTTTAATCAATTTAAATGGGAATCTTTAAGATTGCAGTTTCACCGCGGGTTCTCGTTGTACTTATTTATATATAGTTAATCACATTCGTCTCTCATTCTGGGTAGTGGTCTGTAGTCAGAATTGTTCACTTTTGTGATACAATTCACTACCTAAATCTAGGTCGGTTCCACTATCGTAGTAACCTATACCCTAAACTAGGTGCATGAAGACCAAACTCTGGGTTTCCACCATTAACCGTACATCACCTTGTTCAAGGGATTTATTAACTAATGTGAATTTCATCTCTTTTCAACTGTTAATTCTTCTTTCAAAGTAATTAAAGGCATTAGATTATCATTAGGGTGATCAATCATGATATAATGGAGAAAACAAAATCATACCACGGATTTAAGAGACAAAATATGAATTACTATGATAAAAATGTCGTACAACGATTACCCGGGCTACTCCCGATCCTAAAGACAAAGGGGATTAGCCCCACATGTTCATCTCAATGAAAGACATGAAAAGAGAAAGGGATAACATGGATAAAACTTGAATGAAATTGATGTAAACCCATGAAAGGAGGAGATCTGGGCATTCCTTAACATAGATTGCACGACCTACAGCCTTCCGGTAGTGGAAAACGTCTTCTGCGGCTCTCGGAACGATCGGGGCGTGATTATGGGCTCCATTCTTCTCTCCACCTCTCCTTGGGACTTGTGTAGTGGCTAATGATGTGATTCCCCGCTTAGGGCCGCCGAAATTAGGTATATGGACCACTTTAGGTTGCCAAAGGATCACCACCGTCTGATTAAGATCGATCTGAAACTAATCATATCCTGACGGCGTCGATACCATCGACATGGGTCGAAGGTATCAACCCGTCATAATATCGGTAGGCTTTTCTTTTCTCTCTGACACTCTAACTGATACACACTCGATACCATCAACGCGGGCTGATGGTATCGACACCTTTAGGTGTCGGTTTTGTCACCTTTCTGACGCTGAAACTATGTAACGTCGATAGTATCGACTTTTGTGTCAATAGTATTGACTAGTTGATTGCTGGCTCGCTGAAGGTATCTAGCTACCATCGACTTCCCATTCGATGGTATCGAGTCTTCTTGGCTCCTTGTGGTTGTCTCACTGTGACTGTGTCGATACTATCAACGGATTTCGATGGTATCGACAGCTATGTATATCCGTTCTTCCTGAAATTGCAAGATAAAGCCGAATCAGCTATGCTAAAGCACATTATTATGATCGTTTATAATAAAAAAGATAAAATATGAGAGATTTGATACAAAATGAGATTATAGACTAAAGCAAATGAATCATGTGATACTAACCACAAAAGTGACTAATAAACACATAAAATACATGTAAAACAAGTCTATAAAAGCAACTCAAAATCATCCCATCAACAGCTAACCCTTTCCAGCATGCATTGACACCTAGATATCACCCAATTTCAAAGGAACCAGGATCCTTTTGTTTCTTAATAATTTTGGCTTTGATGATGTCAGAGGTGGTCCTATCCAATTTCACAATTTTGTACTCTTTAGTGGCATACTTCCTGGTTAATAGAGTTTTCATATATTTGGACCAGGTGGGCATGTAAGCAAGGGCATCTAAGAAGGGAATGTCTACATGCAATTTTTTCATAGCTTCTTTAAATTTGACAAACTGTGTGTCAAGTCTAGTTTGATTAAGGCGATCTTGGTATGCTGGATGAGGTTCATAGATGGGAATTTTAGATTCGTAAACTTCTATAGGTGGGACCTCGGTGGTGGGGATAGTGGGTTTTGGTTGTAATGGGGTTTCAATGACCATAGTGTCATCATCCTCAAAGTCTAAGGGCACAGATGGAGGTTTCTCTGGAGGAGGAGGAGTGGAATGTACCTTCCAAGAATGCTTAGAGATAACCTTGAGTAGTTCAGGGTGTTTTGGATTGTTCTCGGGCTGCCCGATAAAAGTGCTGATAGGAGGCTTTTGTTGGGCGAAGAGGCGAGCTAACTGAGTGTCAGCCACCTTCTGGTGGGCTTCTTATGCAAGAATGATCTATTCTAATTAGGTAACCCTATCATTGGTCAAGGGAGGTGGAACACTCTATTGAGCTTGAGGAGGTGGTGGATTGAGGTTTTGGTATTATTTCCCTTGGTCGGGCCCTCAGCTCTGTAAATTACCCCTGTAAATTCCTTGGTTCCCGAAGTTCCTTTGATTTTTGTATGGAAATCTTGGGGGTGGTCGGTAATTATTTTGAGGGAAAGATGGTCTTTGAGAAGGGGAGTTGAGAGGCATTTTTGGCACCTGAAGGATTCCCATAATAAAATCCAGGATGGTTTCTGGCTTGGTTGGGATTGTAGTAAGGCTGACCTGGAATATTATGGATTGAATTAAGATCTTCTACTTTTTTACTAACCTCTAGCTACATATGAGTGTTATATAGGTATTGACATTGAATGGTAACATGATCATACCCTTGGAAAATCCCGCAGAGGGATTCAGCAACTCAAACCAATTGAGGTTGTCTCTCAAAAGCATTGAAAGATGATTCAAGACGGTCATGTTTCAAGGAGATCAATTTAAGGCTTTTGGCAATACGTGGGATATCAAGATTTACCTCAGCCTTAGCTACCTTGAGAACCTCACTTGATCCTTGTGTTTCTTGGGTTTCAGATGTGCATTTGACGACTCCTCGTGCACTTTCTAGATTTTGGAATGTAAAATTTCCTCTAAGTGAGGAATCTAGAAATTTCTTAGTGTCAACATCAACACCACTATAGAAAATCTCAATGAGTTGAAATTGGGAGATGACATGGTGAGGACAACGTTGAAGGAGATTCCTAAATCTTTCCCAGGATTCTCCTAGAGTTTCTCCTGGGACCATTGAAAAAAGAATGATTTGTCCCCTAATTTCATAGGAAAGGGAGGGGGGATTTGTCTAAGAACTTGGATTACAGGGCCTCCCAGGTGGTGACCCGTTCTTCACCCTCCATGGCATTATACCAACTGCTGGCTTGCCCTGAGAGAGAATAATATGAGCCAAATGGCATCTTTAGAAACATTTGGGGTTTTTTGTAGGGAACAATGGTCAGTAAAATGTTGGAGATAATCTTGCCAACTCTCACCTTTGTTCCCAGAGAAAGGGCTGTCATGGAGCATTGTGATCCATTGGGTGCGGATCTTGAATTAAGGGGCTATGATTGTGGGTGGCACAATAGGTTGTTGTGCATATCTAGTTTTAGGAATCAAAAAATCTTTTAGTTGTTTCTGTCATTCGACTTCTCTCTAAGCGGCTTCTAAAGTCGCTTGTTCAGCTATATAAGTTGCACACATAGCGGCTTCTTGATTCGCTCATTCGACCGCCATGGCCTCTCATTGAGCAGTGAGTGCCTACTCAATCCTATGTGCTACCTCTTCCTCACTCATCATTTTATGATGATTTTGTTGATTGATATGATGAAACGTCCATTTAGGTTCTGGATTAAAAACCGACAACACAGAATCGGCATTTTACGGGAGTCACATGTACAATTATAATTGAACAATAATAATCGAGTGCAGAAAAAATGTACTGTTGGAATGAAAACTCTGTAGAAAGAGGAATACACTTTCGGAATGGGACTCGAAAGGTAGAGAAGAAAATGGAAAAAAAATTGTTCAAATAGTTTAAGGGTTCAAAGAAAACAATCTGTTGTCCCTGACAATTGTGCCAAAATTGATATGTGTCATTTAGCACTCCAATTCACTAAGATTATTATCCTAGAGTTTAATCCTTTTTTACTTTCCAGTTGAGGCTAGTATAGAAGGGTTGATCTCACATGACAACGGTTTAAGTTTTGAATGTTGGGATGAATGATTGTTGTTAAATATATCAAAGAAGTAATCAACAACGTGTCTTTTGATGATATCATTGATTGTACATAAATTTCCATCAATGGCAATAGATTTGATAATATTAATATGTCTCCTGAATTTCATAGTATTACTAAAAAAATTTGTATTAAGGTCTCCCTCTTTGAGCCATTAGATCCTCACTTTTTATATAATAAGGATTCCTCATCCAACATAGTAGCACGAGACTTCTTTCTTAAAGTCATTGACCTATCTTGTAACTCTTGATTGGTGGGATCTATGCTAGCAGCATATTGGACATCAAGGGTCATAGATTCCAAGATTTTCACACTTTTAGAGAAATTACCAATTGAGTTTTTGTTCCATATAGATGAGAGGTTCTAACAGACTTCAGTTTAGAATAAACTCTGTACATAGGAACACCTTCATGATAAGAACTCCATTCCTTAGAGACAATATCTTGAAAACCTTCCTTTTTGTCTAAGCATTGATATGTCTAAACTGAGTCTTCATGTTCTTTTTCTCACCAATAGATAATGTGAGGATCTGATGATCACTTATGGTATACGGATGATGAATACCATTGAATTTGGAAAAATAGTTGGAAAAGATTTTGTTATAAAGAATTTGTTCGATCCATGAGGTTATAAATTAATATTGCCTTGATGGTTGTCCCAAGTAAAGAGATAACCATTGAGACAAAGCTCAAATAACCTGCAATTGAGTACACAGTTATTGAACTCATTCATGGATCTATTAGATGGAGGTTCTTTACCCAATTTTTCACATTCCTTTCTCACAACATTGAAATCATCGATGATGATCCAAGGCTCAATCACCCCAGAATGAATATTTTCATTATCTGACCACAAACAACCTATCAACATTAGTATTGTGCTCATAAATAGTAGAAAGCAAGAAACTATGATCAGAAAATGTGACTTTGGCATGAACCATCTAGTTGAGTTTAGAATTCTTAATAACATAGCAATGATTATGTTTCCATAAAATAATACCTCTCCCAAGATTATGAGATTTTTGATTTGAAATTCAGATATAACCCCCCCAAAAAATAGTAATGCATTTCTACATCTTCTCTTCTCTAACCTTAGTTTTGACTAGAATAATAACTTGGGGGATAAGCCTCCTTATATCCATGTAAACCTTAAAATACTTTGGATTAGGGCCTCTAACATTCCAGGAGACTATATTGAAGGATGTATTATCCATTTGACTCATTTTTAACATGTGCCTCAGTGGTTTCAAAGGAAGTTTCCACAACATCATCGACCACAAGATTTTAGAATCAGTTATCAAGAGTAGTAACAAGCGATGAATTATTAGTTGACTTACTATTAGAACATTCCTATTCTTTAATTTCTTATTTTTTTAGGATTATGGAATTTTTTATCATTAGAGTCTTGCTTACTCTTTAGAATGCTAGTGTCAGTAGAATTAAGATGAGTGATTATAACCACCACATAGGATGAAGTATTTGTTAAATTGACACCATTAAACTTTTCACTAGGTCCATCGAATTCTTCTTTCTATGACTCATAATATTTCTCAATCGATAACTCTTGAGCTTGTGTAGTAGCCTAAGGAACCATTTCTAGCTCAGAAGAAGGCTCAATAGGTTTCTTTTCAACCCACACTGGACTCGACACAACCTTGGATTTCTCTTTACAGTCAGTGTGCCCGAACAACTTACATATTGGGAAAACATTAGGGACCCATTCATATTCAAAAGAAATTGTGTGAGTAGTGCCACTACAATTGGCCACCTCTATCTATTCAGGGAAGACAGAGTCATTCGATATTAAGTTCTAAAATCTTATAAAGTCCAGTCACTTCATGTCAAATGTAAGCCTATCAGCATGAAGCGGGGAACGAAGATAGGAACTTATTCTAGCAAAGATATTCATGCCCCACATCATCAACAAAAGTTCATTAACTCTAACCTAGATAGGAATATATTTGAGTTTCAACCTTTGAAGAACATCCCCAAGTTTCCATCTCATTAAGATCATCGGTTTACCTCTGACAAAGCAAACAACTCCATCAAGTATGTTCTCCAGATATGAATCCTCCAAGAACTTGATAAGGAAGAACCCCTTGCCAGAAATGGTGAACTCGATAGAACCCTTTAGGATCCAGACCTTGGAAAGGTAGTTCTAAAGAGTGGGAATATGAATGCTTAAACCCACCACATAACCGAAAAGACAAGACTTCCATCATTTAGCATTCTTCATTGCTTCCTCCTGCAGATATATGAGTGTCTAACCACACAACTCAACAACCACTTTCTCTAGAGAAAGAACTCCTTTATTTTGCTTCAACATATCCTCCCATGACTTTGTGTTATCTCCAAGAAGAACTACATTGTTACTTGAGGAAGATTGTTGGTCAGTGGAGGGGGGACCCATCGGCGACCGTCATCGCCAACCCTATCACCTCCTGGATTTCTAGTCCCAACAAGGAGGTAGTTTCTCCATTAATTTAGTTTTCTAAAAGAGTGAAAATTTGATCTTGCAAATAACTATTTTGAGAGATAGGATCGTCTATCCTTTTCTTTTTATTATCATAGAGATAATTTAGATCACTAATCTCTATATTCAAAGAATCAACGGTATTTGTTAATGTAATTTTTTCTTATATATTTCAATTTATCCAAAGTAAGTTCAACAAGATCAATAAGTTCATCCTTAGAAAATTTTGACAAAGATACCTTTTCATCATTACTTTGTTCACCTTCTTCTTCTTGTTCATCATTTTCTTCATGTTAGACAATGAGGCAATCAATAACATGATGACATATTTCTTCATCACTTTCCTCCGAGTTTGAAGAATCATCCCATGATGAGATTTTTCCTTAGTCTTCACTTTTTAATTTTCTTCAATCTATGGCAATTAGATTGCAAATGTTCATTCTCTCAACATATGTGACATCTAGTAGAAAAATATTTAACATCTTTGTTAGAAGAAGAATGTATATATTTTTACCCTTATGATATATTTCTACTTCACTACTAGTTGAGTCACTAGTATAAGCTGACTTTGAATCTCTATCTATGAATTATAAGCCCCTCTTTTCAACAAATTTTTCTTCAATTGCTACTTCGGCCTCATCTTGAAGCCTTATTTCATGTCTCTCCATGTTTCTAATGAGCTACTCCATCCATAATTTAGAAAGGTTTCTAGAATCTTTTATAGTGGTTACCTTTCCCTTGAATTTAGGTGGCAAGGACCTAATTTTTTGAGACTTGTTCCTCCTCAGACATGTCTTTCTCTAAAACACTTGAACCGTTTATGATAGTAGAAAAACTAGCATACATTTTAACAATAGTCTATTTTTTCACATTTTGAAATAATTCAAGTTTATGCTGCAACATAGTAATTTTAATGCTTTTAGTAAATTGGTTTCCTTCATGTGTAGCCGAGACTTCTCTTCATATATCATAGGAGGTTTCGCAAGAGGAAATTCTATCAAACTCACAATGGGATAAGCAAGAATATAAGATACTTATAATTGTAGTTTCTAGAGTAGCCTTTTTTACCATATCCAGATCTAATTCCCCCATCTCTATTGTTGGAGGTTCATATGGTAAGGGAACCATATTCCTAAAATCAAATCTCAAACCTTGGATAAGGATTACATGTGCCTTTTACAATATATTTTGATATAGCCATCCAAGAGTGTTGGTCGAGTGACTTGGTTTCCTTCAAGGTCGAGTTGGTTGAAGTGGTTTTCCCCCATCTTCACAACTTGTTAATGATCCTTCAAGCCTACTCTGATATCAATCCTTGTGTTCTATAGGGAGGTGCATACAAATAATAATAAACTTATGCAATTTAAAACAAAAGTAAGGTTAGATTATAACTCACTTAAGAAAATATGGCAACAAAAGTATAAAGAAAGTATTAGATATAAATGGAAACAACTACACAACACAAATATGTAGAATGGCTTCGTCAAAATATGTTGGTCCACTAACTAGTTGTTTCTAACCTAGATATCCAACCTTGTATTTTATACCTTTTTTGTATTGATACAAAATAAAAAAAAATTACCGATGTCTTTCATGGATCAAGACAACCATCCGTTTCTATCTCAAAGAGAACTTGCACAACATACTAGATTGCAATCAACTTACTACCATAGTTACAACCTTCTCACAAGAAGTATCTCCAACAAGCTTCCCCACAACCTTCTCATAATAAGTAGTTGGAAGCATAAGAACAAGTAAAGAAATAAGAGAGAAAGAAGAAATTACAACTCTCACTAGATATGCAATTTGTAGAACTATATGAACAAGTGATGATTGACTCCCCACAAGATTTAGGCAATGCTATATTTTGTGAAGTAGGACACTACTATTGAGATAAGACTTAGACTACCTTGAGGGTAGATGAAGATAGAAATGTAGAATTCTATGCTCTAATGGGATAGTATGTAAATGACTATGCACAAGTGTACTTTAGGTTCCATTAACCACTTCTATTTATAAAAACTACTTAGGGACAATGTAGGACACTCTTGGGACTATCTAGGATGAGATAAATGTTAAACCAGCCATTAGAATGTCAAAGTCGAGTTTACAACTACGAGTAGACTACTACCAAATTTTTTCTGCAGAACATTTTTGATAATTATACTTCAACCAAACCCCATCTCAGTGGAAGTGTAGTTTGACTAAAAAGAAGTCTTTTGCCAAAGTTTGCAATAGTTAATTCTCAGCTAAAAAGTGGTTTCATCAAATATATTTCATTCAAAAATGAGTTTGACTATAAATATCCTTGTTAATGCACTATTATATATTAGGAAAAAACTTCAAAAAAATTAATGACAACTAACTATACTAATGATTTGATATAAGTGTGGAATAGGGTTTAGGATAGGATTAGGTCGTTTATCACTTGTTCTTACATTATTCCTAACAAGTTGCACAAAATTCACTTGTACAAAGCATATACATGGTACAACTTGACCTACAAGCATTCAAACACATATAATATTGTAAATTCTTTATTGTTGGATCTTTTCTAAGTTCCTTGATCCCCTGAAATACTAAATGAACATGCTAGTGACACAAATCAGAAATACTTGCATCATGGAAATAAGAGTGTGGCATATCCAAAAACCCAACCTAATGGTCTTTCCTCTCATATAATATTTCTATGTTTCTGAAGTTGTTGTAATAGAGGAAAGATCATCTAGTCACTTAGAAAACTAAAAAGTATAAATAGATATTTCTCTCTATTGATCCAGAAGAGTCAAAAGAAGCAATGGCGGATGATGGTTATGGGCGTATTTATACTCTAGATTAAAATTTTGGAGAGTAAATGGAATATTTTGGAACAAACCTAGTAGAACAATGCATCTTGTGGGGACAACTCCTAGAAGAATTCTAGATTCTACAACATGGGACCCTAGAGTAATTCTTGTTTCCTCTAGGTGTCCTCGGGTAGAAAAAAAGTTGTTTTCATATTTAAGATTCTATTGTTTCTAGTATGTCATGGATATTTGTAAGTTAAAATATATTTGTATCATGAGATTGAGTTATATGATAAATAAATCTCAGTAACATATAAAGGGAAATTGAGTGATATGAGTTGGAGGTCAGGTCTTTCCTTTTTATCAAAATCATATGGATAATACTAAAAAGGGGAGACCTGATATACCATTGCGTGAAATAGAATATAAAATTAAGGATATTTCAACTAGATGATTATTAGAAAAGTGTTATAGATATCTAAATTGAAATTCAAAATGCACTAAATGTTTGAAGAAATTATTTTTCTTCTATGGAAACTATGGAGTGTGAAAAATGGATGAAATGGACATATTACATAGATGAAAAAATGGGGGTTGTCAAACTATTGGGATACATTCAATCATTACCAAAGGAAAGTTTTTTATTATAATCTTTGATTGAGTGACTAAAAGTGGGGTGTCAAAAGATATGCATGAACATTAGTCGTAAGACATCCTCAAATTCATAAATCTCTAGATTTTCTAGGGTTTTTTCAAGAATTACCAAATTTTCCATTGTATCCAAACAAGCAAGTGGTTGTTGATAATCGTAGAATTACCAGTAAGCCACGGATTACTACCTAATTGTAATTGACTCATTGTATTTGAGATGGAATGAGGTAGTCTAGGTGAATGCTTGTGCAGCTCCACTAGACGATGTCTCATTACGAGGGTGCTTGACTACATGCTTCCTTAGATCCATAATTGTTTGTTCTAAACAAATGAAGGGTCAACAGTTAGGAACATGACATATAAGAAGGAGAAAGACACATCACTAAAGGTGGAGGGTGATCTCAGGTGGCTTGTCATCTTATGTTCACTTATGTACTCAAAGTGAAAGAGGAAGACACATCATTAAAGGTGGAGGGTGGTTGGCTTATCTCTTAGGACCTGTCACGCTACACGTGATTACTCAAACACAAAGTAAGAAACATTAATAAACCATATAGCCAAAAAGGGGAATAATTAAAATGGATTTCAACATCACCAACATGTTGAGAAACATTTATATGAAAGCCAGCATCTTGCTATAATTATGTTCCATACCAAGTATCCTTTACAAATTTCTTTGTGGCCTCAGCCTCAACATATATATACAAAAGAACATGATCTACATATGCCACATGTACAAGCATCAAAGTTCTACCAAAAGTTTGAGTCGATTAAAACTTCGTATACAAACTTTCATAGACAAACATGAGAGTACAAGGATGACTCTAGGACACACTAGTCGTCTAAACAACCTTTTCTAAGGTCCATGACCACATATCCTCCTCACTGCCATGAGTCTACTACCGTTGCTTTTGATCACCTAAAAATATGTGGTGACCCACGAGGTGGGATCCATGTCCCACTGAGAGATATAACTCTCAACAATGCTTATTGTTTACAACACATAGCTTAATTAAACAGGTTCAGAAGATTAAGAAAATAAAATAGATAGAGAAGATTATATAACACAATAGAAAAAATGGATGTAAAACTTCTTAGGAACATTTCCTATTAGAGTCTTATTTGTAACATATAAAGATTAACATTATTCTCTGGAGATCAAGTGTAGTTAACATCATGGGAATAACTATCATCATGAGTCTAACTAGCATCATGAACATATATAATAGTATTAGAATGTCTAATAGGATAAGTATATATACATCATAAGTAGAGCTAACAACAAAAGCACAACTACCGCCATAAGCATGATTTGTAGTATAAGCATATCTAACTACATAAGCATGGCTACTTCTCTTATTGCACTATACATCATTTTTATGTGAGAAGAGAAAACAAGGGTTATCATCCAAGGTGAAGCATTGTGTTTAATCCTAAACAGATATGCGACACGGATATATTACATCTTTTATTAAGCCCAGGGGAGCTTGAGTAGTACCACCCAAACTCTGACTAACCATTGTGAAGTGCTATTTAGTTCTGGATAAGATCTATGAGTGTCGGTATCCTAAGTTCTCTCCTTCTCGATCAGTATCAGTCAAAATACAATGACATATTAGTCAACTACATATAGTGACATATATTCAAGCGACTAACACCTAGTATGTCCTTAGTACATGTCACAACACTAGAAACTAGGGTATACATAACCCAATAAACAGATCTACAACTGCAGTTGTCCTCAATCACATATGTACAAGTATGAATTGTTCACAAACTAAGGCATGACTGCAACCATCCTCCATAACCATGGGATCAGCATGTTAAGGATGTACCCTCCTTGCACCCTCGCATACTAAATGGTAATGTATGTGACTCTGAACATCCCTTAGGACTACTCGTTACCCCATCCAAAAAGTCCTGACACTGAATGGTTCTATGATTCAGGGCAATACATAATTAAGGTTTCACTTCATTAGTTAATGTTAAATGGGTGTATTAAGGTTGCATCAAACAAGTGGATAGAAAAACCCTAATTCATTATAGCAAGCATTGGTATATAACCACTCCAAAAAGATATAAAACATATGAGGTGTAACTCTTGATCACAAAATCACATGATACTATTTCATTTCCATTCCTGGAACTGTACTTGTCATCACACTATCATACGCTACCAATCCTTGTCACATCATGAAGAGGATCAAACCTCCATTAGGGATAAATCATGCCCAAAGGTTATTAATATCATTACATCATTTCCTGTAAGAATGTCATTATCTTTCCACACCTTATAACAAGGCTCAACAAACCCATCACTATACTTGTAATATACATGCTCAGTATAAAATTGCATTAAAGGGTTAAAAAAATGTTCAAATGATAACATAGTAAGTTTAACTTAGTATTAATAACATTCCTTCATCAAATCATGCAAGCAAGAAAAGCATGACTAAGCATTATTCTTTAATTTCATTAAGTTAAGTTCAACAAGATGGGTGGAAGTCACATTACAAATCAGCACTTCAAACTAAACCATAGATTCATGCACTTACTTAGGTCAAGGCACATCCTTTACACAAAGTATCTCCATAAGTCCATGGATGCATAATGCAACACATTACCATCACTTCCCACACTATCCTCAAGTATGGATTCATACATGACTTAAGGTGTAACCATAGGATTAAATTAGCTTGAGGGAAAGGGGAAGACTACAAAGTTAAGAGCATAACACCATTGATCTAGCATCATCAAAACCAAACTATCATGCTATGAGAATCATCCCCAAACCAGCGGATGTTGAGTAGGAAAAACCATTGGATGTAACACAAGAAAACACCATGAACAAATCATCTAGAGAATCATCATGTTGTAACCTAGAAGGGATCACCATCTAAACCTAGACAAGCCATCATCTGATAACATAAAGAGCACCATTGATTGAAGGCATAAGAAGTACCATTGGTTGTGGGCATGCAACCAACCATGGGTTTTGGCATAATGGATCACCATCACTTGTTATGTCTAGTGCCACCATCATTTGTGGTGTGCAGGACAACCATCAGGACGTGAAGTCATAACCTCCATTGGTTGACACCTTCAAGTGTTGACCCAGAACCGACATCGGTTGGTGATTCAAGGTCGAGGGACCATTGAGTTTTAGAGTTAGAAAATCCATAGGTTGATGGACCAGAAATTCCATCAGTTGTCAAACCCAAGGGAGCCATCAATTGTCATCAACATGTGGTAAAACAAGGAAAAACACCAGGGAAAACCATTGTTTGGTGAAGGGAAAAAAACCATCATTTGAAGCCATATCAAGAGCACCAAGACCATCAATTCTTGAGCACTAAAAGAGTCAAAACAAAACTTACCGTAGGACCATAGGTTGGCATGAGAAACACAAGAAAAACAACACCCAAAAGAAAGTCCATAGGTTCTAGCAAAAAGGCAAACCACTGAGTTATGCACAAGTTACAAACTAGCTCAAAAAAACCCTAATTAAACCCATCGTTTGAGAGAAGAAAACTAGTGTTTGATAAGAGAAGCATGACCATCGGTTGTGTGCACAATAAAACACCCAAAGTAGATGCTAAGACATGACCATCATTTGACACATTAAGGTCATCGAGAAACAAACCATTGAGTTGCAAAAGAGGAAGGGTACTCATCTCAAAAACCTTAAGTGGTGACAATTGTTTGAAGAGCAAAAGCCATCGGTTGTCCACATAAAAGAAAGGTCTATAGCTTCCTCTACCAACGAAGGTTCGTGTACAAATTTCGAGGTTCACCCATGGTGATAAACAACTCAATAATCATCACATAAATAAAGCAATAGGCAAAGGTAGTATCCTTATGCTTAGAACATGATTTTAGGGTAAGATTATATACATGTAAGTAAGGAGTAAGAAATAAATGTGAAGAAAGGTATATGACTCACCTCTAGGAAGAAGAAGCTCCAAACAGCAAGGTAGCTTGAGCAAAGGAGATAGAAACCCCAGCTTAAGCACTACTCACATCCAAGCAAGATCCTTATCCAAGAAAGGGAGCAAACCCTAGGTTAAGGAAGCAAGAAAGAAGGGTTCTTAAAGCTCTAGAGCATGCTCCACCATGGAACACCATGGCCACAGCCAAGAAGAAAGAAAAAGGAGGTAGGAAAGTAAGAGAAATGAAGGAAATAGGGGAGAACTTACTTTCTTAGGTTAAGAACCAGCTAAGGAAGATCCACTAGCTCAAGGTGAGAGTAGATGCAAACCCTAGCCACACAATAAAGGAGATGGGCTGCCTTCTTCTACCTTGGCACCTTCTTCTCCACCTAGTTAAGGAGGAAGTAGCTCTAGACAGCAAGGAAGAAGAGGGAGATCCTATATGGGTCATTTGGGTGGTTGATGAGAGGTATATAATGCTATGGGTGACAGAGGAGAGAAGAGTAAAGTTTCTAGCAACGTTAGCCAACTGTCCATGGCCGAAACCATCCAATCCATGCAAAGCAGTAGGTCCATCGGTTGTGGGAGTCATGAGGACCTTCGTTTGTTGAATCCCAGGCCACCCATCAACCTTCAATAGTAGGATAACTATTGTATCATGAACTATTGGTCACAAGGTTGAAAAACCTAGCTCACCATCGATTTACATCACCACTTGGTGAACCACTGACCCAAAAAGCACCAAGAGGGAAAACCATCAACCCTCAAACCTCTAGGAACCTTCAAGGAACCACCACAGGACCCCAAGACCATCAGATCCCATAAAACAAAGGGAAACTATAACATCCCAAGATTTGAGGCCTAGGATAAAATGATCTTAAAAGGAATGATTGGAATACCCATATCACCAAGGTGCACCTCCTTTTCTGGGAGCCCATCACTAAAGAACTACATAGTTAAGCATGCTCAGCTTGGAGTAGTACTAGGATGGGTGACCATTTGGGAATTTGACCCCGAATTTCATGCGAGTGGGGAAAAAGTGTGCAATTAAATATAGTGGTGGTATTTGGGGCCCGTCGTCATTCCTAAAACTCTACTAGAGTCTAGGGCAGCAGGCTCGGGTGTTACAAATGGTATCAGAGTCAATTCCCTTGAGTAGGTGTAGCCCACATGGGCCTACATCATGCCATTCTTTGATACATGTGGTCCACACATATTGGAAAGGGCTATCCAAGTTGATGGATCCACCCTTACATTAGTATTCATGGAGTTCCACCATACAATGTAGCTCATCCATGAGAGCAAAACCATAGATCAACCATAGAAAGATGTCATCACAAAACCAAGGTGCAACAAGTAGCCCCGTGGAACAAATAACTCAAGAATGATAATAAAACATGTGAGGAATAGAAAAAATGTGCAAATTGCAAGAAAAAACATAGATATGGTAGATTGCAAAAAATTTTAAAACATGCAAAAAATTGCCTAACTTGCTCAAATAGTGTCCAAACTGGACCAAACTTGAAACATAATTTTTTCATATGATATCAAAGAAAATATTAGGGTTCAATTAAGATTTTAAGCATCTAATTATGGTAAGAAACCATGTTCAACCAAAAATCAAGGTCGGGGGTCTCACAACCATAAACCCTGAATAGGGATTTCTCCCTTGAAATCAAAGGCAAGCAAAGATGGGTATCTCCTATGCATATGATCAACTAAGCTATGTATGGTTACTATCATCCCATGGTGATGTCACAACACTCTCATAGAAGCCATGTGTTCTCCCTCATCTCCTGTATGTGTCACATTGGGTCAACATAGAAACCTCTTCTCCCTCAGCTCATGTATGTGTCACCTTGGGTCAACATAGAAACCTCCTCATAAGAAAACATCCTCATGCAACTCAGTAAGGAGTGGGACCCCGAGGGGATCCACTCCCTACTAAAATTTGAATAATAAACCATCCATTCAAAACACACTCAAAAGGAATGCTGGAATAGGTGTAAAATTTTAAAATCTTACATGATGGTATTCAAAAGATCAAAGTAAAGCAACGAAATATGAAACATAACTATAATCAATTTTATAAAAGTACATCATCATCTAACATATTGATTTTACATGGATATTACATCATAAGGATCTAGTATAGGGAAATACAAACCATATCAAGTTTGTCTCCAGGAATCAACTCCTTAAGATAGGTCCATCTCAGCATGCCATGTCCTACACCTAGGTTGGAAGCATACCCCAGCAAGAGGAGAAAAAGTAAAAGGCATCAGCAAAAGGCTGGTATGTGCATACTAAAATAGAATTGAGTAATACATGGAGTAAAAGGACATAAAGTAAAGAATGCTTTCCAAAGAAAAGGAAAGGACTACCCAAGTGGGCATCAAGAGAAATGATTTCCAACAACAAAAAAGATACTTTCCATAAATAAAACAAGAAGGTTGTGTCACATAAGCACATATCATTAAATTAGGGTAGATAACCCATCATCAACAACATCAAATAGTATGCATGTGAGATAGGCATAGCACTTAAACAATATAAAGACAATGGCGGACAAGCCTCATAAACTTGAAACCTAATAGAGAATGGAGCATAACCAAACTCCCCAATATATAAAATGTGGGCCAACCCTCATAAACTTGAAACCTGGGTATGGGGCACATAACCCCCATCTAAAAAATATAATAAGGACATATAACCCAAACCAATGTGATTCTGAGTCACGTAACATGCTTAATAGAGAGGTAAGTAAAAAGTATAGTCAAAATAGACAAGATTTTTCACCACATAAATGACAATATAAGAAATCACCATAAAAGTGGGAAAAGGGAAAAAGTATTACCATGTAAAGTTCCACCATAAAACAATATATAGGGTAGAGTCCATAAGAATTTCCATCATAATAAATTGATCACAAGATCAAAAACAAAAAAGGTATTTCATAAGAAATATATTTTCAAAAGAAAGAGATATTGTGTAGGCTATTGTCTATAGGACCAAGAAAAAGATGAAAATAGGTTATTGCTCAAAAGGAATAATAGGTGATGCAAACATACCTCACTTCAGAGTCTAAACAGTTCAATGTCCGATCTAGGTCCAAGCCTAGGCTTCCAAAGAACCTATTAAGCATATATGTAGATTTAGAGTCAATCTCATATGAATTACTGAAATCCTAAAAATCACCTTTTATTATGTGTGAATTAGATTATCAAAACCATACCATGTTTTATATTATATTTTCCTAAGTTCAAAACATATTTTATTATATTTTTTAGACTTATAAATTATTAGTTATGAATTTTGCAAGTTATTATCTATTTAGGAAAATCCATTAAACATCAAATATTTACTACATCAGATTTTGGTGACAAACTTAGCACCACCAGATAAGTTATAATTTTTTATTCTAGATCATATTTTATTATATTTGTTGAATCTATAAATAATTAGTTATGAATTTTTGAAAATCAACAAATCAGGATATTACATGTCACCATTATCCATTGAGAGAGGAAGAGAGAGGGAGAGGCAGCGCACCCCGATTCGGCCAAATAAGAGCTAGCCAACTCAGTCAGCCACTCAGACAACTCAACACTTCCCATGCACAAAAGCATGAAAAAAAACCAAGTTGAACTTATGAGAATGCCATTCGTCGAAAAACAAAAGTGGGAAGCAAAACTAGAGGGCAATGTGGAGAATGTGCATTACGGTTTCATAGCCCGACCCTTCTCTCGCACCATGGACGTGGAGCAGCACCAAGCAAAGAGACAGTAGAAGAAAAAGGATGCAAAATACCCAAGAAAGGATCCCACCACCTTCATCAAGTTGCCACAAAGCTAACGAGCCTATGGATGGGCAACTTCTAACGTCAGAGACCCAAGAACGATCTTCCGACATGACCATAATCGAGGTGATGTTCAAACTGCCCAAAACTTCAAATACTTAGCAAACAGAGGATGTAGGGATGATCGTCAGAGCAAGGTGAATATGGATACATGATTCCCATGTTCCAGAGGCTACGAGATAGCCAAAACAAAAACTATCGACAAGGAACTTTATCACAGTTATAGGATACAACGATCTAAAGAAAAACGAGGCATAACGAGTAGAAGGAAACTTCAATGAGGGTCCATGGATGCTTAAAGAAGATTCAATTGGGTTGGTGATGGCGGAAAGGATGACGGAGAAGAGTTGGTTGTCAGGGAATTAAAGTTAGTTGGTTAGGCACAATGGCAAGGCAAGAAGGCAAATTGACTCAGGCAATGTGCTTTAGAGGAGCTGAGTATATTCCAGGGCAAGATATATATAGGTAAGGTGATGTGTAATAGAATAGGGAAACAGGTAAAAGAACTTGAATTGGGATTTTTGGATTTGAGAAGAAATATATAAGGAAATTAGGGATTGAAGGATGCAAAATCCTCTCCCGGTCACGATGGAAGTGAAATCACGTAAAACCATGGATTACAGAGAGAGAAACTTCAAAAGGACCTGCGCTGCATTACTGTACACACGCGCTCGTCTCCTATTCAAGGTAGGAGATAACTTGTGGATCGCTATATCAAAATCCAAGGGCAAGAAATCATCGTGATATCGGGAAAGCATAAAACTTAGGAAATATACACGCGTGACATTCAAATCGGATAATTCATATAGGTGATATTTATATATACATTCAATATTTCTTTTTCTCTTTATTCTCAATTAAGGGTCCAGTCATTATCCAAATTATGTGAAATTTCACACATACGCCAATTAAGTCACGTAGATTGTGATTATGTAATTATATTTTTCTTTTTAAGACATTTGATTCATTAATTAAGCATATCTTATTTTCTCTTACCTCATTCCTTAATGACACTAGGATTATCCAAATTTGGTGAAACTTCAACCCCAAGTAATCTTTAGTGTGTTGAATATAAATTTCCATATTTTGAAGTTATTTATGATGTTATTCATCATTAATGGCTTTTACACATTTTCTCTCTCCTAAACTTAACCTAAATATTCAAGGTTGTCCAAATTAGATGAAAATTGACATATAGACTACTTTTAATATGTAGATTATGATTTTTAAGTTTGTTTCCACTTTTGCAGGTTCCTTTTATGATATGTATCACATTTAATATTCATGGCTCATTATTATATTATTTCATCTATTATCACTATTATTCATCCAATCAGGTACCATGCCTTCATATTACCACCAAATGTGTTGTGTGACATACTTTATGTATCCCTTATGAGAACATGTGTTTAGGAGATTTATACATGATTAACATAGTAGGGTTAAAACTAACTATTTTAGGGGATATCATCAACCTTGTTTGGCCAAACCTAGGGAACCAAGATTACTATCCTCCAAGACAAATAATCAGGTTCAAGAGGCTAGGTTTCAGTATGTTACAACACTCCACTCTAAAAAAGGATTTTGTTCTTGAAATCTAATCATCCAAACATTAACAAACAACTACTCTTCACCCCTAAAATGTTTAACCTAACAAGTCAAGCTAAACTACATTAAGGTATTAGGGTTACTTATGTATATTTTAGTTGTGAATATTTTGGAGTTTTACGTTGTTCATGTATATAACTAACACGTCATCTCAACCTAGGGTTACACTTTAGGTCCTTGTGTCGCTAACCTAACAACCCTAAATAAACATCCACAAAGTCATAGGGTACAAAGGGTAAGTCTACTAACCTTTATATTAGGTCACATATTCTTAGTCTCTTCTTCACAGACAAAACTAGGGTTGGGATTGTATTCCAACTAATTCTAGGGCAGTAAACTTCACATATCTCTTTATTGTGTCTTATCTCAATAAAAATTCGACAAAATTAGAGAAATTTCTTGTACATATAGCAGTATAATGAAAATAATTTTTGAAGATGAGAAACATAGTGAAGAAAAACAAACAAGTTGGCCAAAGTTTAATGTGAAAACCAAGTCACGCTTTATCCATAACAAGACCTCCTTATCCTACTACCTCCTCATAACCTAATTGCACCCTCAAGTCAAACCTCATAGCATGAAGAGATACAAATCATCATTAACCTATATGATAGGGTAAGATCACCTAAAACATCATCACAATATAAGGGTTTACTCATCATGATTCTAATGTAAAACTCTTATCAACCCTCCATTATCTCATTAATATCATAGATCAAATCTAGGGTGAGAATCTCACCTAGAGGTAAGTATCTAAGTCAAGGTTTCTAATTAGGGATACAAAGTTAAAATAGTCAGATTTCGACAACCATGAGATTTGATACCATGTTGTAAGAAGTGGGACCCAGAGGGGATCCACTCCCAAATAAAATTTGAATATTAAAACATCCATTCCAAACACACTCAAAAGGTATGATGGAATAGGTGTAAACATTTGAAATCTCACATGACGGTATTCAAAAGACCAAAGTTAAGAAGAATATAAAACATGACCATACTCAATTTTGTAAAAGTAAATCATCATCTCCCATATTGTGTTTACATGGATATTATATCATAAGGATCTAGTAGAAGGAAATCTAAACCACATCAAGTTTATCTCCAGGCATCAACTACTTAAGATAGGTCCATCTTAGCATGCCAAGTCCTCCATGTCCTACACCTGGGGTTGGAAGCATACCCCAGTAAGAGGAGAAAAAGTAAAAGGCAACAACAAAAGGTTGGTATGTCCACACTAAAATAGAATTGAGCAATATATGGAGTAAAAGGACATCAAGTAAAGAATGTTTCCCATAGAAAAGGATAGGACTACTCAAGTGGGCATCAGGAGAAATGATTTGCAACAACAAAAAAGATACTTTCCATACATAAAACAATAAGGTTGTGCCACATAAACACATCATGAAATTAGGACACATAGCCCATCATCAACAACAACAACTTGCATGCATGTGAGATAACCATGGCACTAGAACAATATAAAGACAATGAAAGCCAAGCCTCATAAATTTGAAACCTGATAGAGAATGGCAAATAACCAAACTTGCCAAAATATAAAATGTGGGTCAAGAGTCATAAACTTGAAACCCATGTATGAGGAACATAACCTCCATCCCAAAAATATAATAACGACACATAACCCAAAACCAATGTAATTACACTACTCTAGGGATATTGGGTCACATAACATGCTTAATAGAGAGGCAAGTAAAAAGTATAGTCGGAATAAAAAAGATTTGTCACCACATAAATAACAATATAAGCAACCACCACAAAAGTGGGCAAAAAGAGCATGTATTACTAAGTAATGTTCCACCGTAAAATAATATACATAAGGTAGAGTCCAAAAGAATGTCCATCACAATAAATTGATCATAAGATTAGAAACAAATAAGGTATTCCACAATAAATATATTTTCAAAAGGAAGACATATTGTGTAGGCTATTGCCCATAGGAACAAGAGAAAGATGAAAATATGTATTTATCAATAGGAACAATAGGGGATGCAAACATACCTCACTTCAGAGTCTAAATAGTCTAAAGTCCAATCTAGGACCAATCCTAGGTTTCCAAAGAATCTATTAATCTTATATGTAGATTTAGAGTCAACTTCACATTAATTACTCAAAAACTAAAAATCACCTTTTTCTTATATGTAAATTAAATTATCAAAACCATTTTATATTATATTTTTCTGAGTTTGAAACATATTTTATTATATTTTTTTTATTTATAAATTATTACTTATGAAATTTTCAAGTTATTATCTATGTAGGAAAATCCATTTAAAATCACATATTTATAACATCATATTTCGGTGACAAACATATCACCATTATATAGGTTATATTTTTCTAATTCCATATCATATTTTTATTATATTTTTTAGAGCTATAAATAGTTCGTTATGGATTTTTGAAATTTAACAAATCAGGGAATTACAAGTCAGCATTATCCATCGAGAGAGGGAGAGGCCACACACTCCAAGTTGGACCAATCAGAGATATCCAACTTGGTCACCCACTCAGATAACTCAACACTCTGCAAGCACAAAAGTAAGAAACAAAACCAAGGTGAAGTTACAAAAATGCCCTTCATTGAAAAACAAAAGCAAGAAAAAACTAGAGGGCAATAAGGAGAATGCATATCAAGGATTCATAGCCTGACCCTACACTCACACCATGGACATAGAGAAACACCAAGAAAAGTAGCTAGCAGAAGAACAAGGATGCAAAATACCCAAGAAACAATCCCATCACCTTTGTCAAGTTGTCACGAAGCTAATGAGCCTATGGATGGGCAAGTTTCAATGTCAGGGTCCCTAGAAAGATCTTCTGACGTGACCAAAATAGTTGTCCAAAATAGATGAAAATTGACAAATATACTATTTTTAATACGTGATTACGATTTTGAAGTTTGTTTCCACTTTTGTAGTTTCCTTTTATGAAGTATGCCATATTTAATATTCATAGATCATTATTATATTATTACACTAATTATCACAATTATTCATCCAATAAGGTTCCATATCTTCATATTACCACCAAATCAGTTATGTGGCATACTTTATGTATCCTATATAAGAACATTTGTAATTAGGTGATTTATACATAGATTGACATATTAGGGTTACAACTAAATGTTTTGGGGATATCATCAACCTTGTTTGGCCAAACCTAGGGAACCAAGCTTACTATCCCTGAAGACATATGATTTGGGTCAAGAGGCCGAGTTGCGGTATGTTACAAACTCCACCTCATGTACTAGGGTGATACTTCCTCAATCTTGAAATGTTTAAACTTCTATGAAACCTATACCACTCTAGTAGTAACTTCCAACTTGGAACTCTAGTTGTCGTCCTGAACCATTTCCATCTGTTGTTGAGTCATCATGTCCCTCATCATAGTCTATTGCATCAACACATCACTCAGTTGTCATACATGTTGACAACTATACACTTAACCATACATGTGCCATACCTTGTTCCATACTTGGCTGTCATTTCATGTTCTTGACCTTATGATACATCATATGTGTTGAAGATGAGTCTCCCCAGGTACCATCTCACTCAAACCATCAAAATTTGGAACCATTGTCTAGTTGTATAGTCATACACTATCTTGTAACCTAACATATGGAAGCTATCATGCTCCCTACTGAACTACTCTGATCTGATTGTCTTGTTTCATGATATCACCCACCTGAACTTCTCCATCCTATTGTAGCAGTGTTGATTTTACTTGTAGTTGTGTCCATGATCCCGCCAACTGAGATACTTTCAATTGTACATCCTTGTACTGAAGTGATGTTGGTGTGTCATGTCTCGTGATACATCGAAGAGTATAACTATGTCATGTCTACAAACATTGATGAAGATGACTTCTTGGTTTAGTGCATCCACTTCCACGTCCTATATTGGGACTTATCCCAAACCATTATTCGTAGAATTACAAAAGGCGATGTATCCTTCCCTTTGTTCTGGCGATACTAACACTCGTCAAATTCTCCTTCAACATCTAGAAAGAACATTGACACTGACATTGACACCCAACATTCCAAAATAGAATGAACACCTTTCCTAGTCAACCTTGTTAGGAGTAAAGCAATGACGTTGATGTTTTGAATGGACTTTCCTGTAGAGTTTTACTAGGCTTAAGAAGCTTTGGATCTTAGTCATTGCTTGGGGCTGCTCCCACTCCGACATTGTTTTCACCTCACCTGGATTTACACAACATATTTAGCACACATATCATAATCCCTAAGAATACAATTTAGTCAACCCCAAACTCACTCTTGCTGAACTTGGCACACAAGTATTGTTGCTTCAACAATGTCAACACCTAGTGAAGGTGTTTCTCATATTGTTTATGCATTGGTTAGTCTAAGTGTCACAACCATGAACTCGTAGTGACCATACAACTAATGTGATCCACTATGATTCTCAAATGATGATACCCCGACATCAGATCTATCTAAAGGATCATTGTAGCTCCTGTCGACTAATCAATGAACCATCTATCCTTAGTTGTGATCTTGTTCGGTTGTCAATAACCCATCTAAATCATCACGGGACCACTATTCTTCTTTCCAAACAACACTTGGAGGATCTCAACATCAAACTCTCTCATTTTAAGGAAAGAAACACCAGGAAGCTGATTTGATAAACATCTTCAACTCATATACTATTAGTACACTTCAGATACTAGGACTCATAACTTTGGTATCCACTTCACGTGCTAAAAGAAACTCACATCCCGGTCTTATCATCTTCTCCTCCATCATAACCAACTCAAAATGTATGGGAGGAGTCTTCCTAACTCTTGGAAGGCTAAAAAAGAATGCTCATCACAACACGTTATGATCTTGGAACTATAGTCCAAAGAGATCACGTGCTATATGAAGGTATCCACCTCCAGGATTATAGTGAATCCACATGTACCAAGTGGCATAAGATCCACTTGAAAAATGCACTTCAAAAATAAAGGACACAGAGGAAAGCACACTTCCCACAATACAGTAGCATTGTCCTAGGGTTACTAATAGGGGGTTACCAATCCTACATTCCTTATGAATGTTACAACTTTTATGTATCATTTTACCTTTTTCATTTAGGTTCCTTGCCATTAGCAAAGGAATTATCTTGATTATTATAGTTTGTTTCTCTTTCTTGTTGATGATTTATCATTATTATGTGTGTGACCAATCATGCCATATTGTTTCTCTCTCACTTATCAAGGGTTAGTCATAATATTTCACATTATCTTCACTTATATAGAATCACTTGTCTTTCATTTATTTTATATGTCATGATGATTTTACTTTTATCACTTTCTTACACACATGGGTTGATCTAAGATTGGCTCAGGTTCTACCTTATTCATCTTTCATTGTTCTTATTCCCCTTCCTATATCACACTTATCTCAGGAGTTCTCTTCTTCTTATGTGAGTTTGATACCTTGAATCATTCCATTAACACATATTTATCTCTAGGTTACTCCATTATCTTCTAGAATTACATATTCATGAACTCCTCTTTAGCTTATTTGTATTCAGATTTAGCTTTCATGGTGTCGTATCTTTCTGTTTAGTTACTAGACATAAATATTTTTGATGAGTTACGGTGTGGTTTTTACCTTTCTTTAGGGTAGGGTTAAGATGTTTTCACAATGATTCTTATTTAGTATTCTCTTTGGATTGTTTCAAACTGACTACTTGATCAGAGTAATCAGAAAGATAATCAATATAGGAGTTCCACACTTATCTTTTCTTCAATAATTAAATACCTGGCCAGGGCATCCAAGTACTGAGATTAGGCAGTATGCATCATGTTCATATGTTATATTCCTAACTTAGTCGTCATCCTAGTCCTAAGTCCTAGTGTCCTTATAGACTCAGCAAACTTAGAGCTTTGATACCAACTTGTGATAACATGTCACGCTGAATGAGATTACTTTAATAGAAAGCATAACCAAATACTAATAAACCATATAGAGGAAAAAGGGAATAATACAAACCAATTTCAACATCACCAACATGCTAAGAAACATCTAGATGAAAACACAACTTCTTTCTATATTATATTCCATACCAAATATTCTTTACAAATTGTGTTGTGGCCTCAGCCTCAACATATGTATATACAGAAGAACATGATCTACATATGCCACATGTACAAGCTTCAGAATTCTACCAAAAGCTTGAGTTGATTCAAACATCATATACAAACTTTCCCACTCGGACCTGAGAGTATAGGAACAACTCTAGGACACATTAGACATCTAAACAACCTTTCCTAAGGTCGATGACCACCACTCCTCCTTCCCTCTACAGGTCTGCTGCTTCTACCAGTCACCTAAAAATATTTGGTGACCCATGAGGTCAGACCCATGTCCAAATGAGAGATATAACTCTCAACAACACTTATTGATTATAGAAGATAAATTATTTAAATGGGTTAAGTAGATTAAGCAAATGAAATAGATAGAGCAGATTATATAACACAATAGAAAGAATAGAAATAAAACTTCTTGGGAACATTTCTTATCAGAGTCGTATTTGTAACATAGAAAGGTCAACATTATTTTTAGGAGATCAAGTGTAGTTAACATCTTGGGCACAACTATCATCATGAGTCTAACTAGCATCATGAACATATCTAACAGTATTAGAATGTCTAATAGGATAAGAATATCTACATCATAAGTAGAGTTAAGAGCATAATAAAAACTACCGATATAAGCATGATTAGTAGTATAAGCATATCTAACTACATAAGCATGCCTACTTCTCTTATTGCACTATACATCATCTATATGTGAAAAGAGTAAATAAGGGTTATCATCCAATGTGAAGTGTTGTGTATAACTCTATATAGATATGCTACATGGATGTATTACATCTTTTATTAAGCCCTGTGGAGTTTGAGTCCTAACACTCAAACTCCAACTGACCACTGTGAAGTTCTATTCAGTTCTTTATAAGATCTAGGAGTGCCAAAATCCTAGGATCTCTCCTTCTCAGTCAATACAAGTCAAAATACAGTGATATCCATCAACTACTTACAATGACATATATTAAAGTTGCTAACACCTAGTCCGTCCTAGGTGCTAGTCATGTTATTAGAAACTAGGGTATACAAAACCCAATAATATGAGGTACAACAATAGTTGTCCTCAATCACATATGTAAAAGTATCAATTGTTCTCAAATTGAGGCATGACTGCAGATATCCTACATAACTTTGGGATAAGTATATCAAGGATGTACCCTCCCTGCACCCATGCACACTCAATAGTTATGTATGTGACTCTGAGCATCCCTTAGGACTATTCATTTCCCCATCCAGCAAGTCTTCAAATTGAATGGTTTTATGGCTTAGGGCACTACATGATTAAGGTTTCACTTGATTAGTTAATGTCAATTGGGTGCATTAAGGTTGCATCAAGCATGTTGACATACAAACCATAATTCATTGTAGCAAGCATTGGTATATAACCACTCCAGAAGATATAAAACGTATGAGACATAACCTTTGATCACAAAATCACATGATACTATTTGATCACTATACATGGAACGATACTTGTCATCACACTATCATAGAATACCAATCCTTGTCACATCATGATGAGAATGACTCCTCCATTAGGACTCAACCATGCCCAAATGTTATTAAGATCATCACATAATTTCCTGTAAGAACATCATTATCTTTTGATACCTTATAACAAGTCTCAACAAACCATCATGATACTTATGATACACAAGCTCAGTATAACATGGCATTAAAGAGTTAAAAGATATTCATAGGATAACATCGTAAGGTTAACTTAGTATTAAGACCATTCCTTCATCAAATCATACAAGGAAGCAAATCATGACTAATCATTATTCTTTAATTTCATTAAGTTAAGTTCAACAACATGGGTGGAAGTCACATTACAAATTAGAACTTCAAAGTAAACTATAAATTCATGCACTTACTTAGGTCAAGGTACATCCTTCATACAAAGTGTCCTCATAAGGTCATGGATGCACAAGGCAATGCATTACCATTACTTCCCACACTATCCTCAAGTATGGATTCATACATGAATCAAGGTGTAAGCATCATATTAAATTAGCTTGAGGGCAAGGGTAGGTGCTGCAGCCCTATTTTAGGGCTTCATCTTGTGTCATATTGCTCTTTAATCACATCTATACCTGTTAGATTGCATGTCATTCCCCCTAATATGCTTATTTGTATAAAATGCACTTATGGACATTATTTGCATGTTTTTTAGGCATTTGGACCACGCTTGATGGAAGAGAGAGAGAAGGGGCGATCCTAGGGTTCTTCTGCACTTGGAGAGGCCCAAAGTGAAGTCTAATGCTCCCTCAACCTACCCCTAGTGGCCAAAGATCAATTGAAGCAAAGAAGTCCAAGAAAAGCCAAAGATCCAAGTAAAAGTGCTGATCTAGGACCCAGCACGGCCGTGGTACCACAGAACGGCCGTGCTAGGTCACTTAGAAATCGACAGGTTCAAATCAAGCAGAAGGCAGCACGGCCGTGTAGCACAAAACGGTTGTTCCAGTGACAGACACCATGATTGTACACCACAAAATGGTCGTGGCACAGTAGAGCACCACGGCCGTGGCACACCACCACCACCACGGTCGTGTTGACCCACCACGGTCATGGACGTTTTGATAAAAACCATGTAACTTTGCTATTTTAATTCCCACGACCATGCCCATCCACCACGGTCGTGGCCTACCCTACCCACCACGGTCGTGGTACCCCACCACGGCCTTGCTACTCACAGAATCCAGCCACTTTTCCACTACTTTCCCCATTTTGCCCCTAACTTAACCCTAGACCCCCTAGACTACTATATATACCTAGGTGGTGGTTGGGGCACGAGGTAAGCTACCTTCTACCCCTTCCTAGCTCCCCAAATCACCACCCACTCCATTCCACTGCATATCCACCTCAAATCCACTCCATTTCACCATTTCCACCACATAACCCCCCATATCTAAGCCTTCCATCCACTTCCTTTCATCATTCCACATCATTTCATCCTTGGAGGAGGGAGGAGGACGTCCTGCAGTTGCTAGAGAGGAAGATCGCTTCATCTACACCGAGCTCCATGGCTTCTTCTACCTCTTTCTTCTCCCTTTTTGTATTTTCCATTTCTATGAGTAGCTAGGCCCCTGTGGGTGGGCTGTTTGGGGGAAATTATGTTACTTTAATACCATGTTGGGGGAAAATGACATGTAAACGTCGTAATTCCATTTTTTAATGATTATATTCTCTTTTCATCTCATTCTCCATGAATTGCTTATTGGTTTGTGTGTGAAATCACCTAGGAATTTAGGCAAATTTGCTTATATGTGTGAATTTTGGGATTTGCCCCTAGGTCCAATTCTTGGATCCCTAGGCTGCCTCCCATCTTCCTACATCCTAATCAATATCCCTAAACCTAAGTGAGAGATCTAAGTAGCTAGATTAGATGATTCTAGTGCAATTAGCGTGGAACCTTCTCAAGGCTAGAATGTGGGGGAATTGGGGTCCAAAATCCTAATCTCACCTCCCCATTACTACCCTCGGCCCCAAATTGCCCTAGGAATGCCTAATCTAGAAACCTAGATTGATTAGACTCTAATTGAATTGAACCTAATCACTAACCCAATTGAGCCTCATAAGGGTAGTAGGGGTGTTAGGGACTAGTTCCCCTATGCACAACCTAGCATATCCATGGTGAGTTAGTAGCTTAGGTTAATTCATTAGACTCTAACTTGTTGTTTGGTTTGGATGATCTAAATGGAATCATAATGTTCATATGTCACTGTTACAACCCCAATTTTGGGTTCATTTGCTGAGAAATGTAATTTCTCATATTAAAGATAAATGAACAAATAATGAATGAATGCATGATTTTCATTTAAAATAGCCTTGTTGATTTGTTTGTGGGCTTTATTGGCTATTGGGCCCAATAACAGGAAAGGATAAAAGAAATTCCACTATTATCGAGTAAATAAGAAAATAGAGAAAAAGGAAAAGTGTGGAAACCTCTAGAAGGCAAAAGAATGGAATCCAAGGATGGATTTCGTACCTTTAGGTTCCTTGGGTGCCAAGGAATCCAATATTGCAAGGAAAAGGCAATAATAAAAGAAAAGATCCAATAAGTATTTCTTTATTAAGAAAGAAATTGAAAACATTGATGAAATGTGGAAAATATGTGAGAAGATGTATAATTGAGTTATCCTTTAAGGAATTTCGTATCCCAAGGATTTATAATGTTAAAGGGAATATCAATGAGGAAAATAAAAGAGAAATAAAGAAAGATTCTCAAAAAGAACTATTTTAATAAGGAATAAATAAGAGAATGGGAAATAATGAAGAATAATGCATTTAGATGCATCTAGGAGGATAATGAGTGTCCAATAAAAAGGATTTCGAAATAAAAGAGTTTCTTGGGATCCAAGGAGTCCCAATGAAGAAAGAGGAAAGAGAAAATACTTATAAAGAAAAATAAGAAAATAATGTGATACATTATTGAATAAGTATGTGGTATTGTTAAAAAGAAAGTATTTTCTAATAAAGGAAGATGGGATTTCATGATCAATGAATTAAAATCAAATCATAAAGATAATCATGAGATGAGTCTCGAATTCTTAATCACCCAAGAAAAGAGAAATACCAAAGGGATAGTAAGGAGAGAGAAAGTTGGCTTCCTAATGAAGGAATTAGTTTCCTAATTGGAAAAGACCTTGCATCTTTGTTGATGCACATCTTGGGGTGCGAAAACCCTCCCCTATATAAGGGGTTGGCCTGCTGGTTCGAGTTCCAAAGAGATCTCACACGTATCTCTTCTTCTTTTATTCATGTTCTTCCACGTTCAAACCCTAGTCGAAAGCATGATCGATCCATGGAGAAGAGCAGATGTGGAAGAGTGACGTTGGGGCCATGCTGCTCCCACGACATCATGGGGACGCTCGGTGGACGTCCCTTCCTCCTAGCTGTGCGCCGCTGTAGTAGTATGACTACATAGGACTGCCATGGGTTGCAGATCGTCATGCCCAATCCCAGCCACCGTGGCTCTATCTTTGAGTTGCTATAGGTACGACAGAGGGAGGCGGAAGCATTGGGACCATCGCCGACGTCCTGGGCTTGGAACAACTCTGTCCATAGGTCTGCAAAGGTGCTGCACGTGCAGCAGCAACCGCAGATGGAATTGCACTCACGAACGATAGTGAAGCCACAACTTGGAGGAGCTTTGTGTGCTCCAGGGCATGGCGGGGGCAGGAGAACCCTCTGTGGTGGCCGTCGAGGCCAAGGGAGGCGAGGAGGAGCGCGCCGAAGCTGCAGATTGGCGGCTAGGGCGGCCGCAGGTCTATTGCTCGAGGTTGAAGAAGGTTAGATATGCATTGGACAATTATACCCTCGACGTATCAAAGGACGGGCTACTTCATTGGAGGGCATATTGGTAATTCGGTTATATTTTCCTAATCAGACGACCTTGCAAGGGATTGACCATGTGGCGCTCCTGGATTGGCCCGAAATAGGTAATTTTGCTAAAATCATATCTATTTATTCCTAGCTCGGATTAACACGCATAAAATATGAAAGTTGCTCAGAAAAATGAGGAGAATCTAATAAAAATAAAATTAAAGCCTGATTCTTATTGCAATTTGAAAAGTAATGGAAGTTGTTAACTTTAATGTGTTAATGGTTAAGGAACCCTATTTTGGTATGATTAAAGTGATGAGTAGGGTTTAATAGATGATTAAAGTTGATCTTAGCCTGTTAATGATAAAAAAGGATCATTAAAGATTATAAAAGGATGAATTTGCATGTAATTAGTTTAATTTAGAGTTTCTTGTGCATAACTATGTTTTAATGGGCCTTGAAACCCTAATGTTGACTAATTCGACTATTAATGGCTGTAATTGATTAATTTCATGATTAAAATTGGAATATGCTAAGTTTAAGTTATTTCGAGCATTAAAGTTCTTAATTGATGGATAAATACCCTAAATGAAGTCATCAAGGATTTCTCATGAATAAAAAGGTGGATTAATGGCAAATCGAGTTCATATGTGATTTGGACTGTAATGAACTATGAATCAATGACAAACACATATAATGATATTGTCATGGATTAAGAGGATAAAAATAGTAGATTTATTAAAAAGAGGCTTAATGAGCTTAATTAATGGTTAATTATGTCTTTAATCTGGCCTTGATAATTAGAAGTGGAAATAATTAGGGTTTATGATCAATTATGTTAAATTAGGGTTTAAAATAATAAACGATGAAGGGAAACCCTAATTGCAATGGAAACCCTAAAAGTGGACTAGAAACCCTAGGAAGAGAGCTAGATTTAATAGGTCTTAAATGACATGAGTAATAAAAGGAAATTGTATAATTGTTTCAGGATCTTATTGAATGCTTGCTTGCCTATTGGTTGATTGGATTGTTTCTGTCTCGCATCAAATTGACAGGTATGTGGTTACGCTTATGACTACCTGAATTAGTTTTCTGGGATTTTATCGATGTTTCCATTGTGGCTTGAAATAAACTATTGGATTCATTTAATTCTTGCAAATTATAATGTGAATATGACTATCATCTAAGATATGTGCCTACTAGCTCAGATCCTAGTCCCCTCTGTAGCTTTATAGATTGACCTAGTAAATGGCTACCAATGAGGGTAGGTCCATCAGGTCATTAAATGACTTAGTAAATGGCTACCAATGGGGTAGGTCCATCAAGTCATCATGAGTCAGGGATTGGTCTACCTTTGGGTAGGACCATGCGACTCCATAACCCTAGGTATTGGCTACCTGTGTGGTAGGGCCATGGGGGTAAGGATCTACCATATGAGAGAGGTGGTATCCATGTCCACTACAGGGATGTTACAGAGAAAGGGGATAGGCAAGGATTGAGTAGTATTTCTTAAAAAGTAATCTTGGTTGTTAAATGATATTTGGTTGATTACATTGTTAACATAGTTGCACAATTATTGTTTCCCCCACATACCAGCTTCGGTTGACCGATGTTTTGTTTGTCAGTGTTTTAGGTACAAATGAAAAGAACAAACAGTAAAGTGGCATATGTGGAATTAAATGAGAAGTAACGTGCACAGGAGGATTAGTTAGATTAGTATCTTCATGGATAGAAGATTAGAAATCCTAGATTTTAAAAGGTAAAAAAAGTTTTATTTTATACCCGTTTTCAGTTTAGTTGGTAAAGTTTATTAATTGTTACTGATTATTTGTCGAACCTTTGATCCTGTTAATTGAATAACGGCTCTGACCTTCGGGTCTCCCTTAATTGGGAGTTACCGGGAGGTGGGGTCATTACAATTGGTATCAGAGCCTAGGTTCCTCAAGTAATCTTTAATAATTATTAAATTTTACAAATTCTGTAGAACCCAAGGGAGTTATTAGAGGATTATCCGAAAGACAGAGGTGTCTAGAAAAGGATCACGATCGGGGGCTGGCAATATTTTCCTCCGCACCGCTAGTCGGAATACGAGGACTCTCGGATCCGTGTGACTACCTGGCCAAAGTCTTAGGGTATGAATCGAAATAAGATACCTTTAGGACTCTCTCATCTTGTTCATTCCCTCTCAACTCAAATTCTATTAAGGACCTTAAGGATTAGGGTTTCCTCTCTTCTCCTCAACCTCTCGAGGTATGGGTAAGGTTGATCAGGATTAAGGGATCCTCCACCAAATTAATAAAAACCATGTAAATAAGATGTCATGGACATAAGCTTAATAGAGTAAGCGTAAAAGGAATAGATACATGCTTAGGTCGTATGACACGAGTTGTCATTGCCCTCAGGAGAGACCTGAGGATAGACCTCCTTGGTAGGAGGATGAGTAGAGAGAGTTGGTCTTGGAGGTAGAGATCTCCATTAAAGGTAGAGACCTAGCTCATCCTTTGAGGATGATGGTAACCCTAACCCTAAGAGAGGGTTAGAGAGAGAGATGACATGATTGACCGAGTGTTTGGTTGGTCATGCCTTTGGGATGCCATAAGAGGGTAGATGACCTAGTACCTTTGGCGACCCAACCCTAGAGAGGGTCGTGCATGCCATAGAAAAGGATAGCTCCTTCGTGGATGAGGTTAGAGAACTTATAGTTACCCTATGGGATTAGGAAAGTAGGGTATAGCTTGATGAAATCCTGGTTATGAGATCATGATGGATGGCTTATGAAAGGGGTATGGATGCTCTTGAGCCAAACATGAGTTGAGCATAGGCTTCAACCATATAGGGGTATGCTTGTGAGCATGAGCCTTCATGGAGAAGGGACCTCTAGTAAGTATGGATGGAAGTGGATTTAGCTCTAGAGATAGGAAGTAGAACCCCAACAGGGAGGTTGGAAGCCTAAACCCCAAAACTTGAGGAATAGTGGGGAGTCGAGAATGATGCGGCCTAAGTGGATGATATCTTGGATGAAACAAAACCTAGAGAGAGGATGATGCTTCTAGTACCCAGGGTATACGTGATTACCTGCTGATGAGATAAAGAGTGCCTTAGACCATGAGGAGGTTTATGTACCCTGTTGTGAGGTTTTATACCTAGTTGAATGTCCTTGCGGAGGACTCAACTCTAAGGTATTGCTCATAAAAAAAAAGATCATGGGAGTGCATGGCATACCTTGGACATGATTGATTCATGGTTAAGAGATTGAGCATGTAGTTGGATATCCAAAGGAGAACCTAGGGTTCCTAGGCCTAAGAGGGGAAGCCGTATACCCGATGCTCATGATGAGATTTGAGTCTCTATAGTTTCGAGCATGGTATTCCTCTTGTGTAGAAGTAAAGGAAATCCCTTATGTTAAGGGTATGTATGATGAACCCCACACAACCAAGTTGATGTAATATTGAGGATGAGAACAAGTGCGACCTAGCATGGTGTTGTAGGTACACTTGTGCCTTAGTAGTTGCTGGTTTAAGCATGCTCATATGGATGTAAACCCTAAGAATGCTTGTGACCTTTGTTATCAAGGTGTAGTTTCCTCCCATCATGGGAGAGCGACCCTTTGGTAGGGAGTTTGCTTGTTTGGTTGGTTTTGAGGTAACCTAAGGAGGTTTCTTAGGATCTTGAGAAGCTAAGTGAAAAGTACATGGCATGAGAATGAACCTGTAGACCCATATATAGCCATCTCTAAAGTGCATGTGGATGTGTTACCATGGAGGTAACCGGTTTGGGGCCTGGCCAAGATAGGCAGGTTGCCATGATCCCTATTAAAGGATGAAAGACAACCCATGAATGCAGAGAGAGATGATGAAGGCTTGGGTAAGGTTCTAAGTTGAATATGTACTATGTTAGAATCATAAGTCTATCCAAGGGTCAGGTAGGGATAAGACCGATGGAAGAAGGAGTTGCCTAATTCCCTAGTTGCACATGACCATAGGGTTGGGAGGTAATAGTTATCATTGTCTGAGGTCCATGGGTTAGGAGATTGATCACCTTCATAAACTCATGGGACCCAAAGGGCAGATGAGTAGGGCACTCTCTGGATGCATAAGGGAAAAGGGGTGACTCCAAAAGTGCTGACACCTTATAGACCTAGAGGAGATGACCAAGGATTGTGTAGTAACCCAAGTAGGTTCGAGGCCAGTTTCCCATGGAGGTAACTTTGACATCATGATGTTTGTGATGTAGAGACAGGTGAGGCACATTTCAAACTTAGCTTTAAAGGTGTACGGGCAAGGTGGGTTGTACCATCTCTACTCTTGGAACAGGAAGAACTCTGTATTTGGACTGCAGCCAAATGCTTATTTCTTCTTGTTATGGGAGTGAGAGATAGGACAGTACGCATGCCTTACACCAAGGATAAATATGATACAAGGTATGAGGATAGAGATGATAACATACCTTTGTGGAGAGCATAATACATGGATGGTTTACAAACACTAAAAGTATTAAGAATATCATCTTGCGAGGATGTTTTATCTTGAACTAAGTGGATTTTTGCAAGTGTTACAAGGAATCACAAGGTTGAGTTTGACCACCATGAAGATGAGCTCAGAGTTTCTTGATGAAGATGAACTTAGAGTATGAGAAGAGATGATAAGTATAATACATGGCGGTGTGTGTCTTCGACATTAACTAACACCTAAGGATAAGGAGTGGTAATGAATGCTCTGGATGAGATATGTGGAACAAGTTAATGGTTGTTTGGGTAGCCAGTTTAGTCCTTCATGTAGTAAAAGGATGGTGATAGAACCTCAGGTACACTTCTTTGGATAGGAAGATAATAAAACCCTTTTGAGAGTGGTTTAGGGTTTCCGAGGTATCAATCTTGAGGAATCATAACAATATAGGAGGACATGATATACCTTGGTACTACAAAGATAGTAACTGATGGCAGCATTCTGGATGCTTAAAATAAAGTTGCATGTAGCATGTGTCCATGCAAGCCAGGAGGTGAAGGATGAACACCATTAACCCAGTGCATGGATATAAAGTATAAAGAGTTCCCGAGAGGGAATGGGAGTTCATCATTATGGATGATGTAAGTTTCTCCTAGACCAAGAAGGTCAAGATACAATATGGGTTATGGTAGATCGCCTTACCTAGATGACATGAGAAAGGAAGAGTTCTGTCAAGGGACAGATCTGGTTGAACTACATATGAAAAGGGATGGTTCAATTACACCATGATGCGAATTCAAAGTTCTTGATGTGACCTAAAGGTTCACTTCCATGAGGTGGAAGTAGATACATGAAGAGCTCAATGTTTGTACAGTTTATCACCCCATACTAATGGACAATATGATCTGGACTAGAGGGTCTGATGAGAGCATGTGTGCTCATTTAGGGTGATACATAGAGACAGTTCTTAAGATGTGATGTTAACCACCATAGCCTTTATCGGGATGTAAGAAGGAGGTTGTGTCGGTCACCGCTTCATTAAGATGATGTTGGTGAAGGAGGCCTCGTGAAGGTCATAAAAGAACCACAGTGTGTGCAAATGAAGTCGCTTGATCGTGCAATGGCTGAAAGAGAGAGCCCAAGGGTGACATGAGTCACGAGCTGATGCAAAGCAGACTGACATGCAGTTCACTGTGGGAGAATATGTGATGTGAAAATCTGACCCCTCTAAGCTACAACTGATAAAGTTGAGTCCCCGATATATGGCTCCATTTGAGATGGATTGGTGGAGATGGTTGTGTTTAACCTTACCCCTTGCATGAGTCCGATCTAGACCACTATGTGAGGTACCCAAGCCATGTGTTGAGTCCTGAACCTATTCAGCTTTTGAAAGGTTGAAATGTTCTGAGTCACCTATGAGGGTACAATATGCCAAGGTTAAGGAAGAACTCAGATGGAAGAATATGAGATGATAAAGGTTCTTGGGAAGCACCATGGAAAGGTTAAGGACACATGGGAGCCATGATGGACATATGAAAGGTTTATCCTGAATTGTTTGCTTGGTAGAATTTTGAGGACAAAATTCTGATAAGAGGGGAAGGATGTTACAACCCCAATTTTGGGTTCATTTGCTGAGAAATGTAATTTCTCATATTAAAGATAAATGAACAAATAATGAATGAATGCATGATTTTCGTTTAAAATAGCCTTGTTGATTTGTTTGTGGGCTTTATTGGCTATTGGGCCCAATAACAGGAAAGGATAAAACAAATTCCACTATTATCGAGTAAATAAGAAAATAGAGAAAAAGGAAAAGTGTGGAAACCTCTAGAAGGCAAAAGAATGGAATCCAATGATAGATTTCGTACCTTTAGGTTCCTTGGGTGCCAAGGAATCCAATATCGCAAGGAAAAGGCAATAATAAAAGAAAAGATCCAATAAGTATTTCTTTATTAAGAAAGAAATTGAAAACATTGATGAAATGTGGAAAATATGTGAGAAGATGTATAATTGAGTTATCCTTTGAGGAATTTCGTATCCCAAGGATTTCTAATGTTAAAGGGAATATCAATGAGGAAAATAAAAGAGAAATAAATAAAGATTCTCAAAAAGAACTATTTTAATAAGGAATAAATAAGAGAATGGGAAATAATGAAGAATAATGCATTTAGATGCATCTAGGAGGATAATGAGTGTCCAATAAAAAGGATTTCGAAATAAAAGAGTTTCTTGGGATCCAAGGAGTCCCAATGAAGAAAGAGGAAAGAGAAAATACTTATAAAGAAAAATAAGAAAATAATGTGATACATTATTGAATAAGTATGTGGTATTGTTAAAAAGAAAGTATTTTCTAATAAAGGAAGATGGGATTTCGTGATCAATGAATTAAAATCAAATCATAAAGATAATCATGAGATGAGTCTCGAATTCTTAATCACCCAAGAAAAGAGAAATACCAAAGGGATAGTAAGGAGAGAGAAAGTTGGCTTCCTAATGAAGGAATTAGTTTCCTAATTGGAAAAGACCTTGCATCTTTGTGGATGCACATCTTGGGGTGCGAAAACCCTCCCCTATATAAGGGATTGGCCTGCTGGTTCGAGTTCCAAAGATATCTCACACGTATCTCTTCTTCTTTTCTTCATGTTCTTCCACGTTCAAACCCTAGTCGAAAGCATGATCGATCCATGGAGAAGAGCAGATGTTGAAGAGTTACGTTGGGGCCATGCTGCTCCCACGACATCATGGGAACGCTCGGTGGACGTCCCTTCCTCCTAGTTGTGCATCGCTGCAGTAGTATGACTACATAGGACCGCCATGGGTTGCAGATCGTCACGCCCAATCCCAGCCACCGTGGCTCTATCTTTGAGCTGCTATAGGTACGACGGAGGGAGGCAGAAGCATTGGGACCATCGCCGATGTCCTGGGTTTGGAACAACTCCGTCCATAGGTCTGCAAAGGTGCTGCACGTGCAGCACCAACCGCAGATGGAATTGCACTCACGAACGGCAGTGAAGCCACAACTTGGAGGAGCTTTGTGTGCTCCAGGGCATGGCGGGGGCAGGAGAACCCTCTGTGGTGGCCGTCGAGGCCAAGGGAGGCGAGGAGGAGCGCGCCGAAGCTGCAGATCGGCGGCTAGGGCGGCCGCAGGTCTATTGCTCGAGGTTGAAGAAGGTTAGATATGCATTGGACAATTATACCCTCGACGTATCAAAGGACGGGCTACTTAATTGGAGGGCATATTGGTAATTCGGTTATATTTTCCTAATCGGACGACCTTGCAAGGGATTGACCATGTGGCGCTCCTGGATTGGCCCGAAATAGGTAATTTTGCTAAAATCATATCTATTTATTCCTAGCTCGGATTAACACGCATAAAATATGAAAGTTGCTCAGAAAAATGAGGAGAATCTAATAAAAATAAAATTAAAGCCTGATTCTTATTGCAATTCGAAAAGTAATGGAAGTTGTTAACTTTAATGTGTTAATGGTTAAAGAACCCTATTTTGGTATGATTAAAGTGATGAGTAGGGTTTAATAGATTATTAAAGTTGATCTTAGCCTGTTAATGATAAAAAAGGATCATTAAAGATTATAAAAGGATGAATTTGCATGTAATTAGTTTAATTTAGAGTTTCTTGTGCATAACTATGTTTTAATGGGCCTTGAAACCCTAATGTTGACTAATTCGACTATTAATGGCTGTAATTGATTAATTTCATGATTAAAATTGGAATATGCTAAGTTTAAGTTATTTTGAGCATTAAAGTTCTTAATTGATGGATAAATACCCTAAATGAAGTAATCAAGGTTTTCTCATTAATAAAAAGGTGGATTAATGGCAAATCGAGTTCATATGTGATTTGGACTGTAATGAACTATGAATCAATGACAAACACATATAATGATATTGTCATGGATTAAGAGGATAAAAATAGTAGCTTTATTAAAAAGAGGCTTAATGAGCTTAATTAATGGTTAATTATGTCTTTAATCCAGGCTTGATAATTAGATGTGGAAATAATTAGGGTTTATGATCAATTGTGTTAATTAGGGTTTAAAATAATAAACGATGAAGGGAAACCCTAATTGCAATGGAAACCCTAAAAGTGGACTAGAAACCCTAGGAAGCGAGCTAGATTTAATAGATCTTAAATGACATTTGTAATAAAAGGAAATTATATAATTGTTTCAGGATTTTATTGAATGCTTGCTTGCCTATTGGTTGATTGGATTGTTTTTGTCTCGCATCAAATTGACAGGTATGTGGTTACGCTTATGACTACCCGAATTAGTTTTCCGGGATTTTATCGATGTTTCCATTGTGGCTTGAAATAAACTGTTGAATGCATTTAATTCTTGCAAATTATAATGTGAATATGACTATCATCTAAGATATGTGCCTACTAGCTCAGATCCTAGTCCCCTCTGTAGCTTTATAGATTGACCTAGTAAATGGCTACCAATGAGGGTAGGTCCATCAGGTCATTAAATGACTTAGTAAATGGCAACCAATGGGGTAGGTCCATCAAGTCATCATGAGTCAGGGATTGGTCTACCTTTGGGTAGGACCATGCGACTCCATAACCCTAGGTATTGGCTACCTGTGTGGTAGGGCCATGGTGGTAAGGATCTACCATATGAGAGAGGTGGTATCCATGTCCACTGCAGGGACGTTACAGAGAAAGGGGATATGCAAGGATTGAGTAGTATTGCTTAAAAAGTAATCTTGGTTGTTAAATGATATTTGGTTTATTACATTGTTAACATAGTTGCACAATTATTGTTTCCCCCACATACCAGCTTCGGCAGACCGATGTTTTGTTTGTCGGTGTTTTAGGTACAAATGAAATGAACAAACAGTAAAGTGGCATATGTGGAATTAAATGAGAAGTAACGTGCGTAGGAGGATTAGTTAGATTAGTATCTTCATGGATAGAAGATTAGAAATCCCAGATTTTAAAAGGTAAACAAAGTTTTATTTTATACCCGTTTTCAGTTTAGTTGGTAAAGTTTATTAATTATAACTGATTATTTGTCGAACCTTTGATCCTGTTAATTGAATAACGGCTCTGACCTTCGGTTCTCCCTTAATTGGGGGTTACCGGGAGGTGGGGTCGTTACAATTGGTATCAGAGCGTAGGTTCCTCAAGTAATCTTTAATAATTATTAAATTTTACAAATTCTATAGAACCCAAGGGAGTTATTAGAGGATTATCCGAAAGACAGAGGTGTCTAGAAAAGGATCACGACCGGGGGCTGGCAATATTTTCCTCCGCAGCGCTAGTCGGAATACGAGGACTCCCGGATCCGTGTGACTTCCTGGCCAAAGTCTTAGGGTATGAATTGAAATAAGATACCTTTAGGACTCTCTCATCTTGTTCATTCCCTCTCAACTCAAATTCTATTAAGGACCTTAAGGATTAGGGTTTCCTCTCTTCTCCTCACCCTCTCGAGGTATGGGTAAGGTTGATCAGGATTAAGGGATCCTCCACCAAATTAATAAAAAGCATGTAAATAAGATGTCATGGACATAAGCTTAATAGAGTAAGCGTAAAAGGAATAGATACATGCTTAGGTCGTATGACACGAGTTGTTATTGCCCTCAGGAGAGACCTGAGGATAGACCTCCTTGGTAGGAGGATGAGTAGAGAGAGTTGGTCTTGGAGGTAGAGATCTCCATTAAAGGTAGAGACCTAGCTCATCCTTTGAGGATGATGGTAACCCTAACCCTAAGAGAGGGTTAGAGAGAGAGATGACATGATTGACTGAGTGTTTGGTTGGTCATGCCTTTGGGATGCCATAAGAGGGTAGATGACCTAGTACCTTTGGCGACCCAACCCTAGAGAGGGTTGTGCATGCCATAGAAAAGGATAGCTCCTTCGTGGATGAGGTTAGAGAACTTATAGTTACCCTATGGGATTAGGAAAGTAGGGTATAGCTTGATGAAATCCTGGTTATGAGATCATGATGGATGGCTTATGAAAGGGGTATGGATGCTCTTGAGCCAAACATGAGTTGAGCATAGGCTTCAACCATATAGGGGTATGCTTGTGAGCATGAGCCTTCATGGAGAAGGGACCTCTAGTAAGTATGGTTGGAAGTGGATTTAGCTCTAGAGAGAGGAAGTAGAACCCCAACAGGGAGGTTGGAAGCCTAAAACCCCAAAACTTGAGGAATAGTGGGGAGTCAAGAATGATGCGGCCTAAGTGGATGATATCTTGGAGGAACCAAACCCTAGAGAGAGGATGATGCTTCTAGTACCCAGGGTATATGTGATTACCTGCTGATGAGATAAAGAGTGCCTTAGACCATGAGGAGGTTTATGTACCCTGTTGTGAGGTTTTATACCTAGTTGAATGTCCTTGAGGAGGACTCAACTCTAAGGTATTGCTCATAAAAAAAAAGATCATGGGAGTGCATGGCATACCTTGGACATGATTGATTCATGGTTAAGAGATTGAGCAAGTAGTTGGATATCCAAAGGAGAACCTAGGGTTCCTAAGCCTAAGAGGGGAAGCCGTATACCCGATGCTCATGATGAGATTTGAGTCTCTATAGTTTCGAGCATGGTATTCTGCATGTGTAGAAGTAAAGGAAATCCCTTATGTTAAGGGTATGGTTGATGAACCCCTCACAACCAAGTTGATGTAATATTGAGGATGAGAACAAGTGTGACCTAGCATGGTGTTGTAGGTACACTTGTGCCTTAGTAGTTGCTGGTTTAAGCATGCTCATATGGATGTAAACCCTAAGAATGCTTTAGACCATTGTTATCAAGGTGTAGTTTCCTCCCATCCTGGGAGAGCGACCCTTTCGTAGGGAGTTTGCTAGTTTGGTTGGTTTTGAGGTAACCTAAGGAGGTTTCATAGGATCTTGAGAAGCTAAGTGAAAAGTACATGGCATGAGAATGAACCTGTAGACCCATATAGTGCATGTGGATGTGTTACCATGGAGGTAACCGGTTTGGGGCCTGGCCAAGATAGGCAGGTCGCCATGATCCCTATTAAAGGATGAAAGACAACCCATGAATGCAGAGAGATATGATGAAGGCTTGGGTAAGGTTCTAAGTTGAATATGTACTATGTTAGAATCATAAGTCTATCCAAGGGTCAGGTAGGGATAAGACCGATGGAAGAAGGAGTTGCCTAATTCCCTAGTTGCACATGACCATAGGGTCGGGAGGTAACAACTATCATTGTCTGAGGGCCATGGGTTAGGAGATTGATCACCTTCATAAACTCATGGGACCCAAAGGGCAGATGAGTAGGGCACTCTCTGGATGCATAAGGGAAAAGGGATGACTCCAAAAGTGTAGGCACCCTATAGACCTAGATGAGATGACCGAGGGTTGTGTAGTAACCCAAGTAGGTTCGAGGCCAGTTTCCCATGGAGGTAACTTTGACATCATGATGTTTGTGATGTAGAGACAGGTGAGGCACATTTCAAACTCAGCTTTAAAGGTGTACGGGCAAGGTGGGCTGTACCATCTCCACTCTTGGAACAGGAAGAACTTTGTATTTGGACTGCAGCCAAATGCTTATTTCTTCTTGTTATGGGAGTGAGAGATAGGACAGTACGCATGCCTTACACCAAGGATAAAGATGATACAAGGTATGAGGATAGAGATGATAACATACCTTTGTGGAGACCATAATACATGGATGGTTTACAAACACTAAAAGTATTAAGAAGATCATCTTGCGAGGATGTTTTATCTTGAACTAAGTGGATTTTTGCAAGTGTTACAAGGAATCACAAGGTTGAGTTTGACCAGCATGAGGATGAGCTCAGAGTTTCTTGATGAAGACGAACTTAGAGTATGAGAAGAGATGATAAGTATAATGCATGGCGGTGTGTGTCTTCGACAATAACTAATACCTAAGGTTAAGGAGTGGTAATGAATGCTCTAGATGAGACATGTGGAACAAGTTAATGGTTGTTTGGGTAGCCAGTTTAGTCCTTGATGTAGTAAGAGGATGGTGATAGAACCTTAGGTACACTTCTTTGGATAGGAAGATAATAAAACCCTTTTGAGAGTGGTTTAGGGTTTCCGAGGTATCAAGCTTGAGGAATCATACCAATACATGAGGACATGATATACCTTGGTACTACAAAGATTGTAAGTAATGGCAGCATTCTGGATGCTTAAAACAAAGTTGCATGTAGCATGTGTCCATGCAAGCCAGAAGGTGAAGGATGAACACCATTAACCCAGTGCATGGATATAAAGTATAAAGAGTTCCCGAGAGGGAATGGGAGTTCATCATTATGGATGATGTAAGTTTCTCCTAGACCAAGAAGGTCAAGATACAATATGGGTTATGGTAGATCGCCTTACCTAGATGACATGAGAAAGGAAGAGTTCTGTCAAGGGACAGATCTGGTTGAACTACATATGAAAAGGGATGGTTCAATTACACCATGATGTGAATTCAAAGTTCTTGATGTGACCTAAAGGTTCACTTCCATGAGGTGGAAGTAGATACATGTAGAGCTCAGTGTTTGTATAGTTTATCACCCCATACTAATGGACAGTATGATCTGGACTAGAGGGTCTGATGAGAGCATGTGTGCTCATTTAGGGTGATACATAGAGACAGTTCTTAAGATGTGATGTTAACCACCATAGCCTTTATCGGGATGTAAGAAGGAGGTTGTGTTGGTCACCGCTTCATTAAGATGATGTTGGTGAAGGAGGCCTTGTGAAGGTCATAAAAGAACCACAGTGTGTGCAGATGAAGTCGCTTGATCGTGCAATGGCTGAAAGAGAAAGCCCAAGGGTGACATGAGTCATGAGCTGATGCAAAGTAGACTGACATGCAGTTCACTGTGGGAGAATATGTGATGTGAAAATCTGACCCCTCTAAGCTACAACTGATAAAGCTGAGTCCCCGATATATGGGTCCATTTGAGATGGATTGGTGGAGATGGTTGTGTTTAACCTTACCCCTCAAGATAAATTGATGTGTTGCATGAGTCCGATCTAGAGCACTATGTGAGGTACCCAAGCCATGTGTTGAGCCCTGAACCTATTCAGCTTTTGAAAGTCTGAAATGTCCTGACTCACCTATGAGGGTACAATATGCCAAGGTAAGAAAGAACTCAGATGGAAGAATATGAGATGATAAAGGTTCTTGGGATGCACCATGGAAAGGGTAAGGCCACATGGAAGCCATGATGGACATATGAAAGGTTTATCCTGAATTGTTTGCTTGGTAGAATTTTGAGGACAAAAATCTTATAAGAGGGGAAGGATGTTACAACCCCAATTTTGGGTTCATTTGCTGAGAAATGTAATTTCTCATATTAAAGATAAATGAACAAATAATGAATGAATGCATGATTTTCGTTTAAAATAGCCTTGTTGATTTGTTTGTGGGCTTTATTGGCTATTGGGCCCAATAATAGGAAAGGATAAAAGAAATTCCACTATTATCGAGTAAATAAGAAAATAGAGAAAAAAGAAAAGTGTGGAAACCTCTAGAAGGAAAAAGAATGGAATCCAAGGATGGATTTCGTACCTTTAGGTTCCTTGGGTGCCAAGGAATCCAATATTGCAAGGAAAAGGCAATAATAAAAGAAAAGATCCAATAAGTATTTCTTTATTAAGAAAGAAATTGAAAACATTGACGAAATGTGGAAAATATGTGAGAAGATGTATAATTGAGTTATCCTTTGAGGAATTTCGTATCCCAAGGATTTCTAATGTTAAAGGGAATATCAATGAGGAAAATAAAAGAGAAATAAAGAAATATTCTCAAAAAGAACTATTTTAATAAGGAATAAATAAGAGAATGGGTAATAATGAAGAATAATGCATTTAGATGCATCTAGGAGAATAATGAGTGTCCAATAAAAAGGATTTCGAAATAAAAGAGTTTCTTGGGATCCAAGGAGTCCCAATGAAGGAAGAGGAAAGAGAAAATACTTATAAAGCAAAATAAGAAAATAATGTGATACATTATTGAATAAGTATGTGGTATTGTTAAAAAGAAAGTATTTTCTAATAAAGGAAGATGGGATTTCGTGATCAATGAATTAAAATCAAATCATAAAGATAATCATGAGATGAGTCTCGAATTCTTAATCACCCAAGAAAAGAGAAATACCAAAGGGATAGTAAGGAGAGAGAAAGTTGGCTTCCTAATGAAGGAATTAGTTTCCTAATTGGAAAAGACCTTGCATCTTTGTGGATGCACATCTTGGGGTGCAAAAACCCTCCCCTATATAAGGGGTTGGCCTGCTGGTTCGAGTTCCAAAGAGATCTCACATGTATCTCTTCTTCTTTTCTTCATGTTCTTCCACATTCAAACCCTAGTCAAAAGCATGATCGATCCATGGAGAAGAGCAGATGTGGAAGAGTTACGTTGGGGCAATGTTGCTCCCACGACATCATGGGGACGCTCGGTGGACGTCCCTTCCTCCTAGTTGTGCGCCGTTGCAGTAGTATGACTGCATAGGACCTCCATGGGTTGCAGATCGTCACACCCAATCCCAGCCACCATGGCTCTATCTTTGAGCTGCTATAGGTATGATGGAGGGAGGTGGAAGCATTGGGACCATCGCCGACGTCCTGGGCTTGGAACAACTCCGTCCATAGGTCTGCAAAGGTGATGCACGTGCAGCAGCAACCGCAGATGGAATTGCACTCACGAACGGCAGTGAAGCCACAACTTGGAGGAGCTTTGTGTGCTCCAGGGCATGGTGGGGGCAGGAGAACCCTCCGTGGTGGCCACCGAGGCCAAGGGAGGCGAGGAGGAGTGCGCCGAAGCTGCAGATCGGTGGCTAGGGCGGCCGCAGGTCTGTTGCTTGAGGTTGAAGAAGGTTAGATATGCATTGGACAATTCTACCCTCGACGTATCAAAGGACGGGCTACTTAAGTGGAGGGCAAATTGGTAATTCGGTTATATTTTCCTAATCGGACGACCTTGCAAGGGATTGACCACGTGGCGCTCCTGGATTGGCCCGAAATAGGTAATTTTGCTAAAATCATATCTATTTATTTGTAGCTCGGATTAACACGCATAAAATATGAAAGTTGCTCAGAAAAATGAGGAGAATCTAATAAAAATGAAATTAAAGCCTGATTCTTATTGAAATTCGAAAATTAATGGAAGTTATTAACTTTAATGTGTTAATGGTTAAAGAACCCTATTTTGGTATGATTAAAGTGATGAGTAGGGTTTAATAGATGATTAAAGTTGATCTTATCCTGTTAATGATAAAAAGGATCATTAAAGATTGAAAAAGGATGAATTTGCATGTAATTAGTTTAATTTAGAGTTTCTTGTGCATAACTATGTTTTAATGGGCCTTGAAACCCTAATGTTGACTAATTCGACTATTAATGGCTGTAATTGATTAATTTCATGATTAAAATTGGAATATGCTAAGTTTAAGTTATTTTGAGCATTACAGTTCTTAATTGATGGATAAATACCCTAAATGAAGTAATCAAGGTTTTCTCATGAATAAAAAGGTGGATTAATGGCAAATCGAGTTCATATGTGATTTAGACTATAATGAACTATGAATCAATGACAAACACATATAATGATATTGTCATGGATTAAGAGGACAAAAATAGTAGCTTTATTAAAAAGAGGCTTAATGAGCTTAATTAATGGTTAATTATGTCTTTAATCTGGGCTTGATAATTAGATGTGGAAATAATTAGGGTTTATGATCAATTGTGTTAAATTAGGGTTTAAATAATAAACGATGAAGGGAAACCCTAATTGCAATGGAAACCCTAAAAGTGGACTAGAAACCCTAGGAAGCGAGCTAGATTTAATAGATCTTAAATGACATGAGTAATAAAAGGAAATTGTATAATTGTTTCAGGATCTTATTGAATGCTTGCTTGCCTATTGGTTGATTGGATTGTTTCTGTCTCGCATCAAATTGACAGGTATGTGGTTACGCTTATGACTACCCGAATTAGTTTTCCGGGATTTTATCGATGTTTCCATTGTGGCTTGAAATAAACTTTTGGATGCATTTAATTCTTGCAAATTATAATGTGAATATGACTATCATCTAAGATATGTGCCTACTAGCTCAGATCCTAGTCCCCTCTGTAGCTTTATAGATTGACCTAGTAAATGGCTACCAATGAGGGTAGGTCCATCAGGTCATTAAATGACTTAGTAAATAGCTACCAATGGGGTAGGTCCATCAAGTCATCATGAGTCAGGGATTGGTCTACCTTTGGGTAGGACCATGCGACTCCATAACCCTAGGTATTGGCTACCTGTCTGGTAGGGCATGGGGGTAAGGATCTACCATATGAGAGAGGTGGTATCCATGTCCACTGCAGGGACATTACAGAGAAAGGGGATAGGCAAGGATTGAGTAGTATTGCTTAAAAAGTAATCTTGGTTGTTAAATGATATTTGGTTGATTACATTGTTAACATAGTTGCACAATTATTGTTTCCCCCACATACCAGCTTCGGCTGACCGATGTTTTGTTTGTCGGCGTTTTAGGTACAAATGAAAAGAACAAACAGTAAAGTGGCATATGTGGAATTAAATGAGAAGTAATGTGCGCAGGAGGATTAGTTAGATTAGTATCTTCATGGATAGAAGATTAGAAATCCCAGATTTTAAAAGGTAAACAAAGTTTTATTTTATACCCGTTTTCAGTTTAGTTGGTAAAGTTTATTAATTATTACTGATTATTTGTCAAACCTTTGATCTTGTTAATTGAATAACGGCTCTGACCTTCGGGTCTCCCTTAATTGGGGGTTACCGGGAGGTGGGGTCGTTAAAGTCACCCCCCAACTTAAGTGATAAGTTCATACCCCTAAACAGCCCACACACCTCTTTACTGCTTAAAACCCTAGATTTGTGCTTGCTTAGCTTAATTAGTTCTTTCCTTGCTTAGTTATCTTCTTGATTTTCTCGTCTTGTTCATGCTAGTGTAGCTCTTTAATTGCTCTTTTACTTCTCTCTTGCTTGCCTTAGTGTAATTTTCCTTTTCATACCTAGCTTAGTCCTTTCTTTCCTGCTTAGTCTTAATATAGTCTAGGGTTAACGTAGATTTCATTCCTGCCCCTAATTTCTTTCTTGCTCACATAGTTTAATAATCAAATCACCTTCAAACCCTTAACCCTAGTCTCTGCAGTAGGAACCTAGCCAAACTAACCTAGCTCTAGTGCCCCCTCTTTTCCCTATGGATCGACCCTTTACTTGCCACCTTCCTATACTACGACATGACCCCGTGCGCTTGCGGGTGTAGTGTTTTAGTAAACGTAGGTAGCTAGTTTAGGTTTATAAATTCCGAAAGCATAATCCCATCCTGTGTGTTCCGACCTCGTGGGGGGCATCTAGTCAGGTCAAATCGGCTAGTGTGTTGCACCTCTAGCGGGGACACACCAAGCTTTCTGGCACCGTTGCCGGGGATTAGAGGCGCTCGGCCTAGCTAGTTAGTTTTGCTTTGACTTTTCCTACTGCCCTCATCATTGCTATTCTTTATTCATTTTTCTTTGCATTCTTTGTGTATATTAGTTTACTAACTTGGTTTCTTTTATTTGGTTGTGCTTTGTGCATGTGACAAGCCATTCGGGAGGAAACAAGATGGGATACCAAAATACACCTCACAAGTCGCTTCAAGACTACTTCATGCCTAGCAACTACAAATCGCCAATTGCTAGCAGGGTTGATCAAATGCTAGGGGAGAAATTCTCTATTCCTCCAGATCTTCTTGGGCTCCTGCCCATCTTCTACGACTCAGAGAGTGAGAACCCCTACAAACACTTGGACTCCTTCCTTGAAGTATGCTCCACCTTCAGGACGTCGACGGCTAGTGATGATACAATATGGTTTACCTTGTTCTCCTTCTCCCTCAAAAATAGAGCTAAAGAATGGTATGACTCAAGATAGGACATCATGAGTTGGGAAACAATGAAGAATGCTTTCTTGAGACAGTTCTATTCTATAGAAAGGTTGACACAAATGCAGCGTGCCGTGATAAGTTTTAGTCAAATGGGAGATGAGCAGTTTCATAATGCATGGGAGAGATTCAAGAAGTTGTTGAGAGAGTGTCCTCACCATGAGATCCTTTTGTGGCAGCTAGTTCAATCATTCTACTCTAGTTTGTCTCTAACAGACCAAGACACAGTGGACTCTTTTTGTGGAGGAGTTTTCATGGCTAGGCCACCTGAGGAGATATGGCCTTTGTTTGAGCAGTTGGCTGAAGGATCAAGAATTTGAGCTTCTAGCAGGATGAATGAAAGAGGGTATGCCTTTGGCGTGACACCCCCTACTCATGATGACTCAAGCCCGCAAGTGATGAAGATTCTTGGTGACATGGTGAACCTCATGAAGAACCAGGTGACAAATGCTCCTTGCCACCCGGTCAATTCTATTGAGTTCTTTGGGGAAGAAAAGAAGACACCTCACTCCTATAGCTTCCAGAAACCACAAAGTCCCACATACAGCTCAAGGTTTGAGGAAGAGGTCCTTTCTAGATTGAGAGTGTTTCATGATGTTCAAAAGAATGTTGCAAGGTTAGAAGAGAGAATAGAGCAATTATCTTCTATAATCGCTCTCCAAGAGGAAAATTTGTCTTCAAGACCCATCGTGAGCCACCATGAAGCAAGTGGACCCATGCCCTCTTCACAAGTTTTCTTCAGCCCACCCCCCATGCAAGTGCATCCCATTCACTCTTTCCAAGGCTATCCCCAGCCTTACACTCCTCCACCACCTTCACCACCTCAATTTTCCCAAAACTTCACTTTCCAACCCCAATTCTCCCCTCCCCCTCAATCCTCTTCTCCACCTCAGTTTCAACCCCAAGTGTCACCCCCACCTCCTCCACAGCCACAACATGCTCCCTCTCCCCATCATGAGCAAGGTAGTGTTGTGACAGTTCTAAGGAGTGGGAAAACTCTTGAGCAGCACGTAAGTCAAAGAAAGGTTGATAAAGCAAAGCAAAGGCAGCCAAGTGGTGATACCGTGATTGATATTGTTGAAGATGATGTTTTGATACCGCATGTTGAGTTTGGGATTCCATTTGATCCACCACATATCCCATTTGCAGGTCCTACCATCCCTAGCGTTTCGCCTCATGTTCATGTAAGTGCGGCAAAAACTAGTGATCCTCCATTTGTAGAAGCACTAGATGAGCCACCGGAATGGAAAAAGAGGCAAAAGCACAATGTTGATATTCTTGAGGTATTTCGCCAAGTAAAGGTGAACATTCCACTATTGGATTCTATCAAGCAAATCCCATCGTATGCCAAGTTCCTCAAGAACCTGTGCACTGTGAAAAGAAGGTCAACGGGGAGGATTCCAAAGAAGGTGAGACTGAATGAACAAGTGAGCTCCATCATACAACACTCACTTCCCGTAAAGAGAAAAGACCCAGGAGCCCTGCTCATACCTAGTTACATAGGGGGTCATCGCATAGACAGGTCCTTACTTGATTTTGGGATCTAGTGTGAATTTAATGCCATATCATGTCTATGTTGAGCTGGGCTTAGGCAAGTTGAAGTCGGCACATTGCACTCTCCAGTTGGCAGATAGATCCATAAAAGTGCCTAGGGGTAGAGTGGATGATGTCTTGGTGATGATAGACAAGGAAAAAGGCACGGTGTTCCCGGCAGATTTCATTGTACTTGATATGGAGACGGAGGATAGGAAGATTCCCATAATCTTGGGGAGGTCATTCTTATCTATAGCTGATGCTGACATTCATGTACACAGTGGCACCATGACAGTCTCATTCATGGACATGAAGATCAACATTAACATGTACAAGACCCCAACCCAGTGAGTCTGAGATAGGGATATTGGACATGGTCACTTCACAAGTCCAAATGGGCATTTGAGAGAAGGACATCAAGGTGAATAAGTTAATGATGATTATTGTGATCAAAGGGATGAGGAAAACAGATTGAGTGCAAAGGAAGGATGCATGTTTTGTAAGAATGGGCACATGATAATGCCAAACGGATGAATTTTGAAGAATCACCAAGAAGTCTAGCTGAAGGCAAGAAACTCAGCGCTTGTGGGAGGCAACCCACATAGGTTTGGGAATTTTTGACCCAACCTCACATTTTTGACACTTTTGCTTTGTTTTTACTTTTTTCCAAGAAAGCACACACACACTCGTATTTGATAATTTTTGTATAGTTTTGATATGTGCAGGTGAGAACAGAGTGAAATGAAGAAGAATAGATGAAATTTTGACAAAGAGTCAATAGACTATCAACTTGAGATCAATTTTGATGTTTGAACAAGATTTGAGTGCCATGCTGCTATTACAGTGCCCACCACGGCCGTGGTACATCAACACGGTCGTGGTGGTGCACTCACATTCAACAAGGAAATGATCAGAAAATTGAGAAAATCGACTAAGTTTTGAACCAGGGTAGCACTGTCGTGCAAGGCAGCACGGCTGTGGTACATGAAGCCACCACAAAGTGTCGCGCAGCACGGCCATGCCGCAGCCCAATTCCAGCAACTTAAACTCAATTTTTGCAAAATTTCTATTCACTTGCTCGTTTCTCCGAAGAACAAAACGGTCGTGTTCCACGCCGTAGCGCCCATGCAGCACTCTGCCCGCCTTCTCCAGCCCTCGTATCCTCACCAAATCACTCCCAAACCATTCCCAATCATTCCCCTACCATTTCCACTACCTTAATCTCCTAATCCCACCCATTTCCATCCACAAAAACACCACTTTATGTCCATTCCGCCCCAACAGCCCCGTTCTTCGGAGAAATCCGAAATTTTCTAATTCCACTTCATTTTTTGGGCAATAATGAAGAAGTTTGCAAGGAAGGCAATAGAGAAGACTAGGGGTGTCATCCCCTACCAAAGGAAGCCAAGGAACAGCAACCCCCAGTTGACGAAGGCGGAATTGGATGCCATAGTGGATCCTATCACTGAAGAAGCCACCGTACAGCCACAGTGGGGGGAACCAACTTCGCCGTAGCCACCGTCGTCTGCCTCGTGACACTCCATCTCATCTGAGAGACCTTTCGCCTCAACTGCGCAACCATCATTTTCAACTGCACGTCTGTCCGTCTCCTCCGCAGCACTGCCACAGCCCGAGCCGTGGCCATGACTACGACCACGTCGACAGCTCATGCTAGCTGATGAAGATGATACTAATATGCCTAAAGTTGAGCAGCAACCAAGCCCGCCACAACACCCGTTTTCACAGCCAGAGGTTACTACAGGCAGGGCAAAGGAGCCCAAGCACCCTGGGTGCCTGACACGCAGAGTGCTAGCTACTCGATACGCATGCCAAGCGTTAATGGAGGCAATGGGGTTCTTTGTCTATTTTCAAGAATTGATGGAAAAATTGGGGCTATTTGAGATATTGACGCTGCAGCAGGAATCATACATCGAGTTAACGCAACAGTTCTTCACCACGCTAGAGAAAACAACAAATGATGGTGAGAATGCAATTAAGGTAACGATTGGGGACAAGAGATGGAAGATAACCTCAGAGATGTTAAATCAGATTTTTTCCCCAAGTGGAGAGATGGCTGCCCTCCTAGATGGAGGAAGGACAGAAAATGACTCCAGTTCCACGTATCTAGCCATGTGGAAGTGCTTCACCAGCCAAAGTACATTTGTAGCAGGGAAATCAAAGACAAATTGTATTCATAGCCCATTTCTCTGCTATGTTCAGAAGGTGTTGGCAAACACCATCTTTGGCAGGTATGCAAATCAAGGCAGCTGCACCAACAAAGATCTTTTTGTGCTTGGTTGGATGACAAAAGTGAGACATGTGAACCTGGGGGCGTTATTGATTGATCACATGAGGACAATCCCATCCAAGAGCACAAATCCATTTGTAATGGGAGGGATTCTAACATCTATTTCCACTGCCTTGGGGCATGACATGATAGGATATACAAAGGCAGAGGGTGGCAAGTTGGTTGATTTTCACTACCTGGCTCGCTCATCCATGATTACGGTTATGGATCAGAAGATCATTTACCAAATCAACCCACCCTACCCAGGAGTCACATTAGAGCTGCCATACCATACTCCTCCCCTCATGGCATAGTATGGACCAACACCAAATTTTCTACAAAAGTTGAGGAGGTACGAGGAGGAGAACCCCAAAGGAGAGGAAATCCCTTAGGTGCGGTTCACAGGGGGGCTAGGAGAGCCTTCACGGGCGGTAGAGCAGAGGCGGACGGCAGAGGAAAGAGCGGCAAGACAGGTGAGGCAAAGAGAAGAAAGAATGGGAGCGTCAGAGCCACAACAGCCTTCAGTGAATGCATATGATATGGGTACCATCCATGCACAGCTGGAGGGCATTCAGGCGACGCAGGACATAATTCTACGGGCACAGGAGGGCTTTCAGAGGACACAGGATGTCATGTGGTTGGATCACCAGCATATGCATTACCAAGTCAACCACCTTTATCAGTTTCACAATGCCCAGGCCCAGAGGAACCCACTGTGGGGTGAAGACTGGTGGAGTTCTTTATCAACTTTTCAGGACAGCTATCTGCCTCCACAGTCAGACTACTAGGGCGCCTACTACAGGTAGGGAGGAGAACCTCCACCACCTCCGTAGTGATCATCTACCCTATCACCCTAGACTTTAGTGTCATGCTGAGGACAGCATGGTTCAAACGTTTGGGGTGGTAGGGCGGTATGCCCTCATTCTTCTTTCACTCATTTTTGCATCTCATCTGCTATTTTACTTTTTGTTTGTTGTTTTTCATTTCTTTTGCTTGTCCTGCTATCTAGTCTAGAATTTTACTACTTTGCACACTTGCATTCCATGTAGTTTACCTTATTGTCATTTTTAGCGTAATTTTCAAAAATTTTGCTCTTTTGCCATGCATTGCATATCATGTAGATTTTTGGTAATTTTTGCATGTTTTAGTTAGGATTTTCTTGTTTACTGCTTTAAGTTCAATAATATAGGTTTAGATGTGATTGGAGGCAACTTGGCACCATTTTGGCCAATTTTGCCCAAATTTGGAACTTCTTGTCTAAAAATTGTGTTTTGACCCAATCTCTACTGTTTTGAATTAAAATGTTGACCTTTGACAAATGCAAGTGAATCACCATTGTTTGTTGCTAAGTGGTATCAATGTTTGACTTTTTACATGTGCATCGCCTCTCTTATGATTATGATTAAATTGGTTGAATTGTGAAATTCAGCAAGCTTTGAACGCTTAGTGTTTGTGGAATTGCCTGTTTGATATATCGATTTCATTTTGTTCATTCATGTGTTGTGATATCTTGGATGAAGTGTTGGATTAATTCTCATGCAGGATGTCTTATGTGGAAAATCATACCAATGACCCCTCTTTGACCCGACTATTCTTCCACCATCTTCATACCCCTCCGCCTCATAAAAAGATGCCAAAGTTCACATATTAGCCATAGCCACCTCCAAAAGTTTGGGGTGGCCACATCTCTATCTCCCCACTTCACTCTATCCACCATATGCCCTATCTATACTAAGGGCAAGAAAGAAAAGAAAAAAAATGCAAAATACAAAAAGAAAATAAAAGGTTGCTCCTGTTTAAGAGCATTCAAATAAAGAAAAGATGAGTGTGTAAAAACACTCCAAAAATATTACCGCAACCCTTTCTTTCACTTTCATACCTATTGAGCTAAGAAGCATCAAACTTAGCTCATTTTACCCTTTTCCGCAGCCACGTGGGTCATTTGGTGTGATTTGAGATATAAGATTGAATGCATGAATGTGAAACAGCACTCCTAGTCATTCTTGATTAACATCACCATGAAACGGTTAACCCGGAACTTAATGGAAGAAATAAGGATTACTTGTGTATTCTATGCACTATATTTGAAGTTCATATGCTCTGTGCTCTTTTCATGATTGGATTGTGAAAGAAGAAGAAGAGAGAGGTGAAATTCATGTACTTAGTCATCTTTGATCCCATTCAGCAACAATCATCTTTTATATTGCATTTGTCATTTCTTTTTGTGAAAGTTTGTAGAGAGATTGAGTTGGAGCATACTTGAGGACAAGTATGTTTTAAGTTTGGGGTGGTGAAGCAACCCTATTTTAGGGCTTCATCTTGTGTCATATTGCTCTTTAATCACATCTATAACTGTTAGATTGCATGTCATTCCCCCTAATATGCTTATTTGTATAAAATGCACTTATGGACATTATTTGCATGTTTTTCAGGCATTTGGACCACGCTTGATGGAAGAGAGAGAGAAGGGGTGATCCTAGGGTTCCTCTGCACTTGGAGAGGCCCAAAGTGAATTCTGATGCTCCCTCGACCTACCCCTAGTGGCCAAAGATCAATTGAAGCAAAGAAGTCCAAGAAAATCCAAAGATCCAAGTAAAAGTGTTGATCTAGGACCCAGCACGGCTGTGGTACCAAAGAACGGTCGTGCTAGGTCACTTAGAAATCGATAGGTTCAAATCAAGCAGAAGGCAGCACGGCCATGCAACACAAAATATCCGTGCCAGTGACAGACACCATGGCCGTACACCACAAAACATCCATGGCACAGCAGAGCACCACGGTCGTGCCAGCCACCACGGTCGTGGCACACCACCACAACCACGGTCGTGTTAACCCACCACGGCCGTGGCCGTTTTGACAAAAACTTTATAACTTTGCTATTTTAATGCCCACGGCCATGCCCATCCACCAAGGCCGTGGCCTACCCTACCCACCACGGTTGTGGTACCCCACCACGGTCGTGCTACTCACAGAATCTAGCCACTTTTCCACTGATTTCCCCATTTTGCCCCTAACATAACCCGAGACCCCCTAGACTCCTATATATACCTAGGTGGTGGCTGGGGCACGAGGTAAGCTACCTTCTACCCCTTCCTAGCTTCCCAAATCGCCACCCACTCCATTCCACTCCATATCCACCTCAAATCCACTCCATTTCACCATTTCCACCACATAACCCCCCATATCTAAGCCTTCCATCCACTTCCTTTCATCATTCCACATCATTTCATCCTTGGAGGAGGGAGGAGGACATCCTGCAGCTGTTGGAGAGGAAGATTGCTTCATCTACACTGAGCTCCATGGCTTCTTCTACCTCTTTCTTCTCCCTTTTTGTATTTTCCATTTCTATGAGTAGCTAGGCCCTTGTGGGTGGGCTGTTTGGGGGAAATTATGTTACTTTGATACCATGTTGGGGGAAAATGACATGTAAACGTTGTAATTCCATTTGTTAATGATTATATTCTCTTTGCATCTCATTCTCCATGAATTGCTTGTTGGTTTGTGTGTGGAATCACCTAGGAATTTAGGCAAATTGCTTATATGTGTGAATTTTGGGATTTGCCCCTAGGTCCAATTCTTGGATCCCTAGGCTACCTCCCATCTTCCTACATCCTAATCAATATCCCTAAACCTAAGTGAGAGATCTAAGTAGCTAGATTAGATGATTCTAGTACAATTATCATGGAGCCTTCTCAAGGCTAGAATGTGGGGGAATTGGGGTCCAAAACCCTAATCTCACCTCCCCATTACTACCCTCGGCCCCTAATTTCCCTAGGAATGCCTAATCTAGAGACCTAGACTTGATTAGACTCTAATTGAATTGAACCTAATCCCTAACCCAATTGAGCCTCGTAAGGGTAGTAGGGGGTGTTAGGGACTAGTTCCCCTATGCACAACCTAGCATATCCATGGCCAGTTAGTAGCTTAGGTTAATTCATTAGACTCTAACTTGTTGTTTGGTTTGTATGATCTAAATGGAATCATAATGTTCATATGTCACCCCCCAACTTAAGTGATAAGTTCATACCCCTAAACAGCCCACACACCTCTTTACTGCTTAAAACCCTAGATTTGTGCTTGCTTAGCTTAATTAGTTCTTTCCTTGCTTTGTTAGCTTCTTGATTTGCTCTTGTCTTGTTCATGCTAGTATAGCTCTTTAATTGCTCTTTTACTTCTCTCTTTCTTGCCTTAGTGTAATTTTCCTTTTCATACCTAGCTTAGTCCTTTCTTTCCTGCTTAGTCTTAATCTAGTCTAGGGTTAATGTAGATTTCATTCCTACCCCTAATTGCTTTCTTGCTCACGTAGTTTAACAATCAAATCACCTTCAAACCCTTAACCCTAGTCTCCACAGTAGGAACCTAGCCAAACTAACCTAGCTCTAGCGCCCCCTCTTTTCCCTGTGGATCGACCCTTTACTTGCCACCTTCCTATACTACGACACAACCCCGTGCGCTTGCGGGTGTAGTGTTTTAGCAGATGTAGGTAGCTAGTTTAGGTTTATAAATTTCGAAAACATAATCCCATCCTGTGCGTTCCGATCTCGTGGGGCGCATCTAGTCGGGTCAAATTGTCTAGTGTGTTGTACCTCTAGCGGGGACGCACCAAGCTTTTTGGCACCATTGTCGGGGATTAGAGGCGCTCGTCCTAGCTAGTTAGTTTTGCTTTGACTTTTCCTACTGCCCTCATCATTGCTATTCTTTATTCATTTTTCTTTGCATTCTTTGTGTATATTAGTTTACTAACTTGTTTTCTTTTATTTGGTTGTGCTTTGTGCATGTGACAAGCCATTCGGGAGGAAATAAGATGGGAGACTAAAATACACCTCACAAGCCACTCCAAGACTACTTCATGCCTAGAAACTACAAATCGCCAATTGCTAGCAGGGTTGATCAAATGACAGGGGAGCGATTCTCTATTCCTCCAAGTCTTCTTGGGCTCCTGCCCATCTTCTACGGCTCAGAGAGTGAGAACCCCTACAAGCACTTGGACTCCTTCCTTGAAGTATGCTCCACCATCAGGACGCCGACGGCTAGTGATGATACAATCCGGTTGACCTTGTTCTCCTTCTCCCGCAAAGATAGAGCTAAAGACTGGTATGACTCAAGAAAGGACATCATGAGTTGGGAAACAATGAAGAATGCTTTCTTGAGACAGTTCTACTCTATAGCAAGGTTGACACAAATGCGGTGTGCCGTGACAAGTTTTAGTCAAATGGGAGATGAACAGTTTCATAATGCATGGGAGAGATTCAAGAAGTTGTTGAGAGAGTGTCCTCACCATGAGATCCCTTTATGCCAGCTAGTTCAATCATTTTACTCTGGTTTGTCTCTAAAGTACCAAGACACAGTGGACTCTTCTTGTGGAGGAGTTTTCATGGCTAAGCCACCTGAGGAGATATGGCCTTTGTTTGAGCAGTTGGCTGAAGGACCAAGAATACGAGCTTTTAGCAGGATGAATGAAAGAGGGTATGCCTTTGGTGTGACACCCCCTACTCATGATGACTCAAGCCCGCAAGTGATGAAGATTCTTGGTGACATGGTGAACCTCATGAAGAACCAGGTGACAAATGCTCCTTGCCACCCGGTCAATTCTATTGAGTTCTATGGGGAAGAAAAGAAGACACCTCACTCCTATAGATACCAAGAACCACAAAGTCCCACATACAGCTCAAGGTTTGAGGAAGAGGTCTTTTCTAGATTGAGAGTGTTTCATGATGTTCAAAAGGATGTTGCAAGGTTAGAAGAGAGAATAGAGCAACTATCTTCTATAATTGCTCTCCAAGAGGAAAAATTGTCTTCAAGACCTATCATGAGCCACCATGAAGCAAGTGGACCCATGCCCTCTTCATAAGTTTTCTACAGCCCACCCCCCATGCAAGTGCATCCCATTCACTCTTTCCAAGGCTATCCCCAGCCTTACACTCCTCCACCACCTTCATCACCTCAATTTTCCCAAAACTTCACTTTCCAACCCCAATTCTCCCCTCCCCCTCAATCCTCTTCTCCACCTCAGTTTCAACCCCAAGTGTCACCCCCACCTCCTCCACAGCCACAACATGCTCCCTCTCCCCATCATGAGAAAGGTAGTGTTGTGACAGTTCTAAGGAGTGGGAAAACTCTTGAGCAGTACGTAAGTCAAAGAAAGGTTGATAAAGCAAAGCAAAGGCATCCAAGTGGTGATACCGTGATTGATATTGCTGAAGATGATGTTGTGATACCGCATGTTGAGTTTGGGATTCCATGTGATCCATCACATATCCCTTTTGCAGGTCCTACCATCCCTAGCATTCCGCCTCATGTTTATTTAAGTGCGGTAAAAACTAGTGATCCTCCATTTGTAGAAGCACTAGATGAGCCACCGGAATGGAAAAGGAGGTAAAAGCACAATGTTGATATTCTTGAGGTGTTTCGCCAAGAAAAGGTGAACATTCCACTATTGGATGCTATTAAGCAAATCCCATCATATGCCAAGTTCCTCAAGAACTTGTGCACTGTGAAATAAAGGTCAACGGGGAGGATTCCAAAGAAGGTGAGACTGAATGAACAAGTGAGCTCCATCATACAACACTCACTTCCCGTAAAGAGAAAAGACCCAGGAGCCCCGCTCATTCCTAGTTACATAGGGGGAAATTGCATAGACAGATCCTTACTTGATTTGGGATCTAGTGTGAATTTAATGCCATATCATGTCTATGTTGAGCTAGGCTTAGGCAAGTTGAAGTTGCCACATTGCACTCTCCAGTTGGCAGATCGATCCATAAAAGTGCCTAGGGGTAGAGTGGATGATGTCTTGGTGATGATAGACAAGGAAAAAGGCACGGTGTTCCTGGCGGATTTCATTGTAATTGATATGGAGCCGGAGGATAGGAAGATTCCCATCATCTTGGGGAGGTCGTTCTTATCTACAGCTGATGCCGACATTCATGTACGCAGTGGCACCATGACAATCTCATTCATGGACATGAAGATCAACATTAACATGTACAAGACCCCAACCCGGTGAGTCCGAGATAGGGATATTGGACGTGGTCACTTCACAAGTCCAAATGGGCATTTGAGAGAAGGACATCAAGGTGAAGAAGTTAATGATGATTATTGTGATCAAAGGGATGAGGAAAACTGATTGAGTGCAAAGGAAGGCTGCATGTTTTGCAAGAATGGGCACATGAGAATGCCAAACGGATGAATTTTGAAGAATCACCAAGAAGCCTAGCTGAAGGCAAGAAACTCAGTGCTTGTGGGAGGCAACCCACATAGGTTTGGTAATTTTTGACCCAAACTCACATTTTTGACACTTTTGCTTTGTTTTTACTTTTTTCCAAGAAAAAACACACACACACACTCGTATTTGATAGTTTTTGTATAGTTTTGATATGTGCAGGTGAGAACAAATTGAAATGAAGAAGAATAGATGAAATTTTGACAAAGAGTCAATAGACTATCAACTCGAGATCAATTTTGATGTTTGAACAAGATTTGAGTGCCATACTATTGTTACAGTTCCCACCATGGTCGTGGTACATCAACACATAAACAAGGAAATGATCAAAAAAATGAGAAAATCGACTAAGTTTTGAACCAGGGCAGCACGGTTGTGGTACATGAAGCCACCACGGCCGTGCCGCACAACATGGCCGTGCCGCAACCCGATTCTAGCAACTTAAACTCATTTTTTGCAAAATTTCTATTCACTTGCGCATTTCTCCGAAGAACATAACGGCTATGTTCCGCACCCTAGCACCCGTGCAGCACTCTGCCCACCTTCTCCAGCCCTCGTATCCTCACCAAATCACTCCCAAACCATTCCCAATCATTCCCCTACCATTTCTACTACCTGAATCTCCTAATCCCACCCATTTCCATCCACAAATGCACCACTTTCTCTCCATTCCGCCCCAACAACCCCGTTCTTTGGAGAAATCCGAAATTTTCTAATTCCACTTCATTTTTTGAGCAAGAATGAAGAAGTTTGCAAGGAAGGCAGTAGATAAGACTAGGGGTGTCATCCCCTACCAAAGGAAGCCAAGGAACAGCCACCCCCAGTTTTCGGAGGCAGAATTGGATGACATAGTGGATCCTATCACTAAAGAAGCCACCGTACAGCCACAGCGGGAGGCATCAACTTTGCCGCAGCCACTGTCGTCTGCCTCCCGACACTCCATCTCATCTAAGAGACCTTCCGCCTCAACTGCGCAACTGTCATTTTCATCCACAAATCCATTCGTCTCCTCCGCAGCACCGCCACAACCCGAGTCGCGGCCACAACTATGACCATGTCGACGGCTCGTGCTAGCTGATGAAGATGATACTGATATGCCTGATGTTGAGTAGCAACCAAGCCTGCCACAAGGCCCGTTTTCACAGCCAGAGGTTACTCCAGGCAGGGAAAAGGAGCCCAAGCACCCTAGGTTCCTGACACGCAGAGTGCTAGCTACTCGATACGCATGTCAAGAGTCAATGGAGGCAATGGGGTTCTTTGTCTATTTTCAAGAATTGATGGAAAAATTGGGGCTATTTGAGATATTGACGCTGCAGTAGGAATCATACATCGAGTTAACACAGCAGTTCTTCGCCACACTAGAGAAAACAACAAATGATGGCGAGAATGCAATTAAAGTAATGATTGGGGACAAGAGATGGAAGATAACCTCAGAGATGTTAAATCAGATTTTTTCCCCAAGTGGAGAGATGGCTGCCCTCCTAGATGGAGGAAGGACAGAAAATGACTCCAGTTCCATGTATCCAGCCATGTGGAAGTGCTTCATCGGCCAAAGTACATTTGTAGCAGGGAAATCAAAGACAAGTTGTATTCATAGCCCATTTCTCCGCTATGTTCAGAAGGTGTTGGCAAACACCATCTTTGGATGGTATGAAAATCAAGGCAGCTGCACCAACAAAGATCTTTTTGTGCTTGGTTGGATGACAAAAGTGAGACATGTGAACCCGGGGGCGTTATTGATTGATCACATGAGGACAATCCCATCTAAGAGCACAAATCCATTTGTAATGGGAGGGATTGTAACATCTATTTCCACTGCCTTGGGGCATGACATGACAGGATATACAAAGGCAGAGGGTGGCAAGTTCGTTGATTTGCACTACCTGCCTCGCTCATCCACGATTACAGTTACAGATCAGAAGATCATTTACCAAATCAACCCACCCTACCCAGGAGTCACATTAGAGCTTCCATACCATAATCCTCCCCTCATGGCACAGTATGGACCAATGCCAAATTTTCTACAAAAGTTGACGAGGTACGAGGAGGAGAACCCCAAAGGAGAGGAAATCCTTGAGGTGCGGTTCATAGGGGGGCTAGGAGAGCCTTCACAGGTGGCAAAGCAGAGGCGTACGGCAGAGGAAAGAGTGGCAAGACGGGTGATGCAAAGAGAAGAAAGAATGGGAGCATCAGAGCCACAACAGCCTTCAGTGAATGCATATGATATGGGTACCATCCATGCACAGTTAGAGGGCATTTAGGCGACGCATGACATAATTGTATGGGCACAGGAGGGCTTTTAGAGGACACAGGATGCCATGTGGTTGGATCACCAGCATATGCATTACCAGGTCAACCACCTTTATCAATTTCACAATGCCCAGGCCCAGAGGAACCCACAGTGGGGTGAAGACTAGTGGAGTTCTTTATCAGCTTTTCAGGACAGCTATCTGCCTCCACAGCCAGACTACTGGGGCGCCTACTACAGGCAAGGAGGAGCACCTCCACCACCTCTACAGTGATCATCTACCATATCACCCTAGACTTTAGTGTCATGATAAGGACAGCATGGTTCAAAAGTTTGGGGAGGTAGGGCGGTATGCCCTCATTCTTCTTTCACTCATTTTTGCATCTCATTTGCTATTTTACTTTTTGTTTGTTGTTTTTCATTTCTTTTTCTTGTCCTACTATCTAGTCTAGAATTTTACTGCTTTGCACACCTGCATTCCATGTAGTTTACCTTATTGTCATTTTTTGTGTAATTTTCAAAAATTTTGCACTTTTTCCATGCATTGCATATCATGTAGATTTTTGGTAATTTTTGCATGTTTTAGTTAGGATTTGCTTTTTTACTGCTTTAAGTTCAATAATATAGCTTTAGATGTGATTGGATGCAACTTGGCACCATTTTGTCCAATTTTGCCCAAATTTGGAACTTCTTGTCTAAAAATTGTGTTTTGACCCAATCTCTACTGTTTTGAATTAAAATGTTGACCTTTTACAAATGCAAGTGAATCACCATTGTTTGTTGCTAAGTGGTATCAATGTTTGACTTTTTACATGTGCATCACCTCTCTTATGATTGTGATTGAATTGGTTGAATTATGAAATTGAGCAATCTTTGAACGCTTAGTGTTTGTGGAATTGCTTGTTTGATATATCAATTTCATTTTGTTCATTCATGTGGTGTGATATCTTGCATGAAGTGTTGGATTAATTCTCATGCAGTATGTCTTATGTGGAAAATCATACCAATGACCCCTCTTTGACCCGACTATTCTTCCACCATCATCATACCCCTCCGCCTCATAAAAAGATGCCAAAGTGCAGATATTAGCCGTGGCCACCTCCAAAAGTTTGGGGTGGCCACATCTCTATCTCCCCACTTCACTCTATCCACCATATTCCCTATCTACACCAAGGGCAAGAAAGAAAAGAAAAAAAATGCAAAATACAAAAAGAAAATAAAAGGATGCTCCTGTTTAAGAGCATTCAAATAAAGAAAAGATGAGTGTGTAAAAACACTCCAAAAATCTTACTGCAACCCTTTCTTCCACTTTCATACCTATTGAGCTAAGAAGCATCAAACTTATCTCATTTTACCCTTTTCCGCAGCTACGTGGGTCATTTGGTGTGATTTGAGATATAAGATTGAATGCATGAATGTGAAACAGCACTCCTAGTCATTCTTGATTAACGCCACCATGAAATGGTTTACCCGGAACTTAATGGAAGAAATAAGGATAACTTGTGTATTCTATGCACTATATTTGAAGTTCATATGCTTTGTGCTCTTTTCATGATTGGATTGTGAAAGAAGGAGAGGAGAGAGGTGAAATTCATGTACTTAGTCATCTTTGATCCCATTCAGCAACAATCGTCTTTTATATTGCATTTGTCATTTCTTTTTGTGAAAGTTTGTAGAGAGATTGAGTTGGAGCATTCTTGAGGACAAGTATGTTTTAAGTTTGGGGTGGTGATGCAGCCCTATTTTAGGGCTTCATCTTGTGTCATATTGCTCTTTAATCACATCTATACCTGTTAGATTACATGTCATTCCCCCTAATATGCTTATTTGTATAAAATGCACTTATGGACATTATTTGCATGTTTTTCAGGCATTTGGACCACGCTTGATGGAAGAGAGAGAGAAGGGGCGATCTTAGGGTTCCTATGCACTTGGATAGGCCCAAAGTGAAGTCTGATGATCCCTCGACCTACCCCTAGTGGCCAAAGATCAATTGAAGCAAAGAAGTCTAAGAAAAGCCAAAGATCCAAGTAAAAGTGTTGATCCAGGACCCAGCACGGCCGTGGTACCACAGAACGTCCGTGCTAGGTCACTTAGAAATCGACAGGTTCAAATCAAGCAGAAGGTAGCACGGCCGTGCAGCACAAAATGGTCGTGCCAGTGACAGACACCACGGTCGTGCACCACAAAACGGTCGTGGCACAGCAAAGCACCACGGTCGTGCCAGCCACCACGGCCGTGTTGACCCACCACGACTGTGGCCGTTTTGACAAAAACCCTATAACTTTGCTATTTTAATTCCCATGACCATGCCCATCCACCATGGTCATGGCCTACCCTACCCACCACGGTCGTGGTACCCCACCACGGCTGTGCTACTCACAGAATCCAGCCACTTTTCCACTATTTTCCCCATTTTACCCCTAACTTAACCCTAGACCCCCTAGACTCCAATATATACCTAGGTGGCGGCTAGGGCATGAGGTAAGACACCTTCTACCCCTTCCTAGCTCCCCAAATCGCCACCCACTCCATTCCACTCCATATCCAACTCAAATCCATTCCATTTCACCATTTCCACCACATAACCCCCCATATATAAGCCTTCCATCCACTTCCTTTCATCATTCCACATCATTTCATCCTTGGAGGAGGGAGGAGGACGTCCTGCAGCTGCTGGAGAGGAAGATTGCTTCATCTACACTGAGCTCCATGGCTTCTTCTACCTCTTTCTTCTCCCTTTTTGTATTTTCCATTTCTATGAGTAGCTAGGCCCCTGTGGGTGTGTGTTTGGGGGAAATTATGTTACTTTGATACCATGTTGGGGGGAAATGACATGTAAACGTTGTAATTCCATTTGTTAATGATTATATTCTCTTTGCATCTCATTCTACATGAATTTCTTGTTGGTTTGTGTGAAATCACCTAGGAATTTAGGCAAATTGCTTATATGTGTGAATTTTGGGATTTGCCCCTAGGTCCAATTCTTGGATCCCTAGGCTGCCTCCCATCTTCCTACATCCTAATCAATATCCCTAAACCTAAGTGAGAGATCTAAGTAGCTAGATTAGATGATTCTAGTGCAATTAGCATGGAGCCTTCTCAAGGCTAGAATGTGGGGGAATTGGGGTCCAAAACCCTAATCTCACCTCCCCCATTACTACCCTTGGCCCCTAATTGCCCTAGGAATGCCTAATCTAGAAACCTAGACTTGATTAGACTCTAATTGAATTGAACCTAATCCCTAACCCAATTGAGCCTCGTAAGGGTAGTAGGGGGTGTTAGGGACTAGTTCCCCTATGCACAACCTAGCATATCCATGGCCAGTTAGTAGCTTAGGTTAATTCATTAGACTCTAACTTATTGTTTGGTTTGGATGATCTAAATGGAATCATAATGTTCATATGTCACCCCCCAACTTAAGTGATAAGTTCATACCCCTAAACATCCCACACACCTCTTTACTGCTTAAAACCCTAGATTTGTGCTTGCTTAGCTTAATTAGTTCTTTCCTTGCTTAGTTAGCTTCTTGATTTTCTCTTGTCTTGTTCATGCTAGTGTAGCTCTTTAATTGCTCTTTTACCTCTCTCTTGCTTGCCTTAGTAGAATTTGCCTTTTCATACCTAGCTTAGTCCTTTCTTTGTTGCTTAGTCTTAATCTAGTCTAGGGTTAACGTAGATTTCATTCATGCCCCTAATTTCTTTCTTGCTCACGTAGTTTAACAATCAAATCACCTTCAAACCCTTAACCCTAGTCTCTGCAGTAGGAACCTAACCAAACTAACCTAGCTCTAGCGCCCCCTCTTTTCCCTGTGGATCGACCCTTTACTTGCCACCTTCCTATACTATGACACGACCCCGTGCGCTTGCGGGTGTAGTGTTTTAGTAGACGTAGGTAGCTAGTTTAGGTTTATAAATTTTGAAAGCATAATCCCATCTTGTGCTTTCCGACCTCGTGGGGCGCATCTAGTCAGGTCAAATCGGCTAGTGTGTTGCACCTCTAGCGGAGACGCACCAGTAAGACTAAAAGTTAAGGGAATTGCACCATCAATCCTACATCATCAAAACCAAACCAACATTCCATGAGCATCACCCCCAAACCATCAGATGTTGAGAAGGAAAAACAATTGGATGTAACACAACCAAATACCTTGAACAAATCATCTAGAGAACCATCATGTTGTGACCTAGAAAGAGTAACCATATAAATCTAGACAAGGTTGTTGATAAGGAAAAACCATCAGATGTAACACAAGCAAACACCTTGAACAATCCATCTAGAGAACCATATGTTGTGACCTAGAAAGAGTCGCCATTTAAACCTAGACAAGCCATCTTTTGATAATAAAAATAGAACCTTTGGTTGAAGGCATAAGAAGTACTATCGGTTGTGGGCATGCAACCCACCATGGGTTGTGCATAACGGATTACCATCGGTTGCAGGCATGCAACCCACCATGGGTTGTGGCACAATGGATTACCATCAGTTGTAATGTCCAGTGCTGCCATCGGTTGCAGTGTGTAGGACCATAATCAGATCATGAAGTCAGATTCTCTAATGGTTGACACCATCGAGTGTTGTCACAGCACCACCATCAGTTGGTGATCCTAGGTCAAGGGAATGTAGAGTTTTGGAGTTAGAACATCCATAGGTTGATGGCCCAAAAGGGAATTAAGTTGTCAAACCCAGTCGAGTCATCGGTTGTTATCAACAGGTCGTAAAACAAGGCAAAACCATAATTTGGTGAAGGGAAAGAAACAAATAAGGTATTCCACATTATATAGGGTAGAGTCCATAAGAATTTCCATCACAATAAATTAATCACAAGATCATAAACAAATAAGGTATTCCATAAGAAATATATTTTCAAAAGAAAGAGATATTGTGTAGGCTATTTCCTGTAGGACCAAGAAAAAGATGAAAATAGGTTATTGCTCAAAAGGAATAATAGGTGATGCAAACATATGAATTACTCAAATCCTAAAAATCACCTTTTTCTTATATGTGAATTAGATTATCAAAACCCATGTTTTATATTATCTTTTCCTAAGTTTGAACCATATTTTATTATATTTTTCTGACTTATAAATTATTAGTTATGAATTTTGCAAGTTATTATCTATTTAGGAAAATCCATTAAACATCACATATTTAATACATCATATTTAGGTGACAAACTTAGAACCACTAGATAAGTTATATTTTTTTATTCTAGATCATATTTTATTATATTTTTTGAATCTATAAATAATTATTTATCGATTTTTTTAAAATCAAAAAATTAGGAAATTACATGTCAACATTATCCATTGAGAGAGGAAGAGAGAGGGAGAGGCATCGCGCTCTGAGTGGCCCAATAAGATCTATCCAACTCAGTCATCCACTCAGACAACTCAACACTTCACATGCGCAAAAGCATGAAACAAAACCAAGGTGAAGTTATGAGAATTCCCTTCATCGAAAAACAAAAGCAAGAAGAAAAACTAGAGGGCAACATGGAGAATGTGCATTACAGTTTCATAGCCCGACCCTTCTCTCGCACCATGGACATGGAGCAGCACCATGCAAAGAGACAATGGAAGAACAAGGTTGCAAAATACCCAAGAAAGGATCCCATCACCTTCATCAAGTTGCCAAGAAGCTAACGATCCTATGGATAGGCAACTTCTAACGTCGGGGAACCAAGAACGATCTTCTGACATGACCATAATAGAGGTCATGTTCAAACTGCCCAAAACTTCAAATACTTAGAAAATAAAGGACATAGGGATGATCGTCATAGCAAGGTGAATATGGATACATGATTCCCATGTTCCAGAGGCTACGAGATAGCCAAAACAAAAATTGTCGACAAGGAACTTTATCACAGTTATAGGACACAATGATCTAAAGAAAAATGAGGCATAACGAGTAGAAGGAAACTTTAGTGAGGGTCCATGGATGCTTAAAGAAGTTTCAATTGTGTTGGTTATGGTGGAAAGGATGACAGAGAAGAGTTGGTTGTGAGTGAATCAAAGCGCATAGGTTAGGCACAATGACAAGGCAAGAAGGCAAATTGACTCATGCAATGTGCTTTGGAGGAGTTGAGGATGTTCTGGGGCAAGATATATATAGGTAAGGTGATGTGTAACAAAATAGGGAAACAAGGGTAAGAGAACTTGAAATGGGATTTTTGGATTTGAGAAGAAATAGATAAGGAAAGTAGGGATTGAAGGATGTGAAATCCTCTCCCAGTCACGATGGAAGTGAAATCATGTAAAACCATGGATTATAGAAAGAAAAAATTCAAAAGGACCCGCATTGCGTTATTGTGCACACGCGCTTGTCTCCTACTCAAGGTAGGAGATGACATGTGGATCGCTAGATCAAAATCCAAGGGCAAGAAATCATCATGATATCGAGAAAGCATAAAACTCAGGAAACATACATGTGTGACATTCAAATTGGATAATTCATATAGGTGATATTTATATATACATTCAATATTTCTTTTTCTCTTTCTTCTCAATTAAGAGTCCAATCATTATCCAAATTATGTGAAATTTTGCACATAGGCCAATTAAGTCACGTAGATTGTGATTATGCAAATAGAATTTCTTTTTGAAGACTTTTGATTCATTAATTAAGTATATCTTATTTTATCGTTCCTCATGCCTTAATGACACTAGGATTATCCAAATTTGGTGAAACTTCATCCACAAGTAATCTTTAGTGTGTTGAATATAAATTTCTATATTTTGAAGTTATTTATGATGTTATTTATCATTAATGGCTTTTACGCATTTTCTCTCTCCTAAAGTTAACCTAAATGTTCAAGGTTTTCCAAATTAGATGGAAAATGAAATATAGAATGCTTTTAATATGTAGAATATGATTTTTAAGCTTTTTTCACTTTTGTGGTTTCCTTTTATGAGATATGTCATATTTAATATTCATGTCTCATTATTATATTATTTCACCTATTATCATTATTATTCATCCAATTAGGTCCCATGTCTTCATATTACCACCAAATGTGTTGTGTGACATACTTTATGTATCCCTTATGAGAACATATGTGTTTGGGGGATTTATACATGATTAACATCGTAGGGTTAAAACCAACTATTTTTGGGGATATCATCAACCTTGTTTGGCCAAACCTAGGGATCCAAGCTTACTATCCTCCAATATAAATGATCAAGTTCAAGAGGCCAAGTTTTGGTATGTTACAACACTCCACCCTAAAAAGTATTTTGTCCTTAAAATCTAATTATCCAAACATTAATTAACAACTACTCTCCACCCCTTAAAGATTTAACCTAACAAGTCAACCTAAACTACATAAAGGTATTAGGGTTACCTATGTATCTTTTAGTTGTGAATATTTTAGAGTTTTATGTTGTTCATGTATCTAACTAACACGTAATATCAACCTAGGGTTGAGCTTTAGGTCCTTGTGTCACTAACCTAACAACCCTAAATAAACATCCAAAAAGTCATAGGGTACAAAGGGTAAGTCTACTAACCTTTATATTATCTCGCATATTCTTAGCCTCTTCTTTACAGACAAAACTAGGGTTGGGATTGTATTCCAACTAATTCTAGGGCACTAAACTTCACATATCTCTTTATTGTGGCTTATCTCAATAAAACTTAGACAAAATCAAAGAATTTTTTTGTACATACAGTAGTATAATGAAAATAATTTTTGAAGATAATAAACATAGTGAAGTAAAACAAACAAGTTGGCCAAAGTTCAATGTGAAAACCAAGTCACAATTTATCCATAACAAGACCTCCTTATCCTACTACCTCCTCATAACCTAATTGCATCCTCAAGTCAAACCTCATAGCATAAAGAGATACACATCATCATTAACCTATATGATAGGGTAAGATCACCTAAAACCTCATCACATTATAAGGGTTTACTCATCATGATTCTAATGTAAAACTCTTATCAACCCTCCATTATCTCATTAATGTCATAGATCGAATCTAGGGTGAACATCTCACCTAGATGTAAGTATCTAAGTCAATATTTCTAATTAGGGATACAAAGTTACAATAGTCAGATTTCGACTACCATGAGCTTTGATACCATGTTGTAAGAAGTGGGACCCAGAGGGGATCCACTTCCGAATAAAATTTGAATATTAAAACATCCATTCCAAACACACTCAAAAGGTATGATGGAATAGGCATAAAATTTTGAAATCTCACATGATGGTATTCAAAATACCAAAGTTTAGCAGAATATAAAACATGACTATAATCAATTTTGTAAAAGTGCACCATCATCTCCCATATTAGGTTTACATGGATATTACATCATAAGGATCTAGTAGAAGGAAATATAAACCATATCAATTTTATCTCCAGGCATCAACTCCATAAGATAGGTCCATCTCAATATGCCAAGTCCTCCATGTCCTACACCTGGGGTTGGAAGCATACCCCAGCAAGAGGAGAAAAAGTAAAAGGAAACAACAAAAGGCTGGTATGTCCCCACTAAAATAGAATTGAGCAATATATGGAGTAAAAGGATATCAAGTAAAGAATGCTTCTCATAGAAATGGAAAGGACTACCCAAGTGGGCATCAAGAGAAATGATTTTCAATAACAAAAAAGATACTTGCCATACATAAAACAATAAGGTTGTGCCACATAAACACATGTCATGAAATTAGGACACATAACCCATCATAAACAACATCGACTTGCATGCATGTGAGATAAGCATGGCACTAGAATAATATAAAGACAATGAAAGCCAAGCCTCATAAATTTGAAACCTGATAGAGAATGGCAAATAACATAACTCGCCAAAATATAAAATGTGGGCCAAGCATCATAAACTTGAAACCCGGATATGGGGAACATAACCTCCATCCCAAAAATATAATAAGGGCACATAACTCAAAAACAATGCAATCAAACTACTCTATGGCTATTGGGTCACACAACCTGCTTAATAGAGAGGCAAGTAAAAAGTATAGTCGGAATAAAAAAGATTTGTCACCACATAAATGACAATATAAGCAACCACCACAAAAGTGGGAAAAAAGAGCATGTATTACCAAGTAATGTTCCACCACAAAACTATATATATAGGGTAGATTCCAAAATAATGTCCATCACAATAAATTTATCATAATATTAGAAACAAATAAGGTATTCCACAAGAAATATATTTTCAAAAGAAAGACATATTGTGTACGATATTATCCATAGGACCAAGAGAAAGATGAAAATATTTATTACTCAAAAGGAACAATAGGGGATGCAGAAATACCTCACTTCAGAGTCTAAATAGTCCAAAGTCTAATCTAGGACCAATCCTAGACTTCCAAAGAACCTATTAAGCACGTATGTAGATTTAGAGTCAATTTCACATTAATTACTCAAACCCTAAAAATCACCTTTTTCTTATATGTAAATTAAATTATCAAAACCATTTTATATCATATTTTTCTGAGTTTGAAACATATTTTATTATATTTTTCTAACTTATTAATTATTACTTATGTACTTTTCAAGTTATTATCTATGTAGGAAAATCCATTTAAAATCACATCTTTACATCATCAGATTTCGGTGACAAACATATCACCATTATATATGTTATATTTTTCTGATTCACGATCATATTTTTATTATATTTTTTGGAGATATAAATAATTCGTTATGGATTTTTTAAAATTAACAAATTAGGGAATTGCACGTCAGCATTATCCATCGAGAGATGAAGAGGGAGAGGGAGAGGTTGCACACTCCAAGTTGGACCAATCAGAGATAGCCAACTTGGTCACCCACTCAGACAACTCAACACTCTGCAAGCACAAAAGTAAGAAACAAAACCAAGGTGAAGTAACGAAAATGCCCTTCATTGAAAAATAAAAGCAAGAAAAAACTAGAGGGCAACATGGAGAATGTATATCAAGGATTCATATCCCGACCCTACTCTCACACCATGGACACAAAGAAACACCAGGAAAAGTAGCCAGCAGAAGAACAGGGTTGTAAAATACCCAAGAAACAATCCCATCACCTTCGTCAAGTTGCCACGAAGCTAACGAGCCTATGGATGGGCAACTTTCAATGTCAGGGTCTGAAGAACGATCTTCTGACATGACTAGAACAACGGTCGGGTTCAAACTGCCTACAACTTTGAATACTCAGCAAGCATAGGTGTAGAGATGATCGTCGGAGCAAGGTGAAGATAGATCATGATTCCCATACTCAAGGGGCTACAAGATAACCAAAACAGAAACTAATGACAAGGAAATTTATCACAGTTATAGGACATGATAATCTAAAGCAAACTGAGGCATAACGAGTAGAAGGAAACTTCAGTGAGGGTCCATGGATGCTTAGAGAAGTTTTAATTATGCTGGTGATAGCAGCAAGGATGATGGAGAAGAGTTGGGTGCGAGTGAATCAAAGTGAGTAGTATTGGCATAATGGCAAGGCAAGACGGAAAATTAGCTCAGGAAATGTCCTTGAGAGGAGTCCAGGAGGCTCTAGGGCAAGATAAATATAAGTAAGGTGATGTGTAGCAGAATAGGGAAACAAGGGTAAGAGAACTCAAATTGTGGTTTTTTATTCGAGAAGAAATAGATAGAAAAGAAAGGATAGGAGGATGCAAAATCATTTCCCGATCACGATGGAAGTGAAATCATGTAAAACCATGGATCATAGAGATAAAAACTTCAAAAGGATAGGTGTTTCATTACTATATGCATGCGCTCGTCTCCTACTCAAGGTAGGAGACGACATGTGCATCGTTAGATCAAAATACAAGGGCCAAAAATTGTCATGATATTGAGAAGTCAGAAAACTAAGGAAAAATACATGTGTGACATTCAAATCAGATAATTAAATATTTATATATAAATATTCAATCTTTCCTTTTATCTTTCTTCAAAATAAGGGTCCAATCATTATCCAAATTATATGAAATTCTACACATAGGCCAATTAAGACATGTAGATTTCGATTATGAAATTAGATTTCCTTTTGAATACTTTTGATTCATTAATTAAGCATATCTTGTTTTCTCTTTCCTCATGCCTTAACAACACTAGGATTATCCAAATTTGTTGAAACTTCATGCACATGTAATCTTTAGTGTGTCGAACATGAATTTCTATCTTTTGAAGTTATTTATCATGTTATTTATCATTTATGACTTTTACACATTTTCTCTTTCCTAAACTTAACCTAAATATTCAAGGTTATCCAAATTAAATGAAAATTGACATATACACTAATTTTAATATGTGATTACAATTGTGAAGTTTGTTTCCACTTTTGTAGTTGAAGTATGTCACATTTAATATTCATGGATCATTATTATATTATTACACCAATTATCACTATTATTCATCCAATTAGGTTCCATATCTTCATATTACCACCAAATCAGTTATGTGGCATCTTTATGTATCCTATATAACAACATATGTGTTTAGGTGATTTATACATACATTAACATATTAGGGTTACAACTAACTATTTTTGGGGATATCATCAACCTTGTTTGGACAAACCTAAGGAACCAAGCTAACTATCCCTCAAGACATATGATCTGGGTCAAGAGGCCAGGTTGCGGTATGTTACAAACTCCACCTCCTTTACTAGGGTGATACTTCCTCAATCATGAAATTTTTAAACTTCTATGAAACCTATACCACTTTAGTAGTAACTTACAACTTGGAACTCTAGTTGTCTTCCTGAATGGTTTCCATCTGTTGTTTAGTCATCATGTCCCTCACTATAGTCTATTGTATCAACACATCACTTAGTTTTCATACTTACATGTTGACAACTATACACTTCACCATACATGTGTCATACCTTGTTCCATACTTGGCTGCCATTTCACATTCTTGACCTTATGATACATCATATGTGTTGAAGATGAGTCTCGCTAGGTACCATCTCACTCAAATGATCAAAATTTGGAACCATTTTTTGGTTGTAGAGTCATAAACTATATTGTAACCTAACCTATGGAAGCTATCATGCTCCCTACTGAACTACTCTGATCTGATTGTCTTATTTCATGGTGTCACCCACGTGATCTTCTCCATCCTATTATAGCAGTGTTGATTTCACTTGTAGTTGTGTACATGATCCCACCAACTGAGATACTTCCAACTAAACATCCTCCTACTGAAGTGATGTTGGTGTGTCATGTCTCATGATACATCAAAGAGTATAACTATGTCATGTCTACAAACATTGATGAAGATGACTTCCTAGTTTAGTGCATCCACTTCCACGTCCTATATTGGCACTTATCCCAAACCGTTTTTCATAGAATTACAAAAGGCAAGGTATCCTTCCCTTTGTTCTGGTGATACTAACACTTGTCAAATTCTCCTTCAACATCTAGAAAGAACGTTGTCACCGACATTGACACCCAACATTCCAAAATAGAATGAACACCTTTCCTAGTCAACCTTGTTAGGGGTAAAGCAATGATGTTGATGTTTTGAATGGACTTTCCTATAGAGTTTTACTAGGATCAAGAAGATTTAGATCTTAGTCGGTGCTTGGGGCTTCTCCCACTCCGATAATATTTTCACCTCACCTAGATTTACACAACATACTTAACACACATATCATCATCCCTGAGAATACAATTTAGTCAACCTCAAACTCACTCTTACTAAACTTGGCACACAAGTATTGTTGCTTCAACAATGTCAACACCTAGTGGAGGTGTTTCTCATATTTTTAATGCACTGGTTAGTCTAAATGTCACAACCATGAACTCGTAGTGACCATACAACTGATGATATCCACTCTAATTCTCAAATGATGATATACTGACATCGTATCTATCTAAAGGATCATTATAGCTCCTGTAGACTAATCAATGAACCATCTATCCTTGGTTGTAATCTTGTTCGATTGTCAGTAACCCATATAAATCATCACGGGACCACTATTCTTCTTTCCAAACAACACTTGGAGGATCTCAACATCAAACTCTCTCATTTTAAGGAAAGAAACACCAGGAAGCTCATTTGATAAACATCTTCAACTCACATACAACCGGTACACTCTAAATACTAGGACTCATCACTTTGGTATCCACATCACGTGCTAAAAGGAACTCACATTCTGATCTTATCATCTTCTCCACCATCATAACCAACTCAAAATGTATGGGAAGAGTCTTCCTAACTCTTAGACAGTTAAAAAAGAATGTGCACAACACATTATGATCTTGAAACTATAGTCCAAGGAGATCATGTGCTATATGAATGTATCCACCTCCAAGATTATAGTGAATCCACATGTACCAAGTGGCATAAGATCCACTTGAAAACTGCACTTCAAAAAGAAAGGACACAAAGGAAAGCACACTTCCCACAACACAATAGCATTGTCCTGGGGTTACTAATAGGGGGTTATTGATCCTACCTTCCTTATGAATGTTACAACTTTTATGTATCATTTTACCTTTTTCATTTAGGTTCCTTGCCATCAGCATAGGAATTATCATGATTATTATAGTTTGTCGCTCTTTCTTGTTGATGATTTATCATTATTATGTGTGTGCCCAATAATGTTATATTGTTTCTCTCTCACTTATCAAGGGTTAGTCATAATATTTCACATTATCTTCACTTATATAGAATCACTTGTCTTTGATTTATTTTATATGTCATGATGATTTTGTTGGCTAAATAGACATCTATAAATCCCTTTGTTTTGATTATGACAAACATTTCATTCTTATTAATCTAACGAGCTACTTGAGTGTGCAGGACTAAGATGGATGGCAAAGCAACTAGGGAAAATCCACAAGCTAAAATGTTTATATTTTCATGCAATGTAATCATTGTTGTAAAAACTTGTACAAATATATAATGTACAAGTACTTAGAATTGCATGTAAATCAAGCGTTAGATTTTCCCTAGCCAAACACCATAGTTAGACATGTCATCCCATTTAAATAGGATCATTTATGCACACTCACACATATAATTAGTGCCTAAATTGAAACCTTGAAACATGATCATTCTTGGTCGACAAACTCCTCGACCGAGACACTCTCGGTCGACAATCTTCTCGACCGAGAAAGATCCAAAGTAGCCGTTAGACACAACAGACAAGTTAGTTGGCAGTTGAAGAAAGACGTTGCAAATCACTTGTTCCAGAGAGCCTGTCGGTCGACAAAAGTTCGACCGAGTAGGTGTCTCGGTCGACCATTTGTCAACCGAGATGGTCTCTGACAGCAACTGCATAATAAATTAATTAGCCGTTGTTAAAGCAACAACTTTGTACCTAACGGCTAGTTAAGCACTTAGAAACCCCTAGAAGTTGTCTAGAACGTCCTTAAGAATACTTAGGCCATTCCTATAAATAGGACAAGCCATAGAACACTAGAATTCACTTGTTACACTTGAGAATACACTTGAGCATACTTGAGCAATCTATTGCAAGCAATTTGAGCACTGTGATCATTAGTCTACATTCTCCTTAGCTCAATCTCGTGTCCTATAGGCTAGATTCTCCTATCCACAGCAATCACAAGTTCACACACTTGGCTAGGAGATCTATATGCTTGATCTAGGCATATCAAGCCTTGGGCTTAAAGGATAAGTTGTAATTTCCTTTTTTTTCTTTCTTGTTCCTTTTTATCTTTTGTACTCTCCTTGCTACTCCTAGGGTTGGAGGCTGCGGATTGGAGAGGGTTGACTTCTCAGGTGGAGAAGGGGACTTCAAGCTACTTCAAGAAGGCTATCGCAAGGGAAGCTACTTCAGAAGGCTGGTGCAACGGGAGTTGGTGCATCTACTTCAAGGGAAGGCTGCTTCAAGGTTGGCGATTACTTCTAGGTGAAGGCTGCTTGAAGGGTTTGGGAAAAGAGATTGTATTTTATGTAAATTCCTTGCGAGGTAATAAAATAAATTTCTTTTCAAATCCCGGTTGGGTAAGCAACCGGGTAGTGGATTGACGGCTATAGTATTTGCTATAGTTGGAACCACTCTAAACCCTGTGTCTCCTTGTCCAATATTTTCATTGTGGTTGTTTGAGTTTAAATTATTATTAAAATCTTTATAAAACTCTATTCACCCCCTCTCTAGTAGTTTTCAATTGGTATCAGAGCAGGCTTCAAGGAACCCTAACCAGGTCTTGAAGAATGGAGGGAAATGGTGAAAGGTGTTGTTTGGACAAAACCACTACATGCTGCAATTGGTGTTTAGGAACAAGCCACAAAACAACCGGATGCCCATGGAGATCAAAGGAAGAGGATAAGCACAAAGAATGCCTTATTGCTACAACTAGTGAAGAAGAAGAAGAAGAGGTAAGTCTTTTTGATTTATCTAAAGAAGAACTAGTTGCTATTATTGAAGAAACACATAATAAATATGTTGAATGCAAAAAGAAATTAAAGAAATCAAATAAGGAAAATGATGATCTAAATATTAAACTTCTTGCTCTTGCATCTGAAAATGAGGATCTCAAAGAGGGAAATAAATTTTCTGATCTTAAGTTAAAATCTATGGAAGCTGATTGCAAGCTCCTTTCTGTTGAAAATTCAAACTTACAGACTCAAGTAAACGATCTTCAAAAACAACCATTATTGTGCACCCATATAGATTATGACACTATTGTTAAAGAAAGAAATTTATTGTCATCCAATCTAGACCAAGCAAAAATAGACATTAAGAAAAGAATGGATGAGATTGCCAAGCTACAACAACAAGTTCATAGTTTGAATAACCATGGTATTCTTGATCAAATTCTAGATAATCCCTATCAACAAATTGGGAGAAGGGGACTAGGTTACAAGCCTAAAGGAAAATCTCATCAACAACCTAGTCAAAGAAAGTCACAAACCCAATCTATATATGTACCTAAAAGGACATCCTCATCCAATGACAACATAGGACACAACCATAGAAAAAGATATGAAGTTGACTCAATATGTTGTCATTACTATTTGCGCCTTGGCCACTATTCATTTTCATGTCCTTACAAGAGAAGAGATGTCGAGTTAGTTTGGGTTCCTAAACCTCCAAACTAAACAAATAAGATTAAGTTGAGATATGACCAAAAGACATCAGTTGCATAATTCTATGTCTATCTCAACTTAACATAATGAGATTACAAATAAATGTAAGCATCTAAATAGTTAACCCATATAATAACCTCGAAACAAATAAACAGTTCCAGGAATCTTGTCGGTCGAGCAACTGTCGACCGAGACCTCATCGGTCGAAAAATTGTCGACCGAGCATATCACTGTTTTCAATTTACTACGAAAATTGCTGCATTTATTTTTCTAGTAAAATTGCTATCTTTTTATTGATGACTGGATACACTTTTGGAAAACATCTTTACAAAATTAAAATAGTTTATTTTCTGGAAGATTTAAGCTTACATTGAAATTATGCTTAAGGCAAGCAAAATGAGTTATTGATAGTATTATGCTTCAATTTGATATTTATTGCAGATATTATACTCATACACTAAATTTGAAAAATCTGCAAAATTTGCCTCTTGGTCACAATCAAATTTGACCAAGGGGCGCTATGGTCGTAGTCAAATTCGACCTAAAATAAGTTTGACATAATAACTATTTTGGATATCCTTTTATGGTTAAAAGAAATTAATTTATGATCACAACTTGTCCCAATACTGTCAATAATAAACACAATATTAATCTATATATGTGAGCTCTACAAAAATAGTCTTAAAAATCAGCCTCAAATTCGTACTCAGTAAGTCTCTCGGTCGACGAACACTTCGACCGAAAACCTCTCGGTCAGTCCCTCTCTCTCGACCGACAGAATATAGGCAGACTTAATGTCGAACACACTATCGGTCGACAAATTCTCGACCGAGACAACGTCGGTCGACAAGTGTTCGACCGAGAAATAGCCGTTGGATACGACCGTTGTAGACCGACCGTTATTTGACCGTTGGGAATTCTACCGTTAGGGAGCCGAGTGGCGCGTCTGCAACATGACCGTTGCGGACGCTCGGTCGACGAATCGTCGACCGACCTGGTCGCTGGAATGTTATAAAAGGGAGCAAAAATGGGTCACTTACTCACACTTGCATACTCTTGCTTCCATAGTCCCTCTCTAGTGCATTTTTGTGCAACTCTTCAGCATTCTCATCCCCAAACCTTCCTTGCTTCTTCTCCACATTCAAGTAACACAAATGGCCTCATCCTCAGCTGCCCGTGGGAAGAAGAAGGTCGCCGGCAGGAAAGGAAGGGAAGCTCGGGAAGCCACTCCGCCACTGACGATCATCAACGACATCGCCTTCGTCGATGGAGATGCTGGTGATCGATATCTACGGCTTTCCTCCAAAGCCCCTCTTCCACGACGACCAGTCGAAGTCATGGACTTCATCAACATAGTCGATCTGGAGGATCTCTTTGAAGTGCAAAAGTTGAAGGACTTCATCAATCCCTCTTTCCCCTTCTATTCCACTAAGGTAGTCAACGAATTTTATGCCAATCTCATATCCCATACTGAAAATGAAACCACATTCTTCTACACCATGGTCAATGGGCATAGCCTTAAATTTACCGAAGGGGATATTCTTGACATGCTAGAAATTGACATAGATGAATACCAAGATTCCCTTGATCTCACCACCGGAAATCCACTAAATCAACTTTCCCAAGATGATCATACCATTAGCCTTAGTGACATAAAAAGAGCTATTTTTCAATCCAACACTACTTGTCATGAAGATAGGGGAACCTACTACGCTATAAATCTCAAACCAGCCTGTAGGATTGTAAATCTCATTGTTTCTACAAATATTCACCCTAGAGCCAACAAATCTGAAGTTCCAATATTCCGTATGTGCCTCATTTATGCCATCATAAGCCGCACTCCCACAAACTTCATCCGCATAATTCTTAAAAACATGCTTGAGTTTTCTGGCAACCCACCATATGCGGATTTCGTTTGCCAAATTACTCAACATTTTATTAAAACAAACATTGAGGATATGGGATATACATGGGAGCGTAGACCTCAAAAGATAAGTAAGAATACCGTAGAGAAAATGGGAATAGATTTTGGTCACAAAAGGGCTAGAGTAGAAGGAGAAACATCTCATCAGGACATACCACCACCTCCCCCTACTACCCTACCACATGATCCCATTCAAAATACTCTTACTTATATTGCTGGCTCCCAATATCACCTTAGTAGACAATTAGACTACAATCATCATGCCATGACATATTTAAACCAAAGAATGCAAACCCTTTCCCCAAACCAAACTGATGAATATCCATATTCTTTAAATCCAGGCATGCTCAATCCATACAATCCTTCGTACAACTACTATCAAACTCCACCTCCACCATCCATGGATCTAACGCATACTCAATTTTCATCTATGCAATTGCAAGATATTGTTGCTCATTTCCGATTTGACCGAGTTCCTACATTCTTGGAAGCATATGCTTTAACCAAGACGAGAGCTCTAGATTGGCAAACCTTGGTCCAATACTATGGAGCTGAGCCATTTATTGGGAAAGATCCTGACGTTGATGTAATTCTTAAATCTTTTCAGTGAGTGTTGGAGTAATATTAGTTGTAATGACTTGCTTTGAATGATTGTTATGGATCACTTCTGTATGATGTGTCTATCTTTCCATATTTCTTAATAAAATTGGTTATCCTTTTGACTTGGATGGATATCTTTTTTGCATATGAGACATCTTGTAAATAAATGGATTATAAAGATTATTATTGTAAAGCATACAAATTAAGGGGAGTAACAAATAAAAAACTTGTGGTTAGAATTAACAACAATCGTTGACACAGAAACAGTCTCGGTCGAGACCTGTTCAACCGAGAACACTGTCGGTCGAGAAATCGTCGACCGAGCAGGTCTCTGTTGTCAAGTCTGAAATAATTCTGCTGCAAATGATTGCTCATCAAATAATTTTAAACCAAGGATGCATGTTTAACATCATTTGTGAAACAGAGTATTCTTTTATGCATATGGACACTCTTCAAACATATTGCAAAGCATTTAAGTCTTTATTTGGGATATCTAAGGGGGAGCTCATAAAAACAACTTTGACCATTTGATTGAAGAAGCTTACAAAAACATTGTAACCACCATGTGTAGCTGGAAATTTTCATTGATTATAAAGAAATTTATGAATTTATTGAAAATGGTATCTTGTACTTGAAGGAACTCTCTACCCAAAACAGGGCTTAGCATCCCTTGCATTTGGATGGAGACATTTGTATGTACTCTAAGATTAGAGGATTCTCATTTAATTTAGGGCTTAACATCCTTTGATAAATGAGAAATAAATATACATTCATCATAAGCTTAAGGGAATCTCATATCATTTCAAGGCTTAACATCCTTTGCAAATGATTGAGAAACAAATTGTGGATAAATTAGACAAAAATCCATGTTCCTAATAGGATATCTATTTAAGGGGGAGCATAATATAAAATTAAGGGGGAGAAGAAAAATAAAATATTCAACTTGGATATCTTTTTGAAATGACAAAGGGGGAGAAAGAATATAAAATATAAATGAGTTTCATAACATCTTGGCCAGCACTCACTTGCAAAACATAAATGGCTACAAAAGGTAATTTTCAGGTATGAAACTCACATGCTTGATATTTCCTTTATTTATATTTTGGAAATGTTTGTCATCTTCAAAAAGGGGGAGATTGTTGGCTAAATAGACATCTATAAATCCCTTTGTTTTGATTATGACAAACATTTCATTCTTATTAATCTAACGAGCTACTTGAGTGTGCAGGACTAAGATGGATGGCAAAGCAACTAGGGAAAATCCACAAGCTAAAATGTTTATATTTTCATGCAATGTAATCATTGTTGTAAAAACTTGTACAAATATATAATGTACAAGTACTTAGAATTGCATGTAAATCAAGCGTTAGATTTTCCCTAGCCAAACACCATAGTTAGACATGTCATCCCATTTAAATAGGATCATTTATGCACACTCACACATATAATTAGTGCCTAAATTGAAACCTTGAAACAGGATCATTCTCGGTCGACAAACTCCTCGACCGAGACACTCTCGGTCGACAATCTTCTCGACCGAGAAAGATCCAAAGTAGTCGTTAGACACAACAGACAAGTTAGTTGGCAGTTGAAGAAAGACGTTGCAAATCACTTGTTCCAGAGAGCCTGTCGGTCGACAAAAGTTCGACCGAGTAGGTGTCTCGGTCGACCATTTGTCGACCGAGATGGTCTCTGACAGCAACTGTAGAATAAATTAATTAGCCGTTGTTAAAGCAACAACTTTGTACCTAACGGCTAGTTAAGCACTTAGAAACCCCTAGAAGTTGTCTAGAATTTCCTTAAGCATACTTAGGCCATTCCTATAAATAGGACAAGCCATAGGACACTAGAATTCACTTGTTACACTTGAGAATACACTTGAGCATACTTGAGCAATCTATTGCAAGCAATTTGAGCACTGTGATCATTAGTCTACATTCTCCTTAGCTCAATCTCGTGTCCTATAGGCTAGATTCTCCTATCCACAGCAATCACAAGTTCACACACTTGGCTAGGAGATCTATATGCTTGATCTAGGCATATCAAGCCTTGGGCTTAAAGGATAAGTTGTAATTTCCTTTTTTTTCTTTCTTGTTCCTTTTTATCTTTTGTACTCTCCTTGCTACTCCTAGGGTTGGAGGCTGCGGATTGGAGAGGGTTGACTTCTCAGGTGGAGAAGGGGACTTCAAGCTACTTCAAGAAGGCTATCGCAAGGGAAGCTACTTCAGAAGGCTGGTGCAACGGGAGTTGGTGCATCTACTTCAAAGGAAGGCTGCTTCAAGGTTGGCGATTACTTCTAGGTGAAGGCTGCTTGAAGGGTTTGGGAAAAGAGATTGTATTTTATGTAAATTCCTTGTGAGGTAATAAAATAAATTTCTTTTCAAATCCCGGTTGGGTAAGCAACCGGGTAGTGGATTGACGGCTATAGTATTTGCTATATTTGGAACCACTCTAAACCCTGTGTCTCCTTGTCCAATATTTTCATTGTGGTTGTTTGAGTTTAAATTATTATTAAAATCTTTATAAAACTCTATTCACCCCCCCTCTAGTAGTTTTCAGATTTTACCTTTATCACTTTCTTACACACATGGGTTGATCTAAGATTGGCTCAGGTTCTAACTTATTCATCTTTCATTGTTCTTATTCCCTTTTCATAATCACACTTATCTCAGGAGTTCTCTTCTTCTTATGTGAGTTTGATACCTTGAATCATTCCATTAACACATATTTATCTCTAGGTTACTCCATTATCTTCTAGAATTACATCTTCATCAACTCCTCTTTAGCTTATTTGTATTTAGATTTAGCTTTCATTGTGTCATATCTTTCTCTTTAGTTACCAGACATATATATTTTTGATGAGTTATGATGTGATTTTCACCATTCTTTAGGATAGGGTTAATATGTTTTCACAATGATTCTTATTTAGTATGCTCTTTGGATTGTTTCAAACTGACTACTTGATCAGAGTAATCAGACAGAAAATCAATATAGGATTTCCACACTTACCTTTTCTTCAATAATTAAATACATGTCTAGGGCATCCAAGTACTGAGATTAGGCAGAATGCATCATGTTCACATGTTATATTCCTAACTTAGTCGTCATCCTAGTCCTAAGTCCTAGTGTCCTTATAGACTCAGCAAACTTAGAGCTTTGATACCAACTTTTGAGAACATGTCATGCTGAACAAGATTACTTTAACACAAAGCACAACCAAACACTAATAAACCATATAGAAGAAAAAGAGAATAATAAAAACCAATTTCAACATCACCAACATGTTGAGAAACATTTAGATGAAAACCCAACTTCTTGCTATATTTATATTTCATACAAGTATTCTTTACAAAATGCTCTGTGGCCTCAGCCTCAACATATGTATATACAGAAGAACATCATATACTATCACGGAACCATTCTTACCCCAATCCCAATCCTACTACCTAGATAGTGGCAAAAGGATTGAAGTGTTTGTCCCTGAGTGGCCTAATAGGATCTAACACACTGGCATATATAATAAGAAACTATAACTCAAAAACTGGAGATATAAAGAACAAACTAATCCAAAATGGAGATTTTTCCAATATACCATTGTCATCAGAGTATATGAATGTGGAAGTGATATAGTCAAGGTTCCAATGTTTTTCCTAAAATCAAGAAAATCAAGACACGAAGTCAATGCAATTGCACGGTATGCTATATAAAAACAAGTAAAATGGTTTATAACAAATGAGTATACTTGATAGGACTTATATTCAAAAGTATAAAAAGCAATTTCCAAAACCAAAAGTTATTCGACAAGTTGTGTATTTCAAATAATTCAATTTTTATTACGAGTTCCCATTATACTATAATCGAGAAGCATGCTTATATTTTTTTTGTGTGACTCTATCACCCCAACGCGATGGGGGAGGTCACTAGGATCCTTCTTCTCATATGGGGTAGGTGGCCAATGTACAAGTCCACCTCTGAATGAGGGGTTGCTTGCACTCAATATCAACATTATCAATATTATCAATATCATCATTATCAGTATACATGCAGTCATAATGGGCATTATCATTTATGTTCTCATGTTTTTCTCAAAATGTGATATAGGAAAAATGGAAGACGAAACATTAGGTAACAGTATCTCAAACAAGTATATATCCAAGTATACAATCAAGAGATACATAAAAAGTATCTTCAATACAACCAAAGAGGAGATATAATAGTGTATCGTGCAATTGCATTGACTTCGTGTCTTGATCTTCTTGATTTTAGGCAAAACATTGTAACCTTGACTATATCACTTCCACATTCATATACTCTGATGATAAGGATATATTGGAAAAATCTACATTTTGGGTTATTTTGTTCTTTATATCTCTGGTTTTTTAGTTATTATTTCTTATTGTATATGCTAGTGTGTTAGATCCTATTGGGCCACTCAGGGATGGGCACTTCAATCCTTTTTCCATTGTCTAGGTAGTGGGATTGGGATTGGGGTAAGAATGGTTACATGACAGTTGGTATCAGAGAATACACACTCTCATATGCTTTAAGTAAATAATTTCTCAAGTCTCTTAAACCCAAGAAACCCTAAAGTCCATAATGGTGAAAATTTAGGTGTTTAGGGTCAGGGTCCTGACATAATTTCTCTTATCCATCTTCAAGGTGGTTGAGATCCCCCTCTCTACCTAGCCTTAATTGATCCAGAACTGGACCTAAAGATTCTCTTGTGAAACCCCAGAGAGTATTTCAGCATCTCATCTCTTCTTTAAGTACTACCCAAGACACCCATGTAGATGAAGATTAGGTAGTCTTCTCATCTCCTCAAGTGGTCATTCTCTTGTGACCTTTTGCCACATGATGTCTCAATTATGGGTAGCTTATGCATGGGAAAAATGAATTAACTAGAAAATTTTGAATGTGGATACCATGATCTGACCTTAATTTGAAAACTTGATTTTGATCCATGAAAACTTTGAAATCAAATACTCATGCTTGACCCTTTAGGAAAACCTTATTTAATCAAAATTAGACTACATGCTCCCTATGATTGAGGTAAATGATGAAAAAATTTTGTTTAGGTGAAAAAGAAAGGACTTAAACCTTATACCTCACTATTGATGAGGTCTCTATTTTATTAATGTCCATGTTGCCATATTATTGATTAAACCTCAAATATAGTTAAGCAAACTCTTATTCTATTTGATACACATCATGACTATGCTATCAAGTGACTAAGTCTAGGACTCAGAAAACCATGATGTAAGACTATAATGAAAAAAGTAGTTTCCCTATTGACTATTGATGCCTTTTGCAATCTCAATTTTGATATGATGATCATGGACCTAAACCATGCACCTATATTCAAATTATATCACTACCTTGATCTTGAAAGGAAAGGAATGCAAATCTTGACATTATTGCATATTATCGTGAATTTTGATCTTATGACCTTTATTTAAGATTGGATCATTGATACTCTCCCTATTTGAATAAGCTCACTGGATAATGACTAATGTAGGTAATGTGCTAGATTTGGGTAGTAGTTGACTCATGACTCCCTTAACCTAGGTCACATCCCTATTATGACTACCTCTAAGTTTTCATTTTGTTGATTATTTAGAGTTTAGAAAGATATCCCCTTTCACCCAATTTGGATTGGTTGACCTAACCCTAATAGGTTACACCCATGGTTGATACGTAATCTTGAATATTGATTTAATAATGACCTTGAAATATGATAATATTGACTATAGCTTGTGGTTGACTTCCTAGATAGGCCTAGCTCTAGATCATTCATCAACCTTGGATACCATGATAATGAAATCTTGATATGTTGCTCGAATATTGCTTGAATAGTGTTGCTTGAAATTGAATATAGATGAGTGATCTCCCCTAAGGTCTAAAAAGGAATATAAACTTAGATTTAGAAATATGTATACATATGATCTTGATGTCTAAACTTCAACTCTTGATATTGATATACAAAATCTTGAAACATGATATGGATCTTGAGATCACCCACGATATGAATAGTAACTTTCAAAATCCTAAATCTTGACATTTTTGAAATGTGACTATTTTGACTCTCTCTATTTATGACTTAGGGTTTAGCTTTCATTAGGACTAGGGTGGAACCTCCCATTGATATGGACCTCGAAAAACATGATATTGAAAGTATGATTTTGTTGAAAAATGAAATCTCAAGTCATGGGTGTATAACCCCACCTAGGCCAATGTAGAGGCTAGGACCCTGAGATATTGGGATTGAAAGTCACCTTGTACACTTGATTTAAGATCTCAATTTTTTTGACCTAAAATATGATCCCTCCAAATTTTTTATCAATGGGATGCTTTCCATATTTGTTGCTCATATGATGACTTTGAACAATATATGCTTTGACCTTGATACTCAATTACTCGATGATGAAATGATATTGGTAACAAGTTAGTTATGATATGGAACATGGAATCCCAATTATGATTGTTGGACTATTTGAATTTTAAGGACATAATTTTGATTATATGGTTAAGGATGATCCAATATTTGAGATTACAACTTGGATCGAATAGTCACAATTTTGAGGTTGTTTTGAATTTTGGGGACAAAATTCCTTTTTAAGGAGGGAAGGATGTGGAAAAGTGTGTTTTAGCATAATAATAAAGTGATTACTCTTTTGACATCATTATACTCTCTCATGGCCCCAAATCATTTTTCTTGGTTTCCTAATCAATGTTGAGACTCAAATTGGAAATATGGTGATCAATGTGAATTTTATACACATCATAACTCCTTAAATTTGATTAATTCATCAAATTGTCCAAAGAAGAAAATGCCAATCAAAATTCATATTTTGATTCCCAAACTTTTCTAGATATTCTCCACATATTTGTGAATCTATGGTTCAAATTTCATCTCATTTGGACATTCCTACTGATTACTACGATTTCTTGAAGATAATATTTTGAAAATTCAATTTATTTGCTTTTTTAATTGAGTTTGTCCAAGTCAGCGATCTGCTAGATGAACAAAGGGAGAATATCAACCCTTCGATCCAACCCCCATGGATCATGGCCTGATCTTATGACTATCAAGTCATCTCCTACCTCCCACAATCAGTGGGGAGGTGTCTTTATGGCCGAGACTTGCAATCTCGCGCTCTTGACCACGATTCAAAGTTCTGAGCGAGCCAAAATGATCCTCTCACATTTTTGAACTCATCAAACCCTAGTTTGACCATCCTTTGTGCTCTGTCCAGCCACCAAAATGAGCTCTTTGCTCTCCTCTCTCACTTTGGCGGCTATGGTTGCACCTAGACCTCGACCTAGCCCTAAATCTAGCCCTGATCACCTATAAAAGGACCCCCAAGGTCTGAAGCAACCAAGCCTCTCTCATGCTATGACCTTCCATGCCATATCGGCCTTGAGCACCCCCTATTTCTCTCCCCATTCTCCTACTTCTCCAAGCAGCACCACCGCCATTGCTTTTTGGGCTTTTACCCTCCTGGCCTCCTTGCCTCAATTCGCCGCCTCCATCGACCTCGTGAGGGAAAGACGAACTCGGACGGCCACATGGCAGCCTCCACCTGATCCTCCTTCCATACAACCCCAAACTCTGGCGAGATGACAACCACCTCACATTTTGGCTTGCACAGGAGCATGTGCTAGGAAGACAAGCCCCCGGATCGGCCGGTCCGAGGACATCAAGCCCGGTCCTAGGGGTCCAACTAACTAGGGTTTGGATCAATAAATAAGAGTGTGAACCCAAGGAGCCAAGGATCAGACTGATCCATTGAACCAACAACCCAAAGCCCACATGGACAAATCTAGGCCATCCAATCAGCATCCAACAGCCAGCCTTTATCTGGTATAAGGTATTTTACATCTCTCTCTTCTCAAAAATTAAATAAATGATTAGATCTTGCAAAAATCATATTCTTGATTTCTAACTGCAAAAATTACAAATAAGTAGTCCATCTTGATCAGAAAAACCCAAGGATTCATTTAAAAATACTTGTGAGGCCTAATTCTTAATAGAATTAACTAGTATTCCTAAATATTGTTCCTTTACTTATACCTTGGTCTAAATAACTCTACTTTATGGTTTATCTTGACTAAACACAAAAATTCCTAACTCTTGACTCTTATGTTCATATTGAGACTCTAAAATCAGAACTTTACTAGTAAAGTTCTAGATATATATTTGTTGACTTGATCTTGAATATGATGATGACATCTTAATATTATGATTGGCCTGAATCTTGTGGAATATTATGATCTATTGACCTAAAACTTGAACTCTGATTTACTCATTATACTAATCAGAACTTGATCTATTCTTGAACACCAATGATGTTAGAACATAATGATGATATAAATACTTGATTATGACTAGAATATAGATCATGAAAACTAGGGTTAACACATATGATCCTAGAAAACCTAGGTAAGTCATTCACACTCAAAAATAATTGACACTTGAAATAATGTTGGACATATTGAAATATTGTTTAATTATAAGTGAATGACCCAACCCTAAGGTTGACATAGGAAAAGTGTAACCCTAATCTTGAATATTGAAACATGATCTCCAAATATCATGATCCTGACCCTTGATCCAAACATTGTGATTTAGGATCTGACTCGAAGGGTCTACCTATTACTTGTTGATCTGCACTGGAGATCTTCGGTGAAAGGTACGCTATTACATATCCTTTTTGGTTGTATTGAAGATACTTTTTATGTATCTCTTGACTGTATACTTGGCTATATACTTGTTTTAGTTATTGTTCCCTATTGATTAGGATTATGTATTTCTTATAATATATTTTGAGACAAACTGGAAAACATAAATGACATGTCCATTATGACTGCATGTATACTGATGATGACGATGATGATGTTGATAATGTTGATATTGAGTGGAAGCCACCCCCTCATTTGGAGGTGGGACTTGTACATTGGCCTCCTACCTCATATGGGGGGAAAGAGCATGCTGACCTCCCCCATCGCATTGGGGCGATAGAGTCACACAAAAAATATATAAGCATGCTTCTCGATTACAACATGATGGGAACTCATAATAAAAATTGAACTATTTGAAATAAACATCTTGTCGAATAAATGTTAGATTTGGAAAAATGTTGTTATACTTTTCTTAAATATGTCCTTCCCAGTATACTCTTTTTCTATAAACCACTTTACTTGTTTTTATATAGAGTATCGTGCAATTGCATTGACTTTGTGTCTTGATTTTCTTTATTTTTGGCAAAACATTGGAACCTTGACTATATCGCTTTTGCACTCATATACCCTGATGACAAAGATCGATCTACAATATCTCCTATATTGGGTTAGTTATTCTTTAAATATCCAATTTTTGAGTTATTATTTCTTATTGTATATGCCACTGTGTTAGATCCTATCGGGCCACTCAGGGACGAGCACTTCAATCCTCTTACTACTGCCTAGGCAGTAGGATTGGGATTGGGGTAAGAACGGTTATGTGACATCTACATATGCCACATGTACAAGCTTCAGAATTATACCAAAAGCTCGAGTCGATTCAAACATCATATACAAACTTTCCCACCCAGACCTGGGAGTACAGGAACAACTCTAGGACACATTAGACATCTAACCAACCTTTCCTAAGGTCGATGACCACAACTCCCCCTTCCTGTCACATGTCTGCTACTTCTACCGGTCGCCTAAAAAGATGTGGTGACCGACGAGGTGAGACCCATGTCCAAATGAGAGATATAACTCTTAATAACACTTATTTTTTATAGAAGATAACTTGATTAAATGGGTTAAGTAGATTAAGCAAATGAAATAGATAGAGCAGATTATATAACAGAATAGAAAGAATAGAAATAAAACTTCTTGGGAACATTTCTTATCAGAGTCATATTTGTAACATAGAAAGGTCAACATTATTCTCAGGAGATCTAGCTAACATCATGGGCATAACTATCATCATGAGTCTAACTAGCATCAAGAACATATTTAACAGTATTAGAATGTCTAATAGGATAAGCATATCTACATCATAAGTAGAGAAAAGAACATATGAATAACTACCGATATAAGGATGATTAGTAGTATAAGCATACACATCATCTATATGTGAAAAGTGCAAACAAGGGTTATCATCCAATGTGAAGTCTTGTGTATAACTCTATATAGATATGCTACATGGCAATATTACATATTTTATTAAGCCCTGGGGAGTTTGAGTCCTAACACTCAAACTTCAACTGACCACTGTGAAGTGCTATTCTGTTCTTTAACAGATCTAGGAGTGTTGAAATCCTAGGATCTCTCCTTCTCGGTCAATACGAGTCAAAATACAGTGACATCCATCAACTACCCACAACAACATATAGTAAAGCTGCTAACACCTAGTACGTCCTTGGTACTAGTCACGTCCTAGAAACCAGGGTATACAAAACCCAATAATATGAGGTGCTACCAAAGTTGTCCCCAATCACATATGTAAAAGTATCAATTGTTATCAAACTGAGGCATGACCGTAGCCACCCTACATAACTTTGGGTTCATTATATCAAGGATGTACCCTCCCTACACATGTGCATACTCAACAGTTATGTATGCGACTCTGAGCATCCCTTAGGACTATTCATTTCCCCATCCAGTAAGTCTTGAAATTGAATGGTTTTACAACTTAGGGAACTACATGATTAAGGTTTCACTTGATTAGTTAAATTCAATTGGGTGTATTATAGTTGCATCAAACATGTTGACATACAAACCATAATTCATTGTAGCAAGCATTGGTATATAACCACTCAAGAAGATATAAAACATATGAGATGTAACCTTTAATCACAAAATCACAGGATACCATTTGATTGCCATACATGGAACGATACTTGTCATCACACTATCACAGGATACCAATCCTTATCACATCATGAAGAGGATGACTCCTCCATTAGGACTCAACCATGCCCAAAGGTTATTAAGATCATTACATCATTTCCTATAAGAACATCATTATCTTTCAATACCTTATAACAAGCCTCAACAAACCATCATGATACTTGTGATACACAAGCTCAGTATAACATGGCATTAAAGAGTTAAAATATATTCGTAGGATAACATTGTAAGGTTAACTTAGTATTAAGATCATTCCTTCATCGAATCATACAAGGAAGCAAAGCATGACTAAGCATTATTCTTTAATTGCATTAAGTTAAGTTCAACAAGATGGGTGGAAGTCACATTACAAATTAGAACTTCAAACTAAAACATAAAGTCATGCACTTACTTAGATCAAGATACATCCTTCATACAAAGTGTCCCCATAAGGTCATGGATGCACAAGGCAACGCATTACCATTACTTCCCACACTATCCTCAAGTATGAATTCATACATGAATCAAGGTGTAAGCATCATATTAAATTAGCTTGAGGGTAAGGGTAAGACTAAAATTTAAGGGAATAACACCATCGATCCTACATCATCAAAACCAAACCATCATTCCATGAGCATCACCCCCAAATCATCAGATGTTGAGAAGGAAAAACCATCAGATGTAACACAACCAAATACCTTGAACAAACCATCTAGAGAATCATCATGTTGTGACCTAGAAAGAGTAACCATATAAATCTAGACAAGGTTGTTGAGAAGGAAAAACCATCAGATGTAACACAAGAAAACACCTTGAACAATCCATCTAGATAGACCTATGTTGTGATCTAGAAAGAGTCACCATTTAAAACTAGACAATCCATCTTTTGATAACATAAAATAAACCTTTGGTTGAAGGCATAATAAGTACCATCGGTTGTGGGCATGCAACCCACCATGGGTTGTGGCACAATGGATCACCATCGTTTGTGATGTCCAGTGCCGCCATCGGTTGTGGTGTGCAGGACCACCATTGAATCATGAAGTCAGATTCTCCATTGGTTGACACCATCGAGTGTTGACCCAGCACCACCATCGGTTGGTGATCCTAGGTCAAGGGACCATAGAGTTTTGGAGTTATAACATCCATAGGTTGATGGAACATAAGGGACATCAGTTGTCAAACCCAGTCGAGTCACTGGTTGTCATCAACAGGTCATAAAATAAGAAGGCAAAACCATCGTTTGGTGAAGGGAAAGAAACCATCATTTGAAGCCATATCAAGAGCACCAAGACCATCGACCTTGAGTACCTAAAGAGACCATCGGTTGGTGTGACACCCTTTACCACACAAAGCAAGATTACTCAAAACTTAAATCACAATCAACCATTAATAGTGGATTACTGAAAATCATAGGAAATTAAAATTGATTTGCAACAAGCACCAGGAGCTGAGAATGATTACACAAGACCCAAGACTTGCATTTCATAACATATATTCAAGGTGATACATCATCATATTCCAATCAACTTGTTACATAAGGTAATAGTTCCACATGTATATTCATTCCCCCAAAGGCACACAAGCTAGAAACCATGTATCGATCATCATGTCTACAAAACACATCGAGAACACCCCCAAGGACCAGAGTGTACAAGGATGACATATAGGACTCTATTACTAGACACTATCTATATACAATGATCTACTAGGAGTAGTTCCTCTTCATATATATCCCTAGCTATCTGATCTTTATCTTGGCATGCATGTCCACCTAAAAGATTTTTAACCAACTGGGTGAGACAACAGTCCCAGTGAGAGATATAACTCTCTGCCAACTCTATTATTATCACAGATAACTAAGCATATAGACTATCATACTGGGCAGGTTGAATAGAACTAACTAAATGGCATATAGTTCATGGATGAAGTAAATACAGAAGTAATATGCACTTGCCAATGTGTAATAGAAAATATAATAATTCAAAAAGGAATATAAAGAACAAGTATGACTGTTATAAACTAAATAGTATAAAATCAAGGCAAGGCTTCATCCAATGTCTCTGTGTTTGACCTTATACATGTACACTACACAGTTGATTATGTATTAATTATGCCTTGAGGATTTGAGTTGTACCACCCAAATCCAACCGACCACTGCTAAGTTGAAATCAGTTCCATACAAGGTCTAGTAGAAGAGCTGAAATTCACGACCTCACCCCCTCAGTTAGTATGAGTGAACATGTAGTGACATCACAAGTCAACTGATTCCAATGACATATAGTCCAGCTGTGCAAACCTAGCCCACCTTGGTATAGGTCACCACACTAGTGACACTGAGCTATGGCTCGTAGCCACACTCTTATAGGGTATGGCTCGTAGCCAATCTTGTAAAAATTCATAAACATAACATCACTGAGCTACGGTCCAAGGCCGCACTCTTTCCACAGTATGGACCGCAGCCAATCATGTGTCACATATCCTAAGGCGTGATCTAATGATCACTCATGGCCAAAGTCACCCTCGATTGCTTGATATTAGGGTACCAATTTGTCCTCGCATACTCAATAGTATACGCTCCGAGTTTCCCCTAGGAGTTACTTGTTTCACCATCCAGCAAATGTTGACACTGAATGGATATGTGGCACATGGCAAGATACATGATAAGATTTTACTTGACTACTTAAACCAATTAAAGTGTCTTTTAGTATCAATCAAGTTACAACATACAAACCACAAACAAATCCTTCAAAACAAAGGGCATAGTATTACAACAGCAGATATCATTGTTTAAACTATAAGTTGACTCTCATAATCTCATAAAAACCTATCAGTGTCAGCCACAAGGCTATCAGCATCAACATATTATCATGGGATATCAATCCCTAATTCCAGTACCAGAGGATATCACCTCATCCAGGAACTAAGTTGTTACCAGGTCCTATGACCCATCAAATCACACTTGTGATTCATAGATATCTCATCATGCTTCATTGGACATATAAGCATTACTTATACCAATCATCATTTGTGCCATATCACATATGCATACCATAGAAATCATTATCTATTACATTCATATTTGTGACAAAGTTAATATTATATAATCAGAGAGGGAATATGTTTCAACACATCATACACCTTTACATAAGGTAGTAATATATCACAAATTCTCTAATTTAGGATTTGGCTTCATGCTGACTTCACACAAGGGTCCTTAGCATCATTCTATTTCAAATCTCTGACTTTCACTACCTTCCATAAGTTGGAGTATATGAGGCTAAGAACTAGACAATTTAACCAAGTATGCACATTCACATATTCATACTTCCTGTGTTCCCTTATGAAGTTTCATAGGTAAAGCTTAATATTATTTGACCATCTTCATAGTACTCACAAGTTATAGAACCCAATTAACCCACTAGGTTTATGTTATGCAATTAAGAGAGAGAGTACAATATCATGATTTTTACTCATACACATACAATAATATTACCTTTCATTAGAATTAGGGTCAATGCTTTCCACATATATCCAATTAGGGTTTTACCTCATGGTTACATCACCCACTCTAATCACATCAATCCCCACCATTCTGAAATTAGTTTAGGTTGAACAACATTAGTTAGATATGAATCACTCATTGTACCATGAATACCAGGTATCACCCTTTCATAAATTCATATGGGTATCATCATCTTTAAGTTATGTTTGGGTTACAATAGTGCATTACATAAGCATTTTGACTATTGTACCACTATGACATTTCATCATTATGTAACCCATACATTATTACTTCTTACAAATCATTAATCACATATCATACTCAAGGAAGTTAAGCCTTAGGTTACATAACTACAAGGTTTCACTTCAAACTATCCACAAGGCACTTATTAGGTCATTAGACTTGTTTATATGATTTCTACACAAATGTTGTCATCTTTTATTCCAACAAGGCTTATCACCACCCTCATATATATTCACATAGTTGTATCATCAACCTCACTCCACAAGTTAAGGTTATATGTAAAGGGAATATACAAGACACTTGTCATGGATTATAAACTTCCATTAAGATGAGAACATGGGTCATATTCATCCATGATTAAGGTTATCACATGGATAGTCAAGCATTAAACCCTTCATCCATTACTTCCCACATTGTTGAAGAGATTCGGGCTAAGCTCTTTAATTAAGGATGGACCACTCATAGTAACATCATCCTATGGTGTAGTAGCTTTAGGAGAAGCAATTAAGATTAATCACACATTATCTAAAACAACTCTCTTCTATATCATGCATTGCTCATAAGTGTACATCATTGAGTATCCGAGCATACCCTACAACCCTCATCATGTGATATCAGTCTCACCTCATCCACATGTGTCAGCTGGACTACATCATGGTGTGTTGGGTTAACACATGTAGGTATGTTGGGTGAGCTCATCCAATGTATCAGTTTAGACCCTCTTGTGGTGTATCGGTTTAGACCACCATGTGATGTATCAGTTTAGACCATCTTGTCCAAGCATGTCAGGCTCCCTACACATAAGGTGTGACATTGTAGCTACACTTGAAGTGTCGGATTAACCACAAAAGGAGTGTATCAGATAACCTTAGGTGTGACAGGTTGTTAGGGTTAGGATTGGGTCATGTCGGCCTCTTGAAAAATCAAGGGTGTCACCGTTTAGCACTCTAAAAAGACTAGTTCACACAAGATGTCCTCATGATCATGATGTGCTCGCAAAACATATCAGTCTAGCCCCGTCTATGGTATGTTGGTTAGCACCATCAAAGCCCATCAGTTTAGGAACATATAGGTCTAAGCCCCTCTAGGGCATGAAGAGTTAGTTCCTAAAATTATATCGATTTAGGAACCTTCTAGGGCATAACGGATTAACCTCATCAAGCATGTCAGTCTAGCCATCATATCGGTTTATCACCCACAATACATATCGACCTAAGCCTCTCCAAGTCATGAAAACTTGTCACATAGTGTGTCGGTTTAAGCACCATGAGTCATGATGACCACTCACCACCTATGTGTCGAAATTGTCATCTTCAACCTTAGGAAATGCAACCGCTAGTCCACCTACTATCATTGCAAGAAGGTGAAAGGTATGGATAGCAAATCAAACGAATTTCCTTCATCAAAACAGTTCTCAGACCATCACCAACTACTAACATATGTGAGATTAAATGATCTAGAGGTGAACAAAAACATAAGCATATGAAAGAGTGATATAATAAAGAAGGCTAAGAGTTATACAATCTGCCTCAATAAGGTCTCCATCAAGGGTTCAAGCTCCATGATCAAATCTCCAAATCACACACTATCAATGTGAAAGATAGCCCATCAAGAGTCCTAACTCGATCTTCAACATCACCTCAAGAAAGAAGAAGATGTCATGGTTATGATAGCTCAAGAAGAAAGGAAAGAGGGAGAACCATGTCCTAATCAACCTTCATCTAAGGTATGATCCATGGCTGAGAGAATAAGAAGAAGATGAAGAATAGATATCAAAGGAATGGCCAGAAAACAATCATAACTCACCAAGGTGGAAGTTGAACAAGAAATCACCATGAGCAAGGAACTCGACCTCCCCAAGCTCCATGAGGACTTCCTCTAGCTCCATAAGGTCCCAAGATCATCCACCAAGGGGAGAGGAACAAGAATGGATGAAAGGGTTTACTTGTGTGAATAAGTAGGGGGATATATACTTGAGGAAAGGAAGAGAGATCAAAAGATAGGTGTCATCCCCTTATGAGTTTAGGTGATACTTATCTACGAGAAAGGGGCCACATGCAACAACATGAAAGACATGGTGATATGGTCTAGGATATATCTCTTCCTCTTGGTCTCCTACCAAAATCATGGTCGATATGCCAAAACCCTACACACCCACAAACCAATAGGTAGCCTCTCCAAGGCTCTATAACCCGAGATGACACATCTAAGAGCAACACACATCTTTCTCATGTGTTTAAAACATCACCAAAGATGCTACTACACTACCAAGATCTACACAAGGTGTCCATATCTTCCTCTCTCCTCTATATGATTCCAAGAGAGGGAAATAACATTGTAGAGATGGTAAATTGCATATTAACCCTTCACTTTAGGTCAATTGCAATTTAAACCAAAACTAGCTCATAAAATGCAAGCATCATCCACACAGGCTCAACTTGATACTTGAACTCTTAAAAAGGTGCCCCATAGCATACTTCTCTCTCTTATGATGCTATAGAACTAAGGGTACACTCATAATGTGAAATATTACAAGATAACCCCTCATCTTAGATAAATTGCACTTTGGTCCAAAACAACCAAACGTTGCTCAAACATCATTTAACCAAGACCAAACTTGAAACATAAGTGTGTCACATGATTAAAAACACCTCAAAGGATTAGATTAAATTTCTAAGCAACTTACTTAAGAAAAACAAATAGGGTTAGCCCAAAACCTAGGTCAGGGTCCTTACTAGTCATAAACCCCTAAAGGGGCTACTCCTTTTCGCCGGCTCAAGAAGCGTGACGTGAATTTCTAGGTGGTCTGCATGGACATAGAGATACGGAAGCTTCATTTTTGTGCTAGGAGGATGTCATCAACCGCACTCCATGTGATGCTCAAAAAGGAAGTGCATATGCATGAAAGGATAGTCGTTAGACTTTCTCCATGATAAGGTATATCTTGCAGCATCCTTACTATACATAGTTGTTGGCATGATCTTCTTGTTAGGGTAGATGGAACAAAAAAAAATTCTACAACCTTTCTCTCACTCCATATTTCCCAATAGTGGTATCAAAGCCACCTCAATTCACAGTGTATTAGGATTAAACTTATACGACTGATTTTTTGTCATTTATTTTATTGCATATGATGCGAATAATTAAATAGTTAATGTGAATATTTGATTAACCACAACATATCCTAGAGAATGTCCCATGTGATATATATATATATATATATAGAGAGAGAGAGAGAGAGAGAGCGAGAGAGTCAGGCTAGTGTACACTCGAGTGTACCGGAGGCACCGTACACCTCAGTCATTTTTGAAGATGCAGTAAATTTTTGAAAAATATAAACCATTGATCTTCTTAATTATCATAAGAACATACTATATAATAAATTTTAGCTCATTTGGACACTTATAGGTCGTGCATCTAAAGGAGGCAAAAATCATGTATTTTAAATTAGTTTTGTGCGTCGATTTTGTTGTCCTTGGATGAGTGATTTACACTCATCCAAATGAGTTCAAATTTTGTATGTGACCTATTATTATTGTAACCATGAAGATCAATGGATTATATTTTGAAAAAACATGGTCTAGATAGGCAAACACTATTGGGGTGTACGGCGTGATCTGTACACTCGAGTGTATTCTAGCATGACTATATATATATATATATATATATATACATGTATGTAAATTAAACATGTTGCCTTAAAAAGTGTCTTTTTGGTGGATGTTTGCATGGTTAATGCCAAAATCATTTGGATGCTTGTTTGAATGGTGATTGATGAATGGTTTAATTCTCTATTTTAGAAATTCACTTTGCATATTGAGCCTCCTTCCTTTATATCCAAATGTAAATAATGCTTAAACTCCCTTCCTCCCTTGGAATGTAACTCGAGGTATTCACTTTACATAATGTAAAATTAATTACATATATTAGAAAAAGGAGGCAACTTGATCAGGTGAGACGATCAACTGGAAGATGAGTCAACCAATTGGAGGTGATATCTGACCAAATGGAATACCAAAAGATTAACCAGATGTCCATTCTTCCAACTTAAGGGTTTAGTTGATCAACTGGGCAGGACCAATTCACATGAAGGACCGACTAAGTGACTAAAGGGCCAACCCATCAACTAAAAGTGTACAGTCGACTGATTGAGTAGTTTCGAGCACCAAGGTTTTCTTTTGAAGGTTGATACATATGATGTTTTGACATTAGGTGGACATCAATTATTTATAACTCCAAATAATCGTATTAGTATGGTCATGACCATTGCTTCTATGTTTGTGATTGCATGTTTTGTTTATATGTATAGTATGTAAATGATACATGTCATAAGTATGTGGTGAATGGATATGTATACATTTATATATATAACCCCTCAAGTGAATATTAAGCCTTATATGCTTTCCAAAATTATCACACATGAAAATCTTGATCAACTATGTGTGGGCATGCCAAAACATGGTACATTGTCTATCTTGCGGAAGTGTGGAAATATATATTTGGCTCTGCCAATGTAGGGTGCATATTCTATTGTGTGGGTTTTTAGTTCAAGCTTAACTAGATGACCTTAATAGGATTAAGTGTCTAGATCATAGATATATGATATAACAATGAGTTGTGTGTACCATCTGCCAAGAGTTGCATCAAATGCAATTGGCAAATATTGTCTACCTAAATAATCAGGTTATGGGTGATCAGTCAAAGATAACTCATGATTTTATGAAATATGGATCTTGACCCACTAGAAGATTGTATGCTACAATCTTCCTAAACTAATAGTGAGGGCAATTAATTTAAGGTAAAATCCTGGAGCCACTACTACAAAAAAATGTTTTTTACAATGGAAGCAATAGAACAGTTATGTTGGTTGTGTTGTAGTTAGCATACTTATCACAATAAGACAATTTGTAGGGGTGGCAATTGGGTTCGGGTTGAGCAGGTTTCATTTTGGGTCATCACTTTTTGGCTAAACCCTAAACTTACAAAATATGGATTTTTGGCCCTTGACCTTAACCTGACCTGCAAATAATTTTAGGTCTATCGAGTCTGAACTGTAAATAAAATACCAAGAGAACAATTTAAAAAACTACAATTTCTCTAATCATTGATAATTTCCCAGTGTAATTAACAAATTTAATTATGATAAACTTACAATGTGATTGATAAACACATATAATGCCTATTGTAATTTGTTCACGAGTTTTGAACACAAAGTCATAAAGTCATAATATAATTAGTATAATAAATCATAAAAAGCAATACAAAACCATGTAGAATTGCCGAAATAAACTTCATGATTGATGGATTAGTAATTTATTAGTCCATTGTATGTCTTAAAGTATGATATTTGTAATTTTATTTGAAAATATAATTGTAAATTTTGGTCAATCAGGTCAGTTTGGGCTTGAAGTCCAAACCTGGACCGGTCCTAAATTAATTTTGGGTTCTTCAGGTTCGGGTCAATTTTGGGTTGGGTCAAAAAACCTTAGACCCTAAACCGCTTAAAATTTCAAGTTCAATTTGGGTCTTGTTTTGCTATCCCTACATATTTTCATGTTGTATATTGTATGTTTTATACAACACAAGTTATTTACAATGTGCCAAACATGTTATAATATATGTGACATTACAACATGTGTTGAATTGTTGTAATACATTATAGTATTACAACATACTCAAACCTGTTGTAAAGGACCTTAATTACACAACATATTATGACCCATTGTAATAGTCACACATGATAACATATCATAATAGACCATCATTACACAACATAGACTAACCCGTTATAATATATCATAACCACACAACATGTGTTCACTTGTTGTAATAGGTACATGTTGTAATAGACCACAATAACACAACATGTTGAAAGTCGATGTTATATACCAATATCACACAATAGACTCTGACCTATTATTATATACTATAATTACACAACATGTTGTGACCCGTAGTAATAGCCACACATGATAAATAGTTATAATAGACCACCATTACACAATGTAGACTAACTCGTTGTAATATACCATAACCACACAACATGAGTTTATGTGTTGTAATAGCTACATGTTCTAATATACCATAATCACACAACATGATGTAACCTATTTTTATATGCCAAGATCATACAATAGACTCTGACTTGTTGTTATATACCATAATTACACGCAGATCCAACCAATTGTACAATCACATGTGTCCTTATTATTCAACAAATCCCCTTAATACAAAAAATACAAAATCTTTCATTCACATTCAACCCTTGACTTCCTCTTTTTTTAATTATGTGTGATGAATACGTTCTCTCTTAGTCTCTCATTCAACTTTCTAAAATATGTTGCTAGGGATTTTGTTCTTACATCTCCAATTTTAACATTCTCTATCAGTCGAACATCATTCCCAACTCTTAATTAACCGAATGACCATAAATACCATAACAAAAAAATCGTCCTTTTACAAGAGCCCCTAAGTGTGTAAGGAGGTGATATCACCCCTTATAAAAATTTAACATAAAATACATAACATCTATCTATTTTAAAAAAACTTATATAATGAATGATCCATGCATAATAATTCTATTTAAACAAGCATGATTCAGATACAAAATTGTCAATAGTAGCAGTGGAAAGAAAAGACTAAGTTATTACATTGCTTTGATCTCAGTTCACTACATGAGTTTCATGAAACATAAACTAGAAAATGAAACTACAAGATCTAGCAGTAGAAACCTAGACATCTCAACAAAGTCTCCTTGAATCTACTCATGGGCAGGTCCTCCTCGGTCTTGTTCCACTCCTTGTCCTAGGCCTGGGTGATTGGGATCACCCAACAAGAGGAGAAACCAAGGTATGTGTCAAATAAGGAACAAGATCAAGATAAGAACAACAAAGGAAAAGTTTGTGTAAGAATATGGAGAATCAAAAGTATGATGCACATAACACATAAGATTCTTGCAATAACAAATAATAAAAAGATGACATGCATGATAAATAATATGACTACATTAACTAATTAGGGTTGAGGCACATAACGAACCTCAACCAATAGGTGAACAGAGAGTAACACATTCCCAGTCACCTACAAAATATTTTTATATGGGGAGAGTAACACATTCCCCTGGATGAAATAACGCATGCCCAACTATGGGCGGTTGTACATAAGTACCACTACATTAACTAATAAGTCAAACAAATCATCATGCTCAAAGAAATCATATGGCAAGTTTACATAATAGAAATATTGTAGGTGGGGTACAAGACCCAAGTAAATATTGAAGTAATTGTACAAAAAAGAGCAATAAAAGGAATAATGGTTTTAGTTCATGCCTAATTGGGAAATTAGGGTTTGGATATCAAACATGCCCAACTTCAGAGGTAAGATTCACATCCTCAATTCAGAGTCCTAGTTATCACTTTTCACCAACTTAGAAGATTCCAAGATCATTATTACCTAATTTCAAGTTATTCGTGTGTATTAGGGTTTGTATTGCATATACGTGTAAGGAAACCCTAATTTTTGACCTAGATGGAAAACCTCATATTTTGGTCATAAAACCTAAACCAAGTGATGACTTATGTTTTTTGGTCAAGAAAACATATTTATTTTTTTTATTCATAGTTCATGCGAACTAGATACAATTTTTAAGAATTTTTAAATAATTTATTAGATTCTTAAAAATCAACCATAGAAAAAATTGAAATCAACCTCTAGGATCATTTTTAATAGAAAGATCTCATTTTCCAGTTCTAGAAAATATTTTTATAGAATCTTTGGACATAAAGATAACTCGATATGATTTTTGCAAGTTCGGCCAATCAAAAAACTCGAACAATCCACATAGTTAGAGAAATCACTAGAGAGAGAGAGGGAGTGGGTGTATTGAGTTGGCCCAATATACATTGGCCAACTCGGTCGGTCCCAATGCCATCTCAACAACTCGTTGTGGAGTGAATAAGAGAGTACAAGTCAATTTGACCCTTGACAAAAATCAAAACAGGAAAGGAAATGAGAGAGGGTAAACTAGTGATTTCACAATGGGGATTCATCCCCTCTCAGTACAGCACATAGTTAGAGAAATCACTAGAGAGAGAGAGGGAGTGGGTGTATTGAGTTGGCCCAATATACATTGGCCAACTCGGTCGGTCCCAATGCCATCTCAACAACTCGTTGTGGAGTGAATAAGAGAGTACAAGTCAATTTGACCCTTGACAAAAATCAAAATAGGAAAGGAAATGAGAGAGGGTAAACTAGTGATTTCACAATGGGGATTCATCCCCTCTCAGTACAGCACCATGGTTGTAATTGGGCAAAGAACTTATTGATGCAAAATTGGGTGAATCCACAATATGCTCTAATTCATGAAAACAAAGGCAAAGAAAGAAATAGGGATGTTCAAGGAACTTACGGCTAAGTATTGTTGAATGGAAGTGACCACGAGAAGAAGCACGTTCTCCGCAAGACCAAGCACAAATCATGATTACCGGCGGCAACACACGCAAGCAAGAGAGAAATTGGCATGAGAGAGCAATAGCATTAGGTCTAGAGGTGATCACATTACCAATAGTAATAGGTGTGTTTTGGTATTAGGGTTCATGGGAGAGTGAGGTTTGAGAAGCTTGGAGAGGGGTTTTAGGCATTTCCTAAATCCTTGACCATATATTTTGAGTTGGGGGTTAATATGTGGGCAATCATCACACGAATTCATAGCACCAAAAATCATGAAAAATGATTGACAATTGAGCGAGATGTTTGATTTTAAAATTTTCAAACAATGGCTTCAATCTCCTTCATAGGGTAAAGGAAAAGGACGATGTGTGGGTTGTCCGATCTTGATCTGATGGTCAAGATCGCACACGCATCAGCAAAAGAAGGAAATGTATGTGTGACATTTATGTTTGATTCCTAAATCAATTCGAATAAAGTGTTGGATTAAATTATTTCCCTTCTTCTCTGTCTTCATTTGAGGGTGCAAACAAACTAAAAATTAAATGATATTTGATACCCAACCTAATTAGGACGTGTAGAATCCAATTTTGGCAGTACTCTTTAGTTTTGGAATCTCTAAGTATTTTATTTAAAGTAAATCATATTTTCTTTCTCATACCACATTAGAGACAACTATAATTACCAAATTGAATGTGAAACTTCACCCTCAAGCAAACTTAAACTTGTGAAACACAATTTGCCATTAATTTATTATTTTCACATTATTTAGCACATAATTTAATATTTTGAGGTTTTAATATACTTTCTCTCTCCAAAACACATTAGAACATTAAAGATTGTCCAAATTAGTTGAAAATTTACTCATAGGCTAATTTTATCATGTAGATTATGAATTTGAGATTTTGTTGCCACTTTTGGAGTCACTAAATGAGTTATTTTATATTTTGGAGAAAACTCACCTTTTCTTTTCTATATAGAATAGATATAACTATTATTATCCCAAAATTATGAAACTTGGGCTCCAAGCCATATCAGATCCAAAGAATTCGAATCTGAAGTTATTTTTATCCAGTGGGTCTTCCTTTTTATGAGTTGTATCCCCTATACACATTATTATCACTATTTATCAACTTAAACTATTTAATGCCACACTATTATGTTCAAAGCTTTATTATTATTCCTTTTTCTCCTTCTTGTTCCAAAAGGCCATAGAAAGTTCTAGTACAAAGTTATTTTATCAATATGTCACTTAAGTGGTAATTTTTCATCTTAGACCCTAATTGAAACATTAACTGAGGTATATGTGCATAAACCCATATATTGACATGAATAGAGATCAAATATACTCTAAACAACTAATAATTCCCACAAATTCAACATCAAGGACAAAAAGGATAGAAAGGATAGGAAAAATTCAAGAAAAGGGCAAGAATAAAAATATACCTAGATTTTAGTTTGTACAGAGTGAGTAGGAGATTTACAAGAGAGCTAGTCCTACATGTATATCTTGTGAGTCTCTCACTTCCTCCACCTCCCAATCTATCATTTCTACCATGAGATGAAGATGAATCTTCTCTCTCTTATCTAAGAGAGGTGAAGAAGAAGAAGGGAAGGAGTCCCTTGGTGAAAGCTTCTCCTTGGCAAAGGTGAAGTCAAAGGCAGAAGATCCAAGAAGAGTGGGCAATTCCTTCAAGGCCAAAGACTTGTGTAAGAGTGGGTAAGTCCTTGGTGAAGGTAAAAGACTTCCAACAAAGTGGGTAAGTCCTAGTATAGGTTGAAGACTCAATCTTGGATAGGTAAGTCCTTTGGTAGGTTGTTGGCTCCCTTCTCCTTAAAGGGAAGTTTGAGAATCATTTGCCCAAAAATGGAAGGTCTTGTTATATGTATTATAATGGAATATAAGTATGCAATGGTTGCAGAATCCTAGAGCTTGACCTCTCTAGGTAGTGGATTGACTTTCTCCTAGTTTGGATAATGGAACCACTCTACATAGCTTGTGTTCTTGTGCTTGTAAATCCCTCTCTCCCTTTTTATGTATGTTTTGGTTGCACTCAAAGTTAATAATTGTCATATTATCTTAGAAATATCTTGAAGGTATAATATAAAAAATTAAGTGCATTTAGCTCTATTGTCCCCCCTCTAGAGCCCATCCTAGATCCAATAAGTGGTATCAGAGCGGGTTTTCTCCAAGCATACTTCCATAAGTAGGAGAAGATGGGAGATTATCAAGGAGGGAGATACCTCATCCACATTCAAATCTTTGATGGGAGAAATTTCCTCTATTAGAAGAGAAGGGTCCAATACTACATCCAAGGATACAGTCTTGAGCTATGGATAATGGTGGACCTTCCATACAAGCTAAAAAAGACAAAGATAGAAGAATGGTATGAGCCTACTTTGAATAAAGTAACCTTGAATGCAAGAGCCATCAACATTATCTATGCCTCCATGTCCCCCACCATGTTCAACTGGATTTCCACTTGTGAGAAATTCTATGAGATATAGATAAAGATATGTATCACTTATGAGGGGAAAAAACAAGTGAAGGAAATCAAAGTCTACATGCTCAAATGCCTTCTTGAAAAAATCAAGATGAGAAAGGAGGAGAGGATATCCGAGATGTACTCAAGTCTCAACAGCATTGTGAATGGTCTTTCCATTCTAGGTCATCCTATGGATAGAGGAGAGATCAACTCAAAGATCCTTAGAGCTCTCCCCAAGAGTTGGGAATCCAAGGTGACCTCCATTGAAGAAACAAAGTCTCTAGGTGATATCCCTATTAAAGAGCTCATAGGAAATCAACAAGCCCATGAAGTCAAACTTGATAAGCAAGATGAAGAAGAAAGAGAAGAAGAGAAAGAGGTAAAGATAATGAATAAGGATCAAATCAAAGCACACATTAAAGATATTTTTGGTCAAGCCTCTCCATTCTCTCAAATTGAAGAATATGTCATGTACTTCAAGGGTAGACTCTAAAAAGGCAAGTCATTCTCCTTCACCTGGTACTTCAAGTGTGGAAAGAAGGGTCACTTCAAGTAAGATTGACCACAAGACAAAAAGACCCATCATCACAAGAGAAGAGAAGAGAAGAGAAGTACAAAAAGGAGAAATGGCACAAAAGCTCAAATGACTCCTCCAACTCAAGATCAAGTGAAGAATCTAGTAGAGAATCTAGGTCAAGCTCTAGTGAATATGGATAGTGCCACTTTGCTCTCATGGCCTCAACAAGTGAAGACAAAAATGAGGTGAATATAAATTCTTTATATAAATAATATTTAGTTCCTATTATTCATGCTACTTGTTCCTCTCTTAAGTTTTCTAAAAAGAAAAAGAAAAAGGCTTACTAGAATTGTTGGTAATTTGCGTGTAGAGAAAGATGATGTTGAACATGCTAATATTTTCTTGCTAGATGAAAACAATGCTTATCTTAGTCAAGTAGATGTTCTTAAACTTGAAAATTCTAATTTGCATGATAAGATTATATTCCTAGAAGTTCATCATTTTATGCCTAATTCTAATAAAGAGCATAGAAATGTTGTTAATTCTCTCATGCTTGATGTTGATGTTCTTAAAACTGAAAACAAGGATAAAGATTTTTTTTGCAAGGATTAGCATCTGAAAATTGTGTTCATATTTCTAGTATTGTTTTGCTTGAAATAGAAAATGCTTCCTTTCTTGCTAAAATCAAAGTCCTTGAATCTTGTTCTAGTTCTAGTAGTGGAGAGAATAATATTGCTACTCTTCATATTGATAAAGATTCTTATATGACCAAAGCCCTTTTCTTAGAAATCGATCTTTTGCATGCTAGAGATCATATCAATCAATTGTCTTCTAGTATTACTTATCTTATGCATGATAATCATAGTTTGAGATCTTATATACAAATATTCTTAGATGATAAGAAGAATCCTAATCAAATCCTAGATCATACTACCGAACAAATGGGAAAATACGATATTGGACATGATAGTAGCCAAAGGAACAAAAAAGATAAAGGACCTTCAATTTTAAATGAAGAACCCTCTAGTTCCAAGGCTAGCAGATCATGCAATCATTTCAATGAAATTGGTCATTATTCTACATATTGTCCTTTAGGAAAGAACCCAAGAGCAATAGGACTTGGGTTGCAAAGCTAACCCCTCTGGACCCAAAAATATGATTGGGGACTATTTTGTCTTTCTTCTTGTAGGTCACTTGCTAATGGATTGACTTGATCTATTGATTTGTAAATTTGTTTCTCAATCCACATAAAAGAAGAAAGGTGAGATGTTTATGGGGTGGAAATAATTGGAAAATAAATGGTAAGAGTAGAGGTAATGTTATTCTTGCTCATATCCAATGAGAATGTGTGTTGACAAGTTAGTATGCACTATACACATGGTTTTTAGTCAAAAGTGGTATTTTGTGATTCTCATCACTTCCTTTCTCAAAAATTATTTCTGATGCTTTCATAGTGTGTCACTAATTTGCCTATACATGTTTAGATATGGTTTATGTTTTTCTTAAATATATGTGTTGTTTGACATTGTTGTTGTTGGACGAGTTCGTCCTGTAAGAAAATCAACCGGAAAGCACCAATTGGTGTTTCCAACCGCTATTTTCGATTAATAAGTTCAACCGAGAAACTCGACCGACAACATTGTGCACACAATATACATGTGCCTTTTTGAATGATAATTTATCTCTCAACAAGATTTTTTCAACCAATAGCCTTATTCTATGGCACTCCCCTTGGTACCTTTATATGATATGCATATTTCCATATTTTAAATTACCTATCTTGCATACAACTCTATCTTTCTAATTACTCTAAATTGGCATCTTCATATCTTGCAATTATATATCTTGAGTTGTTATGCAGGTTTTGATGATGATCTCTTTGGATATCTTAGTTGTGTCTTAAATTGCTTCTGTTGTGCTCTAACTTGCTACACCTATCTAGTAGTATATCTTTTGATGCAACCTGAGGTTCTTAGTGGTAATCATCTTTTGGTAATTATGCATATCTGCTAGTGAGTTATATTATTTCATGCTTTTAAAACTGCATATCTCTTTGCTGGGATATTTCTCTACATCTACTCATAGCTTGTTCTTTAACTTGCAAATCTTATGCTATGATCTAGATCCTACTTATAGTCCTAACTTGTGATATCATCTACTAGTATTTCATATACATGTAGTTCTAGCCTTGTTCATCTTTTGATAAAGTGGTATTGTACTATATGATATGCTTGTATCTTGTTTCATACTCAAGCTTGCTTCTTAACTTGCATATCTACTATCTTGAATTTCTTGGTTGCTTAGCCTTACCTTGATTATATGATAGAGTTACATATAGGGTTGTTCAAATGCATGTCTTGATTTGCTTTACATACTATGCCTCGACAAGACCCTAGTGTTTCTCTTCTACTCTCCTTTCAAACTTTTGTTATCTCCTTTTTCTAACATGTTTCGTTATAAGCTCTTCAAACCCCTACTTTTTGAAATGGTAAATGGGAGAAGGCATGTATTATATTAGATAGGTAGAAGGAATGTGTGAGGAGAAGACATGTCTTATGTAAAGGGAGATGTAAAGGGGACAAGACATATATGTAGAATATATGAGTAGAAGAAATAGTTTCTACAAATGTTATGAAAGCTAACTATGTATGAGAAATACCATCAATTGAAGGGGAGTATGAGAACTCCATGAGCATCAATTGAGGGGCTGCATATGAACTCAATGAACTCAATTCTATTGAAACCCCTAGGTTTCTCCAAAGGTATGATTTTACTTAAAAGCTTTCAATACATTTATAGAATGGTTTGTCATCTTCAAAAAGGAGGAGAATATTGACTCAAATTCAATGTTGACTCAAGGTCTAAATTGACAAAACCCTTGTTTTGATGATGACTAACCATTCCACTTATTTGAATCTAATTCTTCTACTTGAGTGGTTTCAGATTAGATATAGACACACTCTAAAGCCTTATCTTGTGCACCCTAACTTGGAGAAAAGACAAGTCAAAATCAATGCAAGTGCACTTTTGTGAAAGATGGCCTATCTCTATTAGAATAATGTTGTATATCACTTGTACTGATTGTATGACTTGTAATAAATCTTAGAAAAAAAAATTAGGAGCACTTAAATCAAATATTTGAGCACTTTCATGACATTTTCCAAAATACATCATAGAGTGCCTATTCGGTCAAGTTTCTCCTATGACAAACTCGATGAAACCCTTGATGCATTTTGAGAATGTCTAGGTTCAGTCGAGTTTCCAAAACATAGAGCTCGACTGACACCTTGCATTGGCAAATCATATTTAAGTGATCGGTCGAGTTTCATCCAGGATAGACTCAACCGATGCTTCAAATTTGCTTTGTCAAATAGTGCAATCTGTCGACTCTTCCAAAAGAAAACTCGATCGATCACACATATAGAAAGTGTAGAAAAAGTGTTTCTAGCCGTTGGAGTTGCAAAACTCAAAAAAAAATTGTTGCAACACCCCAAATGGCTAGTAGTCGTCCTTAAGTGTTTCTACTGGCTAGTAGGCATCCCAACTATAAATAGGACCCCTTGGGATTCATCCCATGGTTAGCTAAGAACTATGAAGGTCCATATATTATAGTTGAGTGCATCCTACAACCTCCTCCAACTCTTAAACTTAACCACTTGCTACATCCATTAGAGTGAGTAGGATATTTGTAAGAGAGCAAGTCCAACATGTATATGTTGTGAAGCTCTCACTTCCTCCACCTCCCAATATCTCATTTCTACCATGAAGATGAAGATGAAGATTCTCTCTCTTGGCTATGAGAGGTGAAGAAGAAGGGAAGGAGTCCCTATCAAGTAGTTGTTTACATTTATTTGATTGAGTAATGAGAAATACCCTCTCATGGTTCAAAAATTACACTCTTATGATAAAATAAATTCATGATAGATATTTGAAAAGGCTTATATAAATCCCATCTAAGGTGCACTTTGGCCTTGGACCTCAAATGGAAAGTTTTGAATCGGAGATCTCAATTAATTTGGGATTGGTATAATACATTATTTTGTAGTTGATAAATTAAGTTTTCATAAATGGATAGCATGTCATAAAATAGGGTAATGATCAAATTTTCACTTGATTCTAGATCATTCTTGATTTTAGTGATGGCCCAAGATCGCACCTTAAGTAAATGAAGATAAATAAAATTTTAATATACCATATTTTGCATAGAAGTTCTACTAGGTAATATCGTATATACGACCACATGTATTTAAAGTATATGTATTGGGATAATGTTCACTATTGTTATGAAATTGATTCTATTGTAATATTACATTAAAGTAAATATGATGTGTTTGTAAATAGTTTGTTTAAGATAACTTTGACACTCATTTTATTCAAGTGGGTTTATACTACATACAAACATATACATATGTACATACATAAAAGGGGTCTAATTACAAAACCACATTATATAATTGTGTTAGTACTATCTTAGTTATAGCCCTTGTATGTCATTTTGTCTTGTCAGCAATAATGTCAATAGCCTTTAGGGCATCAATATCCCTATGACCATGGACCCCTCTATTCCTCTGATTACACAAAAAGTAGCCATTACAATTCAAATACAGGTGGAGAAACTCATCATGGTCTTTTTATGCACGGACTGGTTATATTACCATTGCACGAAACTAGGAATATGGACACTCATTCTTTCCTCAAACAAACTATTCTCCAAATTTGATTATCATGTGAACAGTTGAATAAGAGGTATTTGATTGTCTCATCATCTTCTCTATAGAGGGTGCATCTCACTTCAGTGTTCAAGCCCCATCTAACAGTCTATCTCTTATAGGTAACTTTCCTCGAACTTTCCTATATATGAGAATGCTCCACATTGGGTGATGGTGTTCAAACCCATAGCACAGTGACCTCAGAACATTGGTTCCCTATACCGGTGTTGATCAAAGGTAATGTGTTGTTGTGAGCCAATAACCATTACTATTAACATTGTGCAGTTGTTAAACATGCTCAAAATATTAATCAAATGCCTCCAGTCTCTCAATGGAGTACACCTAGCTAGGAAAGAAAGGCTATTACAATAGCTATTATTCATCTAGTTAACCCATAGGCCATTAGGTCCCTAGAGGAACATGTACACCCGCTTAGAGGTGCTTTCCTACATGATGTGTTGCACTTCCATCAGTTGTAGGCTTCCCCTCCGTGAAAGTTTTTACTATGGTGCCCCAAGAAATTCCATGAGCTTTAACTGCCCAAATGAAGTTGGCAGTTAGGGACTAGATTATATTGACCACCGGGTTAGGGATACTGCACATTGAAGCACAATACCTCAGAATGCTCTAAATGGCTGAACAAATCCATACTAGGAAACCCACCATGGAAATATTTAGCCCACTTCACACTTCTATTTTTCTTTTAATGCCATCGGTACACATAGCAAAGTCTTTAGAGGTAATTCTTATAACAACCATAGAGATACCTATGTATTTAGTAGTAACGTACCCCCTACTCATACTCACAGTGATTCTTAGTCTTCCTCTTCAATAACATGATTTAGAGAGGAAAACCCCCAATTCGATCGTGCTAATGTATAGGCTAGTCAACTTCCCAAATTTGGCCAGGAAAATTTTGGACTATTTTAGCCTTCTAGCATTGCCCATAGAGAAAATAATAACATCTCCAACACCATTTCACATTAAAGTTTTTGATACAACCCTCTATCTTAGAAGTATCAATCATGTATGTCAAACCTTCCATGACAATAGTGAACAGAATTGGGGAGAGAGGGTATCCTTGCCAGAGCCCATTGGTCGACCTAAAAATCCCTGCTGGGTTCCCATTAATCAATGTAGAAAATGAACAAGTATCCATGCATTACTTCACTAGAGATATCTAGATTTGAGAAACCCCCACGGCCTTCTTAATGTCCCAGAGAGCCTTAGATATGACATGGTCACAGGCTTTATAGATGTCAATCTTCATGCAGGATTTAGCTGTCAAATTTTTCCTATAAAAGTCAATAAGAAATGCTTCTACCAGCAAGGAACAATCCAAGATTTTCCTAACTTTGAAGAATGCATTTTTCTCTTCAGAAATAATTTTAGGAAGGAAGATCTTCAACCGTCTAGTAAAAAAAATTTATATGATTTTTTACAATGTAGAACAACATGTGGAAGGCTTGTAACCTATTATCTCCTTTGCATATGTAGACCTGAAAATTAATTTGATAAAAGCAAGATTAACTACGCTTGCCATAGCTCCCCCATCAGAAACCACTTGGCAGTTTACAAACATCAACCTTGATGAGGGACCACATCACCTGGAAGAAATTACTATTAAAGCCATCAAGACTAGGTGCCTTGAAGTCATGAATAGAGAAGATAACTTCTTTGATATCAACCTCTATAGCCTCTTACATAACTTGACATTAATTTCCTCAATAACCATCTTAGGTGGAAGAGTGTCACCTCTCTTTTGGTATTAGTGGTCTTGGTTATAAAGATTGTTGAAATAATAAATGATGTGGACAAAGACTCCATCCCTCCCAGACACCACTTCTTCCAACTCATTAATGAGCTCATGAATGTTGTCCCTCATGTCTCTCTTTTCTTTAGCAGAATGGTAGATTCTAGAGTTACAAATTCCATCATTAATCCACTTGATCTGACATCTTTGCAAAAATAAATGTTCTTCTACCTTTTCCATATTTCTCAATCTCTCTTTACTCTGCTTATGTGCATGTATTGTCTCTGCGAACAAGGGTTATCCCTTAGATATCAGGTCACCTTCTCATAGTGTAGGTTGGCTTCATGTAGCAAGTTTTGATATTCACTTTGGTCTTCACCCACTCCTTTAGGCCCTTCTTAGTATACTAAAACTTTATAAGTACCATGTAGAGGGGGTTCCCATCACCAGGATCATCCAGTTGTGTTCAATCACTTCTTTATACCCTTCTATTTTTTTTATTTGTAATCTCCACTTTCATCCATGAATGGTCACTGAAGTCGTGATATCCAAGATGAACCATCACATTAGAAAACATATTGAGCCACCCATTATTTGCTAGCCCTTTGTCTAGGGATCTAGAAATGCAGTCATTGGTCTCTGTTTATTAGACCAAGTTGTCACCCCCTAATAATGTTTAGTTCATAAAGACAAGCAATATCTAGTGTGCTATTGAACTTTCCCATAACATGATCTGGCACACTTCTACCTCCAAACTTCTCATTATTCTTTCCAATATTGTTGAAGCCACTCAAATCAAGCCAGGATATCTCATCTAGATCCATTTCCCTAATCTCGGACCACAAACTTTTTTTGTCGACTTCAAGGTTCTCATCTAGATAGAAGATAAGATCCCAAAGAAACCCCCATAATTAAAACAACTTATAGTGATCATTTGATTGTAACATTTATTGGTTCCACCTGGCACAGATCAATTCTTCACCTAATGACAATCCAACCTCCATCCATTGGATCCAAGTTGGATAAGTGAGTCCAGTCAGGTGGAAAGATTGAGCTTACCCTGTCATCTATACATATTTTAGTTCTAGTCTCAAAACATAAAACCAACTCTTCTTGTATCTCTCCTAGGATCCTCCTCATATTCCTTTGTGTGTTTTGTAAGGAAGCACCCCTCACATTCCATGTGAGGATTGATATCACATTGTGTTTAGGGACCCTTCTCCTCCACCTTTGGGTTTGGATTTGTTCTTACCCTAAGTTTTGGTGCTTTGGGTTTGCCTTGGGCTTTTGCTCCAATTACCACCTATGTCAACTACGGGATCTTCACAGTCAACTTGATCCAGGATAGAAAATTGGTAAATAGTGGTAGTCACCTCAATAGTATCATCTGACATATCTAGAGTGGGGTGAAATAGAGCTAATTTAAAACTTATTCAATTTAAAATACAAGGAAGGTTAGATTGCAACTTGCTTAGGAGATCATGCAATAGAAATGTGTTGACTTGAGAGTTATACATTGTCCATATTTTGATAATGACTCAACCATTCCATTCATATGTATCTAATATGTTTTTTTAGGATTTACTTCAGGCTTTAGGCACATGAAAAGGATCAAATTACACAAGCCCTAGCTTGTCCAAGTTCAAACCAAAAGCAATGCAAATGCAGTTTTATGGAAACCACTCCAAACCACCTTAGAATATTTTTCTAATCATTTGTATTGATGATATGACTTGTAATTAAGATGAGAAAAAAATCAGGGACACTTAATTCTATTTTTTATTCACTTTAAAATAATTTTAAAAAATTTGTCACAACATTTTAATTAGTCGAGTTTGAATCTCGACCAGTCAGTGATGGGTTTATGGAAATGGATCCATCGGTTGAGTTGTACACTCATAGAACTCGACCGACCAATTTACTGACCAAAGTGGATTTTAACTTGTCGGTCAAGTTTTCCTAGGACAAACTTGACCGACAGTTTGAAAATTGGCTTTGTCAGTTAGTGGATCGGTCAAGTTATCTTTATTGAAACTCGACTGAATGTAATGTATGGAAAATGTAGAAAAAAGGGATTTCAACCATTGGACGGTTTTTAGAAATGAAAATAGATCCCTTACAAGTTGCAAAATGGCTATTTTTCATTCTTAAGTGATCTCTCACTCAAAGAAACACCCCCAGCTATAATTAGGGCCTCATAGAGTTTATTACAAGGTTTATCATTCATTTTATCATTGGTCCTTTCTATAGTTGAGTGTCCTACAACCCTTTGAGCCCCTTTCTCTCTCTCATTTACAAATAATTTCATGATTATGAGAGAGCTAGGCGTGTTGTAAGAGAGCTACCTCCATGTTATCTTGTAAAGCTCTCCATCTTTCCATCTTCCCAATCCCCTTTCTCAAAGAGAAAAGGTTGAAGTGATCTTCTCTAGGTGAAGGAGGAGTTGTTGTTTTTCTTTGAGGATGAAGAAGGTGTGAATATCTTCTCCAAGTGAAGGAGAAGGACAAGGCTGAATATTCAAGAAGAGTGGGTAATTCCTACAAGGCCAAAGACTTGATGCAAGTGTGGGTAGGTTCTTGGTGAAGGCTAAAGACATCTTGATCAAGTGGGTAAGTCCTTGTGTAGGTGAAAGGCTTTTGTCTTCAATAGGTAAGTCCTTGGATGTATGGTGGTTTTCTTGTATCTATTATAATGGAATATAAGTATACATGGGTTGCAAAGTCCTAGAGGTTGACCTCTAGGTAGTGGATTGATGGTCTCCTAGTTTGGAGATTGGAACCACTCAAACCACCTTGTCCAAGTGTTTATTTCAATATATTTCATCCTTGCTATGATTGTTTAGATAGAAATTCAATGTGAGTTTTAGCATTTGGTTTCAATTGATATAATTTGAAGGTCTAACTATTCTTGTGAGAATTTTGAAACTCTATTCACTCCCCTCTAGAGCCCTAGATCCAACAAGTGGTATCATAGCAAGGATGTTCTCCAACAAATCTCCTATGAGATGAGATGATAGGTGAGAACCTACTTGGTTCCCTCAACCTAGAAGGAGGCTTCTTCATGCACCCCCCAGCCTTTGACGACACCAACTTCCTCCATTGGAAGCGGTGGATGCAGTTCTACATTCAAGGGATGAAATTTGATACGTGGAAGGTGATGATTACACCCTACAAGGAGCCAACTAGAGTTGTATAAACTTGGGATGAAGCAGCCCTAAAGAATGCACAGCTCAATGCCAAAGCAATTAGCATCCTTTACGCATCCCTCTCTCCATTTGAGTTCAATTGCATCTCCTCATGGGATACAGCCTATGAGATATGGGACAAATTGTGCATCACTTATGAAGGCACAAAGCAAGTGAAGGAGGCAAAGATCTACAAGTTGAACATCCTTGTTGAGAACTTTAATATGGGTAAGAAAGAAGAAGTTTCCAAGATGTACTTAAGGCTCAACATCATCATCAACGGCCTAGCTGGTTTGGGACACACTTTGGATAGAGGAGAAATCAACTCAAAGATCTTGAGGTCTCTTCCAAAGAGATGGGAGTCAAAGGTGACCTCCATTAAAGAAGTAAGAAGTCTCAATGGCATTCCAACTGAGGAGCTTATTGGCAATCTACAAGCTCATGAACTAAGACTTTACAAACAAGAAGAAGAAGCAAAGCAAGAAGAAAAAGAATCAAGGAAGATCAAAGATAGTTCCTTCAAAGCTTAAGTGGAGGCCCTTATCCTTCAACAACAACTTGCTTGTCGGACCTCTCCCTCCTCCTCAAGTGAAGATGATGGCCCTAGTGAGCATGAAGCCAACTTCTCCAAGGGAAATCACTTTAAAGGAAAACAATCTTCTTCATCTACTCCAAGGTGATACAAGTGTGGTCAGAAAGGATACTACAACAGTGAATGTCGTAAGGCTAGAAAGTCACACCACAAGAGCATCTCCAAGAAGGAGAAAGAGTACAAGAAAGATAGCTAATACAATAAGAAGTACAAGAAGGAGAGGAGACACAAAGATGTAGCTCATGCAACTTGGGAAGAATCATCCTCTAGTGGCTCAAGCTCCGGTGAAGATGGAGAATGCCCCCTTGCACTCATGGACTCTACAAATGAATATATCAGTGAGGTAAGTTTGGATGACTTGGCTAAAGAAACTCTTATTGACATTCTTGTTAATACCCATTCTTCTTATTCTAAATGCAAATATAAAAAGAAGAGGTTGGGTAAGATCATTGATGACTTGTATGCCAAATTTGATATTCTTAAGAACAAAGAGAAAATTCATCTTGAGAGCATTGATACCTTGTAAGGCCAATTTCTTGATCTTGATTTCCAATACAATGGAGTGGAAGTAGATAATGGTGTCTATCTTAAGAATGTTGCATCTCTTATGGAAGACAACCAAAAGTGCCTTAATGAGATTGAGTTACTTAAAATGGAAAATGTTGAACTTAAGCTTATTATTGATGCTCTTATAGATGAGAGGGATGTTTATGTCAAAGAAAACCAATTGCTTAAATCTAAAAATGCTAGGTTACTTGGTTAAGTTAATGAATTATCTTCTAGACCTATTTTTACTAGTAATGATGTTGCTTCCATTACTCTTAAAAAAATTCTTATTTAACTAAAGCCCTCTGCTTAGAGGTCAACCTTGTTCATGCTAGAGATGATCTTGTTAGTTTGTCTTCTATTGTTATATTTCTTATGGTGACAATCATAGACTTAGAGCATCTCTACAAAAATTCCTCTAAGGGAAAAACTCCCTAAATGAAATCTTTGACCATTCTAACAAACAAAGTGGTACTAGTGGTTTGGGATTTGTAGGGGGGAGAACCTAAGGGCAAGAGTAAGGCCAAAGGAAAGAAAAAGAGTAAGGAAACTTATTTTTTCATTGGAGAGTCTTCCGGCTCTAAGAACCCTATGATTTTATCTCATTGCAAAAGTGATGATCATTACTCTACTTATTGTCCTTACAAGCCTAAAGGGACCAACCCAAAGATGAAATGGGTCCCCAAGCTAACACCAGATCCCAAAGTTTGAGTTGAGAACTGACACTCTCCTTTCTTACAAGAAAAAGGAAAATAGATTGTCGATAGTGTCTGCTCAAAGCACATGACAAGTGATATAAGCCATTACAATAATTTCACAAAGAAGAAAGGAGGTTCAGTCACTTTCGAGGACAACATGAAAGGTAAGGTAAAAGGTGAGGGTGATGTAGGTAAATCCTTGTGTGTCAAGAATGTTCTCTTTGTGGATGGCCTACATCACAATTTAATAAGTGTTAATCAATTATGTGATAATGATTACCTTGTGATATTTACTTCTTTTGAATGCTTGCTTCTAGATTCCCTCACTTATCATATCATATATAAGGGAACTAGAAATGGTAATCTTTATGTAATTGTGCTTGAGTCTATTATACCTATTGTTGGTAGATGTCGTGTAGTCAATTTGAAGATATTTCTCTTTGGCATCATTGGCTAGGTCATGCAAATATGCATCAATTGAAGAAGTTGATCAAAAAGCACTTGGTCAAGGGACTTACAAAATTAGATTTTGAAAAGGATGAGGAATACCAACCTTGCACCCAAAGAAAGTAAACCAAGTCTCCTTTAAATCCAAAGGAGTCCTTAGTACTAAGAGATCTCTTGAACTTCTCCACATTGATCTATTTGGACCTATGAGAACTCAATCTCTTTATGGTTCCAAGTATTGTCTTGTTATTGTTGCTGATTTTCTCGATATACTTGGACTTTATTTCTCATTTCTAAGAGTGATACGCTTGATGTTTTCTCTAGCTTTTGCAAATGAGTCAAAAATGAAGTGTGTTGTTGGATTGTTTCCATCCATAGTGATCATGGGGGAGAATTTGAAAATGATCTTTTTGAATGCTTTTGTGAAGAATCATGCTATGCACATACCTTCTCTTCACCTCTAACACCTCAACAAAATGGAATTGTAAATAGGAAGAACATGTCACTATAGGAAATGGCTAGGACCATGCTTTTCGAGTTTGAAACTCTAAAGAAGTTTTGGGTTGAAGCTTTTAGTACATCATGTTTTGTGCAAAACTGGGTTTTCATGCATCCTTCTTTGAAGAAAATACCCTATGAGCTATGGCGAGGTAGGAAGCCTTCTACCGAGTATTTTCGCCATTTTTGGATGTCCTTGTTTTGTTTTAAACACGAAGGATTCTCTTGACAAGTTTGATCTGAAATTGTACAAGGCTTTCTTTCTTAGCTATAGCACTACTAGAAGGCTTATAGAGTATTTAATGTTGATATATCTAAAGTACAAGAATCTATCAATGTCAAATTTATTGAGACTAACCCCTCTATTTCCAAATATGTTTCTAATGATAATGTTGCAGAAGAAGTAATTCACATCTTGAAAGAACTCAACATCACCCAAAAGGGAAAAGAGGTGACCACTCAAGAAGAATAAATAGATGAAGAAAAGAAGGATGCAACTCCTCACTTTGCAAAGAATCATCCTAAAGAGCTCATCATTGGTGACCATTTTGAAAGAGTGAAGATGTGGGCTTCCTACAACAAGGAACAAGCAAACAATGCCTTCATCTCACAACTCGAGCCAAAGAATGCCAAAGAAGCTCTTGGAGATGATGAGTGGATCCTAGCCATGCAAGAAGAATTGGAGCAATTCAAGAAGAACAAAGTGTGAACTCTAGTTCCAATACCATGTGATAGAAATATCATTAGCACCAAGTGGGTCTACCACAACAAGCTAGATGAAAGTGGCAAGGTGGTAAGAAACAAAGCAAGGTTAGTGGCTCAAGGCTACTATCACCAAGAAGGTATAGATTTTAATGAAACATATGCAACTGTAGCTAGACTTGAGTCCATTCATATGTTGCTTTCTTTTGCTAGTTATAAGAATTTCCTTCTATATCAAATGGATGTTCAAAATGTGTTTTTGAATGGTACAATTGAGGAGGAAGTGTATGTTGCAGAACCTCTAGGCTTTGAACATGATAGTTTACCTAACCATGTTTATCTATTGTAAAAATCTAAACCTCGAGTTTGGTATGAGAAATTAAAGAACTTTTTGTTATATCATGGGTATATCATGGGAAAAGTAGATTCTACCTTATTTCTCAAACACACTTCTAACAATTTTCTTATTATTCAAAGTTATGTTGATGATATCATTTTTGGCAGAACTAATCTTGATCTTTGCAAGGAGTTTAGTGATCTTATGTAGATTGAGTTTGATATGAGCATGATGGGTGAGCTTACTTTCTTCATTGGCTTTCAAATCAAGTAAACTAAAGATGGGAATTTCATCAACCAAGGAAAGTACACAAGTGAGCTACTCATGCACTTTTGGATGGAGAACACCAAGCTGATGGACAACCCCATGTTAAACACCTCCAAACTTGATAAATATGAATAAGGTGAGAAAATGGATGAGAAGCTCTATACAGGTATGACTAGAAGTTTAATTTATATAATTGCCTCAAGACCTAAAATAATGTTTAGTGTTGGCTTGTGTGATCGCTCTCAATCAAATCCCAAGAAATCACATCTTATAGTTGTTAAGAGGATTTTAAGGTACTTAGCCAAAATCCAAAATTTTGGAATATGGTATCCCAAATCAAGGGACTTTACTCTTACGGCTTATAGTGATGCAGATTACACAGGATGTTTGATTGATAGAAAGTGCACAAGTGACACTTGCTTCCTCCTAGGACCATGCTTGGTGTCTTGATTTTCCAAGAAATAGAGCACAATGGCTTTATCAACTATTGAGGTTGAATACATTGCAATTGGGAGTTGTTGTGGCCAGGTTCTACGGATGAAGAAAATGCTCCAAGACTTTTACATTTCTTTTAATGTGTCTCCTATATATTGTGATAATACTAGTGCAATCAATTTAACTTATAGTCCTATATTACATAGTATATCCAAGCATATAGAGGTTCATCATCATTTTATATGTGATCACATTGCCAAAAAGGATATTTATATCACACATGTAGACATAGATAATTAGATGACGGGCATTTTTACCAAACGTGTATCTAGAGAGAAATTTAATTTTATTAGATCTAAACTGCTCACAACTACTTTGGATGAATCTGATATGCTTTCTAGTTCGTTTCAATCTATCATATATTCTTTACGCATATCTTGATCACTCTTGCTTGCTAAAGTGCTAAAATTGCATGTTCTTTTGCCTTTTTTTGCTTGTTTTGGGTATTTTTCAAAAACACTTATTTTATCACTAAATAGTACCCAATTATGAGTGATATGTGCCTAAGTATGTTTAAAATGCAAAATGGACTAGAAAAATAAATTTAATTAGCACTCAAATGACTAGAAACTAAGATTTCTGAATTTGGGACAGATCTGTCAGTCGAGTAGCAAACTCGACCGATTGGTGGCCAAGAGATTTTGTAAAAAGTCATTTGATCGAGTTGCAAACTCGATCGATTGGTGGCTGAGAGATTTTGTAAAAAGCCATTCGGTCGAGTTTCCATTTCTCATAACTCAACCAGTGATCGGGCTAGAGAAACACTTAAGTAGGGTTTGGCTAAATTTTCTCCCTCTCAACTAGAGAAAAATTGATTGATTCATCCTCTAGATCCCTCAAGCTCTCAACCCTAGCCCTGACCTTCCTTCTCTTAGCCCTAGATATCCCTAGTTTGACCCTCCTGGCTCTTTTTCCTATCAACCCTAGGTGTTAGATGATCTTAGATGGTGATCCTCTTTGATTTTGACTCTCATTCCTTCTTATCTTGCCTCCACGTATTCCAATAGGAGAAAGAGAGGCGGTTCTACAGGAGTTCCCTCATCCTCTTCCAACTCTTGCCGCATTCCCTATGATGATACCTTATTTGTTTCAACCGAAGCTCTAAATCAGTACAAGGAGCTCCTTCCTAGGAACCCTTATCCATTTTGTGATTTGTTTGAGCCTAGACCCGCTAAGAAAAAGGTCATAGATGAGGTCACCGAGTTTTTATATGATCATCAGCTATCAGCCGTGAGTGTTGAACGTCGGTGTTACAATCCATCACAAACACTAAGGTGGTTCATGATTTCTATGCCAATTTGTCATGGAATTATGACACTCTTGTACCCCCACCTAATACTCAAGTGATTCTTACTTCCATGATTGCCGATAAGATATTCTCTATCTCAGAAGATACCTTGAATATCTTTTTCTCTGGTACTGAGGTAATCGACACATGGAGGAAGGATTATCCTGAGTATTTTGACCTGCTAGACCCTGAGGCCTTCTACAAGAAATATGATATCACTCTCCCTAACATACATAAGTTCTTAAAGAAGCCTCAATTTCCCTACAAGAAGAAATGTACCCAGCCTACCTCTGCCCTATACCTTGAAAATCACTTTCTCACTCTGGTAGTCAAATATAATATTCACCCTAAAAAGAATCAAATTTAAGTTGTAGAGAATATCATAGTGATTATGTTTTGCCTTTTGACGAACATTGGAATCAAGTGGTCTAGATATGTTCTCCACCATATGACATGCTTCAACTCTGGGAAGAACACCTAAGGTACCCACCCACCCTACCCAGCCTTGATTTGTGGTCTCTTCTAATATGCCACTGGAAAGTCTCTTTTTCATTATCTTCATTATAAACCTTCTAGAAAAGGAGTCTGTATCAATGAGAACACAATCAAGAAAAGCATGCCTACCCCTTCCTCCACCACAACTGGATCCTCTACCTCCACCTAAGAACCTCCACCTCCTCAACCATCCTGAACTTACTGCGCCTCATTCAATGTATCCAATGAAACCCTCATGGGTTACATGATGCATCAGTAGGCGTACAACCTTCAGGCTCAGGAGCATCTTCGTCAGGATCTCTGTTCTATCATGTATACCATGAACCTATCTTGTGTCCATCCTTATCCTACCTACCAGCCCTAACCATGGGGTGATTATGCATCCTATGCACATCCCTACCCCTCCACCTACTACTTCCGCTGCTACACCCTATATTGCTGGTGGATGTACCCCTGGAGTGCTACCTCTCCCTGCTGGCCCATATCTACCTTGCTTGCAGGTCTTGGCACCTCTACTCCCACTTTTCCTCAAGCCCATGAGTTGCATGACCTTGGTATGTCTTGGGATGAGTAGAATGTTATGTGGCCCGGTTGTGGTTTTGGTCCTTCTGCCGATGAGGAGATTCCCAAATAGGTTGATGAGGAAGCTGCTGCTACTAACGAGGAGGCATCTAAGTTTGATGGAAAGGATGGTTCAGATGGTTTCGATGATGGTTTTTCCAGTGCCTCTGATGATGAAGGTGAAGTTGTTGCCTCTACTGCACCTTCAGGTGGAGATGAGGACTATGATCCTGAAGCTTCTGTTGATGACGTTGATGATGATGACCCTTTGGACTTAGATATCCTATACGTTTAGATGTTTTAGTTTTTAGTCTTTATATGCAGATCATATTTATCTTTCTAGACTATTTTGTACTAAGACATTTGGGCACATTATCTGAGATGTACTATTTCTATCATCATGTTGTTTTAATCATTTTGGCTTGTAGTTACCTTGAGAACATGCTTTAAGTGTTGTAATCTTAATCATATGTACCCTTACTATCTGGTTGACTATATCTCATGAGTTGGTGGTATGTTACCCATATTTTGATTATACATAGATTGCTTGTTTTTCTCTCATCTCTATTTGATGTGTGTTATGTGGTTGCATGTTTTATCTTGTGGTTGGATGTTTTTGGTTGCACTTAGAGAAGACTCATTTTTATGCTCTTCTACCCCTCTTACTTTTTGATAATGCCAAAAGGGGGAGAGAATTTCAATGTTTTGAAGCTGAGCCATATTATTTTTATTGCCTATGTTATCCTTTTCTTGTCTAAATATATGTTCTATCATGTGACTTGGTAAACCATGTAATATATATGTTATATAGATTTGTGTAGAAAGACTATGTAGGTTAAGAGTGAGAATAGATTGAGGGGGAGCAATTCACATTGTTCAAATTATGAATCCCCTTGCAATTCATAAGGCTAAGGTATATCTTTACATATCCTTTTCAATATGTTGAGGAATGGGTTGTCATTATCAAAAAGGGGGACATGTTGACTTGAGATTTATACATTGTCTATATTTTGATAATGATTCAACCATTCCTTTCATATGTATCTAATATGTTTGTTTAAGATTGATTTCAAGCTTTAGGTACATGAAAAGGATCAAATTACACAATCCCTAGCTTGTCCAATTTCAAGTCAAAACCAATGCAAATGCACTTTTATGGAAATCATTCCAAAACACCTTAGAATAAATTGTAATCATTTGTATTGATGATATGACTTGTACCTAAGATGAGAAAAAATCAGGGACACTTAATTCCATCGTTTGATCACTTTAAAATCATTTTGAAAAATTTGTCACAACACTTTAATCGGTCGAGTTTGAATCTCAACCGATCAGTGATAGATTTTTGGAAATGGATCCATCGCTCAAGTTGTAGACTCATAGAAATCGAATGACTTATTTACTGACCAAAGTGGATTTTGATTTGTAGGTTGAGTTTCCCTAGGACAAACTTGACCAATAGTTTGAAAATTGGCTTTGTCGGTTAGTAAATTGGTCAAGTTATCTTTATTGAAACTTGACCAAATGTACTATACAAAAAATGCAGGAAAAGTGATTTTGATTGTTGGAGAGTTGTTAGAAATGAAAATAGATCTATTTCAAGTTGTAAAATGACTATTTTATATTCTTAAGTGATACCACACTCAAAGGAACATCCTCAGCTATAAATAGGACCTGTTGGAGTTCATTCCAAGGTTGCTCATTCATGCTATCCTTAATCCTTGTTATAATTGAGTGTGATACAACCCTTAGATCCCCTTTCTTTCTCATTTACAAAGCATTTTATAATTATGAGTGACTTAGACATGTTGTAATAGAGCTACCTCCATGTTATCTTATAAAGCTCTCCATCTTTCCATCTTCCCAATCCCCTTACTCAAAGAGAAAAGGTTGAAGTAATCTTCTTTGAGTGAAGGAGGAGTTGATGTTCTTCTTCAAGGTTGAAGAAGGTGTGAAGATCTTCTCCAAGTGAAGGAGAAGAACAAGGCAGAAGATTCAAGAAGAGTGGGTAATTCCTGTGAGGACAAAGACTTGATGCAAGTGTGGGTAAGTTCTTGGTGAAGGTTGAAGACATCTTGATAAAGTAAGTCCTTGTGTAGGTGAAAGACTCTAAATGCTCTTGTCTTAAATAGGTAAGTCCTTGGATGTATGGTGGTCTTCTTGTATCTCTTATAATGGAATATAAGTATACATGGGATGCAAAGTCCTAGAGGTTGACCTCTCTAGGTAGTGGATTTATGGTCTTCTACTCAATATATTAGAACCATTCTAACCACTTTGTCCAAGTGTTTGTTTCTATCTCTCTCAGCCTTGATATGCTTGTTTAGATAGAACTTCAAATTGAGCTTTAGAATTTGGTTTCAATTGATATAATTTGAAGGTCTAACTATTATTGTGAGAATTTTGAAGCTCTATTCATCCCCCTCTAGAGCCCTAGATCCAACAAAAAGTAAATAAAATACAGAAAGAAATGTAAGAAACAACAAGAGACATCAATGTAGATTGGTTCTGCAAAAGACATTAGTCCACTACCTGGTTGTTCCCAACAAGGATTTTAAGCCTGTATTTTATTCATTTTGTATAACTGATACAAATTACATGAAATCAACCTATATCTTTTGTGTCCAAAGACAACCCTCTTTTTATAGCTCAAGGAGAACATTCTCAAGGGAGTGTCGCAATCAGCCTCCCACCTTAGACGCAACCTTTTGATAGGAAGTAACTCCAATAGACTTCCCAACAGCCTTCTGGCAGCAGTAGTTGGAAGCAACACAACAAAGTAGATCACAATCAGCCTCCCACCTTGGATACAACCTTCTCACAAGAAGTAGATCTAATAGGCTTCCCAACAATCTTCTCACAAGAAGTAGTTGAAAGCAACACAATGGAGTAGATCGCAATCAACTTCCTGCCTTTGGCACAACCTTCTCCAAGAAGTAGCACCAAGAATCTTCTTCACATCCTTTTCACAAGAAGTAGCGAGAAGCACCAAGAACCAACAAGATGAATACGAGAGGAAGAAGAAATTACAACTATTTATAAGATTACAATATGATTATCTCTATGAAAAAGTGATGATCAACTCTCTACAAGGATAGGCAAGGCTATATTTGGTGGAGTATGACACAATTTTTGATCTATGGCTTAGACCTAAAATGTAGAATTCTAACCTTAGAGAAAGATAGCACGGAATATATTTGCTCGTGTATATCCTAAGTGTTGAAAGGAACTCCTATATAGGAAACTCTTAGGATTAGTCAATATAGCTTTTAGGAGTTTTTTGACCAAGATAAATGCTAAGTTGTCCCTTAGAAGTCAAAAGACAAGTTTACAACATCTAGAAAAATAAATGCAGATTTTGACTACAGACTTATCTCGGTCATATGAGTATATAGGGACACAACTAAAACTCTATACTTATATGCTTTATCTATGGAGTATATCAAACAAATGTCATCTACCTCCAAGACACCTTCACACAAACATCACCCACCTCAAAAATCAAGGTCGGCATCCTCCTTGTTGATCTTCTCTTCCACTATCAAGATAGTTTGGACACTCACCTAAGAAGGTGTGGAAAACCACATGGGTGAGATCCCAAGTCCCAATGGTATGATATAACATTTGAAACATCTATTACTTACTATATTAGGAAAAAAATATAATAGAAACAAGTAAAAAATAAAGTACATGAATATATTAGTATACTAGGAGGTACACACTTACCCAACCGCTCTCTCATCAAAGCAACTTCAAGGATGTTGAATATCATAAACATATCAACCTATCATTTCAAGACAAGGTCCATGTTTAGTCCTAAATAAACTTAAGTATATATATGACGCAGCTGAAGTATATTTTATGTGCCTTAGGATGATTGAGGTGTGCCACCTAATATGCTAGCTAGATGCCAACAATCAATCGTATCCATCCATACAAGATCTAAAGATATCTAAAATTCTCCCATAAGTAGATATATAACGCAGTTGAAGTATATTTTATGTGCCTTGGGATAATTGAGGTGTGCCACCTAATAAGCTAGCTAGATGCCAATAATCAATCATATCCATCCGTACAAGATCTAAAGATAACTAAAATTCTCCCCATAACCATGAGTTGAATTAAGGTAGACAAAGGATATAAAGCCCAATGAATGATCTATATATTGTGAATATATGCCTAATAATGGATCGACCAATCTCAAGCTAACCGTGGATACACATGTCATGAAGACAAACATAGGGTAGTAGCACTCCATGTCATATTCAATTTCAGCATATAACTTCTCATACATTTCCATCAAACCATAAGCCTCTATTGAGTCCCAAACATTATTTAAAGATGATATGGTATAAAAACCCTAAGCTTCCATATATATCCACCAATATATGGATTGCACAATGCCATGTTGCTGCAAGATTTACTTGTTTCATTACCCCCCTACTGACCCCAATGTATAGATCTAAACACTCGGGGCTCTACAACTTATGTTTCTCTTTGATCTTAGATTCATTCCCTTTGACTATGTCGACCAAGGTATAAGATGATCTAGCAAAGGTAAACACACAGTATGCAATAAATACTTCATATGATATGAAACATTTAACAACTCATGATCTAACTTCTCAAGACAAGACACATATATCATGCCTCCAGTCACATTAAGGCTCCTAGACTATCAATGATAATAGGTTCACTTTTGTGTCATTAAGTACTCATATATAGAAAGAAAGATGTATACTCATGACCCTCCTTTTCCCTTTTAGGATCCATTTTAACATATTCTAGAAACATAGAAGTATCAAAATAACTAAAAGCATGTACTTAGGCCATACATCAATAAATCTTACAATTAAGATATTATAGACACGTAGATCATAATACATTACAAGGAAGAAATATTTAACTTTTGAAGTTAAAATAAGTTGTATTTACATTGAGACGTAATTGATAACAACCTTTTCACGAAAGAGGGGGTACCCTTCATACATAACCTAACTTACATGTCATGGACTCATCACTCTAGGTTCAAGGTGCACTAAGTTGCCATATTTTAACATATAAAAGCAATATAATAGAAAAAATATCAAAATGTAATTATAGAGTAGGTAATAAATGAGAGACAAAGGTTATATCACTCACCTAACAAGGGAAGAAATGGGTCTGCTCCTAAAGAACAACTGTAAAGCTCCAATATTCATGATAAAATGGGATATCAAAGGTGAACTATTCATGATATAATCTCCTCCCCTCAAATGCATTTTACATCTTCCCATCCACGGGATAAAGGAAACTAATCAACAAAGAAGAAGGTGGAACATGTCTTAGGACTCCTTTAGTTAAAATCTTAGAGAAAAGCTATCGAGAAATTGTCCAAGAGAGCAAGAATTTGAAAGATTTTCAAAAAATCACAAGCTCAGGGACTGAATTACTCAGGTATAAGCTCAAAATCCAAGAGATGGCTTGCCTCACATCAACAGGGAAGAGAAATAAGGTAGACATTATCAAAGGTGGAGACCAGTGAAAGTGAAAAGTCTCATTGGATGTTGTCAACCAATGGAGTCTCACTCTGCAATAGCAATTCGAGGTTCAATTCACATGAGTGAGGTGAGAAGGGAAGATAAGGGGTGTACACATAGCCCCAAAAAGAGAGAGAAAAGTAGTCAAATAATCACATCATCAATCAATATGATGTACCTTCATCAATTAGTTGTCTCATTGATAGAAGGACCCTAATGCTCCATCAATACACAAAACCAGAAACTCCTCTAATAACTATAGTCAGGAATGTTCATGCCATTTGTAAAAATCATTAGAACACACATCAGATTCAACATTGGCAAAAAGTTCCTACAAAAGCCATCAATACACAACATAGTCTCCCTATCAGTATTCAACTGATGGAAACCCACGCCACAACTAGCCAATTGTTTCTTCAGTATACCACCTATGGAAAGATAGAAGGTCAAACTTCTAGGAACTTCTAGTGGTCTTCTACTAATGGAGGGACTGAACAACATAATCGGTCTTCAATTGATGCAAATCTGTACGCACACAAGATAATGGAAAGATAGAGAGTTATGTTAGTCCTTAATTGGTGAAAAGGCAGGAACACCTACATCGGTCCTCTAGCAATGGAACAATGTACCACTCCCACTGGTTCTCAACCGATGAAAGGGCAACATATTTAGGTTAGATCCCTTAAGTGCATCCACCAAGCAAGTGAGTAAGAGATGAGAGAGCAAACAACAAGCCATTTATAGATTGCAAGAAAATCCTCCACCAAGGGTAGTTTGTACATAAGTCCTCAAGCAAGGTGCAACCAACAAAGTGCCATATAAATGCATCAACGAGCATTCAAATAGGTAATAAAGATAACAAAATAGGGCTACAGGGTTAAGCCATGTCAGGGATCTTACAACTATAAACCAATATCATGTATGTTGCCCCCAAAATCCTAAGAGAGAAGGGTTGGGTATTTGCGGTGTATAGCCTCCTTGATTTCCCAAGTAGCCACCTCTACCCCCACAATGATACCACAACACTTTCACCGTCACTATATATTTCATTCTCAACTTATCAATTTGTCTCGTATCAACATTGGACCCTTCATATATATGATGTAATCATCAAGATGCACTTCTGCTTACTGAATTTTCTATTCATTTCTTTGATGGAAGTTCCTTATCATGGATACATGGAACACATAATGAAATATTTGAAGTTTAGGTGTTAGATCCAACTTATAAGACACTTCCCAACTCATGCAACAATATGATAAGTCCCCATGAATTTGGGTGCCTAATTACCCCACTTATCAGATCTCAGAGCCCCTTTCATAGTGACGGCTTGAGATAAACCATGTCCCCCACTCAAAACTCCAATGATCTATGACAATTCTCAGTATACAATTGATGTGGTCTTCAGTCATCTTCAGTTGTTTCCTTATCATGTCAATCTTCTCTGTTCTCTGATGTACCAACTATGGGCCGAAGAGTTGATATTTGTTGGCTTTGTACCAACATAGGCATGAGCTATTACATTTTCTCATACAAAGCCTCATATGAGACATGACTAGACTCGTGTGATAGATATTGTGATTAGAAAACTCTATCAAATGAAGATGATCATCCCAACTCAATGGAATTGTAGAACACATAACCTAAACAATTTTCTAAGGTTTGTTTTGTCCTTTCATTGATGTTCTATTTGTGGATGGAAGGATATACTAAACTTTAGTTTTTTACCTGAATTTGTGTGCAAATGGCCCCAAAATCTATTAGTGAGTTGTGGTCCTCTATCATATATTATAGTCACAGGTACTCTTTACAGCCACACAATCTCATCTATTTAAACTTGTGCCAACCTCCCATCCAAATTGGTAGCCTTGATCGGTAAAAAGTGTGCCACCTTGGTTAAATTGTCGACTGCTACCCATATGGAATTGTGTCCATTGGTTGTTTTAGGAAGACCTACCATAAAACACCTAGTCATATGGTCCCACTTCCATTCTGGAATTGGTAGAATTTATAAAATTCATGCAGTCTTTGATGTTCCCCCTTGACCTCCTAATAAACCAGACACTTAAGAACAAAGTCTACCACATCCTTTTTCAACATGGGCCACTAGTATAGGTCCTTAAGGTTATGATACATCTTGGTGGAAGATGCATGCATCACATACATTAAAGAATGTGCGTCTTCTAGCATATTTCTTCTCAATTTATCCTCATAGGCACCGCCTTCCTAGTGGTAACAAAGAGCCCCTTTATCTAACTTGTAAAACCTTTCACGCCTTCCATCGCCCATCTCTGACATGATATTTTAAATCACAACATCATTCTTCTCTATATCCTTGATTAGCTGTATTGATGTAGGATTGATATGTAATTGTGATAACAGTCCCCCAAGCATGAAGGCCTCCATTGGTACATCATTTGTTGTACGGATACCAACACATCCCTCCTTGGATAGGCCAATATTTATAACTGCATGGTTTCAACTATAATGATGATGATGGCATCCTACTTAAAGCATCCACTGCCACATTTTCCTTTCATGGATATGCTCTATTGTGCAGTAATGATCCTTTATTGGGTTGAGCCATCTTTATTGCCACATGTTTAGTTCATGATTTGAGAAGAGATATTGAATATTCTTGTGGCCTATGAAAAGCTCACACTTCTTTCCATATAGATAATGTCTACAGATCTAGGGCCAGAACTATCACATGTGTGTCCATCATCGATACGCATCCAAGACCTTCCTTTGAGGTATCATAGGAAACTATATAGCCCTTCTTGGGCTCTAGCAACACTAACATCACTGCAGATGTAACTTTATCCTTCAACAACTGGAAGGTCCATTGACACTTCTCTATAAATACAAAAATTACATCTTTCTTAATTACCTTGATCAATGGCAAGGATATTGCACTAGAATCCTTAATAAACTACATGTATCACCCTACAGACCCATGGAAACTCCATGATTTTATTGGCATCTTTGGATACTCCCATAGTAGGAGTGACTCCACCTTCCTAGGATTTACAAAAATCCTTGGTTGGATATGATGTGACCGCAAAAGTCACTTTGGTCAGCCATTTATTACACTTGCTAAACTTCATATACAATCAATGTCGCCTCAAGAGTCCCAACATAAATTGAACATGTTTCTCATGTTGCACCTAGATCTTGGAAAAGATCAAGATTTTGTCTATGAAGAACACTAAAATCTAGTCTAAATATCACTTTAATACCCTGTTCATCAGGTCCATGAAATATGCAAGTGTGTTGATTAGCCCAAATGATATAACTATGAACTCATAGTACCCATACCTAGTCTTGAAATCTGTGGCATTTCTTTACCCTTTATCCTCATTTGATGATAACCTAACTATAGGTCTATCTTTGAAAACAATGTACCCCCTTTTAACCGATCAAACAATTCATCAATCTTTGACACAAGGTACTTGTTCTTCACTGTAACCTTCTAAAATAGCATGTAATCTATGCACAACCTCATCAAGCCATCCTTCTTATTGACAACTAGGATTAACAAATCCCACATTGATGTGTTTGGTGGGACAAAACCATTGTACAACAACTCTTGTAGCTACTTCTTTATCTTGCTCATTTCTGTCAGTGCCATCCTATACAATGCTTGAGCTATGGGCCGCCTACCTGGAAGAAGATTGATCTCACAGTCAAACTCTCAAGGAGGTGGAATGATAGAAAACTCATCATGAAAGACATCATCAAACTTTTAAACTATGGTCACATCACTGGTACTAGGATTTGCTACCTTAGTATCAACCAGATGAGCTAGAAAATCCTCATAATCCTGCCTCTCAGCCTCTTAACTATGACAACAAACATAAAATCATGTAGGAAGAATCTTTTTCTCTCCCTAGAAAGTCCAAGAGATATCTTTTTCCCAAAACTCACCAACCTTGGACCTACAATCCAACACCACTCTATACTTCTATAACATATCAATTCTAAGAATCACGTAAAATCTATGCATCTCAAGTGGCATAATCCACTTGAATGTTGTGATTAGAGAAGACGAGAGCACAGGACATACACACCCATGCACGAATTTGGATCCAACTAGAGGGGTATCAACAAAGAGGGGTTTAGATCTACAAATAACATGTATTATGGTGTACAATCACCTCTTGGGTGACAAACGGGTGTGTTGCCTTGGGCCAACCAAAATAAATACATATAGAAAAGCATAAAATTTAAGATGAAATAGTTACATCAAGAATTTAATAACTTTAGGGTTGACAACACCCTTGGGCTACGTCATCACCTAGAAACCAGATGTGGCTTGTGATCTACCTCTTCCTTGACATCTCTCTATGGATTCAGACAATTTGACCTAAGAAGTTTATCAACACCCCCTGTTGTCACCATAATGTTGCATGTTTTGATGGTCCACCCCTGAGATTGAGACATCTCCTAGTTCAATTGGGGGTATAAATTTCTCATGTGCCCTAGTTGGTGGTAGTAAAAGAATTTCTTATATGATGAACCTTATGGACCCAACAGTCCAGTCATAGAGATATATCCACAACTATATGGTCCATATGGTGGTAGTCCTCTTCTTTGGCCTCTACTAGGTGATCACTACGACTTCTGTTGCATCCTCAACTTTGATATTGTTGTCTTATGCTGAGACTTCCAGTACTATGGCCTTGACGACCCTGAAAAACTTCTATTTCTAGGATCCTCCTGAGAACTTTCTAAAAGAATACATCCAATTCCTCTTGTTGTCATTGTCATAGAATTTGAATGAGGTCCTCTCAAATGTCATCACCAACTCCACAAAGATGGAAAACTTCTCACACAATTCCACATTAACCTTGCCAATTCATAATTCAACCCCTTCTCAAACCACTAAATCTTTTCTCTTTCAACCGGTTCCATGTGTGGATAGAACCACAACATATTCATAAAATGAGCCTCATACTCATTCATAGTCAGCACCCTTTGTCTAACCTACTAAAACTACATGATATTCATATCCAAATAGGATGGAGGGAAGTATCTATTGACAAAATCTCTCATGTGATCCGACCAAGAGATGACTTCCCCTATCTATTCTCCTCTTTTGTGGCCCACCAATGGCCAACATTTCCCTTTAGTAGATAGATGACATGCTTCACCTTGTCATGATCTGGTATGTTCAACAACCAAAAGGCCATCTCAAGGTCCACAGGCCAAAGGTCTACAGCCATCAAGTTTGAAGTACCCAAGTACTCCATGGTCCCACTTGCTTCAACCATTCAAATGTCCTGCTAGAACTAGTTGTCTCAATGTTAGAGGCATGTACATTGCATGACTAAATAGGGATCATGCCAACAAATTGGGTGAATGCATATATAATCTATCAAAAAAATGGCCTAGAAAATTTGATGGGCATGCATTATAAGGTCAATAGGCATCACCTCAGGCTTCTTGGGATCAGGTACCCTCTCCTTGTGAGTATGCCATCTTCCGGTACCACTTGGCACAACGTAGCTAATATTTGTATGTTCTTTATAATGCCCAGGCATATTTGCATAACTTTCTCTACCCATGTAGACTCAGAAAACCTAGGCTCTGATAGAAAAAACTTGTGATGACCCATCGCCCCTAGAGCTAAATTATGAAAATCAAATCCTAGTTTACAATCGTGGACATCAATAACCACATAAGCCACAAAGAGGTCGCAAGATAAGAAAAAGTTGTCAATCACCACAAATGACATTATCATAAATTCAAGGTCCTTAAGACGTTCATCTTGACATATTAAAAACTTCATAAATTATAATTCATTACATTACAAAAATTTTAGGATCCATGCTAACAATTTCATAACGAAATGTAACAAGTTAAACCTTTAACTGTGCGGCATTATTATAGAACATGTGTGTAGAATTCTACAACATGTAGGACTACAGCTCTAGAGGCCATACACGCATAGAAAAAGTCAAGGCGGGGAAAGGACACCACAAAACATTTTTTCCCAACCAGAGTTTGAAAGCTAGAACTCTATCCTTATATACTTTATCTCTGGAGGAGGTCACACAAACATTATCTACCTCTAAGATACCTTCATGCAATCATAACCCACCTTAAAACTCAAGGTTGGCTTCCTCCTTGTTGATCTTCTCCTCCACTACTGGGATAGTTTGTCCATGTTGGTATGTATTCCCTGAGAGCCAATCATGGGATGATTGGTGGGATACATTAAGATTGATTTGATAAACATAAAAGGCAATCTTCCAATTCTTTCTGGTTCAGTCATATGAGATAGTGATAGAACAGATTCAATGTCTAGAGAATGACAATACTCAATGATGTATGCTTTTAGGTTAAGGACCTGGACGATGAGATCATACGGATGCTAAGAGTTTGTACATTCTTGTTATGTCCCTAGCCGAATGTCATTGTGGAAGGTAGATAGACAGCAATGACACACAAGACTAGATTGTGGTGTTGGTTGATGACAGAATCTCATTAGTCATGATATAGAGATATCAAACCAAACACATAGGTACTTGTTAGAGAACAAGTGTACTGGACAGGCCCACCGTGAGTTTGACACATGCAACCATGACATGGTAGTCACAGTCAGTACTCACAGTGATGGTGGTGAGTGTGATTCTTTGACCTGAAATCACTACACTCAACACATGTCGTTGGGCACACTTTGACATCATCAAACGCAGTCCTGAAACATGGGTTGTTATAAAGGTGATGATTGGGTGGCTTTGACACATGGGGCTTTTGAGGGGTGAGTGATAGATATGGGATTTGTCCCTCCTAAGGGAGTTTGATATCCAAGGCCACTTGATGAGTAGGATTGAAATAGGCGTGTGCACGCATGTGTGAATCAGTATGTGATATTGATGTCATACATATCTCTTCCAATCTACTCTGAGATCAAGAAAGTGAATGAATGTTGATAGGATGACTGTTCCATGCCTCGAGTTCATTTGGGATATCAGTGACAAAGGAATTATACATTCGCTGTAACACCATTCACGGATTGTAGGATTGAAAGTTGTTCTCCAACTTTCTAATTTCACTTGGGTAGCATTGATGTGTGACTAGGCACCTCTCTTTGCTTGTGAAGTCATAAGTGTTATGGACTTTCACTGCCAACGTGAAATGGACCTGCAGGGTCACACACATAGGATTTAACCTAGAAGAGGAGTTTTGTCCACAAACAATGTTTAGATTGATTACTAAAGGAGTTTAGTAGTTCAATTAAACACTCAATTGATTGATAGCTCAAAATCATAGTGTTCAAGGTGTTGGACAGATTGATTAGAGTATCAGATTTGATTGAAATCGCAATTGACTGATTCTGCACAATCTGCACTCCCAACCGATCGGCTCATGTGATGAACCAATCGGCTGACCTTGGTGAACCGGTTGGCTCAAGTATTGAGTCGATCGGCTCATGGACAGGGTGAACTATTGCTTCAAGTTTTGAAACGATCGGTTCAACTGTTGCAACCGGGCAAGTTGGGAAAGTAGGATTGGTGAGAATTTTCCTTTCGTTTCACTTGCCCAATTTGATTGGAACAAGGATTGGTATTTGATATCAATTAGAAACAAAAGAAGGAAAGTAAATCGGGAACTTATCAGGACCACAAACCGACCGGTTCAGAAATGAACCCACTGGTTGAGGTGTCGCAACCGATCAGTTGAGGTGTCAACCGACCGTCTCAGGTCCCCAACCGACCGTTTTAGAAATGAAACGATCGGTTCATGTTGCGAGTTGGTTGTTTTGTGGAAAATCTCGAACCCTTCTACTCCTGCTTTAGTACCGCATTGCTCGGGATGGAGAACCTTGTCCCATGACCCTCCTATATATAGGGGTATTGGGGGCTTCTTAAAGTACAACTCAGTGCAAACCAGTTGCTCTGCAAAGTTGTCGTTCTCTCTGGTTTTGGTAACCGAGAGAGAGCCCGAGCAAGTGCTACCCAAAAAGGGAGGCACAGCAAGGGAAAGACAAGTGCAGTTGCGACTGGTAGTAGGAGAGTGTGTTGGCGACTAGTACACCGACAGGAGGGTGTGACTTCTTCCAATTCCTTGTGAGATAAGGAGATTGGAGTTTCAGGTGGTCCGTGTGGACTACTTCAGAGGCGGGAGGTTTCTGCCGCTCGGAGTACAGCTGTCAATCCCGACAGTCCTGGTGAGACCAGGAGTCTTCAGTCCCGGTGCGACCAGGAGCTGCACAGACACCATCCAAGACCGGAGGTGAAGACCGTGTAACGCGCGAGGTATTGTCATCGAGCAAGCCTTGGGACAAGGTATGATTCCACAAACCATCATTTCCTATTGTATAGACGTTGACGCATTTCCTTGTTCTGGGTTTGTGGAGGAAATTTTTTGTTTCCGCTGCCTTATCTGCCTCCCCTAAAACCCAACAGTGGTATTAGAGCCACGTCAACTGCTCTATACTTTGGGAATATCGATATGATCGATTTTGGTTTGTCGCCTTTATTTATTGCATACGATGCGAATAAAATTGGCTTTATGCATGTCCAATCCTAAATCCACAAATCCCAATTTACATATATGATATTTATTATTAATGCACTCGATACGCGTCGCCCTTAAACGAGTTTTGTGGCGTATGTATAGCGTGGTTATGGCCAATAAACCCTATCTGTGTATGGTTGTATGTGGTTGCTTGCATCTCGGTCTGCGCACCGATCTTCCTTCTCCTATTCCTGACGCAATTCGAGATTTCTTTCCTACCTTTGCTTCCCTCGAATGTAACTCGAGGTTTCTCTTTTTACAATGTAAAATAGGATAGAATTTTATTTGTTGTTATGTCGAAGAACGACAGACATCCAGACGACAGCTGAGATGATCGGTTCAAGGCGTGAACTGATCAGTTGATGTCCCAGACGATTGGTTCAAGGAGTGAGCCGATCGGTTGATGACCGGTTCGAGGAGCGAGACGAGCAGGTGGCGGCCATGAAGAGATGCACGATGACCAGGAAAACTGATCGGTTGGAGGAGCCAACCGATCGGTTGGTGGCACCCAACTGACCGGCCTGATGGCGATCCAATCAGTCATGTGATGAGTTGATCAAACCCAGAAAGGAAAAGCACAGAGTTCATCTTGTACAGGTTGCATGTGATGTAGACCTAGATGACCGTGATTCCTCTTAGCTCGAGGAATCACATTAGGATGGCCATAATCATCGCTTTTATCATTTTGCATGTTTTTGTAGGATATAGCATGTATATGATATGTACTATGTATTGTGGTGATTGGATATGTATATGTATATAAAAACCAAATCTCTCATTAAAATATTAAGTCTTATATGCCTTCCATTAGCGGCACACATGAAAAACTTGATCGACCAAGCATAGGTTACACCAAAGCGTGGTGCATCGTCTATCTTGTGGAAGTGTGAAGGGTAGACATGTAGGTTCTGTCAAAGCAGGGTGCATGTTTACCGTGTCAGCTTTTGGGTTAGACTTAACTGGTGATTCTTAGAGCGTCTAAGCCTAGAGGCAAGGAATGTTCATGGCAAGGTGTTGCACATGTTCATTCATTAAGAGTTGCATATGATGCAATTGGCATGATGGCCTACCTAAATAGTCAAGATTGTGGGCGATCAGCCAAAGATGACTCATGACTTGATGAAATATGGATCTTGCCCACTAGAAGGTTGTACGCTGCAATCTTCTGAATTGATGGTGAGGGCTATCAATTTGAAGTAAAATAGTGGGAGCGATAATTAATTAAAGGCCTAATTTTATCATCAACTTTTCAAATCAATCGAACAAGTCAAAAAAGAGTTTTGGACTAAAATTGCATATATTTCCTTTTGTTAAAATAAATGGTTAATCAAAAAATCACTTTATTTGCGATCGGTCTTTGAGACCAACAAATAAAATGGGAATTATTCCACGACTAGTTAGGATGATGAGAAGTGTTCTCAAAGAGAGAAAGCTCTAAGTCCTAGTTATAGCAAGACCAGATGAACTCAATCCCACCACATCAATGGCTGAAAGTATGCTTATGGAAGCATACCGAGGATGACATTGATGAGGAGTGCTTGATGTTGTGTTCTCTGAACTATGAGTTGCAGAGACAACATGAGACATATGATGTCTCCAAGACACTGTCCTAGTATGTCATGACAGAAGGAGATCCAGTAAGGTATTCACACACTCAATATGATTGGGTATGTAAACCTGACTAAGAAGGATTCCCTCTGAGCCAAGAGTTGGCTATTGGTATGATACTGCAAATGTTGCGAGAATCATACAATTCATGATAAGCTACAACATGAACAACTTTGACAGGCATTGACAGAGTTTTTGGAAATGTTGAGGATAGTAGAGGCAAAGATGAAGAAAGACAAACCATAATCTTTGATGTGTTTAAAGAAAAGGTAATTCTTAAGGGCAAGGACAAGGGCAAAGCAAAGAAGTGTTCTGATGCTAGCCAGCAATCCAAGCCGTCTTCAACCTCAAGGCACATGGGGAAAGGGTGTATGAGGGAATTTCCCTCTATATCTGGAAGAACAAAAGAAGATGAAGGAGGGGATGGAGATCTCCACCTAAGGTATCATGAAATGAACCGCTTCTTTATCTGAGGTATATGATACCAAGATATGGATCTATCATATATGATATGCAAGATCCGCAAAGAAGTGATGGCCTTTGTGAAAGGACCAAGAAAAAAGTACCCATCATTGGAGCAAGTGTTGCTGCCATAGATAGGAATATCTTTCAGTTTATTTCAGCTCAAAGGGCACGAAATAGAGTTGTGAACTACTATTTCATATTTGCCAATAGATAGAAACACTTTATATTGTAAGATAATGATGGCAATCAATAAAGTTGATGTTTCAATCTTAAAGATATGATCTTTGTGGCAATGCCTTGTTTATCTTGTGATACATGGTATGCATAAGATAAAATGATACCTAAAGTTATTGATAACTCAAACAGTCAAATTAGCATCAATCATGAGAAATTCATTTATAGTTTCCATATGATAGATAAATCTAGACTCTTTTGGTTAGAGAACCAGTAAGAGACATGAATATCTTGGACATGATTAATCAATCTTCACTAATGGTAGTGGGAGAATGATTATCCTATTAGGTACGATACATGTGATGTATTTACATACCTATTGGAACAAATGTTAATACTTCAAATGGTGTTTAGAGAAATACCAATATGAATATCTTGAAGTATTCAAGATTATCATAGATGAAGTGCAAATTTGGTAAAGTGTTAATTCTTGATGAGATCAATGAATGAACTACTTGGACCAAATGTTTGAGATCCTTATGAGTGATTATGATAGTGTATCATAGTGAACTCATGATTAAGGCATGGTGATGTCTAAATCAAGAAGGGATCATACTCTAAGGATATAGAGAATGATTATCAAATAACTGAATTCTTCTTAATAAAAGAATACCCCACACTAATAAAGGACATTGAGAATCACAAGGAGTTGTGAGTTCTTATATCCTTTACAGATACATCTCAATTATCTATGTGATGAGTTGTTCATGTGATGAGTCAACTATCTAGATGAATATGAGGAACTGAATTTTGAGTTATGGTTTATGACCATTACATCCTAAATGACATCCATGTGAACCATAAGGTATGACCTTGATGGTAGCACCCATTGGAATAAAATCCATAAGTGTGAATAAGTCTTAAGTGTTAAGACACATGGATAACATTTTGAGAAGGATGATGCTTGTTGATTGCAACCTAATGACTAAGACATTTAGCATATGGATACTAAAATTGCATTCCTATGAGGAATAAAACAAGGATGTGTACGTGACACAACCTATATGGTTTATGAATCCACTAATGCAAATGAAGTCTATAAGTTGCAATGGACTGATCAATGTGATTGATTGAGTACAAGCAACTCAAAATTGGATCTTTACTTTGATGATATAGTCAAAGGGTTTGACTGATATGTCAAAGATAAAGAAGGGATCTGTGATTTAGTGGGAGCGTGTTCACATTCCACATGTTGATGTGAAATGGAAATCCAAAAGTGGAAATTATCTTTAAGGAAGATAGAGACATTTCCTATGAGATAGGAATAGAGATCTATAGAGATAGTTCTCGAAAACCTCTTGAACTGGAAAAGAGAGAGCATATATTGGCAATCTATACTGAAGGGTTCAGTATACACAGATTCAGTGGGAGAAAACTTGTCCATGTTACATGGAGTTAGTATCCCAAGGCCAAGTGTCCAATTCTTATGAAGAATGGGAACACTAAGAATAGATATGGATATATCATGTATGTAATCATCCCATTATCTTACATGTATGGACATGGAAAGAACAAAATGCATTCATCATCTTGTATGTAGGACATGGAAATATGATGTGCTCATCCTAATAACTCGTATGTGAGACATGACGAGTGGATGTCTGTCTACTTCCAGTAAGGGTTACTTGAATACCATGAGAACTTGATAAGTACTTGTGAATTACTAGTTCTATGGAGATAAGGAAGAGTTCAATGTAAAGAGTTACATTGATGCGAACTTCTGAAAGGATAGAAAATTAATCGCAAAATATATATAGGATATATAAAAATGAAAGTTTGTTGATAATTGGAAGTGTTCCAATAAAACCATTTTAAAAGGAAATGTCGAGTATCTGTGTGTTAGAGAACAGCAATAGATACTATATGGATCTGGAAGTTCATGAGATGAACTTATAAATATCATGCTCATTGATGACAAGTTTGGAATCCTTGATCATGCAATGTGGCTAAAGGTTAGCAAAGGAATACTGGATCGCATATTACGGAAACTCCATCTCATACGTGTGACGTACAGTGAAGAGATGTGAGACATGCAATTTATACTGACTTTGGCAAGGTTTTTCCATTACTCACTATGTTCGCACTAGAGCACAGTAACATGTGGGACATGCTTGAAGATCACTATGAATATGATTCAAGGGTGATTGGCTCACAATGCAAGTGGGAGTCTGTTGGTATGTATGCCCTGAGAGCCAATCATGGGATGATTGGTGGGATACATTAAGATTGATTTGATAAACATCAAAGGCAAGCTTCCAATTCTTTCTGGTTCAGTCATATGAGATAGTGATAGAACAGATTGAATGTCTAGAGAAGGACAGTACTCAATGACGTATGCTTTCAGGTTAAGGACATGGACGATGAGATCATACGGATGCTAAGAGTTTGTACATTCTTGTTATGTCCCTAGTCGGATGTCATTGTGGAAGGTATATAGACAGCAATGACACACAAGACTAGATTGTGGTGTTGGTTGATGACAGAATCTCATTAGTCATGATATAGAGATATCAAACCAAACACATAGGTACTTATTAGAGAACAAGTGTACCGGACAGACCCACCGTGAGTTTGACACATGGAACCATGACATGGTAGTCACAGTCAGTACTCACAGTGATGGTGGTGAGTATGATTCTTTGACCTGAAATCACTACACTCAACACATGTCGTTGGGCACACTTTGACATCATCAAACGCAGTACTGAAACATGGGTTGTTATAAAGGTGATGATTGGGTGGCTTTAACACATGGGGCTTTTGAGGGGTGAGTGATAGATATGGGATTTGTCCCTCCTAAGGGAGTTTGATATCCAAGGCCACTTGATGAGTAGGATTGAAATAGGTGTGTGCACGCATGTGTGAATCAGTATGTGATATTGATGTCATACATATCTCTTCCAATCTACTCTGAGATCAAGAAAGTGAATGAATGTTGACAGGATGACTGTTCCATGCCTCGAGTTCATTCGGGATATCAGTGACAAAGGAATTATACATTCATTGTAACACCATTCACAGATTGTAGGATTGAAAGTTGTTCTCCAACTTTCTACTTTCACTTGGGTAGCACTGATGTGTGACTAGGCACCGCTCTTTTCTTGTGAAGTCATAAGTGTTATGGACTTTCACTGCCAATGTGAAATGCACCTGCAGGGTCACACACATAGAATTTAACCTGGAAGAGGAGTTTTGTCCACAAACAATGTTTAGATTGATTACTAAAGGAGTTTAGTAGTTCAATTAAACACTCGATTGATTGATAGCTCAAAAGCATAGTGTTCAAGGTGTTGGACAGATTGATTAGAGTATCGAATTGATTGAAATCGCAATGGACTGATTCTGCACAATCTGCACTCCCAACCGATCGGCTCATGTGATGAACCGATCATCTGAGCTTGGTGAACCGGTCGGCTCAAGTGTTGAGTCGATCGGCTCATGGACAGGGTGAACGATTGCTTCAAGTGTTGAAATGATTGGTTCAACTATTGCAACCGGGCAAGTTCTAAAAGTAGGATTGGTGAGAATTTTCCTTTCGTTTCACTTGCCCAATTTGATTGGAACAAGGATTGGTATTTGATACCAATTAGAAACAAAAGAAGGAAAGTAAATCGGGAACTGATCAGGACCACGAAACGACTGGTTCAAAAATGAACCGACCGGTTGAGGTGTCCCAACCGATCGGTTGAGGTGTCAACCGACCGGCTCAGGTCCCCAACTGACCATTTCAGAAATGAACGATCGGTTCAGGTTGCGAGTTGGTTGTTTTTGTGGAAAATCTCGAACCCTTCTACTCCTGCTTTAGTCCCGCATTTCCCAGGATGGAGAACCCTGTCCCATGACCCTCCTATATATAGGGGTATTGGGGGCTTCTCAAAGTACAACTCAGTGCAAACCAGTTGCTCTGCAAAGTTTTCGTTCTCTCTGGTTTTGGTAACCGAGAGATAGCCCGAGCAAGTGCTACCCGAAAAGGGAGGCACAGCAAGGGAAAGACAACTGCAGTTGCGACTGGTAGCAGGAGAGTGTGTTGGCGACTAATACGCCGACAGGAGGGTGTGACTCCATCCAATTCCTTGTGAGACAAGGAGATTGGAGTTCCAGGTGCTCCATGTGGACTACTTCAGAGGAGGGAGGTTTCTGTCGCTCGGAGGACAGCTGTCAATCCCGAAAGTCCCGGTGAGACCAGGAGTCTTCAGTCCCGGTGCGACCAGGAGCTGCAAAGACACCGTCCAAGACCGGAGGTGAAGACCACGCAAGGAGTGAGGTATTGTCGCCGAGCAAGCCTCAGGACAAGGTATGATTCCACAAACCATCCTTTCCTATTGTATAGACGTTAACGTGTTTCCTTGTTCTGGGTTTGGGGAGGAAATTTTTTGTTTCCGCTGCCTTATCTGCCTCCCCTAAAACCCAACAGTGCGCTCACCCAACCACTTTGACATCAAACTATTAGTGTTCTGGGAGATACACACTTACACAAGCACTTTGACATCAAAGAAATTTAAAAGGATGTTAGACAATATAAACATATCAACCTATAAATGAGCTATCAATTCAGGAGAAAATTCATGTGTATCACCAAATAAACATAAATAGATATAGTACACAACTGAAGTATATTTCATGTTCCATGGGTTGACTAAAGGCGTACTTCCCAATTCGTTTGCCAAATGTTGATAGTCCATCTTATCCATCTATATAAGATCTAAGGATATTTGGATTCACTAGATTTCTCTACATAACCATGAGTCAAAAATATGTAAACAAAAGGTAGGGATCTCACTTGTTGATCTATCATCGACATATGCTAAAAAGTGGATCCACCAATCTCAGGCCCACCTTGGGTACATATGTTGTGATGCCAAACACAAGGTAATAACCCTCCATGTCATATTCCATTTTATGATTCCATTTCTCAAATATTTCATCAGACCTTCACACTCTAACAAATACCAGATATTGTTAAAAGATGGTAGGGTATAACGAACCTAAGTGTCCCTTTATATTCACTAATATGTGGCTCCGAGCATCTTCACACAACTCAATGTTGTTACAAAATTTACTCAAAATACTACCCCTCCCCAATGACCCATGGTAATAGGTCTATGAACTCAGGGCTCTACAACTTAATTTTCTCATTCATGATTTGATATATTCCCTAGGTGACCCAAAAAAAATGATTAGCTTTATTTCCTATGACTATGTCAACCATGGTATAAGATGAACTAAAAGAAATAACCAAGTAGTATACGATAATAATTTCAAAATATAAGAAATATTTGAACACAGGATCCAAGTTCTCAAGGCAAGACACATATATCATGCCTCTAGTCACATCAAGGCATTCTACATAGCTCCATACTCCAAGACAATCAAGGATAATAGGTTCCCTAAAAACCATTGGTTGTTGTATCATTAGGTGTTCATAGTCATGCAAAAAGAAGTATGCATAGGACCCTCCTTTTCCCTAAAAGGATCCAATTTATGCATTGCAACATATTTAGCAATAGAAAAATAATGAAAAACATGTAGTTAAGGCATACATCAAGAAAAAACAATTTAGGGCCAATATCTTATGGGTATGCATGCAATATTGCACCACAAGGAAGAAATTTTTTAACTTATAATGTCAAAAAAAGTTGCATCTACACCAAGAAGTAATGGATAACAACCTTTTAACATAAAAGGGGGTACTCTTCATATTTAACCCTAACATGCATACCATAGACTCATTGGTCTACACTCAAGGTACACAAAGTTACCATGTTTTAACATTTATAAGAAATAAAACAACAAAATTGACATCCTGTCATATAGTAGGTAATAAATGGGTTAAAGGTTATATCACTCCCATGATGAGGGAAGAAATGAGTCTACTCCTCAAGAACAACTATGAAGCTCTAAGTTTTAAGACAAACTCTATCATCAAAGGCAAACTCTCTAAATTTAAACTCCTCCCCTCAAACATGTTTTACTACTGCTAATTCATGACCTCAAGGAAACTAAAAAGTTGATTAACAAGATGGAATTAGATGTAAGAATCTTCATCCAAAACCCTAGAGAAAAATCACCTCGAAAATGTCCAAAAGAGAAAGTAGACAAAAGATCGCAAGATCAATGATCAACTTACTTAATTGCAAGTTCAGAAACAACTAATAGATTGCCTCACCTCAGCAAGGAAGAGAATGAAGATAGACAACACTGAATGTGGAGACCAATGAAATCTCATCAATTGTCATGAATTGATGGTGTTTCACTTTGTATAAGCACCTTGAGGTTCATGTTGCATGAGTGAGATGAGAAGGAAAGACAAGGGGTGTATATATATCCATGAAGGGGAGAGAAAAGCAGTCATGTTGTTAGTTAGAATGTTGTACCTTCATTGGTTAGTTGTCTCATTGGTAGATGAACTCCAATGCTCTACACTACACACAACCAAAAGCTCATTTGATAGGTGTGAGTAAGAAACTCTTCAGTTCAAGCCCTTTAGGAAAACCATTAGAAGACATGTATCATATTCTTCATTGGTATAATGTTCCTCCAAAGCCATAGGTACATGGCACATGCTCTCTATAAGTACTCAACCGATGAAAACCCACCTCATAGCCAGTAGTGGCTTCATTAGTAGACAACGATGAAACATAAAAGATCACATGGCTAGGCACTTCCAATGGCCTTCTATTGATGAAAGGATGGAACATCATCATCATCATCATTCAATAGATGAAAAGGAAGACGTACACAAATCGATGGAAAGATAGAAGAACTTTGTTGGTACTCAATCAATGAAAAGATAGGCACACCTCCATAGACACTCTATTGATGGAATAGAATACCACTCATATAACAATTGTAAGGACCCTGACCTTCGTTTAGGGCTTACCCTGTTTGCTTTGCTTAACCCTGGTGCTTTGGTGCTTGCTAATCACCTTTAATGGTGATTAGGGTTTGGTTGTGCTTTGTTGAGAGTTGGAGGTGCTACTTGCAACTAACCCACGTCTAGGGTTTTATGGGCAAGTTTGCCACCTTGTGAGGTGTTTTTCCCTCTCTTTGCTTCCTCTTGTGTAGAGAGGAAGGCTTGGGCTCGTTGCTTGAGTTCTTTGGGCCTTGGTTGAGCTTGTTTGGGCCTTGAGGTGCCTTGTTTGGGCTTGGTTGAGCCTTGTATCGGCCTAGGAGTGCTTGTGTCGGCCAACATGGAAGTGTGTCGCCCAAGTTGCAAGCTTGTTGTGTCGCCCATAGTGTTTGATCTAACCTTGACCTTGTTTAGTGGACACTTGGTGCATATCTCGGCTATGTGGATGGAGCTTGCTAGAGTAGTGGCTTGAGCTCTAGGACAAGTGTCCCTATGCAAGTGACACCTTGCCATGCTCCACCTTTTTTTCTCCTCCCTTTCCTTCTATATAGGCATGTTCTTTCCTTAGCTTAAGGTCCCTTTGGTCCTTTGTTTCCTTCTCCACCTTGAGTGCACGACACTCCCTCCTTTCCTTGCTTGTGTCGGCCGACACACCCCTTGAAGGAGCAGCTTGGTGGCCGACACACCCTAGAGGAGCAAGTGGTGGTCGACATCCCTTGAAGCTCGGAGTTCTTCTTCTTCCTTGGAGCTTGGAGCTTAAGGCGGGTTGCATAACTTCTAACCCTAGCTACCTTATCTCTTGCTATGATCTTGTTTACATGTTAGTAGCTTAGTTTCTTACTTAGTACCCTTGTTGGCCGATCACCATGTGGTCTAGTGTCTCTTGTGATCTAGGGAGCAATACTCCTTTCTCCCCTTGGTCTAGAGGAGTGAGTTTGAGTTGCTAGTGTCGTGAGAAACACCCCTCTTTCCCTTAACCGATTGAGGTGAGCTTGTGTCCTAGTTGCTCAAGCAACACTCTCCTCTCACCTTGGGCTAGAAGGGTGAGCTCATTGGTGATGGTTGATGTGCAAAACCCCTCCTTCTTAGTCGATTGAGGTGAGCCATCTTCCTAGGGTTTTCGAGTGCCTTTGTGTTTGAGGAAGAAGATGACCTTGTGAGTGGTATCTTGATGCGTTACCCGACAGCCCCCTTACCTTAGCCTTGCACATTACCAATGGGTGAGTGTGTGCTGGGCGATAAGCCTAACGGGCGTCAGCCCTCGTTCTTGTGTTGGGCGTGACGCCCTTTCCTTTGCTTTGTGTTGGTCGTTAGGCCTTGACCAAGTTGTTGGTTGTTTTGTAGTTTGTTCTCTCTCTCTTGGTTGTTATTTTTCTTGAGATGACTTAGACAACAGCCATGTATCAGGCGTTGTTGACCTCCTTGTGACGAGCGTCACATGTATCAGCCGATACCACTGAACCGCAACGGGCGTCACCCGATACACTATGTGCACGTTACACTTCCTCTTGACGCATGTTACTCTCTCTCTCTTTCTTGAGACGTAGTGTTGCGCTACTGTTGGTTGTCTTGGTGGAAACACAGCATTGTGAGATGGCCATTGTGTGTGTTGAGCTTTGGGTGAGGGTGGGTTTCCCGATACACCCCTTTTAGTGAAGATTTTTAGTATCTTTTGTGAAGGGTCCTTGTATCATGAAAACAGCCTAGTGGTTTATGCCCTTAATTAACGATGGTGGCTCCTTATATAGATGACGATGCATGTTATCATAAGCCTAATCATTCATCTTAGTTTGATGATTATCTCTGTTAATGCTAAGAATGGTAATGGTAGTAGCATGACTACTTGTATGAAGTAATCATCTTGATTATCTATATAATGATAGGTACATAAATAGTTGCTTAATAATGTGTCTTATGCACATAATCATCAGTTGATGTATAATTGATAATTATAGCATCTTGAATATCATCTCATGATAGTAAGCATAGTCCTTATGTTGAAAACTATGATTATTGAGTACTCTAACCATGCAGGTGATGATTAGACATGAAAGGGCTATGAGAAATAAGTGGTGAGCAACATCACTTTAATAAATTACTCTTGTGGACGAGATTGCATATATGATGTGTTTGTTCCATGATGATGATGATGTAAGCCTTGAGAGGCAGTGGCACTATATGATGAGGGATTGAGACCCCATGGGATGTGATGATCCTTGTGATGGATCTAGATTGATTGGCAAGAGGCCAAGTGATAACATGTGATGTCAGATCCTTGAGATGGATCAGATTGATGTGTTTACAATAATAGCATAATGTTGAGTTTATGTTGTTTACTTTCTATTATATCTTGTATGTTATACAACTTGGTTGAATCCTGCATTCCATCTAAAAGATACTAATTAATTACAGTGAAATATATCATGTAGTTTGCCTTGGCCATAGATCCATCATCGTCAGGACTTGGTGATGGTGAAACGGGTTCTCCTGCGGGTTAACCCGGAGCGCATATTTTTGAATATGTGAGGTTTCTCCTAGCCTCAAATAGAGAGGTAAATGAGTGCAGCTGCGGTTGCAGACTCGGATGTGTGATGAGCATGGTGAACAGGCCCATGGCTCCAGATATGTGATATGACGAGCATGAATGTGTTCATGGCTCAGAGCACAGTGATCAGGCCCGTGGCTCAGTTTTACTAGCATCGTGACCTGTACCGAGGCGGGCTAGGCAGAGGGTAGCCTGAGGAGCTGACCCTGTGGCTAAGACCACTTCAGCATGAGACTGCGGTCCTACTTTGTTTCTCGTGTACTGACCACGAGGGGTGAGGTCGTGGATTCCAGCTCTTCCATTGACCATGTATGGCACCGGTTATGGGCTTCGCAGCCGAAGGTTGGATTTGAACGGTACGGTTCACTTCCTCAGGGCATAATAATACGTAATCCAGCCGAATAGTATTTAATGCTTAGAACACACACGAAACATTGGTTGAGGCCTTGTTTGTGTAGTTAACTTTATTTGTATCTTGCAGTTGTTTGTACATTTCTCATATGTGGTAAGCTTTATACATCCTATCTTGTTAATCATGTTCCATAAGGGATAGTTAGATAAATGACTGAGTACTTTTGGTAAGCTTGATAGTATGAACAGTCTTGTCTTATAATTGTTCTTGTTATACTTGTTAGCTGCTTTACATATATTTGAGGTTTGTAGTTTTGGCGGGGAGTTATGCCTCCCGCTGGGACAATGTTCAATTGTCTCACTCCGCTGAGTTACACCCTTTTTAGGTGGTCAAGCTAGACGTGGTGGTGGTCGTGGGGTTGCGGACGAGCAGCAAGAAGATCAGTAGAAGGCAAGCGATGGATATGTTGTTGTTTTGAATGTTTTGCTGCAGAGTCATCCCTGTACTCTCAGGTCCTTGGCGGTATTTTGATGTTGTTTCATGATGTATGATCGTTGATCTTTTGTATATCCTGTTGTTGGTCGGATGTGGGCCTTTATGTATATGAATAGTTGTTCCTTTAAGCTGTGGACATGTATCAGATCTTGTAAGAATGTATATAACCTGTTTCCTTGCAGGATGTGGACTGGAACGTAATAGTTTCTCAGTTTATCAACTTTTTGCAAACGGTTTTAATTAACCCGTGTTTTCGATAATCTGTGGTTATGGTGATTTCTGCACGTTTTCACGTAACACCTCGCTGTTTGTGATAGTGGGATGTATTGCCAAAAGTTTGGTATCAGAGCCTTAGGTTTGCTGAGTCTACAGGGATTTAGAACTAGGTCTTCTGTTCTCATGTGTTGTCCAGATTTTCTTACAACCGTCTTCTGCCCTCAGCGGAAGAAAAGTCAAGATGTCTGGAAACCATGAAGAACACTCAGCTGAGTACAGTGATGCTTCTTCAGCTGAAGGGTAGGCACCTAAAGATCGGGGGCCTGAGGTCTCCCAACCTAACCCAGCCATACTTGAACATCCTGTCTATCAACAGCTTATGGGGCAGCTAATGGCTACGATGAATCTCATGGTTGAGCGATTACCAGTGCCTCCTCCACGAGCACAGGTTCCCCATGGAGAAGCATCAGGTATTGGGAAGACCTTCGAGCGGCTTCGCCGAGTCGGAGCTTCGGACTATGTTGGAACGGATGATCTAGCGGATGTAGATCTGTGGTTGACAACTCTTGAGAAGGCTTTCCAGATCCTTGACATCCCCGAAACAGACAAAGTAAAGCACATTGTCTACCTCCTGAAAGGTAGTGCTGGTCACTGGTGGACCATCAAGGAAGAGAAGCGGCCTGGTGAGGTGATCTATTGGGAAGTGTTCCGGCGCAAGTTCGTCAGCAGATACTTTCTGAAGACGTATCTGGACAAGAAGATCAGTCAGTTCGAGAGTTTGCGACAAGGAACGATGAACATCACCGAGTATGAAGCCACGTTTATGGATCTGTTAAGGTTTTGCCCTCACATGGCGGCGATAGATGAGGAATGGATCAGACGTTTCGAGAAGGGTCGGAGTGCTGAGCTGACGACACATGTGTCTGCATTGGAGAACCGAGAATGGTTGGCGATGTTTGTGGAGTCCGTCCAGAGGATCGAATGATTAGTTAGGGAGAAGAGAGAATCTATGGCTAAGAAAAGACTTGCTCAGTTCCAGGGTCAAAGGTTTGGTGGCTTCAAGAAGCCCAGGTTTTTGGCACCGGCAGTGATGAGAGGTTCTGGTGGACCGTCTCAGTGGTCTCTGAGTAAAGGAAGAGGTTATGTTTCTTCACCACCTAAGGCACAAAGTTCGGCTTCCGTGGTAGTGAAGGGGCCATCCAGGCCACGAGTTGATGTTAGGACATGTTATGCCTGCGGTCAGATAGGGCATGTTAAGTCGAGATGTCCCTACAGAGATGATGAGGTGACGCAGCAGCCGAGACAGAATCTTCAGGGATCGGACTGTCAGCAGCCCAGTGGTAGCAGAGGACAAGGACGTGGTCAGGTTTCTCAAGTTGGATCGTCTGCTCAAGGAAGCAGAGGTCGTGGACAACAAGCAACGGCTCGATTCTATGCTATGAATCAACCGGAGGCGATAGTCAACCCGTGAGTAGTGACAGGTCAAATGGAGTTATTTCATTCTGATATGTCTTCATCTTGCCTTATATCTGTTCTGGTTGACCCGGGTGCTACACACTCTTTTATCGCCTATAATATGCTTGAGAACTGTCGTTTACCTGTTAGTCGTAAGAAGGATAGTTTGTTGTTAGAAACCCCTCTTGATGGTTCTTCGTTGCTTTGAGAAGAGTGTTCATCATGTGTCTTGTCCTTCTCGGGACACCGCATTCGAGTGGATCTCATACCACTTGATATGCATGGGTTTGATGTTATCCTTGGGATGGATACCTTAGAAAAGTATAAGGTTGTTCTGGACTGTGGTACTAAGCAGGCGGTGTTTGATGATGCTGAAGAGAAGTGGATCTTCCAGGGAGATAGGAAGATTCTTCCGACGTGTCTGGTATCCGTTGTGGTGGCAGATAGGTTGCTACAACAAGGATGTGAGGCGTTCTTAGCTCACGTGGTAGATATCGTTGTGGATACCAAGGCAAAAGGTCCTAGTCTCGAAGAGGTGCCAGTTGTTCGGGAGTTTGCATATGTGTTTCCTGAGGAGTTTCCTGGTGTTCCCCCACCCCGTGAGATTGATTTAGAGATCAATCTGGTCCCTGGGACGCAGCCAGTTGCACAAACACCATATAGGATGGCTCTAGTTGAGATGGCAGAGCTGAAGAAGTAGTTACAAGAGTTGTTGGATAAGGGTTTCATCCGACCAAGCACGTCGCCTTGGGGCGCTCCCGTGTTGTTCGTCAAGAAGAAGGACGGTTTGATGTGGTTGTGTATAGACTACCGGTAGTTGAACAAGGTCACGATCAAGAACAAGTACCTGTTGCCGAGGATAGACGATCTGTTTGATCAGTTGCGTGGTGCTACAGTGTTTTCAAAGATCGATCTACGGTCTGGATATCATCAGTTGAGGATCAAGGCGGATGACATACCAAAGTCAGCTTTCAGGACGAGGTATGGTCACTATGAGTTCATGGTTATGCCGTTCAGGTTAACCAATGCACATGCTTCTTTCATGGACTTGATGAACAGAGTGTTCCGTCCATTCTTAGATCAGTTTGTTGTAGTCTTTATAGATGACATCTTGATCTATAGTCGGGATAGGCAAGAGCATGAGCAACATCTTCGTCGAGCGTTGACTCTTCTTTGCCAACATCAGTTGTATGCCAAGTTCAGCAAGTGTGAGTTCTGGTTGGAGGAAGTGACTTTCTTGGGTCATGTGATATCTACTGAAGGAGTCAAAGTAGATCCGAAAAAGGTGGAATCTGTCACAGATTGGGAACAACCGAAGACGGCGACAGAAGTTCGCAGTTTTCTGGGTTTAGCAAGATACTACTAGAGGTTCATCAAGGACTTTAGTGTGATTGATTTGCCGATGACCAACTTGACGAGGAAGGACGTATCTTTTGTCTGGGATGAATGATGTCAGCAAGCTTTCCAGAGTTTGAAGGAGAAGCTGACCAATGCTCCAGTGTTGATCCTGTCAGAGCCTGGGAAGAGCTATGTTGTTTTCTGCGATGCTTCCAAGAAAGGATTAGGTTGTGTGTTGATGCAGGATGAACATGTGGTTTCTTTTGCTACGCGACATCTTAAGAAACACAAGGAGAACTATCTAACTCATGACTTGGAGCTAGCGGTAGTGGTTCATGCGCTAACGATTTGGAGACACTATCTTTACGGGGAAGTTTGTCAGATCTTTACAGACCATAAGAACCTGAAGTACATCTTTACACAGCAAGAGTTGAACATGCGACAGAGGTGATGGATGGAGTTGATTAATGACTACGACTGCACTATCGAGTATCATCCTGGTAAGGAGAATGTGGTAGATGATGCGCTTAGTCGAAAGTCTTCTTTTTCTTCCAAGAAGGCACAGTTGAGTTCCCTGGTATGCCTTAGGTGGGATATGTTTGTCTCTTTGCGGCAGATGAATGTGCATATGGAGGTTTCCTCATTAGCTAGACTTCTAGCACAGATGCAAGTCAAGCCTACGTTGAGACAGCAGATCAAAGATGCACAGCAGACATATGATGCAGTACAGTTGATCAGATCAGAGTTTGGCAGCGAAAAGCGTGATGGGTTTCATGAGTCCGAGGATGGGCTGGTCTGCTATCATGATAGGATGGTGGTTCCTGATGATGAGCTGGGGAAGTTTGTGCTCAAGGTAGCCCACACGTCAATGTATGCTATGCATCCAGGTGTCACCAAGATGTACCATAGTCTGAAGGACTTGTATTGGTGGCCCGGTTTGAAGAAGGATGTAGCTGTGTTCGTGGCTAGATGTGCGGTTTGTCAGCAAGTGAAGGTTCACTACTACAGAAATAGCATTCAGTGTCGCTTTTCTGGGCGTCGGTTATTAAGGAAAACCGACGCCTATCATATAAGGCGTCGGTTGTTTAAGCAAACCGACGTCTATATTCGAAGACCAGCCAGACACTGGTACCGCTTTGTATTAAGTGTCGGTTGTTTATAAAAAACCGACGCTTAAAGTCGCCCGCGAAATCCATTTTTCGATAAAAAAAAATAGTGTCATTGTCAGCGTCGGTTATATACCTAGAAAACCGACGCCTATGTGCGATGAAAATTTGCGCCAAAAATGTCACTTTCAGCGTCGGTTATCCTTGTATAACCGACGCTGAAGGTGGTTCCCGCCAAACATTTTCATGAAAATATCGTCCAATTGGACGTCGGTTGTTGCAAACAACCGACGCTAAAGCTGTTTAGGCGTCGGTTGTTGTAAACAACCGACGCTATTTGGGAACTTATAACCCACGATCGCCCGACTCTTCCCCTTTCTTCTGTTTCATTGCTACCCTATTTCCCTGTTGCGGCGATTTCTCCGGCGATTTCTCTGCTGCTGCTGCTAGTTTTTCTCCGGCGCTTCTCTCCGGTGCCCCATCTCCGGCGTCCCCTCTCTGGCGCCCCTCTCCAGCGTGTTTCTTCTCCGCCGCCCCTGCTGCCCACCCCTGCTGCCCGCCCTGCTACTCCAACCGCCTGCGCCGCCGCCACGCCTGAGAACCGGCGCCGCCGCCACGCCTGGTGCCCACCTGCCTGCCCACCGCCGCCCTAGCTCCTTTCTTCCTGCTCACGCCCGGCGCCACCCCCTTCTTCCTGCTTCGACCACCACTGCTGGAAAAGGTATGTAAGCTGCTTTCAGTGATTAATTATTGGTACTACTGGTTTCCTTATATACTAGTAATGCATGATTAGTTTTACTGATTTCCTTGCTGCTTTTAGTGATTAATGATTGGTACTACTGGTTTCCTTATATACTAGTAATGCATGATTAGTTTTACTTATTTCCTTGCTGCTTTCAGTGATTAATGATTGGTACTACTTGTTAGTATTACTTTAGTGATTACTTTAATTCAACAATTCATAGTTTGTTATTTACAATTACTGATCTGCTTGCCGATTTTAATGATTAGAGATACTGATTAATAGTAAGTATTGATGAATACTTAGTTAATTACTGATTTGTTGATTAGATATGTATAGAAGTTCCTTATAAATATATTTTTATATACACATACATGTAATTTTGTATAAAATACATGATGTAGTGTGATCTTAAATCCTAGAGTGTACCCCTTTTGTTCTATGATGGTACCTATGACCCTAAATACATCCATAAGGGTCTATTGTATCCTAAAGAAGATTTATTTCTTACTTCTGCCCTAATTTTTATATGGATCTTAATCTTATATCGCTTACTCATAAATAAGGAAATATCCTCCCTTTTGACCACCTTGATGTGTATGTCCCATATAATCCACATGTTGGACCCTAATGATACAATTTTTTTATGTTGAAAACGAATGTATGTTTCAAGTGTTGAACCTAATGTTGGACAATGTGTTTGTTATAGGTGGTACACATTTATTATATAAGAATGACATCACATGTGTTTGTTGGCCTAGAAAGTCAACAATCATTGTTCTTTATATTACTTGTACATTGGTATAACTTAGAATGAACAATCACTAAATTATATACTATTTGTATGGAGTCCGGCTTCATTGTAGATATCTATTATTGTGTTTGTTGGCCTAGAAACCCATCCAAGATTGACTCATTAGGAGTAAATCTTGGATAGTCCCCGGTTTGGGACTGTTCTTGAACACCTAATCTCACTTAGGATGTAAGTGTATAATGTGTATTGGGTTTTCGAGAAAATTTTGGTAGCATTTCCCCGTTTGTTCTCTAAGTACATATGTACTTAGAGAACAGCGGGGAAATGCTGCCGAAATTTTCTCGAAAACCCAATACACATTATACACTTACTAGTGAGATTAGGTGTTCAAGGATGGGATAGGTGGTACACATTTATTATATATAAGAATGACATCACATGTGTTTGTTGGCCTAGAATGTGAACAATATATCATTGTTTTTTATATTACTTGTACATTGGTATAAATTAGAATGAACAATCACTAAATTATATACTGTTTGTATGGAGTCCGGCTTCATTGTAGATATCTATTATTGTGTTTGTTGGCCTAGAAACCCGTCCAAGATTGACTCATTAGGAGTAAATCTTGGATAGTCCCCGGTTTGGGACTGTTCTTGATCACCTAATCTCACTTAGGATGTAAGTGTATAATGTGTATTGGGTTTTCAAGAAAATTTTGGTAGCATTTCCCCGTTTGTTCTCTAAGTACATATGTACTTAGAGAACAGCGGGGAAATGCTGCCGAAATTTTCTCGAAAACCCAATACACATTATACACTTACTAGTGAGATTAGGTGTTCAAGGATGGGATAGGTGGTACACATTTATTATATATAAGAATGACATCACATGTGTTTGTTGGCCTAGAATGTGAACAATCATTGTTTTTTATATTACTTGTACATTGGCATAAATTAGAATGAACAATCACTAAATTATATACTGTTTGTATGGAGTCCGGCTTCATTGTAGATATCTATTATTGTGTTTGTTGGCCTAGAAACCCGTCCAAGATTGACTCATTAGGAGTAAATCTTGGATAGTCCCGGTTTGGGACTGTTCTTGAACACCTAATCTCACTTAGGATGTAAGTGTATAATGTGTATTGGGTTTTTGAGAAAATTTTGGTAGCATTTCCCTATTTGTTCTCTAAGTACATATGTACTTAGAGAACAGCGGGGAAATGCTGCCGAAATTTTCTTGAAAACCCAATACACATTATACACTTACTAGTGAGATTAGGTGTTCAAGGATGGGATAGGTGGTACACATTTATTATATATAAGAATGACATCAAATGTGTTTGTTGGCATTTCCCCGTTTGTTCTCTAAGTACATATGTACTTAGAGAACAACGGGGAAATGTTGCCTAATCTTTTCCTAATATATACTTGTTTCCTAATATATACTTGTTTTCTCTGATCATAGAATGGATAGATCATGGATGTCCATTCGTAATCGTTGCACCCCAGAGTTTATATCTGGTCTTGATCAGTTTATTAGATTTGCCGAGGAACATAGGAAAAAACCTACAGATAGGTTCTACTGTCCATGTAGGCATTGCGGTAACAACTTGAAAGTCAACACTGGTGAGGAAATCAAAAGTCATGTCATGTGCAATGAGATTTTACAAGGCTATACAGAATGGCACTGGCATGGAGAGATTTCAAAATCGAAACCAGTAGATGTCGATAGCAGTGCTTGGGTGGAAGAAGAAATTGCCTCTGATGACGTAAATGTGAACGAACCAGTTCCAGCAGACATCGTTGATGCGATGCTGGATAGTTGTAGGGTAGAGCACACTGATCCACCTCCTATCTTTACAAACATTGTGCATGATGCTGAGATACCGTTATACACAGGCTGTGCTAAGTTTACGAAGCTTAGCGCTGTGTTGAGATTGTATAAGTTGAAAGCTAACAATAGATGGAGCGACAAAAGCTTCACTTCATTGTTGACTTTGTTGAAAGAAATGCTTCCTGAAGAAAACGAGCTTCCAATCTCAACATACCAGGTAAAGAAAAAATGTTGTGCCCAATGGGAATGGAGGCCAAGAAGATACACGCATGCCCGAATGATTGTGTATTATTTCAAAAGGACTATGTATATTTGAAAGATTGTCCAAAATGTGGTGCGTCACGGTATAAATTGACGACTTCGGGGGAGTCCAAAACTGGTTCTCCTGCCAAGGTGTTGTGGTATCTACCTATAATATCACGGTTTCAACGCTTGTTTGCAAATCCGAAAGATGCGAAGAATTTGAGGTGGCATGCAGATGTTAAGAAAAATTATGATGGGATCCTACGACATGCGTCTGATTCCCCACAGTGGAAGAAGATTGATCTATTGTACCCTAAATTTGGTGAAGAAGATAGGAATCTAAGACTTGGGCTTTGTACAGATGGGATGAATCCGTACGGGACATTGAGCAGCCAACATAGCACTTGGCCAGTCATGCTTGTTATATACAATCTTCCTCCCTGGATGTGTATGAAAAATAAGTATGTTATGTTGTCATTGTTGATATCGGGCCCTAAACAACCCGGAAATGATATCGATGTTTATCTTGAACCTTTGATTGATGACTTAAAGAAACTTTGGGCTGAAGGTGTGATGACCTATGATGCTTCAGCAAGAGAGACATTTCGTTTGCATGCTATGTTGTTTTGCACTATTAATGACTTTCCAGCATATGGGAATTTGTCTGGATATAGTGTCAAAGGAGCTAAAGTGTGTCCTATATGTGAAGAAAACACTGATTCAATAAGACTAAAACATGGCGGCAAGACTGTATATCTTGGTCATCGAAGGTTTCTTTCAAAATTCCATCCGTGTCGTAGGAAGCGCAAAGCATTCAATGGATGGAATGATGAACGGAGTGCACCTAAACCTATACCAGGGGATGTTGTTTATGAAAGAGTAAAAGACATTGTCAATGAATTTGGTAAGAAATCACAATGTAGTATGGCCACACGGAGTGACAATTCTTCATTCAAGAAGAAGTCAATATTTTGGGATCTTCCTTATTGGAGTTCTTTGACAGTCAGGCATTGTATCGATGTAATGCACGTTGAGAAAAATGTCTGTGATAGCATCATTGGTACTCTATTAAATATACCAGGTAAGACTAAAGATGGGATAAAATCCAGACTGGGCCTACGTGAAATGGGAATAAGGTCAGAATTAACAGAATTACGTGAAATAAGTAATAAAAGAACATACTTACCTCCCGCTTGTTACACGTTGTCTAGAAAGGAGAAGATAACTTTTTGTGAATGCTTGGTAAATGTTAAGGTGCCACATGGTTACTCATCCAACATCCGTAGATTGGTATCAATGAAAGATCTGAAGTTGATAGGTCTTAAATCTCATGATTGTCACACTCTAATGCAACAAATATTGCCCGTGGCAATTCGATCTATATTGCCGAAGCATGTAAGGTTTGCAATTACCAGACTTTGTTTCTTTTTCAACAGTCTATGCAGCAAAGTTATTGACCCTGATACTCTCGATAATTTGCAAAGAGAAGTGGTTGTTACCCTATGTCAGCTTGAGATGTATTTCCCTCCTTCGTTCTTTGATATCATGGTACATCTTGTTGTCCACTTGACTAGGGAAGTGAAAATGTTGGGACCAGTTTTCTTGCATTGGATGTATCCCTTTGAACGATACATGAGCGTTTTTAAAGGTGATGTTCGAAACTGTTATCGGTCTGAAGGGAGTATTATTGAAGGTTATGTGGCGAGAGAGGTTATGGATTTTTGCAATGACTTTCTCAGTGGTAATGACACTCCTGATAATGACAAGAATATTGAGGAGGGCAAAGGAATTTTGGGATCACTGGTGAAAGTAATCAGCCGTGAGCAGTTGGAACAAGCTCACTTGTATATTTTACACAATATGGACGAAGTGAGTGTTTATATCGAGGAACATACCAATTTCATAAAGAGACAACATCCTCGAGCAAGTTCAATGTGGCTTGCTAGAGAGCATAATAAGACTTTTACTAAGTGGTTTGAAGATAAAGTCTTACATCAACTATCTCAAACACCAAATGATATTACAGAAACTATCAAATGTCTCGCCTTTAAACCAAAACCGAATGTTATGTCTTATGAAGGGTTTGACATTAATGGATTCACATATTACACAAAGCGCCAAGATGATAAGAGTGTCGTCCAAAATAGTGGGGTCACTCTTCAAGCGTCGACTATGTACTTTGCAAGTGCAAAGGATAAGAGTCCATGTGAAGCTAAAATGTCATATTACGGTGTCATTGAGGACATTTGGGAGTTTGACTACATAGATTTCAAAATTCCGCTCTTTAAATGTAATTGGGTTGATAACACCAAAGGAGTTATAGTGGATGAATTGGGTTTCACTTTGGTGAACTTTGAAAAGATTGGCAAGAAGGGTGAACCATTCATATTGGCATCACAGGTGAAACAAATATTCTATATCGATGATCCTGTGAATGATAAATGGTCGGTTGTTCTTCATGGTAAAAGACAGTTCATTGAAGATCCTATAGATGAAGAAGAGTACTATGATAAGTATGATGACTCCAGTCCATTCTCAGTTGGGTTGCCCACTCCACAAAATATTGAAGCTAATGATGACTTATATGTGCGCGGAGATCACAATGAAGGATTGTTAATTGATAAAAGATCACAATTTTAGAGACATGTATGTTAATACAAATGCTAAATGTTTGCCTTTTTCTAGTTAATACAAATGCTAAATGTTTGCCTTTTTCTAGTTAATACAAATGCTAAATGTCTGCCTTTTTCTAGTTAATACAAATGCTAAATGTTTGCCTTTTAAATGACATTTTCATATGGCTGACCATGATGAGCATGATGTCCATGATGAGCATGAAGTCCATGATGAGTATGCTGTCCATGACGAGCATGGCGAGGATACTAATGTAAGTTCTAAAAACATATCATGTATTTCTATAAAATTCATTATCTTCTAGTTATGTCATATATCCTATATTTCTATATTGGGCTAATTTAGTGTGTTTATTTTTGTCAAATTTTAGGTTGATGCACCTGTACCCACTGAAGCACTGGAGCAACTTGATGCGCAGCACCAAACACTTAACAAGAAAAGGGGCATCACTCTGTTGAAGAAGTTATTAGCGCTAAGTGGTAGTGGATCCAAATTGGTGGTGGAGTTTGATAATGGAGGAAATCCAATTGGAGTGAACCGCAATAATTTTGTAAACTATCTTGGGTGTACCACTCGGAGCCATTGTGGTGTTAAGTATGATAATTGGCATAAAGTTCCTCAAGGGAAAAAAGACTTGATATGGAAGGATTTATGCGTGAGTTATTATTATTTGCAATTCTATTTTGTAGATTACAAATTCTATTATTTGCAATTCTATTTTGGATACTAGTTAATAACATTTCTATTTTACAGAATCTGTTTGCATTGGATGAGAAGTTGCATCGTAAAAATGTGATGCAACGCGCTGGAAAGATGCTTAGGAATTATAGGACAAATCTGAACAGAGAATTCATAAAAGAGGGTGATAAGAAGAAGAAGTCAGCCCTTGAACAATGGAACTTCTTGGACAAAGAAGATTGGGACAATTTTGTTGCTTCAAGAAAATCTGAAGAATTCAAGGTATTAGGCGTCACTCCCAATTTAATTAATATACATTGTATTCACCTATTCAAGATTAGCATTTAGTGCTACTAACCAAATCATTAATGTACATACTAACTAGGCCCTCAGTGACGCACAAAAAGCAAGGCGTGCACTGAATGTGCATGACCACACTATGGGTCCAAAAGGCTATGCAAGCGTTCGCCAAAGACTACAGGCGGAGTCTGCGGCTACTCAGGAGTCTGCTCCTACTCAGGAGTCTGCCACACCCATGCCTCGCCATGATATCTGGATAGCTGGCAGGCAAAACAAGAAGGGTGAAATAAAGAAGCCTGTAACTGCTGAGGCGGCTGCAAAAATGGTAAAATACAACTCTTAGAGAAATCGTTTGAATATTGATTATTTGTGGTGTTAACTTACCAATTTCTGTTTATGGTGATTAGCGGGAGCTGCACGAGCAGAGGAAACAAGGCACGTTCATCCCTCAGGGCACAAGGGATGAATTGACAGTTGCTCTGGGTAACCCAGAGCATCCTGGACGTGTTAGAGGTGTCGGCACTGGTGTTGGCATCAAAGCATTCTTTGGGCCATCCCAGCGCAAACCCAGAGCGGGACTTTCTCAAGAAGAGGTAACCTATTCTTTTTTTAGAATGTTACTACAAAAGGAAATTCATTAATAAGAAGCTAATGTTTCTTTTATCCATGTATAGGAGAATAAGAGAGTTGAGGATTTAGTTGCTAAGAAGGTCAACGATGTAGTTGCTGAGAAGGTCAAGGAAGAATTGCTGCGGTGGCAGGCATCTCAGGCTTCCAATACGCCTATGGCGACCCACTCTTCTCCTGATGCACAGACTGTGAGTAATCCTAGAGACCCATCGCCTAGCACGTCTGCTGTAAGTATTGTTTATGACATTGTAGTTAGTCTTTTCAAGTTGTTATGTTTTCAAGATGATATGTATATATGTATAATATTCTTTACGTAAATTTGTAGGCATTGAAGCCATGCCGCTTAAGAATGCAAGACTACGTTGTTGCAGAGGCGCAGGCTTACCCGTCCCTTCCTGGGGAAATGTTTCACGGGACTCCAATGCCACAGGGCTACGTTCGCGTGAGCCCGATATGTGTGTTACCCGATTGGAGAGAAGCTACATTGCCATATCCCCACCCGGATATTGATAGACTTGCTGATGCAGAAGGCGGGGTGATATTGTGGCCCAAAGCAGATGTCGTCTACACGACTGAAATTGTAAGATAAATTTACATTGATTTAGACTGTTAATGTGTATATATGATGTCAACTGATCTGAAATTATATGTACAAGTTAAAAAGAAGACACCAGGAGCACCTAGGCCTCCACTTCCACTTCCCGCATTACCCGATTGGGTTCCAACTGACCTAACATACCCGTTAGGTCCTACTTGTAGGGGAATGGCATGTTGGCTACGGGCACATAATGTACATTGCCCTATAATTATTTCTTTAGATGCAGATTATGCAGGTCAATCATACGATAGCTCTTTATTTATACAAGATATTATTGAGCTGTTTATGTATGATTGGCTGAATACATCAATGATAGAGACATGGATAAGGTGAGATCTTGTTTATACATCCATATACCTTGTGTAAGATCTGGTGATCTGGTTTCTTATATATTAATGCATATGCCTATATGTTTTGCAGCTACTTAGTCGAAGATCATTGCAAACAATTTGCATTTGATCATTTGGGATTTTTGATTCCATCATTGATTAGTTTGGTAGCTAAAGACCCTGATAATGTTCAACAATATTGTATAGATGCTTTTACAATTTTTGGTCAGCAAAAGAAGACGATAATAATAGCTCCATTCAATGTCAAGTAAGTTTACTTTATTTATAATTTGGACTTAAGAAAATTCCATTTTTATTTTGCATTTTGAGTTATTAATTGTTAACTTCTTACCTCTAGCGGTAGACATTGGGAGTTACTAGTTATTGTCCCCGGGACATTCACTGTTTATTATCTAGATCCTGCGGGGAGTACATTGAACCCTAAAATTGGACACGTAATGAGAATGCCATTATTCTGGTGAGAAATATTTCATTTTTATATCCGTTAACATCTTTTATTACATTACTATTTACTTATGCAATTTACTGTGTTATATTAACATGTAGGGGTTTAGATGCATTCAAAAAGGCTGGAGGAAAGGTCCCAAGGAAAAAGAACCAGCCAATAAATTGGGAGAACGTACAAGTAAGTTCCCGACTCCCCGACTCCAATGTATATATCATTGATGTGAATTGTGCTTAGTTGTATTATTTTGTATGTTTCAATTTATAGTGTGCTACACAAGACAATGGCTGGGCATGCGCATACTATGTGATGCGATTTATGCATATGATTATCAAACATGCCGCATTGGACATCGATAGCATACATGAGGTATTATATATAGTCTCATTAGTTAGTATGAAATATATCAATCTTATTTTTATATTATTACTTATATATATACATCATTCTCTTTGCAGGTGTTTAAAACTGACCACACTATAGGTAAACGCTTAAAAAATATACATGCTCCATATACGATGGAAGCATTAAATGAAGTAAGAGAAGAATGGGCAAAAGCCATACAAGCAGTGGTAACTGTAAGATATAATTGGGATGTTGATAGCGATAATGAATGATACTTTGTAAATGAATATTTCTGAATGTTAATATATTTATTTGAATTTTTCTATATGTGTGAATGTGAGAATTGAATTGATGTCTGAATGTATGTACTTGTGTGAAATTTTCCTTGTGGCTTTTGCAGGTTTGCGGCCTGTTTGTAGGCTGATATCAATGGATGTCGTAAACCTGCAGTTCAGAAAACTGAACTGCAGGTTCTCATCCTGCTGACCAGCCACAGCAGGCCTGCAAACTGATATGAAAAAAAATATATAAATAGGCGTCGGTTATTTATAGAAAACCGTCAGCAAAGACCTACAGCGTCGGTTATGTATAGATAACCGACGTCTAATGTGGCCAAAGCAGTCCTGGAAATGGCATCGGATATTCGTATCGAACCGACGCCTATTTAAACAACCAGGCGTCGGTCTTTTGGTATATAACCGATGCCAAAAGGGTTCGCGCCACAGAAAATGGCGTCATCTAGGACACTTTATGCGTCGGTTATCTACTAAAAGACCGACGCTACATGGAATATAGGCGTCGGTCTTTTAGTAAATCACCGACGCAGAAAGTGCCCTAGATGACGCCGTTTTTTGTGGCACGAACCCTTTTGGCATCGGTTATATACCAAAAGACTGACGCCTATAGGTTAAATAGGCATTGGTTAAAAAACCGACGCTGAAGTGTTCGACCTTTAGCGGCGCCCACATAGGCTTCGGTCGGAAACCGACGCCAAATGGGGTTAAAAGACCAACGCCAAAGGCTATTTCTGTAGTAGTGGTTGAACATCAGAAGCCGGCAGGTACGCTGCAACCTTTGCTGATACCGCAGTGGAAATGGGATCATATAACCATGGATTTCATAGTTGGTCTACCCAGGACAACTAGGAACCATGATTCCGTTTGGGTGATAGTGGACAGATTGACGAAGTCTGCCCATTTCCTACCTATCAAGACCACATATACAGCTGAGAAACTTGCTCGAGTATATGTGGATGAGATAGTACGTTTGCATGGTGTTCCAGAGACGATAGTTTCTGACAGAGGTCCTCAGTTTACGAGTCGTTTCTGGGAACAGTTGCACAGAGCGTTGGGAACGCAGTTGAGGTTCAGTACAGCTTTCCACCCACAGACAGATGGGCAGTCTGAGAGGACTATTCATATTCTACAGGATCTCCTTCGAGCTTGTGTCTTACAGTTCCTAGGCAGTTGGGATATGCATCTGAGTTTGATAGAGTTTGCGTACAACAACAGTTATCAGTGGAGCATGGACATGGCTCCCTATGAAGCTTTGTATGGAAGGAAGTGCAGATCTCCTTTGTATTGGTATGAGCCTGGTGAGTATCAGCTTTTGGGTCCTGAGTTAGTACAGTAGACAATAGAAAAGATCAAGGTGATACAACAACAGTTGAAAGTGGCACAGGACAGGCAAAAGTCTTACGCAGACAATCGCCAACGACCTTTGGAGTTCCAGGTGGGAGACAAAGTATATCTTAAAGTCTCACCGTGGAAAGGTGTGCTGAGGTTTGGTCGGAAAGGTAAGTTGGCACCCAGGTATATGGGGCCTTACCCAGTCATAGCACGTGTTGGTAAGGTAGCTTATGAGATAGAGTTACCTCCAGAGTTGCACAGGTTACATCCAGTGTTCCATGTCAATATGCTGAAGATAAGTCATCCAGATTCGGGAACAGTGATACAGCTAGTTGAGGTTGAGCTGGATGAAGATGTGACCTACGAGGAAGGTCCTGTGGCGATCCTTGACAGAAGGGTCAAGAAGCTGAAGAGGAAGGACCTGGTTCTTGTGAAGGTTCTTTGGCAGCATCGTGGCGTTGAGGAAGCCATGTGGGAGCTTGAGGAAGAGATGAGGAGGAAGTATCCCTCACTTTTCTCTTCGGATTTAGGGGATGAAATCCCTTAAGGGGGTTAGCTTGTAAGGACCCTGACCTTCGTTTAGGGCTTACCCTGTTTGCTTTGCTTAACCCTGGTGCTTTGGTGCTTGCTAATCACCTTTAATGGTGATTAGGGTTTGGCTGTGCTTTGTTGAGAGTTGGAGGTGCTACTTGCAACAAACCCACGTCTAGGGTTTTATGGGCAAGTTTGCCACCTTGTGAGGTGTTTTTCCCTCTCTTTGCTTCCTCTTGTGTAGAGAGGAAGGCTTGGGATCGTTGCTTGAGTTCTTTGGGCCTTGGTTGAGCTTGTTTGGGCCTTGAGGTGCCTTGTTTGGGCTTGGTTGAGCCTTGTATTGGCCTAGGAGTGCTTGTGTCAGCCAACATGGAAGTGTGTCGCCCAAGTTGCAAGCTTGTTGTGTCGCCCATAGTGTTTGATCTAACCTTGACCTTGTTTAGTGGACACATGGTGCATATCTCAGCTATGTGGATGGAGCTTGCTAGAGTAGTGGCTTGAGCTCTAGGACAAGTGTCCCTATGCAAGTGACACCTTGCCATGCTCCACCTTGTTTTCTCCTCCCTTTCCTTCTATATAGGCGTGTCCTTTCCTTAGCTTAAGGTCCCTTTGGTCCTTTGTTTCCTTCTCCACATTGAGTGCATGACACTCCCTCCTTTCCTTGCTTGTGTCAGCCGACACACCCCTTGAAGGAGCAGCTTGGTGGCTGACACACCCTAGAGGAGAAAGTGGTGGTCGACATCCCTTGAAGCTTGGAGTTCTTCTTCCTTGGAGCTTGGAGCTTAAGGCGGGTTGCATAACTTCTAACCCTAGCTACCTTATCTCTTGCTATGATCTTATTTACATGTTAGTAGCTTAGTTTCTTGCTTAGTACCCTTGTTGGCCGATCACCATGTGGTCTAGTGTCTCTTGTGATCTAGGGAGCAATACTCCTTTCTCCCCTTGGTCTAGAGGAGTGAGTTTGAGTTGCTAGTGTCATGAGGAACACCTCTCTTTCCCTTAACCGATTGAGGTGAGCTTGTATCCTAGTTGCTCAAGAAACACTCTCCTCTCACCTTGGGCTAGAAGAGTGAGCTCATTGGTGATGGTTGATGTGCAAAACCCCTCCTTCTTAGTCGATTAAGGTGAGCCATCTTCCTAGGGTTTTCGAGTGCCTTTGTGTTTGAGGAAGAAGATGACCTTGTGAGTGGTATCTTGATGTGTTGCCCGACAGCCCCCTTACCTTAGCCTTGCACATTACCAATGGGTGAGTGTGTGTTGGGCGATAGCCCTAACGGGCGTCAGCCCTCGTTCTTGTGTTGGGCGTCATGCCCTTTCCTTTACTTCGTGTTGGCCGTCAGGCCTTGTCCAAGTTGTTGGATGTTTTGTAGATTTGTTCTCTCTCTCTTGGTTGTTATTTTTCTTGAGATGACTTGGACGACAGCCCTGTGTCGGGCATTGTTGAGCTCCTTGTGACAGGCGTCACATGTATCAGCCGATACCACTGAACCACAACGGGCGTCGCCCTATAGCACTATGTGCCCGTTACACTTCCTCTTGACACGCGTTACTCTCTCTCTCTTTTTCTTGAGACGCAGTGTTGCGCTGCTGCTGGCTGTCTTGGTGGCAACATAGCATTGTGAGATGGCCATTGTGTGTGTTGAGCTTTGGGTGAGGGTGGGTCGCCCGATACACCCCTTTTAGTGAAGGTTTTTGGTATCTTTTGTGAAGGGTCCTTGTATCATGAAAATAGCCTAGTGGTTTATGCCCTTAATTAACGATGGTGGCTCCTTATATAGATGACGATGCACGTTATCATAAGGTTGATCGTTCATCTTAGTTTGATGATTATCCCTGTTAATGCTAAGAATGGTAATGGTAGTAGTATGACTACCTGTATGAAGTAATCATCTTGATTATCTATATAATGATAAGTACATAAATAGTTGCTTAATAATGTGTCTTGTGCACATGATCATCAGTTGATGTATAATTGATAATTATAGCATCATGAATATCATCTCATGATAGTAAGCATAGTCCTTATGTTGAAAACTATGATTATTGAGTACTCTAACCATGCAGGTGATGATTAGACATGAAAGGGATATGAGAAATAGGTGGTGAGTAACATCACTTTAATAAATTACTCTTGTGGACGAGATTGCATATATGATGTGTTTGTTCCATGATGATGATGATGTAAGCCTTGAGAGGCAATGGCACTATATGATGAGGGATTGAGACCCCATGGGATGTGATGATCCTTGTGATGGATCTAGATTGATTGGCAAGAGGCCAAGTGATAACATGTGATGTCGGATCCTTGAGATGGATCAGATTGATGTGATTACAATAATAGCATAATGTTGAGTTTATGTTGTTTACTTTCTATTATATCTTGTATGTTATACAACTTGGTTGAATCCTGCAATCCATCTAAAAGATACTAATTAATTATAGTGAAATATATCATGTAGTTTGCCCTGGCCATAGATCCATCATCGTCAGGACTTGGTGATGGTGAAATGGGTTCTCCTGCGGGTTAACCCGGAGCGCATATTTTTGAATATGCGAGGTTTCTCCCAGCCTCAAATAGAGAGGTAAACAAGTGCAGCTGCAGTTGCAGACTTGGATGTGTGATGAGCATGGTGAACAGGCCCATGGCTCCAGATATGTGATATGATGAGCATGAATGCGTTCATGGCTCAGAGCATGGTGATCAGACCCGTGGCTCAGTTTTACTAGCATCGTGACCTATATCGAGGCGGGCTAGGCAGAGGGTAGCCTGAGGAGCTGACCCTGTGGCTAAGACCACTTCAGCATGAGACTGCGGTCCTGCTTTGTTTCTCGTGTACTGACCACGAGGGGTGAGGTCGTGGATTCCGACTCTTCCATTGACCTTCTATGGCACCGGTTATGGGCTTTGCAGTCGAAGGTTGGATTTGAACGGTACGGTTCACTTCCTCAGGGCATAACAATACGTAATCCAGCCGAATAGTATTTACTGCTTAGAACACACACGAAACATTGGTTGAGGCCTTGTTTGTGTAGTTAACTTTATTTGTATCTTGCAGCTGTTTGTACATTTCTCATATGTGGTAAGCTTTATACATCCTATCTTGTTAATCATGTTCCATAAGGGATAGTTGGATAAATGACTGAGTACTTTTGGTAAGCTTGATAGTATGAACAGTCTTATCTTATAATTGTTCTTGTTATACTTGTTAGCTGCTTTACATATATCTGAGGTTTGTAGTTTTGGCGGGGAGTTATGCCTCCCGCTGGGACAATGTTCAATTGTCTCACTCTGGTGAGTTACACCCTTTTTAGGTGGTCGAGCTAGATGTGGTGGTGGTCGCGGGGTTGCGGCCGAGCAACAAGAAGATCAGTAGAAGGCAAGCGATGGATATGCTGCTGTTTTGAATGTTTTGCTGTAGAGTCTAGAGTCATCCATGTACTCTCAGGTCCTTGGCGGTATTTTGACGTTGTTTCACGATGTATGATCGTTGATGTTTTGTATATCTTGTTGTTGGTCGGATGTGGGCCTTTATGTATATGAACAGTTGTTCCTTTAAGCTGTGGACATGTATCAGATCTTGTAAGAATGTATATAACATGTTTCCTTACAGGATGTGGACTGGAACGTAATAGTTTCGTAGTTTATCAACTTTCTGCAAACGGTTTTAATTAACCTGTGTTTTCGATAATTTGTGGTTATGGTGATTTCCGCACGTTTTCGCGTAACACCTCGCTTTCTGTGTGATAGTGGGATGTGTTGCCACAACAATGTAGGATTTCAAACTTCAGATAGAACAACCTTAAAATGAATGGTTGGACTATTCATATCACCAAGGTGCATCTTTTTTTCAAGGATCTTGTAACATCCCTGACATGGGTTATGCTGAAACCATAGATGTTTTGTCTAAGAAAGATAATTACATGTTTTCTCTTATCTTTTGAAAAGTAATTAAGGCTCAAGAGGAACTTATGTTTCAATTTTAGTCCTTTTTGAATAATGTTGAAAACAATATTTTGTCTGTTTTGGACTAAAGTGCAAATTACCCGAGTTGAGGGGTTAACTTGCAAATGTTATATGATAAAATGTTCCTCAAGTGTTGAAGCATCATAAGAATGAAAATGATGCATAGGTATGGCTACCATAATCATGAACACCAAGAAAGAGCTTATTAAGCAATGTTTATGCATTAAAACCTAGTTTTGGTGTAATGTGCAATTTACCCAAAACCTAGGGTTCAATATGCAAAATACCACTTTTATATAGTCCCTAATGTTTCTTGGTATCAATTAGAGACAATAAAATCAGAGGGGAGTCTCATTTGAATCTCTTTGGGGGAGAGAATCTTAATATTAAAATAATCAAGATTTAAGCATAATTGAAACCCTAATTCAATTTAATGTAAAAATAAATATATTAATGGAAGTGCCCTTCAACCAAAAATGTGATGGTTGAATTTATATAAGTATGGAAGTCCTTGTTCCTTTCAATGGCACCGAAATATCCAAAGTGAGTGGAGAGCCCACTCACATTAGTTAAAGAAAAAGTAATATCCACTCATTTTTGGATATTATTATTATATTGATTAAGGTGCTTAATTTGTTTTCTTTTAATTCATGGATAAAGAAGAGGATTTTGAAGAGAATGATGATGGATTAGTATTCAAGGAATAGAGGGGGATAAGTGGCACCAATTTTGGGAATTGAAGGATTTTTTAAACACTTTCTCTCTCTTGAAATTCCCTTACATATACCCCATTTTCCATCCACATGAAAGGTGTTTTCGACTCTTCTTTCTTTCCTTGCTTTTTATGATCACAAGGGAGCTTAGGAGCAACAGGAGGACGTACCCCAACCTGTAGGTAATCTCCATAGTCATCTTCAACCTTTATTTCATGGTGGAAATCGAAATTCAATGCTCATTTTCTCCTTTTCTCCATTCAATCTTCAACCTTGATTATCATTTGCATCCAAAGACTTGAGAACGGACCTTGTATAGTTGAGAAAGCTTCATTCACCATTGAAGACATGGAGATTGAATCTTGGATTCAACTTTGAAGGTGGGTTATATAACTTGAACCCTTAAATGTTATTATTGATTCCATTTCTTCATCATATGTTGATTCCTTTTTCATTCCCGAATTTCCTTTTGATTAATTGCTAAAATCACCACAAAGATCACAGAAAATTTCGAAGGTTTGTAGCTTGAAGATGATGATGTAATATTAGCACACACTTCAATAAGAAAATCATGAGCAAATGGTCTTCAACTTTAATAACCAAACGGTCTCAAGACCGTTTAGTGATCAAACGGTCTCCAGACCGTTTGAGGTTAAACGGTCTCAAGACCATTTGGGGTCAATTGCTGATGTGGATGAATGAAGATCCAATGGTTCCAATTGATCTAATTAAAATGGATTTAATAATGGATGATTTATTGATTACAGACCCTAATCGGATTGATTGGTTGAAACCCTAAATTGATTTAGTTGATTTCTATGATAAATGGCTCAAACGGTCTCAAGACCATTTGAGGACAAATGGTCTCAAGACCGTTTGAGACCAAACGGTCTCAAAGACCGTTTGAGGTCAAGTGGTTTCACATTTTGATGGAGATCTAATGGTTACAATTAATCTAGTCCCAAAGGTTTCAGCATTTGATGGTTTCTTGATTACAAACCCTAGATCGATTGAAGCTAAAACCCTAATTTAAGTTCAATCAATTTCATTGATGAATTGACCAAACGGTCTTCAAACCGTTTGAGGACTAAACGGTCTCAAACTGTTTACGGTTTAATAATATTTAAATCAAACGGTTTCAAAACCGATTGAAGGAATCAGGGCAAGACCGTTTGAAGAATTGAGATCAAGACCGTTTAAGGTCAAACAGTCTTAAGATCATTTAGGGATTTTGAGATCAAGATCGTTTGGAGGTCAAGCACCTCAAGACCGTTTGGAGGTACAAAATATTCAAGACCATTTGGAGATTCAATTGAACTAAGACCGTTTAAGGTCTAACGGTCTTCAAGACCGTTTGAAGGGTCAATTGGTCTAAGACCGTTTGAAGGGTCAATTCATCCAAGACCGTTTGAAGGGTCGATTGGTTCAAGACCGTTTGAAGGTCTAATTGATTCAATCCATGTAATTACTAATAACCCCAAAAATGGTTTAAGAGTTTATCAAGGATGACTTCAATGGGAATACCTCTAAAGTACCTAGGTGATTAGTATAATTGGAGTGATTATCAATTGATGCTTATGAAAGTAATTAATTCAATGCACTATGATAAGCATAGATGCATGAACTTGGTAAAAGGTTAAGTCAAATGAATAATTTATGATGGTGATGTGTGTTCCTAGTACATGGAATAATGATAAGTAGGATTTAATACATAGATAATGCTATGTGCTCCAAGATATGTGGAATCACTTATTTAGGGTTTGGATTAGTGAGGTAATCATAAATCCCTAATCAATGGAGAATGGAAACCCTAATCAATAAGGGAAATTACAATACATAAGTTTAATTGGATACTTATCAAGGTATTATGTAATTCTAAACATATGGAACAATGTGTTAGGTTTTGGATATTAATTATAATATCAATGAATTCTCCAAGATGCATGGAGTCTTTAATTAGGGTATTGATCTTGGACAATGTGATCATGAAACCCTAATTGAGAAAGATTAGAAACCCTAATGCAGTGATGTGATGTGAAACCCTGAACTAGGGTGATGTCATGTGAAACCCTAATGCAGTAATGAGATGTGAAACTCTAATCTAGGGTGATGCTATGTAATGCTATATGACACCCTAACCCTAATATAGGGTGAAGGTGTGTGTAACCCTAACTTTGGGTTATAGTGCATGAAACCCTAATCTTGGGCAATATAATGATAACCATAACCCTAATTTTGGGTAATAGGATGAGTATCCTTAATTGACATGAATTTGGAAACCCTAACCCTAATAAGGGAATAGTGATTCTACCATTACATTGCATTGTGTTGATATGTAATTGATATAACTGTTATTATGTGTACTAACCATGCAGGTATCATGAGATGTTGGACATAGCCAGGTATGAGCTATGATGTTTTATTATTGAAATTGTTTTATGGGCCTTGTGAGCCATAATATGCTTTGTTGCCTAGTAAGAGGTAACAAGAAATTAAATGGGCTTGAGAGCCATGTGAGATGCTTGTGTAGCAAGTATCATGTTTACCTTGGTCAGATGACCTGAAGGTATTATTTACCTGATGAGTGGTAACAAGTGTTCTTTGATGAACTAAGGGTTTGAATACCCATATTCCATAATCATGATGATGAGATGTTAAGGGATGAGAATGCCCCTGATATGACAAGGGATTGATATCCCAATGTTTTATAAAGCTTTGAAAAGTACTTGATACAAGTATTACTCATTCTTTGTAGCATTGTTATAATAATTTATGTTTGAAAACCTGACTAATGCTAAACTAATATGATAATGTACTTAATTAATCAAGTGAAATCTTATCATGTAAAGTCTTGGCCATAGATCCATCATCGTCAATAGTTGGTGATGGTGAAATAGGTTTTCCTACGGGATCTCCTGGAGGGCATATTGTTGAGTATGTGGGGGTTATGGGCGTGAATATCCTTACACCCTTATGGAGGAATTGATGTGAGATAAACATTAAATCTCTTAATCCTTCATTATATATGTCGGGATGGATGTATCACTAATCTCTTGATGTCGGGATGGATGTATCACGAATCTCCCGATAATGTTAATGTCGGGTCGATGTGAGATAAACATGAAATCTCTCAATTGTGAAGAGAGTACAGCTGCCATTGTAACTCTATAGCAAAGTTGCCAGTATACTCTGGAAAGCTATTTAGCAGAGACACAAGATGTCCTGCATTTTGTCCTCACACTGACTGAGGAGGATGAGGTCATGGGAATCCGTCTCTTCCTTGACCTTTGTATGGTGCCGGTTTCGATTTTGTAATGGTCGGTTGGAGTATGAGCGGTATACCTCATCTCCTCAGGGCTTAAGTATGATTGTAAAATGTAATCAGTCGTGTAGTGTATTTGCTTAAGGTTGAAATACGTGAATCATTGGTTGATGTTACCTTGCTTAGTATATCCTAGATGGATAAATTTTATGCATGTTCTTCATTTCCTTATTGGATATGTGATATGCTACTTTATTAAGTTATAGCTGAAATGCTTTGAATAAGAATAATGCTCTAATCTATTTAGACATTGATTTATCTGTTGCTGAATATATATATGATCCCTCTGCTCGGTTTTATTCTATTAAACTGCAATAATAATATTTCTGGCAGAGAGTTATATCTTTCGCTAGGAAAATTTTAATTGTCTCACCCCCATGGGATCCAACTTTTTAGGTAGATGCGGAAGAAGAAGTAGAAACCCTATAGCAAGGGAAGAGCATCAGCAACAGCAGTAGGGACAGCAGGGACATTCCAGGTGGAGGCATTGGTTGTCATATTTTGTATAGAGAGTCCTATGTGTCATCTCTGTACTCTTAGGTCCTCAGAGTTAGTAGCTAGCACTTTTAATGAATCGATCTGAGATTTCGGTTTGATGCCTTGAGGTTCTTATGCTGCCTGTGTATAGTTTTAACAGGGCAGTTGATGCTTGCAAATCCTCGAGAAGGGATGGTATAGGATATGTACTTATGAACCAGAATGTATATGTAATACTTTGGTTCTTATTATAAGAGTTTCCTGGAAATGGATCTCCTTGTAAATGGTTTTAATTTTTAGTGATTTTCAGTAATCCACTGCTTATGTTTAATTCTGTAATTAATTTCACTGTAACGATCTGATTTGGTGTCGGGTTATCTCAAGTTTAGTGGTATCAGAGATCTAGGTTCGCTGAGTCTACAGAGACATAGGATTAAGGTTGTTGAGTCTGTTCTAGTGTCTTCTAGTTATCTGATAGTGTCTTCTGCTCATATAAGAGGAGAAGAAGAACTTAAAGAAGTCTGGATCACACGAAGAACATGTTACTGAGAGCAGCATTGCTACACCAGCAAGAGGTGCGAGGGACCAGACTAGGGAGGAACCAGTACCTAAACACCCCCATCTTAACCAAGTTGCACTAGAAAGCCCAGCTTTTCATGATCTGTTTGGGCAGTTCATGGCGACCATGACTCATATGGAGGATAGGATGCCACCACCTGCACCTAGGGAACCAACCCATAATGAAGGACAGGGGGTGGTAAGACTTTTGAACAGCTTCGTCGGGTAGGAGATACAGATTATGCTGGTACAGCTGACCCAGCAGATGCAGATATGTGGCTGACTGAGCTGGAGAAGGCTTTTAGAATCCTCAATATCCTCGAAGCAGAGAAGGTGAGGCATGAAGTGTACCTTCTAAAAGGGAGTGTTGGCCACTGATGGACAATAGAAGAGGGTAAGAGGCCAGGTGTTGAAATCGGATGGGGAGAATTCCGACGAGAATTCGTCAATAGATACTTTCCCAAGACGTATCTAGACGAGAAAATCTCTCAGTTTGAGAGGTTAAGGCAAGGACCAATGAACATTAGTGAGTATGAAGCTAAGTTCATGGAGCTTTTGTGGTTCTGTCCGCCTATGGCAGCTACTGATGAAGAGAGAATTCGGCATTTTGAGAAGGGGTTGAATGTTGATTTGACCACTCCTATGTCTGCCTTAGAGAATAGGGAGAGGTTCGCCACCTTTGTGGAGTCTGTGAGACGGATAGAAAGGTCAGTGATTGAGAAGCGTCAGACTAAGAGTAAGAAGGTGTATACTCAGTTTTAAGGACAGAGGTCCGAAGGTTTCAAGAAACTGGGATTTTCTGCACCAATAGCACCACCAAGATTCAATACCCAGACACAATGGATGTCAAGTAGGGGTAGAAGTCGTAGTTTACCTCTAGAGGGAGCCCACAGCTCAGCCTCAGTATCAGTAACAGGACCACCCAGGCCACAGAGGGAGACCAAAGGTTGTATTATATGCAGAAAGATGGGGCATTTGATGAAATATTGTAGAGCTAAAGATGTAAGTATGACTCAACCTCTGAGGTAGAGCCAGCAAGGCTCTCAAAGGCAACAGTTTTTTGGTGGAGCTAGAGGACGTGGACAAGCATCCCAAAATGGTTCATCGACACCCAACAACCGAGCACAAGGTCAACAGCAAGCAACGGTGAGATTCTATGCGATGAATCAACCCGAAGCAGTAGTCAACCCTCGAGTGGTGACAGGTCAGATGGAACTATTTCATTATGATTTGTCTTCATCTTGCTTCGTATCTATTTTGATTGATCTGGGTGATACGCATTCCTTTATCACTAGAGAAGTGATCCTTGACTACAATATGACTGTTAGTCATAGAGTAGATAGTTTGTTATTAGAAACCCCTTTGCTGGGATCTGTAGTGCTACGGGAGGTGTGTTCTTCCTGCATTCTTTTCCTTTATGAACATCGCATTCATGTGGATCTTATACCACTTGAGATGCATGGGTTCGATTAATCCTTGGGATGGACACCCTAGAAAAGTATAAGGTTGTCTTGGATTGTGATTCCAAGCAAGCTGTGTTCGTAGATGACGGTGACACATGGATCTTTTAGGGAGATAGAAAGATTCTTCTAACCTATCTTGTGTCAGCCATGGTAGCTGAGAAGTTGATGAGACAAGGATGCTTTGTATTCTTGGCACATGTGGTAGATACCACAATTGAGAGCCCTAATCTTTCTGAAGTTCTGATAGTTAGGGAGTTTGAAGATGTGTTCCCTGAGGAACTTCCAGGTATTACTCCGCCCTGAGAGATTGATTTTGAGATTAATCTAATCCCGGGCACGCAACTAATAGCACAAACAGGAGTTGCTTGAGAAAGGTTTTATCCGACCGACTACTTCACCATGGGGTGCTCCGGTTCTCTTTGTTAAGAAGAAGGACATATCGATGCGGTTATGCATTGATTACAGACAGTTGAATAAAGTAACCATAAAGAACAAGTATCCTCTGCCAAGGATCGATGACCTATTTGATCAGTTGCGTGGTGCAACTATCTTCTCTAAGATAGATCTGAGGTCGAGATATCATCAGTTTGTATCAAGTAGAGTGACATACCTAAGTCTTCCTTTAAGACAAGGTATGGTCACTATGAGTTCATAGTTATGTCATTTGGACTAACTAATGCACCAGATACATTCATGGAACTCATGAATATAATCTTTTGGACTTTTCTTGACCAATTTATAGTAGTCTTCATAGATGACATCTTGATATATAGTAGAGATGCTCAACAGCATGAGCTGCACCTCCGTCAGGCTTTAACTTTGCTAAGAGAGCATAAGTTGTATGCTAAGTTTAGCAAATGTGAGTTCTGGTTACCAGAAGGTTCTTTTCTAGGACACGTAATATCTGCCTTAGGTATCCATGTTGATCCTAAGAAGGTAGAATCTGTCCTGCAATGGGAACAGCCAAAGACACCAACGGAGATATGCAGTTTCCTAGGACTGGCAGTCTATTATAGGAGGTTCATTAAGAACTTCAGTTCTATATCTTTACCCCTAACCAAGTTGACCAGGAAGGAGTTTCCTTTTGTCTGGAATGACAAGTGCAACATTCTTTCCAGCTGTTGAAAGAAAGGTTAACAAGTGCACCTGTGCTGGTGTTACCTGAGCAAGGGAAGGGGTACATAGTTTTCTGTGATGCATCTAAGAATGGTCTAGGATGTGTGTTGATGCAGGATAATCAAGTGATTTCTTTTGCCTCTCGACAGCTTAAGAAACGCGAGGAGAATTATTCGACACATGATCTAGATCTAGCTTATGTGGTTCATGCTTTGAAGATCTAGAGACATTATCTCTATGGAGAAACATTCCAGATTTTCACAGACCATAAGAATCTAAAATATATATTTTCATAACATGAGTTGAACATGAGACAACGTCGTTGGATGGAGTTAATCAAGGACTATGATTGTACAATTGATTATCATCCAGGGAAGGCTAATGTAATGGTTGATGCACTAAGTAGGAAATCATCATCACCAGCCTTAGATAAAACACAGTTGAACTCCTTAGTGTGCTTTAAAAGAGATATGCTTATCTCCTTGAGGCAAAACAATATACAGCTTAAGGTATCGTTGTTAGCCGGGCTCTTAGCTAAGATGCAAGTGAAACCTACTCTGAGATAGCAGATTAAAGAAGCACAGCAAGCTGATACTGTGGTTCAGCAGATCATGTCAGAGTATGGTAGTGAGAAACGGGATGGCTTTCATGAGTCAGAGGATCAAGTAGTCTGTTACCATGGTAGGATGGTAGTACCTGATGCCAATGACTTAAAGAAGTTAGTCTTGGAAGAAGCTCATTCTTCGATGTATGCAATGCATCTAGGGAGCACCAAAATGTATCGTAACTTGAAGGATATGTATTGGTGGCCAGGTCTGAAGAAGGATGTAGCTGAGTTTGTTATGTGGTGTCCGGTGTGTCAACAAGTTAAAGATGAACATCAAAATCCTGCAGGAACAATGCAACCTTTTCCTATACCGTAATGGAAATGGGATCATGTGACCATGGACTTTGTGGTTGGTTTGCCTAGAACAACCAAAGGTAATGATTCCATATGGGTGATAGTTGATAGGTTGACTAAGACAGCACATTTCCTTCCTATCAAAATAGCCTACACTACTGAGAAGCTTGCACAGATATATATAGATGAGATAGTGTGGTTGCACGGGGTTCCAGCTACTATTGTTTCTAATAGAGGGCCCCAGTTCACGAGTCATTTTTGGGAGTGAATCCATAAAGCTTTGGGTACGCAGTTAAGGTTTAGTACTGCCTTTCACCCACAGACATATGGACAATCTGAGAGGACCATACAAACCTTGGAGGATTTGCTTAGGGCATGTGTCCTTCAGTTTGTAGGAAGTTGGGATCTACACCTGAGCTTGATAGAATTTGCTTACAATAATAGCTATCAGCACATTATTGATATGGCACCATATGAAGCATTATATGGTAGATGTTGTAGATCTCCTTTATGTTGGTATGAAATAGGAGAATATCAACTTTTGGGTCTTGAGCTTGTGCGGAAGACAACTGAGAAGATTAAAGTAATACAACAACAATTAAAGACTACACAGGATAGACATAAGTCGTACGCTGACAAACGGCGAAGACCTTTAGAATTCCAAGTTGGAGACATAGTATATCTCAAGGTCTCACCTTGGAAAGGTGTCCTTAGATTTGGAAAGAAGGGAAAGTTAGCTCCTAGATTTATGGGGCCTTATCCAATCATTGAACATATTGGAAAGGTAGCCTATAAGCTGGAATTGCCACCTGAGCTGCATAAATTGCATCCAGTGTTCCATATCTCCATCCTGAGAAAGTGTCATCCTGACACAGAGTTAGTTTTGCAACCTGTGGAGGTAGAATTAAATGATGATATATCATATGTTGAAGGACCTGTGATGATCCTTGATAAAAGAATTAAAAAGTTGAAAAAGAAAGACATATGTCTTGTGAAAGTTTTCTGGAATCACTGTGGCATTGAAGAAGCTACGTGGGAACTAGAGGAAGAGATGAGGAGGAAGTACCCTTCTCTTTTCTCTTGATGATTTCGGGGATGAAATCCATGTTAGGGGTGGATAATTTGTAACATCCCTGACCTGGGTTATGCTTAAACCCTAGATGTTTTGTCTAAGAAAGATAATTACATGTTTGCTCTTATCTTTTGAAAAGTAATTAAGTCTCAAGAGGAACATATGGTTCAATTTTAGTCCTTTTTTAATCATGTTGAAAACAATGTTTTGCCCATTTTGGACTAAAGTGCAAATTACCCAAGTTGAGGGGTTAACTTGCAAATGTTACATGATAAAATGTTCCTCAAGTGTTGAAGCATCATAAGAATGAAAATTATGCAGAGTTATGGCTACCACAAGCCTGAGCACCAAGAAAGAGCTTATTAAGCAATGTTTATGCATTAAAACCTAGTTTTGGTGTAATGTGCAATTTACCCAAAACCTAGGATTCAATATGAAAAATACCACTTTTAGATAGTCCCTAATGTTTCTTGGTATCAATTAGATACAAGAAAATCATAGGGGCATCTCAATTGAATCTCTTTGGGGGAGAGAGAATCTTGATATTAAAATAATCAAGATTTAAGCATAATTGAAACCCTAATTCAATTTAATGCACAAATAAATATATTAATGGAAGTTCCCTTCAACCAAAAATGTGATGGTTGAATTTATATAAGTATGGACGTCCTTGTGCCTTTCAATGGCACCGAAATATCCAAAGTGAGTGGAGAGCCCACTCACAATAGTTAAAGAAAAAGTAATATCCACTCATTTTTGGATATTATTATTATATTGATTAAGGTGCTTAATTTGTTTTCTTTTAATTCATGGATAAAGAAGAGGAATTTGAAGGTAAGGATGATGGCTTCGTATGCAAGGAAGTTAGGGGGATAAGTGGCACCAATTTTGGGAATTGAAGGATTTTTATAATACTTTCTCTCTCTCTTGAAATTCCCTTACATATACCTCATTTTCCATCCACATGAAAGGCTTTTTCGACTCTTCTTTCTTTCCTTGATTTGGCCAAGCACAAGGGAGCTTAGGAGCAACAGGAGGACGTACCCCAACCTATAGGTAATCTCCATAGTCATCTTTAACCTTGATTTCATGGTGGAAATCGAAATTCAATGCTTATTTTCTCCTTTTCTCCATTCAATCTTCAACATTGATCATCCTCTGCATCCAAAGACTTGAGAACAGATCTTGGACAGTTGATAAAGCTTCATTCACCATTGGAGACGTGGATCTTGAAGCTTGGATTCAACTTTGAAGGCGGGTTATATAACTTGAACCCTTAAATGTTATTATTGATTCCATTTCTTCATCATATGTTGATTCTTTTTTCATTCCCGAATTTCCTTTTGATTAATTGTTAAAATCACCACAAAGATCACAGAAAATTTCGAAGGTTTTTAGCTTTAAGATGATGATGTCATATTAGCACACACCTCAATAAAAAAATCATGAGCAAACGGTCTTCAACTTTAATGACCAAACGGTCTCAAGACTGTTTGGTGATCAAACGGTCTCAAGACTGTTTGGTGATCAAACGGCCTCAAGACCGTTTGAGGGCAAACACTCTCAAACCGTTTGAGGTTAAACGGTCTCATCACCATTTGAGGTCAATTGCTGATGTTGATGAATGAATATACAATGGTTCAAATTGATCTAATTACAATGTATTTAATAATGGATGATCCATTGATTACAAACCCTAATCGGATTGATTGGTTGAAACCCTAAATTGATTGAGTTGATTTCTATGATGAATGGCTCAAACGGTCTCAAGACTGTTTGAGAAAAAATGGTCTCAAGACCGTTTGAGGTCAAGTGGTGTCACATTTGGATGGAGATCTAATGGTTACAATTAATCTAGTCCCAAAGGTTTCAGCATTTGATGGTTTCTTGATTACAGACCCTAGATCGATTGAAGTTAAAACCCTAATTTAAGTTCAATCGGTTTCATTGCTTAATTGACCAAACGGTCTTCAAACCGTTTGAGGACTAAACGGTCTCAAACCATTTAGGGTTTAATAATATTTAAATCAAACAGTTTCAAAACTGATTGAAGGAATTAGGGCAAGACCGTTTGAAGAATTGAGATCAAGACCGTTTAAGGTCTAACGGTCTTAAGACTATTTAGGGATTTTGAAATCAAGATCGTTTGAAGGTCAAGCACCTCAAGACCGTTTGGAGGTATAAAAGATTCAAGACCGTTTGGAGATTCAATTGAACTAAGACCGTTTAAGGTCTAACGGTCTTCAAGACCGTTTGAAGGGTCAATTGGTCCAAGACCATTTGAAGGGTCAATTGGTTCAAGACCGTTTGAAGGGTCAATTGATCCAAGACTGTTTGAAGGGTCGATTGGTTCAAGTCCATTTGAAGGTCTAATTGATTCAATCCATGTAAGTACTAATAACCCCATAAATGGTTGAAGAGTTTATCAAGGATGACTTCAATGGGAATACATCTAAAGTACATAGGTGATTAGTATAATTGGAGTGATTATCAATTGATGCTTATGAAAGTAATTAATTCAATGCACTATGATGAGCATAGGTGCATGAACTTGGTAAAAGGTTAAGTCAAATGAATAATGTATGATGGTGATGTATGTTCCTAGTACATGGAATAATGATAAGTAGGATTTAATACATAGATAATGCTATGTGCTCCAAGATATGTGGAAGCACTTATTTAGGGTTTGGATTAGTGAGGTAATCATAAATCCCTAATCAATGGAGAATGGAAACCCTAATCAATAAGGGAAATTACAATACATAAGTTTAATTGGATACTTATCAAGGTATTATGTAATTCTAAACATATGGAACAATGTGTTAGGTTTTGGATATTAATTATAATATCAATGCATTCTCCAAGATGCATGGAGTCTTGAATTAGGGTATTGATCTTGGACAATGTGATCATGAAACCCTAATCGAGAAAGATGAGAAACCCTAATGCAGTGATGTGATGTGAAACCCTAAACTAGGGTGATGTCATGTGAAACCCTAATGCAGTAATGAGATGTGAAACTCTAATCCATGGTGATGCTATGTAATGCTATATGACACCCTAACCCTAATATAGGGTGAAGGTATGTGAAACCCTAATTTTGGGTTATATTGCGTGAAACCCTAATCTTGGGCAATAATATGATAACCATAACCCTAATTTTGGGTAATAGGATGAGTATCCTTAATTGACATGAATTTGGAAACCCTAACCCTAATAAGGGAATAGTGATGCTACCATTACATTGCAGGGTGTTGAAATGTAATTGATATAACTCTTATTATGTGTACTAACCATGCAGGTATCATGAGATGCTGGACATAGCCAGGTATGAGCTATGATGTTTTATTATTAAAATTGTTTTATGGGCCTTGTGAGCCATAATATGCTTTGTTGCCTAGTAAGAGGTAACAAGAAATTAAATGGGCTTGAGAGCCATGTGAGATGCTTGTGTAGCAAGTATCATGTTTACCTTGGTCAGATGACCTGAAGGTATTATTTACCTAATGAGTGGTAACAAGTGTTCTTTGATGAACTAAGGGTTTGAATACCCATATTCCATAATCATGATGATGAGATGTTAAGGGATGAGAATTCCCCTGATATGACAAGGGATTGATATCCCAATGTTTTATAAAGCTTTGAAAAGTACTTGATACAAGTATTACTCATTCTTTGTAGCATTGTTATAATAATTTATGTTTGAAAACCTGACTAATGCTAAAAGAATATGATAATGTACTTAATTAATTAAGTGAAATATTATCATGTAGAGCCTTGGCCATAGATCCATCATCGTCAGTAGTTGGTGATGGTGAAACAAGCTTTCCTACGGGATCTCCTGGAGGGCATACTGTTGAGTATGTGGGGGTTATGGGTGCAAATATCCTTACTCCCTAATGGAGGAATTGAATTGATGTGAGATAAACATTAAATCTCCCAATCCTTCATTATATGTGTCGGGATGGATGTATCACTAATCTCCTGATGCCGGGATGGATGTATCACGAATCTCCCGATAATATTAATGTCGGATCGATGTGAGATAAACATGAAATCTCTCGATTGTGAAGAGAGTACAGCCACCACTACAACTCTATAGCGAAGTTGCCAGTATACCCTGGAAAGCTATTTAGCAGAGACATAAGATGTCCTGCATTTTGTCCTCACACTGACTGAGGAGGATGTGATCATGGGAATCCAGCTCTTCCTTGACCTATGTATGGTGCCGATTTCAATTTCACAATGGTCAGTTGGAGTATGAGCGGTATACCTCATCTCCTCAGGGCTTAAGTATGATTGTAAAATGTAATCAGCCGTGTAGCGTACTTGCTTAAGGTTGAAATACGAGAATCATTGGTTGATGTTACCTTGCTTAGTATATCCTAGATGGATAAATGTTATACATGTTCTTCATTTCCGTATTGGATAAGTGATATGTTGCTTTATTAAGTTATAGTTGAAATGCTTTGAATAAGAATAATGCTCTAATTTGTTTAGACATTGATTTATCTACTGTTGAATACATATGATCCCTTTGCTCAGTTTTATTCTATTAAACTGCAATAATAATATTTCTGGCGGAGAGTTATATCTCTTGCTGGGAAAATTTCAATTGTCTCACCCCAGTGGGATCCAACTTTTTAGGTAGACGCGGAAGAAGAAGCAGAAACCCTATAGTAAGGGAAGAGCAGTAGCAGCAGCATCAGGGACAGAAGTGACATTCCAGGTGGAGGCATTTGATGTCATATTTTGTATAGAGAGTCATATGTGTCATCTATGTACTCTCAGGTCCTCAGAGTTAGTAGTTAGCACTTTTAATGAATCGGTCTGAGATTTTGGTTTGATGCCTCAAGGTTCTTATGATGCCTGTGTATAGTTTTAACAAGGCAGTTGATCCTTGTAAATCCTCGAGAAGGGATGGTACAGGATATGTATTTATGAACCAGAATGTATATGTAATACTTTGGTTCTTGTTATAAGAGTTTCTTGGAAATGGATCTCCTTGTAAATGGTTTTAATTTTTAGTGATTTTCAGTAATTTGTTGCTTATGTTTAATTCCGCAATTAATTTTACTGTGACGGTCTGATTTGGCATCGGGTCGTCTCAGATCTCATCATGAAAAACTCTACGGTTAAGCATTCTCAACCCAAAGTAGTACTAGGATGGGTGACCTATCATGAAGCTGATCTTAGGCAGTGTGTGAGTGAGGATAAAGCATGCAACCAAGACTAATGGTGGTTTGTGGCTAATGGTGGTTTGTGGGACCAGTTGCCATTCCTAAAATCTACCAGAGTCTTGAGGGGGCATACATTACAAATGGTATTATAGCTAGCTCCTGTCTAGTAGGTGGGCCCCACATGGACATGTGGCATGCCATTCTTGAGTTGTGCGGTCTAGGCATGTTGGAAAGGGTTGTCCATGGTGATGGAGATACCCTTGTGTTGATAGCCATGATGGGGAGTTGGGTGTACATGTGCTATTTGGGGTCTACACTAAAATAGGAAAATATTATGAGGCCATATAATTGAGCCTTGATGAGAACGTGAAGAGTCTGAGTGGGGGAGGATGTAACATTCAAAGATTTGTGTCCTCAGATAAAATAATCTTAGAAGGGGTTATTGAACCACCCATATCACCAAGGTGTGTCTCTTTTTTAGCAAAGTCATTACTAAGAACTATATGGTTAAGCGTGCTCAATGCAAAGTAGTACTAGAATGGGTGGTTTGTCAGGAAGTTGATTCCAAATTGTGTGTGAGTGAGGATAAAGCACACATTCTAGACTAGTGGTGGTCAGTGTGGCCATTCATCATTTCTTAAACTCTGCTAGAGCATTAGGTGAAGGACATGTGCATTACAACTCCCATCGATTCTCAACCAATGGAAGGGTAGCAAAGCTAGGTTAGATCAACTAAGTGCATCCACCAAGAAAGAGAGATAACAGAGAATAGAAACAACATGCTACGTACAAATTGCAAGCAAAGGGTAATTTGTACATAAATCCTCAAGCAAGGTCAACCAACAAAGCACCATAAACACGCATCAACAAGCATCCAAACAAGTGATCAAGACAAAAAATAGGGTTTTGGGTTTAAGTCAGGTCAAGGGTCTTGCATCTGTTGCCATATCCCAAACCACCATGAACTCACTCATAACCAAAATTCTAACTTCCCATATGGTCATTTTAATCACTCTTATTAACATCTTTTTGTCTAATGCAATTCCTTACATTATCTCATCCATGACATTTAAAAAGTTCATCTTTGTGTGTTGTTGAGTTCAACTTGGGGGGAGGGCATACTCACTGATAGTATTAAGAGACTTTCCTTAAAGAATAAGCCTAATAGTTATGATTATATCACCAGTCATTGTGATCTTGACAACATCACTTAAGTATCCTATAAATAGTAGTTTCCATGTCATTTCTATGTTTCTAATATCTATATAAGATATTTCTACAATGTGTCTTCAATCTTTTTGCACCGTTCTCCTGTCCACTTGGTACTATGTGTCTCCAATCTTTTTGCACATTCTCCTATAAACTTGGTATCCTGCAAGATAATTATATTAATTTTTCTGTTAATAATCATGTTAAATGTCTCCAGAAAGATTTTTATCAAAGAGTCAATATTTTAACATCCAAGTCTAATATTTTGTCTTGAATTTTTTCTTTATTTGTCTGCATAAAAAATGTTGCTCTTGTATATTTCTCACTACATCCCAATATTGATGTGGCATATGAAAATCTTTATTATTCATCGCTATCCAAGTAGACACTTGTTTGTCCTTCAATAAAATTGGGTGTCATGTGCCAAACTCCTTGTATATCTATCATTGCCCTTGAGTTTTGATGCAGCATGTCGCTAAATTCAGACGTTCTAGCAAAATTCTTTTAAAGATTGCCGTCATAAAAAAGGGACAAATTAACATTTTACTTGCATGCATTGTGACACAAGCAATGCCATGGGATTAATGAGGCTCGTGGCCTAGGTTGGCAACCCATATTGCACATCGTGCCCACCTAACATTTCGCCCAAGTGAGAGGACGTACGTCCTAGTTCAAGTTAAAGGAAATGTGTTAGACCTGCAGCTTTTCGAATAAACTAATAAAAAAACGTGATCGCGCTTCCAATATTGATTACTTATGTCAGTCTCAAGCAATCGCACTCCAGTACCTTTCCATACAATGGATCAATACTGTTAAAACACATATTTGCAGTCCGTCATCCTACTGCCAATAAAATTGCAAACTATTCTTGTTAGGGTTCATTTCATTTAAGTAAATATTGTTTGTGCTTCTTTATAAATTTTTCATGACGTTGCAAAAATTACATACATGTCAATCACTGGCATATGCTTGTAGTTTGTATCAAACTCCATTGATCGCTTTAGTGGAAGCCAAACGAAGCTTAATGAACAGAAACAGTGCCTAACACCTCCTAGACCGCATCATCTGTATATTGCATAGTCGGCTTCCAAGGCAATTATCGTTGGAACACATTCGCGTTGCTGACGTTACTGCGTGTGTGAGGCTTCTTGCTTGGCCTACCAGCTGGTGGAATTTGACCACTGCCACTGCCTCTCCCAAGTTTCAAATCGTTGTGATCTACACTGCACATGGCACCCCTACGAAGATTTGACCAGCGGCCAATGTTGCACACCACGAAAGTGTAGAAAACGACGATTTGATCACTGCGCTGTCTCTCCCAATCCCAAATCGTCTGTAGATTGCAAAATTCACATGCGAGACGATTGGTTTAAAGGATTTTATTGAATTTTGATTAATCCTGTAGTCATTAAAACCAGAACTGGAAACAATCCGGGTGGATAGTTCCAACTGCAGGCAGTGGTTAAGCTTGTCTGCCGGCTGACCATGCTGGGCATGGATGTCTAGCGGCACGTCCGCAAAAGAGAGAAGACCGGGGCGACAGCAGGACGGCGGCGTCCCATAGTCTTCAAATGGAAAAGTGGATCGTATGTTTGGTGCAGTGCAAGACACGGGATATTTATTTGTTTTCAGTTGGCTGGCAGCCTTGGACGGAGAGGAAATTTGCTTCAACAACACCCGAGCACATGCAAAACCGACGCGATACAGATGTTTTTCACCAAAAGCAGGCAGCAACCATAGTACGACGGAATTCAAGAAATTCATTTACACTGCACGTAATCAAATAAAACATATGCTAATAAAAGACAGTTGAGCTCATTTACGTTGAGTTTATTTGGCATCGTGCAATCTTGCCGTGAGGGACCAGCATATTGGAAGTTCATTTGTCATCTACTCACTATAGGAGTACAGGCATGACGTAGCTATCTGTGAGGAGCATAGGAGTACAGGCACGATTGATCTGATTTGTCTCGGGTGATAAAGGCGTGATTAATCTGATCCGTCTCAGGTTTGAGGAGCATATTGGTACGTCAGGATTGATCTGATCTGTCTCGGGTGACGGAGCTATCTGTGAGGAGCAGTCCAGCCCTTGTGGAAACAGTTGATGATGTACAATACTCGTTAATAATCATGTGAATCTATGGCCCCCAACCCGATCTGCTCGAGACCTGCAGGTGTTCCATGTCGCTTCATCCTTCTGTTTCAACAGCACATGCATCGATCTGAACCCCCATGTAGGACGTCCAACAGCCAAAAAGACTGACCACGTTCAAGCATCACCCTGTGAGTTTACCTGACACTGTCGTCATCCCTTTCCCCCATGGATTCTACTGGTAAGTTGCAATTTCGGATTGAGAGAGAATTGATCCAAAAGAAGTATTGCCTCGTGCGTTCATATGTATGTCAGTATGTGAGCTGACTGAATGCTTATTTTGTCTTCAAGCTGAGTGATTGTCATTTCGATAGAAACAAAAACACATTACCAACGTATGATGTGTCCGATAATTTCAAAACCGTCATGTAAAATTTGTTAAGAGAAATGGTGTGATAAAATGAAATCACCCTTCTTATTACTTAGAACCATCAATCCACATAAACGCACACCTCAGATAACAAACATGCAGCGTCCAACAACTGCCAGACGAGCCATTTCAAGATGTCTAAACAACAAGCCCATCAGCCCACTGTACGGTAATAATTTAAGTGACATCAGAAAGTAAAGACCGATACTGAATATACAAAATTTGAAAGTAGAAGCATGGATGTGAATGTTATAGAAGCTCATGAAGTACCGGAGCATGACTTCAGACTTCACTGATAACCTCACAAAAATGCTTCAGTACGTTGGCATGACAAAGCAAGTTTAGCAGGAACAAGTTGACGGAGAGGTATACAAAATCGCCTCCATTGCTAATCACTCAAGTAATCGTCATCTTTATCTAGATGTTCAGTCATTACCCTCTCTATAAATTTCCTTTGAACTCCTGCTTGCTTGGATGAAGTATCACCGGCCCTACCATCATTTAGAACTGGACCTTTTTCGCAAAGCACCAAAGCGATAGCTGTATGAAAAGGCAGTGAACTAGGTCAAGATTACATTTATTACTTTTAGGAAGTACTATAAAGACGTATTATGCAAATGACAGCTTGACAGAGTGGATCAGGTGGGTCAAAAGACATGACAATACAAGCTTGGGCATTATAACAAGTAGCCATATAAATAAAACCTAACATCTAAGAAGATAACTTGAAGAATAGAAGCAGTGTTTAGAGCACCGATCTAATGATATAACGAGTGTGATAATAATACGCCATGATGTAAACAATAAGAAAAAAAATACAAAAGTGAGCCCCCACCATACAGGTGGTCTTGTTTTCTCTTACTATTATCCAAAACAATGCTCAATCACAACGCATGCACTCCTACGAATCTGGTATGTACATGCCTTGAACATGACTGGATGTGGTGGGCATGGCATGGATTAGATCGCAGTCTGAACACAGTTGGACAAGTGGTGCTCACAGCTTCGTCAAAAAGGGGGTGACATCTAAAGATACAGCCAGGACAGGCCTAGTACACAACTATGACATGCCACCACATCTAGAGCTCTAGTTGTTAACTCTGGGCGTAAGCGATGCTTCTGCAACGATTGTTGTGGGTGCCCATATTTTAGCTTTCATCATTCCCATCCCCTTGGTAAATTTTGCAAACACTTTTTCTTAGTGGAGTAATCTAACCATAAAAATATAGTATTAGAATCACATGGACTTTTTGTTAACGATTATGATTTTTCTTCATAAGATATCATACCATCTAATTGTGGTATTTGCAGTAAAACATATAGCTTTTATTATTGAAAAGAAGCATAATTGAGGATAAAATAACAAACTTTCTATCGTCTGTTTCAAAAGTAGAGTTGTGCAAAAAGATAGGACACCTCATGCTATAAAAAACCAAATTCGCATGTTTGGAGTATTATGAGTAGATATATTATTTATTTTATTATAATAATAGGGAGTCATAGTTGCTTGATGGGTATCAAGTGTAAGCATTATCCAATTACATGCATTTTTGTCGTGTGTCATTTGTTAGAAAATTGGCATACCCAATGTCCACGTCAACGTGTCATATAGCATGGTGTTTCTCTAGCTTGTGATATATTGAACCATATATTGCATGTTTTTCTTACACAAACATATGCTACACAACTAGTAAAAAATATAGGTGATACATCATTAATTGCAATCGCAACATGTATATCGTGGATGTGTAATTAGTACATTATGTTTCTATATTTTCCATTTTACATATGCAATTATAATATGTATAAGGGCTTGTAGACCCTTACAGTTGTAAAAATAATTTTATCTCGTAATAAAAAACTATCTTTTCTGCCTTCACATGGTATGAGAATTTTAATTTTATAAAAATGAACAATACCGTAATGATCACTGTCGACAACTCTGCCTATGCATCTCCTCTTGCCTGAAATAGCTAGTTTTGACACCTTTCCCTCCTTCCTATATGGCAGAGGTCTCTTTACCATATCACATGGTGAGCTGTCTCTCCCTCTACATGCACCTAGCCTTTGCACCCATCGTCGTAGCTTCTGGCGGTAAGAGGGGCCATTGCTATCATTTGTTACCTATTGGGCGCCTGGAATGCTTCCAATGACTAGAAAAGGGGTGATGGATGCTTCATGCTACTCCAGCAAATCAAATTGTGGATCACATTGGATCTACTAACATTCTCGTGTTTTCTACTTCAACAGTCACCCCCCGTATGACTACTGCTTGGAACAACAGTATGTTGAGTGGCTCTGGGGTAGCACGTTGGGTTACCTCTTTGCTCAAACTTGTCTCTCCTTTCAACTCGTCTACCATTTTAGGAGGCAGACGGCGAGCATCTTGTGTTGTTCTTCCAATCTAAAGGGTCCATACATCCACATAGGTTTGCTACTTGTACATGCATTTGTCTCGATGTGCCAAGGGTCATTAACTTGTTAGAAAATAATCTATTCATGTATTCTTTCTTATTTTCTTTCTATAATGGGTCTATTATGAAATTTTCCAATCCTATATATTGAAAGGCAAACCCGCTACAGCAGGGTATTGTTTTTGGCTCAATTCTTTCACATGGTATCAAAAGAAAACCATAGGCACATAACCCTAGGAGCTGCTGCTTCCTCTCTCTCCCTCTCCCCTTCTCTCCGCATCCGCCGCCCTTTTCTCTCACTGTCAGGCGCCGCCGGCCTCTCCATCTCCTCCATCTCCGCTACAGCAAGGTGACTGCTAGGGGGGGGAAGAGAACCATCCGTTCTATTACATAAAGGAGGACAAACAGCCCCCTTCCCTACATTGCTTCCTCTCCACATATTCATGTAGCCCAGTACGTGGATGAGTACCCAAGCTTCTAGGGGTTGTTGATGAGTCAGATTCACATCATCCATAGTCACAAGTGATAGTGCTAATTCCCATCATCCCCCGGTTAGTCTTCCTAGGGTTGTTTTTCCCCTAACGGTGCCAATTCCCATCCAGATTGTGCATCAAAAGCATCACCTACGGCGTATTGTCTGATCAACACGACATGTCATGCATCAGTAAACTACTTTCTCTTCTTCAACATCTTATATGTCATTTCATAGCTCCATTGGTGTGTTGGTGGAAGGTTGTTTCTCGTCTTCAACACCTTATACATGTCATATCCCCACACGGCGCATCGCGGGAAGGTTGTTCTCGTTTTCAACACCTTACACACCATGTAAAATTTTCACACAGCATGTTGTTTGGAGTTTGTCATCTTCAACCAAAAGAGTTACATGTCGTGTCAGAATTCCACACCGCATGTCCATAGAAGTATGTCTCTTTATCCACATGAGTGCCCGATGCCAAGGACTTTTGTTGTTGCAATCATTTTGACACAGACTCGTTATTGGGGATGAAAGCCAATGACTTCTGCTACAATAGTCTACAATGATCAATTAAAAATAACTTTTGCGAAGCTCAACTCATAGATTTATCTTTTTTGATGAATGTCATCTATATTGTTCTTGAATCTCTGGCAAAGGTTGGTATCATAGAGTCAGAACCTCCTGATGAGAGTCACAAAGACCATTCCACATGGCCGAGACATAATGGCCTAGTCAAATCCTGGTTGTGGAACGGCATGGAACCCCAGATTGCATCTAGGTTCATGTTCAATTCCCAACCACACCGATTTAGGAAGCTACCAAGATACACTTCTCACATGAGAAGAGTACTCTCTGTCTCTACACCATCTATGATCGCCTTTGTCAAAAGATAAGATAATCGCTCTCTAGGAGATTAGTTTGGTGTCATGCAATCCATTTCTCAAGAACTTGGCTTCTACTAGTCACTGAAAATAGTAATCAGGGAGCGACAGAGACAACCTAATAACAGCTAGATTTCTATCAAGGTTGAACCATGTCTATGATCCTGCCAAAAGTGTCACCTTGCTACATATAAACTACCAAGCCTTGAGGAGGTGTTTGTGAAGATCCAACGGTCCTCTTCTGAGTCCGTTTGTACCACTATACGAGGACAAAACTCTGAAAATCATGCTTCTCTTGTTGTTGCTACAAAGGACAATGAATGAGGCATTGGACGAGGACAAGGTACTCGGATTAGAGACAAATGTACATTCTGTGGTAATCTTGGACATACAGAGGACAAATGCTATTCTAAGCATAGTCAAACCCCTGTTGGTGATGCACATTATATGGAGACTACATCGGGAGCATCTACATATGGGGCTTCTAGACAGATGTAGTCAGATATTACTATCTCCAAGGATGAGCATGACCGTCTCCTTCAGGCCACTCAACAAGATTCTCTTGGTTCCTCTGCTAATCTGGTCTTAGATATAGGTAACCAAGGGACATCACTTATTGCTTCCCACCCATCTTCTACATAGGTGGTGGATTCAGGAACTTCCCAGCATATGACGGCTATACCATCCATGCTTCTTTCCTTTGATTCGTATATCCCACATTCTTTTGTGACTCTAGTTGATGGATCGGTCACACGAGTACAGGTTTGTGGATCTGTACATGTGTCAACTTATTTGACTCTACAATATGTACATTCTGTACCAGCCTTTCCTTTTATTCTAATGTATGTAGCTAAGTTGGTTGATTCTTTAAACTACTTGGTGATATTTGGGTCTTCTTTCTTAGTGTTACAAGATACCATGAGTTCGAAGACGATTGGTGGGGGGCCTAGGAAAGGTGATCTCTACTTCTTAGTGTTCCCAGCTTATCGTCAATAAAGTCCATTGAGTATCAGTCTTGTCAAGTGGGCAAGCATCCTCGTGGTTCTTTCCCTAGTCATATTATAGCGTTATAAGCGTCCTTTTGATCCTATTCATAGTAATGTCCAAGGTCCTACTAAAGAGTCAACTATAATGGCTTTTGTTATTTTCTTTCTTTTAGTGATGACTTCTCACGCTTGACTATTTTAGTCTCGGGATAAAGTTGTGTCGGTCATCCAAACTTGCTATCAATTAATAAAAGTTCAATTTGATACTCATATTATAACACTTTGTACTGACAATGCTTTGAGTATGTTCAAAGGGTTGTGTCTAGTTTTTGCGATTCTGTCGGAATGATTCACCAGACGACTTGTCCTCATACACCTCAACAAAATGGTGTTGTTGAGCGCAAAAGTCGTCATTTACTTGATGTAGCTCGTACACTACTTTTCAAATGTCTATGCCAAAGAAGTTTCAATCTAATGTTCCTCTCACTGCTTGACATTTTATTAATCGCCAGTCATCCTTTGTCTTGAATGGGGCTACCCCTTTTTCTGTTTTATGACCAGACGAGCAAGCTTGTCTTGTTCCCCTTTGTGTCTTTGGTTGTATTGTGTTTGTTCACGTGTTTGATCCACGTGCAGACAAGTTGTCTCCTTGTGGGGTCCACACCATCTTTTTGGGATATTCTTCCACACAAAAGGGGTACAAATGTCATTGTCCTCGTCTTCCTCGTATGTTTCGTCGGCTAACGTTACTTTTCATGTATCCACTTTGTTCTTTGGTGACTCTGTCCTGCATGAGGGGGAGCACAACCATGAGAGTTAACTTATTGTTGAGAATGATAGAGTGAGAGAATGAGAGCCACCACTCCCAATGTCGAGTGATGAGAGTGTGCCAGATACTATTCCTATCATATCACCACCACCACCTACATCTCAACCTTTTCCACTAGTTTACACCAGGCGAACGGGGTGTCACTCAGAGAATGAAGCGACATCAGTCCAGTAGATTGAACCATCATCGTCAGATACTCCTGAGGGACCTGCTATTGCTGAGAGTTCTCTTAATACTTCTATTCCAGACTTATACCTTCCAATTACATCTCGTAAAGGTGTTCGATCTTGCACAATACGACATCCAATCTCTAGTGTTTGTTGCTTATCCCATATGTCATTAGCATCGCACACATTTGTTCTTCTCATGCAGTATTAGCCCGACATGACGAGTGGGTACAAGCCATGGATAGTGAGATGGAAGCTCTTTATGAGAATTTCACCTGGGGCTTGTTGGATCTTCCTCCTTGGAAGCCCGTTTTGGGCTGTCGTTGGGTGTGTACTCATCATCATCATCATCATCATCTAAGCCTCAATCTCAACTATGTTGGGGTCGGCTACATGGATCCTTCGTTTCCATTCAGCTCTATCATGGGCCATATTCTGATTGAGATGTAGAGATTCAAAATCCCTCTTTATAAGCTCATCCCGTGTTAATTTAGGCCTTCCTCTTCTTCTATTTATAGTGTTTGGCTAATAGCATTGCTTCGTATAGGCGCACTAGTAGGTCTGCGTTGCACATGTCCGTACCATCTGAGTCGGCCCTCACGCAACTTGTCCTCAATGCTCGCCACCCCCACTGTGACAAAGTGGGTTTTCTGGCTTAATTTCGAGGACGAAATATCTTTTAAGGTGTGTAGGATGTGATGGAGTGGATTTTTGAAATCCATAAATCTCCAATAACATATTAGAATCCATATCTTGAGTTATAATGAGAGTTCCAAGTATTTTAGTAAAGTTGGAATGTTGATTGAGATGTATATAATGATTAAAGATCTCTCTTTTAATGCCTTTTTGAGGAATTTTATTGAGTGGTCCAACAGATGAGTTTTGTCACCAAATTTGAATAGAAGGTAGCTCGAGAGGTATGGGAGCTATGGTTAAAATTTGGTAGCATTTGGAGGTTCCTAGAGGAAGTTATTGAGATTTGATTTTGGGGAAATAATGTGCTTGGTTGATGGTTTATAGACCTAAGTTGGGCTTGATTTTGTTGTCACGCGCCCCTTTTGTTTGGAGCCGGCTGGGTGGCCCTTTTCTGGCCCTGCGATGGCCTGATCTAATGATACATATATCAGTCCAACTAGAACGTGAGCATGGCAGTTTAGCTCGCCAGAGAGATGAGAAACACGTCCTTGATCGTGGGTAAATCACGACGCCATGTTTCTAATACACCTCAACTCGTCAGAATGGTTTGAATAGCCTCTCTTTCAGGAAAACCACCACCCACACATGGAGGACAAAGCAACATTCGACACAACATTCCACAGTAATCCACAGACTCAGGATTTGGGAGGACTAATTCAGACCCTTGTATGCCATCCGACAGTAGTGGGCAGCTTCTCCTTCCTTGCGGTTGCATAATCGTGGACAGCGACCCCCACTTACGTGATCTGTTGCTCGAAGGTTGTGGGTTGAGGGCAACTTTTGAGTGGGCAGTTAAATTTTGGGCTTGATGAGTCCTCCACAACGACCTCTCGTTTGAGATACAAAGCCAGTAGATGAGAGGGAACGAGCAAAGGTCAGACACCTCTCCTGCACCTCCACAACAGCTGCAAGCGGCGGGGAGCTCACGGGGATGGAGGTGTAGAGGCGCCAGGGCAGACCTGGGTAGCCGTGGAGGTCAAGAAGGATAGGCCGAAGCCCATGGAGGAAGGCGCCTAATGGTAGGAAGACTAGAACATGCTCATTTGCTCACCGGAGCTTTTCCCTTGCGGCAGCGCTCTGCAAAACAGAGCACGCAGACTCCCGTGTTGGGCGAGGAAGCGAGGAAAGAGATGAAGGGAGGAAGTTCGGCCCACTATAGCCAGCTAGACCGGACACTCCCAGGATGCTGCGACGGTGCTCTCGATCAGAAAGAGGCCCCACGGAGGCGGCCGTTGTCCAGGAGACGACGCACGTTGGCGTCGGGCGGATAGGGAACGATGCTAGTCGGGGCGGCGGAGTGGAACAGAGTTGCGCAGTAGCAGCTCCTAGCTAGATCCTTGAGCATGCGAGGAGGAGGCCGTGTTTCCTGCTTCCTTGCCATCAGGTTCAAGCATCGACGGCACTCCCACAGATGGCCACCCATCGGACTGACGCTAACGGCAGAACGAACGCGAAGATCGCGTTCAGCACAACACGCAAGAGGGAAAAGTAGGGCAGACCGGGTCCGACTGCCCAAACCAAGACAAATTGGGGTTTAACCCTAATCCTAGCTAGACGGCGGAGAACCACCCGGCTCGCAATAGCGCAACCCTAGTGACTACGTGCAAAGACCTAATTCGCCGAAAAAGGTAATAATACTTCAGAAATGCTCGGTTCTTATATAATTCGTAGAAAATAGCACAGTTATCAGAAAAATACAAACAAGGTACCAAAATTCTCAGAATAATGAGTAGAACACATTGGAATGATATTATTAGCCTTTTGATGTTTAAATATCAGTGATATCATGTAATTTGTGAAATGTTAATATCGTGGATAATAAATATCAAATGATGGACTAAAATTATGATAAAATCTCAGTAAATCCTAAATCATGTTTATAATCTATATAAAGTCAGTGATTATGATGTTGGTGCACAAAATCATGTAATTTACTCAATAGGGCCTTTTAGGGCTAATAACCCTAAATAAAATGTAATAAATACATACATGCTCAATAAATGATGAAATTCACAGAACAACCTCATATCAGTAACTGGAAGATAATATCTAATTGTGAGATCATGATAATGCATAGAATCCATGTTATATGAAGATGACCCTTAATACATGTGATGTAACCCTAATATGGTTAATGAAAGTCACATAATGTTAAGTATGTTCACATAATAATGTGACACATGAGTATATGTAGTTGATGAACTATAATCTGGAATATGACATCAGTAATATAATCCTAAGACAAGAATACAAGTAATGATGCACATATCCTAAAATGGACATAAGTAGGGTTAGACGATGAGAACCTGATGATCGTATGTGATCTTATCTTTATCAGGTTTGACCAAGGATATAGTTGATATCAAGTATATGTGATGATTAGGAATATCTCTTTGGAAGGTACGCCATTACCTCTTACTTGGCTTATTATACAATATGCTTGTGTTATATGTGTAGTAAAATACTTGGCATATGATACTGGATGAAATGATTGTTCTTGTATGATATGTTGGTTGGTTTTCTATACTTACTGCTATGAACACATCAAACATAATATCTTTGTTCCATTATATGAAAGCACCAACTCTTTGGCAGTGTGCTTGGAAGTGACCGAACTCTTTGGTAGTGGTCACGTTGTACATATGGAAGCACCAACTCTTTGATAGTGTGCTTGGACCCTACTCTTTGGTAGTGGTCACATTGTACATATGATCCAACTCTTTGGTAGTGATCATAAAGGCCTTGATGCATTAAACTCTCAGGTAGTAAATGCATGGATGATATAATGGAAAATGTGCTTAAAATATGTGTTCTCTTTTGTTGATGAATATCTTTGTGCAAGTATATGCTTTTCTTATATTTTTCTGTTACTGCCAAGTATTAGTTTTATCTTATTGCCAAGATATGATGAGAGGTATATAAAAGACACGTAGGCGTACTCAGTACAATATTCTTGAATATTGTGCTGACGTGTACCGCATGTAATCTTTTGTTTAGGTTGTGGTTATGTTCTTGAAGATCCAGGATAGTTGAGTGTTGTGTGGCGAGCTGATGTACAGGTGGACTTGTTGTCTTAAGACCATGTTGTTTAGAGGTAGTACATGTATATGTATAGTTTGTTGTTCAATATGTAATATCAAATGTTGTAACAATTCATGTTGTAATTATATGTTGAATGGTGAACATGTGTGTATGGTTTTATTATTGTTCATGTACATGTGCTACTGATTGTTTCCTTCTGACTCCCTTGATTTTCTCTTTCTTAGCCTAATGTGTGATGTTTAAATTGGGATTCTCGCTGAGGTGAAGGTTTCAATTTGGAAGTCACACATCAGATTAACTTTTAGAAAATCCGGGGACGTCACAGGTGGTATCAGAGCATGAACAATAGCAAAGCCTGACGTTTGTTCATTATGCAACTCAAAACTAAAGAACCTTGAACCATAATAATCTTTAGGGTTAGATTAGTCGTCTTTTAGAGACTAGATCTGACCTAGCCTCTAGGTTAGCACCTAGATGTCCGAGAACTAGGCCTAGACTGGTGCTTGTTGTATAGAAAATCCTTAGATGTCGTTCTTTCCTTATAGTGCAGCGGTATGGGACGTTGCATTATTTGGAAATGACGTACATCATGGGAAGAGAAATCCTAGACATATAGCGCTTGTTGTCTAGGATAGCTACACTAGTCTACACCATGTTCTCACCTTTTTCACTAGTTTAAATGACACTGGACTCTCTACTATGTGTGGGACACTCGTTTCTGGTTTTGGTTTTTGATTCCAAACGAATCGAACCTCGATAGTTTTCTCTGACGCTTGTTTTATCGGAGAAAAACTATATAATATTTTATTATGTATATGTATTACAAAAATGTGTCCCCACACATGTACGAGTAGGAGGTGGCCATGTAACCTAAGTGAAAGTGAATGACATCAGTCTAGAAGAGAGAGTAGTTCTAGATTAGATGTCTAGAGCCTTGTTGGAATATATATGATAGATGAATAGATGATATAAGTTTTGATGCTATGATGTAAGTCTTATATAGATGATATAAGATGATTTATGTTTGTCTTTGAGGACTTAAGTTCAGCTCGAGGATTTGAGATAAGTTTTGATGATGCAAGTATGAGTTCTTTTATGAGAGGAGATAAGTTAAGTTAAGACAAGGTTGTGAGTCAGCATGAGCCTCAAGCTCTTTTACAAAGGAGGACCTCTAGTGTTAGGACCAGTTTTGGGGTTAGCTCAAGAGAGAGCGAGACCCACAGGGAGAAGGTTAGAGAACCTAAACTCCAAGATATGAGAATTATGAGAAATATGTGATATGATATGTCCTAAACTAGACTACTACTGAGTGATTGAGTTGAGTCACTTTATGCATGATTCCTATAGTCTTGTTGAACCCTAGATGTCCTTGGGAGGACCAAACCCTAGAGACAGAGAGAGGCTGGATAGATGTGCATGCGAACATGAATATGAGTGCCTACCATCTGGGTGAGGGAGAGAGCTTAAGACCCTGGAAGAGGTAGCTATGTTAGTTTCTGTGAAGCCTCATGCTCGGGTTGGTGGTTTCCCGCATAGGAATCTAGTGGTTGCATGTATAAGAGAGTTTTGGGTAAGCATGTTTCATGGGTAGAAGACCTATGAATAGTATGCTGTAGCATGTTTGGTTTGTGCTTATGTGGCTAGAGTTTGTAAAGCTATCGCTAGTGCCAATGAGGTAATCCGAGAACCCTAGACTAAGAGAGGAAAGATAAAGTATGTGCATATGAGATACTCATAGAGTTGAGTTCTTGGAGAGACTGAGCATGGTGATGCCCTCTTGATATGGGTCAGGAGAACCTCAATTGGGCTAGATAAAGTTTTGATATATGTTTTATAAGCCACTGACATAAGTTTGTTTAGCACAACCAGGATATAATAAATATAAAGATGTGATTTAATATCGAGACGTGATATATAGACATGATAAGATGGAAACCTAGAGATGGTTTAATAGATGGCAATACATAAATGATTAACCATGTAAATGAATAATGATGATCATGATTGTTTTATTAAGACGGATTAAGTGGGTTAATTATAGTTAACCCCCTCCTTAAAGGCATATGTTAAGGTGGAACAGGTTCTAACAGATTATCTCAATAAAATGTTGATGACACCTTGATAATGGGTGACTTGGGTTAACTCCTTTGGAATATGAAAATATGATGTGGAAACCCTAATGCATGGGTAAAGATAAGGATGCAATCCTAGCATACGAGATATGTAATGACATAACCCACGTTTCTAAACCCTAAGTTTAACCTTGAATGGAGTGTTTGTGTACCAAGATGGTTGTAAAACCCCCAAATAAGTGCTTTGGATACATGGTAGCTTTCCTTGGAGTACGAGTATGGTTAACTTTCGAGGACGAAAGTTCTTTTAAGATATATATGGTGTGACAAAGTGGGTTTTCTGGCTTAATTTCGATGACGAAGTATCTTTTAAGGTGTGTAGGATGTGATGGAGTGGATTTTTTAAATCCATAAATCTCCAATAACATATTAGAATCCATATCTTGAGTTATAATGAGAGTTCCAAGTATTTTAGTAAAGTTGGAATGTTGATTGAGATGTATATAATGATTAAAGATCTCTCTTTTAATGCCTTTTTGAGGAATTTTATTGAGTGGTCCAACAGATGAGTTTTGTCACCAAATTTGAATAGAAGGTAGCTCGAGAGGTATGGGAGCTATGGTTAAAATTTGGTAGCATTTGGAGGTTCCTAGAGGAAGTTATTGAGATTTGATTTTAGGGAAATAATGTGCTTGGTTGATGGTTTATAGACCTAAGTTGGGCTTGATTTTGTTGTCACGCGCCCCTTTTGTTTGGAGCCGGCTGGGTGGCCCTTTTCTGGCCCTTAGATGGCCTGATCTAATGATACATATATCAGTCCAACTAGAACGTGAGCATGGCAGTTTAGCTCGCCAGAGAGATGAGAAACACGTCCTTGATCGTGGGTAAATCACGACGCCATGTTTCTAATACACCTCAACTCGTCAGAATGGTTTGAATAGCCTCTCTTTCAGGAAAACCGCCACCCACACATGGAGGACAAAGCAACATTCGACACAACATTCCACAGTAATCCACAGACTCAGGATTTGGGAGGACTAATTCAGACCCTTGTATGCCATCCGACAGTAGTGGGCAGCTTCTCCTTCCTTGCGGTTGCATAATCGTGGACGACGACCCCCACTTACGTGATCTGTTGCTCGAAGGTCGTGGGTTGAGGGCAACTTTTGAGTGGGCAGTTAAATTTTGGGCTTGATGAGTCCTCCACAACGACCTCTCGTTTGAGATACAAAGCCAGTAGATGAGAGGGAACGAGCAAAGGTCAGACACCTCTCCTGCACCTCCACAACAGCTGCAAGCGGCGGGGAGCTCACGGGGATGGAGGTGTAGAGGCGCCAGGGCAGACCTGGGTAGCCGTGGAGGTCAAGAAGGATAGGCCGAAGCCCATGGAGGAAGGCGCCTAATGGTAGGAAGACTAGAACATGCTCATTTGCTCACCGGAGCTTTTCCCTTGCGGCAGCGCTCTGCAATACAGAGCACGCAGACTCCCGTGTTGGGCGAGGAAGCGAGGAAAGAGATGAAGGGAGGAAGTTCGGCCCACTATAGCCAGCTAGACCGGACACTCCCAGGATGCTGCGACGGTGCTCTCGATCAGGAAGAGGCCCCACGGAGGCGGCCGTTGTCCAGGAGACGACGCACGTTGGCGTCAGGCGGATAGGGAACGATGCCAGTCGGGGCGGCGGAGTGGAACAGAGTTGCGCAGCAACAGCTCCTAGCTAGATCCTTGAGCATGCGAGGAGGCAGCGTTTCCGGCTTCCTTGCCATCAGGTTCAAGCATCGACGGCACTCCCACAGATGGCCACCCATCGGACAGACGCTAACGGCAGAACGAACGTGAAGATCGCGTTCAGCACAACATGCAAGAGGGAAAAGTAGGGCAGACCGGGTCCGACTGCCCAAACCAAGACAAATCGAGGTTTAACCCTGATCCTAGCTAGACGGCGGAGAACCACCCGACTCGCAGCAGCGCAACCCTAGTGACCACGTGCAAAGACCTAATTCGCGGAAAAAGGTAATTATACTTCAGAAATGCTCAGTTCTTATATAATTCGTAGAAAATAGCACAGTTATCAGAAAAATACAAACAAGGTACCAAAATTCTCAGAATAATGAGTAGAACACATTGGAATGATATTATTAGCCTTTTGATGTTTAAATATCAGTGATATCATGTAATTTGTGAAATGTTAATATCATGGATAATAAATATCAAATGATGGACTAAAATTATGATAAAATCTCAGTAAATCCTAAATCATGTTTATAATCTATATAAAGTCAGTGATTATGATGTTGGTGCACAAAATCATGTAATTTACTCAATAGGGCCTTTTAGGGCTAATAACCCTAAATAAAATGTAATAAATACATACATGCTCAATAAATGATGAAATTCACATAACAACCTCATATCAGTAACTGGAAGATAATATCTAATTATGAGATCATGATAATGCATAGAATCCATGTTATATGAAGATGACCCTTAATACATGTGATGTAACCCTAATATGGTTAATGAAAGTCACATAATGTTAAGTATGTTCACATAATAATGTGACACATGAGTATATCCAGTTGATGAACTATAATCTGGAATATGACATCAGTAATATAATCCTAAGACAAGAATACAAGTAATGATGCACATATCCTAAAATGGACATAAGTAGGGTTAGAAGATGAGAACCTGATGATCGTATGTGATCTTATCTTTATCAGGTTTGACCAAGGATATAGTTGATATCAAGTATATGTGATGATTAGGAATATCTCTTTGGAAGGTACGCCATTACCTCTTACTTGGCTTATTATACAATATGCTTGTGTTATGTGTAGTAAAATACTTGGCATATGATACTGGATGAAATGATTGTTCTTGTATGATATGTTGGTTGGTTTTCTATACTTACTACTATGAACACATCAAACATAATATCTCTGTTCAATTATATGAAAGCACCAACTCTTTGGCAGTGTGCTTGGAAGTGACCGAACTCTTTGGTAGTGGTCACGTTGTACATATGGAAGCACCAACTCTTTGGTAGTGTGCTTGGACCCAACTCTTTGGTAGTGGTCACATTGTACATATGATCCAACTTTTTGGTAGTGATCATAAAGGCCTTGATGCATTAAACTCTCAGGTAGTAAATGCATGGATGATATAATGGAAAATGTGCTTAAAATATGTGTTCTCTTTTGTTGATGAATATCTTTGTGCAAGTATATGCTTTTCTTATATTCTTCTGTTACTGCCAATTATTAGTTTTATCTTATTGCCAAGATATGATGAGATGTATATAAAAGACACGTAGGCGTACTCAGTACAATATTCTTGAATATTGTGCTGACGTGTACCGCATGTAATCTTTTGTTTAGGTTGTGGTTATGTTCTTGAAGATCCAAGATAGTTGAGTGTTGTGTAACGAGCTGATGTACAGGTGGACATGTTGTCTTAAGATCCTATTGTTTAGAGGTAGTACATGTATATGTATAGTTTGTTGTTCAATATGTAATATCAAATGTTATAACAATTCATGTTGTAATTATATGTTGAATGGTGAACATGTGTGTATGGTTTTATTATTGTTCATGTACATGTGCTACTGATTGTTTCCTTCTGACTCCCTTGATTTTCTCTTTCTTAGCCTAATGTGTGATGTTTAAATTGGGATTCTCGTTGAGGTGAGGGTTTCAATTTGGACGTCACACATCAAATTAACTTTTAGAAAATTCGGGGACGTCACACCCACTTTATTCCTGATATAGTCATTTCTCAAACGATCTTTTCTTGTCTTCCCACACATCCATCTCAGCATACGCATTTCAGCCACGTTCATCTTGTTGAGACCTTGTTTCTTCACCGCCCAACATTCACTCCCATAGAGCATGGTTGGGCGTATAGCTGTTCTATAAAACTTACTTTTTAACCTGAGAGGGATCTTCTGATCGCATAAAACTCCAGTTGCACTCCTCCATTTCAACCATCCTGCAGTGATCCGGTGACAAACATCATTTTGGACATCCCCGTCTATTTGAATAATAGAACCTAAGTAACGAAATTTGTCACATTTTGGTATATCAAATGTACCTTCCTCCTTGGAAGCCCGTTTTGGGTTGTCGTTGGGTGTGTACTGTTAAACAAAAATCAAATGGATCTCTTGACCGCTTGAAGGGTCGACTGGTGGCCAAAGGATACACTCAAAACACATGGAGTGGACTTCTTTGAGACTTTTTCTCTTGTTGCTCGGCTAAATTATGTATGGATCCTTATTTCTGTTGCTACTCATCATGATTGGCCTCTTCTCCAACTAGATGTCAAGAACGTGTTTCTTCATGGTGATCTCCTAAAGGTGTACATGGAGCAACCCCTTGGGTGTGTTGCTCAGGGAGGTGTCAAAAAGTGTGTAAATTGAAAAAATCCTTGTATGGCTTGAAGCAATCACCACGAGCATGGTCTAATAAGTTTAGTGTTGCCCTTATACAATTTGGATTCAGTCATTCTTCTACTGATCATTTTTTATAGTGGTACAAATCCTCTCGTGGCACTATTATTATGGGTGTATATATGTGGGCGACATTGTGTCATCACGGGTGATGATTTTACTAGCATTTCACAACTCAAGGAGCAGATACAAACGCAATTTCAGATGAAAGATTTGGGCACTTTTTGGTTTTCCTTGGAATAGAACTCCCACATTCCTAGAAAGGCACAAATCTTTCTCAACGAAAATATGTTCTACATCTTCTTGCTGAGACAGGCACGACACATCGTAAACCAATCTCTACGCTTATGGATTATCATACCAAGGCGGTTATTTTTTATGACAGTGATTTTTTGGATCCAGCAAAGTAAAGACGGATTGTAAGTTGATCTATTTGATGGTTACTCGTCATGATATCTCCTATGCAGTAGGAGTTGTTAGCTAATTCATGAGTGTGCCCAAGATGTCGCATTGGATGGCAATAACACGGATCCTACGTTATATTAAAGGATAGCCAGGGAAAGGTCTCGCTTATTTCACAACAAAAGATTCCTCCTCCAATTCCTTGAAGCTTATTGGATATACTGATGTTGATTGGGCAGGTGATGCTGAAGATAGACAATCTACCTAAGGATATTGTGTGTTCCTTGGATCACATTTAGTGACATGGAGGAGCAAGAAACAAAATGTGGTAGCACAGTCTATCACAGAGGTTGTATATCGAGCAATGGCACATGCTTGTTGCGAAATACAATGGGTTAAGTCCATATTGTACGAATGTTGAAACTCCAATCTCTCTTATGTGTGATAATCAGCCATTCATATTACTAGCAATCATGTGTTTCATGAGCAAACGAAGCAGATTGACATGAACTACCACTTTGTTCGTAATCTACTGCTCTCTAAGAAGATTCAGACTCCTCTTGTTTGCACTGGACAACAAATTACAGATATCTTTACCAAGCCCCTTATACATTCATCTTTTAGCCATATGAGTTCCAAGTTGGGCATGCACAATGTATATGACCCAGCTTGAGGGGAGTTGCTAGAAAATAAAGTGTATTCATGTATTATTTTCTTATTTCTTTCTGTACTAGGTCTAATATGTAAATGTTCTATTCCTATATAATTAAAGGCAAACCTGCTACAGCAGGGTATCATTTTTGGCTCAATACTTTCAGAAAACCCATGTGTGCTTTAATATGCTAGATTGCCTATATGCCTGTTGATATCTACATGATTACCTACCTGCCAACTAACATGACTAATGTATGTTTCCATAATAATTCATTGACTACTAGTACGTACTTGAATTTGCTATCATCGATTACTTGCCAGCCATATCCTTTTATCAAGACTGAGATGACATCCTCATGTAATGGCTATGGTTATTTAACTATTGAATATTTTAAACTGTCTCAGAGGGTCAACATCTATCTTGCAAGTTCAACTCAACACATGTGGACCAATTCCAAGCCAAGTTAGGCTCAAGTGGTAAACGGAGTGCTCTGTTGAATAGATCTTGCGTACAAATCATCCTAGGGACAAAAAAAAGTGTGACGGCATTTCACGCTATTGGGTGGCGAGGGGGGCTTGTCGTCACATGTGTAGTCCTAGGGTTTACTCTTTTGGGTGGGTACAATGCAACCATGCCTAAGAGAGGTTCCTCGACATCAAAAAAGAAAATGTGGGCTCATTGACCTAGAGAGATATTTCTTAAACTTTCACACCAACCTCTCAAGTGAATGAGGTACAACATTTGTTTATTATTTGGCCCCTACTAAATCTTTGTCAGTCTCGATTTGAGATTCTAGTGCACTTGACCATAAATCTAGAAAAGGGCAACTATTTCCACTGTTACAAGATTCTTTTGGCACATAAACTATTGATTTTGCTTGATGGATCTCTATGGTTGGAAGGATATCTTCAGTATTCCTATGCCTCTTACCTCTTACTTTATATGCTACATAGTTTCCCATCAAACTTGTATATTTTTGTAATTTGACTTAATCCCTAAATTGTGGTGTCACATTCTTTCCATGCTCCATTTTACATGACCTCAAGACATGGCAGACGCAATAGGCAAAGATGGAGATGGCATGTACTACTTGCATATTGATGCAACTGCCAATATTGTTGCATGTGTCACGTTCCACTCCTTTATTGGATCATCTTAGGTTTAGAAGTTGCAGGTATAATCATAAGTCTTATGTCCCATCCTTTTAATGTAAGGTATGTAACCTTGGAAAGCATCTCCTTCTTTGTTTAAATGGCATATCCCTTTTCAGAGTTCTATGTTTAGCTAGTGCATTCAAATATCTAGGGTCCTTAGTCAATTTCCATTCACCCGGTAAGTGTCAAGTACTTTATTACCTTTGTTAATGACTAGTTGTGTGTCACCTAAGTGTTTGTACTTATTTAAGAACTAACCTTCTTTCGATGTTCTTCAACTTTTCTAAAGAAAAATCCAAAAATGATTGTCTGTTAAAATTGTCCACATTACTAACCCTTGAATATATGTAAGGCAGTTTTCAAAACTTAGTATGCCTCACATGGTATTTTGCATCAGACCAATGCTAACAGCCCTCGACAAAATAGGTTACTAAATCGATATATATTAGAAGATGCTCATACTATACTTAATCATGTAAAAGTTGCTAAACCTTCAAGCCTGACATAATCCCAACAATAGTCCATGCAACTAATTTTCTTAGTAAAGGAATGGTTCTTGATAATCAAACAACATATCGCATGTTCTTTTTCACGTGAGTCCCTCTTCACTTTACCACCTAACCTTTAACTATTAAGAGTTTTGTTCATAAATGTTCACCTAGGTTTGATAAGTTATCTCCATGTGTCATCCATTGTTGCTTTGTTGCTATTTTCGACCAAAAAGAGTTATGAACACTTTAGAAACACTTAGAGAATAGCGGTAGTAGTGTGACGGCAATAGAGCGAAGAGGAGACGAGAGAAAGAGAGGAGGGTGTGGCCGGCAGCTAGGGTTACAGCTTCAGGACTGCTCCAATACCATGTGAAAAGATTGGGTCAAAATGATGCCCTGTTGTAGCGGGCTAGCCTTTATCATATAGGAAGAGAACATTTACATAATTTACCCAATAAAAAACACAAATCAGAAAGAGAGGAGGTGGTGATGGCGGCAGAACGAAGAGGAGGCTGGGAGAGAAAGAGAGTGTGTGGCCGGCGGCTAAGGTTATAGCCCCAGGATTTGCTCTATTACCATGTGAAAGCCAAGGATTGGGCCAGAACGGTACACTGTTGTAGTGGGCTAGCCTTTCTAAGCATGGTCCGCCTCCTATTGATGGTGCACATTACATGGCGACTACCTCGCGAGCATTTGCATCGGGAGTTTCTAAACAAATGCAATCAAATGTTACTATCTCCAAGGAGGAGTACGACCGTCTTCTTCTGGCTACCCAACAAGCTTCTCTTGGTTCCTCCGTCAACCTTGTTTCAGATGCAGGTAATCAGGGGACTTCACTTGTTGTCTCCTATCCATCTCTTACATGGGTGTTGGATTTCGGAGCCTTTCAGCATATGATGAGTATACGATCTATGCTTCTCTCCTCGGATTTGTATATATGCATTCTTCTGTGACACAAGATGATGATCTGTCAAGCGAGTGCAGGCTTCTGGAATTGTACAGGCATCATCTTCTTCGACTTTACAGTCTGTACATTATGTACCAGACTTTCTGTTTAACTTAACATTTGTTACTAAGTTGGTTGATACTCTGAAATGCTTGATAATATCTGGAGACTCCTTTGTGTTACATGATCCCAGGAGTTGGAAAATGAATAGTGGGGGATCAAGGAAAGGTGATCTCTACTTCTTCGAAGGTGGTCGCCCAGATCACTAGATTCCATCTACTACATCCACCGCTCTTAGTTGCTCTCCCTTACAAAGGCATTGTCGCTATGGGCATCCTTCTTTATAGAGTCTTCAAAAATTTGTTCCCAGCTTAGCATCTCTAAAGTCGCTTACAAGCATCATTGTGTCTCGTTTCCTAGTCGCATTGTAAAGCACTCTAAGCGTCCTTTTGATCTTATTCATAATGATGTTTGGTGTCCTATTAAGGAGCCAAGTCATATTGGCTTTCAATATTTTCTTACTTTCATTGATGATTTTCCTCGAATGACTTGTGTATACTTAAGTCTCAGGATGAGGTTTTGTCGATCATTCAAACCTTTTATCAACTAATACAAGTTTAATTTGATGCTCATATCAAGATTCTTCGTAGCGATAATGCCTTAGAATATGTTCAAAAGGTTGTCTCTAATTTCTGTAATTCAGTTGGTATGATTCATCAAACAACTAATCCTCATACACCTCAACAAAATGGAGTAAATGAACGCAAGAACCGACATTTACTTGATGTAGCATGCACGCTACTGTTTCAAATGTCTATGCCAGAGAAGTATTGGTCTAATGCTCTTCTCATTGCTTGCTTCTTGATTAATCGTCAGCATAGTAGTACGGGAGCCCGCTCCCTAGGCGGCCACCTGGCCTGCAAAACCAGGGCGCCCAGCCTAGCTAGGCTGTTGAGCGGTCGCCTAGGCGCTTGGCCTAAAATCCGGGCTATTTTTTTCTTATCATTTTTTTTATACTTATTCGTCATCCTTAATCCTTCCTCTTGTTTTTTCTTTTCCTTTATAGCTCCAACAAGCAGCAAGTTGCTGCAATGCTACTGCATTCCTCTTTATTTTTCGTTTCTTATTTTTGCATTACCAAGCAGCAAATTGCTGCTATGTATGGAGTTACTGTTGCTGCACTATTATGATCTTATCCATTTACTGTTGCTCCACTTATGGATTTACTATATAGTATATACTACAATGATTTTTTTTTCTTCTTCATCCTCCTAATTTTATAATTTGTTTATAAATCTCTTGTATGAATTTGTACTGCTAATTTCCTGCTTGCATTTTCAGTTTCCACTCTAGCGTTCCTATATTAGATTCAATTATTCATATCTATATATATATAGTCACCATATTGTTTCTCATCTTTTTTACCTCCTCTCTACTTTCATTTTTTTTTCTTCCTCTATCAATCTTCTGCTTTATTTTTTCCTCTCCATGGTTTCACCATACGTAAGGTTCCTGCTGCATGATGCTCTACTATCTCTTTTTTTTTTGTTCTTTCTTTGTTTATTGTTTTCCCAAACCTCCTTATTGATTTCTTTTTGAAATTTTGTTATTCTTCCTCAAGTAGACCGATGTTCTTTTTTTCCTTGTTTGTCCTCCTCTTAGTAATTCCTATTGATTCATATATTGCTCAAAGGTTAATATATAACTATATATATGTATATGTATGTATTTATGCATATGTATGTCTATATACGTAAAATATACAAATAAAAAATAAAACAAAATAAATGCCTAGGCTGTATGGGCGTCCCTAGGAAACACTTGGCCGCCTAAACAACTTAGATTGTTAGTCATCTTTCGTCTTACATGGGGCCACCCCTTTTTCTGTTTTACGACCAGACAAGCAAGCTTTTCATGTTCCCCTTTGTGTCTTTGGTTGCACTGCATTTGTTCATGTGTTAGATCCACGTGCTACTAAGTTGTCTCCTCACACAGTTCGCGTCGTCTTCTTGGGATATTCTCACACACAAACGATTATAGATGTTATTATCCTCGTCTTCTCGTATGTTTGTGTCGTCTGACTTTACTTCTCATGAGTCCACTCCATTCCTTAGTGACCTTGTCCAGTGTGAGGGGAGCAAAACCATGAGAGAGAACATGCCTTTGAGCATAAGAGAGAGCTGCCACTCCCTATGTCGTGTGATGAGAGTGTGCCAGATAGCACTCCTACACCACCACCACCACCACCTACACCTATTCAACCTTTTCTACTGGTTTACACCAGGCAAGCAGGGCATTACCCAGAAGATGTAGCAAAGATGCAGCAACACCAGTCCATCAGATTGACTCATCATCGTCGGATACTCCGGAGATACATGTTCATGCTGAGAGTTCCATTGATACTCCTGTATCAGACTTACACCTTCCAATTGCAACTCGTAAAGTTGTTAGGTTTTGCATAATACGCATCCTCTCTCTAGTGTATGTTGCTTATCCCATTTGTCACTAGATGCACATTTGTTCTTCAGCTAGATTCTACAATTGTTCCTCGCTCATATGCAAAAGTCGTCTGACATGATGGATGGGTCCAAGCCATGAATAGTGACATGGAAGCTCTTTAAGAGAACTCCATCTGGGACTTGGTGGGTCTTCCTCCTGGGAAGCTTTTTGTAGGCTTTCGTCGGGTGTATATTGTTAAACAAAAATTGGATGGATCTATTGGCCATTTGAAGGATCAATTGTTGGCCAAAGGGTACACTCAAACACATGGAGTGGACTTCTTTGAAACTTTTCTCCTGTTGCCCGACTAAATTCTGTACGGGTCTTTATTTCTGTTGCTACTCATTATGATTGGCCTCTTCTCCAGTTGGATGTCAAAAATGCATTTCTTCATGGTGATCTCTACATGGAGCAACCTCTTGAGTATGTTGCTCAGGGGGAGTGTCAGAAAGTGTGCAAATTGAAGATATCCTTGTATGGCCTGAAGCAATCATCACGGGCATGGTTTGATAAGTTTAGTGCTACACTTATACATTTTGGGTTCAGTCGGTCCTCTACTGATCATTTGTGTGCAAATCCTCTCGTGGCACTATTATTCTAGTTGTTTATGTAGACAATATTGTCATCACATGTGATGATCTTACTGGCATTTCACAGCTAAAGCAGTGGCTACAAACGCAATTTCAGACAAAAGATGTGGGCAATCTTTGTTATATCCTTGGAATAGAGGTTCTACGTTCCAAGAAAGACATGAATCTTTCTCAGTGAAAATATCTTCTAGACCTTCTTGTAGAGATAGGCATGACACATTGCAAACAAGTCTCCACACCTATGGATTATCATACCAAGGCGATTATTTTTTATGACAGTTATTTTTCGTATCCAACAAAAAAGCGGTATGTGTTATGCGTGCGGAGACGTCACCTTATAGAGTATATGCAGTATGCGGGAGTATATGTGGTTTTAAAAATTTTTAATAATTAATTAGTATATATAAAGTAATAAAACAATTGCATATTTTATTTTGTGCATTACATATTTAGACCCTAAAATTTGAGATATATTAAAATATAAAGTTTCAATGAAAAATAAAGCATCATTGAAAATGCATTCTAGAATCATTTAAACAAAAACTCCAATGAATCATGCACAAAATGATTTAACACAAGAACATAACAATCAAGACTAACCAAATCATACAAAAAATGCTTACATTTCCTAGAGGTCCAAAATAACAAACATTAAATAAGCATGTGTGTTGTTTACGAAACATACAACAAAATAGTACATCAAGAGAATGTTATCAATAAAAATATAATCTAGTTTGGGTCGAGATAACAAATGTCTATCTAAAAATTGCCGACGAATCGACCTTATAAGCGGGTAAGTATATGCGGGCCGCTTATGCGCTTTAAAGCTTCATGTACCCCTCTTCTTTTTCCCGCTTTAAAGCTACAATCCTGCAAAAATGTTCCTCCACCTCCTCTTTTTTCTACTCTATGTTTGCTTCTCCCTCGTCTACTTTTCATTCTCGCCCTCTTGCTTCTCTTCTCATTCTTGCCCCTCCTCTTTTTCCTATTAGAATGTGGCAGCAGTTGTAAGACTGCTCCCTATCCCTTTTCTCTTATTTCACATTGGTCCTTCGCGTCTCTTTCTACCTCCTCTTGCAACTCCTCCCCCTACTCTTCTTCTCGCTCTTCCTGGTAAGAGTAGCAGAGTATTGTCCTCCCTACACGCCTACTCTTTTTCTTGCTTCTCTAAAACTACACCTCCCCTCCTCCTCTCTTGCCCCTCCATTTTAAGTAGTTCTCCAATGTATTCTCCTTCCTTTTCTTCCCTCTCAACCTCCAAAACACCTTCATTTTATATTTCCCCCACCACCAGCAACAACATATTTCCTCAGCATCCCCCTTCTTCCTCATGATTGTACATGTTAACCATTACTTTCACTAAAACTATTGTCTCCAAAATTGTACAACTCTTAATTTTTACAATTATATAAATTTTTACTGCACCATTTTATAATCAAGCTACTCAATATATGTTGTGATTTAATCCATATTGTGACTCGTGTATATAATGTTATATGTTGATTGCTTGTTTGATTTCATTGTGATTGCACATGTAATAACCTATTTAGATCATTTTGTGTGTTTAAATACATATAGCATATTAAATGTCATAATATGTTCTACAAATATATATATATATATATTCCTATATTTTTCGTGTCCTATGTCGTGTTTGTGTCCTATGTTTTTGGAAATTGCCGTGTCACGTGTTTGTGTCTGTGTCTATATCTGTGTCCATGTCCGTGTTTGTGTCTATGCTTCCTAGGATGGCGATCACCCGGATCTTATGTTATATTAAAGGGTCACCAGGGAAAGGTCTCACTTATTTCACAAGAAAGGATTCTTCCACTTCCTCGAAGCAGACTGGATAGACCGATGTTGATTGGGCAGGCAATGTTGGAGATAAACGGTTTACCTCAGGATATTGTGTTCCTTAGATCACATTTAGTGACATGGAGGAGCGGAACAAAATGTGGTTGCACAGTCCAGCAAAGAGGTCGAATATCGAGCAAATGGCACATGTTTGTTATGAACTACAGCGGGTTATGTCCATATTGTCTGAAATGGGAGTCTGTTGAGACTCTAATCTCTCTCATGTGTGATAATCAAGCAGCCATTCACATTACTAGCGACCCTGTGTTCCACGACCAGACCAAGCATATTGAGGTGGACTCCCACTTTGTTCTTGATCCGGTGCCAAGAAGATTCAGAGTCCTCATGTTCGCACTAGACAACAAGTTGCAGATATCTTCACCAAGCCTGTTATACCTTCAGCTTTTAGCCATATGAATTCCAAGTTGGGCATGCACAATGTGTACACTCCAACTTGAGGGGGACTGTTAGAGAATAGAAGCCATTCATGTAGACTTTTCTTATTTGCTTTCTTTATTGGGTTCATTATGTAAATGTTCTCTTCCTATATAAGAAAGGCTAGCCCGCTACAGCAGGGTATCATTTTGGCCTGGTTCTTTCACATACACTATTGCCATGTCAGTGCAGATGTCACATTCATTGAGGTTGCATTGTATTTTACTACACCTAGTGTGTCTCTCGACTCTTAGTGCGTGTTTATGTGTGTCCCCCCCCCCAGTTTCTCAATTAGTCTTCATCTTCTCCGGCTACTACACCCTAAGTTGTTAGGGTTTATGAGCACACACCACAATACCTGCACACAAAGCATCCCCATTTAAGGTTAGTCATACAACTACTTTAGGTACTACTATTCCCTAAGTTTTGAAAAGTGCAAAGCAAGAAGTGAGTGACTAACCCTCCCTAGGCACTTAAGCGTGAACTAGCTCACGAATTGGGTGCTTTTTGAAAAAAATAGGTGTAGTGATACGATGTAGATATTTGCATTTTAGTAACACTAAATTAATAGATTATTGAATAGCAACAAATAACCAATCACTAGAAATTGTAATTATTAGATTAGGGTAGGAACAAAACAGATATATAAATATGAGTACATATTATAGTTTTACGGTTTACAGTATAAAAAGCACATTTGTCACTAACTAAATCTTCAATTACTGAACCATATTAATTAAATCAAACATATTATGATCTTCAACTAACATGAAACCAATACAAACCAATATAATTATAATTTTTGGTGTCGAGGAACCCCTCCCATGCAAAGCCACAGTGGGCCGACCTGGTAGAGTAAACCTCGTGACAAGGCATGTGGTGGTATTACCCCCGTGCCACACCTAGTATCGTGGAATGTTGTCGCAAGGTTGGCCCCAAGCCGTTGTGCCTACCATGAGGGTTTCTCTGAGAAATTCATCTCCAATAATAAACACACATATAACACTATTTTGGAAAATGTTTGGGGTGGTCGCTTAAGCGCTGCCAAGTCCTGCTGCTTTATTTGGCCTATAAGCAGCAATTAGGCGCCCATAAATTATTTTCCCTATTTTGCCCACTTAACATGTTGTTTAAGGGTTGCTTTTAGGCATGTTAGGTGTGATTTAGGTCGAGTTATAATTGTTACAACTTAGATATAACCATTTAAGAATATACATTGTAATGTATCTATTTGAATATAACCAAATTTACATGTAACTTTTACAATATATGTAAAAAAAAGCAAAAACGCCTAGGCACCCTTAGGAAGAAGGGGCCGCATGGCTGCCTAGACAGCATGGATACATATAGACCAATTCAACATACAAATAGATCAATTCAACAAATTACCCCCATACAAACATTATACTCATCGCTAAATTTAAAAATATTAAAGTTGGGAGGCAAACTTACCAAAAAAGAATGACAAATATAATATTGGTAACTATGCTATTTTTCGATATTTATTGATGCATGAGTTACAAAGTAATGCTTTGATTAAACTCAAAAAATTGTAGAGGCTAAATTTAATTGACATCATTTAAGACAGATGCTAAAATAATGAGTATAATTTTCTAAACAAGTTGCTTTGTGTATGATTATATTTCGCATTCTTAATTGTATTTATGTAAATCATATCTACATCGTTGATAGGACCATTAGGTCCTATGATGGACAAGAGAGCATCAAATACATGTAATATGATCTTCCATAATGCAATTGAATCCCTTATTATCATAAAATATAGTGAAGTCGTTGTCTTAATTAATTGGGCAGAGACAGACAGTGGAGTATAATAAGAGTATCAGGGAACTATTATGGATTACAATCATTAATTTATGTTCTAGGATTAGGGGGTATTATTAAGACCATAAAAGGAGCCAGGGCTCTATATTCAAGGTTTAACAAGGTGGAGCCCTTAAGAGTCATGGACATGGAGCCTAGACTCATCCAGGTTCAGTTACATGTATATGTATACAAGTTAGATAATAGAACTAAACTATCACCGAATAATGTCATTTGTGACAAAGCAGAAGAGTGTTAGGTAAAATAAAGTGTTCCCTTCACCGTATTTATTAGTCCCAATGGATCACCCAATTGTAATTATTATACTTTAATTAAATTTAGATCATAACAGTTGATAACCAAGGGCAGAGGCAAAGGCAAAGGCAAAGGCAAAAGCAAAACATATCTTGTTGTCATGTAATGAGAGCCGCAACAGACTTTATGTTATTTTGATAAATCTAAACTGAAGAACTGATAAAGGTTAGCAAGTACACTTACATTCAGGAGTGCATTTTCGTGAGCCAAAAGGATATAATCCCACATAAGTTGCTTTGACAGCACTGTTATTGTATACCAAGATGGTAGGGACATTGCTGTCTGGGTAATTTGGTATACAGTCTGTAGAGACGATCTTCACAAACTTCGTAGCAGGGTATCTAGCAGCCAGGCCCTCTAAGCATTCAAGAAGAATCCTACAATCAGGTATCCTGCAACCAAATATCTGTATATTAAATCAGTAGAGAAATCTACCACATTGATAATCAAGACACTAGTTAGACATTGAACCTTTTCCCCAGACACTGAGACTTGAGGGAATTAGTTCAAAAAATCATCAAGTAATCTCTTAAATTGATCCAATAAGACATTAATTATCTTTTGGGGATTTCTCCTAGTCACCTGCTGCAAATTTCCAACAACTACACCATTGTGCACTAGAAAAGAATGCCAAGACAGTGAAGTTGTTTACGTTAATGCACAATGGACTGTTCCATCAACTTCCAAATCAAGCTGATGTAGAACTGCCACAGGAAAAACAAGAGGGAGATAAAATTTACAAACAAGCAAATTACAATTATTCTTCAAATTCAACTGCCTGGACATAAGCTCCAGGGCTTAAGACTTCCTTGGAGAGATGGATGGCTCTCCTAGGGTTTTCCCTTGCTCTGATACCACGTAGATAAGAAGACAATGGGGGAAACCCACACACTACACATGGTCAGGGTGCTTGTGTTATATATATACAAGAGAGATTACAAAATTCACACATAAGGACCTGACCTTTTCTAACATTTACAAGTAGGTCCCTACACATACATATTAACAGCAAGCAAACTTCGCATCATAGTTTTTTAAGTTCATGCGCTTGCAAAAGATACCACACTTGCTTTCTCTACAAGAGGCAAAGCATATAGTGTTGTTCAACGTATGTTTTATAACAAGTTTTTGCAAATAGATTTGACTTCGAGGGGGAAAGTATATGGCACACATAAAAAGATACCTTGGAAGTAGTTTTTCTCCACGGTTCATTATTTAGTAATAGGGCTGGACAGGTAACCAAATTTGACCATCAGACCAAACCAAACTTGATCAAACTCCTTGGCTTAGTCTGGTCTGGAAGGGCATTGCGATCAAGTTTGATTTGAGAAGTATTCAGATCAGCCTTAACTAGTATTGTCATTATTCATACAACTGGTTAACCGATTAAACCGAACTTGACAAAGTCTATATATGTGTATATGTCCATGTCTATATATACACTCAATAAATTATTCTAGTCATGCTTTAGTTGATATATACACAATATTTTAAATTATCTCAAAGTTATATTTATTATGAATGCTACAAATGACTTTTCTATTAATGTTACACTTGTCATGTATATAATATCTTAAAATGATTTAGCATTTATTTATACATATAATAAATGAAACATTCCATCTAGAATGTTTAAATAAGATCTATTTCTTGTTATTAACATATGACTTTTACTGAAGAGCACCAATAACTTGATATCAAAATTGAATCAAATTATTATTGAACTGTTTTTTTTTCGATCTTCATCAAAGTTTGTGGCTAGTAAATAATAGGTAGTAGTGGTTTTGGACCAAACTTATCCAAACTCGACCACATTTTCACAGTCAAGTTTTGTTTGGTCTAAAAGACCCTTTTAGCGGTCAAGCTTGCTCTGGAAAAATTTTAGACCACTACATGTGGCATGGTCTATGATTTTAGGGTTAGACCAGACTTGACTTGACTACGCCCACCCCTATTTAGTAACCAGTTACTTGCATGCCCCTGATTTAGCCGGGAAAACTAATTGTACAATACAATTGACACTAGATATGAACATATGAATGGAAAGTGTCTTGGCTTCGGATAGCAACTCTCCATTGATGACACAAGTAGTGTAAAGAAGGTGCTTTTTAACTAAGAAGCACGGACACAGACACGGGATACGACAATTTTCAAAAATATAGGACACAGACACGGCGTAGGACATGACAATATATATACATATATACATACATATATATACATAAATATCTACAGTTAAAACACATGTATATGTATATAATTTATTTGTAAACACAACAAGCTCCACAATTCTCAACAACAAGCACAAACAAGGATCATCATGATATCCACTTTATATTCACATTTGTGTTTAAACCCACCATGTTGATCAATATAAAAATTAGCATACGTTATGATATATTAGATTTTTTATAATATACAAGAAGATCATTAGAAATTAATTACACATTAGGGTTTAATGGTTACAATACTAATTGAGGTGTGGAGTATAGGGAAGAGGAGGGGAAGCAGTAGTGATAGAGGGGAGTTGTGTATGGGTAGTGTCGATGGTGTTGAAGCAAGAGGATAACACGTTCGATAGTCATGTAGGAGTGGAGGGTAGAGGGAAGAGACAAAAGTGAAACATGACTGCATGTTAGTAGGAGGAAAAGGAGGGGAAAAGAGGTTTTGATAGAGTAGTAAGAACAGGTTGGTGGAGGAGTGGACCCATTAGAGGATCAACAAAGTAGGAACAAGAGGAGAAAAGGAAATAGAGAAGAAAATCAAGAGGAAGAAGAGGGAAGGAAGTTGCTTCTAATGGCTGCTCTAGCTGTTGGCGGCTCCTGCTGCAAACGGCTGCTGTTTATGGCAGCTTCAACTCCTAGTGGTTGTTGATGCAAAAGCTGCTTGTAGCAGCTCCATTTCCTTCTGGTAGCTACTTGCAGCAACTTCAGGACCTAGCTGCCACTTGCAGCAACTAGCGGTTGCATCATTTCTCTACGGGAACAACAACAATTAGAGGGGAAGGCTTGTTGGTTACCTTTCAAGGGAAGGGATGAGGGTTTTGGTGAGGAGTTGGGGTTTGCTCAAGGAGCCTACGAGATTGTGTTTCATTTTCGCTTTTCTTTTTGGGTAGATCTTATGTGGGTTGGGCTGGCCGTGTCCACTAAGTGTCCTAGACGTGTCCACGTTGTGTCCAGCTTGCAAATAAAAAAAAATACAAAACTGGACACGCCAGAGGAGTGTCCGCCGCGTGTCCACGGCGTGTCCGGGTAGGACACGTGTTGAACACGGACACGGCAGCCTCCAGGAAGTGTTTGTGCTTCCTAGCTTTTTAAGAATGTGGTTGTTCTTTAAGATAGACTTTCACAACAAATGTCCTGAACTTATTCAGTTTTCTAGGAATCCTAGAGAATAGTAGCCATAAGTTCAATAATCCACGTCCTATGCAACTAGTAATCCATCTGGTCATCTCAGATGGATTACATTTCAATGTGACAGACTCGCCTTTCCCCTAACATCTACAAGCAATACGTGCTAGAACAGGATGGGGTGAATGGGGGTGGGGAGATCAGAACCATATGTGGGTTCGTTTGAAATTCAATTACCTTGACTGTCATTTTTCTACAGAGACCATAGACTTGATACTGCATTATGAACGTGTGCTCCACAAGGTGGTAACTGGACCATGGTGTTCCTTGGGATATTCCAGATTCGGTTTTCATTACTCATTGGGACCATCTAAATCATTATTAACAGGTTAGTGGTATGGTTTGTGCCACCAGTGATATGTACTAGCCCTTGATTTACCTGCTCCCTCATGTTTCACCTCCATGGAATCATGAGGTCGTAGGAGAAGCCTTGTCCTTTTGGGCTTTCATACTCTCAAAATGGTGAGGATGAATTAAACAACAAAGACAAGAGTGCCCTGAAATAATTTATACAGCAATTTTCCCAGTGGCATTCATGATGTTTGATCCCTTGCAACTAGATTTGAAATCAAGATGCATTGTGTATTCCATGTGTGCATCTTTTCATTCTAGCTTAGGTTAGGTCTATTAACTATCTCTCACTCGTCACTACTCAATACCACCAATCTCCCAAAACACAGTGCACTCTAAGTAATAACACCAGAGTGTTAAGTGCAAGGTATTATGGCAATAGAATTTCTGAAATATTTACACTACAACTATAAGAAAAAACATTGCTGCTATTTACAACACTTATTCTGCAAAGCTGAAGAGTCCATCATGATCCTGTGAACATCGGAGGGCCTGAGGCTATAGCTGAAACAAGATCACATTATGCGGTCTGTAAATTCGACCAAACTTATAGAACGGCAGCTATTTAGAAAATGCATCTTGGGATATTTGTATGAATTGACTTTTGAATATCAGCTGAGACCAGTTTTTTGTACAGTACCCGTCCTTGTAGAGCAGAACAACGACCCATACATCTGCCGGAGCCTGAGACACCTCCCTCACGAAATCCGCCCCAGTGATCAGGTTCACAGAGCCGAATCTGGCCACCCGTGTTGCCTCCCTCATTTCAGCCAACCTCCTTTTCCTGGGAATGAGAATACGCGGCAGGAAAAGAGGACCGAAAATGAAGCCATCAGATTCAGTTGGGAAAGGAGGTCAGTAGGTCACCTCCGCCTGCAGAGAAAACCCAGGATGCAGAACAGCTTACTGACCTGTACTCCTCGAGGAAGCGATCATCATCGAGATCAGGGTCATCCTCGAGCTCCTCGAGCTCCTCCTCGGTGCGGCCGTCGATCCAGTCGCGGGATTTGGGGTTTTTAGAAGAGAAATCGTCGGCGGGGGTAAAAGGAGGAGGCTTGAAGGGTTCCGGTTTCGGCGGAAGGTTACCAAGCTTCCTCTGGATGTCGTCCCACTGTGTCGTCGCCCCTTCCACGTCTTTATAGACGAAGTGGTAGTCTGCCATGGCGCTGCTGTACTCTCTCCTCCGACTACCTTATCTCCCTCTAGCTCTTTTACAGACGGCGAAGGCGGCGGTTGCCGTAGTACAGTTCTCCGTCGGCTATCGTGAGAACAAAGGAGAAAGGGAACAGGAGAAAGGGAACAAATAGCGTAGGGGCGTCGAAAAGGAAGAAAGGAAAGGAGTAGAGATATAAACTGAATAATAATTAAGGGTGCTTTTGTCAAGGGGATCATGGTGAATCGAATTCACGTAAAATTTGATTCGTTTTTGTCACTATTAAAGGATGGTAAATTATGGAGATTCTTTCAAGACTTCACTACTTATTTTGATATACATAAAAAACTAATATATATGTTTCTTCTTATGTAGAGTTTTTGTATGAAGTATTTTTCTTTTTTTGTCTCTTATAACTATGTAACAAACAAGAATTTTAATTTTTCATTTCTATCACTATCACCATGAATATATTACCAAACAACACATTTTAACAATTTTTCAATTATCATCACTATTCAATCGTCACCATCAATTTTAATGTACCAAACGCAACCTAAAGTTATTTTTTTTAATAAGCAGAAAATACGTGCTAAGTATGCATTATAATAGTATTATATATTATATGTGTGACATACTTGAACAAAGATATATATTCTAATTGGAGGAATCGTGATCATAGTTTGTATGGCACTCACACACACATATATATAGAGAGTGTGTCAAGCTAGAATACACTCGAGTGTATAGATTACATCGTACACTTCAACGGTGTTTGTCATGTAGACAATATCGTTGCAAAATGTAATCCGTTTATCTTTCTTCTTCTTCTTTTGTCAATACCGGTTAGGACCGGTTACATAAGTTATCTAAACCAGAAAATAAATGAAGAAAAAGAGGCTTGTCCGAGAGATAAAACTGTAGAGCACTTGTAGTATTTTTACAATAATAATAGGCCCCATAAAAAATTGAGCTCATTTAAATGAGTGTAAGTTACTCATCCAAGGACATAAAAATCAACGCACATAATTAATTTGAAATGCATAATCTTTGTCTCATTTAGATGCATGACCTAAAAGTGTCCAAATGAGCTCAAATTTATTATGTAGTATGTTCTGAAGATACTTAAGAAGATCAACTATTTAGATTTTAAAAACAGTCACTTCATGATGGGAAATGGCTAAGGTGTATAGTATTTCTGGTACACTCGAGTGTATTCCAAGTTCACACTCTCTCTCTCTCTCTCTCTCTCTATATATATATATATACACTAGTAAACACACACGTGCACATGCACGTGCCACATTAACTCTAAATTATTTATGATGCATGTATTTTGGAAAAAAGACATAATTGATATTTTTAATGAAAACTAAAAGAAGCTGGTTGTTAGATATATTTAAATGTGGCACTTTTATTCTGTCAAATAATTTTTATGAAAATTTTAATAGTATCACAACAAACAAAATTAGTTATGGGACCATCTTTTTTATTCATTTGATGAAATTTGTGTGTTCATTGTAAATCTCGTTACATCATGACAACATATGACACACATCCACTAAAAATATGAAGACTAAGGAAATATCTATGAATTGTTTAGAACATATTTAAATCCATTAAAAATATGAAGACTAAGGAAACATCTATGGTTCTAAAAAACATATTTAAAACCATTTTACTAATGAATATTAAGTTTATACATAATGTTCATCAAAATTTAGATTTTTTTTTAAATTTTAGAAGGAACACATTAATGCATACAAAAGGATAAAAATAATAAAACAAATGGCTCAAACATTACATGTGCGACATGTGCATTAACCAATATACTATGAAATATATAATAATAATTGCATAGTTATAAAAAAGTATTATTGATTAATATTTAAAGTGTGTATATAACCTAAACGAGAATGCTATTTAATTAGGTAAGAAGAATTGACATATTGAGAGTGAATTTTTGTAGATATTTTATTCAATAAAACGTATTATGAATAAGGAATATCTATGAATTGTTTAGAACATATTTAAATCCATTTAAAATACGAAGACTAAGCAAATATCTATGGTTCTAAAGAAATAAATATTAGAACCACTATACTAATGAATATTTAGCTTATACATCTAAATTTCCATAAAAATTTAGATTTATTCTTCTAAAATGAATACATTAATCCTTAGAAAAAGGAGAAAGATAATGAAACTAATGTCTCAAATATTACATATGCAACATTCCAAATAAATTAATATACTACGAAATATATAATTATAGTCTCACTTTTTTAAAAAAGTATTATCGAGTAATACTTGAAATGTGTCTATAAACTAAATGAGAATATTATTTTGCATGTAAGAAGAATTGACATAATTTTGAGAGAGAAATTTTGGTTCAGATATTTTATTCAACAATAATATGATTAATAAGGTAATCCCAATGAAGTGTTTATAACATATTTAAATCTATTAAAATTTTGAAGACTAAGGAAACATCTATGGTTCTTAAAAACATATTTAAAACCAAAGTACATATGAATATTGAATTTATACAAATAAATTTTCTTCAAAATTTAGGTTCTTCTAATATGAACACATTAATGTCAAAAAATATAAGGATAATGAAATCGATGGCTCAAACATTAGATATGCTATTATTTCTCTCTCTCTCTCTCTCTCTCTCTCTATATATATATATATATATATATATATATATATATATAGTAATCGTAACATATTAATAAAAGTATTATCGAGTAATATTTGAAGTGTGTATATAACTAAATGAGAATGTTGTTAACCAGGTAAGACGAATTGACATAATTTGGAAAGTGAATATTTGGTTTGAGTATTTTACTCAATAAGAAAATATGATATATCAGCAAAATCTATAAATTGTTTAGAACATATTCAAATCCATTTAAAATATGAAGACTAAGGAAATATCTATGGTCCTGAAAAAATATATTTAAAACCATTGTACTAATGAATATTAAGTTTATACATCTAAATTTCAATCAAAATTTAGATTTCTTCATCTAAAATGAACACATAGTTCTTAAACAAAGGATAAAGATAATGAAACTAATGGATCAAGCATTAAATATGCAACTTTTGTATTAACCAATTTACTATGAAATATATAATAATAGTCACATATTTACAAAAAATATTGATTAATAATCATATGTGTATATAACCTAAATGAAAATCTTGTTTTAGTATGTAATATGAATTAACAAAGCTTTGAGAGTGAATTTTTGGTTCATATATTTTATTTAATAAAATAATATGATGAATAAAGAACTATCTATGAATTGTTTGTAACATATTTATAACAATTAAAAATATGATGACTAAGGAAATATCTATGATTCCAAAAGAACATATTTAAAACCATTTTACTAATGAAAATTAAGTTTATACAACTAAATTTTCATCAAAATTTAGATTTGTTATTCTAAATTGAACATGTTAATGCTTAAAATGGGGTAAAGATAATGAAACTAAAGACTCATGCATTACATATGCAACTTTTCTGTTAACCAATATGCTATGAAATATACAATAATGCTCACATGTTTATAAAAAAAACTATTATCGGGTAATATTTAATGTGTGTATATAACCTAAATGAGAATCTTATTTACCCGTTAGTCAAAAATTTACCGCAACTTATAACTTTATTTATAGTATATGATATTGACAAAATTTAAAATTTCCTATTGTAGTTGTGATTTTAAAGTGACAATAGTGAAATTTGAACATACAAATAAACTACAGAAATGTAATAAAGTAGTGCATTGCTAATAGAACTTAACTTACATCAGGTTTACATGGATTTCCAGGTATGAATAAAGAAAGAAAATAGTTAACAGTCACGATTGCATTGAGAATTATTTTTAGGTGCTCACATTCTAAAAATATAACAGGTTTAAGTTGTTTCTGTTTAATGGTTATTTGTACTTGATTTTAAGAAATGTAATTTTCTATCATGTGCCTAGACATCTATATGTAGTAGTATAGAATATTAACGGGAGTATATAGATGAATACATATGGAAAAGATTACAGATTAAAGTAGAACATATAGAAACATACATGTTAAATCGTGAACTTGTAAATGCAAAAACACAACTTTATCCATGTTGACTTACTAACTTTAACATATGACGAAAAAATTAAATCCTCTTCGTTGAAAATCTTGTTTTCCTGGATGTTTGGCTCTTCGGTGTGGCTGAGCATCATCTTGGAGAATTTCTATCTGCTCCAGTAACCATTTCTATTTGCCTGACTTATTCTGTGCTGCCATTGAGCATTGGGGTTCGAGTGTTATTCGGTTTTAGAGAGACCATTTTCTTTGGGGCAAAGTGAGTTGTAAAAGGCCATAGTAGATACCTTGGTTTTGGAGGAGGTACAAGTCGTTGATACAACGCAAGAGCAGAGAGGAAAGAAATCATAGAGGAGATCTTGCTAAATCTGTTTCGTTCTATGTTATCACGCTCTACCCTTTCCCCATATGAGGAGGACGTATGATCCCTCTCCTAACTACCTAATAGAGTCATCCTATTTGAAATACTGCTCCTACCGCTCCAGCAGCCAGGATGATATCCATAGCCTTATAAAGAAACGCTATCTTCTCTAGAGCAGCCGCCGGAAATAGCTCACGAAATGGCCAAAAAACTCCACGGGCATTAGTAAAACCATCTTTAATCACAGATAAAAGGGTGATATGGAAACCCCTTTCAGTGATAAGGCACGATTCATTTAAGCTAGTGACATCCTACTCGTCCGTCGTCTGCCCACTTCAGTCAACAAAATCACCCGCACCTTTCACCGCCTCCCCGTAGCAACAGACATCTCACGCTTCTACGAACCGTCTCGGAAATATGTCACTGGCATCCTCACCTTCTACATCTACATCTGGTACCAGGATCTCTTAATGATCCACTTCCTGATCTGATATTTGGCATCTCATAAATCGTCAATGACGCCGCCCTGCTCTCCTACCGTGTCGAGAAGAAGCTTCTCTGGAGTGGAAAGTTCATGCACGCTCTTTAAAACGCACCAGTGGTTAGGTTCCCAAACGTGTTCTGCAACAACATCAAGGAAAACGTGGATTCAACTTCTAGTAGATGATGCCCACAGGTCTGTCTACAACTCCTCGCTTGACGAATAGCCTGGAGAACCTATACGCCCACAACCTCGCTCTGTCGTGCACCACGAAATGACCCTTCTTTTTGGATCTCCAACCTGGTGGCGCCGTATGTACGCTGCGGGTGTAGCAGTGCCCAGGTGACTGCATGTCGGCTAGAGTACTTGTTTCTGGAGGAGGAGTTCACACTGGGGAAGATCGTCTTCTGGGACGGGTTGGCTAGGACTGCGTCTGATGTTGTAGGGGCGTAGACGGCCAAGGGGAATGGGACAACGAACACCTGGGAGGTGACGACTTGTTTCTGGATGATGGGGGGGGGCACACTTGGGAGGAATGGCTTGTAGGGCAGTGGGTTGTCTTGGACTCCGACTACCGCCGTCCGGAAATTGGCGGCCGAGGAGAAAGGAACAACCACCACCTGGAAAGCGAGATGTGTGACCGATAAAAACATCTTGTGTGGAAAAATTCTGGAATTATGTATTATGTTGACGGAGATGGAGAGACATCTTGAAGAACGGCAGGAGCTCTCTTCGTTGATGAGGGAAAATGTTGTGTCACAACTGAACCTCGTGTGCATAGAATGAAGATTTTACAACAAACTGGTGAATGAAAAGTTACTTTTGCATTTACCATCAGACTGATTGTATACAACTGTCACCCACATCTTTACCCATGCACAACTGGTTGTACCGTATGCTGTGGAACGTGTTTAGTGGTTGGCAACTGAATGATGCGAGTTAACACGTTTAGAAAAGGCTCAAAAAGGTTAGAAAAATTGTGGGAAGAGAGAGAAACAAGGAGAGATCAATATTTTGAAAATGCTGAAATGTGATTGGTTGGATAGTTTTTAGAACTTTAAAACTGACAGCGTTGTAGTTGTTTTCAAACATTCGATTTTTTTATAGTATATATATATATATATATATATATATATATATATATATTGTCAAAATTAAATTCTATTCAACAAACACGCTATATAATGTTTTATTGTCAGTGTATTTTTGCTCCCTACTCGCATTGACGTTTAATATATAACCAGTACTTACAATAATTTAGAGACGACACTCTAAAAGAGAACAACCCCATTAAGTTTCAATTGACTCCCTCTAAATGTAACATTTGATTAACAAAATGTAATGTATTCTCCTTCTTGACATGTGCATGTTAACTGCTAACATATAGTTAGTATGCACAATAATTGTCATAAAATCCACTAAAATATAACCATTTCATTAACTGCCAATTTCCATTTCAGTTGAACCTATTATAAAATTATCTTTGCTCATATTTTGTAGTGTGCATAAAAGTTCAAAGACATGTTCCTAAAGCGGAGTCAGATTCCCTACTACGAGGTGCATGTTCCACTCCTTGCTCTAGCCCTCAGGTTTTAAGAATCAAAGTGAATATGTGCATGAGTAGATGAAAGAATTAAACCGAAAACTTTTATCGCTCCCAAAAATTTTAGTATGATGCCTTCTCTTCATCTCACCATAAAAAAATATTGACCATTCACCTAGCAAGGTGAAAAGAATAAAATGATGTCTCTTATGCTATTTGTTATTAATTTGTACACATAAAATCGTGTTGAAGAAAATATAGACTTAACACATGTATTTTTATACACAGTTGAATATTCATAAGAAACGATCTCAATGTATAGGATTTGTGCATCTTATGTGCATGATAGTTGGCACGAAAAAGATTTTCCACTTCAAAGTTGTATTCCAAAACTATAAAACAACAATATAAATCTGATCATGAATAATAAGAAACAAAAAATGATTGGGTTGAAAATTTGAGTTGGTTCAAATTGTGTTGCAAGGATTACTATAGTAAGACAAATCATGCTAGCTACTAATATGCATGAGTTCCAAGACTTGCCTCCCAGACTTAATCACCTATCAATAATTGAAATCACCTATCAATAATTGAAATCACGTCTCTCAATGATAGTAAGAAGACATGGGTGAATTGTATCTTATCACTTATACATTGTTCGGAGGAATCACCATAATTCACTGAGGCGTGTTTGGTAGGATCTAACCAAATGGCAAAGTACGAATTTGATGCACATCTTAAAACATATATAAAAATATGCATTTTTTAATAAAATATTTGTCCGCTCATCAATCTTGACATTTGCTCAATATTTAATGTACATTTTCACATGTTTTTGAATTAGCAATATGAACATAATAAATTGAGCAAAACTAAAAATGAATGGAGTGGATAAATATTCGTCTTGAGTTTTGCTCAATTTATTATAAAAATCGAGAATATTGAGCAAAACCCAAAATGAATGGAGTGGACAAATATTTAGATTGTAGGTCTATAAAACCACATGTGTATAAGAATATTTTTTCAGTGACAACTATCACACGTGTAAGATGCATATTGTTAAAGTCTACGCAGTCATATCCATTCTTATAATATTTAACTGTACATAACAATACATGTGTTAATTGTGTATTTTCTTCAACATGATTGCATGTTTATAGAATAATGAAAAAAAAATCTTAAGAGGAACATCATTTTGTTCTTTCATGCTTGGCAGGTGAATTATGAATGTGATCTTACGGCGAGATGACGAGAAGGCACCAGGACAGAAGTTTTGGAGAGATAAAAGTTTCAAGTTAGTTGCATTCACTTGCTCATGCGCATATTCTCTCTGATTCTCAAAACCTGGTTTCTAATGCATCATATTATGTGTGTGACAATTGTTTATATGTTGAAGGGGGAGCAAAACAGGCACCTCATAATATGGAATCTAAACCCTCGTGAAGTAGACAAACATATTGATAGAAGGAGCTAGCCCATATACTATGACAACCAAAAAAATAAATGACCACCCAATGGAACAATACAAATTGAAAATTTAAATTAAAATATACTTTCAGTGGGCAATATACTAATGCCATAAGCATGTACTACCTTTGTTGATATGTTAGAGAAATTTATTGTAACTAAAGACAATGTGGCAAACCATTTTTAGTTGTAATATATCTGTCCAGAGGAAATTTTTTGAAAAAAAAATAAAAAAAAACACAGTCAAGTAAGTATTTAAAGTAAGAAGCAGAAGCATACACTCAAACATATACTTAAACAAGCATGAGACTTTATTTTTCAGGATAGAAAGACAAGGGCAGACAATATAGCTGTTAATTGCTTCTCTTTTCAACTAGATAAGCTTAATTGTTCTTGTTCATGATGATCAAATGTTGAGTGCAGCTATTGTTCATGTTCTAGAGGGATGAGATCTAATATGACAAAAGGAATAATGAAGCACAAAAATTAATTGGATAGAACTTTTACGTGTATGGTGGAGTTTGGGTAGCTAAATTAACGTAAGTATGGCAAATGTACTGTGGAGTGTAAATCAAACTCAAATTAACTTGTATTTGGTCTCTGTACATACATAAAGAAGGTGTAAGGAGTGGTACCTGAGAGGGGATCCACTCTTTACTAAGATTTGAGGAATAAAACATCTATCTATTCTAAACACACAAAAGGTATGCTGGAATATGTGTAAAATTTTCAAATCTCAAATGATGGTATACAAAAGACCAAAGTATAGCAGCGGAATATAGAACATGACTATCAATTTTATAAAAGTACATCATCATCTCTCATATAGGGTTTACATGGATATTGCATCATAAGGATCTAGTAAAGGAAAATCTAAAATGATAACAAGTTTGTCTCCAAGCATCAACTTCTTAAGCTAGGTCCATGTAGCGTGTCATGTCCTCTATGTCCTACATCTGGGGTTGAAAGCATACCCCAGCAAGAGGAGAAAAATAGATGACATCAGCAAAAAGTTGGTATATGCATACTAAAATATGAAATTGAGTAATGTAATGAAATAAAGGACGTCAAATAAGCAATGTTTCACATAGAAAAGGAAAGGTCCACCCAATTGGATATCAAGAGAAAAGAATTGAAATCAAATGATAAAGAAAAGAATACTTGCCATAAACAAAATAATAAGGTTTTGCCACATAAGCACGTATCATGAAATTATGGCACATAACCTATCATCAAAATCATCAACATGCATGCATGTGACATAAGCATAGCACCTAGAACAATATAAACACAATGGTGACCAAACCTCATTAACTTGAAATCTGATAGAGAATGACGTACTACTAGACTCCCAATATATGTAAAAATGGGCATCACCATATGGGTACAGAGCACGCATCCTCAATCCCAAAAATAATACATGGGCACACAACCCCAAAAAAACAATGTACTTACATTACTCTAGGGCCACTGGATCACATAACATGCTTAATGTAGAGGCAAGTATAAAGTATAGTTAGAATAAACAAGATTGCCATTAGAAAAATGACAATACAAAAATCCACAACAAAAGTGGGAAAAAGTTACACTTATCTCCAAGTAGAGTTTCATCATGATCAAAGTATAAGATAAAGTCAGAAGAATGTCCAATCAGAGTAGAATGATCACAAGATCAGAGGCAAATAAAGCATTCCACTTGAAATATATTTTCAAAAGAGAAAGAGATATTTTGTAGGCTATTGTTCATAGGACCAAGAGAAAGATGAAAGTAGATTAATTGCTCAATACGAATAATATAAGATGTAAACATACCTTAAACCAGAGTCCTAGAAATACTCTTCATCAATCTAGTTATTTCCAAGATCACCTTTGTCTAATTATAAATTATTCGCATGTATTGGGGTTTTATAATGTATAATGTGTAAGGAAACTGTAATTCTAGTCCTTTTAATAAAATCTCGGATTTTGGTCACAAAACCTAGACCAAACGATTTATTAGATTCTCCTAATCAAGAAAATATATTTTCTCTTTCCTCATGCATTAATGACACTAGATTTTTTCCAAATTAGATGGAAATTCATACATAAGCTTATTTTAACATGTAGACTATGAATTTGAGGTTAGTTGTCACTTTTAAAGTCATTTAATATTTTATTTGATATTTTAAAGAAAATTTGATATTTTCCTTTTCAAAATTTACAAGGGTTGTTACTATTGTGCAAATAAGGTGAAACTTGACTCCCAAACTAATTGGAACCCAAGGAACACAATTTTCACATTAGATTTCATTTTTAAGATTTCCTTTCTTGAGTTATACATAATTAATATTTGTGACCCATTGTTATTTTCATTATCATATTATTTCATCATTATTACTATTATTCATCCAATTGTGTTCCACAAATTCATATTACCTCTAAAAGACTTATGTATGATTATTTTGCACGAAATCCTATATATATATTCATCATTTATCTCATCTGACATATTTTATATATCCTTTATTGGTCTAAAGACTAATGTAAGAACATGAGGTTATATTTATTTTCATGCAAATATGTTTGGGTGATTTACTCGTGCATTAACATATTAGGGGTTCACTTAACTTCTTTTAGGTTGAACCTCAACCTTGTTTAGATAAGCCCAAAGAACTAAGGTCTCTAAGCTCTTAACCTTGGTTTTGGTATGTTACAGTGTGCCACCCCTTAAAGGGATTTCTGTTGGATCCTAGGATGGGTGATTGGATGCTCTAGAGGGGGGTGAATAGAGCTGAATGCACTTAAAAAAAATTCGTTAGACCTTCAAGTTATATCATAGGATAAGGTTGTGAAATAGGAAATTTGAGTGTAATTAAAACATACATATAAAGGGAGAGAGAGATTGAACAAGCACCAAGTGACAAACTATGTAGAGTGGTTCCATACTCCAAACTAGTCCACTACCTAGAGAGGTCAACCTCTAGGATTTCTAAGTGTGTCTCCCTCTATATATTCACTTATAAGAGTTACAAACACATGACCATCCTTTTCCGAGACAAGGATACCCAGCCACCCTTTAAGGACCAAGAGAGCTAACAACCAAACAAAGGACTTACCCACCAAAACCAAGAGTCTTATACCTCTCTAAGGACTTACCCACTTTGCAAGAAGTCTTCAGTCTTCTCGAAGGACTTACCCACTCTTGCACAAGTCTTTGGCCTTGTAGGAATTACTCACTCTTTCTTGGACCTTCCGCCTTTGACTCCTCCTTTACTCAGAGAAGCTTTCCACCAAGGACTTGCCCACTTGAGAAAGGAGTCTTCTGCCTTCTCCAAGGTCTTACCCACTCTTGCTCTAAGTCTTCGGGCTTGATCTTCATCAACGAACTCCTTCCCTTATTTTTCTTAACCTCTCTTAGCCAAGAGAGAGGAATTTCATCTTCATGGTTGAAAGAGATATTGAGAGGTAGTGGAAGTGAGAGCCTCACAAGATATACATGTAGGACTATCTTTCTTTCAAATCTCCTACTCACTCTAATGGATGTAGCAAGTGATTAAGCTTAGAGAGAGGGAGAGAGAGGAGGATGTAGAACCACTCAACTATAGAATAGGGACCTTCATAGTATTTGGCTAACCATGGGATGAAGTCCAAGGGGTCCTATTTATAGTTGGGGATGCGTAGAAGACTTTGGGAACACTTAAGAACAAAAACTAGCCGTTTTATGGCTTGTAACGAATATATTTTCAATTGTTACAACTCCACAATGACTGAAAACACTTTTCTGCGCTTTTCTTTACATTGGTATCGGTTGAGTTTCTATAATGGTAACGTGATCGAATGCACTATGCGACAAAGCTAATTTGACCAATCGGTCGAGTTTGTCTTGTTAGGAACTCGATCGATAGATTAAATCAGTTTTTTTCCAATGCAGCGGTCGGACGAATTCTGAGTATAGGAAACTCGGCCGAACCATGACATTCTCAAATCCATCAAGGATCGGTCGAGATTGTAACTAGACCGATAAAGTGCCTATAATGAATTTTGGAAAATGTCATTAAAGTGCTTAAATGTTCGATTTAAGTGCCCATGGTTTTTTCTAAGCTTAATTACAAGTCATACAATCATTACAAGTGATTTACAATATTATTCTAGAGGATTTACATCATATTCCAAAAACATGTACTTGTATTGACTTTGACTTGTCTTTTCTCCAAGTTAGGATGCGCAAGTTAGGGCATTTGGAGTGTGTCTATACCTAATTTGAAATCACTCAACTAGAAGCATTAGACACAATTAAGTGGAATGGTCTAGTCATCATCAAAATAAGAGTTTAGTGAATATAGACCTTGAGTCAACATTGACCTAGAGTCAACAATTTCATCCTCAAAATCTAAACACCCATAAAAAACTATCCATAACCCCTTAAAAGATTCATCTTATAAGCCAAACTATACAACATGAAGGTACTATGGTTACTTATGCATGTTTTGAGTTGTGAATATTTTAGGGGTTTATGTTGTTCATAGATCATGCACCCGACTAACATGTCATAACCATCTAGGGTTGAGCTATAGGTCTTTGTGTCTCTAACCCAACAACCCTGCATAAACATCCACAAGTTATAGGGTACAAAGGGTAGGTCCACTACACCTATATATTATTTCATATATTCCTACTCACTTCTTCATAGATAAAACTATGGTTAAGATTTTATTCTAACTAATTTTAGGGTTTCACCACTAAAATTTCACATATCTCTTCATTGTGACTTAGCTCAAGAAAACCTCAATAAAATCCACAAAATAGTATTCTTGTACATATAGTATTATAAGGAAAAATAATTTGTTGTGAAAACTTTTGCGATTGAAAACTGAAATCATGGCCCAAAATCAAAGCAAGAACCAAGTAACAATATTTCCATATAGTTTCTTCTGAACAACTATTTTCCTCATTCTCATGCTAAAACCTCATAAGATCCAAAGATACTTGTCACTGTTAACCTATACGGTAGGGTAAGATCACCTAAAACCTCATCACATTAGGGTGCACCTCATATCAATACATCATCTCATGAACAACTTAGGCCAATTTTAGGGAGAACATCTCACCTAAAGGGTGATTATGCAAAGTAAGGGTTCTAATTAAGGAGACAAATTTGAAATGTTCAGATTCGAACTACCATGGGCTCTGATACCATGCTGTAACGAGTGGGGCCCGAGAGGGGATCCACTCCCTACTAAAATTTGAGGAATAAAACATCCATCTATTATAAACACACAAAAGGTATGCTGGAATAGGTGTAAAATTTTCAAATCTCAAATGATGGTATACAAAAGACCAAAGTATGGTAGTGGAATATAAAACATGGCTATAATCAATTTTACAAAAGCACATCATCATCTACTATACAGGGTTTACATGGATATTACATCATTAGGATTTAGTAGAGGGAAATCTAAACCATATCAAGTTTGTCTCCAAGCATCAAATTCTTAAGCTAGGTCCATGTAGCATGTTATGTCCTCCATGTCCTACACCTAGGGTTGGAAGCATACCCCAGAAAGAGGAGAAAAATAGTTGACATTGGCAAAAAGTTGATATATACATACTAAAATATGGAATTGAGCAATGTAATGAAATAAAGGACATCAAATAAACAATGTTTCCCATAGAAAAGGAAAGGTCCACCCAATCAGGTATCAAGAGAAAAGAATTGAAATCAAATGATAACAAAAATAATACTTGCCATAAATAAAACATTAAGGATGTGCCACATAAGCACGTATCATGAAATTAGGGCACATGACCCATCATCAAAATCATCAACCTGCATGCATGTGAGATAAGCATATCACTAGAACAATATAAAGAAAATGGCGACCAAGCCTCATAAACTTGAAACATGGTAGAGAATGATGTACGACCAGACTCCCAATATATATAAAAATGGGCATCACCACCCCAGGTCCGGGGCACACAACCTTTATCCCAAAAATAATACATGGGCACACAACACAAAAAAATCAAAGTACTTACACTAATCTAGGGCTACTGGATCACATAACATGCTTAATGTAGAGGCAATTATAAAGTATAGTTAGAATAAACAAGATTGTCATCACAAAAATGACAACACAAAAATCCACAACAAAAGTGGGCAAAAGTTGCACTTATCACCAAGTAGAGTTCCATCATGATCAAAGTATAAGATAAAGTCAAAAGAATGTCCAATCGGAGTAGAATGATCATAAGATCAGAGGAAAATAAAGCATTCCACTTGAAATATATTTTCAAAAGAGAAAGAGATATTGTGTAGGCTATTGTTCATAGGACCAAGAGAAATATGAAAGTAGGTTAATTGCTCAATGTGAATAAAAGGAGATGCAAACATATCTTAAACCAGAGTCCTAGAAATACTCCACCAATCTAGTTGTTTCTAAGATCACCTTTGCCTAATTACAAATTATTCACATGTATTAGGGTTTCATAATTTATAATGTGTAAAGAAACCCAAATTCTTGACCTTTCTATAAAATCTCAAATTTTGGCCACAAAACCTAGACTAAATGATTTATTAGATTCTCCTAATCAAGATAACATATTTTCTCTTTCCTCATTTATTAATGATTTTAGAATTATCCAAATTAGATGAAAATTCACACATAGGCTTATTTTAACATGTAGATTATGAATTTGAGGTTAGTTGCCGCTTTTGAAGTCATTTCATGTTTTATTTGATATTTAAAGAAAATCTCATATTTTCCTTACCAAAATTTACAAAGGATTATTACCATTGTGCAAATAAGGTGAAACTGGACTCCCAAACTAATTGGGACCCAAGGAACACAATCTTCACATTAGATTTCATTTTTGAGATATCCTTTCATGAGTTATACATAATTAATATTTGTGACCCATTATTATTTTAGCTATCATGTTATTTCATCATTATTACTATTATTCATCCAATTGTGTTCCATAACTTTATATTACCTCTAAAAGAGTTATGTATGATTATTTTGTATGAAATCCTATATATATTCATCATTTATCTCATGTGACATATTTTATGTATCCTTTATTGGTCTAAAGACCGACGTGAGAACATTAGGTTATACTTTTTTCATGCAAATATTTTTGGGTGTTTTACTCATGCATTAACATATTAAATTTCACTTAACTCATACTGTTAAAAGAACTGTTGGTCAGGTTTAAGTCTGGATGTTTTTTAATTTAGAATGGACATAGTACATGCTAAAATTACCATATTCTCAATATGCATAGGTCAAATTGGTATCATAATATTAAAATGTGTATATTCTATATGTCTTATAAGTGGGATTACTACAATTATAATTTCTTATATAGATCCCGTGACACCTCATCACACTAAACGAGATTACTCAAAACACAAACCATGATCAACTATTAATTAATCACATAGTAAAAAATGTGGAATAATTAAAACCAATTCCAACAATGTAAATAAACTCTAGACCATTTACAAAAGGTCCATCATTGCATTCTCATATACTGTAAAAAGTATTTACATATGGGTCCAAAGACCTCAGTCACATCTTGCATACAAAATATATTTCACATGTACATGCCATATATTTACAAACATTGGCATACTACCAAAATCTCGTGTCGGTACAAGTATCATCTAGAAAACACATCCCATACCCAAACCTAAGGGTACAGGGACGACACTAGGACTCTACTACTGACATCTACAACTAACTAACATTCTAAATCTATTGATCACCAGGTTGGTTCTCTTCCACAGTGCGACCTCGACCTCGTTGCCCGCGACCACCTAAAAAAATGTGGTGACCCACAGGTGAGACCCATTCCCAATGAGAGATATAACTCTCTCCAACATATATTGGTTATAATATATTAATTAACAGTAAATACATTGAGCAGTTAGGATATTGAATAAGCAATATGAACAGATTGAACAGTTTAAGCATACTAAGCAGTTAAGCAAATAAGTTGTAACATCAAGTAGAATTACACAATTTTCATAAGTCTACATCATGTAAGAACTATATAGTGTAAAGACAAGACAAGGGTTAATCAACCAATGTGATACATATTAAACCCTATCAATTATACTACACGTTTGGTATTACATCTTTTATTATTATGCCCTGGGGAGTTTGAGTTGTACCACTCAAAGTCCAACTAACCACTGCAAAGTGCTATTCAGTTCCGTATAAGATCTAGGAGTGTCGGTATCCTAAGATCTCTTCCCCTCAGTCAGTATGAGTAAACTACAGTGACATACCAATCAAACTGCCAATAGTGACATATAGTCAACTGATAACAACTAGTCTGTACTTGATACAAGTTACGGCACTAGAAAATAGGGTATACAAAACCCTCTAATCTGAGGTACAACCGTAGTTGTCCTCAATCACATCAAATGTCAAAGGCATGACCATAGCCATCCTCCATAACCTGCAATTGTGGATGACAAGGATATATCCTCAACTTGCCACCCCCACATACTCAATAGTATGCGCTCCAAGTTTCCCTTGGGAATACTCATTTCACCATCCAGTAAGTTCTGACACTGAAGATGGATTTGCTGCACATGGCTCTACATGATTAAGGTTACACTTGATTAATTACTTCTAATTGAATGCATTAAGGCTTTATCATACAAGTGGACATTCAAACCCTAATTTTTTTCTAACAAGAGTATATGTATATCAACTTCAAAAGATATAAAACATTTGAAATATAAATATTAATCACATTACCACATGCTATCATCATTGCAAGTTAATGGACCACACTTATCGTCATACTATTACAAGATACCAATATCTTATCACAAGTTCCAGGGTTTTAACCCTTATTGGAACATGAAGAGGATTTCACCTCAATCATGGCTTCAAACATGCCCAAAGGTCGTTAAGACCATCACATTATGCATAGTATGGTTATCATCATCATTGCATGCCTTAAACAAGGCTCAAAAGATCATTAGCACATATATGTCCATAGATATTAACATGGCAAGGCACTATGATATTCAAATAGTACTACATTGTGGTTTCAACACAAGAAGAGTGTAATTAATTATCACATTAATCATTCAAGAGGTATGATTATAACCAATCAACACCATATAATTACATTAAGGTTAGGTATAACAAGCTAGATCACATGGGAGTTACACATCCACTTATTATAGTGATTTATCAAATATAATTATATAATGGCAAAGGTAAGACTAAAAATTAATGGTATTGAACCATCAAATTCTCATCACTAAGACCCACATATAATACCATGTGATTTATTCTAATCTATTGAATGCTAAAGCATCCAATATTATTCATTGGATCAGGTTCATTGTTCAAAGTTATCAATTGAAGTATAGGTCTAACCATTAGATCAATTAAACCAAGGAACCATTGGTTCAAGGTTTAGTCAAATCTACAATTAAATTCTTAACGCATCATATATGGTGATGACCTGATCCACCATTAATTGTGATCATTAGGTCACCATTGGTTGTTAAATTAGTAATACATTCAGTTAACATCATCAAATATTAAGCTAATGTCATCATCGATTGATAACATCATTAGAATACTTAGTAAATGATAATTAAACGTCTAATTGAGCCAAAATCTGACCTTAGGGGGTGACCATAGGTTGTCACCATAAATTTGACACCCTTGATCACGAACATCAGTTTCCAAGATAGCAACACCATTGTTATTGAATGATATGACCATCAATTGTGTGACATGGAAGGAAATAGCTTGAAAACCTTAATTTGAACCACCAATTATTTTGTACTTAGCACCATAGGTTGATGCTATCAACTTGTCCTAGATCATGTTACACCTTCGAAAGGTCATAAACATGTTTACAAGTTCATTTAGAACTAGAAAAAATAGGGAACACCACAAAAATTCATAATTCTAAACAAGCATGGTTTCTCTATGCTTAGTTCATCACATTAAAGCATAAACATGAATTAACAAGCTTCTAACAAGAAATATAAGTGAAGAATGTTATATATCTCACCTCTATAGAGTAGGTCGGATCCCAAACAACAAGAATCTCAAGCAAACAGGACAAGAAAACCTTGGATTCAGATCTGAACTTGGCCAAATAGGTACTTCTCTCCACAAAGAAGCAAAATCCTAGAAAAAGAAACAAGAAGGATAGATTTTTGAGTTCTAGAGACACTTTCACCATGGAACAACAAGGTTTTGACCTTGAGAAAGGTCTAAGGAAGGAGAGGATCAAGAGAAATGGAGAAGGAAGGAAGAAAACAACTTTCCTTGGTCAAAATCCCTAGAAGATGACCTTAGAAACCTTGGGTAGGGCTAGATGGAGCTCTAGGAGACCTTCTTCTCCAAAAAGAGGTTGTCTTCTACCTTAGAGCACTTAGTTACACATAAAAATAGAGTGGATTCGTTGCTCTAGGTTATAGGAAAGAGAAAGCAAGTATAGTTTCGTACTTGGGCAAGGAAGAGGTAAATATAGCCCATGGATAAGGATGGAAGCAAGCATGAGGTGTAAAAGTAGCTTCCCCATGTGTCTATGGCCTTAAAATATTAAGAATATACAAGCACACACACAAGAATATCCCCCACCATCCTTATAGACCTGCTTATCTTTCCTTTTTCGAATTTCCCAACCAATCACATAATTTATTAGTTGATAGCTACTAAAGGTAGCTCATATGTGAAGGGGTAAACCCTAAAATGCCCTTGAGGAAAACACCTTCAAACCATGGCTCAACTAGGAGACCCATGACTCAAATACTCAAGAATGATAATATAACATCTAAGGAACATAATGTATATGAAAATTGCAAAGAAAACCCCTCAATTGGGTAAATTGTAGAAAAGTCCAAAATGTATAGAAAATTGCATAACTTGCTCAAACAGTGTCCAAATTGGACCAAATTTGAAACTTAAGCTTGTATTATGATTTCAAAACATATCAAAAGGTTAGATTTGGGCTCTAATCATTCAATTATGGTAATTTATCTTATTCAACTCATTAAGCAAGTTCAGGGGCCTTACAGATCCAATGATGAAAATGATATCGTTTGGATTGACTATGTCACATTTATATTAGATATGCTTAAAAAATCATCCAACCATTAATGAGATTTATGCAATTATCATTGATTAGAAAATGCACATTTATTTCAACAAATGACCCACCAATGTTCGGAATGAGATGCTTTTGGAATACATTTGATGTAAGTGATATACATTCAACCTCTAAGATTATGTTATATTGTACACTATTACAAACACGTTCAATGTAAAATGAATACATATAGTGAATTTAGTCCTATTTTTTCTAAAAGGAACATTTGTCTTATTAACACGATTCACTAAACATAAATATAATTTTGAAAGTGGGTACTCACATATATCTTATAAAAGATAGATTAGATATGCATATGTGGCTTTATTCGCATGTATATGTAATTAATCTAAGTATATACATTTAACGTAGATTTATCCTAGGACTAACCCAACCTATTTAGAAATATGATTCAAAATTTTAGACCAGGACGGTCTATTTAAATTATATGGATCGGGTCTAAGTCTAGTTACAAAGTTCCAGACATGGGTCAAATTGAGTCGGCCAGTTTGATGCTCATCTATAAATAGGAGGGACATGATATAATATAACAAAGGAAACTAAATGATTGGATAAATTGTCATCCATGTATGGTGGAGTTTTGATAGCTATGTTAAAATAGGTAGACGGAAAGGCATTTGTATGTTGACTCAGGCATCGTTTAGTAACACAATAAGTTTGGATTAAATAATGTGATAGACAAAACGTCAAACGTCATTGGTATAAAATTGCACTCCTAAAACACGAGATTCATTATGGCTCTTATTGGTTTGGCGTAAGTCATGAGTTCTATGGAACTCATTTTCTTGGAACTTAATTTTCATTTACTTCCATGTAATTGGTTTGTTGTAAGTGTGAATATGGAAGTAATTAAAAATATTGTTAATTTTTATTGTATAATCTAAACAAGTGAGGATGGTAAAGGCTAAAAAAATAGTATCTGTAAAAAATCATAATATTCTTAGATTGTAATAACCACAACAAGTGGTTATGGTGCAGATGTTGCTCATTTAAAAATATTTTATTATGGTGCAATAATAATCTTAATAAAAATATTATGATGAAAATCACATCACAATATTTTTATTTCTCTTTGTTTATACAAAGTATTGTAATAATATCTGCATTTCATGTGTTTGTAAATATATGTTTTGGTTCATCATTGTTTAATGCAATGTAAAATATTAATTTTTACATTGTTTTTGTAGGGAACTTTTACTATATTATTCATGCATGGTTACAGTTAATTATTATTTTTCATATTATATTGTTTAAATATGAAGAATAAAAATATATTACGTAAATTACATTATTTTCACATGGTGAGGTGTCTTTTCTCGATTTGTGTGTGTCATCCTTGCACATGGGCCATGCTAATATTCTCTGTATCGTTCTAATTTTATCAGATATGTTCGAAGAGACCATGGTGAGGTGTCTTTCTTTTTCATGATGTTTGCATTTTTTGTTTTATAAATCATACTGATAATGGTGATTATAGTGTAAAATATTTTACATAGTGCGATTATAGTGTATGATATTTTGTCATATTATGTTGTGATTTTAACAATGAATTATATCCACACCACTAATATTTCTAGTCATAAATATTTTACACATGTCACTTATAATGAATTAAGAATATAATTGTAAATATTTCTAGTCATAATATTTCTAGTCATAAATATTTTACACATGTCACTTATAATGTCACATAAATATCCTTTGTCCCAGGGCGCAAGATCACGGACAACATTATCATTGTGCAAGAGATTCTTCACAACATGCGAAGGAAATCTGCTAGACGTATGATGGCGATTAAAGTCGATCTTTCTAAAGCATATGATCGGATGAACTGGAGCTTTGTGGAAGACACATTGAAGAAGACGGGTCTGCCTGAGCCTATCACTCATTACATCATGGGATCCATGTCTGAAGGAAAAGCATCCATAGCATAGAAGGGGAATTTGACAGAGAGTTTCAAAGCCAGCAGGGGTCTTAGATAAGGAGACCCACTGGCTCCTTACATCTTTGTGTTATGTCTTGAAAGATTAAGCCAACATATTCAGAGCAAGGTGAATACCAAGGAGTGGACCCCGATTAAGCTATCTACCAATGGTCCAAAAGTTTCTCATCTGTGCTTTGCAGATGACATGATCCTCTTTGCAAAGGCAGACTTGAAACAACTCAAAACGATCCAACAGTGCTTCAAGGAGTTTGGGGCTGTATCTGGACAAGCTATCTCTGTGAAGAAATCTAACATCCACTTTGCGAGAAGCGTTCCTGGAGCTACTAGACACTTGCTCTACAACATGAGTGGTTTTACTAAAGCTATCTACCTTGGCAAATATCTCGGAGTGCCACTTATTCATAAGAGGGTTTCCTATGGTACTTATGGTGAGGTTATTGAGAAAGTGACGAATAGCGTCAACTCTTGGTCTACACGGAGCCTTTCTCTTGCTGGGAGGGTTTGCATGGTGAAATCCACCCTGTGTGCCATTCCTACCTACACGATGCAGTCGGCTGTCATCCCTTTGAAGGTTTGTGATAGAATTGATGCAAACGTGCGGTCCTTCATATGGGGAGGGGGGCACAAATCCAGCCCCTTATCCTTGGTCGCTTGGAACAAGGTGACGAACAGTAAAGATAATGGTGGCCTTGGTATCAAATCTATGCGCGAATGGAACCAGTCGATGATCAGCAGACATGCCTGGGAGATAGAGACGGGGAGGAAATCTATTTGGTGCCAGGGAATGAAGGATAAATATACCAATCTTGTCAGTGGATCTCTTGGAAACTCATCCAGGTTAGGTCGTGCTGTTCTGAACTTTAAAAAGTTCATAGACGACAACTCCATATGGAACCCCATAAGTGGCAAGAGTATCAATGTATGGTACGACAAATGGTGGAACAATAACACACGTTTGGCTGATCATACTAAGAAGCCAATTACAGCTGAGCTGAAGGATCTGCAAGTGACTAGCCTTGTTAACTTCAACAACGATTGGGACACTGAGTTCCTGAAGGAGTGGATCGTTGAAGAAGATATTAAGCAAATCTTAAAAATACCTGTCCCTATGGAGTCGCAGTTGAACGACATAAGGGTCTGGATTCATACTGATAACGGGCAGTTCTCCACTAAGACTGCCTACAGAACCCTCAGGTCCCAGAGAGATATCCAGTGCCAGGGCAAATGGAACCTCATCTGGAAGCTAAAGGTGTCTGCGAAAGTGAAGTTCTTCCTATGGCTCGTGGGCCATAAAGCTATCCTGACGAACAACAGGAGGTTTAAAAGACATATGACCACCAATGCGGACTGCCCTAGGTGTGGAAGTCATGAAGAGACAGTGCTTCATACGTTACGTGACTGCTCCAAAGCTCAGGACATATGGAGCAATCTGCTGAGTCCTCACGACCTGACGGTGCTCAATGATGCGATGGACATATGGCAATGGTTATGTCTAAATCTTTCAGGGGATATGAAGCATGTCGGCATGTTCTCCATTACTTGCTGGTTGATTTGGAAAGACAGAAATGAAGAAATCTTTGAAAAGAAAAGACTTCTGCTCGTTATCTTGTTAGCAAGATAATCACAGAAGTGAGGGCGATGGAAATGGCATGGCAGAAAGAAGTGGAAACGAATAGATCTAAACGTGATGCAGGTTGGCAACAACCTAAGTTTCCCATTTATAAACTAAATGCAGATGCGACCTTCCAGAACAAGCATGCAGGAGTTGCGGTGATCTGCAGAGACCATCTAGGCAGTTGGCATGGAGGTATAGCATGAACTTGTAAAGCTGAGAACGCTCTAGAGGCCGAGCTTCAGGCAATAGTCCTGGCTATGGATCTTGGCCATGACATGGTGATGGATCATGTCATTATTGAAACGGATTCCAGACTTGCGTGTGAGGCAGTGGAGTTAAATCATGAGGAAAACCCGAAGCTGGCAAGATGGATTATCCAAATCAAGAAGAAGAAAGCCAATTGGTCCATTTGTCATGTCCATAGAGAAGCTAACAATGCTGCGGATACTCTGGCTAAGTTCCACCTAAAATCCGGGAATGGATTCTGTTTTTACAGAATACCGCCTAAAATAGTAGAAGGAATTATCCAAAAAGAAATTTGTAATGGTAGTAGTACTACCATATTTCACTCTTATTCTTCGAACAATGTAGCCACTTTTGCTGATAATTTAGCTTGCATGAGGAGGGCAAGATGAATAAGATAGCCTCCTGACTTCACTAAAAAAAAGAATATAATTGTATAAGAAATGTTTTTTTTAGATGTATAAGAAATGTTGTTAGTTGTCCCAGAACTCATTTTCCTCTCTTTTTAAGAGGGAACTTAGGAACTATGTTTTGTATGTAAGTCTGTAACTCACCGCAAGTCATAGAACTCAAGTTTTAACACTTTAAATCAATCATGAAAAATTTCTCAAGGAACTCCAGTTCATAAGTTTTGCAGACCAATTTTGACAAACCAATCAGAACCCATATGTCCTTTTATCTGTTTTCTATGGAGCAGTGGCTATCCGCGATCAATGATTCTAGATTACCCACTGGACGGATTTCCTGCATTGGTTTGCCATTGATGCATGAACAACATCTGTGCAAAATGTGTTATCAAACACAACCTGAATTGATAAATCTGATTAGTTTGTTAACTAGATTAAATACTCAGTAGGAGTGCTCAAAAAGAATGTTGGCTAAATTAGACATTATCATACCCTTTGTTTTGATGATGACAAACATTTGATTCTTGTGGATCTAATGTGCTACTTGAGTATTTCAGGATTCAAGGAAATAAGGAGATCATACTAAGTGGAAAGATGAAGATCAAATGTGCTTAATTATATAAATGTTTATGATTGTACTCAAATGTAAATACTTGTACAAAAATATAATGTACAAGTACGTAGACATCATGTAAATCAAGCGTTAGATCTTCCCTACCCACTTATAACCTTTAGATAGGTTCCCCCCCAAAGTTAGAGTCACCATCACTCATTGAAACACACACTTCGTAGATGATTCAAAAGTATAAAATAGGGGCACCCTCGGTCGAAAAAATTTGTCGACCAGGATACACTCGGTCGAAGTTTTTGTCGACCGAGAACCACCTCGGTCAAAATTGTGAGGATTGTTCAACAACTTACACAATTGTGCTCTAAAATAGTCTTCGGTCGAATATGATCTCGACCGAGTAAGCTTTAGTCTAAAGTTTGCGACCATTAGACTAAGTGGTTGATAGTTGGGAGTTGGAAATAGACGTTGAAACACTTTTGCCTCAAACCCAAGCTTGGTCAAAAAAAATTCAATCGAGGCACAGTTCGGTCAACAAACTTGTCGACCGAGCAGGATTTTGGACTGTTCTTTTCAAGCACGAACAAGTTAGCAATTGCTAGCCAACTAATGTACACCTAACAATTAGTTAAGTACTAAGAACATTCTAGACACTCCCTAGAACATCCCTACACACTTACAAACCATTCCTATAAATAGGAGAGGCCTTAGGACACCTATAACACCTAAGCTACACTTGAGCATTCATTATTGAGAGCAACAAAGCTAAGATTCACTTGCTATCCTTTTCTTTGTGCTCTAGAGTTGTCCTATAGCTGCAATCTCCTAGCCACCACATATATCCACGTCCATCTTAAGTAGATAGGGGATCCAAACACTTGATATAGGATCAAAGTGCAATATTCAATTGTTGTACTTCCTTCTTCTAATCCTTTTCACGGGTTAAAGTTGCTTGTGCTCCTTGGCTACTCCTAGATTGTGGAGGCTACTTGAGGGAGATTGGTTGAAGCTACTTCTTGGTGGAGAAGTCTGCTTCAGGAGGTGCTTGATATTACTTCAAGGAAGGATACTTTAAGGGTGGTTGAGGCTACTTCTAAAGGAAGGCTATCTCAAGGTGGTGGAGCTACTTCTAGGAAGAGAAGGCTGCTCCTAGGGCTTGGAATTACTTCAAAGAAGGCTGCTTCAAGGAAGTTGAGGTTACTTCAAGGTGAAGGCTACTTCAAGGAAGGTGATTGTATTTTATGTAACATCCTTGCGAGGTAATAAAATTAATCACTTTCAAAATCCCAATTGGAGACAATTAGGTAGTGGACTGACAACCTTTGAATTCAAAGGTTGGAACCACTCCAAACACAAGTGTCTTCCTTGTTTCCTCCTCCTTCTTTGGTTGAGTGTTTTAATGTTTAATTATCTTTAAATTATCAAAAAGCTCTATTCACCCCCCTCTAGATCTTCCAATTGGTATCAGAGCATGTCTTCAAGGAGTCATAACAAGTCTTGAAGAATGGGGAACAACATGCTTAGCAACCTCAACCTTGAAGGAACTCACGTACCTCAGCCACCACCTTTTGATGGAAGCAACTATACCTACTAGAAAAGAAGAATGCAATTCTACTTTCAAGGAATTAGCTTAAAGTTATGGAGGATGGTGTCTACTCCCTATGTGCTTCCCAGAATCAAATATACAACGTGGGATCCAAACACGGTAAAACAAGTTCAATTAAATGCAAAGGCATTAAGCATACTATATTGTTCAATTTCTATAAGTGAGTTTAATAGAATATCTTCGTGTGATACAACTTATGATATATGGCATAAACTACAAATAACACATGAAGGTACTACCCTAGTTAAAAATACCAAAATTAATATGCTTAAACAAAATTTTGAACAATTCCAGATGCAATCTAATGAATCTATTGTTGAAATGTATGTAAGATTTCTTCCATTGTTAACATCTTAAGTGCATTAGACAAGTATATAAGTGAAGAAGATCAAGTGTCCAAAATCCTTAGATCTTTGCCTCCAAAATACAAGTCAAAGGTGACAGCCATTGAAGAAGTTAATGATTTCACCACAATGAGGATGGAGCAGCTCATTGGCAATCTAAAGACTCATGAGTCACCCTTGAAGAAGAAGAAAGATTGACAGCCATACATAAGAAGGAGAAAAGGAAGGACATTGCTTTTAAGGTGACAACTAAAGAAAGTAATGAAACAAGTGAAGAAGATAGTGAAGAGGAGGCACTCATTGTAAATGGTAAGCAATATAGAAGATTTGAAATTAAGAAAAATTCTTTTGTTTCTTCCTCTTCTACCCTTAGGTTCTTTGAATGTGGCAAGAAGGGACATTTAAAAAATGAATGTCCCAAAGTCAAGAAAGGAAAGAAATCTTCTCTCAAGAAGAAATAAAAACCCTATAAAGCAGCTTGGGATGACTCAAGCAATGATGGCAAAAGTGAGGAGGAAGCAAATTGTTGCATGACCAAAGAAGACACGTAAGGTGCTTGATTGCAACTAACAATGAAGTAGAAAATGAGGTAGTCTTCTTGATTTATCTAGAGATAAGTTAGTCACTAGTATTGAAGAATTACATGATAAGTATGTTGAATGTAAAAAGAAATTAAAATGGATTACAAAAACTAATAAAGATTTGTATGTTAATGACACACCTCGACCCCACAATTACCACCAATCATGATATTAGGGCATGACAGGATGATTCAACTTTCTTACAAATACACCCTTAATTTTTTTTCTTTCTTAATCACTTAAAATTAACTTAAAGGAGAATCTCATAATTTGGACAATACTGAAATCTTACTTAAACTTGTAGAAGCAAACTTACTGTTTCTAAATCTTGAAAGATACCTCAGAGTTTAAACAACATATTATATCTTACTTGCAGAATATAAAGTGCAACAGTTAATTGAAAACTAAACTACGTATTACATTTCATTCTCTCTCTCTACCATACCACATGCCCAAGGACCGAGGGAAAAGGATTAAGAGACCTCTAACTAACTACGGACTACCTTCTAGGTACTTGGATGATACGATCCTTTAGCTTCCTCGTGCTGACGCTAACCTAAAAAAATGTTTCAGTAGGTTGATGAGCTACTGGCTCAGTGAATAGAATTTCACCAAACCATCGCAGATAACTCATTTTATGTTTATTTTATGGAATAATATACAAGAAATACTACACTGAGTAGATCTAAAACAATATAGTTTGAATATCAGGAAATATCAACATCTCATTAAAATAACAATTGCTGCAAGCTATAGTTACAATTAAATAATAGGGATTATCCTCATTTCATTTAAAGAACAACTGATACGAATCTAAACTCAAATCTTTCTTAACTCTTTAACTTATAAGAAGCTATGTGAACCTATATGAACTTATTTTATCTTATGCCCTGATCATATGCATTGTACTCTACATATGAAGACTCGTAGTGAACTACGATCCCACCGTACAAGACTTATCCGACACCCTGGGATAGCTAAGTCTGACTGTTGTCCTGGTTTGCAATAGGAAAACGGGCTCTTTGACCTCGACACTCCTATGGTGTCGTAAACTGAACTCCTCCTCTAGGCTAAGTACACAGGATGAGGGTCTGAGACATTCTGTCGGCCTCAACTTGGTACGCTCTGTGGGTACCTCTGGGTTACCACCGGGATCTCTGGTTTGTGTTGGGTAACCTATCTTCTCTGAGGAGACTTCCTCAAGGGCTTCGTCTCCCTACACGCTCTGTGGGTGTGTTCCGACCCCCGTATACTAGACGCACCGCCAAGGTAGGTCGTTTCATCCCTAAGGCGCAAATCTCTCATAGGGATTCTACGGTATCAGGGCCCTTAATCTATTATTTTATTATCCTAGAAAAGCTCTTACTACATTGCATCTCTCTCTTACTTATTCTTGGCTTTGGTATCTCTATGGTACCGAGTCTATTATCTGAAACTTATAAATACAACATGTATATTATTTCTAACTTGACAGTGTAATATGCTCAAACACGGTAATTTACTAAGAAATCAACATACTGTACTTGTAGGCAGGTTTAAATAAATAAAAATACTTGTCAACTTGGCACATACATACTGAAATCATGCAATTAAACATCTTAATATACTGATAATGGTTGATTACTCAACATATGAGAAATCATTAGTAGCACATGTAAATTATCTAAAATTCCTCGATAATCATACATACCAACCTGAATTATGAGTTGTGCATCACATAACTCAATTAAAGATTAATTTACTTATCATGATAAGATTTAATATATAAACATGTGTAGCAACCCTAATCTTAAATTATACATCACATAACTTGATTAAGTTTATAATTACTCATCATGACACGAATTATTAATATTAATTGAAATTTCAAATGATTTCTTGAGTTGAGCATCTCATAACTCAAATAAGAGTTAAATTATTATCATGACACGAATTATTATTAATAATCGGGAATTTCTAATAATATCTTCAAGAAGCATGTCAATTTGAGTAGATATTAAATCATTCACATTAAATATGACCTAAAGTGTGCAACTAGGTTTTCTTGAACGTTTTCATGTCATCGTCATTTATTTGTAATCATGCATCAATTGAATTACTAAAATTGTGCAGTCTGGGTTTATACCCAAACTGTCTAGTTACTGGTCGTGCTAGGGATGGCAATGGTACGGTTTTTCCGTCAACCGCCCCGTACCAAACCACATCACTGTAAAAACAAATTATTCGGGTGTCCACCCCACTTGTCCCACGGTTTTCTCCCCCCATTGGCTGGGTGACCATGGGAAACCATTTATCCACCATTTTTTGGATACAAAACATGACCGCAGCAAGGGACTATTTCTCTGATGCACTTACGATACCACCGGAACCACTGCCTTCGTTAGATTCCACTCGGCCGCCGCACTGCCTTTGTTAGCTGCCACTCGCCACCGCCACTGAATATTCTCTGATACACTCATTGCGGCCGCCTCCACTAATCCATCCCGTTTGCTAAATGTATGTCACCTCCATCACATAGTTGCCGCCATTCAGCCCACCACCACCGCCATTCGGTCTGCTACATGTATGCCACCTCCATAGTCGCCGCCATGCAGTCCATCACTGCCGCCATCCATTCTGCTAGATGCTAGATGCATGGCACCTCCACCGCATAGCAGCCTCCATGCAGTTCACGACCGCCGCCATTCGGACTGCTAGATGCATGGCACCTCCATCGCATAGCCACTGCCATGCACTGATTGTCATTGTCGGTGCCTCTATCACTATCAATAGAATGCCCCGCTTCCATCATCGTCACCACCACCGACGTCTCCTTTCCCGCCAGTCGAACGCCCTGCACCCCACATGGTCGTCATCACCTGTCCTTATCGGTTGGACACCAACCGCACTGTGTGCTGAACACATCTCTGGTATGAGGAAGACAGTGTGGAGACGCACTGAGTAAACTACACCGGCGTCGGCGGCGAAGACCCCCCGCCCTCCTCTTTGTCAACTGTCTTCAGCACCTTGGCGTCGCAAGGGCAGCAACAACACAACACGATGAGTCAACGATCACAAGGTTGTCATGCAGAGCCGTTGCACATCTCCATAATCCATCGTCCATACTAAGTTTAGGTTGGATGTCTACTACAGCTTCCAAGGTTGTCATGCACAGCCACTGCAGCACCACCGCCTCCATCCTAGAGACTCACTGGAGTAAGGCCACAACGGATGGCACACTGCCATCTTGAAGACTAATTGGAGTCAGGAAGCGGGGCTATGGCACACTGCTGTTCTGGAGTCTCATTGGCGTCAGTAGGCCACCGTCCTGCAGACTGACCGGAGCCAGACTGATTGGCGTCGGTGCCATCCTACAGACTGACCGGAGCCAGACATCTTTCTTTATGGCAGTGGTAGAGGGTTGTTGGATTTGGAGTTCTGCACGACGAAGATGCAACAGTTGACTGGGAGTGCTCTTGTTGGTTGTGTGCCCGTCAGTAGCTCACCAACTAACAATGGCGACTCGCCGATGAGGGTAGACTAAGCCAGCGGCCCGGTCACTACACAGAGATTCTTTATTCTTAATGACGAGATTGCAAAAATAAAGCACTTAGCTGTTTGTGGATCAGATTCCCATTGGTTACCATACCATTTATTGGTTTATTTTATCATCCGCACCACTTCCTACCAAATGATACGGGTGTACCAGAAAACTGGTTTGGGTTGAGATGGAGCGGGTCGGGTGATGGTAATTGGTTTAAATTGCCATCCCTAGGTCGTGCGCTACTAGTTTCAACATTTAACAAAGTAAATTGGGTTTCAATCAATAATGTAATTTCACTAAATCACATCGCACATATCAGTCAACTAATTAGCATCAAGCAAGCGTTAATAATTTAAACGTGCAAATTAGGTGTCGAGCGGTGTCGGCGTTGCCCGGCACCTGCGTAAACGCTAACATCTGGGAATAACACTACTTTTAACTGAAACGTCCGATTATTTGAGTTAAATCGTGCGAATGGGAGTGGGATTGTACTCACCGTAGTTTGAGATGTCTGAATACGACTAGAAATGCATCCAGAGACCAATTTCCGGGTATACGCATGTCTTCTTCTACCTTGGAATAACCTAGAATTCAACATGTTGAAATCGAATAGTAGTTTCCTCATGCACATGTTGAAAGGGGAAGCTAGCTGAGTGCTAGATCGTGGCTGGAGCTGTGATTTCTTGATCTGGACCTTAAGACAAAGTTGATGGCGTTGCTTGGTGCTTGCTCGCGCCCTAGATGCCCTTGATCATTGTTTCTTGCAGCTGTTGTTGCTCGGTCCAGATGGGGTGCCGCCCCTGCTAAATCGAGGTGCAAGTGACGCAAATGGAGGCGGGGGAGCTGCGGTTCCTAGCCTTGGGCTCTTGGTCAAAGTTGAGGGCAGCATTTGGTGTTGTTGGCCATGCCCATAGGGCTCCTGGTCGGGCACCGTTGCAGCTGCAACTTCTGCTGCTAGCCGTCGGTGCTGCAGCTAGGTCAACTGCTATTAGGGCGCCGCTAGGGTGAGCTAGAGGAAGAAGAAAGGAAGGAGAGGAGTGGGCTGAGGCAAGGTGTTGCTGGACGAAGCCAAGGGCTCAAGAAATCGCCCACGCGATCCCCCTGTTCTGCTGCTGTGATCAGGCATTGTGCGCCGCTTAAGGCTGTGCCCTGGTTCATTTGGGAAGAAAGGGATAAGGAAGAAAGAATAAAAGCCAATTAAATGGGTAATTTGCACTATAGGTCCAAAGAACATAAAAATGGCATAACTTTTGCCTCGTAGGTCCAAATCGAATGATTTCTTTTGTAAAATGCCAAGTGTGAGATCCTCTACAACCTCAATGCATAAAACTATGCTTATTAGACCGTAACACTTGATCAAAGCACTAATTGCATTAGCAAGTACTTAACTTAACTTAATCAACTTAATGATGCACTAAGTGATGTGCTTACTTAACTTAATCATCTTAATGATGTTGTGATCATTGAACTTACTAGTTAACTTTAGAGTGGGTCATAACAATCTCCCTCCCTTATAAGAATTTCATCCCGAAATTCCTACAATAGAAAAGGAAACTTGTTACGCATCTCAGACTCAAGCTCCCATGTGGCTTCCTCTAGGTTGTGGTTCCTCCACAGAACTTTTATTAATGGTATCTCGTGATTCCTGAGTTTCTTGATCCTCCGATCAACTATTTGTACTGGTCCTTCAACATAGGACACATCTGGTCTGAGCTATGTAGGTTCTGGGTCCACTATCTTCTTTGTACCAAGGTAACACTTCTTCAACATCGATACATGAAACACATCATGTATATTAGCCAACTCGGATGGCAAATCCAACATGTAGGCTATAGGTCCAATCCTTTCAATGACAGGATATGGGCCCATAAACCTAGGAGTCAGTTTGCCTCTCTTGCCAAACCTCAACACTCCTTTCCATGTTGAAACTTTCAAATACACTTCATCACCAACCTCAAACTCAAGAGGTCTACGTCTCTTCTTAGCGTAACTCTTCTGCCTATCTTGTGCATCTTTCAACTGTTCTCTAATCACTATTATCTTTTATGTGGTCAAATCCATTATCTCTGGTCCAAGAATTTCTTTTTCACCTACCTCGTACCAACATACGGGTGATCTACACTTTCTGCCATACAGAGCATCATACGGGGCCATGCTAAGACTGGAATGGTGACTATTGTTGTATGCAAACTCTATAAAGCTCAAGTGTTCTTCCCAGTTTCCACTGAAATCCAAGACACAAGCTCTCAGCATGTCCACAAGAGTCTGAATGGTCCTCTCTGACTGACCATCGGTCTACGGGTGAAAAGTTGTACTGAATCTCAACTTTGTGCCCAAAGCATGATGCATCTGATTCCAAAACCTAGATGTGAAATTAGGATCTCTATCTGATATAATTGAAACTGGGATACCATGCAGCCTGACTATCTCATCCACCTATATCTTAGCCAACTTCGGGACATCAAAGGTTGACTTAATAGGAAGAAAGTGAGCAGACTTAGTCAGTCTATCCACAATCACCCATATCGAGTCACAACATCTAGGTGTCCTGGGCAACCCTACCACAAAATCTATTGTGATATGTTCCCACTTCCACTCTGGTATAGGAAGAGATTGCAAAGTACCTACAAGTTTCTGATGCTCAGCTTTAACATGCTGGTACACACTACATCTAGCCACATACTCAGCTACATCCTTTTTCATACCTGACCACCAGTACAACTCCTTGAGATTCCTATACATCTTAGTGTTACCTGGATGCATAGTGTACATCGATGCATGTGCTTCCTCAAGAATCTATTCTTTCAAATCACTATCTCCAGGCACACATTACCTGTCATGTTGATACAACAAACCATCATCTAAAAATCTAACTCTGGTCTTTTCCCTTTGTCATATCCTGCATGATCTGTCGTAACTCATTGTCACTCTGCTGAAGTTCCTTGATCTGATCATAAAAAGTAGGCTTGACTTGCATCTGTAGAATCAAACCACTCTGCTCTGTCACCCCTAAGTCTAAGTTCAACTTCTGCATTTCTACTAGCATGTCTCTCTTGAAACATGCCATAGAGAATGCATCATCTGTTGAACTTGAATTCCTTTTGAGGGAATCTACTACCACATTTGCCTTACCATGATGATAATCTATTGTCACATCATAATCCTTAATCAATTCTAACCATCTTCACTGTCTAAGATTCAGATCCTTCCGGGTGAAGATATATTTCAAACTCTTATGATCTGTAAACACCTGACATGCCTCACCATAAAGATAATGATGCCATGTCTTAAGAGCATGAACTACAAACACTAACTCCAAATCATGTGTCGGGTAATTCTCCTCATTCTTCTTAAGCTGTCTAGATGCATAAGCTACTACTTTGCTTTCCTGCATCAACACACAGCCTAAGCCTCTCTTGGAAGCATCACAAAACATTGTGTAACCTTAGTCTACCTCAGGCAGGATCAACACTAGTGTTGTAGTCAACCTCTTTTTCAAGATCTGAAAACTTTTCTCACAGTTGTCTAACCAGACAAATGGTGCAACCTTTCTTGTTAAGCGTGTCAGAGGTGATGCTATAACACTAAAGTTCTAAATGAACCTCCTGTAGTAACCTGTTAATCCTAAGAAGCTTCTAATCTCAGTAGGAGTCTTAGGCTACTCCCAATGTATAATAGATTCGAATTTCTTAGGTTCAACACTTACTCCATCTCCTGAGATGACATGTCCAAGAAAAGACACCTCAGCTAACCAGAACTCACACTTGCTAAACTTAGCATATAACTGGTGATGTCTCAATGACTGTAATGCTATCCTCAGATACTGCTCATGCTGCTCATTGACATGAATTTACCATGCCTAAAATGCAAGTATATGTATCAATGTAATATAAGCCTTGTGAGGCCCGAGTCGAACTCAGGGAAACGTGAATTTCAGTAGACTACTACTAACTGATTGCGATCAGCTAAACTGATTAAAAGAGTTGATTGGTTTTGAAAAAGAAAATATAAATAAAGATAAAATAAAACAAAGCAATCGATTAAATGGTTGGTTTAATCAATTAAATGGAATCTTAAGGATTGCAGTTTCACCGTAGGTTCTCACTGTACTAATTTCTACACAATTATCCTAATTCGTCTCCTATTCCGGATAGTGGTATGTAGTCAGAATTGCTCGCTTTCGCGATACAATTCACTACCTAAATCTAGGTCGGTTCCACGGTAGTAGTAACCTATACCCTAAACTAGGTGAATGAAGACCATGCTTTGGGGTTCCACCATTAACTGTACATCGCCCTGTTCAAAGGATTTATTAGTTAATGTGATTATTGTCTCTTTTCAACTATTAATTCTTCTTTCAAAGTAATTAAAGGTATTAGATTATCATTAGGGTGATCAATCATAATAATATAATGGAGAAAACGATAACATACCACGAATTTTAGAGACAAATTATGATAACTATGGTAAAAATGTCATACAACGATCACCTGGGCTACTCCCGGTCCTAAAGATAGAGGGGGTTAGCCCCGCATGGTTGAAAATGGAGAATACATAGGAGTAGAGAAGAAAAATATGGGAAACATGGAGAAAACTAGTGTAACCCCTGATACGAAGGTGCTTCTGGAGATCCTCCTCGAGAAACGTGCGTTTTGCAGTCTTTCGACAGCAAAATTGCCCGTCGGAGGTGCCCAGATCGCCCGGTTGCCGGCCTTCGGCTCTTGTCTTCTCTCTCCCTCCTTCTTGGATGTCATGCAACACGATATGAGATCTCCCCTAGGGCTGGCCGTGCTCTCCTTAGGTCATAGGACCACTTTACGGCACCGAAAAAGCTCAACTGTCGGATTAAAACGCTCCGTTTTAGTGCAGAAAATTGCCAGATCCCGACGCTGTCGATACCATCGACACCTAGGTCGATGGTATCGACCATGATGTTGATATTTCTTTCCAAAATTGCGTTTTGGGGTTAATTCCTGATGAAATGTCGATACTATCGACACCAGGGTCGATGGTATCGACTCTGGGCAGTGCAAAAGTACCTGAAAAGTACCAAAACATGTGGATAAGTCCAGGGATTATATAAAATCATATAAATATGATAAAATAAGTATAATTTGATCCAAATATAGTTTAAAGGCCAACTATAGTGAATTATGCAAATATAATCAAGAAAATGACAAATACGTGCATAAAACATATATAAAATAATCCTGTAAAAGTGACTCAAAACCCACGCATCAAACTCCCCTAAGCTTAAACCTTGCTCTTCCTCAAGTAACAAAACTTTGGATCTGATTGAGATAAGTCAGCAACAGGACATAAATACATGAAATGCATCTGCATCATCCCCACTTTCTTTCCACAAACCGGCCCTCATTGACCACTAAACACTAACTGTCATTCAGGCGACCAAAGACCTATGTAAAAGATGTCTGTCCCCCAATCAATGAAACATTATCAATTAAAGAAGTTAATATGATAAACTGATATGGTCCATACTTGATGCATCTTATGATCTCCTATCTACGTTGCTCATTTCCTAACTACCATCTAATTGGAAGCAGATCTCCTGATATTAATGAATGAGGAGAATATCATGGGTGGCCTACCGATTAGAGCAACGGGTGGATGGGATAGGTGTTTGTGGAAGAGATGGAAGCACATAACAGTCAATCATGCAATACAAAAATTAATGACCTATCATGATGCAAAATGCAAGTGAAAATGTCCTAATGCTACATTTTTGGTGGAATGATGCATGCACTATCATTCCATCTCAAGGTGAGATAGAATATCTAAGAAAACTACACCATGTACTTATTCTTCTTAGTATGTAAGTGAGAACAGGTTCCTTTCTCCCTCTCATTCCTACTTACTTCTCAATTTTTTTTCTTTTCTTCTTTTTTTTTCCAATTTTTTTTCAAACCCTTATTTTCATAAATGACAATGAATTATTTGTCGGGCTCACTTCTTGTTACATACTTGTGCATTTGAAGCATTCTATTCTGAGGGTACGGATCAAGCTCACCACCTTTAATGTTTTCAGAGTAACATAAGATACATGGTGTACAATATGCTCAAAAGATGCAAATGCAACTACATAATGACAGTTATACAACTACTATGACATGCACCTAAGGATAATGTGCATGTATGATTACTTTATCCTCTTTTTTTAATGCAAAAATGTGTGAAAATAGCTATAATGCAAAACCTATCTACATGAGATGCAATCAAAAAGTGAAAGACAGTAATGTGCTCTCATTTCTTATGGTGGATTGTGAATGAAATTGCGGTGGATCAGATCACAAGACTAATAGACAGAACCTTCTGAAAATATCATATGTCCCTCTCTAAAGGCATGTGTACAGGGTAACTGAAGGATTTCTCTCTTAAACTTTAGTCTAAGGTCACGTTAGCGTTTGGTCGGTTCAGGCTCAACAACCTTGTCAATCACTTTTCCTTGGACAATAAAGATAGTCATTCATGTCCCCGTGTCCTGAAGCTGACTCACCCAAGCACTTCCTCAGTTATGCAACTCAATTACTCATAAGAATAAGCTAAAAAAGTTTTCAATATGCTCATATTTTCATGTGCCCACAACCCAAGAGTAAAACTCCCAATTGAAACCATGCATTTATTGCTCCACAAATTACACTAGATAGATGTGGATCCTACAAAAGCGGTAAACCTAAAAATAAAAACAACTAATATTTCAAAAATAAAAGCAACATGAATAAGTAAGTAAAAACTAAGATAGAGGGTTGTTCCAATACCCCCTCTAAGCTTGAATATGACTATGGCCTCATAGTCAACATTCTCACTTAAGAGGTGGAACAGTGGTACCATTCGCTTTGAAGTGTGGTGAAGAGGGATGGTTAGATGCTCAAGTGGACCAAGTGATGCTTGCTATCTCCCTCTTTTTGGTAGCCCATTTTTGTGTATTAGTGGTTCTAATACGTGACTTGCTTCATCCTTCTTTGCTCTATAAAAAACGGTTTGAAAAAATCTCATTCAACACCTTTTACGGCCTGTTTTATGTAGTTGTCATGCATGTGTCGATACCATCGACATCAAGGTCGATGGTATCGACTCAGGCTCAGCAATTTTGGTGTATCAACACATCTAAAAGGCTGGGAAATCAAAAGTGTTGATACTATCGACACTAGGGTCAATGGTATCGACTTTACTGTCACCAATTTTTCTGAAAATCTTCAGGAATCTCGATACCATCGACACTAAGGTCGATGGTATCGACTTTTCTTCAGTGTTTACTGATCCAAACTCGATACTATCGACAGGGGTGTCGATAGTATCGACCTTAAAATTCTGCACACATCAAAACACGAGTTAGGGTACCATTTTTACAAAAATGATCAAAACCTAAGTAAAAACTAAGTACATAAACATAAAAGAACATAACCAAACATAAAATGAACCTAAAGTTTGGTTGCCTCCCAACAAGTGCCCTTGTTAAAGTGTCCTAGGCTTGACATAAGGATACCTTTAACCTGGGTTGTCAAGGGATGTCTCCAATGATTCATTTGGCATATTGAATTTAACTCTATCATCACCAATCCCAAGTGTCAAGTATCCGTAGCTTGGAACGACCTTCCCAATAGCATCTCACCTCCTTCCAGCTCATCTATGTCCATGACTACAAAGTCAACAGGGAAGATGAATTTGTCGACCTTGACTAGCACGTCCTCACATATACCTTGCGGCTTTACAATGGATCCATCCGCCAACTCGATTGTCATGGAAGTTTGTGTTGGCTTCTTCAAACCCAACTTTTGAAAAGTGGCAAGTGGCATAAGATTAATGCTTGCCCTTGAGTCACACTGTGCTTGTGGAAAATTTTGGCCACCTATTGAACATGGGATGTAGAAACATCCTGGATCTTTCCTCTTCTTTGGCAACCTTCCTTGGATTATAGAACTCACTGTTTCATCAACACACACAACATCTGTATCTTTTATCCGCCGTTTCTTGTTGATGATGTCTTTCATGGATCTTCCATATGAAGGAATTTTCTCTATAGCCTCCACCAATGGAATGTTAATGTGGAGCTTCCGAAAGATCTTAAGAAATTTCTTGAAGTGCCTTTTGTCTTTCCTCAGCTTTAGACTATCTAGGAATGGCATGCTTGGCTCCTTTATGTACTTGTACGGTGGCACATATGGGCTATCTGGGGTCTCCTCCCCTAAGCTTGCTTCAATGTCACCCTATGGCGTAGGCTTTGACATGCCATTCACAATTGGTGTGGCTCGTGGTTGCTCATCCTTCTCGGTGGTAGTAGCTCCACTGCGAAGTATGGCCTTCACCTGCTCCTCTTGCCTAGGTGTGGGCACGACTGTGATGGGTTCTTGGTGGGATTTGCTGAACGGGTGACATCCTCCTGGTAGTCCATATAAGATACGGGGGTATGGCACACTGGGTTTAGCCTCCATTTCAAAATGCATTTTGCCCTTTCCATGGACCTCCCCCACCGGGGGCTCTGTCTCCTTAATCACAGATATATATTTCACTTGATGATGTACTTGAGCAGCCTTTGCATTCCCAGCTGGTTTTTGTTGAATGATTTGCTTCATGGCATCCATCTCAGTTGCAATTTGGGTTATGGACGTCTCTAGCATCCTTAATTGTACACCATGGCTCTGTATCTTCTGCCCAAACTGGTTCAAGTACTCACTATGTGACTGTATTGTCTTGGCGAGTGAGCCCATCAATTCCTGATTTTGCTTCACCACCTGACTAAGCAATTCATTGTTCTTTTCCTCTAAGCTTGGCTGTGGCTTCTAAAATTTTTGTTCCTTCCTCCAGTCATAATTGTTATTTCTATATCCCTGTTGATGCATATACTTTGTGTGTGCTTCATCATTAGACCCATTGCCCTCTTTCTGTAGGAGCTTCTTGAATATAAGATCCATCTTGTCATTAAGTGATTTGATGGCCTTTACTTCATGTGTCACACCGACCTGCTCAGGTGCATCTCTTTCACCCCAAGACTGCTTTTTGGACATGTTCCTTAGAATCTCCCAGCACCTTGTGTCTGTGTTGTTAAAAAAGAAACCAGAACCTGCTGAGTCCAAATTACTCCTATCATGTTCATTTAGGGCGAAGTAGAAAATTTTAGCTTGCTTCTCCTTGTCTAAGCCATGATGTGGACACTTCCTCAGCATGATCTGGAAGCGCTCCCAATTTTCAGAATATGTTGCACCGGCTCACTGACTGAAGTTGTGTATCTTCCTCACTAGATCGTTCATCTTTTCAGGAGAGAAGAACCTCTCAAAGAACACCTCAACCATGTGATCCCAAGATTCAATGTACTCATCATCCAGATTGTGCAGCCATTCCCAAGCATTGCCCGCTAAAGAACTGAGAAAAAGTTTCAGGTAGAGTGTCTCTTGCGGGAACCTGTCAATCTTTATCATATCACAATTGTCCACGAACGTGTTGATGTGGGTCACCGGATCCTCATTTTTAAGTCCATGGAAAGCCTGCGATTTGACCAACTGAATAAGCCCTGGATCAATCTTGTAACTGGGTATGTTGATAGCTTGTTTCTTGATTGGCCCCTTCTGCGTAGAAGAAGAAGAAGCCCTAATCCTTTCCCAGATCGTCTGCTCCTCATTTGCCTCTCTGTCACCCATTATTACTTTACTAGTACCTGAAATTTCAAATGGTAGTGTATAAACAGGTACTAATAATTAAAACAATTAATAAGATTTGCAATTCAGTTCAAAAGATTAAAAAAAATTACATGAATTAAAAGTGGCCTAGTGTGGCCGCTCGCAACACTCGTAGTGCTAAAATTCACCGTTTCCCCGACAACGACGTCAAAAACTTGACACGAATTTACCGTGCGTAAAATGCAAGTATACGTATCAATGTAATATAAGCCTTGTGAGGCCCGAGTCGAACTCAGGGACATGTGGATTTCAGTAGACTACTACTAACATGTTGCGATCAGCTAAACCGATTAAAAGAGTTGATTGGTTTTGAAAAAGAAAATATAAATAAAGATAAAAGAAAACAAAACAAAACAATCGATTAAATGGTTGGTTTAATCAATTAAAAATGGAATCTTTAGGATTGCGGTTTCACCGTAGGTTCTCACTGTACTAATTTCTACACAATTATCCCAATTCGTCTCCTATTCCGGGTAGTGGCCTGTAGTCAGAATTGCTCGCTTTCGCGATACAATTCACTACCTAAATTTAGGTCGGTTCCACGGTAGTAGTAACCTATACCCTAAACTAGGTGCATGAAGACCATACTCTGGGGTCCCACCATTAACTGTACATAGCCTTGTTCAAAGGATTTATTAGTTAATGTGATTATCGTCTCTTTTCAACTATTAATTCTTCTTTCAAAGTAATTAAAGGTATTCGATTATCATTAGGGTGATCAATCATAATGATATAATGGAGAAAACGATAACATACCACAAATTTTAGAGACAAATTATGATAACTATGGTAAAAATGTCATACAACAATCACCCGAGCTACTCCCGGTCCTAAAGATAGAGGGGGTTAGCCCCACATGGTTGAAAATGGAGAATACATAGGAGTAGAGAAGAAAAACGTGGGAAACATAGAAAAAACTCATGTAACCACTGATACGAAGGTGCTCCTGGAGATCCTCCTCGAGAAACGTGCGTTTTGTAGTCTTTCGGCAGCAAAATCGTCCGTCGGAGGTGCCCGGATCGTCCGGTTTCCGGCCTTTAGCTCTCGTCTCCTCTCTCTCCCTCCTTCTTGGATGTCATGCAACACGATATGAGATCTCCCCTAGGGCTGGCCATGCTCTCCTTAGGTCATAGGACCACTTTACGACACTGAAATAGCTCAACCGTCAGATTAAAACGCTCCGTTTTAGTGCAGAAAATTGCCAGATCCTGACGTTGTCGATACCATCGACACCCAGGTCGATGTTGATATTTCTTTCCAAAATCATGTTTTGGGGTTGATTCCTGATGAAATGTCGATACTATTGACACCAGGGTCGATGATATCAACTCTGGGTAGTGCAAAAGTACCTGAAAAAGTACTAAAACATGTGCATAAGTCCGGGGATTATATAAAATCATATAAATATGATAAAATAAGTATAATTTGATCCAAATAGAGTTTAAAGGCCAACTATAGTGAATTATGCAAATATAATCAAGAAAATGACAAATACGTGCATAAAATAGATATAAAATAAGCCTGTAAAAGTGACTCACAACCCATGCATCACTCATCATCTCTGGAATAGAACAAAATATCATCTATGAAAACCACTGTGAACTAATCCAAAAACAGTTTGAAAATCCGATTCATCATATCCATGAAAGTTGCTGGGGCATCAGTCAGTCCAAACGACATGACCAGAAACTCATAATGCTCGTATCTTGTTATGAAAGCCGACTTAGGAATATCTAAAGCCTTTATCCTTAACTAATGATATCCAGATCTCAAGTCTATCTTATAAAAGATTGTCGCTCCACGCAACTGATCAAATAGAACATCTATCCTTGGCAACATGTACTTATTCTTGATAGTGATCTTATTCAACTGTCTGTAGCCTATACATAACCTCATGGTACCATCTTTCTTTTTCATAAACAAGACTGGATCTCCCCATGGCGAAGAACTAGGTCAAATGAAACCCTTATTCGGTAATTCTTGTAACTGAATCTTGAGTTCCTTCAACTCTGCAGGTGCCATTCTATAGGCTGGTAGCGCTACAGGTTGACTACCTAGCAACACCTGGATCTCAAAGTCTATCTCTCTTTCAGGAGGTACTCTTGGCAACTCATCTGGAAAAACATCTGGGAATTCACAGACCACTGGCACATCCCATAGGCTGACTGTGATCTTCTCAGCTCTAGTATCTACTACATGTGCCAAAATGCCTCACAACCTTTCTGCAACATCTTATCAGCTACAGCAGCTGATATGATACACGTAGGCAAAACCTTCCTATCTCCAGTAAAGACACAAGAAAATCCACCCTGTTGAAAGACAACCTCCTTCTTCCAACAGTCAAGCTGAACTCGATATGTCTCTAGGCAATCCATACCCAAGATAATTTGAAAAGAATTAACATCTAGGGGTATAAGATTAACCGCGATGGTGTAACACCAAGAGTCAACAAACATCCACGACAAAACTCTGTCAACACTGTCGGTTCACCTAACGGAACCCTCAACAACAACTCAACCGGTAACGCTTGTGTTAACGGATTAAGCTCACAAGCTAAAGAACGTTGTATAAATGAGTGAGTAGCACCCGAATCTATCAAAACTGTAACTAAAATGCTATTAAAGAGAAGAAATTCTCATGTAATCACTCGAGAAGAAATAATACCTTCTTGTGGTGTCAAAGAGAATAGCGTCCTGAAGCTCTTCCTCTCCCACGATGTCCTCGTTGTCCTTCCCTAGCACTGGGTGTTGCACCACCTCGGGAACCTGAAGCTACAGAGGAACCAAGTCCTCCAGCTGGAGCCTGTCTCAGGACATTCTGATACTGTGACTGAGAACCATGTGATGCTAACTGCTGTAACTGGGGGCAATTCCTTCTAAAGTGTCCCACCTGTCCGCAGATATAACAACCCTAAACATATGCACCCTAACACTGACCAGAGTGCGTCATCCCACAGATATCACACCTCGGTACCTCTTTCCTTGGTGGACTTGTCACTGAGACTGATGATCCTGAAGACCTAGTTGGAGGTGTCGATGTAGACTGTGTACTCCATCTTCCGGAATTAGGTCTTCCTCCACTTGATGAAAAACTAGATCCTTGTCTACCAAAATAGCCAAGTCCTCGTCCTATCTTTGAAAAGAAACCACCACCTCCTCTGTATCCACCACTGCTTTGTCCCCTTCTAATAAAATATCTACATCTTTTCTTACTCTCAGACTGCTTATCAACATTAACTGACTCTTCCACACGTCTCGTTGCTTCCACAAATTCCCCAAAGTTTTCTCTATCTCTTTGACCAATGGCTGAAACGGTGTATCTAATTTTTGACCTTAATCCTTCTTGAAATCTTCTGCACTTTTCTACATCATTAGGAACAAGTTGCAGACAGAAATTTGCCAACCTTATGAAATGTGCCTCGTATTCACCAATTGCCATACTTCCTTGTCTGATATTTTGCAGTTGTCTTATTTTCTCACTCTGAAAAGTAGGTGGGTAGTACTTAAGATGGAATTCATCAACAAAATCCTTCCATGTCAGTATCGTGTTCCTCCTTTTATCTTCCACTCCATGTCGCCAGAGCTCTACATCACCTTTAAGCAAATAAACTACGTGATTGATTTGTCTTTCCTCAAATAGCTCCATCAGACGGAACACTTTCTCTAACTGTCTCAACCATTCATCTGTCACTGCAGGGTCTATAGTTCCATTGAACTTAGTACCTCCAAGCTTCTTAACCAGCTCATAGGATCTCATCAGGTCCTTGCTTCTCGAGATATAAGCTCGCCTCTCCATCTTATACTTTTCTCTGGTCTCAAAAAACATTCTATACATCCTTGATGCCTCATCCACATCATCTCCACCACCTAGACCCATCACCTAAGGGTCAGGTCCAATGTAGCTCTCAGCTTGGTCCTCATGACCACATCCTCTTCCTTCCATCTGCAATAGTATAACAGAACACTTCCTGTTAGAAAATTACAGTTAGAAGGAAAACACCCTAATCCTAATCCTATTGGTCTCTTATCGTCCCCTGACCTTGACTTAGAGTAACTACATACTCAAACCTATGCTCTGATACCAAACTAGATGACACGCCCCGACCCCACAATTACCACCAATCATGAAATTAGGGCATGACAAGATGATTCAAGTTTCTTTTAAATAAAACCTTAATTTTTTTCTTTCTTAATCACTTAGAATTAACTTAAAGGAGAATCTAATAATTTGGACAATAATGAAATCTTACTTAAACTTGTGGAATAAAACTTACTGTTTCTAAATCTTGAAAGATACATCAGAGTTTAAACAACATATTATATCTTACTTGCAGAATATAAAGTGCAACAGTTAAGTGAAAACTAAACTACATATTAAATTTCATTCTCTCTCTCTCTACCATACCACATGCCCAAGGACTGAGGGGAAAGGATTAAGAGACCTCTAACTAACTACAAACTACCGTCTAGGTACTTGGGTGATACGATCCTTCAGTTTCCTCATGCTGTCACTGACGTGAAAAAATGTTTCAGTAGGTTGGTGAGCTACTGGCTCAGCGAATAGAATTTTATCCAACCATCGTAGATAACTCATTTTATGTTTATTTTATGAAATAATATACAAGAAATACTACACTGAGCAGATCTAAAACAATATAGTTGATGCGATGAATTTGAGTCGCATTTATAGACTTGTTTTATTTGAGTTTTATGCATTTATTAGTCATTTTGGTGGTTAATACTGTATAATTCATTTACTTTGGTCTATGATCATTCTCTATGTCAAATCTCCCTTATTTCAGTATTTTGAGCATAAATTATCACAGGAATATGTTTTGTTTCGGCTTATGTGGTTTTATGTTGAAATTTCAGGAAAAACAAGTATCTGTTGCTGTCGATACCATCGACCGGACCACAGGCAGCCAGCCGCAAGGAGCAGCAAAATCTCGATACTATCGACAGGAGAGTCGATGGTATCGAGATACCATCAGGTTGTTGGCGAAGAGTGAGTCGATACTATCGACACATCAGTCGATACCATCGACTAGTGGAGCTACAACGACGGTAAAAGGACAAAACTGACGCCTATGAATGTCGATACCATCGACCCGCGTCAATGGTATCGAGGTGGCATCAGTTGCGACAAAGGAAAGAAAAGAAATTCAGCCGATACAGTGCCGAGTCGATTCTATCGACTCGCGTCGATGGTATCGACACCGTTAGATACATGTTTGTTTCAGATTGATCTAAATCCGACGGCTGTGATATTTTGGCGACCTAACTTGGTGATTATACCTAATGACGGTGGCCAAGAGCAATCAATCACATCATTAGCCAATGCACACGTCCCGAGAAGGTGTGGAGAGAAGAACGGAGCCCAGAAGCACGCCCCAGTCGATCCGGACATCGAAGAAGATGATTTCCACCACCGAAAGGCGAGAGAACGCGTATTCTACGCCAATGAGTGATTAGATCTTCTCCGTTCAGGGGTTTCACCACTCAATCATGTTTTTCTCCATGTTTCTCCTTTTCTCTACCATATTTTGCTTTGAGATGAACATGCAGGGCTAATCCCCTTTGTCTTTAGGACCAGGAGTAGCCCAGGAATTCATTGTATAACAATTTTATCATAGTAATTCATATTTTATCTCTTAAATCCGTGGTATAATTTCATTTTCTAAATTATATTGTTATGCTTGATCACCATAATAATAATCTAATGCCCTTAATTACTTTGAAAGAAGAATTAAAGGTTGAAAAGAGACGAAATTCACGTTAATTGACAAATCCCTTGAACAAGGTGGTGTAAGGTTAATGGTGGATACCGAGAGATCGATTTTAATGCACCTAGTTTAGGGTATAGGTTACTACGACGGTGGAACCGACCTAGACATAGGTAGTGAATTATACCACGACAGCGGGCAATTCTGATTTCAGGCCACTACCCCGATAGAGAGATAAATTTGAATGATTGAATAGAATTTAATACAATAAAAACCCACGATAAAACCACAATCCTAAAGATCTCTCCCATATTAATCAATGCAGGATCAATCTTGTATGTCGGAATATTAACTGCCTGCTTCTTGATCGACCCCTTAGTAGCAGATGAACAAGAAGCCTTGATCTTCTCCCATATTGTTTATTCCTCTGCCATTTCTTCTTGTTCGGATTCTGAATATGTTTCTTCTAAGTGGTCTTGATTGTGGCCTTCCTCGTCGTCAGGTTCCGTCAGTGGAACCTCTGGTGCCTGTTGCGTGTAGTTGGTACTACGCCTCTGCACCATACACAGTACCTGCAAGGTGAAAATTTAAGGTCAGTACCGTGCTTGACGATTACAAAATTTAGAGAATATACTATGAATTTTTAAAATGATAAAAAAATAAAAATGTGGTCTAGAGTGGCCACTTGCAGCTCTCGTAGTGCCGACAACTTGCCGTATCCCCGGCAACGGCGCCAAAACCTTGACACACTTTTTACATGCGTAGAAATGTAAGTGTACGCGTCAATGTAATATAGGCCTTTGTGAGGCCTGAGTCGAACTCAGGGATATGTGAATTGTCAGAGACTACTACTAACTACTCGCAATCAGCTAGACCGATTTAAGAATTGGAAGTTGTTGTTAAAATTAAAAGAAAATGAAATAAAACAAAACAAAGCAATCGATTAAATGTTTGGTTTAATCAATTCAAGATGAGATCTTTAGGATTGCGGTTTCACCGCGGGTTTTTATTGTATTAAATTCTATTCAGTCATTCAAATTTATCTCTCTATCCGGGTAGTGGCCTGAAATCAGAATTGCCCACTGTCGTGGTACAATTCACTACCTATGTCTAGGTCGGTTCCACCGTCGTAGTAACCTATACCCTAAACTAGGTGCATTAAAATCGATCTCTCGGTATCCACCATTAACCTTACACCACCTTATTCAAGAGGCTTGTCAATTAACGTAAATTTCGTCTCTTTTCAACCGTTAATTCTTCTTTCAAAGTAATTAAGGGCATTAGATTATTATTATGGTGATCAAGCATAACAATATAATTGAGAAAACGAAATTATACCACAGATTTAAGAGATAAAATAAGAATTACTATGATAAAATTGTCATACAATAAATTCCCGGGCTACTCCCGGTCCTAAAGACAAAGGGGATTAGCCCCACATGTTCATCTCAAAGCAAAATATGGTAGAGAAAAGGGGAAACATGGAGAAAAACGTGATTGAGTGGTGAAACCCCTAAACAGAGAAGATCTAATCGCTCCTTGGCGTAGAATACGCGTTCTCCCGCCTTTCGGTGGTGGAAATCGTCTTCTTTGGCGTCTGGATCGACTGGGGCGTGCTTCTGGGCTCCGTTCTTCTCTCCACACCTTCTCGGGACGTGTGCACCGGCTAATGATGTGATCGATTGCTCTTGGCCGCCGTCATTAGGTATAATCACCGAGTTAGGTCGCCAAAATATCACAACCGTCAGATTTAGATCAATCTGAAGCAAACATGTATCTAACGGTGTCGATACCATCGTCGCGAGTCGATGGTATCGACCCGACACTGTATCAGCTGAATTTCTTTTCTTTCCTTTTTCGCAACTGATGACACCTCGATACCATCGACGCGGGTCGATGGTATCGACATTCATAGGCATCGATTTTGTCCTTTTACCGTCGCTGTAGCTCCACTAGTCGATGGTATCGACTGATGTGTCGATAGTATCGACTCACTCTTCGCCAGCAACCTGATGGTATCTCGATACCATCGACTCTCCTGTCGATAGTATCGAGATTTTACTGCTCCTTGCGGCTGGCTGGCTGTGGTCCGGTCGATGGTATCGACCACTGTCGATGGTATCGACATCACATTTTCCTAAAATTTCAACATGAAACCACATAAGCCGAAACAAAACATATTCTTGTGATAGTTTATGCTCAAAATACTGAAATAAGGGAGATTTGACATAGAGAATGATCATAGACCAAAGTAAATGAATTATGCAGTATTAACCACCAAAATGACTAATAAATGCATAAAACTCAAATAAAACAAGTCTATAAATGTGACTCAAAATCATCGCATCAAACTCCCCTAAGCTTGAACATTGCTCGCCCTCGAGCAACAAAACCTTAGAATAGAATTGCCAGAGTCAACTAAAGAACAAATCATCACAACAGACATCCCATATGATCCCCACCGGACATTCACATTCCGGCCCTCGCTAACCACAAAATGATAATTACCCTAAAGGCGACAGTAATCATCCATAAAAGATTTCTACCTCAAAACTCAGTACTAAAAAAATAAGAATTAACTACATATAGTTTAACTATATTTGTATTATATGTAGTGAAAAAAAGTTTTCTTTATATTTTATTAAAAGTGTTACAAAAATATGTAGCCATTTTTCCAGCCGAAAATTTGCATCCCGCGTTTCACACTCAAATCTCCCTCCACTGACACTGCTTTGTGTTTGGTATTGCTTCCTTCCTCCGAAAAAGTGTGGCTCTCTACCTTTCCCAGCCTCAGAGATCGGATCAACCATCTTGTCTTGCTCCTCCTCTCCTTCATCTGCCTCCCCATCCTCCTCTGCTGCATCTTCCTCTTCAGCATGCATATCCACTTACTTATGCTTAAACCCTTCCTCATCTACCCCCATCACGATATCCTGATCCTTTATAGTGCCGCCACAATCACCTGCCACCACAATCGTCTATACAAAGCATTACGGAGGCTCCATACGACACAATATCCCTCACCCAATTCTCAAGAAATTTCGTTCGGGGACGGTAATGGTGACTCCAAGTCTGTCTCTTGGGGGCCGACGGTAGAGTCTTGCCATGTTCTGACGCCGCCCAATTCCTCCTCTTTGACTTCTCATTAGTTCACACATTGGGGCTCTGAAGAACACTGCTCGTGCATTGCCGGGGTGGTGATGATGGCCTATTAGCTGTATTGTCATCATCCGTGGCATACACCATCACTCCGCCTTTTCTTGGTCCAACTTCGTACGACCCTCCTACACAGGCCTCACCTAACTAATCAGAAATAATCCTTTCTAGTTCGGTATAATTCAACTTGTATAGTAGTATCACATTCAGTAAACAATGAAGCGGATTCAATTTCTGAATTGCACTATGTGAGAGTCTCGCGATGGCACACTACGATTGTTTATCTGAACACAATTTTTTGGGGTCATACGCTGTGGAACACTGCCTCACTGGATGGATGATACAACGAGGCTGCTAGTACTGTAAGTAACATTCCAGTGCCACAGTTTCTCCTTTGAATATTTGAACATGTATTTCAGATATATTTGGCATGCTTGGGGATCTCTAACTGGTTTTCACTTGTTGAATATAATATTGCTACCACCACTCCACTTTCTAATTTTCTTGGAGTACTGAACTCGATAGAGGAAAATTGAAATGGCATGTGGACAAAAACATTATACTTGGTAGTACATCCTGGCCTAAGGTAATGTCACTACGGTAGTGGTAGTGTTACACATAATATCATGTATTTGAATGGCAATTAACTAAAGATTGTTTTTCATAGCATGTAGGTTGACACTTTTGATCTTTATTTATTCTTATGCACTGCATCACTTTTAAGTGCTTAGAGTGTGTTGACTGGAGTTACTGACATGTTCATTTGTTTCATAAATTACTACAGAATGTCGGGGCTCAATCCTTTTTCAACTGTTTCTATTGTACGAGGAGGGGTTAGATTTATTGCGGATTCATGAAGATGTTCTTGGCATGTCTCTTTTTTTGTCTCTCTTTAGAACTAACATTGAGTGAGTACTTCTCACCTTGATCTTCTGCACAAAGGTTAAGAAGTTGTGCTTTATTTTAATATGGAGAAATAAACCATAATAACATGGGTTTGGGATATTCAGGTTGACTGATCTTTACTAGGAATTAGTTCATCATTAGGTTCAGAATTTTCATTTCTGTAATATTCATTAGGTTGACTGATCTTTTATAACATGGGTTTGGGATATTCAGGTTGACAGATCTTTACTAGGAATTAGTGCAGCTGCAGACTGTCTGATCTTTACTACTAAATTTCTATTCTTCCTTCTTTCTTTGTAAATTAATTTTTATATGATTGTCTTCTTTTAGATGTCATTGTCTTCTACTACTGAGAAATGTCTTGTGATTAGCATGATCTGCAGTAAATGCAGACCATGTCATTGCCCTACAAGTGACTGTAAGATTAATTTCTTGAGTCTTCTTCAAGCATCTACCTGCAAATTCATTTCTACTTAAGTCTTTATGGAATGTCCATTAAAAGAAAATAGTTAATAGAGCATTGAAGTTTCTGAGAATACAGTACAAATCCCCCCCAAGATGCATTCCATAGCAGATGATATTTCAGAGGGTTGCTTCTAAATTTCTTCTCAATCCCACCTCAGGTACGAATAGCAAGCACGTATGCATATAAAAATGTAAGGCCAGAGAATTTTGACCATAGCTGCAGCAGAAGAAACATCATGGCTATTACTCAACCAGAGGCTTATCTTCCTTAGAGGAGTAAGAAGTAGAGTTGGTATATTGTGAACAAGGTAAGCATAACCCCTTAATACGCACAATCACATGTTAGAAACATCTTATCTTCTATCTATTGAAAGCTTCTCCACATAATTTTTTATATAGGCATGTTAGTTTTTCTGATTATATTTAAATGGTCATTCTAGTTTCTGAAGAAAGGGACAATGAATCACATGCTCAGTTTAAATGTGCAGTAAAATGAAATGCAACCTTCTAAAACTAATCACTCATTTCTTTTTGATACTTTAGATAATTTCCCTTCTCTATTTTGGACCGTAAGCGCCAGTCTAAATCAGAAGTAAAAAACTATACCAATGACAATACTTCAGATCCAATTCTATATATCACTTGCAATGCGTGCCCATTATAGCAAACTTCTACTCTGTTCTGTACATTGGACAAGATAGTTATTTGCATTTCATTGTTAGTAATGTGTTGCTTTAACAATTAGAGGGCAGCAACCATATCAAGGGGATGGGGCTGATCCCTGCTGAATATTAACTAATTTTTGCATTCTCATGATGCTAAGCAAAGGATGACAAAGTTTGAAATTTCATTTATGTTCAGTTTTTATGCTATTTACTGTAATAGTTCTTTAAAACTATATGAGTATTTGTTGATTTCTGCAGATGTATGTCAGTTTCCGAAAAAATGGCCTCTGAAATCTCTGTAAACTTGTATGATGCTGGAGTAGCTACTCCTATAAGTTGAAAGAAAGATGGACGCTTCATTGCTCAAAAGGCACTTGAAATCCATAATAGACAGGTAGTTGTTCAGGTAATGCCTCATGCCTCATGCCTCATCTCCAACTTTATTTTTGCTCCAGACCAGTAGATGTTGTTTGATATATTTAAGCTTTTACATCGAAGAGCATTCCTTGGTTTTCTCCAAACAAGAGGAAATAATTTTAGTCAATCCCTGTTGGGTGGTCCATGGATTCACAAAGAAGAATGGGCTCTCTTCATGTCTACTTCGACATCAAGATGGTTAACCATAATTTTGTAATCACTTCCATATGAATCCTTGACAAGCATCCAACACTTTTGGAAAGTGTCCACAAACGTGACAGGAGCTTGGTTTTAGTATGATGTCCTCTTCACTCCATTTAGTTCAAACAAAGAATTTGATCCCTTGTCTTCCCCTTTATATGAATATCTATGCAATCATTTTTTGAGGACTTGTAGTTTGTGTAGCTTTACTTTGAGCTTCTTAGATATTACTGATTCTTAGTCTGCTATCTTGTTCTCGATTGTCATTTGGTTGCTAGTAAGTATATGGAAGGATTTACACTAGAAATAGAGGAGTAAAGTTCTAGATCCAAAGCCATAAACCATGGCAGTAAATTCAAGAAGGCATGAAACAGTCCTAATGCAAGCCATAGCAGCAAAGTCAGACACATATCCACCATGCCACCTTCCAAAAAGTATAGAACATGGAACCATAGGGAACAAGGCGACTGTAGAGAACCAAGTACAACTGGAAGTCCCCTCCTATGATTTTTTCTTTATTTTCTTAGTTGGTTGATGGAGCATGCAAGAGGGTTTTGCCTTCAAAGTTTCTTAGGGATTTCCCTGGATGTTTGTATTGCCTCACAAGGTTTTCTCTGGACAAAGTTATCCTATGAGAAGGACACATCATCGTAGTTATTTCACAACACAGAATAGATATCTCAAGTTCAAATGGAGCTAGTCAAATTGTAAACATCGACTTCTTAGATGGCCTCACTCTTGATGTCAGGAGTAACAAGGTAAATTAGATTTGAATAATTTATCTTTATGTTTCAGTCAAAAACTACTCTGTCATGGAAATTTTATGCTCCATGGAAATTGCATTATTCTGGATTAGTTGCCTTTTCTTCTCTAACAAAGCTAGCCATTTATTATATATTTCTGTTATAATTATTTTCTCTCTTTAGAATGATTTATTGTATGTTCTGGTTGATGATTTTTATTTTATAAAAGAAAAGAGAAGTTATGTACCAAGAATCTACAAATATCAAAAACTAATAAGTTCCAAATGCCAACCTTTGGTCCAATAGAAGACACCATTAATTCTGAAGGCCATGATCACGTTGAGTTGGATTACATATGCCAGATTAGTAAATATCTATGTAAACTAAGTTTTTATTATCTATTGGGGTTTCTATATCATGTCTGAATTCCTATATCTGGTGATGTTGTACTTTGTCCTAGCAATGATACCAATAGCTATATGTTTCCTCCCATTTTAGTAGCCAAATGCAAATGTAGTTTAACAACAACTACTCAGATGGTGCTGGTCATGCTATCAACATAAGAAAAGCACAAAGAGGATGAGGCATATTATGGTTGAGATGAAGTAGATGCCCATAGGTCAATGCTTGTTGCCATCTCACAAACAATAGAGAAGTCAGAGGGGGCAGTAGATGTTGGAGTAAAGTTTTTGACTGATTTATCTTCATTTGACAATTTGATGCTCAAAGGAGCCTTGTGGTAATTGATTTATCTTGATCTGCATCCTACATTAGTTCACAAAAATATCAATATCACGCTGCATATGCAGGTGGTACTAATGTTGACGATGCTCATCTCTTCTCTTACAAGTTTGCCTTTGTTCAACATATACAAGAATGGAAACCCTACCCTAGTTAGAGGGTTTTCAGATCTTGTCACAGGTTATATTCATTTTTAGGTCAATTGAATGGGATGTTGGTGAATCATCTTTCTCATGGAAGTTGTATACCTTGATTGGTGAGTATAGTTAGTGGCATGGTTACAAATTAATGCCATCACTCTTTAGTGTGCTTTTAAGTAAACCAGGAATTTTATGTTTGGATAAATCTCTATATTGGAGTAGTTTGATGCTTCCTCTATTGCTATTACACGTGCCATAACATAATAAAAATATGTCTTATGGAAAATTTTGCAGTAGTTCCATGGAAAATTCACTGTTACATAATTTGATATATGTCCTGCTGAAGATGATGACAGGGTGTGGGTATCTCTGTTCTAATTTTCTTAAACTCTCAATGTAGGTATGCACAGAAAACATAAATATAACTCTTACGCTCTGCAGTATTAGCTTTGCCAATAGTGATGATGTTGAAACTCTTATTTCTAGGTGCCAACTTTTGTAAAAGTTAGATCTGGCACATTGCACTGATTTCTCAAGTCTAAAAATTCATGCCCTCGAAGTCCAAGTTTTAAAACTATGTGGATCATAGATAAAGTTATGATTGAATATGCACCACTTATGTCAGGCCTATATATTCTTCTTTCTTGTGGAGATGAAGCTTCACATGACATTGATGGCAAAGAGTTAAACAACATATCTGCTTTCCTTAGAACAATACCTCAGATAATGATACTATAGATGCGCGATGACTTCCTAGATGTATTTTGTTCTATGTAACTTTGGGTTTACTTAGATATGAATTTGATTCTATTTACTGTCTATGTAATCTAGGGTACATGGATCATATCTGAATCTTGAGGTACCATCAAAACAATCTTGAGGATGGTATATAAAGAAGCTGGGCTCTCTACCTCAATCCGAGACTCATTACAAGCAGCATGGATCTCTTGTGATGAAGCTATGGCAGATCTATGGCAACATCTAACTGGGGAGTAAGCTTTGTTTGCTGAGATAGTTGTTACGACTCTCAGTGGCTGTGGCGGTGATATTTATGCTATTTGCTCTGATTATGCATCAAATTCTAAATTTGGAAGCCCTTCAGAACGTTTTTTGTTTGATGCAGTTGTAATTGATGAAGCAGCTCAGGTACACTTCCTTTCTATTTTCCTCATTGCATTGACTTATATCTTGGCATCCGTCCATCAAGTATCTTAATTTTCAATGGCCATACTTCGCAGGCTCTTGAGCCAGCAACACTGATACCTCTTTAACTTCTGAAGTCATATGGAACAAAATGCATTATGGTAGGTTGTTTCTAATATCTAAATCACGATCACTGATGTATATTCCTGTCTTTCACTTGTCAGATCAGTCAAAATTATCGTTTTTCATATCTAAATTATATTTTAGTAAACTATGAGATATATATCTTACAAGGTTCTTGGAAAACCTGACTTATCTAGGTTATCACAGCCTATGCAAAGAGCACTTGAATCTTGATTCAACTATAGTCAGCTACAAGCTATTAGTGGTGCTATTAGAAATAAAACACCTAACAAAGCATTTGACCTGGCACTCATTCAAGGCCCACCAGGTGCTGTTAAATACTAAATCTTCAATTTACTTCATTGTAGTTTCTTTCAGGTTATATGCCGAGTGTTTCCATCTGATTGCAGGCACTGGGAAAACCAGTACTATTGTTGCTATTGTGAGTGCATTGCTTTCCTTAGGCTTTTCTGGCAGCATATCTGATTCAAAGGTACAACATAAAACTTCAAGCTCTGATGGTACCACATTTTCTCAGTATAAAGCTCGAGTTTGCCAAGCTGCTGCAATTGCAAGAGCTTGGTAAGATGTTGTAGTTGCTAAACAGATGACATATGATAAGCTAGGAGTTGACTCTAGCTCTAGTAATCCTTCAAGAGGAAATATTCTTATCTGTACACAGTCAAATGCTGTTGTAGATGAACTAGTATCCAGAGTTAATAATGGTCTTTATGGGAAAGATGGGAAAATGTACAAACCTTTCCTTGTGAGGGTTGGAAATGTGAAAATAGTACATCCCAGTTTACTTCCATTTTTCATTGATACTCTAGTTGAACAACGGTTGGTGGGCAATAAGAATGAAACTGATATGGAAAGAAATAAGGATGTGGATGCTTCTGTTTCACAACGAGCCAAACTTGAAAGAATTGTGGACAACATTCGAGTGTATGAAGCCTTACGTTCTAAGCAACGAGATCAGGAGACTGAAACAAAGGATAATCCTGGACAAAAGTTGTCTGCAGCCGATGATGCAAAGGAATTGTAAAATGAAGAAATAGGTTATAAGCTGAGATTCATAGGGTTGTTAAACTCACTTTGAATTAGGTGGAGGAACTAAGGGAGATGAGCCCTCTTTATATTGTGCTTTGTAGTCTGCAGTGGATAGATGTAGTCAGAAGAAGATATTGTATACATGTATCTTTTTTCCATGCATATTGTAAAACAGGGGCCATGTTAATGTCCTCCCCATGTGTACTCATTGTTCAAATATAAATAAAAGTATCATTGGTGACATTGTAAGCACAACTCGATCTTGATTAACATTCATCTATTTTCTTATTGAAAACCACTCTATATTGGCAAGCGAATGACTGGTTACATAATGTCTCTCACTACATATGTATGTATAGTACATGGTGTCTTTCACTACACACTAGCTATAATTACATGTGTAGCAAGTGCTAATTTTTGCTATACATGAACTACAAATACAAATTGTAACCAATGTCATCTCTCCCTACATATCATAGGTACAAATTGAATTGTAGTCATACATTTGGCTACAATTGAAACTACATGTTTATGTGTAAGGACATTTTTACCTACAATTAGGGTTACATATGAATTTGTAGCGAGAGGAATAACTAACTACAACTTTAAAAAATGTAGCCTAAACAATTAGCTACACGGGTATTAGCTATATATTATAAATGTAATGATAAATGTAGCCAAAGCTTTTAGCTACAAATTTTGGGGTTTTCGCTACAATTTTTTTTTGTAGTTAAAGACCATATTTTTCGTAGTGACTGATGAACACTATCACATAAAGCAGTTAACATAATACAATTCGCCGGTTCAGACTCTGTGCATCTTGTGATCTCCTATACTACGTTGCTCGTCCTAACTACCATCTACATGGAAGTAGCTCTCCTGATATTCACAAGTGAGGAGAAAATCACGGTGGCCTACCAATTCGAGCAACGGTGGATGAAATGGGTGGTTTATGGAAGAAATGGAAGCAGTATACGATTTCAACATGCATAAAACAAGAATGCCCTAAATGATGCATTTGCACATGAACATGCCCTAATGCCTAAGATTGGGTGGAATGATGCATGCATTAACATCCCGTCTCAAAATGAGATGGATATCTAACTGAGCTACATCATGTACTTACTCATCTTAAGATGCAGGTGATATGATGCTCCTTTCTCCCTCTTATTCTACTTGCTTCTTAATAACTTTCTTTTTTCTTTTTTCATTTTTCTTTTCTTCTTTCTTTTTGTTTTTTTAAGAGATAATACCCACAAATGACAATGAATAATTTATTGGGCTTGCTTTTTCTGCATAACTCAAATAGTTGAACTATTTAGAAGGTATGGAACAATTTTAATTCACCATTAAAGAAGAAATGAGGTACATGATATACTCTATGCATAAGAACTATGAATGCAGCTAAATGACACGCACCTAAGGATAATGTGCATGTATCACTATTCTAATTTTTTTTCTTTCTTGTAAAACATATGAAAGTGGTTGCAATGCAAGACCTATCTACATGATATGCAATCAAAAAGGTTAAAACCGTAAAGTACTTCCAATTCTTATGGTGGATTGTGAAAAACAATTGGGTGGAAAGATCACAAGACTAATTGACTGAACCTTTGAGAAGTATTATGTGTCCCTCCTTACTGACCTGTGTAGTAGTTAAGAGGTTTCTCTCTCTTATTTCAAATTAGAGTCTCATTATCATTTGGTCAGTTTAGGCTCACACAACCAATTCCGTCCACTTTTCATGAACCATTAGAGTTGTACAATTGTGATTTTCTATTTTAAAATTGACAAAACCAATCATTTTCTTAAGTTATGTGCTCAAAGTTGAACAACACTCAAGCTTGCAAACACTCAAATTTTTTTTTAATTTTCTCTTAATTCCCATGCACAAGCAATTGAGATGACACAAGACTTAAGACATCCACAATTACACTAGATAGAATGTGGATCCTACAAACAAATCAGATTGTAAGAAATAAATGACAAGAACAAAATAAAACTAAAAACAGAGAAAATAAAAGATAGAGCTGTTCCAACTACCCCCCTTAAGCTTGAATCTGACTATGGCCTCATAGTAAAAAACAATCTTAAAGGTTGGAACAGAGATACCGATTTACTCTTCTGGCGGGTACTGCGGAGCTGTAGGGTCCCAGGAAGGGTACTCTCCCTGAAAGCTCGGATCAAACTGGGGCATAGGCGGAGGTTGTGGATACCCTCCAAAGTAGTTTTGGCTCCAGTAGTGATCATAAAAGGGCTGCTGCTGCATCTCCATCCTATGCAACCGGTCATGAATCTGTTGTTGGTTGCCAAGGAGGAGGCGCTCATTCTCGAAGATCGCTCGCTGATTGTCAAGTAACCGGTTCGCATTATCTTGAATACCGGTATACACTGTAGTGTGATGCTGATGCGTCTGCTGTCTGTCCTGCAGCATAGCATACATTCCCTACATAGAATATGCATCCTCACTTGGCTGCGAGGGCGGTGGTGGTGGCGGAGGCTGCGAAGATGAAGATGCACCCGGATGCATGCGAGGATGCTTCCTAGGTGCCACTCGTGCCCGAAGAGGAGTGTAGGTCTCCTCTTCCTCTTCAGCCTCGTCGTCATCATTGTTGTCGTCATCGTTGCCGCCGTCATCGTTGCCGCCGTCTTCATCGGAGTCAGCAATGGCTATGATAGGCCATCATAAATGTTGCGCCCCTTCGATATTGAAGACAGGATCAGGAAGAGAGCATTCTTGGTATGCATGGTTTACATGGCAGTGAGTATAAGGTAAACCATCCCGAAGCAAGATGAGGTTTGATCGGTGAAGATGCTGCAAATTAACCTTGCTTCTACTGGAGAGAGGAGTAAGCTGCTGGAAATTCAACCCAAGGTAGGAGGCCAGCTTTGTGATAAGCCCTCCAAAGTGAATTGAAGCTTTCCGTGTACTTCTCTTTACCGCCAAAACACGCGTTAAGAAAAATGCGCCCCAGTTGCATTCTTGGCGCTTCAGTAGCTTGTGTAGGAAAAACATGTCTGTCTCCTGAAACTTGCTGAGAGCCAGATCACCACGGCCGAATAAAGTGGTGCAGATCATGCGGTGTAGAACCCACACGAAAGGATGCTTGAAATCCGCCACCGCCGCGTTGTGGTAGCTCACAGCTTTACCCGGCGGCACCGTCACAAGCTCGTCGAAGATGGCGTCGTAGTCGATCCGGTTGTCTGGCCGCCGGTAGTCATTGCGCCCATGGTTCCAGTTGTAGATGGAGTTGAACTGGCGGAGGGTGAGAGTGTAGTCATTATTGTACAGTCGAAAAGAAACGCGGCCCTTGATCCACTCGCGATCTGTGGCGATGATGTCATTGGGCACGACGCAGACGTCCAACGACGCCATGAATTCAGCCACCGGCTCCTTGTATGTCGTCCAGTCACCAAAGAACGGTTGGCCATCAGCATGATACTCCATCTCATCGGGCGTCCTGCTCGTATGCCTCGCCTGCCCTTTCAAGACGTAGGCGAGATTAGCCTCGAACCCCAAGTTGCGGATCGTCTCCTGCTCAACATAGCGGGTCGGCTCGATTTTCCTCTTCAGAATCTCCTCATAGATCTTCTTGACCTCCGCGGACGGGTGAACAATCTGCGGGCGTGGAATCGACGCGGTCGGTGGAGGAACAAACTCCAGAATGTCCATCGGATTGGCGCGCGAAGAAGATGCACCAGCAACATGCACCATGGTTGCGGAAGAAAGAGGAGTAGAGAAAGAGCTTGGTGAAGATCGGAGAAGGAAATCTCCGCTCGATAAAGAACGTGCTCCTAGATGCTCGTCGCCGGGCTCGGATTGCTCTTGAGGACGCTCGGTGCAAGTCAAGAAGAATTGCTCTGGGGTTGTGACGTCATATGAGGACAATCCTTCTCATATATAGCTGACGTCGGCGCTGTTGTGTGCCCGTCGATACCATCGACGCGGGTCGATGGTATCGAAACAGGTAGCACAATCCGTACTGTCGCTGGTATCGACGGTTGTCGATGGCTGGATTTACGGGGCCCGGATCGCTGACGTGTCGATACTATCGACAAGTGTCGATGGTATCGACCCGTCCCAGGGATCGACTTTCTGGTTGCAGTGATCACCGTTGATCTACTCTCGCGGATCGGTGATGTGGCGCGTCGATACTATCGACGCGAGTCGATAGTATCGACTCTCTGATTAGGGCAACTCCCTCGCAAGGCCCGGCCGCCGCCTTCTGTCTGTAACTGTGTCAATACCATCGACAGGCCCGTCGATGGTATCGACTTCACTGAGACGATTTCTTCTGAAAATCTCCAGAGATCTCGATGGTATCGACTGGCATGTCGATATTATCGGCTGGCATGTCGATACTATCGACTTTGATTCTGCAATCAACCTGTTGGTGTGTCGATACTATCGACGAGGCCGTCGATAGTATCGGTGCAGTGCGATTTCTGCAGTCGCCAACCTGTACCCCGATCGATACCATCAACACAAGGGTCGATGGTATCGACACTGCCTCAATCCTGCACAATGAGCAAACGATCACTGTATCTTTTTTACACTAAAAACAAAGTTAAAACAAATCAAACTACGAATGTGAAAGAAACTAAACTAGAGTACCGATGGCTGGGTTGCCTCCCAACAAGCGCCCTTATTTAACGTCTTAGGCTAGACGACTTGAAGCTCGTCATGCATCCGGAAGTTTGGAGAGTGTGCCCAAGGGATCGTGCGGCAGTTTGAACTCAACTCGATCTTGGCCAATCCCCAACGTCAGAGTACCTCTTCCAATTGCAGTGACTACATCAACCGCTGCTTGAAACGGCCTACCCAATAACATCTCGCAACCTTTAAGTTGTGGCATGTCCATGACGATGAAATCCACCGGAAAGATGAACTTGTCCACCTTGACTAGCACATCCTCGCACACTCCGTATGGCTTCACAATGGACCCATCCACCAACTCAATAGTTGCAGATGATTTCTTTATCTCCTTCAACCAAGATTTTGAAATGTGGACAGTGACATAAGATTAATGATGGCGCCCGAATCACACTGTGCTCGTGGAAAATGTTGATCGCCTATAGAACATGGAATATAGAAGCTTCCTGGGTCTTTCCTCTTCGGTGGTAAATTCCCATGAATAATCGAGCTCACCATTTCATTCACTTGGCAAATATTTGTGTCTTTAATCCGCCTCTTCTTGTTGATGATTTCTTTGATAAACCTCTTGTAGGCGGGAATCTTCTCTATCATCTCCACTAACGGATTATTTACATGGAGTTTTCTGAACATTTCCAAAAATTTCCTATAGTGCCGATGCTCTTTCTTCGGCCTCGGGCTGTCCAGACTAGACACAACTGCCTCATTTAGACACTTATGAGGTGGCACATATGAGCTTTTCGGGGCAGGCTCCCCTAAGCTTGTATCATTAACTCCCTCTGATGTAGACTTTGGTAGAACATCTTCAACAGGTGTAACTTGCATTGGCACCTCTCTCGCAGTGGATGTATCTTCACCTTGACAAATGGCATTCACCTGCTCTTCTTGCCTAGGTGTGGGTACGACCATCATGGGCTCTTGACGGGATTTTCTGAATAGACTGTGTCCGCCTGGTAGTCTATAATGACTGCGAGGATACGGTATTTCCGATATAGCCTCCATATCAAACGTCATTTTGTTTTTGTCCTGAGCCTCTACCAATGGGGGTTCTGCCTCATTAATCATAGACATATATTTTACTTGATGATGTGCTTGAACAACATATGCATTCCCAACCTGTCTCTGCTGATTGGCATGCTTTATGGCCGCCACTTCATTTGAAATTTGAGTCACATTCGTCTCTAGAGCCCTCATTTGTGCTCCATGACTTTGCAGTGTTTGCCCAAACTTGGTCAAAATATCACCCTGGGACTGCAGTTGCTTACTGAACATGCTCATCATCTCCTGATTTTGTTGCACCATTTGACTAAGTAACTCACAATTTTTATCTTCGGCTCTTGGTTGTGGCTTTACATCAGGATCTTGTAGGAAGTTGTTTGGATCCTTCCATGAGAACTTCTTGTCCTTCCTCCAAACATAATCATTATTTCTATAGCCCTGTTGTTGCATAAATTTGACCTGGGCTTCCTCATCAGATGATGCATCTTCTTTGGCAAGCAATTTCTTGGCTAGAAGATCTAGCTTGTCATTCAGCTCCTTGATGGCCCTGGACTCACCTGTAACTTTGACTTGTTCTGGTCATGTTTCTTTGCCATGTTTTTCAGTATCTCCCATCACCTTGTATCTGTGTTGTTTAAGAAAAACCCTGAACCTGCTGAATCAAGGTTACTTCTATCATGCTCGGAAAGAGCAAAATAGAAGATTTTAACCTACTTTTCTCTATCCAGACCATGGTGTGGGCACCTCCTTAACATAATCTGAAAGTGTTCCCACGTCTCTGAGTAGGTCTCTCCTGCCTTCTGAGTGAAATTGTGAATTTTTTTGATCAGATCGTTGGTCTTCTCGGGCGGGAAGAATCTTTCAAAGAAAACCTCCACCATGTGGTCCCAAGATTCCACATATTCATCGTCCAGGTTGTGCAACCACTCTCGTGCATTTCCCGCTAGAGAACTCGGGAAGAGCTTCAAATAAAGAGCATCCTGTGGAAATCTGTCTATTTTTATCATATCACAATTCTCCACAAATTGGCTTATATGCATGACTGGGTCTTCATTCTTGAGCCCATGGAAAGCGTTTGACTTGACCAAATTAATCAATGCAGGATCAATCTTGTATGTCGGAATATTAACCGCCTGCTTCTTGATCGGCCCCTTGGTAGCAGATGAACAAGAAGTCTTGATCTTCTCCCATATTGTTTGTTCCTCTGTCATTTCTTCTTATTCGGATTCTGAATCTGTTTCTTCTAAGTGGTCTTGATTGTGGCCTTCCTCGTCGTCAGGTCCCGTCAGTGGAACCTCTGTTGCCTGTTGCGTGTAGTTGATACTACGCGTCTGCACCATACACAATACCTGCAAGGTAAAAATTTAAGGTCAGTACCGTGCTTGACGATTACAAAATTTAGAGAATATACTATGAATTTTTAAAATGATAAAAAATAAAAATGTGGCCTAGAGTGGCCGCTTGCAGCACTCGTAGTGCCGACAACTTGCTGTATCCCCGACAACGGCGCCAAAAACTTGACACACTTTTTACGTGCGTAGAAACGCAAGTGTACGCGTCAATGTAATATAGGCCTTTGTGAGGCCCGAGTCGAACTCAGGGATACGTGAATTGTCGGAGACTACTACTAACTACTCGCAATCAGCTAGACCGATTAAAGAGTTGGAAGTTGTTGTTAAAACTAAAAGAAAATGAAATAAAACAAAACAAAGCAATCGATTAAATATTTGGTTTAATCAATTCAAGATGAGATCTTTAGGATTGTGATTTCACCACGGGTTTTTATTGTATTAAATTCTATTCAGTCATTCAAATTTCTCTCTCTATCCGGGTAGTGGCCTGAAATCAGAATTGTCCACTGTCGTGGTACAATTCACTACCTATGTCTAGGTCGGTTCCACCGTCGTAGTAACCTATACCCTAAACTATGTGCATTAAAATCGATCTCTCGGTATCCACCATTAACCTTACACCACCTTGTTCAAGGGGTTTGTCAATTAACGTGAATTTCGTCTCTTTTCAACCGTTAATTCTTCTTTCAAAGTAATTAAGACATTAGATTATTATTATGGTGATCAAGCATAACAATATAATTGAGAAAATGAAATTATACAACAGATTTAAGAGATAAAATATGAATTACTATGATAAAATTGTCATACAATGAATTCCCGGGCTACTCCCGGTCCTAAAGACAAAGAGGATTAGCCCTGCATGTTCATCTCAAAGCAAAATATGGTAGAGAAAAGGGGAAACATGGAGAAAAACGTGATTGAGTGGTGAAACCCCTGAACGGAGAAGATCTAATCGCTCCTTGGCGTAGAATACACGTTCTCCCGCCTTTCGGTGGTGGAAATCGTCTTCTTCGGCGTCCGGATCGAGTGGGGCGTGCTTCTGGGCTCCGTTCTTCTCTCCACACCTTCTCGGGACGTGTGCAGCGGCTAATAATGTGATCGATAGCTCTTGGCCACCGTCATTAGGTATAATCACCGAGTTAGGTCGCTAAAATATCACAGCCGTCGGATTCAGATCAATCTGAAGCAAACATGTATCTAACGGTGTCGATACCATCGACGCGAGTCGATGGTATCGACCCGACACTGTATCGGCTGAATTTCTTTTCTTTCCTTTGTCGCAACTGATGCCACCTCGATACCATCGACGTGGGTCGATGATATCGACATTCATAGGCGTCAGTTTTGTCCTTTTACCGTCGTTGTAGCTCCACTAGTCGATGGTATCGACTGATGTGTCGATAGTATCGACTCACTCTTCGCCAGCAACCTGATGGTATCTCATATCGACCACTGTCGATGGTATCGACAACAACATATACTTGTTTTTCCTGAAATTTCAACATAAAACCACATAAGCCGAAACAAAACATATTCTTGTGATAATTTATGCTCAAAATACTGAAATAAGGGAGATTTTACATAGAGAATGATCATAGACCAAGTAAATGAATTATGCAGTATTAACCACCAAAATGACTAATAAATGCATAAAACTCAAATAAAACAAGTCTATAAATACGACTCAAAATCATCGCATCAATAGTTTAAATATCAGAAAATATCAACATCTCATTAAAATTACAACTACTGCAAGCTATAGTTACAATTAAATAATAGGGATTATCAACATTTCATTTAAAGAACAACTGATATGAATCTAAACTCAAATCTTTCTTAACTCTTAAACTTATAAGAAGCTCAGTGAACATATATGAACATATTTTATCTTATGCCCTGATCATATGCAATGTACTCTACGTATGAAGACTCGTAGCGAACTACGATCCAGCCGTACAAGATTTAGTCGACACTCTGGGATAGCTAAGTCTGACTGCTGTCCTGGTCTGCAATAGAAAAACTGGATCTCTGGCCTAGGCACTCCTATGATGCCATAAACTAGACTCCTCCTCTAGGCTGAGTACACAGGCGGAGGGTCTGAGACAATATGTGGGCCTCAACTTAGTACACTTTGTGGGTACCTCTGGGTTACCACCAGGATCTCCGGTTTATGTTGGGTAACCTATCTTCTCTTAGGAGACTTCCTCAAGGGCTTCGTCTCCCCGCATGCTCTATGTGTGCGTTCTGATTTCTGTATATTGGTCGCACCGCCAGGGTAGGTTGTTTCATCCCTAAGGCGCAGACCTCTCATAGGGATTCTACGGTGTCAGGGCACTTAATCTATTATTTTATTATCCTAGAAAAGTTCTTACTACATTGCATCTCTCTCTTACTTATTCTTGGCTTTGGTATCTCTATGGTACCGAGACTATTATCTAAAACTTATAAATACAACATGTATATTATTTCTAACTTGGCAGTGCAATATGCTCAAACACGGTAATTTACTGAGAAATCAACATACTGTACTTGTAGGCATATTCAAATAAATAAAAATACTTGTCAACTTGGCACATACATACTGAAATCATGCAATTATACATCTTAATATACTGATAAGGGTTGATTGTTCAACATATGAGAAATCATCAGTAGCACTTGTAAATTATCTAAAATTCCTCGATAATCATACACACCAACTTGAATTATGAGTTGTGCATCACATAATTCAATTAAAGATTAATTTACTTGTCATGGCAAGATTTAATATATAAACATGTGCAACAACCCTAATCTTAAATTATGCATCACATAACTTGATTAAGTTTATAATTACTCATCGTGACATGAATTATTAATATTAATTGAAATTTCAAATGATTTCTCGAGTTAAGCATCTCATAACTCAAATAAGAGTTAAATTATTATCATGGCACGCATTATTATTAATAATCGGGAATTTCTAAGAATATCTTTGAGAAGCGTGTCAATTTGAGTAGATATTAAATCATTCACATTAAATATGACCTAAAGCGTGCAACTAGGTTTTCTTGAACATTTTCATATCATCGTCATTTCTTTGTAATCGTGCATCAATTGAATTACTAAAATCTTGTAGTCTGGATTTATACTCAAATTGTAAATTGGGTTTTGATCAATCGTATAATTTCACTAAATCACATCGCACATATCAAACAACTAATTAGCGTCGAGCAAGCGTTAATAATTTAAAAGTGCAAATTAGGAGTGCAGCTGTGCCTGCCCGGCACCTTCGTAAACGGTGCAAATTAGGAGTCGAGCTGTGCCTGCCCGGCACCTTCCTAAACGGTGACACCTGCGAATAGCATCGTTTTTAACTAAAATGTCAGATTATTCAAGTTAAATGGTGCGAATCGGGAGTGAGATTCTACTAACCGCTGTCCGAGATGTCCGAATACGACTAGAAATGCGTAGAGAGACCAGTTTCCAAGTATTCACAAGTCTTCTTCTACCTTGGAATAACCGGGAATTCAACCTGTTGAAATCGAACAGTAGTTTCCTCATGCACAGGTCGAAAGGGGAAGCTAGCTGAGTGCTAGATCATGGCTGGAGCAGCGATTTCTTGATCTGGACCTCAAGACGAAGTTGATGGCGTTGCTTGGTGCTTGCTCGTGCCCTAGATGCCCTTGATCGTTGTTTCTTGTAGCTGCTGGTGCTCGGTCCAGATGGGGCGCCGCCCCTGCTAAATCGAGGTGCAGGTGACGCAAATGGAGGCGGGGGAGCTGCGGTTTCTAGCCTTGGGCTCTTGGTCGGAGTTGAGGGCAGCGTTTGGTGCTGCTGGCCGCGCCCATAGTGCTCCTGGTCGGGCGTCGTTGCAGCTGCAGCTGCTGCTGCTAGCCACCGATGCTGCAGCTAGGTCGGCTGCTGTTAGGGAACCGCTAGGGTGAGCTAGAGGAAGAAGAAAGGAAGGAGAGGAGTGGGTGGAGGCAAGGTGCTGCTGGACAAAGCCAAGGGCTCAAGAAATCGCCCACACGACCCCCCCAGTTCTACTGCTGCGATCGGGCGCTATGCGCCGCTTAAGGCTGTGCCCTGGTTCGTTTGGGAAGAAAGGGATAAGGAAGAAAGAATAAAAGCCAATTAAATGGGTAATTTGCACTATAGGTCCAAAGAACATAAAATTCCCATAACTTTTGCCTCGTAGGTCCAAATCGAATGATTTCTTTTGCAAAATACCAAGTGTGAGATCCTCTACAACCTCAATGCACAAAATTATTCTTTATAGACTGTAACACTTGATCAAAGCACTAATTGCATCAGTAAGTACTTAACTTAATCAACTTAATGATGCACTAAGCGATGTGCTTACTTAACTTAATCATCTTAATGATGATGTGATCATTCAACTTACTAGTTAACTTTAGAGTCGGTCATAATAGTTAAATTGAATGATCTTACTTTTTAAAAAGAAAGTCTTATGTCTGAAAAATCTACTTTAAAATCATCTATTAATGGTTACAATATCAAGTTGCTTGCTCTAGAAACCAACAATAATTTTTTTTTCTCAATAAAAGGTTGAATTGCTTGCTAAAATGAATGATCTTCAAACTCAACCTATTCTATATACTCATTTGGATTATGATGTTATTGTCAAAGAAAGAGATAGTTTGTTATCCAATTTAGATCAAGCAAAGATAGACATTAAAAAGAAAACGGATGAAATTGCTAAGCTGCAAAAAGATATTAGTAGCTTGAAAAATAATGAAATTTTTGATAAAATACTAGAAACCTCAGCTGGTCAAATTGGGAGGAGAGGAATAGGCTATGTACATAAAAAGAAATCCTACCAAAAGCCTAGAACTGGAAAAACACAAAAAACCCAAAACCAAGGTCATGTATGTGCCTAAAGGCAATCTAGCTAACAAGAGAAACGAAATTGATTCTATTTGTTGTCATTATTATTTATGTCTTGGACATTATTCATTCTCTTGCCCATGCAAGAAAAAGGATGTTGACTTGGTTTGGGCTCCAAAAACTCCAACTTAGAAATGTTGAACACATTAGTTGAGATTTGGCCTAAGCTTCACCTTGAAATTTATAATGTCTTATCTCACCTGAATTAAGCATGAAATAGTATATCTTTGTATATTTTTCTTGCTTAATTGTGATATCCAAACAAATAATGGGATGATATGTTACATTAGAAATATTGAATTTATTGAAAATGCATATAACTTTATCCCAGTTGACAAAATGCTCGACCGAGATCTCTTCTAATTGAAGAAAAGTTCAAACAAAGGTAGTTCTGTCAACATTATTTTTATTGGCAAATCTTTTCGGTCGATAAATAGTTAGACCGAGAATTCTTCCGGTTGAAGAAAAGTTTGACCGAGAACAGTCCTGTCAGAAATTGTTGTTATTAAAATCATTTACTTGAAATCAATATTTGACGGTTATAAAATACTTTTCATTCTGATTCTCAAAATAATGAAAATCATTCATAACCAAAAGGACCACTATATGGGTACCAAAAAATTTCTACTTTGCAGGTTTGGATGGTCTATAAAAATTGAGATGAGGAGGCCTTTTTATACACTTGAAGGAAAGGTAAATTTTCAAAGGTAAACCTATTGCCATAGTTAATGTCAGTACAAATGTTAAATGTGTTATTTGTCAAAATCATAAGTGCTATGACAATAGTTATGATTTATAGGAAAACATAAAAGTTGTTGATAAAGGAAAAATAATTGTTAAACCTCTTAATTATATAGATACTATTTGCAAATGATGTGTTGTTTATGGAATGGAAAGATTGTTCATCCAAGAAAGTTGCCTAGAATATAATCATTACCTAAACTTTCTTTTGATAAATCTAAGATTTGTGGCCAACAAAAGAAAGATATCTTTTCAAAACTAAAATTTTTCTAGAACTCAATTGAATCTTATCAATATGTGGTAAAAATAGTTGTCTTCTCTTCAACCAAATTTGAATTCAATCTTAAGATTAAAAAAAAGACTTATCTTGGAATATTCCATATATAGTAAAGCATATACGATTTATAAATGTACAAACTCAAGACTTAGTCATATCTTCTAAAAGATTTAATTATTAAAAAAATGCTTACTGAGAATAATGCATTAGATTCAATTCCTAAGACTGAAAGGAAGAACATTCATTGGAACTAAATGGGCATGATAAAGCTAGGATAGAATAAGAGAAAATAGACTTTAATATGAATAGACTTGAGTCTGTTCATCTGTTATTTATCTCTAGCATATCATAAGGACATCAAACTCTCCAAAATATGTAAAAATTGTCTTCTTAATAATAAAATCATAAAGGAAGAAATCTATTGTTACACTCCGATCTCACAATTACCATTAATGATGAGATTAGGGCATAAATTGAGGATTTAACGTAATACAAAGATCACCCTTAACTTTTTTTCTTCTTTTTCAAACTCTTTGTTTTCTCGCATCCAACCACATAAACTAACTTTACAAGGGAATCTAAACATTGATTTCTTTAATATGATCTCAAAAAAAATGATACACATCCATACATTCATTCTCAGGTACATACAACATGATAATAAGATATATTCTCTCTTATTAAGGAAACAAAGATACAAAGCATTACTTACGACACTCTCACATCTATACTAGGACCTAGAGTGACAAGGACCGACTGAACTTAACTATACCCAGACTTAACTCTTGTGGCAGATCTACTCTGATGCAATGACCTTCTTCAAGTTTATGTGATATCCCTAAAAATTGTGAGTAGAGGGGTTAGCCTACTCACTCAGTGAATGAGTACTTCAAAGAAACAGTCTAAAGCATTGATATAATTACATATATACTTTTGAGCAACTGATATCAATTATAACATCAGTAAGCTTTAAAGAGATGGATCATTGACAATTATAAATATGGCAGGATACTCTAGATATCAACAAGAGCAAATCAATATATGAACATGCTTGATTAATTTCAAAGAGAACTAATAATTCAGAAACATACAAAGAATAATTGATGGGAAACTGAACTCAAATCTTTCTTAGCCTTTCTTACTTATAAGAAACTCTTTAAACCTATATGAACATATTTAGCTTATCCCCTGATCATATGCAGTGTACTCTACATATGAAGACTCGTAGAAACTACGATCTCACCATACAAGACTTAGCTTTAAACCTGAGAAGCTAAGCCTAGAATTGAATCTGGGTCTACTTGACTCGAACTGTCATGTCTGACTAAGGCGGATAAACATCCAGCCTTTAACTGGACCTCTCCTTCTAGGCTGAGTACACAGGTGGAGGTTCTGAGATGCTCTGTGGGGCTCATCTTGGTACGATCTATGGGTACCTCTGGGTTACCACCGAGATCTCCGGTTCATGTTGAGTAACCTATCTTCTCTTAGGAGACTTCCTCAAGGGCTTCATCTCCCCACATGCTCTGTGGGTGTAATCCGATCCCCGTATACTGGTCGCTGCCAGGGTGGATCGTTTCCTCCCTACAGTGTAGACATCCATAGGGAATCTACAGTGTTCATGGCACCTATGTCTATTATTTTATTATTCTTGGAAAGCTCTTTCAACATTATACCTTTCTCTTACTTATACTTAACTCTGATATCTCTATGGTACCATGTCTATTTATTTGAAATTTATAACACAACATGTATATCATTCTAAACTTGGTAGGGCAATATACTCAAAACACTATAATATACTGAGAAATCAACATTTCATACATGTAGGCAGACTAAAATTCTTAAATAACAGAATACATATCCAATTGATACTTTATACACTATAATCATGCAATTGAACTTCTTAATACAGTGATAAGAGTTAATTACTTGACATATGTGAAATCATAATTTGCACCTGTAAATTATTTGTACTTTCTTGGAAAACATGCACATCAACCCAAATCTTGAGTTGTGCATCACCACATCTCATACTGAGAACATTGATATCAAAATGCTTGATTCATTGAACACCCTATCCTTAGGGTTTCATTTACCTCATTCACTTATCACATGACTCTCATAAGAATTTCATGCGACATAAACATTCATTGAATAAAGACTACTATCAACAAATCATATAAATCAATATATGTATGAAATCTTAGAACTGAGCTGAATTTGGGTTTCCATGCCATTCACTGAGATAACATGCATCAATAATAAAATTGAATAAATAAATTCTATCATGTCAAGAAAATCCGTTCAAATGGATTTCACGATATCTATTCATAAATATCCAACTTTCCTCGCATCTATGGTTTCACCCTCTTTACCGAGATATCAAACAAACACTATTCACCTTAAATGAAATCCAAGATAGTATCTGACATATATGTACTATGAATTCAGATAAACAATCATGCATAACCAAGGGAATTCAGATAAACAAATTTCTCTATTTAATTATACAACAAATTTCAGTCATAGACAAATTCCCTATATTTCAGTTTACTCTTATAACCTCTGTGAATACTTAGGGAATTCTCGTTAGGATACATTTCTAATATGATTTTATCATCTAAAATTCATCCAAACACAGGAAGAATCTATTTCATATCATTTTGCAACAACTTAGATCAAACACACAATTCAGGGTTTGTAGTCGCATACTAAGCAATTAAATATTATGGATAATTTAACCAATTTTCGTGCAATATACTGTTTAAAGGAAGTTCCCACTCACCCTAAGGTGTGAAAACACCTTAAAAACAAAGCTCATCCCTGAAAATCTTGATCTCATATCAAATCCCTAGCAATTCACCCGATTCTTCTTCCTTTCAACTTGGAAACCCTAAAAATGAGGGATTATGAAGAAAGAGTGAGAAAAGGGGAAGTTTTGATATCATTTTGGATCAAATCAGAGAAAGGACGGAATCTTGACATGTGAGAGAAGATTTACCATTAAAGTCTATGCAAATAAGCTAAACTTCCATGATTTCATCATTCCTCAGACCGTAAAACCCTAGGTTAGCATCTCAATCACTTTCTCCTCTCAAACCATAACTCTCCCTCTCTCTCTAGGATTTTGTTTCTCTAGATTGAATCATGAATTATGAGATCTCCTTGTGTGTTAGGTTGACCATATAGAGCAATTGATCTGCTTGGGTCAATTACACATTGACCCCTCACTATACTTTCTCTTATTTCAGCTGAATTTTCTGTCATAACAATATTACTGTAATTCATCTACTGATAAGGTCTACATATATCCAAAATTATGAAAATTTTACATTTTGTTTATGATTGTGTTTTAGATCTCCAATTAAAATTTCAGATCATTTGGAGTTACCAATAAATAAATAAAAATAAAACACTACACTACTAAAAAGCACTCTGTCAGCATTTTGGTCGCATTATTCTGAAAATTTTCTCCAATATGTATGATTGAGTTATACATATCATATCCAAAATTCAATTAAATATAAAATTAGTAGAAAATATGAAATATCATTTACCACACTGCTATCTTGATCGAATTCCATATTCCTATACTATCAAAACCCTATTTTTGCCGATTAGGGTTTACATTTCTGAAACCCTAATTCTTCAAACTAAAATCATAGTTAGAGTTTCTTCTTAGGTTTGAAACATCACAATTGATCTACTATCATTAATCAAGTATAAACAATGTTCAATCTAATCAAGCATGTAATCATTCAGGTAAACCCTAGTTTACCAATTAAGCACAAATGTGGTCATTACAATTCTCACCCCCTTAAAATGTTTTGTCCCTAAAACATAAATATGCAAACAAAGTATATTCAAAGTTTATTTTAAGCTTATGAAATCTTACATGTCATTACATTCTTGTATTTTATACTTGAATGTAGTTTTCAACGTTAAGTCCTTTATTTCTTTTCTAATCACAACATGTTAAAACATTTCTCAATGATAACAAACAATTTCTCTATGCCACAATCAATCGTAGCAGAGAGAGAGAGAGAAACAACGATTTCAATATTTTTTTATACTGTTGAGGTGTTACCTCAACATTGATAATCTGATCCAACTATCACAATTCATACGACTCAATATGTACTATTGTTATGTATTACCTCTAAGTCACAAAAGAGAGTTCACCATGTTGTTTTGAATTTTACTATTGTGCTACTCAAATAGCAAAACAGTCTTGAGTTGGAAGACTATATTCAACAACAATTATATAATACTACTCACGACATCCCCATTGCATCATGGATACATAAGGTGAAGCATTGCCATCACATTCCATATTATTCTCAAGTATGAACCCACACATAATTCAAGGTGTAACCATCGGGTATTAGCATACTAGGATTTCAACAATAGTAACAAAGTACTCCATTATTGTATTAGCCATTCAAGTACTATCCATACCCAATTACCATCACTTAGTTATATTAAAGCTAGGTATAACAACCTATACCTCATCAGGGTTACATATCAATACAATATGGTTATCATCCCTTCTATTCATATGAGTGAATAGGTAAGACTACCTTATTCAGGGTAACCCTCCATTTGTTCCATCATAATTCAACCCATATCACCATACCACAATTGTAAAATACTAAGATGGATTACTGGTATGAATGACTTAAACTATCAGACACCTTTAATTAATATATTGCTTGCACATGTACAACTGAAATCATATGTAAAACCAATTTACATCCCTTAATATACCTTCAACAAATTATACTTCTAAAAACAAATTCACATATTACTAAAAGCCATTGTTTTCTCTTATCTCTCTCCTCATTCACTACTACTTACTTTTTGCTACTTATCCTTCTCATTTTAATCATGTAGATTAAACATTCCTAAAATTGAAACATACAAGGTACAAATAGATTATTCATCATTCTTGCTATCACTGCAAGAATTTATCTCATATCGCACTTCACTCATATTGTATTTCTCCTTTTGTTCAAAACACACTTGTTATATTTCAAATTTATATCTTACTCTTTGCTCCAAATCATTCCCATATTGTTTATGTACCTTTCAGATTAGCTATCTTTAAACCCTAGATTACTATCCGTGCTAGTTTACTTCTCATAGTGCAAATCTCATGATCTTGTTTTATAGAGATGCTCGTATTCAAGGTCAAATCACTATTGACATCCCTTGAACTACTACAACTCTAAACATTCCAGGGTTTGGTCCTTATCAGAAGCATGACGTTATTGTGATGTGACTTTTCTCCCTTAATTTGAAATTCAAACTTTGGATCTCACAAGTTTTACTAAGGTCTTTCTTATCTTATCAATTGAATTTTCTTTCTCTTACTTGACCTATTCAGATAGATTACATTCTCAATTACCCTGCTAGGGTTTCATCATCATATTGTGTGTCATTATTACATTCACTAGATGTCTCTACCATGGTGGTTATGCATCATATATGATTCATTTTCTTATCACTTCATTCCCAAATTGCTCTCATTAAGGAAGATATGAAAGAGAAGATGATATTGAGACTTAGAATTCTTATCTTCAAGCATTCAATAATACATTTCTCATATGAAGGTTTAATTAATTATCAACAAGGATACTTGACTAATTAGCACTTTCTTGAATCTTGCAACCTCTTTCTTTTATAATCTATATTACTCCATTATGTTTCAAACCCTTGTTTACTTTCCATAATCCCCTTACCATATACTACTATTCCACATGTCATCTTCAACTTCTAGTTTTCTCTTATGATCATGTTGCTTCTTTTATGTGTATGATCATGTATACCATGTTGCATATATTTCCTTTTATCCTTCTACTAATGTGAAGTTGAAATTCTAAATCAATAATCTCTCTACTAGTATCACCTCATGTTTAATACATTACGTATCCTTCATTTTAAATCAAATGACTCATGCATGGGTGGAACATAGTTTCTCTTTCAATCAAGTTTTTCCTTCCTGAATATAGTCTACCTTTGTATGACTTATTCATTTATTTAGCTACACTTTTGTTCTTCTTTTAGAAACTAGTTTGTTGTTCTATACAAACTTAGAATCCAAAGGCAATAAGAATGAATGTATTAAACTTATTAATAAAGGTATACATTCCATGCTCTCAATTATATCATAACCCTCGTTCCTTAATCAAGCTCATTATTTCCAACATTTCTCTTTGTTTCAACTAAGTTTCTTATCCTAGTTTTATGATTTACATGCTCATCTAGTTCCCTTCACTTTAACTCTTCTGAAGACTCTTCACTTCTATGTACTTATTGTATACTTAGCTCTTTTCTTCTATTTTCCCTTTGCTTTGGAATACATAAAAGCATTATACTCGATTATATAATCCATTCCTCGTGATTGAATCTTACTATATTGGACCTTACATACTTTTCTCATATATTTTCCATATTTTATATTTAGAGTTCATATAATACTAATAATTAAACTTAATCTAAACCTTATGTCGTGTTCCTTTATTCCTAATTAAGGGTTTCTCATATGAGGCCCCAAAGTTGGATCTCAGATATCAGTTCCAACTGATTCTTAGTTATCCTAGTCTTTCCCTTATACTTCAAAATCTTAGAGTATATACATTCATACTAGAATCTGGATCTAATCTATCCAGAATTTACTCTTGTTATGTTACTAATAGGAATCATTAGATCCCAATAATGCATCCTGCCAGCCAGACCAGGCCAAACTACAGTCCTGAAGCCAAGAGCTACTCAGGATTACTCAACTCCTATTCATCTCAAATGTGTGGAAGAAAACTTATCCACTTAGGAAAGCTCATTCAAAGATCATTTCTAGTCTACTTGATACAAAGAATGTAATCAATAAATTCTACAACTGCATAGTGTACATAAAATCTTAAAGACCCATATATATTTCAAAATACGGAATATCTGAATTCAAACATATAAGAGCTTTTCTATTCATCTCCAATAAAATAACAATATGAAATGAAAGTTCTATCTCATTTTATATTTATCCTCTTAATTCATGTTACTTATGTTGTTTCTAACCCTAGTATTTCTAGGGTTCCTTTCTAGACCATCCTTCCACTGTATACCTAGCCAGGGTATACATGAAAGAATAGACATAGTAGCTTCGTACTAGTTGATCCAAGTACTCAGATACCGATTCAGGATATCCAAATACTCAAATCCCTAGAGCAAACATCATAACATTTCCTATCTGCCACACTTATGACTCTAACTTACTAACTTAATGGTCCCTGACAACTCAGCCTAAGCTCTGATACCAAAATGTTACACCCAGATCTCACAACTACCATTAATCATGAGATTAGGGCATAAATTGATGATTTAACGTAATACAAAGATCACCCTTAACTTTTTTTCTTGTTTTTCAAACTCTTTGTTTTCTCGCATTGAACCACATAAACTAACTTTACAAGGGAATCTAACCATTGATTTCTTTAATATGATCTCAACATAAATGATACACATCCGTACATTCATTCTCAGGTACATACGACATGATAATCAGATACATTCTCTCTTATTAAGGAAACAAAGATACAAAACATTACTTACGACACTCTCGCATCTATACTAGGACCTAGAGTGACAAGGACCGACTGAACTTAACTATACTCAGACTTAACTCTTATGGCAGATCTACTCTGATGTAATGACCTTCTTCAAGTCCATGTGATATCCCTAAAAATTGTGAGTAGAGGGGTGAGCCTACTCACTCAGTGAATGAGTACTTCAAAGAAACAGTCTAAAGCACTGATATGGTTACAGATATACTTTTGAGCAACTGATATCAATTATAACAGTAGTAAGCTTTAAAGAGATTGATCATTGACAATCATAAATATGATAGGATACTCTAGATATTAACAAGAGCAAATCAATATATGAGCATGCTTGATTAATTTCAAAGAGAACTAATAATTCAGAAACATACAAAGAATAATTGCTGGTAAATTGAACTTAAATCTTTCTTAGACTTTCTTACTTATAAGAAACTCTTTAAACCTATATGAACATATTTTAGCTTATGCCCTGATCATATGCAGTGTAGTCTACATATGAAGACTCGTAGCGAACTACAATCTCACCGTACAAGACTTAGCTTAAAACTCGGGAAGCTAAGACTAGAACTGAATCTAGGTCTGCTTGACTCAAACTGTCACGTCTGACTAAGGTGGCTAAACAGTCGACCTTTAACTGGACCTCTCCTTCTAGGCTGAGTACACAGGAGGAGGTTCTGAGATGCTCTATGAGCCTCATCTTGGTACGCTATATGGGTACCTATGGGTTACCACCTGTTGGCTAAATTGGACATTATTATAATCCCTTTGTTTTGATGATGACAAACATTTCATTCTTGTGGATCTAACGTGCTACTTGAGTGTTGCAGGAATAAGGTGGATGATAAATACTTGGAAGATCTATATGCTAAATTTCTTTAAGTCATGAATGTAATCAAATGTAAAAACGTGTACAAGCATATAATGTACAAGTACTTAGATATCATGTAAATCAAGCGTTAGATCTTCCCTAGCCAATCACATCACTTAGATAAGTCATCCCCCACAATAGTGTCACATATGCACACTCATACATACACTTAATACTTGAATTAAAACATTGAAACAGGGTTAATCTCGATCGATAAAATCCTCGATCGAGACACTCTTGGTCGACAAACTCTTCGATCAAGAAAGACACAGCAGACAAGGTAGTTGGCAGTTGGAGAAGAACGTTATATACACTTGCTCCAGAGAGTCCCTCGGTCGACAAGTTCTCGACCGAGAAGGACTCTCGGTCGACAATTCTTCGACCGAGAAGAGTTCTGTCTGCAATTTTCAGAGTTATATAACTAGCCATTGCTAAAGCAACTAATGTATACCTAATGGTTAGTTAAGCACTTAGACCCCCCTAGAAAGTGTTTAGAACATCCTTAAGCACTTGTAGGCCATTCCTACAAATAGGACATGCCTTAGGACACCCCAATACACACTTGTGCAATACTTGAGCTTACATACTTGCAATTGGCAATCTGTTTTGAGCAATTGAACAACACTAGCATTGGCTACTCATTTCGCTTGCTCCAAATTTGTGCCCTATAGGCTAGCATCTCCTATCCACTAAACCTACATTTCAATACTCATTGGTTAGGAGATCGATACGCTTGATATAGGCAAATCAAGCCTTGTGCTTCAAAGTGGTAATTGTAATTTCCATTTCCTTTCTTGTTCTTTCTTATTCTTTGTACTCTCCTTGCTACTCCGAGGGTTGGAGGCTGCGGATTGGAGAGGGTTTGATCTTCTTGGTGAAGAAGGAGATCTTTGGACTACTTCTAGAAGGCTGTTGCAATGGGAAGCTACTTCAAGAGGAAGGCTACTTCAAGGGGGAGCTTGAAGTTACTTCAAGAAGGCTGCTTCAAGGTTGGTGCAACTACTTCAAGGTGAAGGCTGTCCAAAGGGTGTAGAAAGTATTGTAATTTTATGTAAAATCCTTGAGAGGTAATAAAATTTAATACTTTCAAAACCTCAGTTGGGTAAGCAACCGGGTAGTGGATTGACTGCCTTAGTATTTGCTAAGGTTGGAACCAATCTAAACACCTTGTCTCCTTCTTATTATCTCAATTGTGGTTGTTTGAGTTAAATTATTTTAAAATATCCATAAAACCCTATTCACCCCCCTAGTGGTTTTTCAATTGGTATCAGAGCAGGCTTCAAGGAGCTCTAATCGAGTCTTGAAGAATGAAGGGTGGTGGTGTCTACAACCACAAGCAAAAGAAAAGCATGGACCAATCTTCAACTAGTTGCAATTGGTACTTGGGAACAAAGCACACTACACCTAGTTGTCCATGGAGGTCAAAGAAGGAAGAAGTGCATAAAGAATGCCTAATTTCTACAATAAGTGAAGAAGAAGAAGAGGTAAGTCTTTTTGATCTACCTAAAGAAGAGTTAATTGCTAGTCTTGAAGAGACACATAATAAGTATATTGAGTGCAAGAAGAAATTAAAGAAATCTAATAAGGCAAATGATGAGCTACATGCTAAACTTCTTGCTCTCACATCTGAAAATGAGGATCTTAAAAAGGTTATTGAAGACCATGATATTAAACTGAAATCCGTTGAAGCAAATTGCAATCTTCTTTCCCTAGAAAAGTTAAACTTGCAAACTCAAGTAAATGATCTTAAAAAACAACCTGTTTTGTGTACACATCTAGATTATGATGTTATTGTGAAAGAAAGAGATTCCTTATTATCTAATCTAGATCAAGCAAAGCTAGACATCAATAAGAGAATGGATGAGATTGTCAAGCTACAACAAAAAATTAGTAGTTTGAATAATAATGATACCCTTGATAAAATTTTAAATAATTCTTATCATCAAATTGGAAGGAGAGGACTAGGTTATAATCCTAAAAGAAAATCTTATCAAAAACCTAGTTAGAGAAAGACACAGGCGTTAGAAAATCAATCTATATATGTACCTAAAGGTAAATATACATATGTACCCAAGCACAACCTAGAACAAAATCATAGAAAGAGATATGAAGTTGATTCTATATGTTGCCATTATTGTTTACGTCTTAGACATTATTCCTTCTCGTGTCCGTACAAGAAAAAGGATGTTGAGTTAGTATGGGTTCCAAAACCTCCAAACTAAATGAATATAATTAAGTTGAGATATGACCAAAAACTCTAAGTTGTATATCTCCATGTCTATCTCAACTTAAAATAATAAGATAACAAATTGATTCAAATCTCTAACTTGAAAATACACATTTTTCTACAGAAACACATCTTTAAAAATTTGTCTTAATTTGGGTTCTGAAAACCTAAAGATTTGAATATGATTAGTTGAGATTTGATCTACATATTACTTTGATATTTATATGTTTTATCTCAACTAAATTGATTTTTAAAATCACATAATTGAATTGAAAGTGATCTATGCTTTACTTATAAAACAAATTACTGAAAAATAGTACAGAAATAATCTCAGTCGAGACACTGTTCGACTGAGAACACTGTCGGTCGAGAATTAGTCTATCGAGTAGGTTACTGTTTTCAAGTTTGCAATAAATATGACAAAACCTGTACAAACAGCAGCATTCTCGGTCGAGAAAAATGTCGATCGAGATAAAATCGGTCGACAAACAGTTCGACCGAATCAATTTCTGCTGAACCTATTTTAAATTAATCTAGTTTTCTATCAATGTGTTATTAATGATTGATTTAATATGCAAATCAAGAATAAATCTTGGAGACCATTTTTGAAACAAGACATATTGATCTTTTTGCATCATGAATTAAGGTATAACATTATGAATATTACAAAAGTGTTATATGAAGACTGATTTTGAACAAACCTTATTCATTGATTGAAAAAGTCTATTAAGCATGATCATTTACATGGTTTATCCTATACATGATTTGGCTTAAAACTGAAAATCATGAACCATGTTGTTTTAAATCAAGGAAATTATTGTTTTATCATAATTCACATGGTTTGTCCCAAGTATTCCCTGGTCTATCCATATAGGAACCATGTGTATTAAAATTTAGTTTAAATGACCATGATCATTATATTTCATGAAATTATATGCTCGTATCTTGATCACTATATTGTCGATATGCTTCTACTGTTCTATCAAAATCATTATACCATGATCATTGTATTTCATTTTTACTTGATTTGTCTAAAATAATCTTTGATCTATATATACAAACCATAAATGGATGATCATTGTGATTCAACACATTACAAATATAGATGATGCTATCATTGAAAGTGTCTCTTAGAACAAAAATGTTAATGTTTTATCTATTTGTTTGTTCTAAGAAATCAAAAACAAAATCTTGACTTTAAGATATTAATCTTTCTTTCAAGGATATATGTCTCTAAAGAATCCTATGATTAATCTGGAAATGAGGGTACAAGAAGAAATGGGAATTGATATTTATGTACCTATAGCAAAGCTTAGGAGACATCATTCAAAATGAATACAGTCTAGGAAAATCAAGGACAAAGACTTCATTGTGATGCCTATATTAAGTTTTTAATTGATAAAACTTCTTCGTAATAGGTATAACTCGAAGTGCTTCAAATTTATATTTATTTAATCAAGTTACCTGCAGATATTATACTTCATATATGAGTGCTCAAATTGGAAATCTATAGAAATTGTCTCTTGGTTGAAATCAAGTTTGACCAAGGGGCGCTATGGTCGAAGTCAAGGTCGACCTAAAATAAGCTTGACAAAATGCTTATTTGTACATCATTTTACTATACTTAATCTTAGTATCTCTTTTCAATTTCCGCTGCGCCACTAAAAAGTATATGCCATTCTAAAAAGTATTCCCATAAATTTCATTCGTATCATCCTTAAGAATATGCTTGAGTTTTCTGGCAATCCACCTTATTCTGACTTTATGTGCCAAATCACTCAACATTTTCTTAAGAAGAATATTGAGGATCTAGGTTACACATGGGATAGAAAACCCCAAAAGATAATTAAAAATACGGTGGAGAAGATGGGAATCGACTTTGGCCACAAAAGGGCTAGGACTGAAGGGGAGACATCCACCCAAGACATACCTCCACCACCCCCTCCTACCAACCTACACCATGATCCTATTACAAACACCTTGACATACATAGTTGGATCCCAATATCACCTGAGTAGGCAATTAGATTACAATCACCATGCCATGACTTATTTAAACCAAAGGATGCAAGCCCTCTCTCCTAACCAACCTGATGAATATCCTTATTCCCTTAATCCTGGTATGATAAATCCATACAATCCTTTCTACAACTACTATCAAATTCCACCTCCACCATCTCCTGATCTCACACATACTCACTTTTCCCCAATTCAACTTCAAGACATTGCTGCCCACTTTCGTTTTGATCGTGTTCCCACCTTCTTGGAGGCTTATGCCTTAACCAAGACAGGTGCCTTGGAGTGGCAGACACTGGTCCAATATTATGGAGCTTAGCCCTTTCTGGGAAAAGACCCCGACATTGATGTAATCCTTCATTCTTTTTAGTGAGATTATGAGATATCTTTGTAATGGTTGTAATGGAATGGCTATCTTTGTAATGGATATCTTTTTATAAGCAAGTATGTCATGCTTTATGGGTCATCTTATAAATTGTATGAGCACTAAGTTATTATTAATAAAAGTGTTTTTCTATGGCTTCATTTGGACATATACATGTTATATAAGAATATTATAGTAGAGCATAAAAATAAGGGGGAGTAATATATGCAATAAATCAAAAAGGGTCAAATTCTTTTTGCAAATGATTGAGAAATAAATTGTGGCTAAATTTACCATTAATTTTGTGTGCATTAATCCCTTGATTTTAAATTGAATATCTCTTTAAGGGGGAGCATAGCATAAAATTAAGGGGGAGAAATAAAAAGTCATACTAAATGATTATCTTGGATATCTTTTTGAAATGACAAAGGGGGAGAAATAATATAAAATCAAAAACATAAAATAAAATGAGCCAGCACCCACTTGCAAAACAAGAATGGCTACAAAAGGTAAAATTCAGGTATGAAACTCATATGATTTATATTTCCTTATTTTATATTTAGGAAATGTTTGTCATCTTCAAAAGGGGGAGATTGTTGGCTAAATTGGACATTATTATAATCCATTTGTTTTGATGATGACAAACATTTCATTCTTGTGGATCTAACGTGCTAGTTGAATGTTGCAGGAATAAGGTGGATGACAAATACTTGGAAGATCTATATGCTAAATTACTTTAAGTCATGAATGTAATCAAATGTAAAAACTTGTACAAGCATATAATGTACAAGTACTTAGATATCATGTAAATCAAGCATTATATATTCCCTAGCCAATCACATCACTTAGATAAGTCATCCCCCACAATAGTGTCACATATGCACACTCATACATACACTTAATACTTGAATTAAAACATTGAAACAGGGTTAATCTCGGTCGACAAAATCCTCGACCGAGACACTCTCGGTCGACAAACTCTTCGATCGAGAAAGACCCAGTTAGTCGTTAGACACAGGAGACAAGGTAGTTGGCAGTTGGAGAAGAACGTTATATACACTTGCTCCAGACAGTCCCTCAGTCGACAAGTTCTCGACCGAGAAGGACTCTCAGTCGACAATTCTTCGACCGAGAAGAGTTATGTCTGCAATTTTCAGAGTTAATTAAATAGACGTTGCTAAAGCAAATAATGTATACCTAATGGTTAGTTAAGCACTTAGAACCCCCTAGAAAGTGTCTAGAACGTCCTTAAGCACTTGTAGGCCATTCCTATAAACAGGACATGCCTTAGGACACCCCAATACACACTTGTGCAATACTTGATCTTACATACTTGCAATTGGCAATTTGTTTTGAGCAATTGAGCAACACTAGCATTGGCTACTCATTTCCCTTGCTCCAAATTCGTGTCCTATAGGCTAGCATCTCCTATCCGCTAAACCTACATTTCAATACTCATTGGTTAGGAGATCGATATGCTTGATATAGGCAAATTAAGCCTTGTGCTTCAAAGTGGTAATTGCAATTTCCATTTCCTTTATTGTTCTTTCTTATTCTTTGTACTCTCCTTGCTACTCCTAGGGTTGGAGGCTGTGGATTGGAGAGGGTTTGATCTTCTTGGTGAAGAAGGAGATCTTTGGACTACTTCTAGAAGGTTGTTGCTACGGGAAGCTACTTCAAGAGGAAGACTACTTCAAGGGGGAGCTTGAAGTTACTTCAAGAAGGCTGCTTCAAGGTTGGTGCAACTACTTCAAGGTGAAGGTTGTCCAAAGGGTGTAGAAAGTATTGTAATTTTATGTAAAATCCTTGAGAGGTAATAAAATTTAATACTTTCAAAATCCCGGTTGGATAAGCAACCAGGTAGTGGATTGACTGCCTTAGTATTTGCTAAGGTTGGAACCACTCTGAACACCTTGTCTCCTTCTTATTATATCAATTGTGGTTGTTTGAGTTAAATTATTTTAAAATATCCATAAAACCCTATTCACCCCCCTCTAGTGATTTTTCACCACCGGGATCTCCGATTCATGTTGGGTAACCTATCTTCTCTCAGGAGACTTCCTCAAGGGCTTCATCTCCCCGCACGCTCTGTGGGTGCGATCCGATCCCCGTATACTGGTCGCTGCCAGGGTGGATCGTTTCCTCCCTACAGGGCAGACATCCGTAGGGAATCTACAGTGTTCAAGGCACCTATGTCTATTATTATATTATTCTTGGAAAGCTCTTTCTACATTGTACCTTTCTCTTACTTATACTTGACTTTGATATCTCTATGGTACCATGTCTATTTATTTGAAATTTATAACACAACATGTATATCATTCTAAACTTGGCAGAGCAATATACTCAAAACACTGTAATATATTGAGAAATCAACATTTCATACCTGCACGCAGACTAAAATTCTTAAATAACAGAATACATGTCCACTTGATACTTTATACACTAGAATCATGCAATTGAACTTCTTAATACACTAATAAGAGTTAATTACTTGACATACGAGAAATCATCATTTGCACCTGTAAATTATTTGTACTTTCTTGGAAAATGTGCACCTCAACCCAAATCTTGAGTTGTGCATCACCACATCTCATACTGAGAACATTGATATCAAAATGCTTGATTCATTGAACACCCTATCCTTAGGGTTTCATTTACCTCATTCACTTATCACATGGCTCTCATAAGGATTTCATGCGACATAAACATTCACTGAATAAAGACTACTATCAACAAATCATATAAAATCAATATATGTATGAAACCTTGGAACTGAGATGAATTTGGGTTTCCATGCCATTCACTGAGATAACATGCATCAATAATAAATTGAATGAATAAAGTCTATCATGTCAAGAAAATCCGTTCAAATGGATTTTACGATATCTATTCGCAAATATCCAACTTTCCTTGCATCTAGGGTTTCACCCTCTTTACTGAGATATAAAACAAACATTATTCACCGTAAATGAAATCCAAGATAGTATCTGACATATATGTACTATGAATTCAGATAAATAATCATTCATAACCACGGGAATCCAGATAAACAAATTTCTCTATTTAATTATACAACAAATTTTAGTCATAGATAAATTCCCTATATTTCAGTTTACTCTTATAACCTCTGCGAATACATAGGGAATTCTCATTAGGATATATTGTATACATTTATAATATGATTATATCATCTGAAATTCATCCAAACAGAGGAAGAATCCGTTTCATATCATTTTGTAACAACTTAAATCAAACACACAATTCAGGGTTTATAGTCGCATACTAAGCAATTAAAGATTATGGATGATTTAACCAATTTTTGTGCAATATACTATTTAAAGGAAGTTCCCACTCACCCTAAGGTGTAAAAAAACCTTAAAAATGCAGCTCATCCCTGAAAATATTGATCTCATATCAAATCCCTAGCAATTCACCCGATTCTTCTTCCTTTCAACTCGGAAACCCTAAAAATGGGGGATTATGAAGAAAGAGTGAGAAAAGGGGAAGTTTTATATAATTTTAGATCAAATAAGAGGAGGGACGGAATCTTGACATGTGAGAGAAGATTCACCATTAAAGTCTATGCAAAGAAGCTAAACTTACATGATTTCATCATTCCTCGGACCGCAAAACCCTAGGTTAGCATCTCCATCACTTTCTCCTATCAAACCCTAACTCTCCCTCTCTCTCTAGGATTTCGTTTCTTTGGATTGAATCATGAATTATGAGAGCTCCTTGTGTATTAGTTTGACCATATAGAGCAATTGAGCTACTTGGGTCAATTGCACATTGACCCCTCACTATACTTTCTCTTATTTTAGCTAAATTTTCTGTCATAACAATATTGCTATAATTCATCTACTGATAAGGTATAAACACATCCAAAAATTACGAAAATTTTATATTTTGTTTATGATTAAGTTTCAGATCTCCAATTAAAATTTCAGATCATTTGGAGTTACCAATAAATAAATAAAAATAAAACACTACACTACTAAAAAGCACTATGTCAGCAATTTGGTCAAAGTATAGTTCGACTGAGAACCACTTTCAAAGAACACTCAAATATTCTGAAATTTTTCTCCAATATTCATGATTGAGTTATACATACCATATCCAAAATTCAATTAAATAAAAAAATTGTAAAAAATATGAAAAATCATTTACCACACTGCTATCCTGATCGAAATCCATATTCATGTACTACCAAAACCCTAATTTTTGCCAATTAGGGTTTACATTTCTAAAATCCTAATTCTTCAAACTAAAATCATAGTTAGAGTTTCTTCTTAGGTTTGAAACATCACAATTGATCTACTATCATTAATCAAGTCTAAATGATGTTCAATCTAATCAAGCATGTAATCATTCACGTAAACCCTAGTTTACCAATTAAGCGCAAATGTGGTCATTACATTTCTCACCCCCTTAAAAAGTTTCATACCTGAAACATAAATACACAAACAAAGTATATTCAAAGTTTATTTTAAGCTTCTGAAATCTTACATGTCATTACATTCTTGTATTTTATACTTGAATGTAGTTTTCAACGTTAAGTCCTTTATTTCTTTTCTGATCACAACATGTTAAAATAGTTGTCAATGATAACAAACAAATTCTCTATGCCATAATAAATCATAGAAGAGTGAGAGAGAGAAACAACCATTTCAAAAAAAATTAATACTCTTGAGGTGTTACCTCAACATTGATAATCTGATCCAACTAACTCAATTCATACGGCTCAATGTGTACTATTTTTATGTATTACCTCTAAGTCACAAAAGAGAGTTCACCATGTTGTTTTGAATTTTACTATTGTGCTACTCAAATAGCAAAATAGTCTTGTGTTGGAATACTAGATTCAACAACAATTGTACAATACTACTCACGACATCCCCATTGCATCATGGATGCCTAAGGTGAAGCATTACCATCACATTCCATATTATTCTCAAGTATGAACCCACACATAATTCAAGGTGTAACCATCGGGTTATAGCATACTAGGGTTTCAACAACAGTAACAAAGTACTCCATGATTGTATTAACCATTCAAGGACTATTCATACCCAATTACCATCACTTAGTTATATTAAAGCTAGGTATAACAACCTATACCTCATCAGGGTTACATATCAATACAATATGGTTATCATCCCTTCTATTCATATGAGTGAATAGGTAAGACTACCTTATTCAGGGTAACCCTCCATTTGTTCCATCATCATTCAACCCATATCACCATACCACAATTGTACAATACTAAGATGGATTACTAGTATGAATGACTTAAACTATCAGACACCTTTAATTAACATATTGCTTGCACATGTACAACTGAAATCATATGTAAAACCAATTTACATCCCTTAATATACCTTCAACAAATTATACTTCTAAAAACAAATTCACATATTACTAAAAGCCATTGTTTTCTCTTATCTCTCTCCTCAATCACTAGTACTTACTTTTTGCTACTTATCCTTCTCATTTTAATCATGTAGATTAAACATTCCTAAAATTGAAACATACAAGGTACAAATAGATTATTCATCATTCTTGCTATCACTGCAAGAATTTATCTCATATCGCACTTCACTCATATTGTATTTCTCCTTTTGTTCAAAACACACTTGTTACATTTCAAATTTATATCTTACTCTTTGCTCTGAATCATTCCCATATTGTTTATCTACCTTTCAAATTAGCTATCTTTAAACCCTAGATTACTATCAATGCTAGTTTACTTCTCATATTGCAAATCTCATGATCTTGTTTTATAGAGATGCTAGTATTCAAGGTCAAATCACTATTGACATCCCTTGAACTACTACAACTCTAAACATTCTAGGGTTTGGTCCTTATCAGAAGCATGACGTTATTGTGATGTGACTTTTCTCCCTTAATTTGAAATTCAAACTTTGGATCTCACAAGTTTTACTAAGGTCTTTCTTATCTTATCAATTGAATTTTCTTTCTCTTACTTGACCTATTCAGATAGATTACATTCTCAATTACCCTGCTAGGGTTTCATCATCATATTGTGTGTCATTATTACATTCACTAGATGTCTCTACCTATGTGGTTATGCATCATATATGATTCATTTTCTTATCATTTCATTCCCACATTGCTCTCATTAAGGAAGATATGAAAGAGAAGATGATTTTGAGACTTAGAATTATTATCTTCAAGCATTCAATAATACATTTCTCATATGTAGGTTTAATTAATTATCAACAAGGATACTTGACTAATTAGCACTTTCTTGAATCTCGCAACCTCTTTCTTTTATAATCTATATTACTCCATTATGTTTCAAACCCTTCTTTACTTTCCATAATCCCCTTACCATATACTACTATTCCACATGTCATCTTTAACTTCTAGTTTTCTCTTATGAACATGTTGCTTCTTTTATGTGTATGATCATGTATACCATGTTGCATATATTTCCTTTTATCCTTCTACTAATGTGAAGTTGAAATTCTAAATCAATAATCTCTCTACTAGTATCACCTCATATTTAATACATTACATATCCTTCATTTTAAATCAAACGACTCATGCATGGGTGGAACATAGTTTCTCTTTCAATCAAGTTTTTCCTTCCTACATATAGCCTACCTTTGTATGACTTATTCATTTATTTAGCTACACTTTTGTTCTTATTTTAGAAACTAGTTTGTTGTTCTATAGAGACTTAAAATCCAAAGGCAATACAAATGAATGTATTAAACTTATTAATAAAGTTATAGATTCCATGCTCTCAATTATATCATAACCCTCATTCCTTAATCAAGCTCATTATTTCCAACATTTCTCTTTGTTTCAACTAAGTTTCTTATCCTAGTTTTCTTATTTACATGTTCATGTAGTTCCCTTCACTTTAACTATTCTGAAGACTCTTCACTTCTATGTACTTATTGTATACTTAGCTCTTTTCTTCTATTTTCTATTTGCTTTGGAGTACATAAAAGCATTGTACTCGATTATATAATCCATTCCTCGTGATTGAATCTTACTATCTTGGCCCTTACATACTTTTCTCATATCTTTTCCATATTTCATATTTAAAGTTCATATAATACTAATAATTAAACTTAATCTAAACCTAATGTCATGTTCCTTTATTCCCAATTAAGGATTTCTCATATGAGGCCCCAAAGTTGGATCTCAGATATCAGTTCCAACTGATTCTTAGTTATCCTAGTCTTTCCCTTATACTTCAAAATCTTAGAGTATATACATTCATACTAGAATTTGAATCTAATCTATCCAGAATTTACTCTTGTTATGTTACTAATAGGAGTCATTAGATCCCAGTAATGCATCCTGCCAGCCGGACCAGGCCAAACCTACAGTCCTGAAGCCAAGAGCTACTCAGGATTACTCAACACCTATTCATCTCAAATGTGTGGAAGAAAAATTATCCACTTAGGAAAGCTCATTAAAAGATCATTTCTAGTCTACTTGATACAAAGAATGTAATCAATAAATGCTACAACTGCATAGTGTACAACATATCTTAAAGACCTATATATATTTCGAAATACTGAATATCTAAATTCAAACATATAAGAGCTTTTCTATTTGTCTCCAATAAAACAACAATATGAAATGAAAGTTCTATCTCATTTTATATTTATGCTCTTAATTCATGTTACTTATCTTGTTTCTAATCCTAATATTTCTAGGGTTCCTCTCTAGACCATCCTTCTACTGTATACCTGGTCAGGGTATACATGAAAGAATAGATAGAGTAGCTTGATACTAGTTGATCCAAGTACTCAGATACTGGGCCAGGATATCCAAATACTCAAATCCCCAGAGCTAACATCAATACATCTCCTATATGCCACACTTATGACTCTAACTTACTAACTTAATGGTCCCTGACAACTCAGCCTAAGCTCTGATACCAAGATGTTACACCCCGATCTCACAATTACCATTAATCATGAGATTAGGGCATAAATTGAGGATTTAACGCAATACAAAGATCACCCTTAACTTTTTTTCTTCTTTTTCAAACTCATTATTTTCTCGCATTGAACCACATAAACTAACTTTTCAAGGGAATCTAAACATTGATTTCTTTAATATGATCTCAACATAAATGATACACATCCCTACATTCATTCTCAGGTACATACGACATGATAATCAGATACATTCTCTCTTATTAAGGAAACAAAGATACAAAACATTACTTACGACACTCTCACATCTATACTAGGACCTAGAGTGACAAGGACCGAATGAACTTAACTATACTCAGACTTAACTCTTGTGGCAGATCTACTCTGATGCAATGACCTTCTTCAAGTCCATGTGATATCGCTAAAATTTGTGAGTAGAGGGGTGAGCCTACTCGCTCAGTGAATGAGTACTTCAAAGAAACAGTCTAAAGCACTAATATAATTACATATATACTTTTGAGCAACTGATATCAATTATAACAGTAGTAAGCTTTAAAGAGATTGATCATTGACAATCATAAATATGGCAGGATACTCTAGATATCAACAAGAGCAAATCAATATATGAGCATGCTTGATTAATTTCAAAGAGAACTAATAATTCAGAAACATACAAAGAATAATTGCTGGGAAACTGCACTCAAATATTTCTTAGCCTTTCTTACTTATAAGAAACTCTTTAAACCTATATGAACATATTTTAGCTTATGCCATGATCATATGCAGTGTACTGTACATATGAAGACTCGTAGCGAACTACGATCTCACCTTACAAGACTTATCTTAAAACCCAGGAAGCTAAGCCTAGAATTGAATCCGAGTCTGCTTGAATCGAACTATCACGTCTATCTAAGGCGGCTAAATAGCTGGCCTTTAACTGGACCTCTCCCTCTAGGCTGAGTACACAGGCAGAGGGTCTGAGACACTCTGTGGGCCTCATCTTGGTACGCTCTATGGGTACCTCTGGGTTACCACCAGGATCTCTGATTCATGTTGGGTAACCTATCTTGTCTTAGGTGACTTCCTCAAGGGTTTTGTCTCCCCACACACTCTGTGGGTCCGATCCGATCCCCGTAGACTGGTCACTGCCAGGGTGGATCATTTCCTCCCTACAGTGCATACATTAGTAGGGAATCTACGGTGTTCAGGGCACATATGTCTATTATTTTATTATTCTTGGAAAGCTCTTTATACATTGTACCTTTCTCTTACTTTTACTTGACTCTGATATCTCTATGGTACTATGTCTATTTATTTGAAATTTATAACACAACATATATATCATTCTAAACTTGGCAGAGCAATATACTCAAAACACTGTAATATACTGAGAAATCAACATTTCATACCTACAGGAAGACTAAAATTCTTAAATAATAGAATACATGTCCACTTAATACTTTATACACTAGAATCATGCAATTGAACTTCTTAATACACTGATAAGAGTTAATTACTTGACATACGAGAAATCGTCATTTGCACCTGTAAATTATTTGTACTTTCTTGGAAAATGTGCACCTCAACCCAAATATTGAGTTGTGCATCACCACATCTCGTACTGAGAACATTGATATCAAAATGCTTGATTCATTGAACATCATATCCTTTGGGTTTCATTTACCTCATTCACTTATCACATGGCTCTCATAAAGATTTCATGCGACATAAACATTCACTGAATACAGACTACTATCAACAAATCATATAAAATCAATATATGTATGAAACCTTGGAACTGAGATGAATTTGGGTTTCCATGCCATTCACTGAGATAACATGCATCAATAATAAAATTGAATAAATAAAGTCTATCATGTCAAGAAAATCCGTTCAAATGGATTTCACGATATCTATTCGCAAATATCCAACTTTCCTTGCATCTAGGGTTTCACCCTCTTTACTGAGATATCAAACAAACACTATTCTTCTTAAATGAAATCCAAGATAGTATATGACATATATATACTATGAATTCAAATAAACAATCATTCATAACCAAGGGAATCAAGATAAACAAATTTCTCTATTTAATTATACAGCAAATTTCAGTCATAGACAAATTCCCTATATTTTAGTTTACTCTTATAACCTCTGCGAATACTTAGGGAATTTTGATTAGGATGTATTGTATACATTTCTAATATGATTTTATCATCTTAAATTCATCCAAATAGAGTAAGAATCCATTTCATATCATTTTGCAACAACTTAGATCAAACACACAATTCAGGGTTTGTAGTCGCATACTAAGCAATTAAAGATTATGGATGATTTAACCAATTTTTGTGAAATATACTGTTTAAAGGAAGTTCCCACTCACCCTAAGGTGTGAAAAAAAATCTTTAAAATGCAGCTCATCCCTGAAAATCTTGATCTCATATCAAATCCCTAACAATTCACCCGATTCTTCTTCCTTTCAACTTGGAAACCCTAAAAATGAGGGATTATGAAAAAAGAGTGAGAAAAGGGGAAGTTTTGATATCATTTTGGATCAAATTAGAGGAGGGATGGAATCTTGACATGTGAGAGAAGATTCACCATTAAAGTCTATGCAAAGAAGCTAAACTTACATGATCTCATCATTCCTCAGACTGCAAAACCCTAGGTCAGCATCTCCATCACTTTCTCCTCTCAAACCCTAACTCTCCCTCTCTCTCTAGGATTTCATTTCTCTGGATTAAATAAGAAATTATGATAGCTCCTTGTGTTACGTTGACCATATAGAGCAATTGAGTTGCTTGGGTCAATTGCACATTGACCCCTCACTATACTTTCTCTTATTTCAGCTGAATTTTCAATCATAACAATATTACTATAATTCGTCTACTGATATGGTCTAAATGCATAAAAATTATGAAAATTTTAGATGTTTTTTATGATTGAGTTTTTGATCTCCAATTAAAATTTCAGATCATTTGTAGTTACCAATAAACAAATAAAAATAAAACACTACACTGCTAAAAAGCACTCTGTCAGCATTTTGGTCAAAGTATAGTTCCACCGAGAACCACATTCAAAGAACACTCAAATATTCTAAAATTTTTCTTCAATATGCATGATTGAGTTATACATATCATATACAAAATTCAATTAAATACAAAATTTTTAGAAAATATGAAAAATCATTCATTGCTATCCTGATCGAATTCCATATTCATGTACTATCAAAACCCTAATTTTTACCGATTAGGGTTTACATTTCTCAAACCCCGATTCTTCAAACTAAAATCATAGTTAGAGTTTCTTATTAGGTTTGAAGCATCACAATTGATCTACTATCATTAATCAAGTCTAAATGATGTTCAATCTAATCAAGCATGTAATCATTCAGGTAAACCCTAGTTTATCAATTAAGCATAAATGTGGTCATTACATCTATGTTGCTTAAATTCACAACTTGAAACAAGATAAATATGCATAAAAAAGAAGTTGACTAGTCATTTATGTCAATAAAATGTCATATCTTGTCTCATTCTAGATAAATTTGTATTAATTGGAAATATACAGAAATGCCTCTTGGCCGAAAAGAAGTTCGACTAATGTACGCTCTGGTGAAAGTCATGGTCGACCGAAAATAAGCCTAACAAAACTGCTTATTTCTAAATTAAATCATTCACTTGAACCCAACATTGGTATATTAAATTTGTAAGTTTCTTATCATGTTAAATATTTAGAATAAGAGAAATTTTTAAGATAATGCAAGAAACAATATTGCTTATAAAAATTGAGTAATAGTCTTACTTAATCAATGATTTTAAAGTTGGGTATGATTTGAAATATATTAGTATTTTTAATCTCTCTTTTGTCATGAGATTAAGGGGGAAATCACAAAAATTCTTGGATATAATGTATATATTTTGAAATTGCTCTTAATTGGATTCTCTAAACCAATACGGGCTTAACATCCCTTATAACTGGTTTGAGATGCATCTATTGATCCCTCTAGGAGCCTAAAGGAATCTCATATCATTTCAGGCTTAACATCCCTTGTAAATGGTTGAGAATTTAATATAGAAATCTATTTATTGATCCCGCCATGAGCCTAGAGGAATCTCATATCATTTCAGGGCTTTACATCCCTAGCAAATGGTTGAGAAATTAATACGGGTTTTTAAATTTTGCTAAATTTGACATATTTTTTGAAGTAAACAATTAAGGAGGAGTAATCAATAAAGGTGGAGTCTCATTGATTTACACACATGATTATCTTTTTGAAATGACAAAGGGGGGAATAAAACAAAACAAAATAAAGTAAAATATTTAAAACATTTTCATGAGTTTCATGATTACTCAGCTTAACATAAATTGGTGCTACATTGCCTTAAGAGATGGAAATCATGTTCCATATCTCTTTAGGTATATTATCACACATTTTATGAGATCAAAAGATTCTATTCATATTAAATACATCACATGTATAAACTCATTTTATTTCAAATATTTTGCTTATATTTAGGAATGTTTGTCAACTTCAAAAAGGGGGAGATTATTGGATAAATTGGACATTAGCATACCCTTTGTTTTGATGATGATAAACATTTCATTCTTTTGAGTCTAACGTGCTACATGAGTATTTTAGGATTCAAGGAAATAAGGAGATCATACTAAGTGGAAAGATGAAGATCAATGCAAATTGAAGATCAAATGCGCTTAATTGTATACATGTTCATGATTGTACTCAAATGTAAACACTTGTGCAAAAATATAATGTTCAAGTATTTAGACATCATGTAAATCAAACTTTAGATCTTCCCTACCCACTTATAACCTTTAGATAGGTTCCCCCCCAAAGTTAGAGTCATTGTCACTCATTAAAACACACACTTAATAGGTGATTCCAAAGTCTAAAATAGTAACACCCTCGGTCAAAAGAGCTTATCGACCGAGACACACTCAGTCAAAGTTTTTGTCGATCGAGAACCACCTTGGTCAAAATTATGAGCACTATTCAACAACTTACATAATTGCTCTCTAAAATAGTCTTCGGTCGAATATAATCTCGACTGAGTAAGCTTCGGTCTAAAGGTTACGACCGTTAGACTAAGTGGTTGATAGTTGGGAGTTGGAAATAAATGTTGTAACACTTTTGCCTTAAGCCCAAGATTGGTCGAGGAAATTCTTGACCAAGGCACAATTCAATCGAGAAACTTGTCGATCAAGTAGGGTTCTGGATTGTTCTTTTCAAGCATGAACAAATTAGAAATGGCTAGCCAACTAATGTCCACCTAACGACTAGTTAAGAATTAAGAACACTCTAGACAGTCCCTAGAACATCCCTAGACACTTGCAAACCATTCCTATAAATAGGAGAGGCCTTATGACTCCTATATCACCTGATCTACACTTGAGCATTCACTATTGAGAGCAACAAAGCTAAGATTCACTTGCTATCCTTTTCCTTATGTTGTAGAGTTGTCCAATAGCTGCGATCTCCTAGCCATCACATATAGCCGCGTCCATCTTAAGAGATAGGAGATCCAAATGCTTGATATAGGATCAAAGCGCAATACTCAATTGTTGTACTTCCTTCTTCCAATCCCCTTTCACAGGTTAAAGTTGCTTGTACTCCTTGGCTACTCCTAGACTGTAAAGGCTGCCTTAGGGAGCTTGGTTGAAGCTACTTCTTGGTGGAGAAGGCTGCTTCAAGAGGTGCTTGAGATTACTTAAAGGAAGGATACTTCAAGGGTGGTTGAGGCTAATTCTAAAGGAAGGCTATCTCAAGGTGGTAGAGCTACTTCTAAGAGGAGAAGGTTGCTCCAAGGGCTTGGAGTTAATTCAAAGAAGGCTGCTTTAAGGAGGTTGAGGCTACTTATAGGTGAAGGCTACTTCAAGGAAGGTGATTATATTTTATGTAACATCCTTACGAGGTAATAAAATTAATCACTTTCAAAATCCCAATTGGAGATAATTGGATAGTGGTCTGACAACCTTTGAATTCAAAGGTTGGAACCACTCCAAACACAAGTGTCTTCCTTGTTTCCTCCTCCTTTGGTTGAGTGTTTTAATTTTTAATTATCTTTAAATTATCAAAATCTCTATTCACCCCTCTAGATATTTCAAAGAAGTGTACAACAACAACAAAAAGACCATTCTTGTCATTCTATGATAGCCAACTGCTCTTCCTCATAAATGCAAAAGTGCTAAGAAAAATATTAGAAATAAACTCTGAAATAAACCTGATTAATGACTAAAGAATTGTATTTCACGGTCTAGTAGTTTTAAAATTGTTGTACCTTTTTTGTATTGGCTTGTATATATTTTTCCTTACTTTTTTTATAATTAGTAATTGCAAAATATGCCTCATTCACAACAATTCGATGACCATTATATAACGCTCATAACGATGTAATATTTTTTATTAGGTGTGTAAATTTTTTCTATGAAGCGTGTATATTTTATGTATTGTTCTTGTATAAATGTGAATAGTAAAAATATTTCCCCACCAGGTTTTTCTTGTACCAAAATGTATTAACTTTTTTCTAATTATGTAAAAAAAATTTGTATTGGCATAAGATGTGTATCACATGATATATATAGCTTTCTTAGATATAAAAATAAGTGTAAAATAGGTGTTGTTATATCTTTCTATTAGAATATATGTTGGCCTTTGAGTTTTTATTAAATAGACCGAGAAAATAGTCTCATACCCCAAATAGTAATTGCATAAGATAAGTAAAAAAATCACAATGAGGACTAATCAGTTTAGATAACATGATGATTGAAATCGCTAATTTTTCATGGACTGGTGTGTTGTATACTAAAAATGTTGATTAACTAATAATATATAGCATACAAAAGACCTTTTCTTTCAAAGACTAGATTATGAGATCAAACAATATTAATAGGTCGACAACCTAATTTAAACTCAAATATCTTCTATCTTCTCTAAACGTTCCAATAACTAGTGATTTTTATTATCAACCACTAGTTATAGTTATTGTCATTTACTTTGAAGTTGTTTCCACCTCCACGTGTCAACATTGAGTTGGTTTCATATGCATTGAATTAGTTACTTTTGTTTTGTGATCTCTTTATACAAAATACCCAATTTCAATTTAGATGCACACTTGTTTAATGGAAAATGCACTTCAGATTTTGATGTGTAATATTTATTATGTATTGGTATATGTATATTATTTTTTGTATCCATATGTATTATAAAATTACATTTTTTATGAGACAAAGGCCTAGTAATAGGCCAAAAAAAATTGAGTGGATAATTGTTTTGTGAGCGTGTATTGAAAGTATTGTGTTTGTCTTATATGTCTTGTACGTTATTTTATATAGACACACAAGTGAACACACACACATGCTTCATAAAAAACCTATTAAATTTAATTTTATAATTTGAAATGTTGTTATATACTTTCCAAATAAAACTCTAGATATGTATTTGTTATATTTGACTAAATATTGCTCTTCTTATTTCAAGGAAGGATTGAAGCAAATGAAAAAGTGTAGCAAAAATAAAAATATGGTTTTTGATGACATATATGTGAGGTTAGTGTGTGAAGCATTTAAAGTGAATGATATGAATCAACAATTATATAAAGGTCCATTCTTGTATAAGTTAGAACTACAATTGCATACGAAAATATTTCAAAATTATTTTTCTAAAAAAGAAATATAAGTGATGATAAAATTAAGTACGACTAACGAGATCGACAAAGCAATGATTGATTATAAGATAATCATAAATAGCCAGTTTTAAAATAATCATATCACCTTAATGGATTTATCGGATGGAGATTCATATCATTTACTTTATTGATATTCATGGAGAAAATATAAATCAGTAATGAATGTTAGATTACCAATTCTTGGATTGGCTAACAAAAGGTCTCTTTGGGTTAAATGGATGAATCCCAAGTACCTTAAAGATTGGGTGTCTGTATAACAAGGAAATTATTTCCCTAATTTTAAATGGATGTGGAACTACCTCATAAAAGTGTTGGGGATGTTGTACTGATATGGTCTCGGATGTGATGAAAACTTATTGCGTAAACGTTACCGACAAGCGTATAAACCCAAAGAAGAAACAATGGATTTAACGTGGAAAACTCTCCCCAAGACAAGGAGAGAAAAACCATGGGGCAATACCGACCAACAAGCACTTTGTAATTAAGATTACACCTCACACTGCCTGGATTTAATTACCCCTAAATCCAGGTAGCCCTCCCGATATGAGAACAAAGATGAGGAAGAAGAAAATCACACTTAGTGTGTACAAAACCTCCCTCTTTACTTGATCTACTCACGAGTCGTTGTCATTGTTAGGGACTGTTTGATGCTGCTGTGAGTGTTGACTGGGTCGGACCGTTGCTGCTATGGCAACAATGTGTCTGTAATCGCCAACTGCTACTTTGCTTCAAGGAAAATTCACTAGCCTTCTATCAACCAAGAGAGCTACTCTGTCAGTGCACTAAATGTGTCATCGACTGTCAACTGCTACTTCACTTCAAGACAAAGTCATTGACCCGCTCTTATTCAACCAAGAGAGATCCTCCACTTGTTCTTATTCTCTGGCTCTTCTACCACAGAAGACACCAACAAGCAATTGGAGGGATCACACCACAATCGGTGGGATGATCTCAATGGCCTCCTCTAGGGCCTCTATTTATAGGCATCCATAGCATGTGGTTGCAACTAGGGATCCTTGTCCAACTTCAAGTCCAACTCCATGTTGCACATAGGAAATCACATTCTTTTCCTTTTAGATTTGACTCCTATTAGGATTGGTAGCACAAGCCAACTCCTACTCAAGTCCTAATCCAACTAGGACATGAGTCGGATCATTTTTCTATTCCCAATAATCTCCCCCTCTGACCCATGAAGGAGACATGGTCTTCAATGATCATCTAGAGTAGCTGGTGGACCCTACCACCACTGTAATGGATCCATTCTCATCATACATGTCATCATCCTATTGTTTTCATCCATATTTTTGAAGTCCCATCCTAACTTCACTCTATTCTAAAGCAAATGAGAAGAAGTATCCTAGCAGTACCAATTCTCTCTCCATGCCTACACTTGGAACTTTGTTGGCTCCCCCTGACTATTAAGTCGAGCCATCCTGCATGAAAACCTTATTTCTGACCTTATGTACTAAGGTTCAGAAAACCTCTGATGATGCTCCCCATATCCATGTAGCTCCTCATTAGAAGCTTGATCCTTGCTATTGTCACCTCTCTTCATCCTATAGACCCACATGTTCTTTAGTGGTTTCCGACCCTTGGGTAGTGCCACAAGCTCATAGGTATCATTCTTATATAAAGAAGACATCTCCTCCTACATCACCTAATTCCACTATGCTTTATCTCTATGAGTTTGTGCCTCATGATAAGTCTTTACTCCCACTGATTAGCAAGGAGAATATCCTGAGATGTTAGATATTTGGATCAAGGATAATGAACTCTATCAGACCTCCTCAACTACTGCTTTGAGGACTCTGCCTAGTGATGATCATGCTCCCCCTGCCCAGAAGTCTCTAATTATGAGTCTGAGTCACTAATTTGAGCATCTGGAATTGGAACACTCGATGTACTATCACTCTACTGCTCGGGGTGATCTTACTGCTATTCTTCGTCATCTGAAGACTGCACTTGTGAAGAAGCTGAAGCATCCTCATACTCATCATCAGAAGAACTATCACCTGATCCTACAACCTCTGTATCATAAGTCCCAGGCTCTGTAACTATATAACTCTCACAGAAAGTCACATCTTTGTGTCTGCTCCTAGTCCTTTTTATAGGATCCCATAATCTGTAGCCAAAATATTGATCTCCATATCCAAGAAAGATACATGGCACCACTTTATCATCCAACTTTTGCCTCTTTTCCTTTGGAACATGTGCATAAGCCTTGCACCCAAATACTCACAGATGAGCATAGGAAGCATCCTTGCCTATCATACCTTATCAGGTATATCAAAACCCAAAGGAACTGATAGAGATTGATTAATCAGATAGTAGGTAGTACTCACTACCTCACCCCAGAATGTTTTTGGCAACTTCACAGTCTTCAACATACATCTAACTTTCTCCACTATGGTAGGATTCATCCTCTCAACTATATCATTGTGTTGTGGTGCGTTGGGCTCTGTCCTTTCATTTCATATTCCGTGTTGCGCACAATAATACTGGAATTCTCTAGAGGTGTACTCTCCTCCATTATCCATGTCGAGATACTTCCGATTTTTCTCTATCTCTTTAGCAACTGATCCCACACCTTCCTTGGTGCATCATCAATGAATGTGACCAAATACCTATTATCACCCAGTGAAGCCACCTAAAATGGACTGCAAACATCGGAATGAATCAGCTGTAGAAGTTGTAACTTCACCTTTGATCTCGTCTTAAAAGAAACACATCGATGCTTTCCTGTCTGACATGCATCACATGAATTGAGACCAGTGTCCTTGCCATAAGGAATCAATATCTACTTTGATAAATTCTTCAAGCCTTTCTCACTCATGTGTCCTATCCGTCTGTGCCATAGATCTATATGGTGATCCTCAACTGCATATATATGGCCTCTTTTGAGCACCTTAAGTTGGATCTTATAAAATGTGCGACACAATTCTCCCTGTACAATAACCAAAACCCCTTTGGTGATCTTGCATTTTCCACCACCAAAATCTAGATGAAAACCTTCTCTATCAAAGAATGAACCAGATATCAAACTCAGTCACAAATATGGAACATAACGAATATCCTTCAGTGTGAGAATGCAACCAACACTTGTTTGAAGAGAAATGTCTTTGATCCTAATAATTTTAGAGAAGTTAGAATTTCCCATGTTCACCCTCCCAAAGTCTCCCATCTAGTATGAAGTGAAGAATTCCTTACTTGGAGAAGCATGATAAGAAGCTATAGTATCCACCACCCACTCAGAATCATCATCCTCAGTATGCACACTGCTCATGGACTGTTAAGACCACATTGTCATTACTGTCCCCATCATCTGAGATTGTCGTTGCAATATTCTTGTCGTCATATTATTTGTCTTTGGATTCAGATCCATGTTTCTTTTTTCAAACCTTACAATCCCTTTTGAAATGATTTGGCTTGCGATAATGGAAGCATCCTCTACTACTCTTTGACTTGGATCTACCACGAGACTTCTTGCAGTTTTGGGACTCACTGTGGCTTTTGGATCTATCATGGTCTCTCACTCTATCAATGCCTCTGTTCTTTGTAGTACACCTCTAATCTGCTATTACCTGAGGCTCTTCATCGAGTCTCTTCATTCAGTATACTGCTCTTCACCTAGTCAAGTATCAACTTGCCTTCCTGTGCAGAATTACCGATGGTCACTACAAGTGTCTCCCAATTTTCAGGTAATGGTCCCAGAAGAAGTAGATCATAAAGTTCATCATCAAGAACCATCTTCATGGACCCCAGTTGATTTACAAGGCTTTGGAATTCATTCATATGCTTGGCGATGCTTGCGATTCACAACCTTTCTAATCAAGAAAGCTTTATTTTGGCAGTCTTCCACTCATATAACGTCTTGAGCTTCTCTAATAGATCTTTGGCATTGGTCTCTTCTGAGACATGATGGAACACCGAAATGTCAATCTACTTTCAAACTATTCCAATAGTCTTCCTATTTAAATACTTCCAGTCTGCATTAAATGTACTCTCTAGCTTTTATCTCTCTATCAGATCATATATATCTTTGTCATAGAGAATATCCTCCATCTTGGGTTTCCATATTTGCCAATTTGTTCTTGTCAACTTTGTCTTCGTCACATCTTCATCTTTCCTCATCTGGACTAGTATCTACATCCTACACCCTGATACCACTTGTTGGGGATATTGTATCGATATGGTACCAGATATGATGGAAACTTATTATAGAAGTGTTACTGACAAGCATATAAACCCAAAGAAGAAACACCAGATTTATCGTCGAAAACTCTCCCCAAGATAAGGAGAGAAAAACCACGGGGCAATACCAGCCAACAAGCACTATGTAATTAAGATTACAACTCACACTGCCTGGATTTAATTACCCCTAAATCCAAGTAGCCCTCCCCACACGTAAAGAAAGATGAGGAAGAAGAGAATCACACCCAGTGTGTACAAAACATCCCTCTTTACTTAATCTCTTCACGATGCCACTGTCTTTATTGGGGACTGCTTGATGCCGCTGTGACTTCTAACTAGGTCGGACCATTGCGCTATGGAAACAATGCGTCTGTAACCTCCAACCGCTACTTTACTTCAAGGAAAAGTCACTAGCCCTCTCTTATCAACCAAGAGATTTGCTCTGTCAATGCACTCAATGTATCACCAACTGTCATCCGCTACTCCGCTTCAAAGCAAAGTCGTTGAACCTCTCTTATTCAACCCAGAGAGTTCCTCCCGTTATTCTTGTTCTATGACTCTTCTACCATAGAAGGAACCAACAAGCAACTGGAGGGATCACACCTCAACTGGTGGGATGATCTCAATGGCCTCTATTTACAGGCCTCCATAGCATGTGGTTTCAACTAGGAATCCTTGTCCAACTCTGAGTCCAACTTCATGTTGCACATAGGAAACCACCTTATTTCCCTTTTAGATTTGACTCCTATTAGGATTGGTAGCACAATCCAACTCCTACTCAAGTCCAAATCCAACTAGGACATGAGACAAATCCTTTTTCAATTTCCAACAATCTCCCCCTCCGGCCCAAGAGGGAGATGTGGTCTTCAGTGATCATCTAGAGTAGATGATGGACCATACCAACACGTGTGATGGATCCATTCTCCTCAGACATGTCAACAACCTTTCAGTTTCATACATCTTATTGAAGTCCCATCCTAACTTCACTCTATTCTAAAGCAATTGAGAAGAAGTATCCTGGCAGTCCACTTCTCTCTCCATGCTTGCACTTAGAACTTTGTTGGCTCTCCCTAACTAGTAAGTCGAGCCATCCTGGATGAAAACCTTGTTTCTAACCTTATGTACCAAGGTTCAGAAAGCCTTTGATGATGCTCTTCATGTCCATGTAGCTCCTCATTAGAAGCTTGATCCTTGCTTCTGTCATCTCTCTTCATAATGTAGACCCTCTTGTTCTTTAGTGGTTTGTGGCCCTTAGGAAGTGCTACAAGCTCATAGGTATCATTCTTCTGTAAAGAAGACATCTCCTCCTACATTGCCTGATGTCACTGTGCTTTATCTCTATGAGTTTGTGCCTCGTGATAAGTATCTAGCTCCCATTGATCACTAAGGAGAATATATTGAGACGTCGAATATCTAGATGAAGGATGACCAAATCTATCAGACCTCCACAATTGCTGCTCTGAGGACTCTTCATGGTGATGATCTTGCTCCCCCTACCCAGAAGTCTCTAACTATGAGTCTGAATCACTCATCTGTGCATATGGAACCAGAACACTCGATGTACTATCACTCTACTGTCAGTGTGATCTTACTACTCTTCTTCATCATCTGAAGACTGAACCTATGAAGAAGCTGAATCATCCTCATACTCATCATTAGAAGAACTATCACTTGATCCTGCATCCTCAATATCATCAGTTTCAGGCTCTATAACTATCTGACCCTCACAGAAATTCACATCTTTGTGTTTGCTCATGGTCCTTTTTACAGGATTCCATAACATGTAGCCAAACTGTTGATCTCCATAGCCAAGAAAGATACATGACACTACTCTATCATCCAGCTTTTGCCTCTTTTCTTTGGAACATGTGCATAAGCCTTGCACCCAAATACTTACAAATGAACATAAGAAGCATCCTTGCATGTCCATACCTTCTCAGGTATATTAAAACTCAAAGGAACTGATAGAGATCGATTAATAAGATAGCAGGCAATACTCACTACCTCACCCTAGAATGTCTTTGGCAACTTTGCAGTCTTCTTTTTTTTAATCAGTAAGCGTGAGACTCATCTATTACTTTCTAACAAAAAATATTTACAAGTGAGTGAGAATAGCTCCAATGTCTATCAAAAAACTATGCAGTAAAGTTATCTATCTATACAGAGAGAAAAGCTATCTCTGCAGGATATCAAAATCACTCTGAATGCATCTCCAAGCCCCCTTTGTAGAAGGGTCAACATTCTAAAAAATGGAGATATTCCTCTGGTACCATATGTGGTAAAGGGCAAGGATAACAAGTAGCTTCTCCTTTCTACCTTTAATAAGCAGCAGATCTGCTCTACTTTTTGGTAAGTAAGCAGTAACACCATAAACTTTGTTCCAGATATCATTAGAGAACTCGCATCTCCATAGGATATGCTGGGTATTTTCACTGCAGGTCTTGCACATAGTGCAGCGGGAGGCTAAGGAGAAACCTCTATTTTGGAGATAATTATCAGTCACAAGGTTGTTGTGAAGCATCTTCCAATAGCTAACCTTCATTCTCGGGGGGGGGGGCTTTGCTCTTCCATAGCCAACAAGCCCAGTCTACTTCTTCATGAGCTTCCCTACATTGGTTCCAAGCTTCCTTTAACTTGAATTCAGTCATATTCACATAGTGGAATAAATCTTTGCCTTGAGTCAGAGGAATGCTATTGCAGATTTCAGTAAGCCTCTCTACCCCTTGGATTGAAGGAAACTTCCATTTACTGTCACTGATAATATTACTTAGGAGAGCTTGTTGGGATAGGTTGGTCCGCATGGCCAGAGATGGATTCAGCAAATGAGATAGGAAGGCCCCTTGCACCCAAGGGTCTCTCCATAAGGAGATAGAGAAGCCATCACCAATTATATAGCACACCATAGGGAGGACTCTGTCTCTATATTTCAAAAGCGTCTTACAAAACCATCTATGACCTTGTCTGGTTGGGCAAGACCATAAGGTATCCTTTGCCAAATACTTATTATGAACCCATCGAATTCAGAGGGAGTTTTTATTATTAGTAATGTCCCACAACAGACACATCATACCTACTGTGTTCCAGTCTTCTACCCTGCGAATGCCTAGACTAGCCTCTATTTTAGGCCTACAGATCATGTCCCAATTTACAGTATGAAAGTGCTTCCCTTCTTCTTTATCTCCCCAGAGGAAATTCCTACACAAGGTTTCAATCTCACCCATGGTAGCCTTTGGTATAGGAAACACACCCGTCCAAAACAGATGATAGGCTGACAGTGTGGATATGATGAGCTCGAGTCTCCCCGCCATTGAGAGAAGTTTAGCCTTCCAGGAATCTAGCTTTGTTTTCATCTTATCTATGAGCAGAGCACACATAGATTTTGTGAGACGACCTGCAAAGAGACAGACACCCAGGTAGCGGACAGGAAAGTTGCAATGTTCAATCCCCATAACATTGCTGAGGTGGGTTGAAGCCGTGTGACTTAGGAACAACTGGCTTTTGGTAGGGTTCAACTTTAAGCCCGAGGCCTTTCTGAAGAGCTCCATACACTGCATAATGCCTATAGCATTGTGGTCATCAGCTTCAGTAAAGATAAGTAAGTCGTCTGCGAAGATAAGGTGAGAGACCTCAACCTTTCCCAAAAAAAGAGGGCTTATATGTTTTTGCTCCACAACCCTATTTAGGATGGAGGTTAACCCTTGCATCCCAATGATAAAGAGGTAGGGGGCTAGTGGGTCACCTTGGCAAATACCACTAGTGGCCTAGATAATTTTGGAAGGAACTCCATTAATAAGGATTTGAAAGGAGGCAGTATTCATACACTCAGCTACCCAATGAATCCAGCAGGGGGGAAACCCATTTCCTTCATAATATGGAGAATATAACATCTATCTATTGAGTCATAAGCTTTGCTTAGATCATCCTTCAAGCACATCTTTTTCTTTGCACTTGGCTTGTCAAAATCATTGACTAGATCGTTTGCTAAGAGAATAGCATCTGAGATTCTTCGTCCTCTTACAAAGGCACATTGATTTAGGCTAATGAGGGAGGGGAGAATGTTACCCAAGCAATTTGCCATGATCTTGGATATCACTTTATAGGCAAAGTTGCACAGGGAAATCGACCTCCAGTCACCCACCTTTTGAGGTTGCTTGACTTTAGGGATCAAGGCTATATAGGTTTTATTCATATCTTTCATCATCCTCCCCTTCAAGAAGAAATCTTTAATGGCTCTGTAGAAATCACCTTTGACTGTCTCCCAAGAAGACTTGAAGAAGTGGGCGTTCATGCCACCCGGGCCTGGGGCCTTATCCACGTCAGCACTCTTTACTATTTCATAGTTTTCTTCATCTGTGACCAAGGTGCATATGTCTTGGATTTGTGCATCAGACAATTTAGGAATCCCCTGCCAATTAAGTGTGCTAGGCTCAGCTTTCTTCGAATTGAATATGTTTTCATAGTGTTGAACAAAGACATTAGTGATGTCAGACTCATTCTTAATCACTTTGCCCTCATGTTCCACTAGTTTGATTTGATTAATGTGCCTTCTTGTTCTCATTGATGCATAGAAGAACTTGGTGTTGGAGTCGCCATTTTTAAGCCAGAAGATGTGTGATTTCTGCCTGATGATAGACTCCTCCAAGTATTTAGCCTTAAGTGCTTCTTCCTTTCTATCTTTGGCAATATCCCACAGCAAGGCATTCACAGGGTCTTTGTCTGATTTGTCTTGTGCTTGTAGAGCATCTTTGACTTTATTTGCAGCTGAATTAGTGAAATATCCAAGTTGTTCTCAGTTCCAAGTTTGTAGGTGTCTTTTTGCCAGCTTTATCTTCTGAGACAGAATGTACAGGGGTGTGCCCGAGATAGGATTGTTCCACGCCTTTGAGACAATATCTATGAAACCAGGTTGTGAAGCCCAAGCATTGAAGTACCTTGTTAGGTATTTGGATTTTGGCTTTTTCTCATCCATGTGAAGCACAAGAGCGTAGTGATCACTATAGATGGTAGGCATAGTTTCAAGCCACATATTCATGAATGAATCAAGCACATGCATAGAACAAAAGGCTCTATCAATCTTACTCTTGGTGTTGTTAAACCCTAACTGTTGGTTGTTCCAAGTGAAGAAAGGGCCCTTGGCCTCTATCTCTAATAAGTCAGCTTCTTGGATGGCTTCATTAAAGTCACACATTGATTTAGCCGAGGGGGCACTCCTTCCAGCTCTCTCCTCGGTCTTCCTGACAACATTAAAGTCTCCTATCATAATCCAAGGAGCCTTAGTATTCACGCTGACCTCCCTTAAATCTTTCCACAGTTCTTCCCTCTTGGCGTCTTCGTTGTCCGCATAAACAACAGAGACTTCTAAGGTTCTATCATCGTATGAAATGGCGAAGTGGAGGAGCTGTCTAGTTTCTTTGAGTAAAGTAATATGGTAATCCTTTTCCTCCCACAGAACAAGGATTCTGATTCTCTTGTAGTTTCTTGAGTTGTCAATCCAGCTCATATGGGGCCATGTGTGTTTCATGGATCTACCGATCCTATTCCTTCTAATTTAACTTCTGTAAGGATGGATATGTCAGTCTTTGCCCTCCTAAGCTCAGTGTGGACCACACCCTACTTGTCCCAACTGGACATTCCCCCGGTGTTCCAAGCATTAATGGTGGGATGCTCAACCATGAGCACCATGGGTTGGCTTGCTGCCAACCACAACATCCCCAATAGGTTCTTCTTCTTCAAGGTTTTGAAACATGTTCTGATTCGAGTTGTCTTGGGTGTTTGTGCTAGAAGTGCCCTAACTTCTCATCCTCCTAATTCTGTTCGGACTGACAGTCTTCTTTGGCCTTTCAAAACCTGCTATTTTAACTGGCTTCACAATGACAGGTTGCTCAGGTTGCTTTTCCGCAAGGCTCTCACCCGAGTCAGCAGTAGTGGAGCTCTCTGTTGCATTTTGTCGAACAAGTTGTGTCTACTGTGCGGGATGAGCAGGTTGAGGCTGCTCCGCCACTAGAATAGGTTGTGGATGTTCCACTGGTTGGGATGGTATTTTTGTCCCGCAGAGGGACTTGTTGTGGCCGAAATTACCACAGTGGGGAAATTTCTCGGGTACCCACTTGTACTCCACCTTTACTTCATAGCTTGCTCCTTGTTCCATCTTCAGTTTGACTACTTTTGGGAATGTTGAGGATGCCGCCATCAAGACATTAATCCTCGCATAGTCAATCCTTGATCAGGCTTTCGTTAGGTGATCGAGGCATTGTGGTTTGCCAAGATAGGAGGCTATCCTCGCCAGCATCCGTTCACTCCACAACTCCAATGGCAGGTTCAAGACTTTGAGCCAGACCGGAACAGAGGTCAGGCGCTCCTGCTCCAGTGGCTCTCTCTTCTCCCACTTCTTGAGTATCATGGGTTTACCTTTGATATGCCACAGTCCTCCTTCAAGCGCATTGGTGAGGTCGTTTGCATCTCTGAATTTGATGATAAAACTCTCGCTTGATCGACCAAGGATCTCCATAGTACCGGTGGGCTTCCACATCTGGGACAGATGCTGTTGCAGCGTGGGTATGTGAGGGCGGAAGCTGATGATATATCCCGCCAGTATATTCCTCCATAGGGTGGTGTTCTCATCCACCTATGACTGAGGGATTATGATGAAATCTCCTTCCAATTCGATCTGAGTCTCCGACAGTCTGGTATCCACGTCGCCTACCGGGTTCTTGAACATGGCTACCCAATCCTTCGGGTTTGCTGTCACCCTGACTCCTTCATTGTTGATGGGTCTTCGTTGAAAGGGTCTTCTTCCTTCGTTAGCACCTAAACGACAGCTGGTATCCCCGGTCACGCCGCCAGTCGCGCTCCCCGTGCGAGTGGCCATCCTTTTTCTTTACTGACCGATTTTTAGGGTGCATAACTTTGCAGTCTTCAACATGCATCTAACTTTCTCTACTATGGTATAGTTCATCCTCTCAGCTATATCGTTGTGTTGTGGTGTGCCATGCTCTATCCTTTGATGACGTATTCCATGTTGTGCACAGTAATCATGGAATTCCCTAAAGGTGTACTCTCCTCTATTGTCTGTACAGAGACACTTCAACTTTTTCTCTATCTCTCGCTCCACCATGGCATGAAATTTCTTAAAACACTAAAAGACTTGATCCTTGGCCTTTAACAAGTAAGCCCAAACCTTCCTAGATGCATCATTAATGAATGTGACAAAATACCTATTGTCGCCCAGTGAAGCCACCTCAAACGGACCGCAGACATTCGAATGAACCAGTTGTAGAAGTTGTGACTTCACCTTTGATCTTGTCTTGAAAAAAATACGTCGATGCTTTCCTATCTATCACGCATCACATGAACTAGACCAGTGTCCTTGCCACAGGGAATCAATCTCTACTTTGCTAAAAGCTTCAAGCCTTTCTCGCTTATGTGTCCTAGCCGTCTATGCCATAAATATGTCTGGTGATCCTCAACTGCATATATATGGTTGCCTTTGAGCACCTTAAGTTGGGTCTTGTACAATGTGCGACACAATTTTCCCCATACAATAACCAAAGCCCTTTTGGTGATCTTGCATTTTCCACCACCAAAATCCAGATGACAACCTTCTCTATCAAAGAATGAACCAGATATCAAACTCAGCCACAAATCTCAAATGTAACAAACATCCTTTAGCGTGAGCATGAAACCAACACTTGTTTGAACACAAATGCATCCAATCCCGATAATTTTAGAGAAGCTATAATTTTCCATGTTCACCCTCCTGAAGTCTCCTCTCCTGTATGAAGTGAAGAATTCCTTACTTGGAGAAGAATGATAAGAAGCTGCAGTATACACCATCCACTCAAAATCATCATCCTCAGCATGCAAACACTACTCTTAAACTATTAAGACCACATTGTCGTCATTGTCCCTATCATCTGAGATTGTCTCTACAATATTCTTGTCATCATATTGCTTGTCTTTGGCTTCTGATCCATGTTTCTTTTTCCAAACCTTGCTATCCCTTTTTAAATGACCTGGCTTGCCACAATGGAAGCACCCTCTACTACTCTTTGACTTGGATCTACCACGATGCTTGTTGTGGTTCTGGGACTCACCGTGGCTCTTGGATCTACCACAATCTCTCTCTATCAATGCATTTGCTCTCTATGAAGTGGACCTTTAATCCCCTATTTCCTGAGGCTCGTCATCGAGTCTCTTCATTTAGTAGACTACTCTTCACCTGGTCAAGTATCAACTTGCCTTCGTATGCAGAATTAATGACTGTCACTATGAGCATCTCCCAACTATCAAGTAATGATACCAAAAGAAATAGAGCCTAGAGTTCATCATCAAGAACCATCTTCATGGACCCCAGTTAATTTACAAGGCTTTGGAGTTCATTCATATGCTTGGTGATGCTTGTACCATCTCAGTACTTGAGGTTCACCAACTTTCTAATCAGTAAAGCTAACTTCTTGAGCTTCTCCCACATATCTTTAGCATTGGTCTCTTCTAAGACGTGATGAAACACCGAAATATCAAGCCACTTTTGAACTATTTCAAAAGTCTTCATATTTAATTTCTTCTTGTCCACATCAGACATACTCTCTGGCTTTTGTCGCTCTATTGGATCGTACAAGTCTTTGCAAAGAATATCCTTCATATTGGGTTTCCAAATATGCCAATTTGTGCTTGTCAACTTTATCATCATCACATCTTCATCCTTATCCATCTGGACAAGTATCTACAACATGTGCTCTGATACCACTTGTTAGGGATGTTGTACCGATACAGTCCCAGATGTGACTATAACTTATTGTGGAAGCATTACAGACAAGCGTATAAACCCAAAGAAGAAACACCAGATTTGACATGGAAAAATCTCCCCAATACAAGGAGAGAAAAACCACAGGGCAATACCGACCAACAAGCACTATGTAATTAAGATTAGAACTCACATTGCCTGGATTTAGTTACCCTTAGATCCAGGTCACCCTCCCCACACGAGAACAAATACGAGGAAGAAGAGAATCACACCCAGTGTGTACAAAACCTCCCTCTTTACTTGATATCCTCACGAGGCCATTATCATTGTTGGGGACTACTTGATGTCGCTATGACCGCTGACTGGGGTCAGACCATTGCCACTATGGAAACACTGTGTCTGTAATTGCCAACAACTACTTTGCTTCAAGGCAAAGTCGTTGGCCCTCTCTTATCAACCAAGAGAGTTTCCCTGTCAGTGCACCCAATGCGTCACTGACTGTCAGTCACTACTTCGCTTCAAGGCAAAGTCATTGGCCCTCTCTTTTTCAACTAAGAGAGATCCTCTGGTTATTCTTGTTCTCTGACTCTTCTACCTCATAAGGCACCAACAAAAAACTGGAGGGATCATACCTCAACCGGTGCTATGATCTCAATGGCCTGTCCCAGGGCCTCTATTTATAGTCCTCTATAGCATGTGGTTGCAGTTAGGAATCCTTGTCCAACTCCATGTCGCACATAGGAAACCACCTTCTTTCCCTTTTACATTTGACTCCTATTAGAATTGATAGCACAAGTAAACTCCTACTCAGGTCCAAATCTAACTAGGACATGGGATGGACCCCTTTCCTATTCCCAATAGAAAGTAAGGTAGTTATCATGATTTTTTTTTAATTTCAATTTAGGCAATGGGGAAAATGATTTTGATGTGGACAAATTCATGGCTTAAAGACAACAAGTTTTTATATGAAGTTGTCAATCATTCTTTATGTCGCAATCTTGGTAGTGGATTTGTATTACTCTTGAAAACATTATAAATTATGGTGAACGGAAAATCCCTAGGTCTATAAGTCTCTTACCTCTGTAAGTGTTCCTTTCTCTATTTTACAAACTTTTTGATAATGTTGATTAGTTGAATCTCAATGTGCATAATGACGCCAATTTTAAAAAAAGGAAGTGACCGAATTAGAAACAAGCATTATGTGGTTGAATTAACCAAGTAGCTTTGGGATTATTCTATTCCCAAAAAGGTTCAAAGTTAAAACTTAGAAAATCCTCACATAAAGTATTCCTACTTTTGAAAATCTTCTAAAAAAGAGGTGTAAATTTTAGGTCCAAATATTATGTACCCATCCTCTGTCCCCACATATGTCCCACAATATCTGGTCCCTTGATTTGTGGACCCCATTATAAAGTGTGTGGTTGGGATGTAATGGGCACATTGTCGCAGGCACAGAGGATGTGAGCCCATATATTTTGCATCTTATTGCATTTTATGTCAAGTTATGTTGAATACATTAAGTATTTGTTGTTTTGAATGCAAGTTTCTTGTGGATCTCTAGGAAATTATAGTATGTAGTAGTTGTATAAATCATGATCCTTGAAGATTGAAGGGACTGACACATTAAAGTAAAACATAGATCATGTATGCATTATAATGATTCTTTACCACATCTAGAAGTGCATGAATCAAGTGATTTTTGAAGAATTTTGCTCCTTGTAAGTCTCTGATTGGTTTGTCATAACTGGTACGAAAAACTTATGAAGTGGAGTTCCTTAAGCAATTTTTCATGATTGGTTTAAAGTAAGTGTTGGAATTCGAGTTCCTTGACTTCCGGTGAGTTACAGACTTACATATAAAACACACTTCATAAGTTCCTTCTTTAAAACAACGGAAAACAAGATCTGGAACACATACCAATATTTCCTATACAATTATATTTTTCATTCTTCACAAATGACACATGTAAAATATTTTTGACTAGAAATGTTATCGGCATGGATAAGTTTACTACCAAAACCATAACATAATATGACAATATACTATAATTGCATTGCGTAAAATATTTTACACTATAACCACCATTATCAGTGCAACATATAAAGTAAAAATATATGGGCACTATGAAAAATAATCACACTACACCATGTAACAAAAAATATGATTTATATAACATATTTTTATTTTTCATGTTTAAACAATATGATTTGAAAAATGATAATTAACTATAACCACGAGCATAAATATAGTAGAAGTTAATATGTATATTGTTAAACAATGATGAACCAGAATTTATATTTACAAACACATAAAATGTAGATATTATGAACATATTTTATGCTTAAAAAGTAAAATAAAAATATTGTGATGTGATTTTAACCATAAATTTTTTATTAAAATTATAATTATACAACACTAAGCCGCTTGGGAGGAGAAAGGACTCTGCTTATTGGGAGTTCTAAACAAAGAGCGCAACCGCTATGCAGAATTGGCATTGAATCCCGCAAGAATGGAAGTAAGGAACCATCGCCTCGTTCACCCATTCTCCTACTCCTCAATGCATCTTGGTCCCATCAATCAATAAGCTATGTTGACTCGGGCACGAGGACCCTATTGACTCAAGGTCTAAATTAACTAAACCCTTGTTTTGATGATGACTAAACCATTCCAATTCTTTGTGTCTAATGCTTCTACTTGAGTGATTTCAGATTAGGTATAGACACACTCCAAATGCCCTAACTTACACATCTCAACTTGGAGAAAAGACAAGTCAAAGTCAATACAAGGGCATGTTTTTGGAATATGATGTAAATCTATTAGAATCATGTTGTAAATCACTTGTAATGGTTGTTTCTCTAAGCATACTTCAACAAGTAGGAGAAGATGGGTGACTACCAAGGAGGGAGATACTTGATCAACCTTCCAATCTTTGATGGGAGTAATTTCCGCAATTGGAAAAGAAGGCTGCAATTCTACATCCAAGGATCAAGTCTTGCGCTATGGCAAATGGTGGACCATCCATACAAGCTACCAGAGACCAAGATAGAAGAATGGGATAAATCTATCATGAAGAAAGCCACCTTGAATGTAAGAGCAATCAAAATCCTCTATGCCACTTTGGACCCCACCGAGTTCAACCAGATTTCCTCTTGTCAGACGGCCCATGATGTATGGAGAAAGCTATGCAACACTTATGAGGGGACAAATCAAGTGAAGGAAAGAAAAGTCTACATGCTCAAAGGGCATCTTGAGAACTTCAAGATGGGAAAGGAGGAGAAGATAACCAACATGTACTCAAGACTCAACACAATTTCAAATGGCCTTGCCATCCTAGGCCATCCTATGAGTAGAGGAGAGATCAATTCTAAGATCCTTAGAACTCTCTCCAAGAGATGGGAACCCAAGGTGACACCCATTGAAGAAGTAAGGTCTCTTGATCATATCCCCATTGAAGAGCTCATTGGAAATCTACAAGCCCATGAAGTCACACTTGAAAAAAGAGAAGAAGTTGAAAGACAAGAGGAGAAAGAGCTAAAGAGAATGAACAAGGCTGAAATCAAGGGTCAAATTGAAGCTATTATGGGACAAGCCTCTCCATCCTCTCATGTTGAAAAAGATTCCATGTACTCCAAGGGTAGATTCTACAAAGGCAAGAATTCATCCTCCATTCGGTGCCTCAAGTGTGGAAAGAAGGGTCACTCCAAGATAGATTATCTACAAGGCAAGAAGACCCATCATCACAAGTAAAGAGAAGACAAGTACAAGAAGAAGGAGAAATGGCACAAGATTTCAAGTGACTCCTCCAACTCAAGCTCAAGTGAAAAATTAAGTGAAGGATCTAGCTCAAGCTCTAGTGATGAAGGAGAATGTCATTTTGCTCTTATGGCATCAACAAGTTAAGACTCAAATGAGGTAAATATAAACTCTGTAGATAAAGAACCTTTAATTGCTATCATTAATGCTACTCCTACCTCTCTTAAGTCTTATAAAAAGAAAAGGAAAAAACTTGCTAGAATTGTTGATAATATGCATGAAGAATTAGATGATCTTGAACATGCTAATACTTGCTTTCTTGATGGTAAAAATGCTTGTCTTATTCAAGTAGATTCTCTTAAACTTGAAAATGCTAGCTTGCTTGACAAGATTAGATTTCTAGAAGCTCAACCTCTTATGAGTAGTTCTAATAGAGAGCATACCTTAAGTGTTGATTCTCTCATGCATGATATTGATGTTCTTAAATATGAAAACAAGGATAAAGATTTTTTTTTTTGCAAGGATTAGAATATGAAAATGGGGTTTATCTTTCTAAGATTGCTTTGCTTGAAACAGAAAATGCCTCCTTGCTTGCTAAAATCAATGTTCTTGAATCTTGTTCTAGTTCTACTAGTAGAGAGAAAAATGTTGCTTCTCTTCATATTTATGGATATTCTTATTTAACTAAAGCTCTTTGCTTAGAAAATGATATTTTGCATGGTAGAGATAATATCAATCATTTTTCTTCTACTATTTCTTCTCTTATGCATGATAATCATAGTTTGAGATCTTCTTTGCAAAGATTATTAGTTGGTAAAAAGAATCTTAATGATATCTTACCCCATACTATTAAACAAAATGGTAGACATGGTTTAGGGTATGATGGTAGTCAAAGGAGCAACAAAGGTAAAGGACCTCCAATCTTCCATGGAGAATCCTCTAGTTCCAAGGCTATGTACACATGCAGCTATTACAATGATATTGACCATTATTCTACATGTTGCTCGTTTAGGAAAGAACTCAAGAGAACTAGGATTTGGGTTGCTAAGCTAACCCCTCCAGACCCAAAAACATGATTGGGGACCATTTCATCTTTCTTCTTGTAGGTACTTGCAAATGGGTTGATTTGAGCTATTGAATTGCAAATTGACTTCTCAATCCACATGAAAGAAGAAAGGTGAGATGTGCAGAGGGTGACAACATGTGGAAAAGAAATGGTAAGCACTGAGGTAACATTATGCTTGCTAATATCCAATCATAGTGTGTTTTCCAAGATAGTGTGCACTATACATATGCTTTTTGAGTCAAAAGTGGTATTTTGTGTTTCTCTTCACACTCTTGCTCAAAAACTATTTCTAATGCTTTCATAGTGTATTACTAACTTGATTACACTTGGTTGGATATGGCTTATATTTTTATCATGCCTCTAGATATGTTTTTAATATATATATATATATATATATATATATTTGAGAGCATATATATATACATACATATATATATATATATATATATGTGTGTGTGTGTGTGCGTGTGTGTGTGTATGTGTGTGTGTGCTTCTTGACAGAAGCTCTGTCGGTCGAGTTTTGCCTGAAACTCAACCGACCGACACCAATGGGTATTGTCAATAGATGTCATTGGTGGAGTTGTTATTACACAGAACTCAACTGACAACACTATGCGTTGAATATACATTTGGCTAATTGAATGAGAATTTCTCTCTCAACTAGATTTTCTCAACCAATAGCCTTATTCTTTGTCACTCCCATTTGGTACCTTATATATGCATATTTCCATGTTCTAAATTTCCTATCTTGCTTACAACTTTATCTTTCTAATTACTCAGAATTGGTATATCTATATCTTGCAATTACTTTCTTTCAGTTATTTTGTAGGTTTTGATGATGATCTCCTTAGATCTCCTAGTTGTGTCTTAAAATGCTTCCGTTGTGATCTAACTTGATACATCTATATAGTTGTATATATTGTTTTGATACAACCTTAAGGTTCTTAGTGGTAATCATATTTTGGTAATGATGCATATTTGTAGGTGAGTTATATCCTTACTTGCTTATAAAATTGCTTATCTCTTTGTTTGGATATATCTCTACATCTACTCATAGCTTGCTCTTTAACATGTGCATATTTTTCTATGATCTAGACCCTACTAGTAGTCCTAACTTGTGAAATCATCTACTAGTAGTTCATATACATGTTGTTCTATCCTTGTTCATCAAGTGGTATTTAACTATATGCTACACTTGTATCTTGTTTCATACTTGCTCAAGCTTGTTCCTTAACTTGCATATCTACTATCTTGAGTTGCTTGCATAGCATTGTGATGCAGGATACATAGAGATACATTATATGTAGAAATTGGAGCATCTTTCAAATTCATGCAGTTTTTGCTCTAGTTTCAATTTTTGATGCAAGAGTAGTGATTTTTATGCAGACACAACCTTATGAGCAAGACTCATTGATTTTCCATGAGCCCTGACACTTCTTGGGCGAATTCCATCATCTTGAGGGTCAAAATTGAATTTTATTGTTTTTGTACATCACTTTATCTTGCATTTTGGGTTTGTTCAAGTGCTTTCTTTAACTTATTTTATTTCTATTCTTGGACAAGACCCTATTTGTGCTCTTCTACTCTCCTTATATAACTTTTGTTATCTTCTTTTTCTTAACAAGTGGTGTTTCTTATTTCTTCATACCCCCACCCTTTTGAAATGACAAAATGGGAGAAGGTATGTCTTCTTTTGACAAAGAGGGAGAAGGCATGTCTTACATGAAGAAGAGAAACATGTCTCTTATGTAAAGGGGAGAAGGTAAAAGGGAGAAGACATATATGTCTAGTACATATATGAGTAGAAGACATAGTATTCTATAAATGTTATGAAAGCTAACCATGCAGGAGAAATAGCATCAATTGAGGGGGAGTATGACAACTCCACTAGAATCAATTGAGTGGGAGCATATGAACTCCATTCTACTGAAACCCCTAGGTTTCTCCAAAGGTATGACTTTACTTAAATGCTTTCAATACATTTATGGAATGGTTTGTCATCTTCAAAAAGGGGGATAATGTTGACTCAAGGTCTAAATTGACTAAACCCTTATTTTAATGATGACTAAACCAATCCAGTTCTTTGTGTCTAAGGCTTCTACTTGAGTGATTTCAGATTAGGTATAGACACACTCTAAATGCCCTAACTTGCGCATCTCAACTTGAAGAAAAGACAAGTCAAAGTCAATACAAGTGCACATTTTTGGAATATGATGTAAATCCATTAGAATCATGTTGTAAATCACTAATAATGATTGTATGACTTGTAATTAAGCTTAGAAAAATTTAGGAGCACTTAAATTGAATATTTAAACACTTTAGTGACATTTTCTAAAATTCATTTCAGGTTGTCAATAGGTCTAGTTACAAACTTGACCATCCCTTGATGGATTTTGAAAATGTCCATATTCGATCGAGTTACAAACTCAACCAATCCATTTGGTCTAGTTACAAACTCGACTGATCACACCTTTTAGAAAAGTGCATAAAAGTGTTTTTGACCATTGGAGTGTTGCAAAACTCAAAAATATATTTGTTGCAACACCCCAAACGGCTAGTATTCATCCTTAAGTGTTCCTAATGGCTAAGAGGCATCCCCAACTATAAGTAGGACCCATTGGGATTCATTCCAAGGTTGAGCATTCAATGCAAAACTCTATATGAGGTTCCTATTCTATAGTTGAGTGTATCCTACAACCTCCTCTCTCTCTATGCTTAATCATTTGCTACATTCGTTAGAGTGAGTAGGAAATCTATAAGAGAGCTAGTCCTACATGTATATCTTGTGAGGCTCTCACTTCCACCACCTCCCTATATCTCATTTCAACCATGAAGATGAAGGTTCTCTCTCTTGGCTATGAGAGGTTAAGAAGAATAAGGGAAGGAGTCCTTTGGTGAAGATCAAGGTTGAAGACTTAGAGAAAGAGTGGATAAGATCATGGTGAAGGCAGAAGACTCCTTGCTCAAGTGGGTAAGTCCTTGGTGAAAGCTTCTCTAAGTGAACATGAAGTCAAAGGCGAAAGATCCAAGAAGAGTGGGTAATTCCTAGAAGGCTGAAGACTTGTGCAAGAGTGGGTAAGTCCTTGAAGAAGGTCGAAGACTCATTGCAAAGTGGGTAAGTCCTCGGTAAGGTTGAAGGCTCTTTGTATTGGATAGGTAAGTCCTTTGGTTGGTCGTGTATTGTAAGTCTTATGAATGAATATAAGAGTGAAATGGTTAAGAAATCCTAGAGGTTGACCTCTCTAGGTAGTGGAGTGACATACTCCTAGTTTGGAGTGTGGAACCACTCTACATAGCTTGTCACTTGGTGCTTGTTCAATCTCTCTCCCTTGCTATGCATGTTTTAGTTGCACTCAAATTACCTATTTAGCAACCTTATCTTGTGATATAATTTAAAGGTCTAATGAATTTTGTTTAAGTGCATTCAGCTCTATTCACCCCCCTCTAGAGCACCTAATCACCCATCCTAGGATCTAACATGCCCTACCATCATTCCCTAAGTAGGCAAGTCTATATTGCTTCATCCATACAATAAGCTCCAACATGGATTGTTTGATATCCATCCTTCTCCCCATAGACTTTATTGGAGGGCGCACCTAGAGGCACGAAAGAGGAATGCACTTCTTGTGGTTATTATGGTAATAATTAGTATTCTTACTCACAGATAGGGATGAGCATCAGGATGGGCTATACCGGGTTTTTCCTATCCCAAACCCAAACCCACATTTTAAATGGGGTTGCGGGTTAGGTTTGGGCCCAGATAAAATTGGAAAATGTCATCCCATATCCAACACATATAAGAATGTTGGATTTTGGGCCAGGTTTGGGTTTGCCCATATAACATCAAACAAGCATACCAAAATTTTCTAGATGTAACTTGTTAACATGAAAACTAAATCAGTATGATATATACTTTGTGATTGACCTTCAAAATATATGTATATATATACTTTGTGATCTATCCAGTCAGAATATGTATACCTTCGTTGTGTGATCTCCTATAGCACTGAAATGGATATTGAAAGAGTAACAAATCATTTTCTCATACACATGAATGAATACAAATTATAAAACTAGTAGAATCTACAATGTTGTGCCTTTTTGCTTCCTCATCCTATATGTATATACAATGAAATGGGTGTTGAAAGGACAAAAGATCATTTGTCTCCTACATGTGGAGCAGAATCTACTATGCACTGATCTAGTTGCTTCTTTATTTTTCTTTAATGAGATAATGACATTGCTTTTTTGAGCATGATATACATTACAAATCAAAGTATGGATGCCATATGTTATTCAGTTGTTAAAATATACATAGCTAAACAACAAAAGGTTTTGTTTGAATGACATAGTGAGATCAAAACAAGAAATATGTATACTTTATTTTAATACAAACATAGATGTATACATATACAATGTACATAAAAAATGTAATTTGGGTATTCAGGTTTTCGGGTGTAGGTTTACCTCATTTCGTACCTGGCCTAAATAAAATATTGGTTTAAATTTTAGACCTAGCCTACCCATATTATAAATCGGATTTGGGTCTGGATCGAGTTATGTAGGCTGGGTTGTGGGTCAGATCAGGCCGGCCAGACCCGATGCTCATCCCTACAAACAAATATGATTATTTTTTATGTCTAATATGTCTTTAATTATTATATATTACACAATAAAAATCAACAATATCTTTTTAATGATTTTCATATTTACACTTACAACAAACCAATTACATGGAACTGAGTGGAACTTAAGTTCTAGAAACTAAACTAAAGTTCCTAAAAAATGAGTTCCGCATACCTTATGACTTACACCAAACCAATTGGAGCCTAAAATGAGAATTTAGAGCTCTACTCTGACATGTTTTACTATCTTGTATAATTAAGCATCTCATATAACTTTGTTATACAAATGTTTCTTGTTTTATTTTTGTCTTGTTCTATTGTGAGAGTGGTGTAGTAGCCTCCCAATGTTCTTATAAATCAATAAAGAGGCATGACATGGTATATTATCGCACTAACAAACTAACTCAGGGTTGAAATCCCTAAGCTTTTACCAAAACCTTGTGCAATAATACCACCCACAAGCGGACGGGTCTTATCGCAGTATAGTTGAGGATCGAATCCCAAGGGACAATGTTTTTAAGAATCTTTTACTAGTCGAATCTAGTTGAATCAAGACTAATATTTAGAACAAGGTTGGTTGGTTTGAGTTTAATTAAACTAAATGCAAGGAAAGTAAAGAGCAAGATTAAAAGTTTATTAAAGATTAATGATGGGAATCGCTGGGATGGTCTCTGGTTTCACCACCACTACACATGGAAACACATCCAATCACAAACATCCAAGCAAGATATAACTATCCAAATAGAGCTGCTGCAAAACCCCCCATACTGATGTCAGGTTTGCATAAGCATCACCTTAGGTATCATATGTCTCATCACCATCCATATCACGTACTTATGGCTCCAAAGATACATAAATCCAAATGAAGTTGTGGCCCTCCCCGAGGGATGTTTAGGCACACAGAAGCATCACCGTGGGCTAGATGGCTCGTCCCCTCATGGATCATACACTTACGACCTCAAGGAATCTCATTCTATTTATAAATTGGGAGTCAACCATGTTAATAAACATTCAAATCCTACATATTGAAGTTGTCACAACACAGGAAAGAACAAGATAAATGCAAGTAGGTGATCAATCCACAAGCACACATTGACGATTAACAACGAAATGAAAAGTTATATACATGCCATGGAATGTTTAGTAAATGAACATGTAATCATGGGCAGCGGGGCTAGTCCCCGCACCCCAGCGAAAGGAAACTACTCGCTCATGGTGTGAGAAATAAGAAAAATAAGAGAGAGAAAAGACTCCGCCATGAGCATGGTGAAGAAGATGGTCGCAACTCAGTGGAGAAACGGTCTTCTACACAACATCGGGGCAGATCTGGACGAGGAGGGAAGAACACCACGACATATGGGGCATATCTTCTCTCTCCACCTTCTATCTCTTCTCGTGGTCCTTGCTCGTAGTAGGAGGAGCAACTCATTGATGTGATGGCGGTGTAGGAATGACATGGATGCAATAGATCTAGATCTAGATCTGGATGGAGTGGCTTGCAGATCTGAGTTTCCACTTCATATCTGGGTGAACGGGGCACAAGACCACCACGGAGGTAGGCTCTTGGCTATGGAGATTGTCTCCTTAGGCTGAGGATGGACCTGCAGCCTAACAGAGTCTAGAGAGCATCCCTTGAATGGTAGGGGGTATGGGCCTATTTATAGGCACAACTGGGTACTCGGACATGTTGCCTTTAGGCCTTGGTCACGACCCTTTGATAGCTGGGTCGCGGTTCTTGTGCACTCCCCTTTAGTCACGACGTCTCTTTTGTTGTGACCTCAGTCGCGGATAGGAGGAGGGCGAGGGAGTTTGAGAGACCGCGGATGGACTACTGTGAACCATGGTAGGTTCTTGTCAGAAGGGGTGAAGACCACAGGCAGCATGAGATGTCGCGGTTGTGGTGAAGTTATCATGGGTAGGTTGCGGTTTTCTATTAGTTGTAGATGAGTCATGGTATCGTGGATGAAAGGGAGGAAGAGAGGTGGTGAGTGGAGGTTGCTATGGAGTGCTGACATCAGACCGTGATCTATTGGATGATGAAGAGGGGGTTGCGGTGGTGGTGAAGAGGACCGCAGTTGGAGAGGCCGAGGAGCAGCAAATGTGTTGATGGTGGTGGCAATGATAGGAAGAAGTGGGGAAGATGGAGGTGAGGCCATGGGTTTAGGAAAGGAAGAGAGGAACCGCAGGTCACGGTGCGGGGTTGTAGGGATCGTGATCGTGAGGCTGAAGTGAGGAAGACCGTGGGTGCGGTTAGGGTTAGAGAAGCAAGTCACTGTCCAGGGAAGAGAGAAGACCACGATCATGGACAAGAAGTAGATGGGTGCTAAAGGTTGCGATAGGTGGAGAAGAAGAGGTCACGAACAATGATGGAGGTCGCGGTACACTGGCTGATCGCGATCGAAGGGAGGCAGCGTGATCGCGGTGCAGTTGCAGGATTGGCTAACGTCTAGAGAAGACCGCGGGTGGAGATCGCTGTTGGAGGGGAGAGGTGGACCGCGGTTGCAGGTGCTTTGTTGATCGCGATCGTTGGAGGAAGGCACCGTGGTCTGGTGTATGAGAGAGAGGGATTGTGGTCTCTGTTAGATGATGGGGTCACAGTTGTTGCTGCTACTTTGATCGCGGGTGTAGGGTTAAGAAAGGATCGCAGAAGGTGCTGGAGGCAAGGGACGGATCAACAAAGGAAAAGAAGAAAAATGGCTGCAATCTGCTGGTGGGCCGAGAGAATATTGGGCCCAAGTGCCTATTTTGACCTATAAATGAGTGCACAAATTGATTAGGACCATGGATAAACCAAACAAAATTTGGGAAAATCCAATTAGGCTTAGAAAACATGTGTATGAGAGTTTTTGAGCAATAAAAGTTAATAAACAGGGCAAAACGGGGTCGACCAAGGTGACTGAACCCATATGAATGTGCATTCATCAAAATACCCCGAACTTAAACGTTTCTCATCCTTGAGTAACACACAATCTGAAACATTTGCCAAATGAATACTTTCGACTCATGTGATTGCCTCATCTATACATCACGATTGTTTCCATTCTGCTATGTATGACTAAGAAATCTCAACTTCCCGAGACCACTGAACACATCTTACCATATCTCCGTTCCCGAGTTTGTTTCCCAACATCACTTCCTCTCCACTTTTTCCAACATCAAGCATGTCCAAGATTTTTGTAAGAGTCTAGAGACACCCTCTGAACAACAAGTTTACACCTGATCTGACATTGGTGTTTTTCAGGGTAGTGGAGGCATTCTTTGTGCCAGTAGGTGGAAAAGGGAGTGAAGGGGGTGTGGAAGAAAGAAATAAATCTCTCCTCTATTTGACTCAAGATTTTTATATATGGTTGCAATTTCATTGATTGCATTTTTTGTGTGTGTGAATCTCTCCTCTATTCGACTTGATATTGCATTTCTTTGTGTGCGCATTGGCATCTTTTCTTGGTGATACGCCCCTATTTCGTAGCGAGGGGTATGGAAGAAGCAAAATAGAGAGAGGGTGTGCCACCCCAAACTTAGGGTTTGGCACTATATTGGCTATTTTTGTTTCTTTTTTATGAACAGAGGGGTAAGAAGATGGTAGAAGAAGCGTAGAAGAGAGTTCAGATCAGAATGCAACTTGATTTACAATTCAGTGCACCGGGTTGTTCTCCTTATCATACTCTGCTCAAATAATGACTTGATGAGGATCCAGTGGAGATTCCATGTTATTGTTCCACTAGTCAGTTAGGAAGCACAATGTGTTTGATCCCTCTCAGTTCGACAGATACTTGCCATTTTAACTGATCATGATGTTAGGATTCATAAGCTTCACACGGTGATTTCTAACCATTGGCTAGTTTCAGAAATTGTCCCCCTTGAGGCTTTCCTTCGAATAAGGAGGGTATAATGATTCAAAACTGCATGGAAAATGAGATAGCCAACTAGGTAATGGCTTTGATTGAAACAAAAGCATCAAAACTGCATCAAGTTTCTATACAAACTACTTTGAAAACTTCAAAATTTTGAAATTTTTTGAAAAAAAATTGCTCAAAATTACAACAATGAAATCTTAAGTCTGGAAAAGATAGGAGAGGGTGGAAAGTAAAGTACATACCACTCACCCTCCACCCCGAACTTAGAAATTTGATCGTCCCGAGCAAACTCTAAATCTGAGATGGAGGGGAAGACTCATGCCGGTTGGTCCACCAGATGTGGTTGCATTCCTTTTGGTGACGCATCCTCCATCTGAAATCTCAAAAATGGAAACTATCAGAACTTAAGATTGCATCTTGTGATGCATTATCTACTAGGTGCAAAATTTCCTAAAAAGTAAAAACAAAATTAAGGAAAAGTTCTAATTTTAAAATTAAAAGTAAAAGAAAAATTATTTATCAGGTTGTGGGTGGTAGGGGGAAGCTACCTTGTGCGTTACACCATATTTTCTTAACATCACTTCAAAGCTTCTTTCTAGAAAATGAGAACCTTCGTCAAAGATCACAATGCGTGGAACTCCAAAATGGGGAAATATAATATCTTTGAACATCTTGATAACATGTTTGGAATTGCTAGTTATGGTTGGTATGGCCTATACCCATTTAGAGACATAATCCACCGCAACTAGGATGTAGGAAAATACATGTGAGGATGGGAATGGGCCCATGTAGTCCACTCCCCAAACATCAAAAATTTCGACTTCTTGCCATAGCTTAAGTGGCATTTCATCTCTTTTCGTAATGTTACCCGCTCTCTGACACTTGTCACATGATACAACAAAATTGTATGCATCTCTGGATATGGTTGGACAAAAGAAACCACATTGCAAAACTTTCAAAGCAGTTTTCTTAGAACTCATATGGCCTCCAACTGGTCCTGAGTGGCATTTTTCTAAAACAAGGCGAGCTTCTTCCTCAGCTATACAATGTCTGTAGAGACCATCAACACAGAGCTTAAAGAGGTATGGCTCATCCCAGTGATATTGTCTCACATCATGCATGAATTTCTTCAATGCATTGCCAGTACATTCGGGGTGGATGACACCAGCTGCAAGGTAGTTCACATAGTCTGAGTATCAAGGAGTAGCTTCTGACACTTTCATGAGATGGTCATATGGAAGAGAGTCATTAATAGGGGTAGTTTCAATGTCCAGGGTGTGGATATGACTCAAGTGATATGCTACAACATTCTCTGTACCTTTCTTATCTCTTATCTCTAGATCAAATTCTTGCAAGAGGAGAATCCACCTTATTAGCCTAGGTTTTGCATATTTCTTTTTCAAGAGGAAATGAATAGTAGCATGATCTGTATAGACAACGACCTTCGAACCAATGAGGTAGGATCTGAACTTGTCAAACGCATACACGACTGCTATGAGTTCTGTAACGCCCAGGCCCACTGGCCAAGGCTCTAGTAGAGTTTCAGGATCAACTTCTCGACAGGTCACCCATCCCAGTACTACTCCAAGATGAGCACGCTTAACTATGGAGTTATTAGTGATGGGTGAATTGTCAAGAAGTTGATCCTGGCATGCGTGTGAGTGAGGACAAAGCATGCAGTTAAGGCTAGTGGTGGTCTGTGGGGACAACCATCATTCTTGAAACTCTACTAGAGCCTTGGCCAGTGGGCCCGAGCATTACAAATGGTATTAGAGCCATAACCCCTCCAGTAGGTGGGTCCCACATGGGCATGGCATGCCAGTCTTGAGCCATGCGGTCCAGGCATGTAGGAAAGGGTTGTCCATGGTTGACGCAGCCTCCCTTACGCTGGTATTCTGTGATCGGGAGCTGGGTGTCCATGGGCCATTCTGGGTCAGCACTAAAATGGGGTCAGATTATGAGGCTATATAGTTGAGCCTTGACGAGGACGTCAAGAGTCTAAGTGGGGGAGATTGTAACATCCCAGGATTTGAGGCCTAGGATAACATGATCTTAAAAGGAATGATTGGACTACCCATATCACCAAGGTGCACCTCTTTTTTTAGGAGCCCATCACTAAAGAACTCCATAGTTAAGCATGCTCAGCTTGGAGTAGTACTAGGATGGATGACCAGTCGGGAAGTTGATCCTGGCTTGCGCGTGAGTGGACAAAAAGCATGTAGTTAAGGCTAGTGGTGGTCTGTGGGGCCAACCGTCATTCCTAAAACTCTACTAGAGCCTTGGGCAGTGGGCCCAGGTGTGACAAATGGTATCAGAGCCATAACCCCTCTAGTAGGTGGGGCCGCATGGCATGTGGCATGCCAGTCTTGAGCCGCGCGGTCCAGACATGTAGGAAAGGGTTGTCCATGGTTGATGTAGCCACCCTTGCACTGGTATTCCGTGATCGGGAGCTGGGTGTCCATGGGCCATTGTGGGTCTACACTGAAATGGGGTCAGATTATGAGGCCATATAGTTGAGCCTTGATGAGGACGTCAAGAGTCTAAGTGGGGGAGATTGTAACATCCCAGGATTTGAGGCCTCAGATAATATTATCTTAAAAGGAATGATTGGACTACCCATATCACCAAGGTGCACCTCCTTTTCCGGGAGCCCATCACTAAAGAACTCCATAGTTAAGCATGCTCAACTTGGAGTAGTATGCTCAGCTTGGAGTAGTACTAGGATGGGTGACCAGTCGGGAAGTTGATCCTGGCTTGTGCGTGAGTGAGATTAAAGCATGTAGTTAAGGCTAGTCGTGGTCTGTGGGGCCAGTCGTCATTCCTAAAACTCTACTAGAGCCTTGGGCAGTGGGTCCGGGCATTACAAGTTCCTTCTCAGTAGTTGCATAATTCCTCTAAGATTTGTCAAGGGTCTTCGATGCATAGTAAATGATGTGATGTTTCTTCTCTATACATTGGCCTGAAATGGCACCCACAACGTAATCACTGGAATCACACATAATTTCAAATGGGTGCTCCCAATCTGGAGCTCGGATGACGGGTGTTGTTGTAAGGGCATGCTTTAGATTGTTGAAACTTTTGATACATTCTTTGTCAAAGTGGAAATCAACATCCTTTAGCAACAAGTTTATCATGGGTTTGGTTATCTTAGAGAAATCCTTGATAAACCTTATGTAAAAGCCTGCATGATTGAGGAATGTGCAGGCCTCTCTTACATTGGTTGGGATAGTGAGTTTAGAAATTACTTCAATCTTTTCTTTGTCAACTTTGATTCCTCGATTACTGACCCTGTGGCCGAGGATAATGCCTTCCTTTACCATAAAATGACATTTCTCCCAATTTAGCACTAGATGTGCTTCTTCACATCATTTAAGGACGAGGGAGAGGTGCTTTAGACATGAATCATATGAATATCCATATACAGAGAAATCATCCATAAAAACTTCCATAATAGTTTCGATTAGACCAGCAAATATGGCTTCCATGCAACGTTGGAAGGTTGCAGGCGCATTACAGATCCCAAATGGCATCCTTCTAAATGTGTATGTTCCAAAGGGGCAAGTAAAAGTAGTTTTCTCTTGGTCATCTGGATGTATAAGATTTTGATAGAATCTAGAGTAACCACCGAGATAGCAAAAATATTTCTAGTGAGCCAATCGCTCTAAGACTTGATCTAGAAAAGGCATCGGGAAGTGATCCTTATGAGTTGCCTTGTTCAATTTCTTGTAATCGATACACATCCTCCACCCGGTAACTGTTCGAGTGGGGATGAGTTCATTGTCTTCATTCTGTATCATAGTAGTGCCACCTTTCTTTGGGACAACATGTACTGGACTCACCCATGGTGAGTCAAATATAGGATAGATGATTCCAGTAGTGAGAAATTTGATGACTTCACAACGGACTACTTCCTTCATATTTGGATTAAGGTTTCGTTGATGTTCAACAATCGTCTTGTGGTCTTCCACCATAGGGATCTTATGCATGCAAAGTGCTTGACTGACCCCAGTGAGATCACTCATCTTGTAGCTGAGAGCTTTCCTTCTTTCTTTTAATTCTTTTAGGAGTTTATCTTCTTGTTCGGTCGTTCGATCGGAATTTATAATAACTGGACAAACCTTGAGATCATGCAAAACACATAGTTTAGTCCCTCGGGCAGGGGCTTCATTTCAGGGGCTTCCGGCTTCTCGCACAGCTCTTCAGTTACATTCACAACCTTGAGTTCCTCGAATTTGGCTTCTGGATCTTCTTCGGCATTGTTGAGGTGAAGAACACAATCTTTAACTTGTTCGTCAATGGAGTTGTCAGCAGATGGATTTGTAAGAGTCACTTCTAAAGGATCGTCCTGTTCATACTTCTCTTGTTTGAGGAGTGACATTTTCTCTATACAATCAATCAAATAGACTTCTTCCTGCATGGTCAGTCTTTGCATGCTTTCAAAAACTTTAAACTCGAGGGTTTCTTTATCTAGTCTGAGCAGCAAGGTTCCTGCTTCAATATCAATCAAAGCTCTTGCAGTGGCAAGGAACAGACGGCCAAAGATGAGAGGGTATCTGGAGTCCTCTTTTATGTCCATGATGACAAAGTCGTAAGGGACATAAGAGTCTTTGCCTACCTTGACAGGGACATCTTCGATGATTCCCAAGGGAAGAGTCATAGAGTTATCTGTAAGCTGTATGGTCATGCCAGTGGGGAGTAGTTATGCAAACCCTAGCCTCTTGTAAAGGCTAAGTGGCATAATAGAGATGCTAGCACCGAGATCGGCCAATCCCTTCTTACATGAAGAGTCACTGATATGGCACAAAATCCCAAAGGACCCCAGATCTTTATGCTTCTTAGGCATCTTGCTTTGGATGATATAGGAAGTTGTTGTTGCTAACTTAACTGTCTTGTATTCTTGAGTTATATACTTCCTTATGAGAAGAGACTCTAAGTATTTAGTCCAGGTTGGTATCTCAGCCAGTGCATCTAGAAAGGGTATATCGACATGAAGCTTCTTCATAGCTTCCTTGAACTTGTTGAATCGAGTATCGAGCTTTGTTTGCTTTGAACGAGCAGGGAAAGGAGGATGAGGCTTGTACAGTGGCACATATGACTCAGGTGTGTCTTCTGCCTCTGCAGCAATTGGTTCCTCCAATCTTGCTTTGTCTGTCTTATCAACGGTTGGTGGTTCCTTTAGTTGAGACTCAGGTATTGTAGAGTCTTGGACACTCACAAAGTCATCATCGTTTGTTGCTACTATTGGTATCTTGGCAGGGGGGTCAGAGTATTCTTTCCCAGACCTAGTGGTAACAACCTTCAATTGTTCAGGATGCTTAGGATTGTTCTCTGGTTGTCCAGCGAAAGTTCCAGCATGTGGCTTGAGGCTAGCTGAAAGTTGAGCTAGTTGAGATTCAATAGCCTTCTGATGAGCTTGCTGGTTAGCTATCATAGTCTGTTGTGATCGCAACATCTTCTCAATGACTGAGATTTTGTCATCAGGAGAGATGGGATTGGCTTGCAGTCCTTGTTGTTGATAAGGAACTTGGTTGGGATTCTAGAACTAAGGATTGTTCTGATAATTGTTGTAGTTTCTATTCTGTAAGTTGCCTCTAAAGTTCCCTTGATTTCCGAAATTTTGTTGTTGGTTATATTGGAATCCTGGAAGGCCTCATTGTTGATTATTCAAACCAAGTTGTCGCGAGTTTTCCACTCCAGAAGGATTTCCATATTGAAAACCTGGATGGTTCCTATTCTTATTCATATTATAATACCCCTGACCAGGGATGGTGTTAACAACATTCAGACTGTCCATTTGACCATTATCTCCCTGGGTACAAGTATTACCCAAAATGACATCATAGAGAATGTTACATGCTAGAGTAGAATGGTCAGTTCCTTTACATGCTTCACAAAATAGTGAAGCTGACTTGACTTGTTCTTGTTGTCGAGGGGGTGAGTGTCTTCTTTCATAGGCGGAAAAAGATGATTTAAGTTGGTCTTGCTTGGCAACTAGAAGCTTTAGAGACTCAGCAATAGACTTGTACTTAGGAGTATCTTCTGCCATAGCAACCTTCAACACTCCTTTACCTATGGGTCTACCCCAATTGGCTTGATTTTCAACTCCAAAGGTGACAACCTTCCATGCGATATCATAACTTTGACGCACGAAGTTTCCTCCATATGAAGAGTCTAAAACCTTCTTGATATCGTCATCCACACCCCTATAAAAGATTTCAATGAGTTGATTCTTAGGAATGCCATGGTGTGGATACTTGCATAGAAGCTCTTTGTATCTTTCCCATGCTTCAACAAGGGTTTCTCTAGGGACCTGAGTGAATTGCGTTATTCAGCCCCTAATTTCATATGTGAGAGAAGGAGGATAAAACTTTTATAGAAAAACATTTTAAAGTTGTTCCCAAGTGGTGATGGGTTCACATTGCAAGGAATTGTACCAACTCATGGCTCTATCGGCAAGAGAGTATTTGAAAAGACAGAGTCTGATGGCATCATCTGTGACTCCATTTTGCTTTGTCATAGCACATAGATCTATAAACCTCAGAAGATGTTCTTGATTATCTTCTCCTTACTTACCATAGAAAGGTCTATTCTGCAGCAGTGTAACCCAATGTGCTCTTATCTCAAAATTTGGAGTGTTGATGGGAGGAGGTTGTATTGGGTGATGAACGTCAACAACTTTTGGGATTGAGAACTCTCTCAGGTCTTTTTGTAACTCGGCTTGTTGAGCTGCTGCTTGGATTTCTTCTTGAACTACAACTCTGGCTTCTTGCATAATCCTATCTCTTTGCGCATTAAGGGCTTGAGATACCCTTCGGGCAATTTCCTCCTCTTGAGCCATTCTTGCTTGGTTCTCTTTGTTCTAACAATGAAAGGTTCTGTCTATCTCAGGGTCAAAGCTAGCAGAGAGTCTGGGACTGTCCGAACGGCGCATACACTAGACTTTGTGGGTACCTAGGATGGAAACATATTTCGGTAGTAATATGGATGGAGTAGAACCAAATTCAAGTATATATGATCGATAGTATCAAAAGGTAAAAGAAAAATCCTAGATTAGCCTTAATAGAACTAGATTTGACTAACTAATGTCGTTGTCCCCGGCAACGGCACCAAAATTTGACGTGGTATATTATCGTATTAACAAACTCACTTAGGGTTGAAATCCCTGAGATTTTACCAAAACCTTGTGCAATAATACCACCCGCAAGAGGATGGGTCTTATCGCAGTATAGTTGAGGATTGAATCCCAAGGGACAACATTTTTAAGAATCTTTTACTAGTCAAATCTAGTTGAATCAAGACTAATATTTAGAACAAGGTTGGTTGATTTGAGTTTAATTAAACTAAAATGCAAGGAAAGTAAAGAGTGGGATTAAAAGTTGATTAAAGATTAATGATGGGAATTTCTGGGATGGTCCTGGGTTTCACCACCGCTACACATGCAAACACATCCAATCACAAACATCCAGGCAAGATATAACTATCCAAATAGAGTTGCTGCAAAACCCCCCATACGTGCGTCAGGTTTGCGTAAGCCTCACCTTAGGTATCAGATGTCTCGTCACCATCCAGATCACATACTTACACCTCTGAATATACAGAAATCCAAATGAAGTCGTGGCCCTCCCGGAGGGGTATTTAGGCACACAGAAGCATCACCGTGGGCTAGATGGCTCATCCCCTCATGGATCATACACTTACGACCTCAAGGAATCTCATTCTATTTCTAGTTTGGGAGTCAACCACGTTAATCGACATTAAAATCCTACATATTGAAGTTGTCACAACATAGGAAAGAACAAGATAAATGCAAGCAGGTGATCAATCCACAAACACACATAAATGATTAACAACAAAATGAAAAGTTATATGCATGCCATGGAATGTTTAGTACATGAACATGTAAGCATGGGCAGTGGGGCTAGTCCCCGCACCCCAGCGAAAGGAAACTACTCGCTCATGGTACGAGAAACAAGAAAAATAAGAGAGAGAAAAGACTCTGCCATGAGCATGGTGAAGAAGATGATCACATCTCAGTGGAGAAACAGTCTTCTACACAACGTCGGGGCAGATCTGGATGAGGAGGGAAGAACACTATGGCAGACGGGGTATATCTTCTCTCTCCACCTTCTCTCTCTTCTCGTGGTCCTTGCTCACATTAGGAGGAGTAGCTCGTGGATGTGATGGTGGTGTAGGCACGGCGTGGATGCAACAGATCTAGATCCGGATCTAGATCTAGATCTGGATGGAGTGGCTTGTAGATCTGAGTTTCCACTTCAGATCTGGGTGAATGGGGTGCAATACCACTACAGAGGTAGGATCTTGGATGTGGAGATTGTCTCCTTAGGATGAGGAAAGACCTACAGCCTAACAATGTATGGGTAGCATCCCTTGAATGGTAGGAGGTATGGGCCTATTTATAGGCACAACTGGGTACTTGGGCATGTTGCCTTTAGGCCTTGGTCGCAGCCCTTTGATAGCTGGGTCCCAGTTCTTATGCACTCCCCTTTGGTTGCAACCTCTATGTTGCTGTTACCTCGGTCGCAGCTAGGAGGAGGGCGAGGGAGTTTGAGAGACCACGGAAGGACTGTTGTGAACCACAATAGATGCTTGTTTGAAGGGGTGAAGACCACTGACAACATGAGATGTCACGGTTGTGGTGAAGTTATCGTGGGCAGGTCGCGGTCTTCTGCCGGTTGTAGATGAGTCACGATATCATGGGTGAAAGGGAGGCAGGGAGGTGGTGAGTCGAGGTTGCTATGGAGTGCTGACATCAGACCGCGATCTATTGGATGATGAAGAGGGGGTTGCGGTGCTGGTGAAGAGGACCGTAGTTGGAGAGGCTGAGGAGCAGCTACTATGTTGATGGTGGTGGTGATGACAGGCAGAAGTGGGGAAGATGGAGGTGAGGTCGTGGGTTTAGGAAAGGAAGAGAGGAACCGTAGGTCACGGTGCGGGGTTGTAGGGATCGCGATCATGAGGGTGAAGTGAGGAAGACCGCGAGTTCAGTTAGGGTTAGAGCAGTAGGTCACGGTCTAGGGAAGAGAGAAGACCGCGATCGCAGACATGAAGCGGATGGGTGCTGAAGGTTGCGATAGGTGGAGAAGAATAGGTCGCGAATAGTGATGGAGGTCATGATGCACTGGCTGGTCGTGATCGAAGGGAGGCAGCGTAATCGTGGTGTAGTTGTAGGATTGGCTAACATCTAGAGAAGACCGCAAGTGGAGATTGTGGCTGGAGGGGAGAGGTGGACCGCGGTTGCAGGTGCTTTATTGATCGTGATCGTTGGCGGAAGGCACCGTGGTCTGGTGTATGAGAGAGAGGGATCGCGGTCTCTGTTAGATGATGGGGTCGCAGTTGTTGTTGCTGCATTGATTGCGGGTGTAGGGTTAAGAAAGGATTGTGGAAGGTGTTGGAGGTAAGGGACGGATCAACAAAGGAAAAGAAGAAAAAGGGTCATGATTTGCTGGTGGGCCGAGAAAAAATTGGGCTCAAGTGCCTATTTTGACCTGTAAATGAGTGCACAAATCGATTAGGACCATGGATAAACCAAACAAAATTTGGGAAAATCCAATTAGGCTTAGCAAACGTGTGTATGAGAGTTTTTGAGCAATAAAAGTGAATAAACAGGGAAAAACTGGGCCAACCAAGGCGACTGAACCCAGATGAATGTGCATTCATCAAGGTAGAATCACACTTGTGTGAAGAAAAAATAAATAAATAATTATATTACATATTATTGTTTGGGTATTAGGTAATACATTATAAATACAATTTATCATGCTTGTATACAAACATCAGAGTATTCAATTGGGCTAGTTGAATTCCAACGAGCAATGCATCTCATTGATAATTTCTTAATGAAAATCACTTCCTTTGGAAACTATCTCGTTTCTTTAGTTCATGGATCATGGCTAAACTCTGATACATTTACTTTCCCTAATTGTTAAGCTATCATAGTAACTACTCACATCAATCAACTTTAATGTTCCATGCTGCTCTTGAGCTACAAAATTATCATTGTCCATCTCAACCCTTTGTTCAACTAGTTCTTGTGAATATCAACCCTCAACTTGGTTGTTTCTTATTAAACTTATAGGATGATAGTTCTTGAACCCACCCTCTCTTTTAAGGCAATGTTCTCATATGAAACACAAATTCTTATTTACAACTTTATGAATTCTAGCTTGAATTTTATATAGGATTCTAGTTGATGGATTTAAATAAATGTGTAATGGAACTTCGACAATAAGATTGGTAAGTTGTTTAGTTTCTTTTACTTGATTTTGTCAACAATCCACTTTTTGGTCACAAGTTTGGTCACCAAATGAATCAAATTCATGCAATTGTCAATTAAAAAATTGATGAATAAAATAAAGATATGCAAGGAAAACTCAAATCAAAATATATTTGACCATGAACTGTGACTGTAAATATAGTCACACAATTTTGTCCATAAGATAGTAAAGGTCATATGGAAGTGAGTGAAAGCAATCCAAACATCTTAAGTCTGTGAGTAATGTCATGGGGCCCTCATTATGCATAGAGATAATTCGATGCAATACACAACACAACCAACAAACCACGAGGCTTTGTATTAGTCTAATGTTCAATTACTAAGATAAATTTAGCAATCATTATGATTGATTGTCATTAAATTGAATAATAAAACTAATCTCATCCTCTCATGATTATAGGTCATAATGATAAACTCCCACAGTGGAAATGGTGTTGGTTAGAACAAGCATCCAATCAATGCATGTTCTACCACAGACTACTTTGACTGGATGTTGTCACCGAGATCCTAACCCAAGACCTTTTCATAACCTATTCCCAATCACCTAAACAAGCTACTAGCTCAACTATGGACACTCACAACTAATATAATACACCTCAAACAGACACCCATTTTGATCCCTTAATCATATCCAAGCACATTTTCCACCTCATCCTGATCGAGATTACGTAGAGACTAAGGTCAACTAAGGCACTTAACAAGTGTATGCCTCACTTTGGAGGGCCAAATTCCACCACATAACAATCAATGACTCACTTGAGGAGCATGATCTAGAAGAATAAAAAAGTAGGGTGCACCCCATCCATGTGTATCGACTTTGCCTCTTTGAAATGATGTGAAAACCACCATTTAAAGCTATCCCATGAGACCCAAAAATCTAGGTGGCATACACACACCATCTCTCCCCCCCTTTGGAATGGTCAACATGAATCTATTCAAATGCCTCTCGAAATATGCCAATATCGGGGTACTATCCATGCATGTGTCGCCCTTCCATATACTTTACTTAACTGTGGTTTTTATAAATCCTAACCCTAAGCAACCTCTAGCCCCTATCTAATTATCCTCTTGGTTGCCATGTATAATAGTTATGACTTGGTTGGATCCCATATATCTAAGTAATGACATGACTAGCCCCCATGAACCCAAGTTGGCACCCATTCCCTTAGCTTGACAACTGGCAACTGTGAAAACACCTAAATCCTCCATTTGCAACCTTCAAACCCCTGAAAAGTAACAACTTTTTGGATTGTAACCTATAAGATCCCCGACTTGGGTTTTTCAGTAACCCTATTTGTTTTGCTTGATTAAGTTCTTAGAACCTTAATCTAATCCTTTGAGATGTTTTTAGATCTTGTGGTAAGCTTAAGTTTCCAGTTTGATCTTGTTTGGATGATGTTTGTGCTTTATGTGCTTATCTTGGACCAAATTGCAATGTACCTGTTTGAGAGGGTTATCTTGCAATTTTCGACATCTAGAGTGTACCTTCTCTTTCTTGGCTTTATGAGAGAGAGTTTGATGCTTAGGGGCACCTTGGTTGAGCCTTGGATGAGTGGTGGCATCACTAGAGGTAATTAGGGTTTCTAGGGTTTGTTTGGTGTCGACCATGTGAGCTTGGTTGAAGGGTAGTGACCTTTGTCTTGACCTTGATGGGTATCTTGGTTGTGTCTCAACTAAGACACCTTCCTTGGGTGGTTTTTGTCTCAACCATGATGGTCTTGGTGGGGTTTGGGTCAAGACAGTTGTCTTCTTGTGGTGTGTCTTGACCTTGTGTGCTTGGTAACCTTTTGTCTCGACCTAGACAAGTTGCCTTGGTGTTGTCTCGACCTCTTGATATGTCTCGATCAAAACCAATATGTTGAGGAACTAAGTGGTTGATATCTAACATTGGTTGTAACACCATCTCGTGCATGCATGCATATAGTGGTTTCATGTTAGATTCTCTGGTGGACAAGTGTCCCTTTGGTGCCTTTAGGTGTTGACAATCATCTCGACCCTACTTCCCTCCTCCTTCATGTATATAACCCCTCTCCTCTTCTAACATTCATTCTTTTCAGCCCTCTTTCTTTCCTCCCTTCTTGTGTTCAATTTTTCTAGCTTGAGGAGCTTGGGAGAGCTGACCTTGAAGCTTGGGTGGCTGACCAACTTCCCTTGATGCTTGTGGTGACTCTTGATCATCTTCAACCTTGGTAAGTGTATGCCTTTATTTGGTGGCATTTTACTTTGATCTTCTACCCCATATTCTTCTCCTTTCTAGGCCATAGACTATGGAGTATCCATGGTGGCCATCTTGGGAGAAGCTCCTCATCATAAAGGGTTGGAGACCATGTTTTGACAAGGTGGTACCCAACTGTGAGGAGGTTTTCTTCTCTTTTCTCTTCTTTCTTCTTGGTTTGACCTAGGGTTTCCTACCCTCTTTTCTTGAGCTATCTTTGACCTTGGTGTATTGTTCTTCTTGAGGTGATCGTGTGGCTGAGAGTTGAGCTTTTGGTGGAGCATCATCATCATCCTTGGTGATCGTGTGCTTGGAGCTTGCCCCTACACTTAAGGTGGGTTATATAACACTCTACCCTCTCTATTATTGCACGTTTATCTACATGCATGTTACTGTTTCTATCTTTAAAATGTGATCTTAGCATGCTATATAATACAACCATGATCTAGGATTCAAATATAAATAATAATCCTATGTGATTTGTTCCTTTCTCTAAACCCTAAATCTTGGTACCCAGTTTTGAGATGATGGTGCATTGGATGGTTTCTCCCTATCTTTTGATCTTGGTATTGATCACATGCATTAGGTTCATGTACCATAATGTAATATGGTGTTAGGTTCTGTTTTGGAGGTGTTAAATGTGGGTTATCTCTCTTGCATAAGGTTCTTCATGGTGACTTTTCCATAATGCATGTTTAAGGTTTTGATAACCATTTTTGTATGAAGCTTTACTCCATGATTATGATGGTTTTCCTTGAGGTTTATCTTCTATTATGATCAAGGTATATCCATGTTTTGATTATGACTAAGTGTTGCTAAGTTGTCTTGACCTTGGTGGTCATAACACCTTTATTTAGTCTTGGTCTCTACACTCAGTTTTGTGTTTGGGTCATGACACATGGGTTTGTTTTGCTTGACACATTTTGCTTGGGTTTGTATGGTTGTGTCTCTTGTTTTGTTTTGGGTCAAGACTAGGGTTGGTGGTAGTCGAGACACCATGTTGAATGGTGGTTGAGACACTTGGCTTTGTACCTTGGTTCGAGACCATGATGGGTTTTGGTCGTGACCATGATGTGTCTCGATCGTGACCATGTGGTAGTGTCTTGGTCGTGACATTTTGTTTTGTGGGAGGTCGAGACACATATGTTGTGAGTGGTCAAGGCCTCTATGTGAGGGTTGGTCATGACACATGTTTATGGTATGGGTCATGACACATGTTGATGGTATGTGATTGAGGGATTGATATCCCATGTTGATGTGACATTAATGATAGCCTTGTGAATGGCAAGGCTTTAAGTATCATGTGATGATGTGACAAGGTCACACCTTATACATTTTATATCTTCTAAAGTTGTATTATGCCCTTATCTTTGTAGAGTTTGTTTAGGGTTTATATGTTGTAACTTGATCGATTATAAAGGATGCCCAATTGGACTAATTAATCAAGTGAAACCCTAATCTTATAGTTTGCCATGTTCCACATATCCATCTTCAGTGTGAGTACTAGCTAGATGGTGAAATGGGTTTTCCCTTGGTGGAAGCTCAGAGTTGTATATTGTTGAGTACATGCATTTCACAGGATTGGATGTTGTCATACCCTGACAGGTTAATGGTTGAGGCCATATCTCAATGATGTGATACATAGTATATCCATGATATATTTTGAGGATGGTTGTGGTCATACCTCAGCAGGAGTACGACTGTGGTCATAACTTAGTTTCACTAGTGTTGTGCCTATATACCAAGGCAGACTATGATGTTTTTATAGTTTGACTCTATATATCATTGTGGCGGACTCGGACTGACCGAGGGTGTGGAGAGATCATAGGAGTCCAACTCCTAGATCTTGTATGAGTTTGATTTTGAGTTAGCAGTGGTCATTTGGAGCATGAGTGGTATACCTCATCTCCTCGGGGCATTAATAAAAGATGTAATATAGTTGTGTAGTATATTTGCATAGGAACAAATGCGAATAACACTGGATGAGACTTTGCCTTGCTTTTGTACAATTTAGTTTATAAAGGACATACATTTTCTTCATATTCCTTCTTAAAATATTAATTTTTCTACTGCTCAGTGGTAATTGCCTAGTTTGTTTAATCTACATTATCTATTAGACACATATCATTTAGTTGAATCTGCTAAACTTGTTTAGTATGTTATTTACATGTGCTTATAATAGATGTTGGTGGAGAGTTACATCTCTCACTGGGATGTTTGGTCTCACCCCATGGGTTTCTAAATATTTTAGGCAGTCGTACATGAGGAGGGAGAGATCGTGTAGCTGAGGAAGATCAACAACAATAGAAGTAGATGATAAGGTTGGATGTGTTACTAGTCTTTTGGTGATAGAGTCCTAGAGTAGTCCATGTACACTTAGGTCTTTGGGGGTGTTCTCCATGTGTTTGTAGATATGTTAGATAAGGTTTCTGGCTTGTGGGACATGTATGTACAGTAATGGCATGTGGAAATGTATGTATATATGGAACAAGTATCTCATGTAATAGGTTGACGATAAGAATGTTGTGAACAATGATGTAAACACCATGATATATATTATATGATATAGGTGGCATGTTTGTGGGCTTATATGTGATGAGTTTCACCTTATGGTTCTTTTATGAAACCAATTTTAAATTCTTGTGTTTTCTGGTAATCGGCATGATTAGTGTTGTTTCCACATTTGGTTTTCAGTAATCTCATTGTGGCACATTGGGGCACCATAGTTAAGGTTGGTATCAAAGATTTAGGTTCATTGAGTCTATATGGACCTAGGACTAGGGTTTGTGTCTGCTCTAGTATCCTCCAGTCTATCTTATAGTGACTTCTTCTTATGTAGAAGAAGAAGAAGAGTAGAAAAGATGTTTGAAGAACACGAAGAACACACTATAGAGAGCAGTGTTGCTACACCCAGAGGTGGTGCAAGGGACCAAGTGAGAGAAGACCGAGTGCCTGATCCTCCCCAGTTTGACCCAGCCATGATGGAGAGTCCTGCCTTTCAGTCTCTTTTGGGGTAGTTCATGGCAACGATGACACATATGGCAGACAGTATGCCTGCACCTCAGCTGAGTGCAACTGTTCCCAGTGTTGAATCTTCAGGCTCAGGGAAGACCTTTGAGTAGTTGAGGCATGTTGGGGCTGTTGAGTACGCTGGTACGATAGATCCAGTAGATGTAGACTTTTGGTTGATGGAGTTGGAGAAGGCCTTTAAGATCCTCAACATCCCCGAGGCTGATAAAGTGAAGCATGTTGTATACATTTTGAAGGGGAGTGATGGCCATTGGTGGGCCATTAAAGAGGAGAAGAGGCATGGTGCTGCCATAAGTTGGGAGGAGTTCTGACGTGAGTTTTCTAGTCAATAATTTCCTCAAACCAACCTAGATGAGAAGATATCCCAGTTTGAGAGGATCCGATAGGGATCCATGTCGATCACGAGTATGAAGCAAAGTTTATGAATTTGTTGAGGTTTTGTCCTCACATGGCTGCTACGGATCAAGAGAGAGTTCAATGTTTGGAGAAGGGATTGAGTTCAGAGTTGTCTACCCCAGTGGCTACTTTGGAGAACCGTGAGCGGTTTGCCACATTTGTTGTGTCAATTTAGAAGATAGAGAGATCTATTGTTGAGAAGCGTGAGGTGAATGCCAAGAAGAGGCCTGCGCAGTATCAGGGACAATCGTCCAGAGGATTTAAGAAGCCTAGGTTTTCTGCACTACCATCACATCAGAGCCAGTGCACAGACGCAATAGTCATCAAGTAAAGGTACATACCATAGCTTTCCACCTACTGGAGCTTACAATATAGCATATGTGTTAGTGGCGGGGCTGTCTAGGCCACACTATGAGTACATGACTTGTCATAAGTGTGGACAAGTAGGACATCTTAGGTGGGTGTGCCCAATGAAAGATGATGAGGTGACCCAGTAGCCGAGACAGAGCCAGAAGGGCTCACAAAGACAATTGTTCAGTAGCGGTGGAGGATGAGGACATGGGCAAGCATCATAGACTGGCTCATTTGCTCAGACCAGTAGGGGACATGGATGACAACAGGAAATAGCTAGATTCTATACCATGAGCCAGTCGGAAGGAGTGGGCAACCCACGAGTAGTGTCAGGCCAGATGGAGTTATTTCATTCTGATTTGTCTTCTTCTTGCTTTATATTTATTTTGGTTGACCCGAGTGCGACACACTCTTTTGTCACTCAAGAAGTGATTGAAAGTTGTTCTTTTCCTGTTAGTTGTAGACGAGATAACCTTTGTTTATAAACCCCATTACTTGGTTCTACCGAGTTGCGAGAGGTATGTCCTTCTAGTGTACTTTCTTTTTCAGGACATAGCATTCAAGTGGATCTTATGCCACTTGATATGCATGGATTTGATGTGATCCTTGGAATGGAAACCTTAAATATGTACTAGGTGGTTTTAGAATATGGATTCAAGGTAGCAACGTTTGTGGATGGTGATGTGATGTGGATCTTCCAAGTAGATAGGAAGATTCTCCCAATGTGTCTGGTGTCAAAGATGATGGCAGAGAAGCTGATGAGGCAAGGTTGTGAGGCATTTTTGTCACACATGGTGGATACCAAGGTGATGAGTCCTAGTATTTAAGAGGTTCCAGTTGTCAAAGAGTTTGATGACATGTTTCCAGATGAGTTTCTAGGTGTTCCTCCACCTCGAGAGATTAATTTTTAGATCAATCTAGGCTTGGGTACACAACCGATAGCTCAGGCACCGTACATGATGGGTCCAGTTGAGATGATAGAGTTAAAGAAACAATTGTAAGAGTTGCTTGAGAAAGGCTTTATCAAGTCGAGTACATCATCGTGGGGTGCTCTAGTATTGTTTGTGAAGAATAAAGACATGTCCATGAGGTTGTGCATTGACTACAAATAGTTGAACAAGGTTACAATAAAGAACTAGTATCCTTTGCCAAGGAAAGATGACTTGTTTGACCAGTTATGTGGCACCATAGTGTTCTCAAAGACCGATCTAAGATCAAGCTATCACCAAATGTAGATCAAGGTAGATGACATACTCAAGTCATCTTTTAGGACTTGGTATGGTCATTATGAGTTTGTGGTTATGTTATTTGGGCTAACCAATGCACCGTCAACGTTCATGGACTTCATGAATAGGGTGTTCCGGTCATTTCTTGATCAGTTTCTAGTGGTCTTTATAGATGATATCATGATATACTCCAAGGGCAGTCAACAACATGAACAACATCTTTGTCGGGCGTTGACTTTGTTGAGATAACATTGGTTGTACTCTAAATTCAGCAAGTGGAGTTTTGGCTGAAGGAAGTGTCCTTCTTAGGACATGTGATATCTATTGAGGGTGTTTATGTTGACCCCAAGAAGGTTGAATTAGTGCTGGAGTGGGAGCAACAAAAGAGGCCAATAGAAGTGTGCAACTTCTGGGTTTGGCAAGCTACCACAAGACATTCATCAAGAATTTTAGTGTCATAGCATTACCCCTAACAAAGTTTATGAGGAAGGATATGTCATTTGTCTAGGATGACAATTGTTAGCATGCCTTTCAGATGTTGAAGTAGAATTTTACAAGTTCACCAATTCCAGTTTTGCCTTAGCAGGGGAAAGGATACATAGTTTTTTGTGATGTGTCGATGAATGGTTTGGGTTGTGTGATGATGTAGGAAAAGAGTGATTTCTTTTGCTTTAATAAAGCTTATGAAACACGAGGAGAACTACCCAACCCATGATCTGGAGTTAGCTATAGTGGTTCATGTCTTGAAGATATAGAGGCACTACCTTTATGGTGAGAAGTGTCAGATCTTCACAGATCATAAGAACTTGAAGTACATCTTTTTACAGTAGGAACTAAATATGAGGCAGCAACACTGGATGGAACTAATCAAGGATTATAACTACACCATTGATTACCATCCATGAAAGGTGAATGTCATGGTAGATGTGCTAAGCAGGAAGTCCTCTTCATCATCATATGTGGAGAAGGCATAGTTGTGTTCCTTGGTGTGCCATAAGCGAGATATGTTGGTTTCCTTGCATTAAATGAATGTCCAACTGGAGGTTTCTTTGTTAGCTTGGCTATTGGTACAGTTACAGATGAAGCCTACACTAAGGCAGCAGATCAGAGAAGCACAATAGAGTGATACCATGATACAACAGATCTTATCAGAGTTTGGCAGTGATAAGTGTGATGGCTTCCATGAGGCAGAGGATGGGACAGTATGTTACCACAACAGAGTCATGGTTCTTGATGTTGAAAACCTAAGGAAGATGTTTGTTGTAGAGGCTCACTCTTTGATGTACACTATACACCCATATATCACCAAGATGTATCACAATCTAAAAAATATGTATTGGTGGCCTCACTTGAAGCATGATGTGACTGAATTCATTGCAAAGTGTGCAGTATGTCAACAAGTCAAAGCATAGCACCAGAAACCTACAGGAACATTGCAACCATTTCCTATACCATAGTGGAAATGGGATCATGTTACAATGGACTTTGTGGTTGGTCTTCTTAGGACCGCCAAAGGCCATGATTCCATTTGGGTGATCGTTGACAGGTTGACCAAGTCAGCACATTTCCTTTATGTGAAGACAACATACACAACGGAGAAGCTTGCTCATATATATGTTGATGAGATAGTGTGATTGCACGGTGTCCCAACTACCATTGTGTCAGATAGAGGTCCTCAGTTTACCGGTTGCTTTTGGGAGTGCTTGCTCACAACTTTGGCTACACAGTTGAGGTTTAGCACTACTTTTCACCCACCTAAAGATGGACAGACTAAGAGGACGATACAGACCTTAGAGGACTTCCTAAGAGCTTATGTCTTTTAGTTTTTATGTAGTTGGGACATCCACCTCAGTTTGATAGAGTTTTCCTACAATAACAATTATCAGAGGAGCAACGACATGGCACATATGAGTCATTGTATGGGAGATGTTGCATGTCTCCATTATGCTGGTATGAGACCGGTGAGTATTAGCTTCTAGGTCTTGAGTGTTGGGTTTTGTGGAGAAAACATGTGTGGCAGAAGAAACAAAAATCCATGCAACCCAACACATGATCTCGTCGACAACATCATATTCGGAAGGAGTGATTGCGGGATATACCTTATCGCGGAGAAAGTCTGGCGATGTCCCACTACATGACGGTGTGCAACGCTGCTGGCCTACACAGACAGAACTTCTCTCCCATTCGTTAAGTGTGTCGCAGGAGGATCCAACGACATTTCTTCATGCGGTGATGTACGCCACTCATAGCGCATACGAATAGTCGTAGATGTCCTTTGAAAGCAAGCGTCTCTGCGTCTGTGTCTCTACTTCATCCACGTGGATGGACTGGAACTCCACATCACACTTCCTAAGCCGGCGGGAAGGAGTCGTCTCTGTATGGCGGCGTGCTAACGTCGTGATGCTCTCCTTTCTATCCTGAGGACGGTGATGGCTAGGGTTTACGTGCGTGACTGTAAATTGAAAAGCCTATCTCAATATCTTATATAGATATCGGCCGTCAAGCTCCTTTAAATAGGAGACAAAGGGAAGTAAAGTTTCCTAAACCCATCGGTAAACAGAAACACTGCATTAATTAAAATGCTCGTGGATTAATTAGAATATTCTGGAATTCATTAATTAACTAAATAATCACATTAATTGATTAATTAATATCTGACTCCATGCAATTGCTTGGGATGGCTCTATGGGCATATATACCAACAGACTGCCACTTGCACTTAGATCCAGTCACTCCAATATTATTCTAATCGATTACATAAACATTTTAGTAATCAACATGATTCCGAGCAATTCCAATCAAATCCACAATTATACTCCTATTCCAACACATCCTATGCGTTTGACCCAGTAGGCTCCAAATTACGTTGGTAGTGATATCCATAATCATATTATGATTTCACATGAAATGATTGGTATCTAGAAAGACTGCATTGCCACCCAAGTAATTGGAGAAGTTGGAGAACAACTTAACAAATCATTCATGACTGGTGTTACAATGATTGTATAGTTCCTTTGTCGGTGATATCCGGATTGAACTCGAGTCATGGAATTGTTATCCTTTTCCATGCTCAATCCATGTTCCTTAAACTAGAGTAGACTGTCTGAGATATATGTAATCTCAATATCACATATCGACTCACATCAGCATGGCCATGTATTTCTCAGTCTCACTTATCAAGTGGTCAGAATATCAAACTCCTATAGGAAGGACAAATTCCATCTACATCACTCACAATCATCCCCATGTGTCACAGTGCACCCAAGCACCATCTTTATGGCAATCCTTATTCAGGACCATGGTGGATGATATCAAAGTACACCAAACAACATATGATAAGTGTAGTGACTTCAGGTCTAAGAACCAAAATCACCACCATCATTATGAGATGTGACTCTAACTACCAATCATGGTATCCATTGTGTCACTCTCAAGGTGGGTCTATCTGATACACTATTCTCTTACAAAATCTATGTATTTGGTTTGATATCTCCATATCATGGATAATGATATTCTTCCATCAACCAACATACATTCTAATCTTATGTGTTATTGATGTCTATGGATATTTCCACAATAACAACTGATTAGGGACAAAACAAGAATACATACTCTTAGCATACATATGATCTCACTGTTCACGTCATCAACCCAAAGACATATGTCATTGAGTATATTATTCTATAGACATCTATAAGTTTTATGGTCATCTCACAATATAAAACACAAACATATAGATTGGAAACTTACCTTTATTGATATGATCAATGTAGTATTACAAATTGTTTCCATAGTATCCCATTAGAGTCATCAAATGATAGTCTCTATAGGCATACATACCAACAGATTCCCACTTGCACTTATACCCAATCACTCATGAATCTCAATCCAAGTGATCGAACATGTCTGTCATGTTTGTGCTGTGAAAGTGCTTTTGTGAGCAGGTCATCCACATTGCTTTCTGTAGGTACTCTACAAATCTTCACATCTCCTTGTTGTACGATCTCTTATATGAGATGGAACCGCCGTAGAATATGTTTGGAACATTGGTGAGATCTTGGTTCTTTAGCATGTGCAATTGCTCCATTGTTGTTGCAACACAACTCAATTGCATCACTAGTTCTTAGAACCACTCCAAGTTCATAAATGAACTTCTTGATCCACACAACTTCCTTTGCAACATTAGATGTGGCAATATATTCAGCCTCTGTTGTAGAATCCACAATCATCTCTTGCTTGGAACTCTTCCAGCTCACAGCTCCATTGTTTAGGTAAAACACAAATCTAGATTGCGATCTGTAGTCATCTTTGTCAGTTTGGAAGCTAGCATCGGTGTAACCCTTTACCACAAGATCTTCCTCACCACTATATGCCAAGAATTGATCCTTAGTCCTTCTCAAGTACTTTAGGATGTTCTTTACGACTGTCCAGTGACATTCACCTGGATCTGACTGATACCGGATCGTCATGCTCAAAGCATACGACACATCAGGACGAGTACATAACATCGTGTACTTGATGGATCCAATTGCTTATGCGTATGGAATCTTAATCATGTGTGCCCGTTCATCACATGAACTAGGACATTGGGCTTTAGAGATCGTAACCCCATGGGACATGGGCAAGTTACCTCTCTTAGAACCCTCCATGCTAAACCTCTTTAGCACCTTGTCAATGTATGTGCTCTGGCTTAGGCCTAGAAGCCTTCCACATCTATCTCTATAGATCTTGATCCCTAGTATATAGGATGCTTCACCTAAATCCTTCATAGAGAAGGTCTTCCCTAGCCAATCTTTTACTATCTGAAGAGTAGTGATGTCATTTCCCATCAATAGTATGTCATCCACATACAATATGAGAAATACGATTGTGCTCCCACTAACCCTTTTGTAAACACAAGGTTCATCTTCATTTTGACTAAAGCCAAACTTTTTGACTACTTCATCAAAACTTAGATTCCAGCTCCGAGATGCTTGCTTCAATCCATAGACTGACCTTTGTAGCTTACAGACTTTATTAGCTTCCTTTAGATTGATAAAACCCTCAGGTTGTGTCATGTACACATCCTCGAGTAAATTCCCATTAAGGAATGTTGTTTTAACATCCATTTTCCAAATCTCATAGTCATAATAAGCTGCAATGGTCATCATGATCCTGATGGATTTAACCATGGCAACTGGTGAGAAGGTCTCATCATAATCAACACCTTGAATTTTTCGAAATCCTTTCGCAACCAATCTACCTTTATAGGTTTGAACATTTCCATCCATGTCAGTCTTCTTCTTGAAGACCCACTTGCACCCTATGGGTTTTACCCCTTCAGGTGGATCCACCAAGGTACATACCTTGTCGGTGTACATGGATTCCATCTCAGATCTCATGGCTTCGAGCCATTTCTCATATTTTGGTCCCTTAGTAGCTTCTAGATAGGAAGTTGGATCATCTGTTATGCCCAATTCTTCACTGTCTTGAGTCATGAGAAATCCAAATCTCTCAGGCTCAAGTCGTGTCCTACTAGACCTATGAGGTTCCTGTGTTACATTTTGAACTTGAAATTCCACAACAATTTGTGAGTCTTCATGTTCCTTATGTACCTCCTCAAGTTCTCTACTTTCTTGTTGGTCTCAAACTTCTTCAAGCTCTACATTCCTCCCACAAATTCCTTTGGAAATAAATTCCTTTTCAAGAAATACAACAGTTCTAGCAACAAACACTTTGTTGTTAGTTGGTGTGTAGAAGTAGTATCCCCAAGTTTCCTTGGGGTATCCAACAAAATAGCATTTTTCTGATTTAGGTCCAAGCTTTTCAGGAAACTGTTTCCTAACATAAGCTTCACACCCCCAAATCTTTAACATAGATAAACTGGGATGATTCCCATTCCATATCTCATATGGTGTCTTTTGAACTGATTTGGAAGGTACACGGTTAAGTGTAAACACTGCAGTTTCAAGATCATATCCCCAGAACGATATTGGAAGTTTGGCTGAACTCATCATTGATCGTACCATGTCTAATAATGTATGATTCCTTATTTTTGACACACCATTATATTGTGGTGTACCAGGTGGAGTCCATTGTGATACAATACCACAGTCTCTCAGAAGGTCCTCAAACTCTTGGCTTAAGTATTCTCCACCTCGATCTGAACATAGTTCTTTAATACTCTTACCAAGTTGCTTCTCTACTTCATTCATGAAAGTCTTGAACATTTCAAGAGTTTTTGACTTGTGTTTCATAAGATATACATAGCCATAGTTACTGAGGTCATCAGTGAAGGTAATGAAGTATTGATAGCCTCCTCTAGCATTTGATCTAATGGTCCACATACATCAGTATGTATGAGCCCTAGTAGATCACTGGCTCTCCCACTATGTCCAGTGAAAGGAGTCTTGGTCATCTTCCCTAATAAGCATGCCTCACATGTCTCTAATGATTCAAAATCAAAAGAGTCTAGATAATCATCCTTATGGAGTCTAGATATGCGCTTCTCATTTATGTGCCCAAGGCGACAATGCCATAAGTATGTTTTGTTTGAGTTGTCAAGTTTTAACCTTTTAGTATTTAAGTTTTATATGCTAGTCTCAAGTTCTAACAAGTAGATACCATAAGACATAGGGGCATTGCCATAAAAGATCTCATCTTTAGAAATAGAAATAATTCCATTCTTAATGTGAAATTCAAATCCACTCTTATCCATACAAGATATAGAAATAATATTTCTATTAATGACAGGTACATAATAGCAATTCTCTAATTCTATTACAAGGCTCGTAGGCAAAGATAAACTAATAACTCCAACTGTGGTGGCAGCAACTCTTGCTCCATTAGCAACCCACAACTCGACTTGGCCCTTTCATAAAGGCTTACTTCCTATCAGATCCTACATATTAGAATATATGTGAGATCCACATCCGGTATCCAGTACCCATGATGAAGAAGTATTTAATTTTATCTCAATAACGTATATACCTGAAGTGGAGATCTCTATCCCCTACTTCTTCTTCCTCAGTTCCTCCAGGTAGAGAGGACAATTTCTTTTCCAATGTCCAACCTGGTGACAATGGTGACAATTGCCTTCTTTGGAGATCCCACCTTTAGCTTTGAGTGCGGATGACTTTGGCTTTTGCCTGGCTTTAGAACCTTTATTAGCCTTGCCTTTGCCTTTTGACTTTCCCTTTGTCTTGTTGATCATCATCACAGACTTGGGCTTGTCTTTCTTCATCTGTGCTTCAGCTATCCTCAACATGCCCAACAATTATGACAATGGTTTGTCAAGATTGTTCATGTTGTAGTTCATGACAAAATGACTATATGATTTAGTCAACGATTGTAGAATCACATCAGTGGCCAACTCTTGACCTAGGGGAAATCCCAACTTGGATAGGCTTTCCACGCACCCAATCAAAGTGAGTATATGGGTGCCAACTGAGTCTCCCTCTTTCATCTTGCTCCTGAACAAAGCCTTAGAGACATCATATCTCTCCTATGTTGCTTGATGTTGATACATGTTCTTGAGATGTGTTACCATCTCCATGACATTCATGTTTGCATGCTTCTCTTGCAACTCATAGTTCATTGAGCACAACACCAGGCACTTGACATCCACGACATCATCAAGGTGCTTCTTGTAAGCATCCTTTTCAGCCTTGGCACATTTACGGCATGTTCTGCTGGCTCTGGTGTTTCAAGGACATAGATCTTATGCTCATGTGTGAGAACAATTCTCAGTGTCCTAAACCAGTTTTGAAAGTTGGTTATGGTAAGTTTGTCCTTCTCAAGGATCGATCACAACGAGAAAGTGTGAGTGTCGTTTGCCATTTGATTGCCACAAAAGAAAAATTTGCATTTAGTCCAAAACATTTTGACTTGTAAAGATATGATAGACGAGATTAATTAGGCCTTTAATTAATTATGCTCCCACTATTTTATTCAAATTGATAGCCCTCACTATCAACTCAGAATATTTCAACACAAAACCTTCTAGTGATCCAAGATCCAAAATAATTGGATTAATGCCCAGCCAACGCCGGCGTCAAAGACCAAATACTAAGGTAGGCAACTTTTTCCAATTGCATCATATGCAACTGTTGGATAGATGATCATGCACAACTCCTTGCCATGATGCATATGTGTGCCTCTAGGTACTTGATCCTATCAAATTTCCCTATTTAAGTCCAACCCATGAGCCAACACGATGAGTGTGCACCCTATGGAGGCAGACCCACACACCAACCATCACACTTCTACGACATAGACAGTGTACCATGCAGAGGCGTGCCCACACATAGTCGATCAAGATTTTCATGTGTGTTGCTTTATGGAAGGCAAATAAAACTTAATATTATTAATTGAGGGGTTTTATTAATACATATACATATCCAAATACCACATACTTATAGTACGTATCATATACTACTATATTCACAACCATAAATAATAGACATGCAATCACAAACACAAATACATCGGTTATGGCCATACTATTGTAATCCTTTGGAGAAACAAAGGATTACAGTCCACCTACGGTCTTATGCATCTCATGCAACACTTGTGAATCAACCTATAAGTCTTTAATGATCAACATTACAATGAATAACTTCATGGATGCTTCGTGAGGTTGGAACTACAAGTTGCTTCTTGGAATTGGATCTTCTTGTTGCTTCTCCATGGACGCTCCTTGGAGTTGGATCTTTAGGTTGCTTCTTGGAATTAGATCTTCATGGTGCTTTTCCATGGATACTCCTTGGAGTTGGACCTTCAAATGGCCTCCTTACATCAAGTTTACAAAGACTAAAACTAATCCTATCTCTATTACATCATATGAGTACAAATATAAAGGGAAAGAATTAATTACACGTTGAAATAAGAGATGAGGCTCGGCATGCAAGCTGAATACTTTATACAAAGGATCCATATGCAACCATTATACATCCATAGCATTCACAACATTCACAAAAGGGGATACTAAGCCATAACCGTGCATGCATTCACCACATAAAACAAATTTTTAATGGCGACATGTATGTTATCATAGGTATATCTACATATACGTATATACATATTAAAAATGCAGTACTTTTAATACGGGACATTCCCCATTAAATAAATTTTTGACTCCCACGCAGACTATGTGGGATACTCAGGGGCAGTGCCCCTGTGCGAAATTTTACTTTCGTGCACTTAGGAAAATTAGTATTTTCCATAGCCGACCCCATCCGAAATGTCAAAAACAGAAGCCTGCAATGTATGTGGAATTAGGTTTAGATTTGCACATTAGCAGTTTTAATTTGCATTGTATGCAACATAGAAAATAGTATACAGTGATTCGCTCATATCGAAACGAATCCAAATATGCCAAAGATCGACGTTGCTCTGATACCACTGTTGGGTTTTGTGGAAAAAACATGCGTGGTGGAAGCAACAAAAATCCACGCAACCCGACACAGGATCTCGTCGACAACAACATATTCAGAAGGAGTGATTGTGGGATATACCTTATTGCAGAGCAAGTCCGGCGATGTCCTGCTACACGACAGTGTGCTACGTTGCTGGCTTACATGGACGAAACTTCTCTCCCGTTTGTTAAGTGTGTCATAGGAAGATCCGGTGGCATTTCTTTATGCGGTGATGTACGCCGCTTGTAGCTCATATGGATGGTCATAGATGCCCTCTGAACGTAGGTGTCTCAGCGTATGTGTCTCTACTTCATCCACACAGATGGACTGGAACTCCACATCACACTTCCTAAGCTGGCGGGAAGGAGTTGTCTTTGTGCGGCGGCGTGCTAGCATCGCGATGCTCTCCTTTCTCTCCTGAGGACGGTGACGGCTAGGGTTTACGTATGTGAGCGTAAACTAAAAAGCCTCTCTCAATATCTTATATAGATATTGGTCGTCAAGCTCCTTTAAATAGAAGATGAAGGGAAGTAGGGTTTCCTAAACCCATTGGTAAACAGAAACATTGTGTTAATTAAAATGCTTGTGGATTAATTAGAATATTCTGAAATTCATTAATTAACCAAATAATGACATTGATTGATTGATTAATATCCGACTCCATGCAATCGCTTGGGATGGCTCTATGGGCATATATACCAACACTGAGTTGGTGTAGCAGAAAACATAGAAGACCAAAGTGATTCAACAATAGTTGAAAGTAGCCCAGGATAGACAGAAATCGTATGTTTATAATTGTTGCAGATCCTTGGAGTTCCAAGTGGGGGACATGGTGTATCTTAAGGTCTCTCCTTGGAAGGGTGCTTTGAGGTTTGGGAAGAAGGGTAAGTTGGCTCCCAATTTCATGGGACCTTACGCTGTGGTGGCATGTGTTGGGAAGGTGGCCTAAAAGTTGGATCTATGCTGAGGAAGTGCCACCCAGACACTGAGTTAGTGCTTCATCCAGTGAAGGTTGAGCTTGATGAGGACATATCCTATGTGGAGGGTCCTATTTTGATCTTGGATAGGAGGATCAAGAAGTTGAAGAAGGACATAGCGTTGGTAAAGGTTCTATGGCATCACCATGGTGTAGAGGAATCCACGTGGGATATTAAGGAAGAGATGTGTAGGATGTACCTGTCTCTTTTCGCTTAGGATTTCGGGGGCAAAATCATTCTTAGGGGTTAATGGCTTGTAAGACCCCTGACTTGGGTTTCGGGCTAACCCTATTTGTTTTTCTTGATTAAGTGATTAGAACCTTAATGTAATCCTTTGAGATGTTTTTAGAGCTTGTGGTAAGCTTAAGTTTCCAGTTTGAGCTTGTTTGGATGATGTTTGCACTTTATGTGCTTGTCTTGGACCAAATTACAATTGACCCATTTGATAGGGTTATCTTGAAACTTGTCACATCTAGAGTCTACCTTCTCTTTCTTGGGTTCATGAGAGAGAGTGTGATGCTTTGGGGCATCATGGTTGAGCCTTTGATGAGTGGTGGCATCACTAGAGGTGATTAGGGTTTTCTAGGTTTTGTTTGGTGTCGACCATGTGAGCTTAGTTGAAGTGTAGTGACCTTTGTCTCGACCTTGATGGGTGTCTTGGTTCTATCTCAACTGAGACACCTTCCTTTGGTGGTTTAGTCTCGACCATGATGGTCTTGGTGGAGTTTGAGTCGAGACAATTATCTTCTTGTGGTGTGTCTCGACCTTGTGTGCTTGGTAACCTTTTGTCTCAACCTAGACATGTTACCTTGGTGTTGTCTTGACCTCTTAATATGTCTCGACCAAAACCAATGTGTTGGGGACATAAGTGGTCGATACCCAACATTGGTTGTATCACCATATCATGCATGCATGCATATAGTGGTTGCATGTTAGTTTCTTTGGTGGATAAGTGTCCCTTTGGTGCCTTTAGGTGTTGACACATCATCTCCACCCTAATTCCCTCCTCCTTCATGTATATAACCCCTCTCCTCTTCTAACATGCATTATTTTTGGCCCTCTTTCTTTCCTCCCTTCTTGTGTTTGAATTTGCTAGCTTGAGGAGATTGGGAGAGCTGACCTTGAAGCTTGGGTGGTCAACCAACTTGCCTTGATGCTTGTAGTGACTCTTGATCATCTTCAATCTTGGTAAGTGTATGACTTTCTTTGGTGGTGTTTTCCTTTGATCTTCTACCCCATCTTCTTCTCCTTTCTCAGCCATAGACTGTGGACTATCCATGGTGGCCATGTTGGGAGAAAAGTCCTCATCACAAAGGGTCAGAGACCATGTTTTGACAAGGTAGTACCTAAGTGTTAGGAGGTTTTCTTCTCTTTTCTCTTCTTTCTTCTTGGTTCAGCCTAGGGTTTCCTACCCTATTTTCTTGATCTCTATTTGACCTTGGTGTCTTCTTCTTTTTGAGGTGATCTTGTGTCTGAGAGTTGAGGTTTTGGTGGAGTTTCATCATCATCCTTGGTGATCATGTGCTTGAATCTTATCCCCACACTTAAGGTCAGTTATGTAACACTCTACCCTCTATATTATTGCACCTTTCTCTACATACATGTGGTTGCTTCTATCTTAAAATGTGAACTTATCATGCTATATAATATCACCATGATCTAGGGTTCAAATCTAAATGACAATTTTATGTGGTTTGTTCCTTGTTCTAAACCCAAAATCTTGGTACTTGATTTTGAGATGGTGGTGGATTGGATGGTTTCTCCCTATCTATTGATCTTGTTATTGATCACATGCATGTGTTTCATGTACCATAATGTAATATGGAGTTAGTTTCTATTTTGGTGGTGTTGAACATGGGTTATCTCTCTTGTATAAGGTTCTTCAAGGTGACTTTTCCATAATGTGTGTTTAGGGTTTTGATGACCATTTTGTATGAAGCTTTCCTCCATGGTGATGATGATTTTCCTTGAGGTCTATCTTCTATTATGATTGAGGTTTATCCCTATTTTGCTGATGGCTAAATGTTGCTAAGGTGGCTTGACCTTAGTGCTCATAACACCTTTGTTTAGTCTTGGTCGCTACACTCATTTTTGTGCTTGGGTCGTGATACATGGGCTTTTTTCGATTGACAACCTTTGCTTGGGTTTGGATGGTTGTGTCTCTTGTTTTACTTTGGTTCGAGACCAGGGTTGGTAGCGGTCGCGACACCATGTTGAATGGTGGTCAAGACACTTGGCTTTGTACCTCGCGTCGAGACGTTGATGGGTTTCGGTCGTGACCATGATGTGTCTCGGTCGTGACCATGTTGTTGTGTCTCAGTCACAACCATGTGGTAGTGTCTTGGTCGTGACATTTTGTTTTGTGGGAGGTCGAGACACATATGTTGTGATTGGTCAAGACCTTTATGTGAGGGTTGGTCGTGACACATGTTGATGGTATGGGTTGATACACATACATGAGTATCTGATCACTACATGTGTTTGCTTCTCTCTCTTAGAATGGTTATCATGTTATGATGTTTTCTCCTCTTATTTAGAAATGCCTAACCTTACAAGTCATATGAAATTGAATATCATAGCTAGTAAATGCTATGGTGAATATGATGTGATACAAGATGATGACTACGAGCCTTTATGAGGCATGTTGAGACACATGTGATATAGGGATGATGTGATTGGGTCTCATGACCTGAAAGAGGCCTAATGCCTAGTGTGAGGTGTCATCCTCTAGTGATGTGATTGAGGGATTGATATCCCATGGTGATGTGACATTATTGATAGCCTTGTGAATTACATCACTTTAAGTATCATGTGATGATGTGACAAGGTCACACCATATATGTTTAAATCTTCTAAAGTTGTAGTATGCCCTTATCTTTGTAGAGTTTGTTTGGAGTTTATACATTGTAACTTGAATGATGCTAAAGGATGCCCAATTGGACTAATAAATCAGGTGAAACCCTAATCTTGTAGTTTTCCATGTGCCATAGATCCATCTTCATCATTAGTACTAGCTGGATGGTGAAATGGGTTTTCCCTGAATGGAAGCTCGGAGTCATATATTGTTGAGTATATGCATTTTACAGGATTGGCTGTGGTCATACCCCATAGGAGAACGGTCGAAGTTGTATATCAATGATATGATACATAGTATATCCATGATATATTTTAAGGATGGCTATCGTAATACCTTGACAAGAGTGTGGCTACAGTCATAACTCAGCTTCACTAGTGTTTTGCCTATATACCAAGGCAAACTAGGCTATTTTTGTAGTTTGAATTTATATGTCATTGGGGCAGGCTCGGACTGACTGATGGTGTGGAGAGATCTTAGGCGTTCAACTCCTCCTAGATATTTTATGGCATTGATTTGGACTTAGCTGTGGTCAGTTGAAGCATGAGTGGTATACCTCATCTCCTCAGGGCATTAATAAAAGATGTAATACAACCGTGCGGTATATTTGCATAGAGGCAAATCCAAATAACATTGGATGAGACTTTGTCTTGTTTTTGTACAGTTTAGTGGATAGAGGACATACATGTTCTTCATATTCCTTTTTAAAATATTAATTATTCTACTACTCAGTGGTAATTTCCTAGTTTGTTTAATCTACATTATCTTTTGGACACATATCTTTTAACTGAATCTGCTTAACTTGTTTAGTATGTTATTTACCTGTGCTTATAATAAATGTTGGCAGAGAGTTATATCTCTCATTGGTACATTTGATCTCACCCTATGGGTTTCCACATCTTTTAGGTGGTCATGCACAAGGAGGAGAGATCGTGCAGCTGGGGAAGAGATGCAACAAGAGCAATAGTTGATAAGGTTGGATGTGTCGCTAGTCTTTTGGTGATAGATTCCTAGAGTTGTCCTTGTACATTCAGGTCTTTGGGGGTGTTCTTGATGTGTTTGTAGATATGTTATCAATATGAGGTTTCTGGCTTGTGGGCCATGTATGTATAGTTATGGCATGTGTACATGTATGTATATATGGAACACATATCTCATGTAACAAGTTGATGATAGGAATGGTGTGAACAATGATGTAAGAACCATGACATATATTATATGATACAAGTGACATGTTTGTGGGCTTATATGTGATGAGTTTCATCTTATGGCACTTTTGGGAAATCAGTTTTAGTTTCCTGTGTTTTCTGGTAATCCACATGATTAGTGTTGTTTTCGTGCTTTGGTTTTGCGTAATCTCATTGTGGCACGTCGGGGCGCCACATAACCCATCTACTTCACTGTGAAAGAAGGAAATTATATTCTTTCACTCCCTACCACATACAAGTAGGTAGACTAGGTCTAAAAACAATGTAGATATCCTTTCCCCATCACCTTTCCAATCCCAAAGTGGTGCACTGATATGAGCACTTGGGATTAGTGATCTTGTATATATTATCATTGTACAAACCTTTTTTCTTATGTCATTGTCGTGTACATAATTATTTCTTTCTATTTATATGGTCTTTCAATGAAAACCCAAGTTTTATAAAAAAAAATCAATTTTACCTCAGTAGGATGACAATATCAAGTTAGGGGATCGTGGGGGTGCCTCACATCTTTACCAGGTGTAAGGTGTAACCCAGTGCCTTGTACAATTCTTTGATTTACCTTCTATATTTGATCCTCTTACTTCTTGAAGCTTTGGTACAAATTTCCTCATTAATGCGATTGTAACATATCCAAATTTGGGTTTATAACTTAACCCTCCTTTCTTCTAGGTCCTATTTTCTTATATGGTCATCCAATGTATTGCTCCAAAATTCAAAATTCATTAGGATTAGTTGGACCCAAATTGTATGATAGATTCATAAGATATAAAAAGTTAAGATATAATAACCATAAAGTATGAAATAGTAGGGCTGATGTATAAATACACTAATCAATACAATTAGTTTGATCTAGCACACTCGAACATTAATAGGATTAAAATATGAAATAAATTGAATATATGTGGGTTATAGTGTCACAATTCATTGATTTATAATATTGGATGCATGAAGTGGGCACATAATAGGCAAGTTATGAAATCTAATATCAAACACCTTCAAAAGATAAATTTGATGCAAAATTTGAAGTCTTTGGATCTCAACTAGCCTACACATCAATTTTCATATACTTTGGATAATGTTTGGCCATATTATTGAATTGGTAAATAATATAATTGAGTGACCTAAGTCAAAGGTAAAAAATCAAGGTAATGACTTTTTTTCCTAAGTTTGTGGTTTTCTCTATCATACTATTTTAGATCAGTCTCTCTCTTGTGATCTGATTTTGACCCACTTTGATCGGGTCACACATATGCTCGATCAACTTCTTTGTTCCCCCCCTTACATTAGACTCATCACAGAGTAAGAAACACCCACAGTGTGCTTTATAGCTCATGCCATCATTCTCTCTCTCTGTATCATCCAAAACCCTAGCTCTATTGTATTATTCCTTTGTCCATGCAACCTGGTGCCCTTCTTCTCCACTCTATTTGTGTCTCCTCTCTCCCTCCTCTGGTATCTACACCAACACCAGTAACATGCCTGCCAAGGAAATCACTAATTACATTGTGCTATCTCCACCTGATATCCCAATAATGATCGTACTCGCTGAAGAGGAAGAGGTGCTCCTCGCCACCAAGGATCCAGAATCTCTCCCACCAATCATCTTTTCCTCTTTGCACCCTGTGCTGATGGAGCAGGATTACTACAACTAGACACAACGTCCAACGACATGACTCCAGTCCCAAGCCACATTCTCCTTCTTCCTTTTACTTCCTACAGACCCAACATTGTGAATCTGATCTACCCTGGCACTATCAACCACTACAATCCTCCTCCACCCATCTTTCTTCTCATGCCCGACCAATCATTATTTTCCCCGATGATTGGATCTGGCACCTATAGATAGCAACCGTTTATGGGTTATGCAACCCCCCAATACACAGTGATGCCTCTCCTTCTTCTTCTCTCCCTCCTCATCCTTAAGCCCTAGCCCCTGGATGTCCCTCTCCATGCACCTGCATCCATGGAAGTAAGGGACTACTGCATTCTCATGCAGTAGCCAATGTCTCTCCTCATCAGTAATGACCAGTCTATAATCTCACTACCACCTACAACCTCAACCCCTGCCGCAATCATCCACCAGGCCTTTGCGACCAACTTCCAAATCAAGTGTTGTTTGCCTCTACTGCTCCATGCTTCCTAGAAGTCTAATGAGTAGAAGTTTTGCTGCCCCTTGGGTTGTTATCAATCATTTCTACAATGGAAGGTGCGACTCTAGTCATGTTGGTGGATTTAACATCAAGTGTAAGGATGGGGACTTCACCCTCAACCCATCTCAACATTGGGATCACCCTCACATATGTTTCTAAGAGGCTGACAACGCATATGGAATACAACCATGCCACCATGAAGTAATTATCACCTGAACTTAAGGTAAGTCTATCTTTCCCCTTTTTACCTTATAATACAATAATAATAAACCCAATCTTACCCAACCACCTAGGCTTCTACATCAATCAGCTCTATGGTATTAGTATATATAATAGTGCATCGTATGTCATACACTATACAATTATATAAATGCATGTGAGTTGGACCTTGGTAATAAGGAACATAGTTCCTATCTAATACTATGAGTAAAGATCTATTATAAAGGAGGGTAGAAAGTAATCAAATATATTGATTATGAAATGCATCATGTTTGTAGCATATGAACCTTAGATACCCACATACATACATATGTGAGGTATTCTTAAGATCCCAAATCCTAACTCAACATTAATAAACCTATACTAGGTTTTGATATACAACATGTATCCCAGAAATATTTTTTTTATTTTCACCAACTTTGAATAAAAAGTTACATGAGATAAGAAGTATGAATAATATGGTTGATTCCAATACCAAAATAGATGATAGTATATACACATTGGTTCACCCAAACATACAATAGGTAGTGTTCGATACTCACATATGAGTGTATGCGAGACTTAAACCCTATGTATTCTTAGTAAGAGTATTTTGATAAATAATAGCTAATCCAATCCATCACTCGATCTATGGGAAATTCTAAGATTTAAAAATCCTAAACCACATGAGGTAACCAATAATGGGATTAGATATATCTAGCTTATCATTTGGCGTTATGCACTAATGGGAGTCCACCAAACTTTGAGTTCAAGAAGGATGACTTGTGAAATTGACACCTAGAGATATGGATAGTTGTGAAGATTAGGTATGTACATCCTCTATTTTATTTTGGGCATTATTTGACTGAAATCTACATCCATTTTAATGAGGCATCTCTTGAATTGCTATTTTTTTGGAAATATAAATTCTTGGACATTTATAGTTCCTAATCTGAATTCATTATATTCTTGTTCTGATTAGACTATCATGTTTATATGGGTTTTGGACCCCTCCTGCCTTGACTACATTTTATGAGAAATTGACTATAATGCTAGTCTTTCCACTCTATTTATGCATGTTGCATGTTTGACTAGAATATCTAGAATAGTGGTACTTATGTACAACCATACATATAAAGGGTGTGCATATTCTGCCCGGGGTGTGCTTTTCCACCATTATTTATTTTAGGCCATGATCCTATGGTGTTATGACCCTATTTTAGGTATATTTAGTCTATAATGTTAAGAATGCAAATGTTTATTGTTTTAAGTTGGATTTGTGGTTGACTGTTATGGCAAGGCACTTTGATTCTCATACTGTAAATCTCAATTTTTAATATGCCTCATTTCTCTTATATGTTTGTTTTGAACTTACCTAATTGCAAATAGCCCCCTTCTTGTGGGAACATCTCTTTTTACACTTTTACCCAATATAATGTCTTAAGTGTTTATTATATGTAAATACTCAGCCTTTGCTGACCTATACCTTATTTCCTATGTTCGGTGTGCTTTTCCACCATTATTTATTTTAGGCCATGATCCTATGGTGTTATGACCCTATTTTAGGTATATTTAGTCTACAATGTTAAGCATGCAAATGTTTCTTGTTTTAAGTTGGATTTGTGGTTGACTGTTATGGCAAGGCACTTTGATTCTCATACTGTAAATCTCAATTTTTAATATGCCTCATTCCTCTTATATGTTTGTTTTGAACTTACCTAATTGAAAATATCCCCCTTCTTGTGGGAACATCTCTTTTTACACTTTTACCCAATATAATGTCTTAAGTGTTTATTATATGTACATACTCAGCCTTTGCTAACCTATACCTTGTTTCCTATGTTCTGGGTGATGTTCCCACACAGGTTTAGGTGCATTAGAAGATAAGGTTGTATGAAGATCATATATAGGATAACGGGCCTAAGGATTTCTTGGAATGGTTGGGTTTCCCTCTACAGAAGGTCTTGGACGTTATTAGATTTATTAGTTGTGTACATTTTTACTTTACTATCCTACATTTTATGGTGATGAACAATTATAAATGAATCATCATGTAACGTTGTAATAGTTATGTTTCCGCTGCTTATACACTTAATGCTCTGAATATATATACCATTTGAGAAATGAATGAAATTCCCCCTTTCCTTCTTTCTTTAGAATTGGAAGGACTTATTCTTCAATTCAGTGAAGAGTGGATCCTCTGTTAGGTCCTACTCTTTAGAAAATGGTATTAGATCCTAAGAAGTTAGTGACTTGACTATTTCAAGTTATCCTATATAGTTCCTTAGTTGGGTAGTTAAGTAAACCTACATAAGCTATTGATATACATATCCCTTAGTCATAAGATACCAACTAGGGTTTCGATCCTTAACTATGTTGTCCAGTTCCACCCTCAAACTACCTATGTATTTAAGACTCAATCTTGAGTAACCCTAATCGACCCTACCCTCTTTATGGAGGGTGATTTGTCACCGCGTAGGAGTCAAGTTCTGTAGTGTTTGATTACTATATCCAAATTTTTGGGAACTTAGCTTGAGCATTGTGATGAGTACATTGACTTGAACATACATAGACATGCTTAAATCTAATTCTCACCTTTAACCCTTTCCTTTTTTGTTTATCTAGTATGCCGCACAAATGTCCACTTTGGGCACTGAGCATGCATGAATGGCAATGAAAAATCCTGAGTAAGTTATAGGGTTGAGATTATTCCCTTGATATTAAGTGATAATCTGAATTGACTAAGCTATGGTTAGGCATGCCTTGCTTACAAGATGGAGTATCTCAACATATCTATATACAAGGCCATCCATTTAAGGACAAATACCATTCTCATGGGCTTTTTATGTTCCTATGTGAGTATTGGTTAATGGAAGATATTAGTTTTTTAGAATGTTCTTAGGAGTTGACCTCTCTCATATACACATGTGATTATATTACCTACTAAATGAGGATATGGGTGATTTGAATATATAGTGCACTTTGTCTTGTGATGACCCCAAGGTTCTAAAACAACAAGTGATAGGGAAACCCTAAATCTCTTCCTATAACATTAGATAATCGTATGACTCCCTTAGGTCTCGAGTTGAGGCAATGGAAATTATGATTAAGAGTGACATGGGAAATGATATATGTTGTGCTTATTAAGTTTTATGGAGTTGACCTTGTGCAATGAGAAACTCTTATCCCTCCTATGCATATGTCTTAGAAGTACAACCGTATTCCCTTTTAGGTGTTTGAGGAATTAGACCCTCTTAGTGAACATAAGTGATATTAGAATAAAGTATATGTACAACATAAAGAGAGTGCTTGACTTTGTTCTCAAATTGATTTTGGTGCCCTTTTTTAATTTTCATTACAAAGCTTTTATCACTAAACCTAATTTTGTTATTATATTATATGTACAAAAGAGTGATATTAGATTTCATCAAGGATTTTTAGAACCAAGCCACTACCACAAGTAAGTTGAGTAGTAGAGAAGTTGTTTGGTGAGGTTCCCTTTGATGGATATGATCAACCCCGATACCCTAGACCTAAGTTTGTTGTAGTGAGTTTTGAATGTATATCATACCTAGTGGATCCACCCTTTTTTCCCTCTAGATTATTATCAAAGTTATAGATTATTTTTTTAAGGGGTGGAGTCTTGTATGATTTATTCATCAGGAATGTAACCTAACTTAAGGAATAATCAAGATCAATAATAGTTGCAATAAGTATAACTTGGATAACTCCTGGAGATAATGTCAAATAGATATAACTACCACCTAATCAAGATCTCTGAGTGAGCCTTACTAATTATACCACCATAAATGTAACCTTGATAAATAATATATATTTTAAAAAATTATCTTGATTTACCCTTAAAATATGGACTTAAGTCCGATGACGTACTCAATTAGTTTTTTGAAAAAACTACACACAAAAGCTCAAGTTAATACCATATACCTCAAATTGCTAATAACTTAAATGGTAAATATGACTTTACACTAGAGACTAAGGTGAACATACTAAGTATGGTGGAATTTATGAACATTTTCCCATGCAATCATAATAAGTTAAAGTGAAACTAAACTGAGTACCATTAATCAAAACATGTGTACTGTAATGTGTATGTTTAAATCATAAATTACAAATTCAATAAGTTGCATACAATACACTACAATGCTCAAATGTGAACGATAAGCATGTTTTCAAAACAATTCCTAATATTACACCTTACCTTAATATTCCCAATAGATGATATGAAATGGTTAGGACATTAGACAAAAGATAATACATTTCCATGGTTAAATATATTATAATTATTGATGACCCTAATTCTGAGATGAATGAAGACTTATATGCATGATTTACCCTACCTTCTATATACACTTAACATTTAATAAAATGATAAATAAAAAAAGACAATGTCAGCGATAATAGGGACCATGATGATACTTGTTGAGGATTGATGTTTCTAAACAAGCTTAGTCAATCGAATCAGTGGTCCTAGGGAATCCTATTTATGAAGATTGGTTGTTTATGCTTATGTAATGGAAAGATGATAGGTTGCACTGATTCCTTATAGCCCTTTGCTTATAATCTTCAAAAGAAAATGTAAGTGATTTAGACCATGATACGAGGATGGTGGAATCACATATAAATTTTAGGTAACCTTGATAAATATAGCACCACAAATATAACCTATGCCTTGGTGTAAACTTTTCCTAGCTCAACCTGGAACATGAGAAAACTATGGGGTCTTTATGCATGAAATAATGTAGGTTCACCATGGAGTCTTATATATAACTATGATATTGAGTATTGTACAATGGTATGCTATATAAGTATACTAGAAGTATGGCTTAGAACACCTGGCTAGTAATTGATGGATTTTTGGGGAAAAAATCCCCTTTAAGGGATGGAGTATTGTAACATACCCAAATATGGGTTTGTAACGTAACCCTCCTTTCTTGTAGGTCATATTCACTTATATGGTCATCCAATGTGTTTCTCCAAAATTCAAAATGCATTAGGATTAGTTGGACCCAAATTGTATCATAGATTCATCAGATATAAAAAGTTAAGATAGAATAACCATAAAGTATGAAATATCAGGGTTGATGTATAAATGCACTAATCAATATAATTAGTTTGACCTAACAAACTTGAACATTAATAGGATTAAAATATGAATCAAATTGAATATATGTGGGTTATGGTGTCATGATTCATTGATTAAGAGTCTTGGATGCATGAAGAGGGCACATAATAGGCAAGCTATGAAATCTAATATCAAACACCTTCAAAACATAATGTTGATGCAAAATTTGAATTCTTTGGATCTCAATTAACCTACACATTAATTTTCATATACTTCATATAAGGTTTGACTATATTATTGAATTGGTAAATTATTTAATTCGGTGACCTAAGTCTAAGGTATAAAATCAAGGTAATGACTTATTTTCATCCTAAGTCTGTGATTTTCTTTGCCGTTCCATCTTAGATTGGTATCTCTCTGGCGGTCTGATTCTGACCTGCTTTGACTGGGTCACGCAGATGCTTGGTCGACTTTTCTATTTCCCACCTTGCATCAGACTTGGCCATAGAGGAAGCACCATGCACCGTGTGCTTTATAGCTCACACCATCATTCTCTCTCTGTAGAATCCAAAACCCTAGCTCTATCGTGTTCTTCTTTTATCCATGTGATCTGGCTCCCTTCTTCCCCACTTCGTGTGTGTCTCCTATCTCCTTCCTCTAGTCTCTGCACCAACACCAGTGCCATGCCTGTCAAGGAAACTACTACTGACATTGTGCTATCTCCACCTGACACCCCAATAATGATTCTACTTCCTGAAGAGGAAGAGGTGCTTCCTTGCCACTAAGGATACAAAACCTCTCCCACTAATCATCTTCTCCTCTTTGCACCCTACGCTGATGGAGCAGGACTATTTCAACCAGACACATTGGTTGGCGGCATGACTCCAATCCCAAGCCATGTTCTCCTTCTTCCTTCTACTTCCTACAGATCCACCATCGTCAATTCAATCTACCATGGTGTTGTCAACACCACTACAATCCTCCTCCGCCCATATTCCTTCTCATGCACGACCAGTCATTGTTTCCCCCAACGATTGGATCTGGCACATGAAGATCTAGTATTCGTTGATGGGTTATGTAACCCCCAAGACATAGTGATACCTCTCCTTCTTCTTCTCTTCCTACTCATCCTTAATACCTAGCCTCCAGATGTCCCTCTCCATGCGCCTGCATCCATAGAAGCAAGGGACTACTGCATGCTCCTATAGTGGCCAACAACCCTCCTCATCAACAATGACCAGTCTATAATCTCACTACCACCTACAACCTCAAGCCTGCCACAATCATCCACCAGGCCTCTGTGACCAACTGCCAAATCTAGTGTTGTTTCCCTCTACTGCTCCATGCTTCCTAGAGGTCCTATGAGTAGAAGGTCTCCTTCCCCTTGGATCGCTATCAATCATTTCTACAATGGAAGGTGCAACTCTACTCATGTTGGTGGCTTTAACAACAAGAGTAAGGATGGGGACTTCACCCTCGACCCATCTCAACGTCGGAATCACCCAAAGATCTATTTCAAAGAGGCTGACGATGCATATGGAATGCAAACATGTCACCATGAAGTAATTATCACCTAAACTTAAGGTAAGTTGGTCTTTCCCCTTCTTTTACCTTATAATACAATAGTAATAAACCTCATCTTACCCAACCACCTAAGCTTCTACTTCAATCAACTCTATGGCAGTAGTATATATAATAGTGCATCGTATCTCCTACACTATACAATTATATACATGCATGTGACTTGGACCTTGGTAATAAGGATCATAAAATCTATCTAATAATATGAGTAAAGATCTATTATAAAGGATGGTAGAAAGTAAAGATTATGAAATGCATCGTATTTGTAGCATATGAACCTTAGATACCCACTTACATACATATATGAGGTATTCTTAAGATCACAAACTGACACCGTCTAGGTCAATTGACATCTTGGTTTACCACCCTCTCGGGCGTTCGGCCTCCGCCGCAGGCATGGGAGAGGGGGAGATAATGCCTCTCTTTATCCTAGGTATTCTTAAGATCTCAAACCCTAACTCAACATTAAGCAACTTATACTAGGTTTTGATATACAACATGTATTTCATAAGTATTTTCTTTATTTTGACCAACTTTGAATAAAAGTTTACATGAGATAAGAAGTATGAATAATATGATTGATTCTAATACCAAAATATAGGATGATAGTATATACACATTGGTTCACCTAAACATACTATAGGTGGTGTTCAGTACTCACATATGAGTGTATGAGAGACTAAACCCTAGATATTACTTGTAAGAGTATTTTGATAAATAATGGCTAATCCAATCCCTCACTCGATATATGGGAAATTCAAAGATTTAAAAATCCTAAACCACATGGGGTAACAAATAATGGGATTAGATAATATCTAGTTTATCATTTGTCATTATGGACTAATGGGTATCTAACACAATTTTAGGCTAAGAAGGATGAACTGTGAAATTGACACTTAGAGATATGGCTAGTTGTGAATATCAGGTATGTACATCCTCTATTTCATTTTTGGAATTAGTTGACTAAAATCTATCTACATTTTAATGAGACATCTCTTGAATTGCTAATTCTTTTAGAAATCTAAATTATTGGACATTTATAGTTCTTGATCTAAATTCATTATATTCTTGTGGTGATTAAACTATCATGTTTATATGGGTTCTTGGACCCCTTCTGTTTTGACTGCATTTTATGAGAAATTGACTATAATGCTAGTCTTGCCACTCTATTTATGCATGCTACATGTTTGACTAGAATATCTAGAATAGTGGTACTTATGTACAACCATAAATATAAAGGGTGTGTGTATTCCACCTGGGGTGTGTGTTTCCAGCCTTTCTCTCTTATGCCACGATCCTATGGTGTTATGGCCCTATTTTAGGTATATTTAATCTACATTGTAATGCATGCAAATGTTTATTGTTTTAAGTTGAATTTGTGGTTGACTGTTATGGCAAGGCATTTTGATTCTCATATTAGAAATCTCAATTTTAATAGGCCTCATTCCTCTTATATATTTCTTTTGAACTTACCTAATTGCAAATAGCCCCCTTCTTGTGGGAACATCTCTTTTTGTACTTTAAACCCAATAAAATGCCCAAAGTGTTACATAACCTTTACTGACCCATACCTTGTTTCCTATGTTCTAGGTGATGTTCCCTTCCACCCAAAGTGTAGGTGCATTAGAACACAAGGATGTATGAAGATCATATACATGATACTGGACCTAAGGTTAGCTTAGAATGGCTGGGTTGCCCTCTGTAGTAGGTCTTGCATGTTATTAAATTTATTAGATATGTACCTTTTTACTTTATATGCCACCTTTTATGGTGATGAACAATTATAAATGAATCATTATGTAACTTTATAATAGTTGTGTTTCCACTGATTATATACTTTTATGCTCTAAATATACATGTCATTTGAGAAATGAATAAAATTCCTCCTTTTTTTGGAATTGGATGGACTTATTCTTCAATTTAGTGAAGAGTGAATCCCCTGTCAGGTCCAACTCTTTACACCAGTGACGACTGTGTGGTTTTCACAACTCGACCCACATTGCTCGACTTCTAAAACACACTAAATGCATTTTTTTCTCAATAATATACACAAGACAAAATAACGTCTTTAGAAAGTGGATTAATTGTTCCTTGTCTTAGTATGATATTTTTATGATATAATCTTTAAAGAATGGATCATCAATTTGAAATTATATAGAAGAGGTTGATACTAACTTCATCATTACGAACCATGTGTATTATACCAATAATTCTATATAAATTATAGTTGTAACGTAACTTTTAGTGTCATTCTATGCCTTCAATATTTTTAATCACAATCAAGTGTATAGATTCCTATATATGGAATTGCATAATATTGTATCTGGTCAAATATAATTAAAATTGAAAAGAAGAGATGGGAATGATGTTATAGGAGTAGGATTATTTTGCTTTTGTGGGAAGGTGTCACCACAGGAACAATATGGCATGTGAAAGAGAAAAGGAGGAGACATATTGTTTGATTAAAAAATCACATAATATTTATTTTCCCATACAATAAAAATAACATAGTTTCTCGTGGACATCGTTATCATCTACGGCTTACACTAATTTGACATAACATAAATGCCATTGAAGTCTTACAATGGTGTTTGTTTATAGTCAACATTTGAAGGAGAGAAAGATAGACATCAATATTCAAACCAAACCACATTTGTTGTTATATATCCTCCTCATTAGATCTTATTTAGATATGCATTGTACTCTTCAACATATTCACAATGAAAAAATTTCCCATCATTAATCTAAAAAAGAAAAATATAGTCAAAACACATCTAATCAAGTATTAGTCATTAATGTAAAATTTTGGTCTTATCTAAACTAGTTCTGTAAGTTTCTACATGTCTCAATCATATCTCAATTTACTAATCTACATAGACATAAATAAATCTTATAAAGTAACTTATAAATTGTGTTTCAAAAATAAAACTAATCAACACTAGTTTTATAGTGACATACTTAAATTTAGGAAGGATTATGATAGGTAGGTTTGTTTAAATGTAAAACATGATTATTATATGGAGAAGTAGGGCATTCATTCTATTGATGTTTACCCCAATAGACATTATATATGTAGAATTTGTTGTAGATATGGGTACAATGATGTATCTATTTTTCATTTATTTGGGAAGGAAAGTAACCTGGAAAACATATGGCATGAGAATGAATAACAGGTGTATATATTTATTTAATACAGATAGACATCCAAATAATATTTTTTCTTTTCTCCAGCAACAAGTGGTCAATATAGTTTCCACTGGACATTGTAATTGACCAAGAATACCTACTATTGATATTACTTAAATGGCATCCAAGTTATGCAACCATGTTCATTTGTAGTTAATGTTTACACAAAATCAAGCAGGTACCAATGTAATCATCATGTTTCCTCCCTAGTTAACATAATAAAACCCAAAGACAAGGCTACAAGGGGAAACTAACCACCTCACACTAATAAAACATGATTAAACTCGATTAGAACATTGAAAGCATCTATAGCATAATCATAAACCCAAATCAATCCATAGAAGCTTGACTTGTATGTCTCACATTTTTTAAGAGGATAATAGGACTTATCTCCATATGTAAACATTTCGTGTACAAATTTCATTTTATTGAGAATATTACTTTCAATATTTTATTATTATTATGACTAGATTTCTAAGCAAACTAGCTATTACAATATTTATAAGAGGAAACATGTGAGAAACCAAGTGGTATTATCTCTCTCATCATGACTAAATTTTTAGAGACTAAAACCATACAAAGACAACCACTATGTTGCTACCTCCAAGCACCATGCACCCATTGCACAAATCTTAAACATGAAAAGATTGACAACAGTATTGTCACCTTAGAGAGTGGGTACTTCTTGCTCAACAAATAGCATATCTATGGGACGCTTGTTATTTATTACATGATTTACTAAGCAATTGTATATAACATGGCATGATATATCTAATAAAGAATGAATAAACATCCAAACATATATTATGGACATCATGTCATAGCTAGATCTTATCATCATGTAGTATGTTTGCCATCTTTCTTGCATACATTTTATCAACATTAATCTCGCATCTCAAATGTTTCATTCTCAGTGCGTACCACAAAACCATTCACAACTACAAGACCGTGGTTTGACATCCCAACCCTAATATGAGTAATTTCTCGAGGGTCCAACTACTCAAGGGACATGACAAGGGTCCAAAATTCCATAAGGATAGGAGTGTGCATCTAAGGATCCACTCACTCCTTACTAGGACATAGAGGTATGTTGTGGCTCTAGTTCTCTCTCCCTCACAATATAAGATTTGGGTCTATGTCCCACCTCATAGGTCCCCCTAACTCATCCAAATCACATAAGACATCATGCATATCCATATTCCAAACAGACCATTGGTTTTGCCAATCCTATTATCCACATCCCATTTTTCAAGAAAATCATGTTATCCTCATTGTCTCTTATGCATTCATTCTTTAGTTATCTTACATTAGTGTTCTCATTCCATATATAATCATTCATCTATAAATATTCATATTAATCATTCACTAAGTCATTTACCATATATTTAAGATATTCTTTTTTCTATTCTCTAAGAGTATTCTTAATATTTAAGCATTCTTATCTAGGTTATAGTCTTAGATTCTCATTCAGGTATTCATACACCATTACTAGGTGACATGATTTTCTTATGATTAGGTTATTTTGATGCCTTATTCATACAACCTATCTCAGAGCATGCAAGGTGATAAATTTGTTGATCATTTAATCCAACATACAAATGTTTAATACAATATAAAACATTATTTAGAAACTACAAATAATTGTTTTAGGAAGAATTGATATTTATAGGATTCACTGGGTATGATTTATTAAGAATCTTTATTTGTAAATAGATAATGCATGCAACATTCAACATAAAAAAGAGGAATATTCTCTACATGGAGTGCATGGACTCTTATTACAATTTATTAATTATCAGCAATAAACTATTATTAGCTATTGTTTTATATTAAAACAACTATATTAAAGAAGTGGGAAGAAGAAGGAATATATGAATGGAGTTGTTTAATGTGATTCTGGAAACCACAAGGGTTTCTTAATTCACACTTATTTGGCTTTTCAACCACTAGGTTTCACCAAACATTTTTAGTGATAATTTAGAGGGAATACAATAGACAATTATATATCTAGCAACTAAAATAAAGACCAGAATGTGTTCACTGTCTCCTTTAAATCTTAGTTGTAGGAGATCACCACTATTTCTTGTACAGTCTCTGGGAAACCACTACCCTCTTATATATATGACCAAAGGAAGGACACCATGTATGTCCTATTTTCCAAACTAAATATCACCACCATTGCTTCAAGATCGGTTGCCACTTCACTTACCTTGAAGCACCTCCAAAAGATTTCTTCACAAAAGAAAGAGATTGAAAGAAGCAAATACACTATAACACACAACATGATTTGCTAATGAGATTCTCTAAAGGATAGAAAATTTTTAGCAGTGGAGAAGCTCTACTTGAGCATAATGTGAGTCAGTAAGGCACAATATGCTAAAATATTTTCTCAAATGTATCATATGAAACAATTGTGAATCAAAGTCGTAAAATGGTCCATGAATATAGGAATATAATATGATTAGGTTGGGGAACCAAATTGGAGTGTCTAACAACGTACTTAATCAAATAGTGATGTAGGCTTGAGTCAAAAATGAAGTTACAAAGCCAATTGTGTTTCTTGATTGGGCCTTTGTCAATATGTTCTTTGATCAAGATGTCTTTCCATCGAATTCTACTTTGACCATAGTGTATAGGGAAGTGCATAGGTTCAACACAAAAGATATTAGATTTATATTAGATCATTTTCTACCCATGGACCAAGATAGAACACATTCTAACTGAGTGTTTGATTAGGACCATCTCCATTAAAGTATAAGTTCAAATAGAAATTATAGTAGCCTAAAAATTCATACAAATAAAATTTTGGCTCTAGATGCTCTAGAAATAAAAGAGATCAATTCCCATTGATTTGTGTGGATCCAACCAATACAAAATTTGTAGTGGTCTCCTCAGTATTTGATTCTTTTACTTGATAAATACTAAACTAACAATTTACAAGATTTTTAATGCTTTTAAAAAATAAAGTTCATGCAAATATTTTTTCATTCAACATGATAGGGTACAATTCCATTGTTCTAAATCATATGTTCCTTGAACCGATTAATAATATAGTTATAAATAACATAATAGGATGAAGGTGATGACCAACAGGTCCACAACACCATGACAGTATCAATAAGCCTATGTACAAGTTGTGAGGTAGCACAGAAGCCATAGTGGCTCCCTATCATGAAAGATGTGTGGTGAGATTATAAGCTATATCAAAGGATAAAATGAGAAAGACAACAATACTATACAAACTCACTATTCTTAAACAAAATCAGAGGTAGAATAACTGCATAAAATGTGCTCCAAGTCTTTCCTATTGTATCACGAGTCACAAGGTAGAGGGAGGAGACAGGGAAAAGAGGACAAAGGAACATTGCATGGTTTAAGAAAATTCATGGTGCAAGAATCTCCTAATGCACTAGTAGAACTAAATAATGTTGTAGAAGCTTGATATTGAAGAAAGAATCACATCAAACTCTAGGCCACCATCCTAACAATATGGAGTCAAGGAATATGGTCACAGGGAACTTGGGACTAATTTGGTGACTAAAACTAGTCTAAAAGGGTTCACATTGGTGGGAGTATCATTATTTAAAGATAAGGTGTTTTTATAGAGTTGGTATGATCAGTGAAGAAGGAATGGGAGCAAATGAGAAATTACGATTTGATTAATCGTTAGAGGGAGTATAGAAAAGTTGATATCTTAGTCATCTAGGGACCTATAGCATCTATTTATGAACTTATAGTTATATTTTAGGATTACATTGTAGAAGTTTTGCTTGAGCTGGTATTTCTTCTTATAATCCTAATACTTGTTGTTATATATTATAATTCATCTTAACATTTATGGTTTAACATCATATTGTCAATATCTTATCATATACAATGTTATATCATATCATCTTGCAAGAAATATTATGTTTTAATTCTTATGTCATTAAGTCTATTTATTCCAATATTATCTTAGATGACACTATGACAATATGGTCATATACCATCTATCCAATAAATTTTGATAGTGGCCCATAAATTTTGGTGTAGACTATACCAACACTCAATAAATGTCGGCTAAATTGATAACGGGGTTGGCATATACCATCATTTTTTGAGGATATTCCAATCACTGGTATAGGAGTCTCAACTCTTATTAGTCACTATGCATTGTGAGCCATCACGTTAGACAAGTTGCAAGATTTTTGTATATGTACTTTTGCTGCCAAAAATAACAAACTTGTGACCTATACACCAACATTTAAAAAATGCTAGTATAGATGGTATGACCACCATAAAATAGTTTTCTTGTGACATGGCACAAAAAATACCAACAGATTAAGAATGTTAGTGTAGAGTCATATGGCACCAAGTTGGTAAATAAACAAGTAGTCCAGATCAAATATGCTACAAGACTATATGAATTTAAAAAATATATTATTTTTAGGTAGTATCATATTAAATCGCTCTAAACTGTGCAGATCACATTCAACGTGTAGTATAAGTTGTTCACAACATTACAATTATATATTTTTGGAGAATTCATAGAATATAATGAAACAAATAAAAAAACCATTTACAAAATCTATAGAGAGAAATAAGAACATATATATTATATATTAGAAAGTTTTCTTAACAAATGGACATTGTTCAAGTTGTTTCGTGTCAGATAACCACAATAAATACTACAAATTGGGGGTTGGCATACCAAAGTATTCAAAGAAACAAAGAGAAATAATTGTTTGTAGTTGAGTGGTAAGTGATATATTCTTCCTTCATCATTCTTCATCATTGATACAATTTCCATGCACAGTGAAAACCACAAATTATAACCATCGGTAGACAACTCGTCAAACTAGTTTTGAATTTGCATTTGAGGGGATGGGATTTTCTCAGACAAAACAAACAAAAACATGTAATATATAGTGATGTTTCACCCTTTTACTAATAAAATTGAACTTCTTGCACATGGAATACTAATCATGTCATACATGTTATGTATTGAACCAATTTTTTTTGACAACTCGAATGATATGCTTTTTCATGTGACAACATGCTCTAATATGTTAAAATATGTAGAAAAATGGGTCAGGTTCAATAAAAAAACTAATTACTAAAGCATGTTGTATTAAAGTGAATAATTATTGAACATGAATTACCTTTATGTTATTTCAAATATTCATCCCCTTCTCATAATGTTTGGAAATGCAGTCATCAAGAGTTTGAAATCTATTATTGTCGGCATGTAGATTCTCTTCATGTTCAAGTGATTGCTAGAATTATACTTCAATCTCCACTTCTTGAGTTGTTGGTACCGTCCTTTTAATATGCCCCTCCTGAATACAAATGTGATACAAAATATATATGAAAACAAATGACCATAACCATATATATATATATATATATGAAACATGAAATAAAAACTCTATTTGATGTTGGTTGTTTAACTTTCTTACTCATGGGCGGAGCTCACTTTAGGTCCTATACCATTTTAATCTTGCATAGAATATTGAACTTTTTGTCCATATATTTAGCCTGGATTTTTCTCACCAAAGTTTTCACATTCAATATATAAGTTGGAATTACCTTTTCCATTTATTCAGGACAACTTATCATGACTAGGTAGCACTAAGGGCTTCCATGCTTAGTGCCCATACCTTCCCATCATATTCCATTCCTTTAGGATATGATCCTTTGGTGACATCGAAGGTTACCTCAAATCTCAAAATTATATTGGTAAACTCACACTTCTAGGGAAGGTCCTAACATAGGGTGCATTTTGGCTTACATGAGGAGGTCGGGATTTCTATCTACAACCTCACCCCACAAGTTTAAGGTTATTCCTCTCCCATAGGTCTTTTCTCATTCTTGGGTTGATCTGCCCCAGGTCGAGACACCATCTCTAAATGTGAGTTAAGGGTCTTATATTTTTGCTGACCAATTGTATATGTTTTCTATATATACTCAAAGCCCTGTACATTTATCATGCATGGATTACTCCACTTACTTGCATGCATGGGAAATCAGGGTACCTAATTTGTGGTACCGAGACTGGGTTACCTAACTCATGTGTTTTTTCTCTTTCATTTTTTGCCTAATTAGAGTTTGTTTGGATAGGGTTCTAATTTCACCCACACTACTCTCATTGCCTAAGGATTAGGACTTAGAGTTAAGGTTAGTACTACAACCTGTACTAGGGTTTTATGATTCTCTTTACCCACTAAGGCTTTCACACCCTACTAGCCTATTCCACTCAAGTCCTTTATGGAAAACTAGGTTTTTTTTCACCTATACTTAGGTCTTACTAGGGTTTACCATTATTAGACAAAAACCCATATCACAATAAAATGTTTTTCACAACTATGCCATTATTTTAACATTATGTGTACATTAATTAGCGAATGATGTGTATTCATACTTTTTACTGAAACCATACTGGAAATGAGGAGGGACGTGCATTTCAGGGTTTATATAGCAAAAACATGAGAAGTTGATGAATTTAAAATTAGAAATTTAGGGAGATATTATTTCAAACAAACCCTAGGTTTGGGCCAGGCATGTATTTCATAGGCTTGTGGAGTCTGTGTATACCAACATAATGGTTTGGGAAAAAATATTTCCATCCCCAAAGCCATTATCTTTTCTTGACGCCACTACCCTTAGGGCATGCCCTAGTAATTTTCCTTATAATTTTATGGATTATTTGAAATTATCAACTATTAAATATTATTTGATAAATCTAGGCTTTGTTTACCAAATGTAATGACCCCCACTTTTGAGTATCCCCTAGTTAAGAGAGACCATAAATTCGAGAGTTGATACCTAAATTTCCTAGATCCATATTTAATAAATTACAAGTAATAATAAGTAATTTCCATTTATTGAACAAAGATTGGTTACTAGTTGTATGATGAGGCTTCTCTAAGGAATGACATGAATTTCTAGAGGAACTAACATATACGTGTGAATAATACTAAGGTATCTAACTAACTAACATCCTTGTGACTTAGATTATTCTCTTTGATGCATTCATCTGAGTTCCATACCTTCAATTCCTCATATTTTCATATCTTTATATACAAAAATTGCCTAACATTGACAAACAAAACACTGATTAGTATATTGTCATGTTGTGTCCATGGGTACATATAAAAGTTTGCATGTACATTAACAACATATATTGTTCAACAGTCAAACATAAGAACTCATATTTTGATTTAGATAAACTAACATGTTTGTCATTCCACCATGGGTGTAATCACCTTTCTCCATCCATCATGGGACTTAGGTGAACTACCCCTTAGTAGATCTAACACTGGGTTCAAAAAATCACAATTTTGTTATATGATACTTGTATTGGCATTATAATGAAGAAAAAGTAAATAAGTATCCAAGTAGTTTCTTTCATAGAACATCAAGAAATCCTTGACAATCTTCAAAATTCAATATATGTGATTATTCTTAAATAACTACATACCTTATTCCTGCAGATCACATGCAACATTATCTAGACACTTCAAGTGCATATAATAATTCCAATCAACCAAGGTACATTCAAGCAATAAACCATTACATTTGCATGTATGTATATACTAGGGTCACCATACATTAATACAATACTAATTAGGCCAAACTTAGACCCTAAACTAGGGTTTAGGGTCATCTCGAGTTTCTACTACAACTAAGGATATCAATCAATGATCCAATTTTTGGATTATCGATCATTTCAAATTTTTATGAGTATTTATCATGATTATGAAGTATCGATTTTCCATTTTTGTATCCCAGGGACCAATATGTGAACCATAATGGCCCAAAATCATGCATGTATTGGGTTCTTGGGCCCATGGTCCAACCTTGACTTTTCAAGGTTTTCATAAATTTATCATCTTCTTAATCACGAAACTGGGAAATAGTATGGTATCTCAATTGAAGCCTCTCATAGGCATATCAACTCAATATTCCTTTATTTACTTAAATTCATCACCTATGTCAATTAATATCAGACTATTGACCTCATCTTTCTAATACTATGATGATTGTCTTAAAGTAATTCTCAATGCATTATTAGTGAATTCATAATCTTTGAATCCAAAATTATAAAATTTTAGGATCTTACATCCACCACACCTTAAACTAAAATTCAAATACAATCAGATTAATGTGAATGTAACTCATATTAGCCTCAAATCTTACTGCTAGAAACTTTCTTGGATAGGTTTTTTCTAGATTATCACTAATAACTTTAATTGGGTGAAAATTATATATGTTATGAAGTTTGAACCCAAATTTACTCCAAGATAATTCCCACATCCCCATTTATTGCGTGATATTATCACTTGGTGATTACATTTTCACTTTGTAATTTCATTTCTACTTGTTGATTATACTTTCACCTAGGTCTCAAACCTACTAATCATTATTAAAATACATTCATGAGTTGATGAGTTTATGCCTTCATACCCTAAATTATGTCACAATTTCAACTTAGGGAATTCATTGTCACATGTTAATTTTATGTATCACATGTGGCTACCCAATCACTCACTCATAATATGATGAAATAGACATTTGGTTGCACTCTATGTGCAGATATGGTGCATCCACACATTATCGTATAATTAAATTACGTTAAGTCATTTGCGGCCATGACTCCAACCCTGAAAAAAAAAATTTAAACCCTCATATTTTCTTATGTTTCATGAACCCAGGGGGAATTTATTTTCTCAGAATTCTTGAGTTTATGCATAACTCCCTTTAAGTTTCTAATTCAATCATTATTATAAAAGTTTTTGTATTCTCTATATCTACATATCATGTTTTATTAGTTTTTGTATTCTCTATATCTACATATCATTTTTTTTAGCCTTAGAAATCTCCTTAGGGTCTCTAGGGGTATATGTACCTTTGGAGTGATCTCCTCTTGACTGCAAGGGCCTTATGTACTTATGGAGTGCCTTTCACATTTACCCCTTGGGCCTTATGTACTTGTGGAGGTGGACATTCTCTTGACCCCATGGTCCTCATATACACATGGTTGGATTTTTCCTGACCCCACGAGCCTTATGTACTTAGGACATGATTAATTCGTGACCCCTTAGGTCTTATGGACCTTTCATCATCCTTACTTGACCCTAGGGTTGACTTAGGGCTCTATGCTACCTGGGGTTTAACTAGATGTCATAAATTTATCCCATTTCTTTTATTAAGTTCACCTTATATAGAGACAAGGGTATCCAATATCATTTTATTTATATATTCAATGACTCGTCCTTCTTAAGGAGAGTCTATAACTTAGATGTTTGTCTTATGATGTAAGGAGTGGGACCCGAGAGGGGATCCAAATTGAACAACAATCTTTAGAGTATTTTTGCTCTTTGAGAACTAACATGGAAGGATTCAAAATGCCCTATGACACCATCTGCTTCTAATAACCAAATTGTGAATCTTTGCTTGATGTAACTAAGATTGAACTTTTTAATGAGTTGCACTACTAGTCACACTATCATCGTTGGCAAGAAAAGGTTCACAATGCTTTGGAAGTTTCTAATGTAGACTTTGCTCTGTCTTCATCCAAATCAGAAAATGATTCTAATGAATGGGAAAAGGCTAATCAGATTTGTCGTCATGTCATTTTAAGCACTATTTCTAACTAGTTGTTTGACACATACTTTTTAAGTTAAATTGCATCTGAAATTTGGGAAAGTCTGAACATGAAATACATTCTGGAAGAGGCTTCTTCCCAAAAATTTATTGTTGCAAATTTTCTAAATTTTGGCATGACTGAAGATAAAGAAATAACAACTCAAATTCATGATTTTCATATCTTAATTAACAACTAGAAAAATGATAAGATAGATCATCCTGTCTTTCATTGTTGGGTCTTTAATTGAAAAACTACCTAGTTCTTGGAGACATTACAAGAACAATTTAAAACACAAAAGAAAGATAATGTCATTGGATGATGTAATAATACATATCCGTGTTGAAGATCAAAATCATACTAGAGAAAGATATGATTTGAATACAGAGTTGTCATGTACTACTAATTTTGTTAGCAATGAAGTTAAACAAAAATAATTATTCTTCTGATCAATCTATAAATTATATGAAGAATAAAAAATAAAAGGGAATAATAATAAAAGCAAAAACAACAAAGACATTAAGAAGAAGAATGATTTTTGTTATGTTTGTGATAAACATGATCACACCTCTCCTAAATGTATGTATAGGAAGAATCAAGCTGTCTAGGATTCTAAGGAACCAACAACCAAACTTGTGACAGAGAACGTGTTTGTGGCATTCATCATCCTATTCAATATGATGATTGGATCATTGACTTTGGGGCTAGTCGCCACATTAGTGGCAATAGAGATGCCTTACTCAAAAGTAGGAGAGGATGAGATTAAGGTTTTCATGGGCAACTCAAGTGCTTCTCCTGTGACCGAAAAGAGTGACATCATGATTAAGTTGACTTTAGAAAATTCCTACTGATCAAAGATCTGTTGTATGTTCCATATGTTAGGGTTAATTTGATCTTCGTGTCTCAACATGTTGAGTTTGGGGTCAAGGTGTCTTTTGAATCAAACAAGGTCATTCTTTCTAAGTTAGGGGACTACTTGGGTATGGGGTATTATTCAAACAACCTTTTTCTTTTGAGTATACCGAACTCTTCTACTAGTGCAATTTTTCCTTCTGCTTATATTGTTGACTCCTTTAATATCTGGCACAATAAACTTGGGACATGCTAAATTTAAATATGTCCAACACATGAAATATTTAGGTTTGCTAAAAGATATACATGGTGTTGTTGATTTCAATAACAAATGTGAAGTATGTGTTGAAACTAAATCTACAAAGGAAGTGTGTCCTAAAATTTTACATGGAGATTCTAACTTACTAAATTTAGTTCACACAGATCTTGAAGATTTAAAAGGAAATTTGTCTAGAGGTGGAAAAACATTTTATATCATATTTTCTCACACTATATAAAATTATTCTTATTGCATTCAATAGATGAAGCTTTTGATATGTTTGTTAAATATAAAATAGAAGAAGAAAACCAACTTAATAGGAAAAATAAAATGACTCTGCTTGGATAGGGGTGGTGAATATGATTGTTATTATTTTAATGATTTTGTGTAATCCATGATATTATATGTGAATACACTCCTCCATATTCACCTCCATCAAATGGATTGTTGAACATAAAAATAGAGCTCTAAAAGAGATGTTGAATTCTATTTTAATTAAACTAGGATCACCAAACAACTTGTGGAGGGAATTGTTTTATCATCTTGTTTTCTTCAAAATTGCATTCCTAGGAAAAAGACAAATGACACTTCATAATAATTATGGAAAGGATGTCCTCCTAATTTGTGATTTCTGGGAAATATGGGCACAAAGTAAGGCACTAGAAACAAAAAAATTATCTATATGTATTCCCATAACAACAAGATCATGTCAACTACTATGAAATAGGAAGGATGGTTTAACAAGTTAATATCTGGTCTTGGAGCAAGTCTAGAAACTAAAACTCATTGCAGTTGCAACTATATTGTAGTTTCTCTTAGATAGTGTCTGTGAAGCTCCTGGTATTCACCACGGACGGCAGACTTGACAGCTTCTGCGGTCTCACCATAGACGGTGAGCTGGATCAATTTCTACAGTGGCTCCTTTGGTCTCCCACAGACTGTAGTCTGACATTGCTCTTCTAGCAATAGCCAAAGGACTCCCGCCTCTAGAGTAGTTGACACAGACCAACTAGAGCTCTTGTCATTCTACTAGAATGGATAGAAAGGAGTTGTCTCTCCCGTCAGCATACTAGTCACCAACTTGCTCTCCCACATCAATGATCCTCACTTTTTCTCTCCCGTTGCTATCCCTTCCTAGTTGGTTATGACTTGCTTGGTCTCTCTTGGTTATCACAACCAGAGAGGACAATAATTTTTAGAGAAACTGATTCACAATTCTCTGTGTTGGGAAGCCCCCACTACCCCTCTATTTATAGGCGGGGTTAGGTCCAGGGATTCCAGTCTGTTTGGGATCTGTGTGGGAGTGGAAGGGACTAGAAGATCTTAAATTTTTGCATCATGTGACATACAAAATGATCATTTTGCATGTGAAACAATCGTCTCACATGTGAGACAATCGTCTGGTATATCCAGACAGTCGTTTTGCCATGTTTCTTGATCACACATGAATTTGCCAATTTGATTCCAATTAATGCATGACATGACGTCAGCACGAATCCTTGATGCAGTCAAATTTCCCCACAAATTGAGTGGTTTCACACATGCAATATGATCATCTTACTTACCTAGATAGTCATCTGGTGAGTCAATTTGAGCCGAGTCGAGCCGTTCGGTTCAATCAAAATGAACCGGCCGGTTCACATCTCAGTTTGGGAAAAACTTAGCCAGTTCAATTTCTGATCAGTCTGACAATCCAAATGGTCGTCTCAACATTTGAGTTGATCGTCTGGCACTCCAAACAGCCATCACCCCGTGAGATGATCAAATGGGGTCCAGTTAGCTGATCTGTTGCATGAATTGAGTATCTAAACAATTTATTAACCAGTCCAATCCTCATTCAATAATAAACTCCTCTTCTAAATGGGTTCTTTTGTGTGTGACCCTATAGGTCCCATATCACGTTGGTAGTGAATGTACATAACTAACTTATGACATCACAAGTAGAGAGTGGTGCCTAGTTGCACATCTGTGCTCCCTAAGTGAATGGAAAGTTGGAGAACAACTTCAACCTACAATTTGTGTAAGGTGTTGTAGTGATTCTATAATTCCTTTGTGTATAATATCCAGAGTGAACTCGAGGCATGAAGTCATCATCCTTTAAACTTTAAACTCATGTTTCTTGAACCAAGAGTAGATTGTCTAAGATAATGTGACCTCATTATCATATATTGATTCACATGTGCATGCACATGCATTTCTCAATCTCGCTTATCAGGTGCTAAGGATATCAAACTTCAGTAGGAGGGACAAATCCCATATCTATCACCCACAATCAGTCCCCATGTGTCAAAGCTACCATGTCATCACCTTAATGGCAACCCATATTTCATGATTATGTGTGATCATGTGATGAGTTGAGTGATTTCAGGTCTAAAAATCACAATCACCACCTTCACTAAGAGAGATGACTATGACCACCAATGATGGTGCACATGTATCTATGTGATTGGTTTCATATTTCCATATCATGACAAATGAGATTTTGTCATCAACCAACCCACACTCCAGTCTTGTGTGTTACAAGTGTCTATCTACCTTCCATAATAACAATTGACTAGGGACATAATAAGAATGTACATAATCTTAGCATTCATATGATATCATTCTCCAAGTCATATAGTTGAAGACATATGCCATTTAGTATTGTCATTCTTTAGAAATTCATAATGTTTCCTCATTAACTCATAATTGAATGAAACAGAATGAATTGGAAGCTTGCCTTTATGTGTATTAATCAAATCCTTTATGGTATATGCCATGTCAATCATTGCATGATTGGCTCTCTTGGCATACCTTACCAACAAACTACCACTTGCACTTAGAGCCAATCATCTATGACTCTCATTCTTAGCTATCTAAACATGACCATGTTTCTAATGTGCAAGTGCTAATCCAGCAGGTTAGCAACATTTTGCTATTAGTCAGCATATTGCATGTTTCTTATCTCTTTGTTGTGAGATGAAACTACAGTAATTTGGTATCTAATATTCCTTGCCTAACAAGTAGCTCCATTTTTGTCACAGTATTACTACTGAGTCATTAATGGTTGGATCATCTATAAGTTCATCATATGAAGTTCAAGATCCATATAGCATCACTTTGTGTTCATAACACAAGTAGACTCAACTTCTATTGTAGAATAGTATTCATGGCTATTAGTTCGGAACCCTTCCAACTAACAACATTTCTCCTTTTAAATCAAACATGTTTTATTACGATCACTTTTGTTATTTTGTAAGCTTGCATTGGTGTAACCCTTTACACCCAACTCTTCCATTATTTCTATCTTTAACCACTAGCAATCTATCCTTAAATACTTCTCCAGTATTAATGGATATCTTTAATGACTTTCTAATAACCCTTATTGTTGTCTTTAACCACTAGAAATCTATCCTTAAATAATTTTCAAGTATTAATGGATATCTTTAAGGATTTTCTAATAACCCTTATTGGAATTTAATATCATCTTGTCATGTGCAATACATACAAGATTATATGGGATAAGTACATTTATATCATTGATGATAGACCCATCGTTACATCCTATGACATCTTAATCATGCCATTTCCATTCTTCACAAGAATTGGAACATATGGTTCATGAGAGACTAATCCAGATTCTCTCTCATTGAATCCTTTCATGTTGAAATCCTTTAACATATTGCTATTGTATGTGCTCAGACTTACTTTGTGAAATTTTTAAGAACTATCTCTATAGGTTTTGATCCTTATCACATAGGATATTTCACCTAATCCTTATTACTTTTAGGGGTTTTTCTTGCCAATTATCAATATTTACAATAATGTGATGTTATTCCTCATCACATGTGGAGTATTCATATATGCTCCCACTAAATCTCATGTAATCACATATTTCATCTATTATCTTGACTCAAGTCAAACTCTTTATCTATCAAGTTCTAAAGATCCCTCCTCTGAGATGCTTGTTTCAATCCCAGATTGAACTTTGAAGTTTATTGTGGGCTCTGATCTCCAAACCATGACATAAACACGATTAAAACTTAGCGGAAGCGAATCGGTAATCAGCGGAAGACAAAAATCACGGGAAATTAAAACTTTTCGTGACAAGAGCTTGAATCCATAAAAGCTTCTTTCATAAAGTGAGGTAAACTGTTTACATCTCAGGATAATTACTTCTTGAGTAATTATATACATCAAGATACAAAATCTCAAGATCATTATACAAAAGACTCCAAGACCTGAGAGTACAGAGGACACATAGGACTGACTCTAACTACACCATATGGCAGGACAATCTCCACCTGAGATTACTGCTGCCCCTGATGCTGCTGCTGAGACTGATCACCTGTAGGCTGGTTCCTTCGTCTCCGATGTCCACCTAAAAAGTTGAAGCCTACGGGGTGAGACAATTATACATAATTGTCCCAGCGAGAGTTATAACTCTTCGCCAGAAGCTTTATTATAACATCAAAGAATATTTTAAGTAGTAAAGCCTTCAAAGTATTCTATAACAGTTGCAGGTATAACAAGATCTCTATAATTTAGGAGATGTGGAGAATATAAACATTATTGTAAGGTAACATCAATCAACTAACTTGGAGTTATCTCTAACAAGTTATACTACATGGTTGATTATGTTTTACAAACAACATTATGCCCTGTGGAGATGAGGCTTACCACTCATACTCCAACTGATCGCTGAGAAGCCGCATCAGTATCATACATAGGTCATTAAGAGAGTCGGATTCTCATGACCTTCACCTTCCTCAGTCAGTAAGAGGATCACTTGTAGGACATCTCGTGTCTCTACTACTATAGCTCACCAGGGTAAACTGGTTCTTTGCTATTCTAGAGTCACAGTGGCGTTCTGTACTCTCTTCGTCATCAGGAGGTTTCATGTTTACCTACCACTGATATGGATATCTGTGCTTTCTTCGTCATCAGGAGGTTTCATGTTTACCTACCACTGATATGATATGGAAAAATATAGTGAAGGATGGATGGATTACACATCTACATCACTTTTCTACACTAGGATGTAAGGTTCTACACATCCATGTACCCCACATACTCAAAAGTATGTGCTCCAGGAGTTCCCTGAGGAAAAACCTGTTTCACCATCACTTAATCTCTGACAATGATGGATCTATGATCAGGGCTCTACATTATGCTTGATTAGTTAGGTACATTCAGTATTCTTTAACAGCATACATTGTTCTTCAAACAATAACAGTAGCATAGCAGCTATAAAAGAAGAATACTAAATGTAACATGCCTAACTCATATCAATCATCATTTCTCATTATCCTCATCACAAGTCATCTCTAAGGCATGACCTTGATGGTATTCATGGCTCTCATAGCCCATTATCAGCATATGATGCCACTGGCAAGGCATCAGATTACTTTAGTTATTCATAAGGCTAACAACATGCCTTTAATGAATATAACATCAACATCCATACCTGGATATGATTACCTTCATATCAGAACCTGCATGTTTAATACATCTGATAAAGGTAATACAACAATAAGGAATGTACTTCCTACTCTTGTCATAAGAGTTAAATCTCTAATTCACATCAAATAGAGTTTAATACTCAAAAGCATGCCATTTCCCTTGAATTAGGGTTTACTATTCACATTACATGTCATCACCCTTGAATTAGGGTTTACTATTCACATTAAGGTGAATTAAACTCATAACATCATCATGTATGAGTAACATCTTCATTGATGCTCTTGGATTAGTTAAAGGTTCATCATTTATCATAATTAGGGTTTCTATGATCTCACACAGGTGGATCATACCCTAATTATGCTCATTCCTGTGCATTGGAGATGCTTTAATTGAGTTTCCACTTAAAAAGGGTACTTTCTCTCTCTAGAAGTACTTTCTCTCTCTAGAAGTACTTTCCCTCTCATCATAAGGTTAGATGATGTCAACATCACCCTAGATCAGGTCGGATTAAGTCATTATAGGCTAACATGGCTAAAACATCATCATCATATGATTAGGGTTCGATCTGATCAAGGTATTACTCAATTTACCCTTTAGGGGTATATTGGTAATTCACCACATTGATCATCATTATGGTAAAAACCTTAGTCCATTGACCCCTTAATATCCTAGGTTGTCATTAGGGTTGAATTAGGGCAACATTGGACCATTTATATCATCAATTGATTGAATGAAGTCAACATTGAATCACATTGATTGATTTCAATTATCAACCTTCAATCGAATTGAGATCGTTTGAAAGTGTTGACCGTTTGCCCACTTTGACTTTCCAAGACCGTGAGCCCTCTTCTATCTTCAAGACCGCGAGCCTCCTTAGGCTTCAAGACCGTGAGGCCCTTCAAGTGGTTCAAGACCGCGAAGCCCTTCAAGTGGTTCAAGACCGCGAAGATCGAATTGGAGTTGAGACCGCGAAGAGATGTTGACCGTTTGCCCACTTTGACCTCAGGACCGCGAGGCCCCTCGCGGTCTTGAGACCGTGAGCCCCCTCACGGTCTTGAGACCGTGAGCCCTCTCACGACCTTGAGACTGCGAGCCTCCTCACGACCTTGAGACTGCGAGCCTCCTCACGACCTTGAGACCATGAGCCTCCTCACGACCTTGAGACCGCGAGCCTCCTCACGACCTTGAGACCGCGAGCTCACATGGTCTCAACCGCTTGGACCATCAACAAGATTCAAAGATACAACCAATAATGTCAACTCATGTTGAAGCCCTCAAAAGGTCAGAGCAATGTTGACCACTTATGGATTGGGTTAACTTAGATTATGCTTGACCACTTGGTCATTCAATTGACCCTTAATGGTTGACCAATTAGGGTTGAAGTCGATTCAATTAGGTTCTATCAATGTTCACCCATCAACACTCAACAATGTGACTCAACACAAGGTTGAACCCTTCAATTGAGCTCCAATTGGGCCCAAACTTGGCCCAAAGGGTCTTGAGGTCATGTGGGTGGACCCCACATGGTCTTGAGACCGTTTGCCCAAGATTTCATCAAAATATAAGGTGATTTGATAGAGGTTGAACCATGATTGGGTCACCAAATCAGAATTTTGGTTAAAATTGACATCTTACTTGCAATTAGGTCCTCAATTGGTCACATTACTTAACCCTAGACCTTCAAACGGTCTTGGGTGATTGTCCTCTCGGTCTTGAGACCATTTGGATGAGTTCCAAACGGTCTTGAGACCGTTTGCCCATCCAATTTTGGATTCTAGTGTAGATTCATCAAGGTCTGACCCATTGAGTTGATGATCATGTCAATATTTTATTGCAATGTAATTTGGTGTAATTGTACCTTCAATTGGTCAACTAATCTTGACCCCAGACCTCCAAACGGTCATGGTTGATTGCCCTCGCGGTCTTGAGACCGTTTGGGTGACCCCTAAACGGTCTTGAGACCGTTTAGGTCAATCAACCCTAAAAACCCTAATTAGGTCACCATAATTTCAGTACTGATTTCATCTAGGGTTAGCCCTAGTATTCACCCTTCAACTCTTAGCCCATTTGGAATTAGACCATGAAACTTAGTGAGTTGTTAATTAACATAATTTTGAACAGTAATCTCATACGGTCAACGCCTAGTCAACGACCTTACACGGTCTGGAGACCGTTTGCCCAAAAAGGCAATTTCAGACCGTTTGAAAATCAGGAATAAATTCAAATAAAGTTGTTACTTAAAAAGGTCATATCTCCCGATTCCTTTGGAGTTAACCTCTCAAATTTTGCGGGTAATTATCGTATATAATTAGGAACAGATTTCTTATACGGTCCACGCTTGGTCAACGGGGCCAAACGGTCTTGGAGACCGTTTGCCCTGTCGCGGTCTCGAGACCGTTTGCTCACCTCGCGGTCTTGAGACCGAGAGAGCAAACTGGTGAGACCATTTAAGGGAGTGAAAAGCGGTGGGTTTTTCTTGGAAATCACGCCTTCATCTCCTAGCTCAAGAACAGTACGAATATACCATGGATTTGCTTGCAAAATAGCAGGGAAAAGTAGGGAAACACTAAGAGCTATCATCAAAATGCATATAAAGATGCACATAGTAAAGCATGGGTTTAGAGTTATAAAACCCGCCTAAAGCTTGCTTCTTGAGCTCCAAGCTTTCAATCTACAAGATCTAATGGCGTCATTGAGTTCCCATAGGTTGGCCAAGGTGAAAACTCCAAGGAAGGTCAAGGAAAGATGGCTAGAAAGATAGGATTTCGAGAGTTAGCCATGAAGCTGACCTTGAATTCGAGTTCTAACCATGGAATTAGGCAAGAAGAGGGGTTTAAACCTACCTTGCACCCCTTGGTCGTCCTCCTTAGCTCCAAGGCAGTCCTTGGTCGTCTTTGGTGAAATGAAACAGTAAGGGAACGAAGGGTAAGTTCCCTTGCAACTAAGGGAAGGAGAGCTTATATACATGGGGTAGGATTTTCAACATTAGTTCATAAGTTGTCCATAATTCCAACTAGGTCCCTCCTTCTTTACTTGATTGTCCCTTCCTATTTATTCTAAGAAAAACCTTCTCTTAAGGTCTTAGAAAAGAAGGTAAAGGAGAGCAAGCTAATAATGAGGTACATACATAAAGAGATATTACACATATACCCTGATTTCCCAATCACAAGGCATATCTCATAACTTGATAATTCAATTGAGGTGACTTCCGCATCATTTCTTCTCTTAATGATGTCAAGAGTCTAAAAAGATACATTAGATGACATATTTCACAATTTGTATCCCTTAATTTGGGTAAATTGCATTTTACCCCAAACTAGGGTTTCAAGCACCGGGATTGCTTCCACAGGTGCACCTTGGTGCCCTAGCTTGGGAAATCCCTCAAACTTTACCAAAAAGATTCTCATGATGTCTCAACATCAGAGGAACATCTCAACATGTGCAAATTGCAAGCTAACCCTTTTAACTGGGTAATTGCACATAGGTCCCTGTATATCAAAACAATGCTACAACTTTAAATAAAAAGGAGCAAATACTAAAATATACATTTCTGAGAAACTTAATTACATGCTCAGAGTTAATCACAAAGATTTAATTACATATTTAGGCAAAACACCCAAGGTTAACTCATAACCCAGGTCAGGGATGTTACAAATTATCCACCCCTTACAAGGATTTCGTCCCCAAAATCGATAAAACATACTACAAGAAAAGGGCAGGATACTTCCTTCTCATCTCATCCTCTAACTCCCAAGTGGCTTCTTCAATACCACGATGGTTCCAGAGGACTTTCACAAGACTTATATATTTCTTCTTTAACTTTTTAATTCGTTTATCAAGGATGGACACTGGTCCCTCCTCATAGGATATGTCATCATTCAATTCTACCTCCATAGGTTGTAGAACTGACTCAGTGTCTGGGTGACATTTCTTCAACATAGAAATGTGAAACACAGGATGTAACCTCTGTAATTCTGGGGGAAGCTCTAGTTTATATGCTACCTTTCCAATCCGTTCAATGATTGGATAAGGCCCCATATATCTAGGAGCTAACTTCCCTTTCCTTCCAAAACGAAGGACTCCTTTCCAAGGTGAGACCTTAAGATACACTCTGTCTCCAACCTGGAACTCTAAGGGTCTACGACGTTTGTCAGCATAAGATTTCTGCCTATCCTGAGCAGTCTTAATCTTATGTTGTATAGCTTTAATCTTTTCTGTGGTTTGCTGCACCAGGTCAGGACCTAACAACTGGTGCTCACCAGTCTCAAACCAACACAAGGGTGATCTACACCGTCTACCATATAAGGCTTCATAAGGTGCCATATCAATACTATGCTGATAGCTGTTGTTATAGGCAAACTCTATCAAGCTTAGGTGTAGATCCCAACTTCCGGTGAACTGGAGAACACATGCTCGCAACAGGTCTTCTAAGGTTTGTATGGTCCTTTCCGACTGTCCATCAGTCTGTGGATGAAAGGCCGTACTAAACCTCAGCTTAGTGCCTAAGGCTTTGTGCAACTGTTCCCAAAAACGACTGGTAAACTGAGGACCTCTGTCAGAAACTATTGTGACAGGAACTCCGTGCAAACGCACTATCTCTTGAACATACAACTCTGATAACCTTTCAGCAGAATAGGTTGTTTTGACAGGTAAGAAATGTGCTGTCTTAGTCAACCTATCAACAATTACCCAAATGGAATCATGTCCTTTACTTGTCCTGGGTAGGCCAACAACAAAGTCCATGGTCACATGGTCCCATTTCCACTGTGATATGGGTAAAGGTTGCATTGTTCCTGCAGGCTTCTGGTGTTCAGCATTAACTTGCTGACACACGGAACACCTCAGAACAAACTCTGCAACGTCCTTTTTCATCCCAGGCCACCAATACAGACCCTTCAAATTCCGATACATCTTGGTGCTCCCTGGATGCATAGCATACATGGAAGAATGGGCTTCTTCCAGGACTAACTTCCTCAAGTTGTCCACATCCGACACTATCATTCTTCCATTATAACAAGCTACTTGATCTTTTGAGTCATGAAAACCATCTTGCTTCTCATTTCCATACTCAGATCTTATATGTTGAATTGCAGCATCACCTAGTTGTGCCTCTTTAATCTGCTCCCTTAGGGTAGGTTTAATATGCATCTTAGCCAACAAACCGGCTAGCAATGACACCTTCAACTGTACATTGTCTTGCCTTAAAGAGATAAGCATATCTCTTCTAGAGCATACTAAAGAGTTTAGTTGTGCTCTATTCATGGTTGATGTTGCTGATTTCCTACTCAAGGCATCTGCAACAACATTGGCCTTGCCTGGATGGTAATCAATTGTACAGTCGTAGTCTTTGATTAATTCCATCCAGCGACGTTGCCTCATGTTGAGCTCATGCTGAGAGAAGATATACTTCAGGTTTTTGTGGTCTGTGAAAATCTGGAATGTTTCTCCGTAGAGATAGTGCCTCCAGATCTTCAAAGCATGAACCACAGCAGCTAACTCCAGATCGTGTGTTGGATAATTCTCCTCGTGTTTCTTAAGCTGTCGGGAAGCAAAAGAAATCACTTGTTTATCCTGCATCAACACACATCCTAGTCCGTTCTTGGAAGCATCACAGAAAACTACATATCCTTTTCCTTGTTCAGGTAGCACTAGCACAGGTGTACTTGTCAACCTCTCCTTCAGCAACTGGAAAGATTGTTGACACTTATCATTCCAAGAAAAAGGAACATCTTTCTGGGTTAACTTGGTCAAAGGTAAAGCTATAGAACTAAAATTCTTAATGAACCTTCGATAATAGCCAGCTAACCCCAAGAAACTTCGAATCTCCGTCGGTGTCTTTGGTTGTTCCCATTGTAGAACAGATTCTACCTTTGTAGGGTCAACACGAATTCCCGAGGTGGATATTACATGTCCAAGAAAAGATACCCCCGACAGCCAGAACTCACACTTGCTAAACTTAGCGTACAACTTATGTTCTCTTAGCAAGGTCAAAGCTTGGCGAAGATGCTGCTCATGCTGCTGAGCATTCTTACTATAAATCAAAATGTCATCTATGAAGACGACAACACACTGATTAAGGAAAGGTCGAAAAACTCTATTCATGAGTTCCATAAATGCAGCTGGTGCATTGGTTAGTCCAAACGACATAACCGTGAACTCATAGTGACCATATCTTGTCCTAAAGGCAGACTTGGATATGTCACTATCCTTAATACGGAGTTGGTGATATCCAGACCTCAAGTCTATCTTTGAAAAGACTGTTGCACCACGCAAATGGTCAAAGAGATCATCAATCCTCGGCAGAGGATACTTATTCTTTATTGTTACTTTATTGAGTTGTTTGTAGTCAATGCACAACCGCATTGACCCATCTTTCTTTTTAACAAACAAGACCGGAGCACCCCAAGGTGAAGTACTCAGTCAGATAAAACCTCTCTCAAGTAGCTCTTGAAGCTGTTTCTTGAGTTCTGCCATCTCGGCAGGCGCCATCCTATATGGAGTTTGAGCTATGGGTTTCGTATCTGGGATCAGATTAATTTCAAAATCAATCTCCCGAGGTGGTGGTATACCAGGAAGTTCTTCAGGAAACACATCTTCGAATTCCCTGACTATAGGAACTTCGGCAAGATTGGAACCTTCCTTGGTAACATCTACCACATGGGCTAAGAATGCATAACATCCTTGCCTCAATAGCTTATCAGCAACCATAGCTGACACAAGACAGGTGGGCAGAATCTTTCTTTCACCTTGAAAGATCCATGTGCTGCTTTTGAGAAGATAGACAGCATGTCTAACCTTCTCAGCTTCCGGAATCATAAGAATCCTGAAAGCCTTCTCCAACTCTGTCAACCATAAGTCAGCATCTGCAGGGTCGGCAGTTCCGAAGTACTCGGTAGCTCCGACACGACGAAGTCGTTCGAATGTCTTACCAATACCTTGTGCTTCAGGCTAGACAGGTGCCCTAGGTGTACGAATGGGCATCCTATCAGTTATATGTGTCATGGCAGTCATGAACTGCCCAAACATCATCTGTACAGCTGGATCGCTCATGTCAGCTGGGTTGAACTGGGGTGGCTCTCTTGGCGACTCAGGTGCAGGTTGTTCTATTCTCGGAACTCTTGCACCGCCTCGAGGTGCACTAGCACTACTCTCTGCCACGTGCTCATCACGATGTTCTGATATTCTTATGTATCTTCTTCTCCTGAGGAGCAAAAGATTCTATTAGATGAGGAAGGAGTACTAAAGGTAGACTCGACATCCTAAGTCCTATGCCTCTGTAGACTCAACTGAACCTAGAGCTCTGATACCACTAGTTGTGGGCTCTGATCTCCAAACCATGACATAAACACGATTAAAACTTAGCGGAAGCGAATCGGTAATCAGCGGAAGACAAAAATCACGGGAAATTAAAACTTTTCGTGACAAGAGCTTGAATCCATAAAAGCTTCTTTCATAAAGTGAGGTAAACTGTTTACATCTCAGGATAATTACTTCTTGAGTAATTATATACATCAAGATACAAAATCTCAAGATCATTATACAAAAGACTCCAAGACCTGAGAGTACAGAGGACACATAGGACTGACTCTAACTACACCATATGGCAGGACAATCTCCACCTGAGATTACTGTTGCCCCTGATGCTGCTGCTGAGACTGATCACCTGTAGGCTGGTTCCTTCGTCTCCGACGTCCACCTAAAAAGTTGAAGCCTACGGGGTGAGACAATTATACATAATTGTCCCAGCGAGAGTTATAACTCTTCGCCAGAAGCTTTATTATAACATCAAAGAATATTTTAAGTAGTAAAGCCTTCAAAGTATTCTATAACAGTTGCAGGTATAACAAGATCTCTATAATTTAGGAGATGTGGAGAATATAAACATTATTGTAAGGTAACATCAATCAACTAACTTGGAGTTATCTCTAACAAGTTATACTACATGGTTGATTATGTTTTACAAACAACATTATGCCCTGTGGAGATGAGGCTTACCACTCATACTCCAACTGATCGCTGAGAAGCCGCATCAGTATCATACATAGGTCATTAAGAGAGCCGGATTCTCATGACCTTCACCTTCCTCAGTCAGTAAGAGGATCACTTGTAGGACATCTCGTGTCTCTACTACTATAGCTCACCAGGGTAAACTGGTCCTTCGCTATTCTAGAGTCACAGTGGCGTTCTGTACTCTCTTCGTCATCAGGAGGTTTCATGTTTACCTACCACTGATACGGATATCTGTGCTTTCTTCATCATCAGGAGGTTTCATGTTTACCTACCACTGATACGATATGGAAAAATATAGTGAAGGATGGATGGATTACACATCTACATCACTTTCCTACACTAGGATGTAAGGTTCTACACATCCATGTACCCCACATACTCAAAAGTATGTGCTCCAGGAGTTCCCTGAGGAAAACCTGTTTCACCATCACTTAATCTCTGACAATGATGGATCTATGATCAGGGCTCTACATTATGCTTGATTAGTTAGGTACATTCAGTATTCTTTAACAGCATACATTGTTCTTCAAACAATAATAGTAGCATAGCAGCTATAAAAGAAGAATACTAAATGTAACAGGCCTAACTCATATCAATCATCATTTCTCATTATCCTCATCACAAGTCATCTCTAAGGCATGACCTTGATGGTATTCATGGCTCTCATAGCCCATTATCAGCATAGGATGCCACTGGCAAGGCATCAGATTACTTTACTTATTCATAAGGCTAACAACATGCCTTTAATGAATATAACATCAACATCCATACCTGGATATGATTACCTTCATATCAGAACCTGCATGTTTAATACATCTGATAAAGGTAATACAACAATAAGGAATGTACTTCCTACTCTTATCATAAGAGTTAAATCTCTAATTCACATCAAATAGAGTTTAATACTCAAAAGCATGCCATTTCCCTTGAATTAGGGTTTACTATTCACATTACATGTCATCACCCTTGAATTAGGGTTTACTATTCACATTAAGGTGAATTAAACTCATAACATCATCATGTATGAGTAACATCTTCATTGATGCTCTTGGATTAGTTAAAGGTTCATCATTTATCATAATTAGGGTTTCTATGATCTCACACAGGTGGATCATACCCTAATTATGCTCATTCCTGTGCATTGGAGATGCTTTAATTGAGTTTCCACTTAAAAAGGGTACTTTCTCTCTCTAGAAGTACTTTCTCTCTCTAGAAGTACTTTCCCTCTCATCATAAGGTTAGGTGATGTCAACATCACCCTAGATCAGGTCGGATTAAGTCATTATAGGCTAACATGGCTAAAACATCATCATCATATGATTAGGGTTCGATCTGATCAAGGTATTACTCAATTTACCCTTTAGGGGTATATTGGTAATTCACCACATTGATCATCATTATGGTCAAAACCTTAGTCCATTGACCCCTTAATATCCTAGGTTGTCATTAGGGTTGAATTAGGGCAACATTGGACCATTTATATCATCAATTGATTGAATGAAGTCAACCTTGAATCACATTGATTGATTTCAATTATCAACCTTCAATCGAATTGAGATCATTTGAAAGTGTTGACCGTTTGCCCACTTTGACTTTCCAAGACCATGAGCCCTCTTCTATCTTCAAGACCGCGAGCCTCCTTAGGCTTCAAGACCGCGAGGCCCTTCAAGTGGTTCAAGACCGCGAAGCCCTTCAAGTGGTTCAAGACCGCGAATCCCTTCAAGTGGTTCAAGACCGCGAAGCCCTTCAAGTGGTTCAAGACCGCGAAGATCGAATTGGAGTTGAGACCGCGAAGAGATGTTGACCGGTTGCCCACTTTGACCTCAGGACCGCGAGGCCCATCGCGGTCTTGAGACCGTGAGCCCCCTCACGGTCTTGAGACCGTGAGCCCTCTCACGACCTTGAGACCGCGAGCCTCCTCACGACCTTGAGACCGCGAGCCTCCTCACGACCTTGAGACCGTGAGCATCCTCATGACCTTGAGACCGCGAGCCTCCTCATGACCTTGAGACCGCGAGCTCACATGGTCTCAACCGCTTGGACCATCAACAAGATTCAAAGATACAACCAATAATGTCAACTCATGTTGAAGCCCTCAAAAGGTCAGAGCCATGTTGACCACTTATGGATTGGGTTAACTTAGATTATGCTTGACCACTTGGTCATTCAATTGACCCTTAATGGTTGACCAATTAGGGTTGAAGTCGATTCAATTAGGTTCTATCAATGTTCACCCATCAACACTCAACAATGTGACTCAACACAAGGTTGAACCCTTCAATTGAGCTCCAATTGGGCCCAAACTTGGCCCAAACGGTCTTGAGGTCATGTGGGTGGAACCCACATGGTCTTGAGACCGTTTGCCCAAGATTTCATCAAAATCTAAGGTGATTTGATAGAGGTTGAACCATGATTGGGTCACCAAATCAGAAATTTGGTTAAAATTGACATCTTATTTGCAATTAGGTCCTCAATTGGTCACATTACTTAACCCTAGACCTTCAAACGGTCTTGGGTGATTGTCCTCTCGGTCTTGAGACCGTTTGGATGAGTTCCAAACGGTCTTGAGACCGTTTGCCCATCCAATTTTGGATTCTAGTGCAGATTCATCAAGGTCTGACCCATTGAGTTGATGATCATGTCAATATTTTATTGCAATGTAATTTGGTGTAATTGTACCTTCAATTGGTCAACTAATCTTGACCCCAGACCTCCAAACGGTCATGGTTGATTTCCCTCGCGGTCTTGAGACCGTTTGGGTGACCCCTAAACGGTCTTGAGACCGTTTAGGTCAATCAACCCTAAAAACCCTAATTAGGTCACCATAATTTCAGTACTGATTTCATCTAGGGTTAGCCCTAGTATTCACCCTTCAACTCTTAGCCCGTTTGGAATTAGACCATAAAACTTGGTGAGTTGTTAATTAACATAATTTTGAACAGTAATCTCATACGGTCAACGCCTAGTCAACGACCTTACACGGTCTTGAGACCGTTTGCCAAAAAAGGCAATTTCAGACCGTTTGCAAATCAGGAATAAATTCAAATAAAGTTGTTACTTAAAAAGGTCATATCTCCCGATTCCTTTGGAGTTAACCTCTAAAATTTTGAGGGTCATTATCTTATATAATTAGTAACAGATTTATTATACGGTACACGCTTGGTCAATGGGGCCAAATGGTCTTGGAGACCGTTTGCCCTGTCGCGGTCTCGAGACCGTTTGCTCACCTCGCGGTCTTGAGACCGAGAGAGCAAACTGGTGAGACCGTTTAAGGGAGTGAAAAGCGGTGGGTTTTTCTTGGAAATCACGCCTTCATCTCCTAGCTCAAGAACAGTACGAATATCCCATGGATTTGCTTGCAAAATAGCAGGGAAAAGTAGGGAAACACTAAGAGCTATCATCAAAATGCATATAAAGATGCACATAGTAAAGCATGGGTTTAGAGTTATAAAACCCGCCTAAAGCTTGCTTCTTGAGCTCCAAGCTTTCAAGCTCCAAGCTCTAATGGCGTCCTTGAGTTCCCACAGGTTGGCCAAGGTGAAAACTCCAAGGAAGGTCAAGGAAAGATGGCTAGAAAGATAGGATTTCGAGAGTTAGCCATGAAGCTGACCTTGAATTCGAGTTCTAACCATGGAATTAGGCAAGAAGAGGGGTTTAAACCTACCTTGCACCCCTTGGTCGTCCTCCTTATCTCCAAGGCAGTCCTTGGTCGTATTTGGTGAAATGAAACAGTAAGGGAACGAAGGGTAAGTTCCCTTGCAACTAAGGGAAGGAGAGCTTATATACATGGGGTAGGATTTTCAACATTAGTTCATAAGTTGTCCATAATTCCAACTAGGTCCCTCCTTCTTTACTTGATCGTCCCTTCCTCTTTATTCTAAGGACAACCTTCTCTTAAGGTCTTAGAAAAGAAGGTAAAGGAGAGCAAGCTAATAATGAGGTACATACATAAAGAGATATTACACATATACCCTGATTTCCCAATCACAAGGCATATCTCATAACTTGATAATTCAATTGAGGTGACTTTCGCATCATTTCTTCTATTAATGATGGCAAGAGTCTAAAAAGATACATTAGATGACATATTTCACAATTTGTATCCCTTAATTTGGGTAAATTGCATTTTACCCCAAACTAGGGTTTCAAGCACCAGGATTGCTTCCACAGCTGCACCTTGGTGCCCTAGCTTGGGAAATCCCTCAAACTTTACCAAAAAGATTATCATGATGTCTCAACATCAGAGGAACATCTCAACATGTGCAAATTGAAAGCTAACCCTTTTAACTGGGTAATTGCACATAGGTCCCTGTATATCAAAACAATGCTACAACTTTAAATAAAAAGGAGCAAATACTGAAATATATGTTTATGAGAAACTTAATTACATGCTCAGAGTTAATCACAAAGATTTAATTACATATTTAGGCAAAACACCCAGGGTTAACTCATAACCCAGGTCAGGGATGTTACATTTATAGACTTTATTTGCATTCTCAAAGTTAATAAAACCTTTTAGGTTGTGTCACATACACATCCTTTGATGTATTCCCTTTAAGAAATCCATTTTTTATCTTCACTTGTTGAATCTCTTACTCTACTTTAACTACAATAACAACCTTGACAATTGGTAAAGGAATTTCTATCACGTTCAACAACTTGAACTAATTTGAAAAACTTACTCAACCAATTTTGTCCTTTTATGTTATCCATGCAGGTCTTTGCCACAAGACCCTAACTTCACCTTGTGGGTTTTACCCCTTCAGGCAGTACTATCAAGGTTATACCTTATTAGTTTACATGGACTCCATAATGTCCTTGAGTCATTACTCAGATTATGGTACTTAATAGATTCTATTTGATTAGTTGGCTCATCCTGTTATGACCAACTTATCTGAATTGTTGGATTCATAATCCTTCAATTTTAGATGTATTCTACTACAATTATTTTGTTCTGTGTCACTTGTTGAACTTGAGATTCCACAACAACTACATGTCATATACAAACATTGGGATACTACCAAAAACTTGTGTCGGTATACAAATCATCTACAAAACATCCCCTGCCCAGACCCAAGAGTACATGGATGAATCTAGGATACTACTAAATACTAGCCAAGCTTTTGCTCCTACTGCTCTCCAAGATGTTCTTCCTCACCTCCACGATCCTGATGATGAGTTGAGGATCACCTAAAAAGATGTCCTGACCCACTAGGTGAGACCAATATCCCAGTGAGAGATATAACTCTCAGAAATAGGTTACATTATTAAGCATGTTAAACATATTTAGTAGATTGAACAAATAGTATAACAACAAGTATGATTAATATGATACGTAAAGGAATAGATAAAAACTATCATTCTAAATAGTTGATTTCTCTTACCGCATTATATAGAAACTAAACATTATAACAAACAAGCAAGGATTATCAACCAATTTGAATCATGTTTAACCCCTAACATATATGCTACACGGCTGGATTACATCTTTTATTGAGCCCTGGGGAGTTTGTGGTATACCACTCAAACTTTCGTCTGACCACTTATAGGCCAAAATCAGTTCCATACAAGATCTAGGAGAGTCAGAATCCTAAGATCTCATCTACCCTCAGTCAGTCGAGTCAGTCGCAACAACACATAAGGTCAAAATTCAAATATCCTAGTCTGGCCTTGGTATATTGGTCACAACACTAGTAACCAGGGTATAGAAAACTCTATCATCTGAGGTACAACTACAACTGTCCTCAATCACATGTCATATACATACATCTGAGATATGACCGTAATCGTTCTCCTATCGAGGTATGCCCACAACCATATTTAAAACCCTGTAAAACCCTGGAATCAAGATGTCAAGGACACACAGTCTCTTGCACCCATATATACTTAATAATATACGAATCTGGGCTTCCCTTCAGGAATATATGTTTCCTTATCCAACAAATCTTGAAAATGGAATGGTTCTACAACACATGGCACTACATGATTAGGGTTTCACTTGATTAGTTAATATCAATTGGGTATATTTTAAGTGCATCAATCAAGTTACATACAAACTCCTAAAAGATTTCTACAAAAACATGGGTATGTGACAACTCCAAAAGATATAAAATGTATGAAATATAATTCTTATCACACCATTATAGGATACCAATCCTTGTTACATCATGAAGAGGATTACACCTCCATTAGGGATCAGCCATGCCCAAAGGTCATTAAGACCATCACATTATCTTTGGCAAGAACATTATTATCTTTCCACGCCTTATAACATGTTCAACAAACCATCACCATACTTGTGATACACATGTTCAACATAACTTTGCATTAAATAGCTATGATGTTCACAGGATAGCATAGTAGGATAACCATAATCATTGAAAGAGAGAATTCCTTCATTATATCAACATACAAGGAAGCCAAGTATGATTACCATCATATTTAATTGCATTTGGGTTAAGTTCAACAAGGTAGATTAAGTTGATATTACAATAGAACATTCAACTAATCATTGGTTCTTATGCTTACTTAGGTTAAAGCACAACTCTTCCCACTATAACCTCCATCAGATCATGGATTCGCTCAAGACCAAACACCATTATTAGATCATGAACCTCCCACAAAACCATTAGATGTTTTATAGACAAGACCATCAAATTCCATACAAGAAAAACCTTGAATCACACACATAGGAAATATTAAACAAAACCATCGGATGTAGGTCTAGAAAGGTCATCAAATCTTGACCTAGAAAGACCATCATTTTCTGACTTCAGAAGCATCATTAGTTGTGGACATCAAGTCCATTATTAGTTGTGGACATCAGGTCCACCATCGGTTTTGGTCACCAAGAAAACCATTGATCCATGAAACCAAAAGAACCATTGAATTTTGACAAGTAGAGAGACCATAGAATGCTAACTCAGTAAAACTGTTTGTTTTGAACCATCAAACATGGAACCAATGGGACCATCATTTGTCAACAATAGGCAAAAAATAGATCCAAAACACCATGCAAACCCATCATTTAAGAGAGAGTAGAAAACCATCAACTTAAACCACTTGAAAGAGCATTAAGACCACAATAGAAACTAAGGACCATCATTTCGCACAAGGAGCCCAACCATCGGACCATAACAAGGTAGAAATATGTGACACCCTTTGCCACACAAAGAAGGATTACTCAAAAATTAAACCACGATCAACCATTAACAGCAAATTACCGAAATTCACAAGAAATTAAAATCGATTTGCAACAAGCACCATGAGCTGAGATTTATTCCATAAGAGTCAACACTTGCATTTCATAACATATATTCAAGGTGTTACAACATTGATTTCCAATCATCTGATTACATAGGATAATAGTTCTACATGTATGTACATACCACCAAAGGCACACAAGCCAAAAACCACATGTCAATCATCATATCATCAAAGCACTTTGAGAACACCCCCAAGGACCTGAGTGTACATGGATGACACATAGGACTGTATTACTAAACACTATCCATACCATGATCCACCAGGTGTAGTTTCTCCTCATATTATGTCCTCAACCACATGATCTTTAATTCAGCATGCACATCCACCTAAAAGATTTTTAACCAATAGGGTGAGATAACAGTCCCAACGAGAGATACAACTCTCTACCAACTCTATTATTATCATAGATAACTAAGTAGATAGATTAACATACTGAGAAGATTGAATAGAATTAACTAAATGACATATATCTCATGGATGAAGTAAATAGAGCAGTTATATGCACTTTCCAATGAGTAATTAAACAATTAATAATTTAAAAAGGAATATGAAGAACATGTATAACTATAATAAACTAAACAGTATAAAAGCAAGGCAAGACTTCATCCAATGTTTCCATGTTTGATCATATACATGCACACTACACGGCTGATTACATATTTATTATTCCCTGAGGATTTGAGTTGTACCACCCCAATCCAACCGACCACTGCTAAGTCAAAATCGGTGCCATACAAGGTCTAGTGGAAGAGCTAGAATCCACGACCTCACTCCTCGGTCAGTATGAGTGAACCTGCAGTGACATCACAAGTCAACTACTTCTAGCAACATATAGTCTAGTTGTGCAAACCTATCCCGCCTTGGTACAGGTCACGGCGCTAGTGAAGCTGAGCTACGGCCTACAACCGGACTCTTCTAGGGTATGACCCGCAACCAATCCTGTGAAATCTCATATACATAATATCACTGAGCTACGGCTTGAAGCCACACTCTTTCCAGGGTATGGCCCACATCCAATCTTGTATCACATATCTTGAGGCATGATGTGAGTCTCACGCTTGGCCAAAGTCACCCTCAATTGCTTGATATTAGGGTACCAAGTTGTTCCCACATAGTCAACAATATGCACTCTGAGTTTCCCGTAGGAGTTACTCGTTTCACCATCCAACAAATGTTGACACTGAATGGATCTATGGCACATGGCAAGCTACATGATTAGATTCCACTTGATTAATTAGACCAATTAAAGTGTCTTTTAGCATCAATCAAGTTACATCATACAAACCACAAATAAATCCTTCAAAAGAAAGGAGCATAGTATTACAATAGAACATATCATCATTTAAATTATAAATTGATTCCCATCATATCATAGCAATGTATCACCACCAACCATAAGGCTACATCATCAACATATTATCATGGGATATCAATCCCTCATTCCAGTACTGGAAGATGTAACCCTAACTAGGAACTAAGCCCTTTCTAGGTCCTAAGATCCATCATATCACACTTGTGATTCATGGCTACCTCATCGTGCTTCATTGGACATATAAGCATTGCTTATACTAATTATCATTAGTGCCATATCACATATACATCCCATAGAAACCATTAGCTAATACATTTATCTTTGTAACAAAGTTAATACCATATGATCAGAGAGAGAATGTGTTTCAACACATCAAACACCTTTAAATAAGGCAAGTAATGCATCATAAGCTCTCTAGTTTAGGATTAGGCTTCATGTTGATTTCACACATGGTCCCCAAGCATCATTGTATCTCAAATCCTTGACTTTCACTACCTCCCATAAGTTGGAGTATATGAGGCTAAGAATTAGACAATGTGACCAAGTATGCACATTCACATATTCATACTTCCATGTTCCCTTATCGAGACTTATAGTCAATGCTTGATATTATTTAACCACCTTCATCGTATTCATTAATTATAACTTCTCGTTAACTCACAAGGTTGAAATCATGTAATTTAAGAGAAAGAGAGTACAATATCATGCTTTCTTTTCATAGACATTCAATAATAAGACCTACCCTAAGAATTAGGGTCAATGTTATTCGCATATAGCCGATTAGGGTTTTACCTCATGGTCACATCACCAAATCCTAATCACACCAATTTCCGCTTTTTTGAAACTCATTTAGGTTTGAACAACATTAGTTAGATACGAATCAATCATCATACCATCAGTATCAGGTATCACCCTTTAAAAAATGCATATGTGTGTCACCTCATTAAGTTATGTGTGGGTTACAACAGTGCATTATATAAACATGTTGACTATTGCTCCAATGTGATGTTTCATCATTATGTGACCCATATGTTATTACCCTACACTAGTTATCCCTCACATTATCATCCTAAGGAATTTCAAACTCTTTGATTACATAACTAGAGGGCATTGCGTCAAATTATACATAAGGCACCTATTATATCATTAGACTTGTTCATATGATTTCTACACAAATGTTGTCACCTTATATTCCAACAAGTCTTATCACCACCCTCATATATATACACATAGTTGTGTCATTACCCTCACTTCACAAGTTAAGATTATATGAAAAGGAAATATAGTAGACACTTGTCATGGATTATATTAAGATGAGCATGTGGGTCATATTCTTCCATGATTAAGGTTATCATATGAATATTCAACCATAGAATCCTACATCCATTAATTCCCATATTGTTGGAGATTTTAGGGCTAAACTCTTTAGTTAAAGAAGGACCACTCATAGTAACATCATCCTAGGTGCAAAGATTTAGGAGAAGCAATTAAGATTGATCATACATTATCCAAAACAACACTCTCTTATATGATGCATTGCTCATATGCGTACATCATTGGGTATCCAATCATACCCTGCAACCATCATCATGTGATATTGGTTTCACCCCATGCACATGTGTCGGCTTGACTACATCATGGTGTGTTAGGTTAACACATCTAGGTGTGTCGGGTGAGCTCATCTAAGGGTATCAGTTTAGACCATCTTGTGGTGTATCGGTTAGCCACACATGAGGTATATAGGATTAACACTCATGGTGTAGGGATGATTCTTGCCATAGGGTGTCAAACTATCATCACCATAACATGTCAACTACCTCTAAGAAGGGAACAAGGGTTAACTGTTGGATCCTAGATGGGTGATTAGATGCTCTAGAGGGGGGAGTGAATAGAGTTGAATGTACTTAAACAAAATTCGTTAGACCTTCAAGGTATATCAAAATATAAGGCTGCTAAATGGGAAGTTTGAGTGCAACTAAAACATGCATAGCAAAGGAGAGAGAGGTTGAACATACACCAAGTGACAAGCTATTTAGAGTGGTTCCACACTTCAAACTAGAAGTGAGTCAGTCCACTACCTAGAGAGGTCAACCTCTAGGATTTCTTAACCATTGCACTCTTATATTCATTCATAAGACTTACAATACAGGACCAACCAAAGGACTTACCTATCCAATACAAAGAGTCTTCAACCTTACCAAGGACTTACCCACTTTGCAATGAGTCTTCGGCCTTCACCAAGGATTTACCCACTCTTGTACAAGTCTTCATCCTTGCAGGGATTACCAACTCTTCTTGGATCTTTAGCCTTTGACTTCACCTTCACTCGGAGAAGCTTCCACCAAGGACTTACCCACTTGAGCAAGGAGTCTTATGCCTTCACCAAGGTCTTACCCACTCTTGCTCCAAGTCTTCAACCTTGATCTTCACCAAGGAAGGACTTCCCTTGTTTTTCTTCACCTCTCTTAGACAAGAGAGAGAGCATTCATCTTCATGGTTGAAAAGAGAGATGGGGAGGTGGTGGAAGTGAGAGCCTCACAAGATATACATGTAGGACTAGCTCTCTTATAGATTTCCTACTCACTCTAACGAATGTAGCAAGTGATTAAGCTTAGACAGAGAGAGGAGGCTATAGGAAGCACTCAACTATAGAATAGGAACCTCACATAGAGTTTTGCATTGAATGCTCAACCTTGGAATGAAGCCCAAGGGGTCCTATTTATAGTTGGAGATGCCTCTTAGCCTTTGGGAACACTTGAAAATGAAAACTAGCCATTTTGTGGCTTGCAACAGATATATTTTCACTTTTTGCAACTCCAAAACAGCTAGAAACACTTTTCTGCACTTTTCTATTTAGTACAATCAGTCGAGTTTCTATAAAGGTAACTCGATTGATCCCACTAAGAGACAAGACCAATTTAGGCCATCAGTCAAATTTGTCCTGGGGTAACTCGACCAATTAACTTAAATTAGTTTTGGTCAGTAGAGGGATCGATTGAGTTTTGTGAAGTGCAAACTCGACCGATCAAAAGTCATTTTCAAGATCCAATCAGGATCGATCAAGTTTGCAACTTGACTGATGAACAACCTGATGTGAATTTTGAAAAATGGCTTTTGAGTGCTTAAACATTCGATTTAAGTGCTCCTAATTTTTTTCCAAGCTTAATTACAAGTCATACAATCATTACAAGTGATTTACAACATGATTATAATGGATTTACATCATATTACAAAAACATGCACTTGTATTAACTTTGACTTGTCTTTTCTCTAAGTTGAGATGCGCAAGTTAGGGCATTTGGAGTGTGTCTATACCTAATATGAAATCACTCAGGTAGAGACATTAAACACAATTAATTGGAATGGTTTAGTCATCATCAAAACAAGGGTTTAGTCCATTTAGACCTTGAGTCAACATTCTCCCCCTTTTTGAAGATGACAAACCATTCCATAAATGTATTGAAAGCATTTAAGTAAAGTCATACCTTTAGATAAACCTAGGGGTTTCAATAGAATTGAGTTCATATGCTCCCCCTCAATTGATGCTCGTGAAGTTCTCATACTCCCCCTCAATTGATGCTATTTCTCCTGCATGGTTATCTTTCATAACATGTATAGAATACTGTGTCTTCTACTCATATGTGTTTCTACACATATATGTATTCTCCCATTTACCTTCTCCCCTTTACATGGACATACTTCTCTTCTTCATGTAAGGCATGCCTTCTCCCTGTTTTGTCAAAAGAAGACATACCTTTCTCCCCCTTTGTCATTTCAAAGAGTGGGGGTATGAAGAAATAAGAAACACCACTTGCTAAGAGAAAGGAGATACCAAAAGGTTATCTAATGAGAGTATAAGAGAACAACTAGGGGTTTGTCTAAGCATAGAAAGAAAAGCAAGTTAAAGAATGCACTTGAACAACCCAAAATGCAAGATAAATTGTTGTAGAAAAAACAATAAATCACAATTTTGACCCTCAAGATGACATAATTTGCCAAAAAAGTATCAGGGCTCATGGCGTTGTGATGAGCCTTGCTCAGAAGGTCATTTCTGCATAAAAAAACACTAGTCTTGCACGAAAAAATGAAACTAGAGAAAAATCTACATGAAAATAAAAAATACTCCAATTTCTACATATAATGTAGATCTAAGTACCCTGCATCACAATGTTATGCAAGAAACTCAAGATAGTAGATATGCAATTTAAGGAACAAGCTTGAGCATGTATGAGACAAGATACAAGCATAGCATATAGTGAAATACCACTAGATGAGGAAAGATACCTGTAAGGACCCTGTCCTCCGTTTTGGGCTTATCTTGTTTGCTTTGCCTAAACCTTGTGTTTAGTTGCTTGCTAATCACCTCTAGTGGTGATTAAGGTTTCTTATGCTTTGTTGAGAGTTGGAGGTGCCACTTGCAAATAACCCAAGTATAGGGTTGATGAGCAAGTTTGTCACCTTGAGAGGTGTTTCTCTCTCTCCTTGCTTCCTCTAGAGTTGAGAGGAAGGGTTGGGCTCATTGCTTGAGTTGCCTTGGGCTTGGTTGAGCCTTGTTTTGCCTTGTTTGGGCCTTGCCTTGATGGACCTTGTATCGGGCAAGGGTGTGTTTGGGAGCCTTGTGTCGGCCATGGTTGTGTCGTCCATGAGGCTGTGTCGGGCAAGAGAGTGTATCACCCATGTGGTTGTTTCGACCTTTGACCATCCTTGACATTTGGCTTCGTTTGTGTCACCACCCTTGTGGACACTTGGTGCATGATGATTGCATGTGGAAATTACCTTGGACATGTGTATGGGGTGAGATAAGGAGGTGACATTGCCCATGGACAAGTGTCCCTAGGTGGGTGACACCTTGCCTTGTTTTCTCCTTCACCCTCTTCTATATATGCCTCTCCTTTCTCTTGCTTAGGATCCCTTTAGTTGGTGTTTCTTTGTTTCCTTCCTTGGTGGGTGACACATCTCCTTTGCTAGCTAGTGGTCGATCCTCCTCCTTCTCCTTGGAGTCTTCTTCTTCCTCTAGTGGTGACCGAGCCCTAGGGTTCCTTGTTCTTCTTCTTGTAGTGAGCATCTCCCCTCTTTCCTTAACACCTTCTTCTTCTTCTCTTTCTTGCTTACTCTTCAGCCATGGTGGTTACAAGTTTTTTCTCTTCTTGAGGTGGTCGAAGGTGGTGCTTGAGCTTGGGAGCTTGGTGCTAGGAGCTTGGAGTTTTCTTAAGGTGGGTTACATAACTCCTAACCCTAGCTATACTACTTCCTTTTCTTGTTCCATGTTATGTTTCACCTTGATCGGCCATGTATCTTGTGGATATATGTTCATGTTGTTGGTGTTTTCTTGACCTTGGTGGTCGAACCATATGTATAGAGTTTCTTGGGAAAAACTCCTTTCTCTCCATTTGGTCTTGAGAAATGAGTTCGGCTCTAGTGGTATAGGCAATACTCCTCTCACTTGGTTGTTGAGAGGCGAGTCTATACTCTAGTTGCTTGGGCAACACTCTTCTCTCACCATGGATTAGAGAGGTGAGCCTTGGTTGGATGTTGACCTAGTAGAGGTTGGGAGCTTAGCCGATATGGAAATGATCTATCATGTTGCCTGAGATATGTGATGGAGGTTGTGCAAAACCCCTCTCTCTTGATTATTGAGAGGTGAGCCAACTCTCTTGATCTGTTAGAGTTTTGTGATGGTGATCTTGATGTTAGTGATGAACAAGCTGAGATGAACCTTTATGCCTTGCACGATACACCTTTGTGGTGATGTTGCCTGACACCCCTCACCTTGGGTTTAGCTTTGGTTGATATGGTCATGTTGAGTTTAGTTGGCTTTGTGCCCGATATGACCATCTTGATCTTGTTGGTGACCTTGGGTGATATGCCTCGACTGAGATGACCCTTTCTCCTAGTAGGTGTTATCCCCTTGGCTGATATGGTGCTTATTTGTTATCTCTGTAGGTTCCTCTGTTTGGTGCCTTGGGTGACATAAGTTGGGTTGGTCTTGAGCTGCCTGATATGTGTTGAGTGGTGAAACCCTAGTGCTTGCCTTAGTGGTGGTCGATATGGTGTGCCTGATCTTGTTGTATGGTAGTCTTCCTTGTGGTGCCCTTGTATCGTTTGGTGATGTGAACATGGTGGGCGTTATAGTGTTAGCTTGGGCGCCACGATCTTGGCCGTTGTAGTGGTGAGATGGTTTCCCGATGCAACCCTGACCCTAGCTAGTTGATAGGGTCTTAGCCCACAACTAGCTGCTCGATGCACATATAACTCAGTTGCACAATACACCTCCTGACCCCAGCTACATGATGCATTCATGTTACCTTGGTTGCACGACATCCCAAAGGCCTTGTTGACCGATACACTCGTGTTTTGAGTTGGCCGATAGATGTGGCTAAGTGCCTTGGCCGACAGGCCTTTAGTGAGGGTTGTTACCCTGCCCGATACCACCTGTGGTAAGGGGCGCGCTACCCGTCACACTTTTAGCGAGGGTAACTAGTACCTTTAGTGAGGGTTATGCTTAACCTGGAAACCCTAGCTAGTGATGTGTTGTCTTGTAATCACACCTATGTTGTTGATACTATATGGATGATGGGTTGTGAACCAGTGCTATGCTTGATGCTTAAAGATAATGCTAGATCAGATAACAAGATACTTGTTTATGTTTTAAGATAAATGGCATAAGTGGATTCTTATGATTCGATAGTTATCCATAATGTAATTGATACAGTTGTATGCCTCATATGATTATAATCATGACATGCATATCTACAATTCTAATGAAATAATAATCAGTAAGATCTATGTCTGGTGATTTTAAGTTATCTCTCTTGATGTGCATACTAACTATGCAGGTGTATCAGGTGAATTCATAACCAGGTAAGAGCTATGAGGTATATGTGTTTGAACAACGCTGCATGATGATAATTCTTGTTGATGGGATAACATGCATCACTAGTATAATGAGATAGGTCTGAGGACCTGATGAGGGCTGAGTGCCCAGTGAGGTGTTATCCTCTTGATGATGAGATGAGGGATTGTTATCCTAGGTGATGATGTAAAATGATGATGCCTTGAGAGGCAGCGGCTTTCTGTGATGAGGGATTGAGATCCCATGATAATGTGATAACGACAACATTAATGTAACTCAATGCCGTTTATGTTTTACAACTTGGTTGCCTCAACAATCCACTTAAAATATATTAATTAATTATAGTGGAACATATCATGTAGTTTGCCCTGGCCATAGATCCATCATCGTCAGTAGCTGGTGATGGTGAAACAGGTTTTCCTATGGGTTAACCTAGAAGCACATATTGTTGAACATGTGTGGTTTCTCCTAGACAAAAATGAGGATGATTATAGTGCAACTTTGGTTGTAGACTCTAGAGCGTGGTTTCAGGCCCGTGGCTCAATATGTTAGACCATGGTGAACATGCCCATGGCTCAGGATGTGTGATAAGAAGAGCATGACTATGTTCATGGCTCAGAGCATGGTGATCATGCCCATGGCCCAGTTTCACTAGCGCTGATACCTGTACTGAGGTGGGCTAGGCAGAGGGTAGCCTGACCCTGTGGCTGAGGCCACTTAAGCATGAGACTGCAGTCCTGCTTGTTTTGCACTCGTGCACTGACCACGAGGTGGTGAGGTTGTGGAGTTTGGCTCTTCCGTTGACCTTTTATGGCACCGACTTGGGTTTCACAACCGAAGGTTGGAATTGAGCGGTACAGCTCACTTCCTCAGGGCATAATAATACGTAATCTAGCCGAATAGTACTTCTTGCTTAAGGCAAAACACAGAACATTGGTTGAGGCCTTGCTTGTGTAGTTGATCTTGTTATACCTTGTAGTTACTTATACATTCTTTATGTTATGTGGTAAGATCTTATAAATCTTATCTTTTCAATCATGTTCCATAAAGAAATCAGGTTATATGCCTCCCGGATATCCTTGTAAGTTTAATAATATAGTAAGACCTGCTCAGTATGCTGCTCATATAATCTGCTTATACTAGTTATCTGTTTTACCTTCTTTAGACTTCTTTGGAGTTTTATAGTTTCGGAGGGGAGTTATGTTTCTCGCTGGGACTGTGTGTCTCACCCTGTTGGTTTACAACCTTTTTAGGTGGTCGCTTTAGATGTGGTGGTGGTCGCGAGGTTGCGGCCGAGCAGCAAGAATAAGAGCAGTAGAAGGATTAAGAGATGGACATGTTGCTATTTTGGTAGTTTTGTAGTAGAGTCCTAGAGTTATCCCTGTACTCTCAGGTCCTCGGAGGTGTTTTGATGATGTTTTACAATGTTTACCTAATGTATCTTTATATATCCTGCTACTGGCCTGATGTAGCCCGTTATGTATAAACATGTGATAAACTCATTTGCTGGCAGGATAGTTGTTTTACCTAAGTTGTGGACATATATCAGGCTTATAATAGTTGTATAACATGTTTCCTTGCATGATCTGGATGTAATAGTTTCTTTATTTATCTTCTTTCCGTGATCGGTTTTAATTAACCCATGTTTTCAGTAATATGTAGTTCCACACATTTTCACATGTCACCTTCTTGTCTGTGTGATGGCGGGATGTCACAGTTAGTTTAGTATCAGCGCTCTAGGTTCGCTGAGTCTATAGGGATCTAGGATTAGGTTTGTGTCTATTCTTGTGAGTTTTCCAGATCTTCTTACAATTATCTTCTGCCCTCAGTACAAGAAAAAGCTTAAAGATGTCTGGAAACTATGAAGAGCGTGCTGCCAAGAGCAGCGATGCTGTATCATTTAATGGAGCAAGAGTGCAGGCACATGAAAATCGGGTGCCTGAGATCCCCCAACTTGACCCATCCATTCTCGAAAACCCTGACTATCAACACCTTATGGGACAGTTGATAGCTACGATGAATCACATGGTGGAAAGATTGTCAGTGCCTCCGCTAAGAGCATAGGCTCCCCATGGTGAATCATCAGGCATTGGGAAGACCTTTGAGCAGCTTCGCCGAGTTGGAGCTTCAGATTATGCTGGAACGACTGATCCAATGGATGCAGATCTATGGCTGACAAGTCTAGAGAAGGCCTTCCGGATCCTCAACATCCCTGAAGCAGATAAAGTCAAGCACGTTGTCTACCTTCTGAAAGGTAGTTCTGGCCACTAGTGGGCCATCGAGGAGGAGAAGTGACCCGATGAGGCGATCAGTTGGGAGGTTTTCCGGCGAGAGTTCGTCAGCAGATATTTCCCGAAGACGTATCTAGATGAGAATATCAACCAGTTTGAGCATCTGCGCCAAGGATCATTGAGCATCACCGAGTATGAAGCTAGGTTTATGGACCTGCTGAGGTTTTATCCTCACATGGCAATGACAGACGACGAGCGGATCAAACGGTTTGAGAAGGGTCTGAGCGCATAGTTGACAACACATGTGGCTACTTTGGAGAATCGGGAGCGGTTTTCCACATTCATGGAGTCCATCTGTAGGATTGAACGGTCAATCAGGGAGAAGAGAGAATCCATGACTAAGAAGAGGCATGCTCAATTTCTAGGGCAGAGGTCTGGTGGCTTTAAGAAGCCAAGGTTTTCATCACCTTCTGGGTTAAGAGGTTCCAGTGCACCGTCACAGTGGCCCCTGAGTAAGGGAAGAGGATATGGTTCTTCGCCATCAAAGGAACATAGTACAACTTTAGTGGCAGTGACTGGGCCGTTTAGGCCACAACAGCGAGACCAATCATGTCATCTTTGTGGTCAGATCGAACATTAGAGGTCAAATTGCCCAAGGAAAGATGTTGAAGTGACACAACAGCCGAGGCATAATCAGCAAGGGTCAGATAGACAACAACCCAGTGGTAGAAGAGGGCGAGGATGAGGTCAAGCGTCGCAAGCGGGATCGTCTACCCAAGGAAGCAGAGGATGTAGACAACAAGCAACAACTCGATTCTACACTATGACTCAGCCGGAGGCAATAGTCAACCCGCGAGTTGTGGCAGGTCAGATGGAGTTATTTCATTCTGATTTGTCTTCTTCTTGCTTTATATCTGTTTGGTTGACCTGGGTGCTACGCACTCTTTTATCACATGAACTATGCTTGAAAACTGTCTTTTACCTATTAGCTGTAAGAGAGATAGCCTGTTGCTAGAAACCCCTCTTGATGGTTCCTCGATGCTTTGAGAGGAGTGCCCATCTTGTGTTCTATCTTTTTCGGGACACAGTATACAAGTGGATCTTATACCACTTTAGATGCATGGATTCGATGTGATCATTGGTATGGATACCTTAGAAAAGTATAAGGTTGTGTTGGACTGTGGTTCTAAGCAGGCAGTGTTTGATGACAGTGGAGAGAAGTGGATCTTCTAAGGTGATAGGAAGATTCTTCCGACGTGCTTAGTGTCAGTGATGGTGGTAGAGAAATTGATGCGATAAGGATGTAAGGTGTTCTTAGCTCACGTTGTGGATACCAAGGTGAAGGGTCCTAGACTTTTGGAGGTGCCTGTTGTCTGAGAGTTTGTGGATGTGTTTCCAGATGAGTTTCTCGGTGTTCCCCCATCTTGAGAGATTGATTTTAAGATCAATCTAGTGCTAGGAACATAGGCAGTTGCTCAGACACCGTACAGGATGGCTCCAGCCAAGATGCCAGAACTAAAGAAGCAGTTATAGGAGTTGTTAGATAAATGTTTCATCAGACCGAGCACATCACCGTGGGGTGCTCCAGTCTTGTTTGTAAAGAAGAAGGACAGGTCAATGCGGCTGTGTATAGATTACCGACAGTTGAACAAAGTCACGATCAAGAATAAGTACCCGTTGCTGAGGATAGATGATCTGTTTGATCATTTGTGTGGTTCTATAGTGTTCTCAAAGATAGATCTACCGTCTGGATATCATCAGTTGAGGATTAAGGATGAAGACATACCAAAGTCAGCGTTTAGGATGAGGTATGGTCACTTCGAGTTTATGGTTATGCCGTTTGGGCTAACCAATGCACCTGTTGCTTTCATGGATCTAATGAATTGGGTGTTCCATCCGTTTCTACATCAGTTTGTTGTAGTTTTTATAGATGACATCTTGATCTATATTTGGGACAGTCAAGAGCATGAACAACATCTTCGACAAGTGTTGACTCTTCTTCGCCAACATCAGTTGTATGCCAAGTTTAGTAAGTGTGAGTTCTACTTGAAAGAAGTGACTTTCTTGGGTCTTGTGATATCTACAGAAGGAGTCAGAGTGGACCCTAAGAAGGTGGAGTCATTTACATATTGGGAGCAACCGAAGATGCCAACATAAGTTCATAGATTTTTGGGTTTAGCAGGATACTACCGGAATTTTATAAGGAACTTTAGTATAATCACATTACCGTTAACAAAGTTGACCAGGAAGGGTGTACCCGTTGTTTGGGATGATCGTTGTCAGCAAGCTTTCCAAAGCTTGAAGGAGAATCTGACTAGTGCTCTGGTGTTGGTGGTGCCAGAGCCTGGGAAGGGCTATGCTGTTTTCTACGATGCTTCCAAGAAAGGCTTAGGATGTTTGATAATGCAGGAGGATCATGTGGTTTCTTTTGCTTTGCGACAGCTTAAGAAACATGAGGAGAACTATCTGACACATGATCTGGAGCTGGCAGTGTTGGTCCATGCGTTAAATATTTGGAGACACTACCTTTATGGGGAAGTGTGTCATATCTTTACAGATCATAAGAACTTGAAGTTTATCTTCTCATAGAGTGAGCTAAACATGCGACAGTGTCACTGGATGGAGCTGATCAATGATTATTATTGTACCATTGAGTATAATCCTAGTAAGGCGAACGTGGTAGCTGATGTGCTTAGCAGAAAGTCTCCTTCTTCCCGCTCTATGAAGAAGGCACAGTTGAGTTCCTTGGTATGCCATAGGCGGGATATAATTGTCTCTTTGCGGCAGATGAATGTACATATGGAAGTCTCCTTGTTAGCAGGATTGTTGGCACAGATACACGTAAATCCTACATTGAGATAACAGATCAAAGACGCACAACAGGCAGATGCTTCAGTTCAGTTGATAAGATCAGAGTTTGGCAGTGAAAAGCGTGATGGGTTCTATGAGTCTGAGGATGGACTAGTTTGCTGTCATGATAGGATGGTGGTCCCTGATGTTGATGATTTGAGGAGGTTAGTGCTTGAGGAAGCGCACACATCGATGTATGCCATGCATCCAGGTGTCACCAATATGTATCATAATATGAAGGACATGTATTGATGGCCTGGCTTGAAGAGAGATGTAGACGAGTTGTGGCTAGGTGTGCGGTATACCAATAAGTTAAGGCTGAGCATCAGAAGCCGACATGTACGTTGCAACCCCTGTCGATACCGTAGTGGAAATGGGATCATATAACCATGGATTTCGTAGTTGGTCTGCCAAGGAAAACTAAGAATCATGATTCCATTTGGGTGATAGTGGATACATTGACAAAGTCTGTTCATTTCATAAATATGAAGACAATGTATACAACAGAGAAGCTTGCTCAGGTGTATGTGGATGAGATAGTGTGTTTGCATGGTGTACCTGCAACGATAGTCTCTGACAGAGGACCCCAGTTCACGAGTCGTTTCTAGGAATAGTTACATAAAGCGTTGGGAATGCAGTTGAGGTTCAGTACCGCTTTCCACCCACAGATAGATGGACAGTCTGAAAGGACTATTCAGACTTTAGAGGATCTTCTCCAAGCTTGTGTTTTGCAGTTCTTAGGCAGTTGGGATGTGCATCTCAGTTTGATAGAGTTCGCCTACAACAATAGTTACCAGCGGAGCATCGACATGGCTCCTTATGAGGCTCTATATGGCAGGAAGTGCAGATCTCATCTATGTTGGTATGAGTCTGGTGAGTATCAGCTTTTGGGTCCTGAGTTAGTACATCATACAACAGAGAAGATCAGAGTGATATAGCAAAAGTTGAAAGTGGTACAGAACAAAGAGAAGTCGTACCCAAATAATCGCCGATGACCTATAGAGTTCTAGGTGGGAGAAAAATTGTATCTCAAGGTCTCACCATGGAAAGGCGTGCTGAGGTTTGGCCAGAAATGCAAATTGGCACCCAAGTTTATGGGTCCATACCCGATAATAGCATGTGTTGGAAAGGTATCACATAAGTTAGAGTTGTTTCCAGAGTTGCACAGGTTACATCCGATGTTCCATGTCAGCATGCTGAAGAAAAGTCATCCCGACACAGGGACAATATTACAGCCAGTTGAGGTTGAGCTTGATGAAGATGTGAACTACGAGGAAGGTCCAGTGATGATCCTTGATAGAAGAGTAAAGAAGCTAAAGAGGAAGGATCTAGTTCTTGTGAAAGTTCTTTGGCATCATTGTGGCGTTGAGGAAGCCACGTGGGATCTTGAGGAAGAGATGAGGAGGAAGTATCCCTCACTTTTCTCTTCGGATTTTGAGGACAAAATCCCTTTGTAGGGGTTTATGGCTTGTAAGGGCCTTATCCTCTATTTTGGGTTTATCCTGTTTGCTTTGCCTAAACCTTGTGTTTAGTTTCTTGCTAATCACCTCTAGTGGTGATTAAGGTTGCTTGTGCTTTGTTGAGAGTTGGAGGTGCCACTTGCAAATAACCCAAGTCTAGGGTTGATGAGCAAGTTTGTCACCTTGAGAGGTGTTTCTCTCTCTCCTTACTTCCTTTAGAGTTGAGAGGAAGGGTTGGGCTCGTTTCTTGAGTTGCCTTGGGCTTGGTTGAGCCTTGTTGGGCCTTGTTTTGCCTTGTTTGGGCCTTGCCTTGCCTTGATGGACCTTGTATCGGGCAAGGGTGTGTTTGGGAGCCTTGTGTCGGCCATGGTTGTGTCGGACATGAGGCTGTGTCAGGCAAGAGAGTGTATCGCCCATGTGGTTGTGTCGACCTTTGACCATCCTTGATCTTTGGCTTCGTTTGTGCCACCACCCTTGTGGACACTTGGTGCATGATGCTTGCATGTGGCAATTACCTTGGACATGTGCATGGGGTGAGATAAGGAGGTGGAATTTCCCATGGACAAGTGTCCCTAGGTGGGCGACACCTTGCCTTGTTTTCTCCTTCACCCTCTTCTATATATTCCTATCCTTTCTCTTGCTTAGGATCCCTTTAGTTGGTGTTGCTTCCTTTCCTTCCTTGGTGGGCGACACATCTCCTTTTCTAGCTGGTGGCCAATCCTCCTCCTTCTTCTTGGAGTCTTCTTCTTCCTCTAGTGGTGGTCGGGCCCTAGGGTGCCTTGTTCTTCTTCTTGTAGTGAGCATCTCCCCTCTTTCCTTAGCACCTTCTTCTTCTTCTCTTTCTTGCTTGCTCTTTGGCCATGGTGGTTACAAGTCTTGTTTCTCTTCTTGAGGTGGCCGAAGGTGGTGCTTGAGCTTGGGAGCTTGGTGCTAAGAGCTTGGAGTTTGCTTAAGGTGGGTTACATAACTCCTAACCCTAGCTATACTACTTCCTTTTCTTATTGCATGTTATGTTTCACCTTGATCGGCCATGTATCTTGTGGATATATGTTCATGTTGTTGGTGTGTTCTTGACCTTGGTGGCTGAACCATATGTATAGAGTTTCTTGGCAAAACTCATTTCTCTTCATTTGGTCTTGAGAAGTGAGTTCGGCTCTAGTGGTATAGGAAACACTCCTCTCACTTGGTTGTTGAGAGGTGAGTCTATACTCTAGTTGCTTGGGCAACACTATTCTCTCACCATGGATTAGATAGGTGAGCCTTGGTTGGATGTTGACCTAGTAGAGGTTGGGAGCTTATATGATATGGAAATGATCTATCATGTTGCCTGAGATATGTGATGGAGGTTGTGCAAAACCCCTCTCTTGATTATTGAGAGGTGAGTCACCTCTCTTGATCTGTTAGGGTTTTGTGATGGTGATCTTGAGGTTAGTGATGACTAAGCCGAGATGAACCTTTGTGCCTTGCACGATACACCTTTGTGGTGATGTTCCTGACACCCCTCACCTTGGGTTTAGCTTTGGCCGATATGGTCATGTTGAGTTTGGTTGGCTTTATGCCCGATATGACCATCTTGATCTTATTGGTGACCTTGGGCGATATGCCTCGACCGAGATGACCCTTTCTCCTAGTAGGTGTTATCCCCTTAGACGATATGGTGCTTAGTTGTTATCTCTGTAGGTGCCTCTGTTTGGTGCCTTGGGTGACACAAGTTGGGTTGGTCTTGATCTTCCCGATATGTGTTGAGTGGTGAAACCCTAGTGCTTGCCTTAGTAGTGGTCAATATGGTGTGCCTGATCTTGTTGGATGGTAGGCTTCTTTGTGGTGCCCTTGTATCGTTTGGTGATGTGTACATGGTGGGCGTTATAGTGATAGCTTGGGCGCCACGATCTTGGTCGTTGTAGTGGTGAGATGGTTGTCCGATGCAACCCTGACCCTAGCTAGCCGATAGGGTCTTAGCCCACAACTAGCTACCTGATGCACATATAGCTCAGCTGCACGATACACCTCCTGACCCTAGTTGCACGATGCATTCATGTTACCTTGGTTGCACGACATCCCATAGGCCTTGTTGATTGATACACTCTTGTGTTTGAGTTGGCCGATAGATGTGGCTAAGTGCCTTAGCCAACAGGCCTTTAGTGAGGGTTGTTACCCTGTCCAATAACACCTGTGGTAAGGGGCGCTACCTGTCACACTTTTAGCGAGGGTAACTAGTACCTTTAGTGAGGGTTATGCTTAACCTGGAAACCCTAGCTAGTGATGTGTTGTCTTGTAATCGCACCTATGTTGTTGATACTATATGGATGATGGGTTGTGAACTAGTGCTATGCTTGATGCTTAAAGATAATGCTAGATCAGATAACAAGATACTTGTTTATGTTTATAAGATAAATGGCATAAGTGGATGCTTATGATTCGATAACCATAATGTAATTGATACATATGTATGCCTCATATGATTATAATCATGACATGCACATCTGCAACCCTAATGACATAATAATCAGTAAGATCTATGTCTAGTGATTTTAAGTTATCTCTCTTGATGTGCATACTAACTATGCAGGTGTATCAGGTGAATTCATAGCTAGGTAAGAGCTATGAGGTATATGTGTTTGAATAACGCTGTGTGATGATAATTCTTGTTGATGGGATAACATGCATCACCAGTATGATGAGATAGGTCTGAGGAGTTGATGAGGGCTGAGTGCCCAGTGAGGTATTATCCTCTTGATGATGAGATGAGGGATTGTTATCCCAGGTGATGATGTAAAATGATGATACCTTGAGAGGCAACGACTTTCTGTGATGAGGGATTGAGATCCCATGATAATGTGATAATGACAACATTAATGTAACTCAATGCCATTTATGTTTTACAACTTGGTTGCCTCAACAATCCACTTAAAATATATTAATTAATTACAGTGGAACATATCATGTAGTTTGCCCTGGCCATAGATCCATCGTCGTCAGTAGCTGGTGATGGTGAAACAGGTTTTCCTGCGGGTTAACCTGGAAGTGCATATTGTTGAATATGTGTGGTTTCTCCTAGCCAAAAATGAGGAGGATTAGAGTGCAACTTTGATTGTAGACTCCAGAGCGCGGTTTCATGCCCGTGGCTCAATATGTTAGAGCATGGTGAACATGCCCATGGCTCAGGATGTGTGATAAGAAGAGCATGAGTGTGTTCATGGCTCAGAGCATGGTGATCATGCCCGTGGCTCAGTTTCACTAGTATAGATACATGTACCGAGGTGGGCTAGGAAGAGGGTAGCCTGACCTTGTGGCTGAGGCCACTTAAGCATGAGACTGTGGTCTTGCTTGTTTTGCACTCGTGCACTGACCACGAGGTGGTGAGGTCATGGAGTCTGGCTCTTCCATTGACCTTTTATGGCACCGGCTTGGGTTTCACAATCGAAGGTTGAAATTGAGCGGTACAAATCACTTCCTTAGGGCATAATAATATGTAATCCAGCCTAATAGTACTTATTTCTTAAGGCAAAACATGGAACATTGGTTGAGGCCTTGCTTGTGTAGTTGATCTAGTTATACCTTGCAGTTACTTATACGTTCCTTATGTTATGTGGTAAGATTTTATAAATCTTATCTTGTCAATCATGTTCCATAAAGAAAATCAGGTTATATGCCTCTCGGATATCCTGGTAAGTTTAATAATATAGTAAGACATGCTCAGTATGCTGCTCATATAATCTGCTTATACTAGTTATCTGTTTTACCTACTTTAGCCTTCTTTGGAGTTTGATAGTTTCGGCGGGGAGTTATGTTTCTCACTGGGACTATGTGTCTCACCCCGTTGGTTTACAACCTTTTTAGATGGTCGCACTAGACGTGGTGGAGGTCACGAGGTTGCGGTCGAGCAACAAGAAGAAGAGCAGTAGAAGGCAAAAGATGGACATGTTGTTGTTTTGGTGGTTTTGTAGTAGAGTCCTAGAGTTATCACTGTACTCTCAGGTCCTCAGAGGTGTTTTGACGATGTTTACCAGATGTAGCTTTGTATAGCTTGTTGCTGGCCTGATGTGGCCTGTTATGTATAAACAGGTGATAAACTCATGTACTGGCACGAAAGCTGTTTTCCCTAAGCTGTGGACATATATCAGGCTTATAATAGTTGTATAACATGTTTCCTTATAGGATCTGGATGTAATAGTTTATTTGTTTATCTGCTTTCACTACTACAGAAACAACATTCAGTGTCGCTTTTCTGGGCGTCGGATATGTGTCGGTTATTAAGATATTCCGACGCCTATATTAGTCAACGTCGGATATTTAGGGAAATCGACGTCTATCATCGAAGACCAGCCAGACATGGGTACTACTTTGTATTCAACGTCAGGTGGATATACCAAATCGACGCCTAAAATTGCCCGTGAAATCCAAATTTCTAGCGAAAAAATTTTGCATCACATATAGCGTCGGTGTTTTTAATAATAACCGACGCCTATGCAAGAAGGATATTTCCGTGAAAAGTTCCGCTTTCGGTATCGGTCAATCCTTTGATAACTGACGCTGATAATTGTTCCCGCCAAATAAGATTGTCTAATTTGGACGTCGGGTTTTTCCTATCAACCGACGCTTAAGAGGAATCGACGTCGGTTATCTACAGAACAACTGACACTATTTGCTATGGCGTCAGTTTTGTGTAATGACCGACGCCGATTGGTTACTTATTAGCGCTCGCGCGAAGCAGACTCTTCCCCTTTCTCTGTTTCACTGCAATCGAGCGTCGATTTTAGGTCTGGCGATTCCTGTGAGAAATCACCCACCGCCGCCGCCACTCCTTCCCCCTGCTTGCGCGCCACCACCTGACGCTCCTATTGCAACGGCCGATTCCGGTGAGCAAGCACCCGCTGCCGCCGCCACTCCTTCCCCCTGTTTTCTTTGGCGATTCTGGTGCTGACACTGTCTCCTGGTCACCGCCGACACTGCCTCCTGGTCGCCCGGCCGCTCACCGCCGACGCTACTCTCCTCACCGTCACTGCTCTCTCCTCTCCGACACTCTGCTCTTGGTCGCCCGCTCACCTGGTACCCTTCTTCTTCCTCTTCTTGCTTAGATAATAGGGTTTCTCCGGCTTGCTCCTTACTCCTGCTCCTGGCCCCCTACCCCTCTTCCTACTCTTTCCTTCTCTTCTCATTTTTAATTGAGTTGTACATGCATCAAAATCATTCCTACTTCATATAAGCTCTGTATGTATGTACTGCTGCACCCATTTACATCTTTATGTATGAACTGCTTTATGTATGAACTGATGCACCTACATTACATATTTATCATTTGCACATACATTGATGCTCTACTATGAACTCAACCACTAATATTTACTGATACATTATACTTTTACCTATACATACATTCATACCTTAGTTTTTCTTGTATTGTTATGCGTTCAACTAATGTATTATCTATGTAGATGTACTTTGTAGTTTGCCTCCTAGTCGTCGCCGACACTGCCTCCTGGTCACCCGGCCGCTCACTGTCGATGCTACTCTCCTCACCATCGCTGCTCTCTCCTCGCCGACGCTCTGCTCCTAGTCACCCACTCACCTGGTACCCTTCTTCTTCCTCTTCCTGCTTAGATAATAGGGTTTCTCCGGCTTGCTCCTTGCTCCTACTCCTGGCCCCCTACCCCTCTTCCTAATTTTTCCTTCTCTTCTCATTTTTAATTGAGTTGTACATGCATCAAAATCGTTCCTACTTCATATAAGCTCTGTATGTATGTACTGCTGCACCCATTTACATCTTTATGTATGAACTGCTTTATGTATGAACTGTTGCACCTACATTACATATTTATCATTTGCACATACATTGATGCTCTACTATGAACTCAACCACTAATATTTACTGATACATTATACTTGTACCTATACATACATTCATACCTTAGTTTTTCTTGTATTGGTATGTGTTCAACTAATGTATTATCTATGTAGATGTACTTTGTAGTTTGCAATACATATAACAGTATAATGTACATATCATGTACTGCCTACTACTGTATAATGCATATTATATACTATATTTCAGGAATTAATTGATCATCTACTACTGTCTGCCATCTCCCTGCTCGTCGCCTGCTCACCTACTTGCATGCCTACTCGCCTACCCTCCGTCTCGCCCTCTCTCCCTGCTGACGCTCGACTGGGCTCAAACAGAGGTAAACATCCCCCAAAACCCTGATTAAAAGCACTCTTTCCTGGTCCCCTCAGTAACTAATGTTTCCTTGAGATGAGTGTTAATTGATCTAGCTTGCTTACATTCCTTGTAATGCCATCTTTTATGTGCTATGACCCACTAGTCACCTTTAGAGTATTAAAATGATGCAACTTGTACACTTGTTAAATTTGAATTTATAAATCCTATGAAATGATATCACCCCACAAAATCAGTAGTCACTATTATGTCTTGTACACTCTAGAATAAAGATCTAATACTCTTATGCCCATTCTAGTGGATTATTATGACCTATGATGACCTAACATGAAGCCATGCTCTTAATGATATGATTTTGTTGGCCTAGAAACCCGTCTAAGATTTACTCATTAGGAGTAAATCTTGGATAGTCCCCGGTTTGGGACTATTCTTGAACACCTAATCTCACTTAGGATGTAAGTGTATAATGTGTATTGGGTTTTCGAGAAAATTTCGGCAACATTTCCCCATTTGTTCTCTAAGTACATATGTACTTAGAGAACAGTGGGGAAATGCTGCTGAAATTTTCTCAAAAACCCAATACACATTATACACTTACTAGTTAGATTAGGTGTTCAAGGATGGGATAGGTGGTACACATTTATTATATATAAGAATGACATCACATGTATTTGTTAACTGTAGACCCTAATCTTGTCCTAATATATACTTATTTTCTCTTTGATCATAGAATGGATAGATCACGGATGTCCATTCGCAATTGCTGCACCCCAGAGTTTATATCCGGTCTTGATCAATTTATTATATTTGTCGAGGAACATAGGAAAGAACCTGGAGATAGGTTGTACTGTCCATGTAGGCATTGCGGTAACAACTTGAAAGTCAGCACTGGTGATGAAATCAAAAGTCATGTCATGTGCAACGGGATTGTACAAGGCTATACAGAATGGCACTGGCATGGAGAGATTTCAAACTCGAAATCAGTGGATATCGATAGCAGTGCTTGGGTGGAAGAATAAATTGCCTCCGATGACATAGATGTGAACGAACCAGTTCCAGTAGACATTGTTGATGTGATGCTGGATAGTTGTAGGGTAGAGCACACCGATCCACCTCCTATCTTTACAAACATTATGCATGATGTTGAGATACCGTTATACACAGGCTGTGCTAAGTTTACGAAGCTTAGCATTGTGTTGAGATTGTATAAGTTGAAAGCTAACAATAGATGGAGCGACAAAAGCTTCACGTCATTGTTGACTTTGTTGAAAGAAATGCTTCCTGAAGGAAACGAGCTGCCAATCTCAACATACCGGGTAAAGAAATTGTTGTGCCCAATGGGAATGGAGGCCAAGAAGATACACACATGCCCGAATGATTGTGTATTATTTCAAAAGGACTATGTGGATTTGAAAGATTGTCCAAAATGTGGTGTGTCACGGTATAAATTGACGACTTCGGGGGAGTCCAAAACTGGTTCTCCTGCCAAAGTGATGTGGTATCTACCTATAATATCACGGTTTCAACGCTTGTTTGCAAATCCAAAAGATGCGAAGAATTTGAGGTGGCATGCAGATGTTAAGAAAAATAATGATGGGATCCTACGACATGCGTCTGATTCCCCACAGTGGAAGAAGATTGATCTATTGTACCCCAAATTTGGTGAAGAAGATAGGAATCTAAGACTTGGGCTTTGTACAGATGGGATGAATATGTACGGGACATTGAGCAGCCAACATAGCACTTGGCCAGTCATGTTTGTTATATAAAATCTTCCTCCCTGGTTGTGTATGAAAAATAAGTATGTTATGCTGTCGTTGTTGATATCGGGCCCTAAACAATCCGGAAATGATATCGATGTTTATCTTGAACCTCTGATTGATGACTTAAAGAAACTTTGGGCTGAAGGTGTGATGACCTATGATGCTTCAAGAAGAGAGACATTTCATTTACACGCTATGTTGTTTTGCACTATTAATGACTTTCCAGCATACGGGAATTTGTCTGGATATAGTGTCAAAGGAGCTAAAGTGTGTCCTATATGTGAAGAAAACATTGATTCAATAACACTAAAACATGGCGGCAATACTATATATCTTGGTCATCGAAGGTTTCTTTCAAAATCCCATCTGTATCGTAGGAAACACAAAGCATTCAATGGATGGAATGATGAACGGAGTGCACCTAAACCTATACCAGGGGATGTTGTTTATGAAAGAGTAAAAGACATTGTCAATGAATTTGGTAAGAAATCACAATGTAGTATGGCCACACGGAGTGACAATTCTTCATTCAAGAAGAAGTCAATATTTTGGGATCTTCCTTATTGGAGTTCTTTGACAGTCAGACATTGTATCGATGTAATGCACGTTGAGAAAAATGTATGTGATAGCATCATTGGTACTCTGTTAAATATACCAGGTAAGAGTAAAGATGGGATAAAATCCAGACTGGACCTACGTGAAATGGGAATAAGGTCAGAATTAACATAATTATGTGAAATGGGTAATAAAAGAACATACTTACCTCCCGCTTGTTACACGTTGTCTAGAAAGGAGAAGAAAGCTTTTTGTGAATGCTTGGTAAATGTTAAGGTGCCACATGGTTACTCATCTAACATCCAGAGATTGGTATCAATGAAAGATCTGAAGTTGATAGGTCTTAAATCTCATGATTGTCACACTCTAATGCAACAAATATTGCCCATGGCAATTCGATCTATATTGCCGAAGCATGTAAGATTTGCAATCACCAGACTTTATTTCTTTTTCAATAGTCTATACAGCAAAGTTAGTGACCCTGATACTCTCGATAATTTGCAAAGAGAAGTGGTTGTTACCATATGTCAGCTTGAGATGTATTTCCCTCTTTCGTTCTTTGATATCATGGTACATCTTGTTGTCCACTTGATTAGGGAAGTGAAAATGTTGGGACCAGTTTTCTTGCATTGGATGTATCCCTTTGAACGATACATGAGCATTTTTAAAGGTGATGTTCGGAACCGTTATCAGCCTGAAGGGAGTATTATTGAAGGTTATGTGGCCAGAGAGGTTATGGATTTTTGCAATGACTTTCTGAGTGGTAATAACACTCCTGTTAATGAAAAGAATATTGAGGAGGGCAAAGGAATTTTGGGATCACGGGTGAAAGTAATCAACCATGAGAAGTTGGAACAAGGTCACTTGTATATTTTACACAACATGGACGAAGTGAGTGTTTATATCGAGGAACATACCAATTTCATCAAGAGAAAACATCCTCGAGCAAGTTCAATGTGGCTTGCTAGAGAGCATAACAAGACTTTTACTAAGTGGCTTGAAGATAAAGTCTTAAATCAACTATCTCAAACACCAAATGATATTATGGAAACTATCAAATGCCTCGCCTTTAAACCAAAACCGGATGTTATGTCTTATGAAGGGTTTGAAATTAATGGGTTCACATATTACACAAAGCGCCAAGATGATAAGAGTGTCGTCCAAAACAGTGGGGTCACTCTTCAAGTGTCGACTATGTATTTTGCAAGTGCAAAGGATAAGAGTCCACGTGAAGCTAAAATGTCATATTACGGTGTCATTGAAGACATATGGGAATTTGACTACATAGATTTCAGAATTTCGCTCTTTAAATGTAATTGGGTTGATAACACCAAAGGAGTATTAGTGGATGAATTGGGTTTCACTTTAGTGAACTTTGAAAAGATTGGCGAGAAGGGTGAACCATTCATATTGGCATCACAGGCGACACAAATATTCTATATCGATGATCCTGCAAATGATAAATGGTCGGTTGTTCTTCATGGTAAAAGACAGTTCATTGAAGATCCTATAGATGAAGAAGAGTACTATGATAAATATGATGACTCTAGTCCATTCTCAGTTGGGTTGCCAACTCCATAAAATATTGAAACTAATGATGACTTATATGTGCGCAAAGATCACAATGAAGGATTGTTAATTGATAAAAGATCACAATTTTAGAGGCATGCGTGTTTATATTTTTTATTGAAGCTAAATGTTTGCTTTTTTAATATCAATATCATTTTCTGATTTGATGTTTCATTATCTTCTAGTTAATACAAATGCTAAACGTTGTGGGAGGGTGCTAAGGAACTATAGGACCAATCTCACCCGAGATTACATACGTGATGCTGGGAATAGGTTCTTGATTGATTCCAATTCTAGACATTGATCACTATTTCACTAACTCTACACTAATAATTTTTTTTGTATTCTCTTTGAAAAATAAATATAGGAAGAAGGAAGCCACACAACAATGGAACTACTTGGACCCCAAAGACTGGGAGGAGTTTGTTACCCAAAGAAAAACAGATGAATTCAATGTATTAAGCGTCACTCCCAATTTAATTAATATACATTTTTATGTATTTACCTATTCAAGATTAACCTTTATTGTTACTAACCAAATCAATGTGCTAGCTAACTAGGCTATTAGCGATGCTCAATGAAAACTACATGTTACGACCACACAATGGGTCCAAGAGGATATGCAGGCGTTCACCAAAGACTACATGCTATGCAGGACGACCATGACATAGCTATGCAGGATATGCAGGCGTTCGCCAAAGGTTATATAGATATATAGGCAGCAAGCCATGAAACAGCAAAAGAAGCCGCAATGAAGAGAAGCAGGATACAAATACAATACATAAAGTGTAGCACGCACAAGTGCTTCAGATTAATATAACAACATGACAGACTAACACATATATAGTGCATAACAACAACAGCGCCGAATTTACATACAACACTAGCTTAGTACATATATAGTGGGACTAAGGTGACGATCCCACCTGCTAAAATAGGTTACCGACAACTACATGTTACGACTGGGAGGTCGTGATTCAGCAACTGTATGCATTAGCAGGAGGACAAACAGATTTCCGTTTGAAATCTATTTGTCCTCCTGCTAATGCATACGGTTGCTGAATCACGACCTCCCAGTCGTAACATGTAGTTGTCGGTAACCTATTTTAGCAGGTGGGATCGTCTCCTTAGTCCCACTATATATGTACTAAGCTAGTGTTGTATGTAAATTCGGCGCTGCTGTTGTTATGCACTATATATGTGTTAGTCTGTCATGTTGTTATATGAATCTGAAGCACTTGTGCGTGCTGCACTTTACGTATTGTATATGTATCCTGCTTCTCTTCATTGTGGCTTCTTTTGTTGTTTCATGGCTTGCTACCTATATATCTATATAACCCTTGGCGAATATAGATGTATTTTGTTATATGAATCTGAATGTTTATACATATATGAATGTTTATAGATGTATTTGAATGTTTCTACATGTGTGAATGTGAGAATTGAAGTCTGAATGTATCAATGTATCTACTTGTGTGAAAAGTATATTTTTTTGATTTTGCAGGTTTGTGGCATGTTTGTTAGCTGATATCAATGGATGTCATAAACCTACAGTTCAGAAAATTGAACTGCAGGTTCTCATCCTGCTGATCAGCCACAGCAGGCCTACAAACTGATAAGAAAAGAAAAAAATTAAAACCAAGGCGTCGGTTATTTATAGAAAACTGTCATCAAAAAATTACAACGTCGGTTATTGTATAAAACCGCAGCCTAATGTGACAAACAACCTGACCGTGCTGGAAAGCACGACCGTGGTGGAAAATGGCGTCGGTTATTCGTACAAAACTGACACCGATATTACTAAACACGGCCGTGCAGGGAAGCACGGCCGTGGCGTCTGGGGAATATGGCATCAGTTTTGTTCAGTAAACCGACGCTGAAAGTGTTGTAGATGCCGCCCTTTTTGTGGCGTGAACCCTTTTGGCGTCGGCTTATGAATTCGAACCGATGCCTATAGTTGCCCTGCTGGTGCGTTTTCGGTGGCACGAAGTCTTTTGGCGTCGGTTCTAAAACCGACGCCGAAGAGCTTGACCTTTAGCGGCGCCCACATAGGCGTCGCTTGAGAATCGTCGCTAAAAGGGGTTAAACAACCGACGCCAAAGACGTGTTCTATAGCAGTGTTTCCGCGATCAGTTTTAATTAACCCATGTTTTTAGTAATATGTGGTTCTGCACATTTTCGTGTGTCACCTTGTTGTCTGTGTGATGGCGGGGTGTCACAATACTAATTATAAATAAGGTTAGAAGTACATGTATGTGAGCTACTAGTAGATGTTATCACAAGTTAGGACTACTAGTAGGATCTAGATCATAGCAAGAGATACCAAAAGATACACAAGATAGATCAAGCTATTAGTAGATGTAGAGATATATCCAAACAAAGAGATATGCAATTTTAGAAGCATGAAAGGATATAACTCACTAACAAGTATGCATGATTACCAAAAGATGATCACCACTAACAACCTCAAGGTTGTATCCAAATAATATATACAACTAGATATATGTAGCAAGTTAGAGTACAACGGAAGCAATTTAAGACACAACCAAGAGATCCAAAGAGATCATCATCAAAACCTACAAAATAACTCAAAGCAAGTAATTATAAGATATAGATATACCAATTTAGAGCAATTAGAGAGATAGAGTTATATACAAGATAGGCAATTTAGAACATGGAAATGATCATATATAAAGGTACCAAGGGATTGCCAAAGAATAAGGCTATTTGGTTGAGAAAATCTAATTGAGAGGGAAATTCTCATCCAATAAGCCAACTGTGTATTTTGTGCACAATGTTGTCGGTCGAGTTCTGTGTATTTACATCTCAACCGATGACAATTTTTGGCAACACTCATAGGTGCCTATCAATCGAGTTTCAAATAGGGCAAACTCGACCGACAGAGCTACTGTCAAAAAGCACATATATTTCATAAAAACGTATTTAGAGGCATGCTAAAGATATAAGCCATATCCAAACATATGTAAGCAAGTTAGTAATGCACTATGAAAGCATTAGAAATAGGTTTTGAGTAAGAGTGTGAAGAGAATCCCAAAATACCACTTTTGACTAAAAAATCACATGCACAGTGCACACTAACTTGAAAAAAACAAGTTAGAAATGGTTATAAGCAAGAAAACATTTACCTTTGTTCTTACCATTCCTTTTTCCATTTATTGTCACCCTTTACACATCTCACCTTTCTTCTTTCATGTGGATTGACAAGTCAATTTGCAATTCAATAGCTCAAGTCAATCCATTTGCAAGTACCTACAAGAAGAAATATGAAATGGTCCCCAATCATGTTTTTGGGTCCAGAGGGGTTAGTTTAGCAACCCAAGTCCTATTGCTCTTAGATGCTTTCCTAAAAGGACAACAAGTAGAATAGTGGCCAATATCATTGTAATAGTTGCATGTGCCCATAGTCTTAGAACTAGAGGATTCTCCATGGAAGATCGGAGGTCCTTTACCTTTGTTGTTCCTTTGACTACTATCATATCCTAAACCATATCTGCCAATTTGTTTAGTAGTATGGTGAATGATATCATTAAGATTCATTTTACCAACTAAGAATCTTTGCAAAGAAGATCTCAAACTATGATTATCATGCATAAGATAAGTAATAGTGGAAGACAAATGATTTATATTATCTCTAGCATGCACAAGATCATTTTCTAAGCAAAGAGCTTTAGTTAAATAAGAATCTCTATCAATATGAAGAGCATCAACATTATTCTCTCTACTAGATCAAGATTCAAGCACATTGATTTTAGCAAACAAGGAGGCATTTTCTATTTCAAGCAAAGCAATCTTAGAAAGATAAACACCATTTTTAGATTCTAATCCTTTCAAAACAAAATCTTTGTCCTTGTTTTCAGATTTAAGAACATCAATATCATGCATGAGAGAATCAACAATTAAGGTATGCTCTTCATTAGAACTAGGCATAAGAGGTTGAGCTTCTAGAAATCTAATCTTATCAAGCAAACTATCATTTTCAAGTTTAAGAGAGTCTACTTGTCTAAGACAAGCATTTTTGTCATCAAGCAAGCAAGAATTGACATTTTCAAAATCATCTAATTCTATATGCATATTATCAACAATTCTAGCAAGCTTTTTCCTTTTCTTTTTAGAAGACTTAAGAGAGGCACAAGTATCATGAATAATAGCAATCAAAGATTCTTTATCTAAAGAGTTTAGATTTACCTCACTTGACACTTTACTTATTGATACCATGAGAGCAAAATGACATTATCATTCTTCACTAGAGCTTGAGCTTGATTATCCACTTGAATCTTCACTTGAGCTTGAGTTGGAGGAGTCACTTGATCTTGAGTGCCATTTTTCCTTCTTCTTGTACTTCTCTTCTCTTTCCTTGTGAAGATGGGTCTTCTTGCCTTGAAGACAATCTATCTTGAAGTTACCCTTCTTTCCACACTCGAGGCACTGGATGGAAGAGGAATTCTTGCCTTTGTAGAATCTACCCTTGGAGTACATGGCATCTTCTTCAACATGAGAGGATGGAGAGTCTTGTCCCATAATAACTTTGATTTGAGCCTTCATTTCAGCCTTCTTCATTTTCTTTAGCTCTTTCTCCTCTTGTCTTTCAACTTCTTCTCTCTTGTCAAGTGTGACTTCATGGGCTTGTAGATTTCCAATGAGTTCTTCAATAGGAATATCCCTAAGAGGCCTCTCTTCTTCAATGGAAGTCACCTTGGGTTCCCACCTCTTGAGGAGAGTTCTAAGGATCTTTGAGTTGATCCTCTACTCAAAGGATGTCCTAGAACGGCAAGACCATTCACAATGGTGTTGAGCCTTGAGTACATGTTGGCTATCTTCTCCTCCTTTTCCATCTTAAAGTTATCAAGTAGCCCTTTGAGAATGTAGACTTTGCTTTCCTTCACTTGAGTTGTCCCCTCATAGGTGATGCATAGCTTTATCCATACCTCATAGGATGTTTCACATGAAGAAATCCGGTTGAACTCGTGGGGGTCATGGAGGCATAGAGGATGTGCATGGATCTAGCATTCAAGGTTGCTTTCTTTAAGGTAGCTTCGTCCCATTCTTCAATCTTTGCCTTAGGTATCTTGTATGGGCTGTTCACCATTTGCCACATCTCAAGACTTGATCGTTGGATGTAGAATTGAAACCTTCTTCTCCAATAGAGGAAATTGATCCCATCAAAGATTGGAAGGTTGATCAAGTATCTCCCACCTTGGTAGTCACCCATCTTCTCCTACTTGTTGAAGTATGCTTGGAGACGACCTGCTCTGATACCAATTGTTGGATCCTAGATGGGTGATTAGATGCTCTAGAGGGGGAGTGAATAGAGCTGAATGCACTTAAAAAAATTCATTAGACCTTCAAGATATATCAAAAGATAAGGTTGCTAAATAGGAAGTTTGAATACAACTAAAACATGCATAGCAAAGGAGAGAGATTGAACATACACCAAGTGACATGCTATTTAGAGTGGTTCCACACTTCAAACTAGAAGTGAGTCAGTCCACTACCTAAAGAGGTCAACCTCTAAGATTTCTTAACCATTGCACTCTTATATTCATTCATAAGACTTACAATACATGACCAACCAAAGGACTTACCTATCTAATACAAAGAGTCTTCAACCTTACCAATGACTTACCCACTTTGCAATGAGTCTTCAGCCTTCACCAAGGACTTACCCACTCTTATACAAGTCTTTAGCCTAGCAGGAATTACCCACTCTTCTTGGATCTTCAGCCTTTGACTTCACCTTCACCCGAAGAAGCTTCCACCAAGGACTTACCCACTTGAGCAAGGATCTTCTGCCTTCACCAAGGTCTTACCCACTCTTTCTCCAAGTCTTCAGCCTTGATCTTCACCAAGGGACACCTTCCCTTATTCTTCTTCACCTCTCTTAGACGAGAGAGAGCCTTCATCTTCATGGTTGAAAAGAGAGATGGGGAGGTGGTGGAAGTGAGAGCCTCACAAGATATACATGTAGGACTAGCTCTCTTACAGATTTCCTACTCACTCTAATAAATGTAGCAAGTGATTAAGCTTAGAGAGAGAGAGGAAGCTATAGGAAACACTCAACTATAGAATAGGAACCTCACATAGAGTTTTGCATTGAATGCTCAACCTTGGAATGAAGCCCAAGGGGTCCTATTTATAGCTGGGGATGCCTCTTAGCCTTTGGGAACACTTGAGAACAAAAACTAGCCGTTTTATGGCTTGCAACGGATATATTTGCATTTGTTGCAACTCCACAACGGCTAGAAACACTTTTCTGTACAGTGCAATTGGTCGAGTTTCTATAAAGGTAACTCGACCGATCCCACTAAGAGACAAGATCAATTTTGGCCATCGGTCGAGTTTGTCCTGGGGTAACTCGACCGATTCACTTAAAATCAGTTTTGGTCAGTAGAGGGATCGGTCGAGTTCTGTGAAGTATAAACTTGACCGATCAAAAGTCATTTTCAAGATCCAATCAGGATCGGTCGAGTTTGCAACTCGACCGATGAATAACCTGATGTTAATTTTAGAAAATGGCTTTTGAGTGCTTAAACATTTGATCTAAGTGCTCCTGATTTTTTCCAAGCTTAATTACAAGTCATACAATCATTATAAGTGATTTACAACATGATTCTAATGGATTTACATCATATTACAAAAATGTGCACTTGTATTGACTTTGACTTGTTTTTTCTCTAAGTTGAGATGCGTAAGTTAGGGCATTTGGAGTGTGTCTATACCTAATCTGAAATCACTCATGTAGAGACATTAGACACAATTAATTGGAATGGTTTAGTCATCATCAAAATAAGGTTTTAGTCAATTTAGACCTTGAGTCAACATTCTCCCCCTTTTTGAAGATGACAAACCATTCCATAAATGTATTGAAAGCATTTAAGTAAAGTCATACCTTTGGAGAAACCTAGGGGTTTCAATAGAATTGAGTTCATATGCTCCCCCTCAATTGATGCTCGTGGAGTTCTCATACTCCCCCTCAATTGATGTTATTTCTCCTGCATGGTTAGCTTTCATAACATTTATAGAATACTATGTCTTCTACTCATATGTGTTTCTACACATATATGTCTTCTCCCATTTACCTTCTCCCCTTTACATGGACATACTTCTCTTCTTCATGTAAGGCATGCCTTCTCCCTATTTTGTCAAAAGAAGACATACCTTTCTCCCCCTTTGTCATTTCAAAAAGTGGGGGTATGAAGAAATAAGAAACACCACTTATTAAGAGAAAGGAGATAACAAAAGGTTATATAATGAGAGTAGAATAGCACAACTAGGGGCTTGTCCAAGCATAGAAATAAGATCAAGTTAAAGAATGCACTTGAACAACCCAAAATGCAAGATAAAGTGATGTAGAAAAAATAATAAATTGCAATTTTGACCCTCAAGATGACAAAATTTGCCCAAAAAGTATTAGAGCTCATGGTGTTGCGATGAGCCTTGCTTAGAAGGCCATTTCTGCATAAAAAATACCAGTCTTTCACCAAAAACTGAAACTGGAGCAAAATCTGCATGAAAACCAAAAATACTCATATTTCTACATATAATGTAGATCTAAGTACCCTGCATCACAATGTTATGGAAGCAACTCAATATAGTAGATATGCAATTTAAGGAACAAGCTTGAGCATGTATGAGACAAGATACAATCATAGCATATAGTGAAATACCACTAGATGAGCAAAGATACCAATTATAAACAAGGTTAGAAGTACATGTATGTGAGCTACTAGTAGATGTTATCACAAGTTAGGACTACTAGTAGGATCTAGATCATAGCAAGAGATACCAAAAGATACACAAGATAGATCAAGCTATGAGTAGATGTAGAGATATATCCAAACAAAGAGATATGCAATTTTAGAAGCATGAAAGGATATAACTCACTAACAAGTATGCATCATTACCAAAAGATGATCACCACTAACAGCCTCAAGGTTGTATCCAAATAAGATATACAATTAGATATATGTAGCAAGTTAGAGTACAACGGAAGCAATTTAAGACACAACCAAGAGATCCAAAGAGATCATCATCAAAGCCTACAAAACAACTCAAAGCAAGTAATTATAAGATATAGATATACCAATTTAGAGCAATTAGAGAGATAGAGTTGTATGCAAGATAGGCAATTTAGAACATGGAAATGATCATATATAAAGGTACCAAGGGATTGCCAAAGACTAAGGCTATTTGGTTGAGAAAATCTAATTGAGAGGGAAATTCTCATCCAATAAGCCAACTGTGTATTTTATGCACAATGTTGTCTGTCGAGTTCTGTGTATTGATAACTCAACCGATGACAGTTTTTGGCAACACCCATATGTGCCTATCAATCGAGTTTCAAATAGGGCAAACTCGACCGACAAAGCTATTGTCAAAAAGCACATATATTTCATAAAAACGTATTTAGAGGCATGCTAAAGATATAAGCCATATCCAAACATGTGTAAGCAAGTTAGTAATGCACTATGAAAGTATTAGAAACAATTTTTTAGCAAGAGTGTGAAGAGAATCCCAAAATACCACTTTTGACTAAAAAACCACATGCATAGTGCACACTAACTTGACAAAAACAAGTTAGAAATGGTTATAAGCAAGAAAACATTTACCTTTTTTCTTACCATTCCTTTTTCCATTTGTTATCACCCTCTACACATCTCACCTTTCTTCTTTCATGTGGATTGACAATTCAATTTGCAATTCAATATCTCAGGTCAATCCATTTGCAAGTACCTACAAGAAGAAAGATGAAATGGTTCCCAATCATATTTTTGGGTCCGAAGGGATTAGTTTAGCAACCCAAGTCCTATTGCTCTTGGGTGCTTTTCTTAAAAGGCAACAAGTAGAATAATGGCCAATATCATTGCAATAATTGCATGTGCCCATAATATTAGAACTAGAGGATTCTCCATGGAACATTGGAGGTCCTTTACCTTTGTTGTTCCTTTGACTACTATCATACCCTAAACCATGTCTATCAATTTGTTTAGCAGTATGGTATAAGATATCATTTTCATGCAAGGAGGTAGGTATATAAAGCTTAGGGTGAAAGGGAAAAGAAGGTAGAGGTGTCAAGCCATGCATGCCATGTTTCCAAGGTCAAAACACCTCATCCATGCACAACCAAGTCAGCCATCGATTATGGTGGCAAGCGGGACCATCGAATGTCAACTCCAGAGAAGCCATCAACCTCCAACAATAGGTGGCCCATCGATTATTGCCTTCCCTTAGTCACTAAGCAAAACCCTTGTGTCACCATCAGTTGGTGCACTATACAAGAAAAATCATCGACCTTCAAGCATCAAGAAACCACTATAATATACCACCACCTAGAGGTGGACCATCAGATCCCATCATCTAAAGAAAAGACCATCGAGTTAGGGCATGTATGTGAGGAAACGCTAATCTCAACACAAGATTAGATGTCACCACTAAACCAAGGTACAACAAGGTGCACCAAGGTACAACTATATCAAACATGATATGAAAACATGTGAGGCTCAACAAGGATGTAAAAAATTACAAGAAAAACTCTAGATGTGGGTAAATTGTATAAAATCCCAAAACAAGCACGTATATAAAAAAATTTACCCAAACAGTGTCCCAATTGGATCAAACTTGAAACTTAAGTTTCTCACATGATATCAAACCACATATTAGGTTTTATCAAGGTTTTAAGCATACAATTAAGTTAATTTAGCATGTTTATCCATAAATCTAGGTCATGGGTCTTATAGAGAAGGAGATTGGACCAAACTTGAAACTTAAGTTTCTCACATGATATCAAACCACATATTAGGTTTTATCAAGGTTTTAAGCATACAATTAAGTTAATTTAGAATGTTTATCCATAAATCTAGGTCATGGGTCTTATAGAGAAGAAGAGCAATCGCAATGCTAGCACGTTGTCAAATAAGAAGGCCACTCCTTGCCGGATTAGGAAGTGTGGCATGGAGTTCCAGTCCATCCACATGGACAAAGTAGAGATGCAAATGTTGAGCACCTATATTTGGAGGACAACGACAACGACCGTCTGTGTACGCGAGCAACAACACACATTACTGTGTGAAGGGATGTCACCAGACTTGCTCTGGGACAAGGTATATCCCATGAACCCTTTTTCTGAATATATTGTTATCGACGAGATCTGCTAGTAGGGTATGTAGAGAATTTATTATTGTTTCAGACGCTTATTGCCTCCACAAAACCCAACATCGTCCACTTAGGTGTCTATAAAAAACCAACGTTATATGGATATTTTAACTAACACTAAAGGTGGTATCTGTACTAGTGGTGCTAAATAAACACATGGGAATGGGTTTGGACAATCTCTAGATGGTGGTTCATCATTGAAATCCAACTTATATAGATCAACATGTGGTTGTTTGTAGATTTTGACTAGTTCCACAAGTCTACTGAGAACTGATGAGATATTGATTGGTCATCTCTAAGGTAATTGATCAAATAGTAGATCACTTTCACTTTATCATGGCAAGTCAAGAATTAGGTGATTGGTTTAATGAACCTTTGCTTCTTGCGATAGAGCACCTTCTGACATGCCTCTCTTTTTGAGGCCCTTGCCGCTAATAGACGAGTGGGGTTGCATTGTGTAACAACCTTTCTCTCTCCCTATGCCTTTGTAAAAGATGGTGCAATCATGGGAACAATGGGCTAGTGGAGGGTGATGTGTTGTGGATGTTGCAAATAGTAGCAAGCTTAGTGGGGAGTTGGTTTTTGCAAGCGATTATTAGTCAAGAAGAGAAAATTTCATAAAATTGTGAGAAAAATATAGGAAAAGAGAGAATAAAGGAGAAGCCAAGGATTTCAAAATAGTTAACTTTGATTGGTTGACCATTTATAAAGGAAATAAAATGGTAGTTCTGTAATTTACAAAACAAACTTGCTCTTTTATCTTATTCTATATTTTTAGATTTGGATTTGGATTTTACAAAAAGGGAATAGGGGACTGAGGCTAAAACACGGGTAATAAGAGATTGTTAGGTAAGGTTATGGTCACCTCCTTGGGTAACTTGAGAACTAGTTGGATCTTGACGCTGAGGTCACTCTGGCCTTGAGTTTAAACCTGACTGATCAAACATTAGTTTGCTTTTAGTTTGCCATGGCAAGACAAACATTAAGTAGCCGGTTTAGTAAAACTTTGCTGGTCATGATAAAGCACCTTGTCTCCCTTTCTAAGGCCCTTGTTGCTAGGATACGAGTGGGGGGGTATTGTGTAATGACCTTTCCTCTCACCCTATTCATGCCTCCACACAAAATGGTGTGAACATGGAAACAACACGCTAGTGGAGGGTGACATGTATTGCCGATGTTGGGAAGAGTAGTGGTCTTAGTGTGAAGTTGATTTTTGCGAGTGATTATAAGACGAGAAGAGAAAATTTAATATGGTAAGAAAAAAGTGAGAAGATAGAGAATTAAGGAGAAACAAAGGATTTCAAAATAGTGAGCTTTATTTGGTTGAACATTTTTTAAGGAAATGAAAATAGTAGTTTTGTAGTTAACAAAATAAATTGCTCTTTTTCTATTTTAGTATTGATTTTGAGATTTGGATTTTACAAAAAGGGAATAGGGGATGGAGGTTAACTTCTCATCCTGGAAAGATCTGAGCACTGTTGGATCTTGACGTCGAGGTCATCTTTGGCCTTGAATTTACACATGATTAGAGAGAGAAAATTTGATAAAATTGTGAGAAAAATGTGGGAAGAGAGAGAATTAAGGAGAAGGCAAGGATTTCAAAACAATAAGTTTTGAATGGTTAAACAATTTTAAAGGGAATAAAAGTGTTACTTTTGTAATTAACTAAACAAACTTTGTATTTTATAGTAGAGATTCGGATTTTACAAAAATAGAATAGGGGACAATGGGTAAGATGAGGGTAATAAGGGATTGGTTAGATAAGGTTATCTTCACCTCATTGGGTCACATGAGAACTCGTTGGATCTTGATGCTGAGGTCACTCTGGCCTTGACTAATAAAACATTAGATTACTTTCACTTTGCCATGGCGAGACAAGCGTCAAGTGGTCGGTTTAACGAACCCTTGCTTGTTGTAACATGGCACCTTCTCACAGTGCCTCCCTTTTTGAGGCCCTTACTGTCAGTAGACAAGTGGGGGTGTATCTTTCACAACCTTTCCTCTCACCCTATTCACACCTCTACACAAAACGGTGTGATCATGGGAACAACATGCTAGTGGATAATGACATATTGTGTACGTTGTGAACAGTAAGGAGGGGTGCTATTGTTCGTGGCAAGCTATGTAATTTCATCAGTAAGGAGGGGTGCTATTGTTCGTCGATTCTAGAACAAAAAATCGCGCGCGTGCTGGCTTCCCCCTCGGTTCTCTGAGCACCGGCTGTACGTCGAGCTACTCTGCAGTGGCACCGGCAACACTGTAACAACTCTAACCGTGGCACCGGCAGCACTGTAGCAAGTCCACCCACGGCACCGGGAGGAACCTGTTGGCAATCGGAAGCCGCCCGGTAGAAGCCATGGAAAGCCCCCCCATATATAGCGCCATTCTCTCTTACAGCTCTTGTTGTCAGCGATTTCAGCCGGCTACCGTCCCCTTTTCCCGCGTCTCTTCTCTTTGCTCGGGATGGAAGATGCGGAGGGTTACTCGGAGATCACCTCCGACGAGCTCAACATGATCGTGAGCCGCTACCTTCAAGAATCAGGTCCTTTGATTCTCCATGTAGATATTCTCTCAGTGCGATTGCTGATTGCGGTGGTTGTTCCGGGCGGATCCTTCTAACTTTTCGCTCGAGCTTTGTTTTCTCTCGTAGTCCTAGGGTTTGGACGGATTTCGTTCCAGTCTGAATTGTTCCACTGACAACTAAGAGGACGGAGGAGTGTGCGTACTTTGAATCGCTTGATTTTCTAGGCACCACCGTCTGGGAATGCCTGGAGTTTCTGCTACATTGACGCCTATGTGAATGTTAGCTTTACTCGGATACAACTTTGTTTATTCTATCCTAGGTTTTGTTCTCTTCATATGTAGGTTTCTCTATGTATTTCCAACCAATGCTTTACTAACGAAGTTGCATCTTCCACTCATAGCTTCCAGTTTCATAGTTTCATATAGTTCGATTAATGCAAGGCTTCTGATGTACTGTCACTGTGATTGCAGTTCCCTGTTTCCTTTCGTTCATTTGATGTTTCAATTGTTACTTCCTCTTTGTTTGTTTTCTTCTTTTGATGTTCCAAGTAGCTGTCCTTTATTTGTCCTGTAATTTCTGCTCTCCGAGGAAAAACATGCACCTCGAAAAATGTTCATCGTAAGGCTTGTTTAGATGGGTGATAGTTGTAGTTCGGGAAAACAAAACCGTGATGCATTTGCATTGCTGATTATCTGGTTGCAACTTGCAGTGAATGCTATGATGAAAACTTCTTATTCACGCCCTGTAGTGGTCTTGTGAAGTTGTACTCGAGTATACCTCTTGACCCTTGCACTTTAGTATCTTTCAGTTGAGCCAAAGAAAATCCTTGTCCTAAAATGGGACAATGCTGAGTTCATCGGTTGCACAGTTCTCGGTTTATTTCTATGCCCCGTATCTCTCCAAGTTATCAGATGACATAGACGAGTAGATTATTATCGTGCTCAACTTCTACCCCATACTACCAAGCACAACATTGGGGTGAATTTTCCCCTAAAATAGTTGTAACTCAATCCTGACTTCTGCTTCCGTTTCAGGATTTGTACACAGCTTGTTCAATTTCAGCCTTGAAGCACAGCTCAGTCGTAGTACTGTTGATAGAACGAAAATCCCAAAATTTGCTCTTATAGAAATAGCAGTGAAAGGCCTCCTGTACAAAGAGCTGCAAGCCAATGTGAGTTTAAACCTATGTTTTCACTCTAAAACGTAATTTAAACCTCTTACTGTAAACTCGTATTAACAGCACTGATTTGCTTCATATCAAAATCAGAGCAAAAGTGATGCAGATGATGAATACATCTTTTTAAAACCCATGGATCTGATCTGTAAGGAGGTTGCTGAATTGCAAAACATTGTAAAAGAGAAAAGAGAGAATCTGATCAAAGAGCGAAATAACACGGCAAACAACGACAATGGTTCTGCTTCTTCCAATTCTGGATGTGAATTGAGAAAGGAAGACGATGACGGAGTACAAGTACAAGAGAGCCATAAAGGTATTTTAAAGAAGCATAGAAGCCAAAGAGAAAAAGGGAGCAAAAAACTGGTACAGTTCGTCGAACAGGGCACTGAAACCAGCATGCAAGAAAATGAAACAGGCAGAGGTATGCCAGATTTAATTTGATTTTTGATTGTATCATTTCCTGTCGAAGTTGATGTAGCTCTTCTTTCATGACATTAATGTATAAAACCTTAACTGGAAACAAACAATTACCCAGTTCTGTTTTAACAAAATAATGTCTGGACTATCAGGTGAAATGTACTTCTTGAGATCTGTTTGTAGTCGTGGACTCGTGGAGACTACAACTTTGAGGTGCAACATGAGCCTATCTTTAGGTGACATCTTGGATGCTATTCTGTCTGAGTTGTATATTTTGAAATTCATTTCGGTGCATGTGTTGCTACAGGCCCTAAGTTGTTAATTACAAAAACTCACAAATGACTATTAATCAAGCATGGCTTAAGGTTTAGTTTCCTCTTGAAAGACTTTAGAAAATTGCTTATAAAGGCTCCTAAGTCTTAACTGGTATGTCATGAGTAGCCTGAGATAGCTCAAATTAATTTTCTAAATTTACATCTGGTATCCCATAACCCATCTTGCACTGTCTTCCTTAACTTCCACGAATATATATCATATAGTTAGTTCTTAAATGTGAACAACAACTCTAAAGCCCTTATTGCCACCGTTTGCAATACGAAGTCAATTTAAATAATATGACTAGGAATTTTCTCATTTACATTTACAAAAAACCAATCACAGTTAAGTCATCCAACGTCAAGTTAGTGGATTTAGTTTCTTCCAAAATTAAGTTCTGGTGGATTACCAATTGCATCAAACTTGAATTCAAGGATCAAGGCGTCCGATAATATTTTTTTAAAGATAGCCAGAATCGTTATTTAGTAGAGGAACAAACCATTTCCTTACTGTTCTTTTAAAGCCTACATATAATGAATCAAATAATGAAATTTGGCTGATATAATCTTTACCTGTTTCAAGGCCTATGATTGAGTATCCAAGGAAGTGGTATTGAGGGTTTTACATAAAAAGGGTGTGCCTATCCAATACATTGACTTGATTGAAGACATATATGATGGCTCAACTACCAGTGTTGGGACTCTTGGAGGATAGACACAAACTTTTTCTATTACCTTTGGTGTACATCAACGATCGACACTCAACCCGTATCTATTTGTTCTTGTTATGGATTAGTTGACAAAACATGTTCAAGATAATATCCCTTGGTGCATGTTATTTGCTGATGATATTGTGTTGATTGATGAAAGAAATAATATATTGAACATGATAAAATTGAACTTTGGAGAAATGCATTGGAATCTGATGAATTTATGATCGGTAAAAGTAAAACTGAATATATGTATTGTAATTTTAGCCAATCTAGAATTGTGAATGGTGGGGTCAAGTTGGATGAAATGGATGTGCCAATATATGATAAGTTTCATAACTTGGGTTCTATTGTTGAAAGGGAGGGTGAGGTTCAAGATGATATTTGTCACATGATCACAACAAGATGGTTAAAGTGGAGTGCAACTGGAGTAGTATGTGACCAGAAGATCCCTCTATGATTAAAAAGTAAGTTTTATAGATCAGCTATATGGCCAACCATGCTATATGGGAGTGAATGTTGGGCAGTGAAGAAACAAGGTCTCAACAAGACTAATGTGGCCGAAATTTGTATGCTGAGATGGATGTGTGGGAAACAAGAAAAGATCGTTTGAGGATTGTCTATATCAGGAACAAAGTGGGGGTGGCGAGCATCGAGGACAAGTTGTGTGAAAGCCATCTAAGACGGTATGGACATGTGCAACACATGCACCTATACAAAGCAAGGTTATTGAGTCAATCACAATTAAAATAAGCAGAGGCAGACCTAAATTAACTTGGGAAAAGCTTTTGAAGAGAGAAATTTTGAATCTTACATCGTGACCAAAGTATGATTCATAACATAGCTAATTGGAAAACAAGGATCCATGTAGCCAACCCAAAAGGCTTAGATGATGATGATGATTTTTTTTACCCATCCTTATACTCATTCATAGAATAGTACCATATGAAGGATATCTGCGTATGTGTTGGGGACTTCATGTGATGTCAATGAAGGAATGTAAAGACTGTCACCTGACAATTTCCATGTTGAAAAGAAAAAATTAACATCTGAAGTTTTGCAAGCACAACATATCTCATTCAAGCAACAATTTCATATATTGGATATAGATATGATTGAAGAACTGACCAAGTCTGTGAAGGAATGAATGTAGCACTATATTAAAGTGTACGAATCAAAGTTATAGGTGAAAATCATCTAGTATCGTTAGTTTCTTACAATGAGACACATCATCATCATCATCATCAACTAAGCCTCAATCCCAACTATGTTGGGGTCGGCTACATGGATCCTTCTTTTCCATTCAACTCTATCATGGGTCATATTCTGGTTGAGATGTAGAGATTCAAAATCTCTCTTTATAAGCTCTTCCCATGTTAACTTAGGTCTTCCTCTTCTTCTATTAATTGTGCTTGCCTTAATAGTATTGCTTCGTATAGGCGTACTAGTCGGTCTGCGTCGCACATGTCCATACCATCTGAGTCGGCCCTCGCGCAACTTGTCCCCAATGCTTGCCACCCCCACTTTATTCCTGATATAGTCATTTCTCAAGCGATCTTTTCTTGTCTTCCCACACATCCATCTCAACATACGCATTTCAGCCATGCTCATCTTGTTGAGTCTTTGTTTCTTCACCGCCCAACATTCACTCCCATAGAACATGGCTGGCCGTATAGCAGTTTTATAAAACTTGCTTTTTAGTCTGAGAGGGATCTTCCGATCACATAATACTCCAGTTGCACTCCTCCATTTCAACCATCCTGCATTGATCCTACGACAAACGTCATTTTGGACATCGCCATCTGTTTGAATGATAGAGCCCAAGTAACGGAATTTATCACATTTTGGTATATCTACTCCGTCCAACTTGGCTCCACCATTCACACTGCGAGATTGGCTGAAATTGCAATGCATATACTCAGTTTTGCTCCTACTAATCATCAATCCATTTGATTCCAGTGCCTTTCTCCAAAGTTCAACTTTATCATTCAAACCATCTTTAGTTGTCAATCAATACAATATCATCAGCAAATAACATACACCAAGGAACATCATCCTGAACATTCTTTGTCAACTCATCCATAACAAGAACAAACAGATATGGGCTGAGTGTGGATCCTTGGTGTACCCCAACTGTGATGGGAAATGTTGGTGTCTCACCTTCAAGAGTCTTCACACTTGCAGTAGAGCTACCATACATGTCTTTAATCAAGTCAATGTATTGGATTAGCAGACCCTTTTTCCTCAAAACCATCCACAACACTTCTCTGAGTACTCGATCATAAGCCTTTTCCAAATCGATAAAAACCATGTGAAGATCTCTTTTTCTTTCCCTATACTTCTCCATAAGCTTCCTTATCAGAAAAACAACATCTGTTGTTGATCTACCAGGCATGGAACCAAATTGGTTGTTTGATATCTGCGTTATAGATCTTAGCTTATGCTCAATAATCCTCTCCCAAAGCTTCATTGTGTGACTCATCAACTTGATACCTCTGTAGTTTGTGCAGCTCTGAGCATCACCTTTGTTCTTGTAGATGGGGACTATAGTACTATTTCTCCATTCATCTGACATCTTCTTTGTCTTCATGATCTTGTTAAATCCCATATACACAGAATATACAGGGAAATAAAGAATAATGAATACAAGGAATAAATACTTATTATTCTAACATCTATATATGAGCCTATAGATATTACCTAAAGTATAGATCATGGATCTTTTGCTAGTACTGTATGCAATTACAACTACCATTCCTGATATGTCGCAGATGATATAAAATAATGTTCCTGGTCTCATATATAAATAAATAATTATATAGTTTATTCTACTGTTTAGTAACTATACAATATTTTGTGTACTCATTTAATAGCCATACTTAGTACTAATTTCATAGTTAGTGGCAATGCTTACTACTATACCGGTGACATAAGTATTGCATTATTATTAATACCATACAAAATTACCAAGTAAATGAATAGTCTAGTTGATTAATACTTACAAATCGGAATATCGATGCTAATATAGTCAAATATTATAGTATACTACTAGTTATAGTAATTTATATTGAGTTGAATATATACCTGGTTATATAATTATAGAAGTTCACAATATATGGTTATACATATATACATATATGATTATGTGTGTAATGATATAAAAATATTAAAAAACTAAAACATCTGGTTTTCAATAAAGCTCCCACTTGGTGCTCAAGCAGCTGCAAGGTCCTTTCCACTCGCTTCCCGCTATCAAAAACATTGATTGTAAGCTAAGGCAAAATCGGGTATGAGAATGGAAATATAAGAGTGGGGACTGGAGAGCAAAGAGTAAAAGCAATATGAGGCTTGGTGTCTACGACTACCAAATTAAATCTGTAGTATATGTGCCAATACATATTAATTACTTATTCTTTGAATATGTGGTTTAGTCACCCCTTTCATACAGAATATATAAAACAGGAATATATGTTAACAACACACATATTCTGTCCATAGTAAAGACAAGTTGTTTAACCTTCAAAATTTACTGCGTTAACATGGTATAGTTTAGGTAACCAGGCTGTCAAAAACTACAAACTAGATGCGTTTAGGTAAGCGAACCTGAATGGCCAACGGGCAAGTAGTGTCAAGCCGATGATGTTTGGCAATTTCATTCTGCTGCAGAGTGTGAGCATACCACTTTGATGGATCATACCAATGTCACAAAAAAGTGATGGGACAACAACTTGAACATATTCAAGTGCATTGTTAGTCTGGAGCATTTTTAAAGTAATTCCATATGGAATGAAAACAATTTTGTGAAAGACTTTTAGAACAGGAAAAACACCGTCTCGAACATTGTTTTAAAAGGCGGTATGTGTTATGCATTCGGAGTGGTCACCGAATAGAGCATATGCGGTTTCAGATTTATTTATTTATTAATTAATATATCTATATATCTATATGTTAATCATGAATTTACATAGTTAATATGTACAATTGTGTATCTAAATAATACAATTACAAGAATAGTGGATGCAATCATACAAAATATGAAATCATCACGACATAAATAAATACAAACATGCACTATGATCTAAATCTGAACAAAGATAGATGAATGTAAATGTAAAAAAGAAGAAATGAAAATATGTCTATCTAAAAATTGGGGATTAATCGGTCTTTTATGCGTCTGTGCGGCCAATTATGCGGCATGGTCCGCTTTTGGGGGGATTTCCAGTATGGGGTTGGGTAGGTGGCCCGAACCTTATATGCGGCCGCACAGACCGCTCTTTGAACATTGGTCTCGAGTTTTGAGTAGATAAAGCCAAGTCATTTGGGAGAAATCATTGACAAAAATTAAAAAGTATATGTAGACATTTTAGTCATTAGTACAAAATGAGGCGCATACATCACTATGTATTAAGTCGATAAAATTACACATTGTTTGCAAATGAGAATGAAAAGAAGTATATGATGTGTCCCTAACTGAAAAGCCTCACAAGGAAGTGAGGAGAAGGAGAAAGAGAAAAATTCAAAACTTAAAATTATCTAAAGAAGAATGGCCAACACAAAAATGCTCCTGTAAGGGCGAGCTGAATCCAAAGCTTTTAAGTTATCTAAAGAACATTGACCAATACAAAAATGCTCCTGCAAGGGCAAGCTGGTAACTAGGGCGGTGGATTGAGGCGGCGAAGGCGTAGAGAGGTAGTACATATCACCAAAGCATGCCGTCCAATCATATTCAAGCTCCTCAAATCCTACATGATAAAAACAACAGGGCCAAAAATGAGGTAGCATTTAAAGGAATCAACATGTTTTTCTATTGGAAGCAAATTATGAGGGAAATTGGGGATGTAATGAACAAAAGGTAAGGTTATGGTGGTGGTAAAAGGAACACAACCACTTTGCATAACAATTTTAACAAAGCCTTATGCCAGTGTGACAGAGGTGTGAGGGATATAGGGATCAAAACTGGTGAGTAGGTGTTGCATGCCAATTATATGTTGGGTAGCACCGAATTTTGCAATCCAAATAGAGTGTGTCAAGAATGGATGGCTCAACATTACCTTGAGGTGCCACAATGAGATATGCTCAATATGAAGTTTGGGGTGAATAAACATGAGACTCTCCAATGGACCAACAAAGGTGACATTATATAATGAGGGAGGATTCGACTGTGCATGGAGCGAGGAGGCACCACCTTGTTAGGCAGCACCGAGGAGTCACTCATATTCATCATCTAAGAAGGCGACATGCAGGGAAACACTTAATGAAGGTGCCGACAAATTAATAGCTCTAGACGGTCCCTAAGTTAGGTGAGCTGTCCCATAACCTTGGCTGAGGTCTAGTTCTATTGCTTTCTTTGTGCGACATTCCTCCTCGACATAGCCAAAATGTCAACAATAGGTGTAGTAGGGAATTGTCCTTGTTTGTGTCCACATGTGTACCACTGCAGCGAGTACCACCAGAACTTCTGCAGTCTCAGTTTGAGTGATGTTGAAGGAAGAGATTTGAGTGGGAGTGACGTACGTAGGCATGTATATGGAGAGCAGAGATGTTCCCCCCAAGATTAGCTGATAGACGACAACATGGCATGGGTGAAGTCTGTTCAGAAACCTTCTTGAGAGTATATCATCACTCTCTGGTAACCTCCAATGATGTAGTGTGAGAAGAAACTTTGCTGTTATGCTAGGGTCTTCTTGGGGTTGTCGTAGACATCAAGAGACTGATTGCCTTACTGCTTGAAGAAGAGTCTTTCCATTATATTTAACAAACGAAGGCAATACTATTATGGAGTGTAAAATCGCTTCATTTTCCCCACATCGCTTTAGCATTATGATGAAATATATTATTCACGATGACTTGAGGTTCCTTACTGCCCTAAAGCTAGTGTAGTTTTGGCTGTTGCTAATTGCCTAGGTGGTGTCATTGTCAGATTTTATAAGTGGATTGTCAGTGATGTACTTGGGTTTCCTCTGTGACTCGAGGATGACATAGATAACGTTCATTCACAATAAGTAGTTGCTGCCATTAAGTTGAACGACTAATATGGTATGCATATCATTGTAAATGTCGGTGTGGGCAGGGGTGGCTTTATTGCCATTCATAAGAACATGTATAATTTATCAGTATGTAGCACGAAAAAGGAGAAGCAAGCTACCTGAATGTAAGAATGATAGAGGAAGAAGATGAAACTCGGCGCAACTGGGAAGAAGCACAACAAGCACTATTGGAAAAGTTCACAAGGTAGGAGTAGATCACAAATATCATGCACTATGATTTAGAAGCAATCGATTCCCCTAAATTAGATGACAAAACACTCAACCATGCGGTTAACAGATCCACACTGAGAGGAATAAAGCTAAAATGTGTCCCTTTGTTTTAATTTTGCTTTAGATAAATAGGGCCTTTTTGTTGGCTAGATTATAAAGATGTAGGAAAAAGGAAGAACAAAGTACTGCTGCTATTGTCCCGAGCGTCACATGTGGTGACAGTTGGGATTGTGGTCGGCTATAGCCGCTTGGTGCTTGACAAAGAACTCTAGGTTTCATGACTGCCTATGTTTTATTACCAATATATATAATACTTGATATATATTCCTTATTTATGTATTTCTGTTATTATCTCTTTAGTTTTATCCCATATTTCTAGCTTTTACCTTTAACTCTTGGACTATAAAAGAGAGAGCACTGTACTCACTTTTACATAACAAACTAGTAAACGAACACGTACAATGTGTTGGGTTTTGTGGAGGAAACATGCGCGACGGAAGCAACAAAATAAAATATATTTCCACGCAACCCCCAACAGGATCTCGTCGACAACAACGTATTCAGAAAGAGTGTTTGCATGATATACCTTGTCACGGAGCAAGTCCTGCGACGTCCCGCTGCACGATGGTGTGCAACACTCCTGACTTACACGGACGATACTTCTCTCCCGTCCTCCGAACGCGTCGCGGGAAGATCCTGTGGCGCTCCTTTCGTGCGGTGATGTACGCCGCTCGTAGCGCGTATGGACGGTCGTTGACGTCCTCCAAACACAGGCGTCTCAGCGTCTACGTCTCTACTTCGTCCACGCGGATGGACTGGAACTCCACGTCGCGCTTCCTAAGCTGGCAGGAAGGAGTAGCCTCTGTGCGATAATGTGCTAATGTAGCGGTGCTCTCCTTTCTCTCTTGAGGACAGTGATGGCTAGGGTTTACGTACGTGAGCGTAAACTGAAAAGCCTCTCAATGTCTTCTCAAGACATCGTCCGTCAAACCCCTTTAAATAGGAGACGAAAGGAAGCAGGACTTCCTAAACCCTTCGGTAAATAGAAAAGACTGCGTTAATTAAAACGCTCGTGGATTAATTAGAATATTATGGAATTAATTAATTAACCAATTAATCGTATTAATTGATTAATTAATATCCGACTCCATGCAATCGCTCAGGATGGCTCTATGTGCATACATACCAACAGACTCCCACATGCACTTAGAGCCAGTCACTCCAATTAATTGGCTCAAACATTTTAACATATTCCAATATTATTCTAATGAACTACATAAACATTTTAGTAATCAATGTGATTTGGAACAATTCCAATCAAATCCACAATTATACTCCTATTCCAACACATCCTATGCGTGTGACCCGACATGATCCAAATTCTGTTGGCAGTGATATCCATAATCATATTATGATTTCACAAGCAATGATTGATATCTAGCAAGACTTCATTGCCACCTAAGTAATTGGAGAAGTTGGAGAACAACTTAACCTATCATTCATGACTGGTGTTACAGTGATTGTATAGTTCCTTTTTCGGTAATAACCGGATTGTACTCGAGTCATGGAACCGTCATCCTCTTCAACGTTCAATCCATGTTCCTTAAACTAGATCAGACTGTCTGAGATATATGTAAGCTCAATATCACATATTGACTCACATCAGCATAGCCATGCATTTCTCAGTCTCGTTTATCAAGTGGCCGGAGTATCAAACTCCCGTAGGAAGGAAAAATTTCATCTACATTACTCACAATCATCCCATGTGTCACAGTGCACCCAAGCACCATCTTTATGGCGATCCTTATTCAGGACCACGGTGGATGATGTCAAAATACATTGAACGATATGTGATAAGTGTAGTGACTTCAGGTGTAAGAACCACAATCACCACCATCACTATGGGATGTGACTCTAACTACCAATCATGGTATCCATGTGTCACTCTCAAGGTGGGTCTGTCCGATACACTGTTCTCTAACAAGTATCTATGTATTTGGTTTGATATCTCCATATCATGGCTAATGAGATTCTTCCATCAACCAACATACATTCTAATCTTGTGTTATTGATGTCAATGCATATTTTCATCATAACAACCGATTAGGGACAAAACAAGAATACATACTCTTAGCATACATATGATCTCACTGTTCAGGTCATCAACCCGAAGACATGTCATTGAGTATATTATTTTGTAGACATCTATAACTTTTGTGGTCATCTCACAATATAAAACACAAACATATAAATTGAAAACTTGTCTTTATTGATATGATCAATATAGTATTACAAATCGGTTACATAGTATCCTATTACAATCATCAAATGATGGTCTCTATGGACATACATACCAACAAACTCCCACTTGCACTTATACCCAATCACTCATGAATCTCAATCCAAGTGATCGAACATGTCCGTCATGTTTCTACCGTGAAAATGCTTTTGTGAGCGGGTCAGCCACATTGCTTTCTCTAGGTACTTTGCAAATCTTCACATCTCCTCGTTGTACAATCTCTCGTATGAGATGGAACCGTCGTAGAATATGTTTGGAACGCTGGTACGATCTTGGTTCTTTAGTCTGTGCAATTGCTCCGTTGTTGTCGCAAAACAACTCAATTGCATCACTAGCGCTTGGAACTACTCCAAGTTCAGAAATGAACTTCCTGATCCATACAACTTCCTTTGCAACATTAGATGCGGCAATATATTCGGCCTCTGTTGTAGAATCTGCAACCGTCTCTTGCTTGGAAGTCTTCCAACTCACAACTCCGTTGTTCAGGCAAAACACAAATCCAGATTGCGATCTATAATCATCTTTGTCAGTTTGGAAGCTAGCATCGGTGTAATCCTTTACCACAAGCTCTTCCTCACTACCGTATATCAAGAATTGATCCTTAGTCCTTCTCAAGTACTTTATGATGTTTTTTACGGCTGTCCAATGACATTCACCTGGATCTGACTGATACCGGCTCGTCATGCTCAAAGCATACGACACATCAGGACGAGTACATAACATCCCGTACATGATAGATCCAATTGCTGATGCATATGGAATCTTCCTCATGCGTGCCCGTTCATCACATGAACTAGGGCATTGGGCTTTATAGATCGTAACCCCATGGGACATGGGCAAGTTACCTCTCTTAGAACCCTCCATGCTAAACCTCTTTAGCACCTTGTCAATGTATGTACTCTGGCTTAGGCCTAGAAGCCTTCTAGATCTATCTATATAGATCTTGATTCCTAGTATATAGGATGCTTCGCCTAAATCCTTCATAGAGAAGGTCTTCCCCAACCAAGCTTTTACTGTCTGAAGAGTAGGGATGTCATTTCCCATCAATAGTATGTCGTCCACATACAACATGAAAAATACGACTGTGCTCCCACTAACCTTTTGTAAACACAAGGTTCATCTTCATTTTGACTAAAGCCAAACTTTTTGACTACTTTGTCAAAACGTAGATTCCAACTCCGAGATGCTTGCTTCAATCCATAGATTGACTTTTGTAGCTTACAAACTTTATTGGCTTCCTTCGGATTGATAAAACCCTTAGGTTGTGTCATGTACACATCATCGAGTAAATTCTCGTTAAGAAATGCTGTTTTAACATCCATCTGCCAAATCTCATAGTCATGATAAACTGCAATGGCAAGCATGATCCTGATGGATTTAACCATGTCAATTGGTGAGAAGGTCTCGTCATAATCAACACCTTGAATTTGACAGAATCCTTTCGCAACCAATCTACCTTTATATGTTTGAACATTTCCATCCATGTCGGTCTTCTTCTTGAAAACCCACTTGCACCCAATGGGTTTTACCCCTTCGGGTGGATCCACCAAGGTCCATACCTTGTTGGTGTACATGGATTCCATCTCAGATCTCATGGCTTCGAGCCATTTCTCAGATTCTGGTCCCTTAGTAGCTTCTAGATAGGAAGTTGGCTCATTTGCTGTGCCCAATTCGTCACTGTCTTGAGTCACGAGAAATTCAAATCTCTCAGGATAAACCCGTGTCCTACTAGACCTACGAGGTTCCTGTGTTACATTTGGAAAATTCCACAATAGTTTGTGAGTCTTCATGTTCCTTATGTACCTCCTCGGGTTCTCTGCTTTCTTGTTGATCTCAAACTTCTTCGAGCTCTACATTCCTCCCACTCATTCCTTTGGAAATAAATTCCTTTTCAAGAAATACAACTGTCCTAGAAACAAACACTTTGTTGTCAGTTGGTGTGTAGAAGTAATATCCCCAAGTTTCCTTGGGATATCCAACAAAATAACATTTGTCAGATTTGGGTCTAAGCTTTTCAGAAAATTGTTTCCTAACATAAGCTTTACATCCTCAAATCTTTAACATAGACAAATTGAGATGATTCTCATTCCATATCTCATATGATGTCTTTTGAACCGATTTGGAAGGTACACGGTTAAGTGTAAACGCTGCGGTTTCAAGAGCATATCCCCATAACGATATTGGAAGTTCGACTGAACTCACCATTGATTGTACTATATCTAACAATGTACGATTCCTTCTTTCTGACACACCATTATGCTGTGGTGTACCAGGTAGAGTCCATTGTGATACAATACCACGGTCTCTCAGAAGGTCCTCAAACTCTTAGCTTAAGTATTCGCCACCTCGATTGGATCGAAGTGCTTTAATACTCTTACCAAGTTGCTTCTCTACTTCATTCATGAAAGTCTCGAACATTTCCAAAGTTTCGGACTTGTGTTTCATAAGATATACATAGCCATACCTACTGAGGTCATCAGTGAAGGTAATAAACTATTGATAGCCTCCTCTAGCATTTGATCTAAAAGGTCCACATACATCAGTATGTATGAGCCCTAGCAGATCATTGACTCTCTCACCGTGTCCAGTAAAAGGAGTCTTGGTCATCTTGCCTAATAAACAAGCCTCACATGTCTCTAATGATTCAAAATCAATGAGTCTAGATAACCATACTCATGGAGTCTAGATATGCGCTTCTCGTTTATGTGCCCAAGACGACAATGCCATAAGTATGTTTTGTTTGAGTTGTCAAGTCTTTTAGTATTTACGTTGTATATGCTAGTCTCAAGTTCTAACAAGTAGATACCATAAGACATTGGGGCATTGCCATAAAAGATCTCATCTTTAGAAATAGAAATCATTCTATTCTTAATGTGAAATTCAAATCCACTCTTGTCCATATAAGATATAGAAATAATATTTCTATTAATGGCATGTACATAATAACAATTCTCTAATTCTATTACAAGGCCCGTAGGCAAAAATAAACTAATAACTCCAACTGCAGTGGCAACAACTCTTGCTCCATTAGCGGCCTGCAGCTCGACTTGGCCCTTTCGTAAAGGCTTACTTCTTATCAGATCCTGCATATTTGAACATATGTGAGATCCACATCCGGTATCCATTACCCATGATGAAGAAGTATTTAAGTTTATCTCAATAACGTATATACCTGAAGTAGAGATCTCTATCCCCTGCTTCTTCTTCCTCAGTTCCTCCAGGTAGAGAGGACAATTTCTTTTCCAATGTCCAGTCTGGTGACAATGGTGACAACTGCCTTTTTTGGGGATCCCACCTTTAGCTTTGAGCGCGGATGACTTTGGCTTATGCTTGACTTTAGAACCTTTCTTAGCCTTGACTTTGCCTTTTAACTTTCCCTTTGTCCTGGTGATCATCATCACAGACTTGGGCTTGTCTTTCTTCATCTGTGCTTCAGCTGTCCTCAACATGCCCAACAATTCTGACAACGGCTTGTCAAGATTGTTTATGTTGTAGTTCATGACAAAATGACTATATGATTTAGGCAACGATTACAGAATCACGTCAGTGGCCAACTCTTGACCTAGGGAAAATCCCAGCTTGGATAGGCTTTCCACGTACCCAATCAAAGTGAGTATGTGGGTACCAACTGAGTCTCCCTCTGTCATCTTGCTTCTGAACAAAGCCTTGGAGATATCATATCTCTCCTGTCTTGCTTGATGCTGATACATGTTCTTGAGATGTGTTACCATCTCCATGACATTCATGTTCTCATACTGCTGTTGCAAGTCATAGTTCATTGAGCACAACATCAGGCACTTGACATCCACATCGTCATCAAGGTGCTTCTTGTAAGCGTCCTTTTCAACCTTGGGCGCCTTTGAGGCGGGTTTCGCTGGCTCTGGTGTTTCAAGGACATAGAGCTTACGCTCCTGCATGAGAACAATTCTCAGCGTCCTAAACCAGTTTTGAAAGTTGATTCCGGTAAGTTTGTCCTTCTCAGGGACTGACAAGTTGGATTCAATTTTTCTAAAAGGGAGTTCAAGTATAATATTTGAAGTAGATATTTTGCAACTATAAATAATTAGTGGGGGTAATACCTTGATATAATTATATGACTTCATTTTCTCGTTTAAGGCAAATGTGTAATATATGAAATGTACATAAACGATGATCATTGTTATGTTGCAGTCATATATTATGTTTACAAGAATAAAATATTCATAGTGAAAGTGAAGGAAATCATTGGTAATGTGAAACTATAATATAAAGAAACATACTTTCAAATATCAAGACATCTTTCGAAGATGTGTTGCCACATGCATCTAAATTGTATTGTATTATGTATGTCATATCATAGGATCATATGTACGCCATAAATTTGTTTATATGTGTATTCTGTTTGCTTATGGCGGAGAAAAGAAAAATGTTATTATAAATCACATCTTTGAACTCGTATGAAGGAATCAATTTCAATAATCGTTAGGGAAAGAAATAGAATAGTAAACCTTGAGGTGTGTAGTGTATTTTAGTTCAGTAAGAAATTCTTTTTGTTACGCATAATGAAAAAAATATATAGCATGCACTGTGTGAATATGTTTTCCACGATTGATATGGTTATATGTTCATGCCAAGATATCTCAAATTTATATTTAATTAAACCTACAAAGATATATATGATGAATGACTTGTTTGAAATGAAAGTTATTATTATTAGTAAAAATGAAGAGTATGAAATGAATTGTGTATATATTTTCAAAGTATAATAAAATTTAAATGATTTCCTATGATGTTTTCAAATTATTTCATGTCACTGATTTATCTGTGTCATTATTATATATTTATTTCTAAATAAGGGAAAAAATTGTGGTCCAAACGGATCAAAGAATAAAAACCAACCTCATTCATCTTTGATCAAAATACAGCGGGGAAGAAGATTGCCATCACATGAGGATATTGAGAGGGCTTTGCGGCTCTTACACCAAGATTCTAAAGCAAGCATAGATGAAGTCTTGCTGAACAAAACTGGACGTGCACGTTGGATATCGGTTGGAGTTCATTCTGTAACCTAAAGCGGGGTGGTATGTGGGATTTGCAAGGCTTATAGACGATGAAAGAGAGAGAGGGTATAGGTATATGCATAAAATAGGTATTTTGTTGGGGTTCACACAACAAGAACAGAGAGAGTGGGGAAGAATTGGAAACTTAGAGAAGATGGTTGCGGTTTCAATAGGGGAACGTGGTTGAGGTTTTTTGGAGAAATAAGAGAAATGAAGGAGAGGATGAAGGAATGGAGAATACAATTTAATGAATGGAGAATTTGTGGAGGGCTTGAGAGAAAAAAGGAAAATATATCAGTTTGCATTGAACATGACCCAATAAACAGTAATGACTCAAATATTTTTTTCATTTTTTCCTCAGAATCTTACATTTCTTTCAAGCATAACGTTTTTGTATATGAAAATTTTAGAATATTGGAGAGGAAATGATATGTCATCAATAACATCAATTGCGGATTGGTGGGATATGTGATGAGACGGGACAAAGGTGTGGAGTTGGGATGAATTGTCTAGAGTCATGGTTTGCTATGTAAAAGAGTACAATGCGGTTTGAAGAGAAGTATGTGGTTTCAAGGGGTGAGAGGTAGAGAGAGCGTTTAGTGGGATGAGAGGGCCGGTTGAGGACGGAAAAAAACTATTAATAAAAGTAGTAAAAAATATTAATAAAAGTATCAGTTGTGGTTTGCGGGAATATGTGGTGAGAAGGTAGGGAGGCGTGGCGTTGGGGTGAATTGGCTAGAGTCGTGGTTAGTTAAGGAAAGGAGTAAATTGTGGTTTAAAGGGGAGTACGTTTTAAGGTGAGAGAGGTATAGAACGAGTTTAGTGGGTGAGAGGGTGGTTGAGGATGGAAGAAAAAGTATTAATAAAAGTAGTAAAATTCTTGAAAAAAAGGAGAGCACAGTATTTCAAAAATATTGTAATTTGATTAGTCAATGGTAGAATCGAATAAGTGAAAGTTCTTCACTCTTTGCACGTAACATATTATATATGTAAATTTTATATTTTGAGAATTATACAATAAGCATAAATTAGACAAATTAAAACATAATAATTTACAAATGTACTTACTATTTATAATATGTTTATTGTGAAATTTGAAAATTATTTCATATATTAAAATCCAGATAATAAAATGACTGAAAATAATAAACTCAAAATATAACCACATTACAGTGCATACAAGCTAATTTATGTTTAAAAAGTTCTTATATAACAAGAGAATGTGTTTGTTTCCTTCATCCAGTTACAAACAGTATGAAGATAAAATTGATAATAATGAATTCGAACTCTATTCTCGATGTTTGTATAAGGATGGTTGGTACTTGTGCTTTGATAGTGTTTGTGTCAAGTGAAAAATCACCTAATTTTCATTATGTTTGAGGGAATATGCTCAAATAAAAATGATAATTAGAAATGGCCTTTTGTAAGAAGAGAGAATGTGAGAAGGAAAGGGTTCAATTGGTGAACACGTGACTAATGGAAATGAAATTATGATTAATTTTACGGAGATGAGAATTGAGAGAGAAATAGAGAGGGGACATGGGAGTGAGAGATGTCGCGTCATGAATATGAAGATATACTATTTTCACTTGGTGGACTTCTAAGGAGAAATGATACGATTATAAAACAAAGCTCTCCTTTCTTGATGTAGTAATATATGTATATATATTGGCTAAAAGGATGTCATGTGAAGCTTTTTTGGGGTTTTGTAACCATGCATTTGTTTCGAGCATACATCAAAAGTTTATGATTAAACTGGTGATACGGTCCAAGAATCATGCACCATTAACACATGGATTGATCAATAGCATTAAAACTATGCCTAGAATATGTTTGACCTATAACGCATGGATGATCATCAATATAAATTACAACTATGCCTAGAATATGTTGGACCTATAGTCACATATGTAACTATTTATCCATCTCGAAGCCAGTGCATATTCTAAAAAGCAATGTGTAATTGCATACAGCCAAGTTGTTGCCTGTTAGCAGAAGGATGGTGTGTGTACTACGATAGAATCATAGGGTTACACTATCACCATGTTTTAGTAAGACCCTTTCAGCTAATAGTCTAATAATAATAATGATTCGTGTACCAAAGTAAGTGGGGAGTTCTAGGTACGACCGTAAGCCCATAGAAAGCTGTCATTTACATCAGAACATTCTGTTCTCCCTTTTTGGTAGCTATAATTATGCTTCATGACAAAGCCTAGGTGGATATATCAATACATGCGTATCTGCAATACTTTTTCTGATAAATCACTATAACAATCGGGTGTGAGTCAATATGTTGGTATCACCCGACACTATCTATTTCGTTGACTGATTTTAGACAAAGACATATATTAGTGAGGACCGTAAATACACTGTGTACAAAAATATCTAGTGCTTGGCTAAACTCAATGACAGATTAGGAGTAGACAACAAAGTTCGAAGCATGTGTCGGTGGTTATGCTGCTATGAGATGTGTTGACTGTGGTGAAGATGGTTAGTTATCGGGTTTGCTGGTGGCTTGGTGCTATCATCCAATGGTTAACTCAATTTACGAAGTAGAAATTTTGTTTTGAAAGCATATGTACCTAATAGAGGATCAACCAACGCCACATGCTCTTTGTGTTGCACACACCATATCAAGCTTTATGCATTCAGAGGGAGCCAGCAATACCATTACTTCCATATTATCGGATTAGCTGATTAGGCATTTGTTTGCATGAAGTGTACAGTGGTGAAGTTGACAACGTGAATAGTGAGAATCCATGGCAAAATAATGTGACTATTGCTGAGTATAAATAAACTAATCAAACACTAACCAATGAATTAACAACCTGGGTTCCTGTTATGTAAAACTGTAGTTTACTTGATATGCTTTTTCAGCATTGTATGTCAGATGTCGAGAAAAGAACTGCTTGGTCAGGCATCTGGTGGTGAAGTAACGGCCAAGCGGTGCTTTGGGATGCGGCGGATGTCCTCAGTGGTGATAGCTAAGGTGGAGAAGGATGGAGGGGTTGCAGTTGCTTTGTAAAGTGACATCTTTAATGCATGTTGCTGGTGTAGGTGATGCAGAGACATCAGATGGGACAAAAAACAACCAACACTGGCCGAAACGGAGGCACCTGCAGAGTAAGTTCCTTCACAAGCTTGATTCTCTCCTCGCTAATCATCCTTCCGACCCCGTTGACCTCGACGTCAGCATCCTTTCTGAGGGAGATCCATGATGTTCTCCATGTTCCCTTCCTGTTGCACTTAGTATTCCTGTACTTGGTCCCCAACTACACCCTGAGCACTGCTGCCTATTGCCCGATCGGTTCTCTGGCGTACTGGAGCCGAAATGCAGAAACACCTCATGTTGCAACTCCCAGCTCTGTCTCTCCTGGTTGAACTCGGAGATATCAGCTTGTGCCTCCAGGTCGGAACGGTTGCACATGGTGACTTGGAGGTTGCCGTACTCGAGGTTGACAAGGCAAGCCTTGTTGAGAGGGTGTGCAGGAGACGTTCTCAGGGTCGGTACTTTTGGTGGAGTGGAGGGACAGAGCGCGAAAGTCAGAGACGTAGTCTATAGAGTCTAGGTGTCCTGGTGTTGGTAGCAAAGATGAGGACGATAATACAATGACAACCACGCTGACGAATAAGAAGTCACCCAACGAGAGGAGGAAGACGAAGCACCACAGGCGTAGCTCTTCCCTGAGTGCACCGTGTGCTTGTGCTTCAAGCCTTCACCGGCCGGGGGAGCTGTGGATACTGGTGGGGTTGTGGTTGTAGAGGCAACCAGAGCGGCCTTTATTTGGTAACCGCGGGTATTATTTCCGTGTTGGCTGGTGACCGATATACATACAAAGAATGAATTCCAATTTTACATCACTACTTTAATAGGTTTGAGGAGCCACATACATTCCCCGTGATCTGTCGAACAAGCTGCAACATTTTAAATCCTAGACAAATGCTTGCCAGGAAAAGTGGAAAACCGTCCACGTTGCGCATAATCCTATCGACGTGAGGGATGTCAGTTGCCAAAGGGATTGATCGTGCTTTTTCCATGATTCCGTGTGGTCAAAAACTGCATGTAGTGTGCTAGTGGTTACAATAGATGTGCTGCCATCCAAGACGTGTTCGGCTGATGCAACTGCAATTAACAAAATGTGTGGAATTGCGGCTCGTACATAACTACTTGACGTGAAAGAGAAAATAGAATTAAAAAGAAATAAAAGTTGAGAAAAATTCTGAGAGAGAGAGAAAGAGTTAAGGAAGTTCAACTTTCAAATTTGGTGCAATCTGATTGGTCAGAAGCTTTTTAACTAACTGAAAATGGCAGTCTTGTATTTTTTTATACAAACACGCTCTTTTTATAGTAGTATAGATACAAAGTCTCTTCTCATGGTATCAAGAGCACGTTACGATTCCCCATAGTCCCCCCTCGCCCCCGAATGCCCGACACTGCACCCCCTCTCTCCCCCGTCGTCCCTGCCCCTGCCGCCCTCTCCTCCTGCCCCTGGCACCCTCTCCTCCTGTCCCTACACCTGCCGTCATCCCTCCCTTCCCACCCCTACGCCCGTTCCTCCGACCCCTTCCAGCCACCGCCCCCGCTAACCACCACCCTGTTTCACCCATAAAACCCTCCCTCTTCTTCTCTGGTCTTCTCTAGTGACCACTTTTCTAGGGGGAACCTCTCCCCACCCTTAAAAAGCTTAACACCTCTTATTTGACTTTGATTTTTTACAAAGGATCGTCTTGTTCTTATTCCCATTCAAAACCCCAATTAGACATCTCTTCTCTCCCACTTCACATCTCGGAACGCGCTGTTCTTCTAGAGAGAGATGCACACCCGAAATGGCTGAGAAGAGGCATATATATATATATATATATATATATATATATATATATATGTATGTATGTATGTATGTATATTGCGTTAGGACCATAGAAGGGACGAGAAGGCCGTGCTTCCAGTTCTTTAATAGTCTAGCTCTTGCCTTGGGATTGGAATTCTTTCCTAAGACCTAGCACTTATTGCTGATTACTTTCTCCATAGGCTTTTCTAGCTTAATAGCCTGCCAATAGAAATCGAAAACGGAATGAAACTCAATAGGAACTAGTACATAAGCACAAGCAATCAGATCTCCTCAGGTCAAGAGCACAGATAGAATCAGAAGCGCCCCTTGTTTCAAAGACGGATTTTTCATATTTAATTTGATGGTCAAAGGCGAATTGAAAGCTGTAATTTAAAAATCTCCCGGGAAAAATAGATATGTCTCCTATGTTACCCAAAGTATGTGGAAGTATCGACTTAATATCATAGAGTCATTCAGTCTGAATGCTATATAAAAAACATAAGACAAATGATGGAACAGGATAACTAGAATGTAGAAGAGATCATAACATGAGCGATATGGCAGATATGGACTCCTATATATCCACTCATATGGTACTTGATTGATATTAAAGCCGTTGTACTCCCGCGAGTTGGAAGGCGGCGGAGGAAGGAGGGGGATCTGAGCGGGATATTTTTTTGGTGAATTTCCCATACAGATAGAGGCACCGGTGAAAAAGATACTCAATAGGATATGTGAAGGAGTGGGGCCTGAAACATACCATTGCCATCCCTATTTGTGAGGGTCCTAGAGCTTATTTCTCTAATACAATGTTAAATGCTTAAGCAAGAATTCTCATGAACTTAATGAAAGATTAGATGAGACTCTTATATATAGGAGGGAGAGGAGATATAAAGATTCGTAAGTGGTAAATGAATCCCACATAAGTATAGAACTAGTAAAGCAATGACAGAGCATAAGCCCTATACCAAAGAACCAATCATGCTAACAGTTAATGTACCGGAAGTAAAACAAGCTTCTAGGGGTTCATTTTAGCTCACATAAATAGGTGGTAATGGAAAGCTGACTGTGAAACACGATTTCAAATTTAGGACAATTAGTGGTCAACCCATGTCTAAGGAGGGAATAATTAGCCCAATGCATGTTACCCATGCATTAAAAGTTCAAGAAATTTACAAGACGGCGCATGTAATAAAAACTAATACTGTAAATTATTCCTATAAAACCAAAAGTTACAGTGAAAATTTGTAGCAGCGTGTATTATCACTTTTTCCCCAATCAAGAAATGAGGGAAAAGTCTGACTACTTTGCCCAAGTTTTACAGATCCGATTTTGTGTTACTACTTTATAGTATCTATATGTCTATGGAAAATCATACAACGTTAGAATGTTGTTGTATCATGTAAAATATCTTGGCATGTAGAGGCAGAATCTATAAGATAACGTGACAAGTAAATTAGTAAATATTCGGCTAGGATATCGTGCTACTCATCATGGGAAATCCTACTAATTTTAAATCTTTTGACTAGCATATGAAAACAATTTATAATTAACTATGTGTTTGGCTCCGTGAAGTCTTCTGTGGTCACTTGACATAGCAGATTCCTCATGCTGCGTGAATCCATAGGCTATTCTTTTTCATAAGCCAAGTTGCCTAGTTTTACACTCCGTAATATCATGAAACAGTTGTTTATAATGTGAACTTACTATAGTGTTTTCTTTGACTTAGCAAACAAAAGAGTGTTTCTGTACTGTCAATGTTTCATGGACATAAATTTATGCATTAATCTTAGATCATGGCATTCAGTTGCTGTGTTAAGTTTTTAGCCACTAATTGCAAAGTTATACAATGTGTAAGGTTCTGAGCATATGAAGGTTGCTGCTGCCGGTTGTAAGAATCCAGATTCTGATGTGGCTATATTAAGACATAACTCTGAGGTGAACCTCTTGAAATCTAATTATTCTTTATCAAACATTAAATCTTTTATTAGATTGACCTTGTTGCACAATTTAAGTTTTTTGTTTTGTCAGGTAAATTTTTGTGCTTGGAACCCACAAGCTTCATTGCTGGCTTCTAGGTCAGTCGCTAAGTTAGCAGTTCTTTTATCAGGTCGAAACTTAATAGTGAATACGTTCTGCTGTCTCTTCTGAATCTTTCTATGGGAAGAGGAGCACAGTAAGGATCTGTTATGTATAAAACTCATGAACAAACACAATTAAAGCTTTGACTTTCAAAGTTTGTAATCTTGTCTATTGCAAACCAGAAATTTGCACAGATTTAACCTGTTCAAATTCGAAATAGTGGTCAACATGTATATTATACCATGGTGCAGGACTCCGACTTCATGTCGACTTTGCTAGGTGTGGAAGTGGAAGTTTGTGGAAACTACAAGGGAGTATCGAGGAAATTTTGACACAAACTTCGATAACCTTTGATGCCGTTCTTTGAAGAAAATGATCAACTTGAAACTTCTAATTATGCTATAACTCTAACTTAGATATGTTAATTTAACCCAAAAACACAATTTACGACTCTCTAACCCTAGGTAGGTCGATAAAACAATGTGCACTTGTAGTTGCAAGGGCCAAATGTGCAATACAAATATACAATTCAATGCACCACACGTCCTTCATACAATACGCAACCAAATATTTGATACAAAACCTTCTCCAGCAAAGATTGGCAGTTATCTAAAGTGTTGAAGAGGGTTGGATGCCCCACTTATGCCTTATATGGCCTTTAGGACACTAATTAGGATAAATGGGCTGGGTCATATCAACTTTGCCCCAACATCGCCAACTTCAGGGAAGCATCAACAATTTCGGCAGTGCTGGGACGAAAATACACTGTAAAGATGCAACTTCGTCGACAAGGGGAAAACTTCAGTCTGAAGTTGGGACCAATTCAACTTGTTAGTGGTTCTACATCTCTTAGGCTCAAAGTTTTAAACTCAGTGAATTTTTGCCTAACTTCAGCGATTTTTTAGTTTCATGAATTAGAAAATGGTTGATAAGTGTAGATTACTAGAGAATGCTTGTATTATTATGAACAATGGATACTTATTTAATATGTATGGGTAGCGACCACTTACCATTGCAGAGTATGAGACTCGACACAAGTGTAACCCAACATGCAGTACACACTAAGTGTATCTGTGTATGTACATCTTACATACTCCCAACACCCCCCTCAAGCTAGTGCATATATATCATAAGCACCAAGCTTCTTATATAAAAACAGGACTCTGCCATTGAGTGATTTAATCAAAAGATCTTTAGTTGGCCTTCAAATACCATAGGAGTAAGCTTGATCAACTTCTCTTGAATCTTCCCATGAATAAAATGACAATCTAACTCAATATGTTTTAATCTTTCATGGTAGATTGGATTTGAGGCAATATGCCTAGCAAGTTGAATATCACATCTCGAGTCCGTTATCTCTGTCTCATTGTATCCTAATTCTTTTCGGAAATTCTTGAGCCAGAGAAGTTCACTGGTTGTATGGACCATTGTTCTGATTTTGCACTAGATTTGGCCACAGCCTTATGTTCTTGCTTTTCTAGGTGATATAGTTGCTTCCCATAAAAGCCTAATATCTAGTGATAGGCTACCTGTTAGTAACTGATCCCGCTTAATCAACATCGGTAAATCTAAGAAATTTCAAATGCTTGTGAACTGCATAGTGGATGCCTTTTCCATAATTTTTTTTTAGATATTAGAGAGTTCACATTACACTTCACGATAACATGTACAGTTCTCTCCATGAATTGATTAACCAGACATGTAGCAAGCGAGCTATTGAACATAACTTTGAGAGAATTGAGTTCACCCACAAGTCTTCTATATCACCATTGATCTTCAAGAATTTCCGAATGATCCTTATATAGCTTGACTTTTGGATAATTGGGTGTCTACGGGTTTAACACCCATAATTCTTGCTTTATCTAGTAGGTCAGGATTATACTTTCATGAAGAGCTTAAAGTTCCATCTTCAGATCTGACACATTACCAAGGAAGTATTTAAGGTACTCAAGGTCCTTACTCCTTAGTGTGCCCCCATTGAAGAAACTACTTTAATTGTAGTAAACCTTGCTATTTATTTCCAATAATGACAATATCATCGACATAGAAATTCAAAGAGTACAGACTGATAAATTTTGTAGATAGAAGATGGAACGATCTAGGATGGACCTTAAGAAGACCTGATTCACGAGAGCTTGACTATATTTCTCCGACTATGTTCTAGGGGACTACTTGAAACCATAGAAAATTTTTTTTGGAGCCTATAGATGAGATGAAACTCCCTTGAGTAACAAACCCATGTGATTGCTCATGTGCATTTCTTTTGATAATCCCCATGTATAAAGGCCTTCTTGATATCTAATTGCTTGGAGGCCAGAAGAACATAGCTGCAAGTGGGATAAATATCCCAATTGAGATCATTTTTGCAACATGACAGGTGATTGACAATCCCTGCTACGAACTTGTGTTTAACCCTTTGCTCTGATACCAATTATGTAACACCCCATTTCTGGAACAGTCACACACATCAACGGTCCAGACTCATTCATTCAAGTGATGTCATACAATTAAAGTATTATGTAATTAGAATAATTGAAATGTAACCAAACCATATACATGATTAAAATTCTCTATCTCCATTGTTCATCATAAAAGAACCTAATTATATCTTGAGCATAAAGTTCAAACCTAAACATCATATAACTGAACCTAAAACATAAGTAAACAAACTAGGATAAAGGGAACACACTAATGCACTTCTACTTCTTCACTTGAGTCCTTATCCTTAACCTTATAGCTATAAATCATCCTTTTTCTCACCACCTATAGACATCTCGTCCACGACAATGCAAAGCAACAACAAATGCATGACTGGCACTGAGTAACTAATAATTGAAAATTACATATAACTTGGTAAATTGAAATAGCATGGAAAACTTAAATTAGTTAATCATGATTGCATAATACCATGAGTTTTAACCGAGCTAATATAGCCATCTATCTTGATTTGTACCCACAATGCTCATAAGGCAGGTTAAGGCTCACATTAGGCCAGGTAAGGCTCAACATAAGGCCGGTAAGGCTCCACAGTCCACATAATGCCGTTTAAGGCTCAATATAACATAATGAGAGGCTATATTTACAATTTCATAATTTCTTGAACTTGAACTTGATTGTCATAATTTCTAAATTCCTTAGCATAACAATGATAATTAGTATTCAATTTGAAAGCATAATTATTGAGACAACATAAAATCATTAATTCTTGACATGTTCATGGTTTTCAATAATCATATAATGAAAATTGCATAATTGTAGTTTATCATGAGCAAGTTTATTATGTAAGCTAAGTAAATACCACTTAACCCATAATTATACTCAATGTGCATAACCACTCACATGAGCCTGAGGAGGAACTCTACCAGTACCCATCTTGACAGAAAAGATTAACTGCATATCACAACAAATTTATCCTCGGGCTTAGGATTAGTAAGTGTGCTTGAGATGACGGGCAACCATCTCTTCCTCCATGACACATTGCCATTCAATCCAATATGATCTAAAGAAAAAAATATAGATCCAAGCATTAGGATAGAGCTGGGGCTGAAACGAGCAAAAAATAAGATCGAGACAAGTGAATATCAGAAACAAAGTTTATTTATCAGATGATAGTTACGAGCCCCCTTCTCTTTCTATTATCAGATGATGGGTACATGGCCCCTTCTCTTTCTAAGACAATAGGCATGTCATCATTTGCTTCTATCCTATCCTTAAGCTGAGCAATGATTGTAGGATTTTTGATGTCTGCATTGTCTTCCATGTTGTCTGTGGTTGGAATATGTTTCCCTCAGGTGTAAAGACCTATGTAAAGTTGACTCAATGTCTTGTGATACATTTATTGCTTGGTCAAGTCAGTGTCCATTGGAGACTAAGGTGAACAAGACTCGATAACGATCTAGAAAGCTAGAGACTCTTTGACTTTCTTAATCACCATAGAAAGGTATATGCTCAAAAGAAAGCAACTTCAACTGAGATAAAGAATCAAATCTTTGATGAATTATAGCACCGATATCCTTTTTGTGTTTTCGAATAGCCCAAGAAGATGCAAATTATAGCCTTGGGACCCAACTTATCACGATCCATGATCAATACCAAGAATGTGAATGAAACTGACACACCCGAAAGCTACAAGTGAAACACAAAATAGAGTAGACTTGTAAACAAATCGAAAACGGAGTGGATACCGCTATATCCGATATTCAAATCTGAAAAAATGTGATCCCGTATCCGATCCGATGGATATCATATGATAACATCCAAATCCGATCCGAATGGACAAAATCCAAATTCAGATAAATATCCAATCTGAATAAAAAAACACACATTTAATATTAATAAATAATATATATATATATATATATATATTGATATTACATTAAATATGTATGATAAAATATCTATATTTCCATATTTCTATATACAAATAACATATTCCTAAGTATTCAAATTTTTTTAGAGCGGATACAATATCAGATATCTGATATCCGATCTGAAATTTTTGGATCCGAAATTCGATATCTGAAATCTGACCCGAATCGTGATCGAATGTGCTGATTCCGAATATCCATTTACATGTCTAAAATAGAGGTTGTCGAGAATGAAGAGTGCTAAAAGGAAATTTATTCTGTAATAGGTGGTAGTGAGAATGATGTCCCCCTTGTTATCTTTGTGAACATTTTTGTGAAGAAGAGTATGACAATTTCGATAACATTTTTATTTTTCTGTTCAACCTCACCACTTGGTTGAGGGGTATACATGCACGGGGTCCAATGGATGCCTCTGGAGAAAAGAAATTGGTGGAGGGTATGACTCAAATATTTCCTTGCACTGTCAGAGCAAAGAAAGCGTGATAATTGAGATTTAATTTTGTTATGAAAATCTTAAAAAGTGATGGCAACGTCAAATCGATTCTTCATCAAGTACAACCATATAACATGACAAGGCATTGATAAAAGTAATAAAATATATAGATGGTGCTTCTTCAAATATTAGAGTGATTGACATAAAAAACAGACTTCACTTCTCCAGTCCTTAGACCAAAATGATTGATGGTGCTTGCTAATTGACAAAATTTTCTATTTACTTTATGTAATTGTAGATTTGAAAACCTTGTGATATATACGTAGATTTTCCAAAGACAGTTGACCTAATAGACTGTGAACATGAAGAGGTGAGGGTGCTGTACATGATGTTGGTGAATCACCTACTCAATAGAGACCTGTGTTAACGAGAGAGAAGGAAGACGAACAACATTGGCGGCTGCAAGGTGCAGCTCTTGTGTGTGAGGGCAATAGCCGTCTCACTCCTTTTTATATATTAGGGTAAGATACAAGGTGGTACAAAGGAGTAAAACATAGAAAAACAATAAAACAACAGGTATAATAAAAAAGTGACATGACATAGATCGGCGGTTTCCACCTCTGACGTTCCGTCGATACCATCGACATGGATGTCGATGGTATCGACAGACTGTTGTCCGGTATCTGTGATAATCTCGATACCATCGACATGGATGTCGATGGTATCGACAAAATGATGTCTGTCACTGTGACTATCTTGATAGCATCGACCTCCTGTCAATGGTATCGACCGAGAAGCAGGTTGTTTCACACTCCCCCTCAAGCTGGAGAGTACACATCGTGTATGCCCAGCTTGTCACATAATTTCTGAAAAACTGCCGGACCCAAAGGTTTTGTCAAGATATCCGCCAGTTGATCTTCAAACTTGACATATGGCGTCACAATAGTGCGATCCTTGATTTGATCACGAATAAAATGGCAATCAACTTCTATATGCTTTGTATGCTCATGAAAGATAGGATTCTTGGCAATATGTATAGCAGACTGGTTGTCACACTTGAGCTCCATAGAAGACATAATAGTGATTTTTAACTCAGAGAGAACGGATTTGACCCATTGTAGTTCACAACATGCATGGGCCATAGCACGATATTCAACCTCAGTACTGGATCTAGCTACCACATTCTGCTTTTTGCTTTTCCAAGTAATCAAATGGTCACCTAGGAAAGTACAATAGCCTGATGTAGATCTTCTATCAATATGATCACCAGCCCAATCTGCATCTGAGTACCCAGTGAGAGTCAAAGTAGATGGAGGCACCTTGGGTTTGGAATATGTGATTCCTTTACCTGGAGCACTCTTCAGATATCTCAGAATCCGGCAAACTGCTGTCCAGTGTGACTGTCGTGGTGAGTGCATATGTTGACTAACAACTCCTACAACAAAGGAAATGTTAGGTCATGTAACAGTCAGTTATATTAGCTTGCCAACTATTCTCCTGTAATATCCTGGATCTGAGTACTCAACATCATCAACCGTCTCCTTGGTGTGATAATCCATAGGAGTAGATACCGGTTTAGATCCAGTCATGTCTGTTTCCTGTAGTAAGTCCAACACATATTTTCTCTGAGATAGATTGACACCTTCATGAGATCTAAGCACCTCAATGCCTAGAAAATATCTCAGTTTACCCAGATCCTTCGTTTGGAAGTGTCGCTGCAACCCTTCCTTCACACGAGATATGCCTGCAGAATCACTCCCAATAATGACTATGTCATCAACATATACTGCCATAACGATAGAACCACCTGAAGAGTTAGAGTAGAATAAGGAGTGATCAGTCATAGAGTGAGAAAAGCCCATCTGGAGTACAACCTCACTGAACTTGGCAAACCACGCTCGAGGAGACTGTTTCAAACCATATATGACTTTCTTCAATTTACAGACCTTCTGACACTCCCCCTGAGCAACAAACCCAGGAGGTTGCTCCATATATACCTCTTCCTGGAGGTCACCATGTAGAAAGGCATTCTTAACATCAAGCTGAAATACGGGCCAATCAAAAGTAGTAGCCAAAGAAAAAATAATTCGCACAGAATTTAGACGAGCTACTGGAGAAAAAGTCTCAAAGAAATCAACTCCATAGGTCTGTGTGTAGCCTTTTGCCACCAATCTGGCCTTCAACCTCTCGACAGATCCATCCGGATTATGTTTGATGGTGAAGACCCATCGGCAACCCACAACTTTCTTCCTTGTAGGTAGAACAACAAGATCCCATGTGTCATTATGCAAAAGAGCTGACATTTAATTCTGCATTGCCTGTTTCCAGCCACTGTCCTTCATAGCATCATAGTGATTCCTTGGTATATCAACAGAATCAATCCCAATAGCAAATGCGCGGGCCTGCTTAGATACAACACACATTTGTAATAGGGTGTCTAATAGTACAAGAACGAGTACCTTTCCTAACAGCAATAGGAAGGTCAAGATCCGATGCTTCTCCAGGAATCCCATGAGTAGAAGACGAAGATGAAGGCTCAGAGACTGGTGTCGCTACCATTTCTGGTTCTGGTCTGCCTCGCCCAGTGTTTTGAAAAGCAGTAATCGGTGTACGGGCGGTCGGGGTACCGAATAGAGTATATACGGTATGCGGGAGTATAAGCGGGAGATTAATCGGTTTTAATCGGTTCCAATTTTTTTACTAAATTTATGATATATTCACATAAATTTATATATTTACCGAACATAATTATACATAAAGACAATTACAAATAAGGACAATAAACAATTGCAAACCAAACGAAATACATACAAGACTACAAGTACAACAATATAGGCTAATGTATGAAAGAACAAATCAAAACACATTGTTGCATTTGAATAAATTAAGTAAACATCAAACATTTAGTATTATTACTACTAACCAAGTTACAACTAACTAGTACCAACAAAGAAATTGAACTACCAATATTTGAAATAGAGATGGAAGGGGAGATAAAGTGGGGAATTGCACTGATCGAATAAAAATTTAGGAGCAAATAGGAGAAATGGAAAACAGGGTGTTGGGATAAGGGAGAAGCATAAATGGTTTTCAATAAACAATCTTAGAGAAAGAGTAATTGGAGTGGAGGGGGAATTGGAGGTGAAACAGGGAGACGATAGGAGGGGGAGAATCAAAGAGTGTGAGGGGGCGGAATATAAGAAAAGGGATAATAAGAGCGACGAGATTGAAGGGGGGTAGCGGGTTATTGCTATAGGTATTAGAAAAATAGAGAAGAAGACTTTATTGGATAAGTAGGAGGAAAGGAAGACAAACAGGGAGAAGATAAAGAGGCGGAGAAGAATTGAAGAGGAAGGGACTGAATAGAAGAAAATGGATGAACAAGAGTAATAAACTGAAGGGAAGGAAGAAGAAGACGTGGTTGGGGGAATAGGAGAAAAGGACGGACAAATAGAGGTAGGGGAAAAGAATCAAGAGAAAATAGAGGAACTGGAGGGGGCGAAATAGCAGGTTACCTGTTGCTGCTGGAGAATCTCCGCCTGCTCCTACTTGAAGTCGTCGCTGCAGGTGCTGCTTCAAGCCGTCGTGCAGCTGCTGCTTCAAGCCGTTGTGCAACTGCTGCTTCAAGCCGCCGGTACTGCTGCTTCAAGATCCCACGCAACTGCTGCTTAACGCCGATGTCGCAACTGCTACAAGAGTCCACCGTCGGCCACGCAAGTGGTAGTTGAGGTCTCTGTTGCTGCTGCGAGGTCCCTCCACTACCGGTGCGAGGAACCTGAACAATGAAACCCTAGGAGGAGAACAATGAGAGTCGAGCAGAGGGGTGTCGGGGTCTGCAGCGCGGAGAGGGGAGAGTCGGGGCCTTGGGGGGTTTACTAGTTTTTTTTATCCCTTTTTTCCCCTCTATTATCCATTTCCTTCGCCACCGGATGTGTTGCTGCTTCCACGCCCACAACAGTGGCGCCTACGACCACTATCCAGAGAGGCACCAGGGGAGAGGGAACCGCATGTGCAGCCTGCGCCAAGGTGGAGAGCCGGCGAGGGAAGAGACACCGCCGTCGGAGGAGGAAGTCGCCGCCGGACATCTTAGGGGCCACCGGAGAGTTGAGGGGGAGGAGATCGCAGCCCTAGCGCTGCTGGTTCCACGGCGCGTGTTCGCGATAGAGAAGAGTCAGTGCGAGTCAGAGTGTCGGGAAGGTGGGGTGGGGAGTCGGGTTGGGGTTCACTTAAGTGGACCTTTTTCTTTGACGGGCCTAATTTAGAAAATCGCAGAATATTCGGCCGTTTAAGCGCCCAGTCGGCCGAATAATCGGCCCAGGCCGATTTTATGTCCGATTAGGCCTGAGCGGTTCGCTCCACCCACGAAAACGAATATTCGGCCGATTAGGCCGATTTTCTGAACACTGGTCTCGCCTACTATAAACATGTCGGTAATGATCAATAACAGGCCTGTCTGTTGCTTGCTCATCCGGAATAAAAGTATAATTAGGGATGATGGGTGGCTCTCCCTCACTCTGCACAGATGGTGCCACTCTATCACTCTGAAAAACTGGTGGCACTCCCTCTCTCAATTGCTCCCCCTTATAGCATCAGAGAAATATGGAGTGGTCTCATGGAAGATAACATCCCTAGACACAAACATCCGACGAAGACTAGGAGAGTAACACTTGTATCCTTTGCTAGTACTAGAGTAGCCAAGGAACAAGGTTTTAACAGACCTAGGAGAAAGCTTGTCAACTTTAGGGTCAACATGATGGACAAAGGAAGTGCAACCAAACACTCTAACGGGAAGAGAAAAGGGCTTGTCCGTGGGTCGTAACACAGAGAAGGGAGTCTGTCCTTTAAGAACTGAGGATGGTTGTCTATTAATTAAGAAGCAAGCAGTTAAAAGAGCTTCAGACCAGAATTTCTTAGGTACATTGGATTGGAACATAATAGATCGAGCAATATCAAGAAGATGGCGATTATTCCGCTCAACCACCCCATTCTGCTGAGGGGTGTAAGGACACGATGTGCGATGGATCATACCTACAGAGCTGCAAAAATCAGACATAGCCTTTTGGACATACTCTAAAGCATTATCAGATTGAAGAATTTTTATATTGCAGTCAAATTGGACTTTTATTTCAGTGTCGAAATGTTTCAAAATAGATAGTACAGACTCTCGACTTTTGAGAAGATAGATCCATGTCATTCGAGAAAAATCATCCACAAAGGAAATAAAGTAACGAAAACCATTATAACTCTGGTCTTTGACAGGACCCCACACATCACTATGGACTAACTCGAAAGGACAAGAAGCCCGTTTATTGACACGACTGGGATAAGATAACCTATGATGCTTTCCCAACTGACATGACTGACACTCTAAAGATGACAGTTGAGACAACTCTGGTTCCAACTTGCGTAGGCTCTCTAAGGAAGGATGTCCATATCTGCAATGCCATAGTAAGGGGGAACCACTCAACATGACGGATGGAGCAGGAGCAGATACTTGGCGAGGCAGACTGTCACCATGGAAAAGGTAGAGATCACCTTTCCTAGGTCCCCCACCAATCGTCCTCATACTCTTGAGATCCTGTAATACAAAACAAGGACTAAATGTTACCGTACATTTTACAGTGTCAATCAGTTTTGCAACAGAAAGAAGATTAAAAGGAAATTCAGGCACAAAGTGTATAGATTTGAGATCAATCTTGGGTGTTAGAGGGACAGATCCACTAGCTAACACTCTCCTCACTGAACCATCTGCCAGTGTAACAGATTTGTGAGGGATATACGAGTCAATAGAGTGGAGCTATCTCCTCATACCAGTCATGTGCTGTGACAAGCCAGAATCAACCACCCAAGATGATGTAGAGCCAGAAGTAATGAGGGATGTAGCCTGATTACCCGCAGTAGATGCCAGGTTTGCTGACGATGATGATGATGATCCCATACTCATGTGTTGTGTAGCCTGAATAAACCGATCATACTCCTTATGAGTAAGAGTGATACCGGTTCCAGAAGTAGGTCCCACAACAGAAGAAGAGGAATCTGTAGTAGTGGCATAATGAGCTGTCCCCACCGGTGGTGCAGCAGGTCTCCCATGTTTCTTCTAGCACTTCTCCACTGTATGTCCCAGTTTGTCACAGAAGGTGCACTTAGGACGTGTCCTCGGCCCATACCAGTGCGTCCTCCTCGTACTGCAACAACTACTGATGAATGAGACTCCCCAGAGGCTATAACAGGATCAGGGGTAGCAGACTTGGACTCAAAGATGGATTGTTGTATTCTTGAATAGGACTCCACAAAATCGGGTAATTTATCAGAAGCCAAAATGACACTTAGGGCGAATCCGCACGAAGGGTTAAGCCCAGATAAAATTTTTGCCGTAACTAGATCGTCCCTGTCCTTGATCTGTTCAGCGACAGTTACTGGATGATAATAGCTCAGTTCTTGAGAAAGTGCCTGAATAGCTCCAAAGTACTCCTCAAGAGATTTGTCACCCTGCTTCTCAGCAAACAAACGATCATAGATCATGAACTGGCGAAGCGCATTTTTTTCTTGAGAATAATGCTGCTTCACTGCGTCCCATATCTCCTTAGCTGTTGAATAGAACATGAACCTTGCCGCAATAGTAGGTTACCATGCTGTTCCACAACCAAGTCTTTACCAGACTATCATGACGCTTCCATTCAGCATATCCTTTGTCAGTAGAGGCCAGAGGACCTGAGTCAACATGTCCCGCCTTGTCCAAGACTCCAGGACAGTGTGGACGACATTCATCCATAGAAGAAAATTCTTCCCGTCGAGCTTGATGGAGGTGATAGGTGACACCTCGTTGTAGATCATAGGTGTCTTGATATCCCCCATTATAGAACGGGACTGTGTGACGGATTGATACACGCCACAAGGAAGACTGAGGTGACGGAGAGATACACGTCACCCAAGAAACAAAGAGAAATGCGTTCCTGACACATTCACAGCCTCCGGATGATTTTCCTAATCACACATGGAGGATGTGTGACTAGGAGAATAACCGTAGAGAGACTAGCCTTCTATACGGCTACACGCCGTGCGGCGGCTCAGCCGCAGCTACTGCTGTCGGTGCCGCGGTGAGAAGATCCGGAGGAAGGAAGGGGAAGATCCGGCGAACAAGAAGGAATAAGGAGGAAGAGACGACGGGCGGTGGAGAGAGACGGCGGCCTAGAGCAAACCTTGCTCTGATACCATGTTAACGAGAGAAAGGAAGACGAACAACATTGGCGGCTGCAAGGTGCAACTCTTGTGTGTGAAGGCAATAGCCGTCTCACTCCTTTTTATATATTAGGGTAAGATACAAGGTGGTACAAAGGAGTAAAACCTAGAAAAACAATAAAACAACAGGTATAATAAAAAAGTGACATGACGCAGATCGTCGGTTTCCGCCTCTGACGTTCTGTCGATACCATCGACATGGATGCCGATGGTATCGACGTACTGTTGTCCGGTATCTGTGATAATCTCGATACCATCGACATGGATGTCGATGGTATCGACAGAATGATGTCTGTCACTGTGACTATCTCGATACCATCGACCTCCTGTCGATGGTATCGACCGGGAAGCAGGTTGTTTCACAACCTGCTTGCTCATATGCACTCGACAATAATTGCCAGTGATAACAATAACGTGCAAGGTCAAAAGTGATTCTAGCATAAAGAAAGACAGCTGATTTGCTTATGGAAACCATTTAAATGGCAATTATGAATGTATAAAATGGATTAAAGTTTAATATGAGGTAGACGATGAATGGTCCTAGTGCTTTGGACAGACATGTAAGACCCACATGCTAAAGTGACATTAGGTCGAGGTTTTTGGGTGGTAGTAAATCATGAACCGAGAATGGCAAATCTAGAATTTTGAGAAAGGCATGCAATAGATGCATCGACTTTCTCAACTAGATGTTCCAAGGAGGAATCTTGTTGAGATACATGAATGTAGCAAGTGGATCCTTTTGGGACATTCTAAAGTGCAAAAAGGATGTAGGTGATAATGTCCATCCATGTATTGATTGTTTGTATCTCTTGCATAGAACAAAATTTTGATTGAAATTGCGAAATTTTTGCAAACGGACATCGAAATGTCAATATGTAGGGACTGGTCCGCAATTTCGCGAAAATTTTGCAGCTACAGTCGATATTTCGCAAAATAGGGGTATTTTAGTGCGAAAAAGTCTAGTTTGGGCCTTGATATTGCAAAATTAGTGCGAAATGCAACACCTATTTCGCGAAATAGTGTTCCATCGACTGGATTTGCTGGGACTTTGATCTTTTAGTGATTTTTTTTGTAATATCTTGCTCTCGAAGGCTGCTTTACTTGATTCTAAGGTATGTAACCCCTCTCCCTAGCCCATCTACTCCTTCTATTTGTACTCCCTTTTAACATATCTTAATAAATACTCCAAAAATCCTAAATTTCTAAGTGACATTCTCTTAAAATTCTCAAGATCTTGAAGTGAACTTGTAAATCTAAGAAACAATAGTGTGAAATACGTATATCTATACTTATTTTGAAAATCTAATCAATATATTTTATATATATACACAAAATGGCTACAAAAGCTTTTTTAATGGAAGTTCTTATATTTTTTTATTTTTCACTTATGTAACCCTATATATATTATAATAGTAGCCTTATACAAAATGCTAAATGTAAGTTGTAACTTGTAATACTAAATATTTTTTTTATTATTCACTTATGTAACCCTAAATATATTATAATAGTGGACTTGTACAATATAAATACTAATCTACAATATTGTAACTTGTAAGTTGTAACTTTAAGTTATAAAGTCTAGTACTCTAGTTGTTTTCACTTGAAGTTTGCAAGTTTGTAACAGTGTAACTGTCTAACAGACTTGACATTCCTGTTCATTTGTGCACTCACTCATTAAGACATGGATCCCACCCTATCCTCTAAATATACAAATTTATTATATAATCTGGAGTGTCTATGTTTAAACATTGTGTTTACAAAATTCCATTACTTAATTCCTTCATTTTGTCATCGAAATTGCCATCAAAATTCGGTCAAAATTGTTCAGCTTCCTTCACTTACAAATGTGGGAGACCTCCCCCTCCACATATCCAATATGAAATATTATTGCATATTTGAGTAGATCTTGGCGATTGGATTGTCTTGGTAAATTTTCATGATTTCATTCGCTTATTTGGTTGTCAAAATCTCTAGGGCCTAAATATTGAAATTTTGGCCAAAATTTTGAAAAATTTCTGTTTCTAGGCCATCGGACACAACATCGAAATCAGACATTTAATTCAATGATCTCTTGACATTATTGTTCTTAAGGAAATATTGTACTTGGGTGATATCCATTCTCTAAGAAAGGTTGAAGAGTCTTTTCCTCATGTTCGTCAATCAATCTATTCATCCATCTATCATCATATATTCTAAGGTTAGATCGTGTAGTTGGCCTTCCGTGTCTTAGAAATAACTTCTTATTTTGTACTTATGTATTTATGTACCTCTTATTCCCTCTATCTGTTGGGTCTCGTATGTAAATATTCCTTCTCTATATAATAAAGAGGAACCCATTCCAGGTATTGTTCTGGCCCAATACCTTTCACATGGTATCAAAGCAAACCCAGGCTAGAAACCCTAGTTGTCGCCCTCTCCTTCCTCTCTTCCTTTTCTCCCCTGCCTCCGCCGGTCTCGGCGCCCACCGCCGGCGGTTGATTCTCGTTTCTCCCACTCGCATCGTCGTGGACACTTGAAGGAGAAAGGGAGGATCGCTTGTCTATCTAGTAGAAGAGGAGGAAGGTCTTCCTTCTCTGTCTCTCTCCTCTCTACGTAATCCCCATACGTGGATGAGTGCCTAAAGGTCTTCGTGGTTGTTGATGCGTCAGTTTCACATCATCTGTTGACAACGATGATAACCCTAATCCCCGTCACCCTCTCGGAACGTCTTCTTGGGTATATTTTATCTCAACAATCCTCCTACACGTCTTCCTTGAGAATTCCCTCAGATTGACGGAGCAAATTCTTGTCAATTTGCTCTTCCCGACAATTTACCTGGTGTGTCAGTCAGAGTCACAATGTGTCCACATCAACTGGATCTTACGCCTCTGAAAGACACGATGTGTCACCCCCTCACAGGGCGTAGTCCATGACGTCTGTGATTTTTTAGCCAGTGACCCCACACGTCGTGTTAGAGTGCCACACAACGCGTTGCAGGTTGTCTGACCTTTTGTTTGCTTAAAGTTACACGGCGTGGGCACTCCTCTACACGATGTGTTGTCTTTCTACACGTGATACATCAAACATGTCCACATACACCTCAACAGAATGGGATTGCAGAATGCAAAAACTGCCATCTTCTTGACGTAACACACACTCTCCTTTTTTAGATGTTTGTGCTGAAGAAATATTGGTCCAGTACTCTTCTCACTACTTGTTTAGTGATTAATCGTCAGCTGTCTTCTGTCTTACAAGGGGCCACCCCCTTTTATGTGTTAGGACCAGATGAGCAAGCGTTTCCTGTTCCCCTCCGTATCTTTGCTTGCACTGCTTTTGATTCACGTGCTGATAAGTTGTCTCCTTGCGCAGTTCACACCGTCATTTTAGGATATTCTCCCACACTGAAGGGGTACATATGTTATTGTCCTTGTCCGCGTCATCTGTTTGTGTCGGTTGACGCTACCTTTCATGAGTCCACTACGTTCTTTGCTGACTCTGTCCAGAGTAAGGGGGAGCATATCCCTTTGAGTAAACATATCTTTGAGAGTGAGAGAGAGCCACCGCTTCCTGTGCCGTATGATGAGAGTTTTCCAGAAACCACTATACCACCACCACCGTTTACACATCCACCTATTGATCATTTTCCAGTAGTTTACACTAGGCGAGCATGGCACCATCCAGAGAATGTAGCGACATCAGTCCATCAGGTTGGCTCACCATCGTCCGACACTCAGAGGTTAGGGCTGGCAATCTCAGACCTGACCTGACCCAAAATTTTGACCCAGAATGATCCCCAAATTAAATATGAAAATGCTAATTTGGTTGCAAACTAAAATTCAGCCATGTGTGCAAATTTTAGTTTGTATGGACCGAAATTGTCACATTGGATGGCAGTCACCTGGATTCTACGTTACATTAAAGGATCATCGGGAAAGGGTCTTACCTACTTCACCGGGAAAAGTCCTGCATATACCCCGTTGAAGCTCACTGGTTACACTGATGCAGATTGGCAGGTGATGTTGGAGACATGCGGTCTACCTTTGGCTACTATGGGTTTCTTGGGTCACACTTGGTGACTTGGAGGAGCAAGAAGCAAAATGTGGTTGCACGATCATCTAGCACATAGACTGAATATCGAGCAAAGACACATGCTTGCTGTCAATTATAGTAGGTCATGTCTATTCTATCTGAAATGGGAGTGTCTATTGAGATACCTACCTCTCTTATGTGTAATAATCAAGCAGCCATCCACATTGCCAACAGTCCTGTGTTTCATGAGCATACTAAGCACATTGAAGTGGATTGCCATTTTGAACGCGATTTGGTGCTCTCCAAGAAGATTCAAACTCCTCAAGTTCGCACTGGACAACAAGTGGCAAACATCTTCACCAAGCCACTTATACCTTCAATTTTTAATTATATGAATTCCAAGCTGGGCATGCATGATGTGTATACTCCAGCTTGAGGAGTGTTAGAAATAACTTCTTATTTCTGTACTTATGTATTTATGCACCTCTTTCTTATTCCCTCTATCTGTTGGGTCTAGTATGTAAATATTCCTTCTCTATATAATAAAGAGGAACCTGTCACAATCGGGTAACGTTTTGGTCTAATACCTTTCACACGATGAAAACAAGCAATCAGTCTGATGATTTACCTATTGAATTGAGGAAAGGCAAGATGTCTTGTAGTTATCACATTGTCTTAAAATTTTGTTTGTTACACTCTCCTATCTTTTTCTTGTTGCACATTGATATCCTCTTTATCTTTGACCCCATTTTCAACTCTGTATCTGAGGACCTATTTCACTCAGGATGGTTAACTGCTATGGAAGAGGTAATCTCTGCGTTAAGACACAATCATACTCGGTCTCTTATTCAATGTCTTCCATAAAATCCTTTTGCAGTATGTCAAAGTTGTTGGTGGATGTTCTGTGCTATTGTTGGCCCAGTTGGCACTATTAATAGAGTCAAGGCATGTCTAGAATTCAAGGTTCTACCCAGGTCTATGAAGAAGATTACAGTTTTATGTGGAAAAAAGGCATCTATCTACATTTTTATGTCTCTAGCAGTGAATTCCTGTAAGCCTCTCTACTAATTTGACATTAAGAATGCTTTTGTGCATGGTGACTTGAGGAGATTTACATGGAATAACCTTGTGGGTTTGTATCTTAGGGGGAGCTTGACACGGTGTGCAAACTTCATAAATTTCTTTATGGTCTGAAAAAATTTCATAGGACCTGTCACCACAACCACCACCACCACCACCAGTATCACCATCACCATCATCATCATCATCATCTAAGCCTCAATCCCAATCATGTTGGTTTGGCTACATGGATCCTTGTTATCCAATCAGCTCTATTATGGGCATGGTCCTAAATGTCGTCGACATGGGGTGAAATTTTGCCGATTTTGTCGATGTCGAATCCACATAAACATCCTCATTCTACAATATCCTCAACATCTCGTCGAAGCTGTCGACATCTCTCCATATGTCGACGAAGTTGGCCCCGGTCCATTCAAAAATTCCACAATGTCCTCGACATCATTCGAAGTCGTTGAAGTTGGCGACACTCTTCTGGTGTTTTGTGGAGTCTGCTGTGTGAGGGGGAAAAAGTGTTGGACCTTGAGGTAAGATGATGTTGATGTTATTTATTTATTATTCTAAGCCAATAGTAACGGATTGACCCCCTCTCTGCTAGATCTACCATAGATTTACACCATTTTTATGTAGTTTGTTTATGGTCACAAACTTTATATATGGAAGAACTTTGTAGTTTGGAGATGACTGTATGTTTCGTGTATTGTTCTACATATGTAAACCCATATGGATGGCTATATGTAAACATATGTTGTGTTTTGTAGCTAGATTTGATGAAATTTGTCGATTTCATCACAAAATGAATATTTTGAGCTTAATTTTTGTCGAAGTTGCATCGAAGTTTGGTTGTAAAAATCCTCGACATTTCCTCGACATTTCCGCGAACTTCCATGTCCACACCTGTCGAAGTCGGCTCGCAATTGAAGTCCCCGTTCCATGGTTATTTGTCCTATTCTGATCAAGAGGGGTCGTATTCTTATCAAGGTGTAAAGATATAAAATCTCCCCTAGGGCCTGTTGTGGCAGATTTATTGCTGATCCTACTAAATTGACCTCCAAGAATGTAATATGGATCCGCTCACTTTGGCTTCAATTGGTGCAATTCTCTGAATGCATTCTTCTCATCATTTATGTAGATGATATTGTCATCAATGGGGATGATTAACATGGTGTATCTTAGTTAAAGATGTTTCTTCAGGGGCAATTTCAGACAAAACATATGGGCAACTTGAAGTATTTCCTTGGTATTGAAGCTGCAAAATCAAAGGATGGAATTGGTGTCTCCTATCCTAGATATAGTATATCCTTTACTTGCTTGAAGAAATAGGGATCTTAGGCGCCAAACCCACTGCTAAGCCTATGGTGGGACAAGGTGATCTCCTTTATGACTCTTAGAATTAAGGAGACTGCTGGGTAAATCGATTTATCTGACAGTATTCACGACCAGATATTTTTTCCTTTGCTATCAATGTTTAGTTCATAAAGTAGCCTTTCTCTGGCCACGTAGAGGTTGTCGTGCTCGTGCTATGGTTTCTGAAAAGAACTCAAGGAATTCTATGTAAGAATTACATGCACCTGAGGCTATGAGGGTTTTCTGATACAAATGAGTAGGATCAAGTGTCGATAGACCGATCATCGGATACCCTTTTTCATCTTAGAAGAGAAAGACAAAAACAATTATCACCTAGTCAACAATTAGTTTAAATATACAGAGGCATGGTTCATGCCACTTGTGAGCTTCTTTGGGTCAGTCACTTTCTGAAAGAAGTGGTTATTCTCTTCCTGAAGCGACACATTTAAGTGTATCAATCAAGTTGCTGTACCTATCGCTTCTAATCATATCTTCCATGGAAGAACAAAGCACATTGAGGTGGTTTTCTCTTTATTGGCTGTTTTGTTCACATAAGTCATTAAATCGATGTCGACTCCATTTTTCCCATGACAAGCTGGGCACACCTGATTGCATGCTCCAGCTTGAGGGGAGTGCTATATACAGTATGCAAAGGGTTTGTGTACATTGTATATGTAGTGAGGGGTTTTCTGTAGATAAACAATGCTCTTCTCTCTCTATATACATATGTATGTGTGTGTGTTCTCCATAATCTCTACAACATTGCTTATGGTATGTTCTCTTGTCATTCTGAATTGCCTTCTACAAAGGCGAGTATACACATTGTTGTTCTAGTAATTTTAAAAGTAATTGCATTTGTCATATATGACATGTATAGGTGGTATGCTTAGTAAAGGACAATGTCTATTTTGACCATTATTTCAAAATTTGGCAATATTTTTGACTGGCCTTATTGTCTTGTTTGAGGTCTTCTATTATTGTTCATTTCATGAATTATTTGATTGTTTGTCATCAGATGAAGGTAACACAACTTTAAAATGTCATCAACTCATAGTGTACATTTTTTCTGTTGAATGTTGTGGTAAACGACATATGATGGGGAAGATCCCCTTACATGTAGGTTTTCTGTTATTGCTTGATAGAAAGGAGGCACCCATCCTTTCCTATAAATAGGAGAAGGGAGGAAGCATACAGACATAGACCAAACCCTAATGGGCCAAGGACAGACTTGAGCCCATATTACAAATAGACTCAATAGAACTTTAAGTAAAAGACAAACACTTAAATAAACACTCTAATAAATGTTATCCGTAGTCACATATTCTGTATGCATCTATTTTCCTTTTTTGGATTCTGTGGAGATATAGAATAAGATGTGAGGTTTTTTGATGTATGATTTTTCTTTTCTTTTTCTGCTGTCCTGAAATGTGAGGAAATTGTAACAGTTCTGCAGGCACTGTACACATTTGGAGAATTCCTTATCAGCCTGTTACTGCAAGTACTCAAATGTCTAGAATAACTCTCAAACATTTTCTGGCCAAATCTGAAGAAAAGAACAAGACAGTCACTTCACTAGCTTGGAGTGTGAGCAAATTGCATCTGATCTATCACATTTATAACAAGTCCATTGATGATTTTTATATATCTACATATTATATTTGCATTTTTCTATAATAATAAGTTGGAAGTATTTTCTTTTATATGTCTTATTGTTTAAAAAATCCTTTCATATTGCTTACTCTTTTTATGGAGCTATGCCAACTCTTTTGCAGAGAGATGGGAGAATATTGGCAACTGGTTGTGTTGATGGTTGTGCAAGCCTATGGGAGGGAACTGATGGTATGTAATTCATGATTTGAAGTTGAGTTGTTTGAAATATGATACATGTGTAGAGATATTAAGCCCATCAGTTTAGCTTCACCTCTATTTGGAATCACAATTATTGGACAAGTCAAATTGTAAGCAGTATGAACATCCTTATAACTACTACATGGCATTTATATTCTAGTTATCTTAGTATCCATGGCTAGCACATTATCTCTTTTGATGCACACTATACAAGAAGCATAAATATGGATAGCAAATGCGATACAATTTGATGCACACTTCTACACTGTAAGGATATGGCACACAATACAATTTTATGCACATCCCTATACTGTGAATTCCAAAAACTAGGATGCAAACACAACTAAGTGCAATAAGAAATTAAATTAGAGCATGTTGCCGCTTGCCAAAAAATTGAGCCCGCTAAACTGCAGTGAATTCCAAACTAATAATTTGATTTTCATAGTCTTTATAATAATCTGGGTGTATTTAAATTTATCTGCTGGTTATCTGTTTTGTGAAAACAACATAGCTTGTTTGCTATGTTTATATGAAAAAAAAATGCTGTCATGATGGAAAACCAGTTGCATTGTTGGGGCGCATGTAAACAAGGAATGCTGCTGCAGCCAACCTGTTGAGAGTATCAGTTATTGCGTTTATCATGTATATGGGCCTAAGCATGTTCGGCCCATTAGTGCCTAGGCACATTCTGCCCATTAGTGCCTAAGCATGTTCGGCCCATTAGTCCAAGTTGTAACTTGTAAGTGTCCCCCTCCTTACATTTTAGAGCATGATTTTGTCTAATAATATCTTCCTATTGTCCTCAATTCATTATCCACGCAGGTCTTATGTACATACATGAGTAACTTTGGTCTCTGATTACTCTTTTGCGATATCACATCTCGATGTCGCCAGAACCTTCTTATTCATAGTGATTTCAAAATCTTTTATTATCTAGGCATGATTAATAAAATGTGGTTTATGTTTTGGAATTTACTAGTGCGCAATAATGTTTAGTTTATATAAAGCAAGTCAAGATGTTATCTAGTAAAGTTATGGTCTGATCCTTCCCTTATCTCCCTTCTTCCTCTTCGTGTTTGGTCCCTCTACAATGGGCAATTAATGCTGCCATCATTGTCATTGTCAAAGCTACTATGACTCACCCTATCCCTGTATTTGATCCCTAACCTCTTCCTCACTGCCCCAACTATCTCACCTCCCTTGGTTGCCTTTGCTTCTATCCTGCAATGCCTCATGGGTGTGAAGGACCAAGTGGTCAAAGGGAGGAGGGAGAGGGATTAAGGGAAGAGATGAGGGTAACCACAGTAGATGCCATTATGATGAAACTACTATAATTATCTCTAAACTTTCTTCCGTGCCTTCCATCTCAACTTGTATGAAATCTATTTTCATGGTTGTCGCTGTTCGCTCTTTCGTAATACTATGAAATCTATTTTCATGGTTGACACTTTTAGCTCTTTCAAAACCACTTTCAAGTTTCAACATGTAGCTTCAAGATGCTTTAGAGGGTGGAGGGTGGAACTACAAATCTTTAACAGAACCTATGAAGGAAACTAGATAAATAAAATATACGCAAAAAGAAATCTATAAACATAAGAGCACACAACTTATTTTTGTATTTGGTTCAGGCTTGAAATGTCCCACATCCAACTGCCTAGTGGCTTTTGGGATGTTGATCATGTTAAAACTACGCCTACAGTTCAAGACAAACTGCTTCATTTTCATAGGCTCAAACACTGTTCGAACTAATCCTTTTGTTGTGGCTGAAGGATCGATACTGACTCCTTTTCCACTGTGAGAAGAAATGAAGAGGAGAAGAAGAAAAGAACACCGATCAAATGTCGGCTGCTAGACGCAGCAAACGTGAGAGGGGCTTGAGCCTACTCACTTGTATTTATATATTAGGGTAAGTACATGAGGTACAAAGAGAGAAAAGGAATAAAAATAAATTTTATAAATGAAATAGAACCGCCGCTGGATTTGACGAGCCGTCGCTGCGCCGGTGTCGATGGTATCGACAGAATATCATCTCGAACCTGAATCGGTCTCGATACCATCGACATGAATGTCGATAGTATCGACCAGGATGCCGATTGCTTCAACTCGAACCTGAACTGATCTCGATACTATCGACCAAGTGTCGATAGTATCGACCGGGATGCAGATTGCTTCACACTCCCCCTCAAGCTGGAGAGTACACATCGTGTATGCCTAGCTTGCCACAGAGTCTCTGAAAGATTGCTGAACCCAAAGGCTTTGTCAGGATATCTGCTAGTTGTTTCCTCAGATCTGACATATGGTGTCACAATAGTGCCATCTTTTATTTGATCACGAATAAAATGGCAATCAACCTCTATGTGTTTTGTACGCTCATGAAAGATAGGATTCCTGGCAATGTGCATAGCAGATTGATTGTCACACTTGAGCTCCATAGAAGGTAGAAGAGAAATTTTTAATTCAGATAGAACAGATTTGACCCATTTTAGTTCACAACATGCATGGGCCATAGCACGGTATTCAGCCTCAGTGCTAGATCTAGCAACCACATGTTGCTTCTTACTTTTTCATGTGATAAGATGATCACCTAGAAAGGTACAATAGCCTGATGTAGATCTCCTATCAGTATGATCACCAGCCCAGTCAGCATCTGAATATCCTGTGAGAGGCAGAGTAGATGGAGGTGCCTTTGGTCTAGAATATGTGATACCCTTACCAGGAGCACTTTTCAGATATCTCAGAATTCTGCAGACTGCTGTCCAGTGTGACTGTCGCGGAGAGTGCATATGTTGGCTGACCACGCCCACAACAAAAGAAATATCAGGTCGAGTGACTGTTAGATATATTAACTTGCTCACTATTCTCATGTAATATCCTGGATCTTGATACTCAGCATCATCAACAACCTCTTTGATGTGATAATCCATCGGTGTAGATACCGGTTTAGATTCAGCCATGCCTGTCTCCTGTAGTAAATCAAGAACGTATTTCCTCTGAGATAAATTGACACCTGTATGAGATCTAAGCACTTCAATGCCTAGAAAGTATCTTAGTTTGCCCAGATCCTTTGTATGGAAGTGTTTTTGCAAACCTTCTTTGACACGAGATATTCCCATGGTGTCACTGCCAGTAATTACTATGTCATCAACATATACAATAAGAATAATGGATCCACAAGAAGAGCTGGAGTAAAATAAGGAATGATCAGTCATGGAGCGAGAAAAACCCATCTGAAGAATAACTTCACTGAACTTGTCAAACCAAGCTCTAGGTGACTGTTTCAGCCCATATATAGCTTTCTTTAATTTGCATACTTTCTGACACTCCCCCTGAGCAACAAACCCAGGAGGTTGCTCCATATATACCTCTTCCTGTAGATCACCATGGAGAAAAGCATTTTTTACATCCAGCTGAAACAGTGGCCAATCAAAGGTAGTAGTAAGAGAAATAATGATCTGCACAGAATTCAGGCGAGCAACAGGAGAAAAGGTTTCAAAGAAGTCAACACCATAGGTTTGGGTGTAGCCCTTTGCGACCAATCGAGCTTTCAACCGTTCAACTGATCCATCCGGATTGTGTTTGATAGTGAAAACCCATCTACAACCCACTACTTTCTTTCCTGCAGGAAGATCAACAAGATCCCAAGTGCCATTATTTAAGAGAGCTGACTTCTCAAGTTGCATAGCCTGTTTCCAGCCACTGTTCTTCATAGCATCATAATGATTTCTTGGTATAGGCACAAAATCAATCCCAATAGCGAAAGCACGGGCCTGCTTAGATAGATGAGACAGGCAACATACATTTGTAATAGGATGTTTAATAGTACATGACCTAGTACCTTTCCGAACAACAATAGGAAGATCGAGGTCTGATGTCTCGGTAGGAATCTCTTGAGTAGAAGGCGATGATGAGGGCTCAGGGACTGGTGTCGCTACTTCTTCTGGATCTTGCCTGCCTCGCCTATGGTAAACATGTGTGTAATGCTCAATGGTAGGTCTATCTCCTGCTTGTTCATCCGGAATAGAAGTAAAATCCGGAATGATAGGTGGCACTCCCTCACTCTGCACCGATGGTGCAATTCTCTCATTCTGTATTTTTGGTCTCTCCCTCACTCAACTGCTCCCCCTTGCTCATAGCATTGGAGAAATATGGAGTGGTCTCATGGAAGGTGACGTCCCTAGACACAAACATGCGGCGAAGACTAGGACAGTAACACTTGTATCCTTTGCTAGTATTAGAGTAACCCAGGAACAGTGTTTTAATGGACCTAGGAGACAGCTTGTCGGCCTTAGGGTCAAAGTTATGGACAAAGGAAGTGCAACCAAACACTCTAAGAGGAACAGGAAAGGGTGAGTCCTTGGGGCGCAACACAGAAAACAGAGTCTGTCCTTGAAGAACAGAAGAGGGTTGTCTATTAATCAGGAAACAAGCAGTTAAAAGAGCTTCAGACCAAAACTTCTTGGGCACATTGGATTGAAACATAATGGATCGAGCAATATCAAGAAGATGGCGATTCTTCCTCTCTGCCACCCCATTTCGCTGAGGGGTGTGAGGACAAGAAGTGCGATGAATCATACCAACCGAGCTGCAAAAATCAGACATAGCCTTTTGAACATACTCTAAAGCATTATCAGACTGGAGAATTTTTATATTGCAATCGAACTGGATTTTAATTTCAGTATGAAAATGTTTCACAATAGACAACATAGACTCTCTACTTTTAATAAGGTAGACCCATGTCATGCGTGAGAAATCATCGACAAAGGAGATAAAATAACGAAAACCATTATAACTCTGGTCTTTTACAGGACCCACACGTCACTATGCACTAACTCAAAGGGACACGAAGCCCGTTTATTGACTCGACTGGGATAGGATAACCTATGATGTTTGCCCAATTGACATGACTGACACTCTAATGAAGATAATTGGGACAACTTTGGTTCCAACTTCCGCAGGTTCTCCAAAGAAGGATGTCCATATCTGCAATGCCATAGTAAGGGGGAACCACTCAACAGGATGGATGGAGCAGGAGAAGGAATTTGGCGAGGCAGACTGTCACCGTTGAAAAGGTAGAGATCACTTTCCTAGGCCCCCCACCAATCGTCTTCATACTCTTGAGATCCTGTAATATGAAACAAGAAGGTCCAAATATTACCCAACATTTTAGAGTGTCAATCAATTTGACAACAGAAAGAAGATTAAAAGGAAATTCAGGCACAAATTGAACAGATTTAAGATCAATCTTGGGCGTTAGGGAGGCAGATCCACTAGCTAACACTCTCTTCACTGAACCATCTGCCGGTGTAACAGATTGGTGAGGAATAGATGAGTCAATAGTGTGGAGCAATCTCCTCATACCAGTCATATGCTGTGAGGCGCCAGAGTCAACCACCCAAGATGAGGATGAGCCAGATGCTATGAGAGATGTAGCCTGATTACCAACAGTAGATGCCAGATTTGCCGATGAAGATGATGATGATGACCCCATACTCATGTGCTGTGTTGCCTGAATGAACCGATCATATTCCTCTTGGGTAAGAGTGATGCCGGTGCCAGAGGTAGTACCAACAGTTGTAGAGGATGAGGATCCTGTGGTGGTGGCACAATGTGCTGCTCCCACAGGTGGTGCAACAGGTCTCCCGTGTTTCTTCCAACACTTCTCTACTGTATGTCCTGGTTTGTCACAAAAGGTACACTTAAGACGTGTCCCACGTCCTCTACCCATACCGGGTCGTCCTCCTCGTACCGCAACAACAACAGAAGCATGAGATTCTCCAGAAGATATATCAGAAACAAAGGAAGCAGACTCAAATAGAGATTGCTGGATCCTTGAATAAGCCTCCACAAGACTAGGTAGCTTGTCAGTAGCCAGAATAACGCTCCGAGCGGAGCTACAAGCCGAGTTTAGCCCAGATAAGAATTTGGCTGTAACAAGATCATCTCTATCCTTTATCTGTTCAGCAACAACCACAGGATGATAATAACTTAGCTCTTGAGCAAGAGCCTGAACCGCCCCAAAATACTCCTCAAGAGATCGGTCACCCTGTTTCTCAGCAAACAGACGATCATAGATCATAAATTGACAGAGAGCATTCTTCTCTTGAGAATAATGTTGCTTCACCGCGTCCCATATTTCCTTGGCCGTAGAGTAGAACATGAACCTTGCGGCGATTGCAGGTTCCATACTATTCCACAGCCAAGTCTTCACAAGACTGTCATGACGCTTCCATTCAGCATACCCTTCGTCAGTAGATGCCTTGGGACCCGAGTCAACATGCCTTGCTTTGTCACGAGCCTCCAAGACGGTGTGGATGGCATTCATCCATAGAAGATAATTTTTCCCGTTGAGCTTGATGGAGGCGATAGGTGACACTTCGTTGTAGATCGTAGGTGTCTTGTTATCCTCCATTGTAGAACGGAATATGTGACGGATTGATACACGTCAAATAGATTGTGGTGACGGAGAGATACACGTCACACACAGAAGAAAAACAAGGAGAAATGCGTTACTGACGCATTCACTGCCTCCAAATGATCTTCCTAATCACACATGGAGGAGGTGTGACTAGGATGATGGCTGAGACGAAACTAGTCCTCCGGTTGTGTTTTTAGATGATCGTTGGATCATCCGGAGATCCCCAAACGCTTTGTGATGGAGGCTACGGTAGAGTTGGATATCTACCGCAGACCCAGAGTAGCCGACGGTGGTTCTACACAGCTGGTGGATTACGCCAAGTCGACGGGTGGGAAGTAGCCGGCCGCCGGAGAGGGAGAGATCCGCCGGTGAGAGGAAGGAGAAGCCCTAGATCGATCTCCGCTCTGATACCACGTGAGAAGAAATGAAGAGGAGAAGAAGAAAAGAACACCGATCAAATGTCGGCTGCTAGACGCAGCAAACGTGAGAGGGGCTTGAGCCTACTCACTTGTATTTATATATTAGGGTAAGTACATGATGTACAAAGAGAGAAAAGGAATAAAAATAAATTTTATAAATGAAATAGAACCGCCGCTGGATTTGACGAGCCGCCGCTGCGCCGGTGTCGCTACCATCGACATGAGTGTCGATGGTATCGACAAAATATTATCTCGAACCTGAATCGATCTCGATACCATCGGCATGAATGTCGATAGTATCGACCAGGATGCCGATTGCTTCAACTCGAACCTAAATTGATCTCGATACTATCGACCGAATGTCGATAGTATCGACCGGGATGCAAATTGCTTCACATCCATCCACAAATCAAGGATTAAACCAATCCACCACTTAATTAAGGGTCATGGAAATGAATCCAAGTTTCCCGCTTTTGGCTTCTTGCAAAAAACTCAAAAGAGACTGCCGGGAAGAAGAAAGAGACTGGAAGAAGGAAGTGATAGTAGCCCAATGCAGATGGGTATTATATTAGCAATTGAACAACACATAGAATATCAATTCCCTAAAAATTATTGTTGAAGAGCCTTCCCAAGGTATCTCATAGTAGGTTGTGGTGGGAATCTTTTCTCTCTCTCACTATATGAAGACAAGGTGAAAAACACTAGGCAGCAGAACAATTTAGCACTAGGGTAGCACTTAGTTTATGGAAATTTGGGATATGACCAAGTTTAATTCAAGCATATCTTTTAAAGGCTCCCTATATATACTAAAAACATTTAGGGACTCAATGCGTAGCCATTTGGGGTGTTTAAGTTGAGTTCGTTTAAAGTTTCAGATAGGTAGTTAGTGGAGAACAAATGACTATTTATGCAATTATTTCTCCTACATCTAGCTTGACCGCACTTACACTTTGATTGGATGCGTGGTCAGTCACACTTATACTTTGATTGGATAGCATGCCATTTAAACTATTGTTCAAACAATACTTCACTGGGTTGAGCCATGAGTTCGACCATATCCATCCCCATTTTAGACTAGGGATGGCAATGGGCAGTTTTTTTGAAACCGATCCCTCCTGCTGCGGGCCAGTGGCTATTGTTCTCGCGCTCGGGTACTTTGTGTCCGCGTCGGGTTCCTCGGTTTTGCACCCGAGAAAGAGAGGTGCACTTTGGTTTCCCCCACCCGAACCTAGAATCCGTATTGAAGGCAGAAAAAGCAATTTTTTCGGGTGGTTTCTGTAACGACCCCGCCTCCTGGTAACCCCCAATTAAGGGAGACCAAGAGGTCAGAGCCATTATCCCAATTAACAGGATCAAAGGTTCGACAAATAATCAATGATAATTATGAAATTCTACTATCTAAACTGAAATCTAGTATTAAAAATAAAACTTTGCATACCTTTTAAAAACTTTAGAAATCTATCTATCCACAGCTTGAATTATTCTATCTAATCCTCCTTGCACTTTATTTCTTATTTTCACAATGTGTCGCTTTAATGTTTGTGCTTTTGAGGGTTATACCTAAAACGTCGACAAACAAAAAAACGCGATCAACATACAGGAATATGCTGGTATGTGGGGACAACCAAAATTTCACAAATATGGCTAACAATTTAATTATCACAATCATGGTAATTTAGCAAACCAATTAACATTTTCAATGTTTCATTCTCCACCGCTTTTGCCCTAACCCTGGAATACCCCTCTAGGGTTTCTCTTTTGCCATTGATTTAAGGCCACCTTCTCAATCCCGAGCTTGGTGCCTGGGAATCACCTCTCATTGTGCCCCATAGTCATGTAACATAGACCACCTTCTCATTCCCGAGCTTGGTGTCTGGGGTCACCTCTCATGGTGCCCATTGGTCTACCCTCTTGGGCCTGACCTTTATGGCATCATCCATCAGGGTGGCATGTAGGTGCGAGAATACACATGTATTTATATTTGTGATAACCATAGTGACTTTATGATTTGCAAGTATGAACATCCAAACAGTTAAGTTGCATTCAATGCGATTAACCATCCGGGAAACCTTCGGGAAAACTAATGCGATTAATCGTAATTAACCACATACTTGTCGAGCTGTCTTGAATGCAGAATTAATCCAAACAAGCAAGTAATCCAGAATCAAGCAAGCAAGCACACAATTTGGCCCTGAAATATATATCCAATATTCTCTATCATGGATCATGGTATCCAAGTCTAATAGGCCTAATCGTGCCCTAGGGTTACTAGCCCTTTGTAGGGTTTTGACCATAATTAGGGTTTCACTTCCTTTTTACCACTTTTACTTTACTTTTATCAAAATATCCATCAAACCCTAATTATCTCATCTTATTTTTCATTAAGATCCTAAGATCAGGTTTGGACCACAAAACATCGTACAAAATTTCGATCGAAATTGCGAAATTTCGATCGAAATTTCTGATTTTTTCCCAATCGGACATCGAAACGCATGTACGCAGAGAATGGGACGTCATTTCGCAGAAATTTCGCTAAAATTTCGCACTTAGGTGCGAAATTTCGCAAAACAGTGCAAATTTCGCCCAGTTTGGGCCATAATTTCGCAAAATGGCAGAAAATTTCGATAGAAATTTTGAAATATTTGTTCCTAAGACTGCTGCCACTACATGTTAGGTATTTTGGCGATTCTCTTTGTATCTTTTGCTTATAGAGGCTATTTTCTTTGATTCTAAGGTACGTTTCCCCTATCCCTAGCCCACGTATACCTCTTTCTATGTTTACACTCTTCTAAAAGATGTGAAGAGATACTATGAAAAATAACAAAGTTCTAAGTGCTGCTACTACCTACTACATGTTAGGTATTTTGGTGATTCTCTTTCGAAAATCACATGAACTACAAACAAACTTGTGGATCTATGAAATGATAGTATTAAGTCTGCAATTCTACAATAAATTTGTTATTATTACACATGACTTAAAAATAATGCATTTTCTTTGATCTATGTATACATGACCCATGTAACCTAACTAATGGCCTGTTTGGTAGGGTGTAGCCGGATGACAAAGTGTGTGTTTAATGTACATTTTTACATTGCGAACTCACACAACTGCACCCTACTACACCCAACCAAACTAGCCCTAAATTTGAACACTAGACTTATATAAATTGTAACATGTAAGTTTGTAACTTGCAACTGTAAGTTTTAAGGTCTAAGTGATAAATTGTGGGTTTATAAGCTGTTTACAGTCTAACAGACTTGACAATTCTGTTCATTTGTGAACTCACTCATTAAGACATGGATCCCACCCTAACCTCTAAACATATAACTTTAATATATAATCTAGTGTATCTTTGTCTAAACATTGTGTATGCAAAATTTCATAATCTAACTCCTTCATTTTGTCATCGAAATTGCCATCGAAATTCTGTCGAAATTGTCCAGCTTCCTTCACTTACAAATGTGGGAGACCCCCCACCCCACATATCCAATATGAAATATTATTGCATATTTGAGTAGATCTTGGTGTTTAGATCGTCCTGGTAAATTTTCATAATTTAATTCGCTTATTTGGTCGTCGAAATCGTTAAGGCCGTAAATATCGAAATTTCGTGCGAAATTTTGAAAAATTTCTGTTTCTGGGCCATCGGACACGGCATCGAAATCGGACATTTAATTCTATGCCACAAAACCCTAATTTTCGGATTAAATATATCTTTTCTTCCCCTTTTTCCTCACTTAGGGTTTCTAAGGGTATTAATTACAATATTAGGTTTAAAACCCTAATTCTTGCAATTTCCTTTTCAAAATAGGTTAATATCCATCTATATCATTAAACAAGTTAATAATGCTCGAATTTATTCACCTGCAAGATTAAATCCATCCTTTATCAACAATTTAGGGTTTCTAACCATAATTTAATACTCTTCCCATCCAAATTATACACTTTTACAAAAGTATACTGATTTAGGCTTCCAAACATTTTTAATTTACTCGTATTTTTCTGATCAATTTTCATGTATAAACTTTCCTCATTCGAGTTTTCTAGCTCAAGATATGATTTTTGTAAGAAAATCCCTTTCTATTGATTTATTTGCAATTTCTAGAAAAACACGGATCGTTAGATTAATGGTCCGTTGGTCCACTCAGGATCCAACGACCAGGGACACACACGCCTAATTTTCGTTTTAAGTTGCGAAGGACAAGATTGCCCTTACCTTGACTGAAGGTGCGGAGGGGTAGCCGGGTAATTTCGCTGGATCTCCTTCGTCTTCAACCTTGCGATCTCGCAGCTGCTGTGGCGGTCAACTGTGTGGTTGACTTCTCGATCAAGTCGTCGTGCGAGCGCGCCAAACGTCCAGGGAGCTCCGCCTCCCTCCGTCGAACCTGCCTACGGCCTCAATTGCTCGCCCAGGGCTCGCCAAGACCGCCCCCTACTCGCCGGACTCCGGCTAGGTTCGCCAAGAGTACAGGGGTGCAGGTCAGGTTGGATCTCCAAATTGATCGCACATGAACACTCCCCTCGCTCTTCCGCAGCGTTTGGGGTAGCAAAAGGATATGCTGGTATCCCCCTTCACCCGCCCCTATATATAGGGTCGGAGGCAGTGCTGCGAGGATTGGGTATTTCCCCAATAGGCGACCAACCCTCGACAAACTAGGGATGATCCTCTGCGGTTTCCTCTCCCGAGTCCAAAGAAGCTATCAACAGGCTGGCATACTCTCTAGATCACGAGGAATCCAAGATGGAAAATTCCTCCTGTAACTCGCGGAGTCCCAGTCCGTGAGGGACTTAGACGATAAGCGATCAGCGTTGGATCGAGATCCAAAGGGTCTCATCACACGCGATCATCCAAAAAGGGAAATACCTTTTTCAATTGCTAAATTAATGCCTTATTTTGGAGATAACTTGAGAAATTGATATCTCCCAAACCATAACTCCTTTTTGTCTCAAATTTTAAGGGAACATTTGTCTTTACATTATCTAGATATGTACGAAATTTGGGAAACAAATTACAATGGATGAGAAGTTTTCCTTCTTTCCCAAGTCATATCTTTAATTAATCCAAATTAATTATTATTTCTTTTCCCTTTGCCATTATCTTGTTATTTTGGGTCCCTTAGACCTCAAGAAATCCTAAAGGCACGAATTCCCATATTGGGAAATATCTATTTGCCTTTATCCTCTTGTAAATGTCTATTTATCATATTTCCCTTTTATTTATCAAATCCTTTTTTATTTTTCTTTTCTTTTCAATTGGGCTCAATAGCCAATAAAGCCCATTAAGCATCCATCAACGAAATTCATTGATCCAAATCAAATCACACCATTATTTGCTCAATTATCTTTATTAAGAGAAATTACATTTCTCATCAAAAGAACCCAAAATTTGGGGTTGTAACATCCTTCCTCTCTTATAGGAATTTTGCCCCCAAAATTCCACCAAGTAAACAAACAAATCAGGATAAACCTTTCTTATGTCCATCATGGCTCCCATGTGGTCTCACCCTTTCCATGATGCTTCCCAAGAACCTTCATCATCTCATATTCTTCCATCTGAGTTCTTTCTTACCTTGGTATATCGTACCCTCATAGGTGACTCAGGACATTTCAGCCTCTCATCAAGTTGAATAGGTTCAGGGCTCAACACATGGCTTGGGTACCTCACATGGTGCTCTAGATCGGATTCATGGAACGCATTATACATCATGTTATCCTGAGGGGTAAGGCTAAACACAACCATCTCCACCAATCCATCTCAAATGGACCCATATATCGGGGACTCAGCTTTCTCAGCTGTAGCTTAGAGGGGTCGGATTTTCTCATCACATACTCTCCCACAGTGAACTGCATGTCAGTCTGCTTTGTATCAGCTCACGACTCATGTCGCCCCTGGGCTCTCTTTCAGCCATTGCACGATCAAAGCAACTTCATCTGCACACACTGTAGTTCTGTTCTGACCTTCGCGAGGCCCCTTCACCAACATCATCTCAATGAAGTGGTGACCGACACAACCTCCCTTACAGAGCTTCTTTACATCCCGATATTGGCTATGGTGGTTATCATCACATCTTCCAGAGGACAAGAACTGTCTCTATGTATCACCCTGAACGAGCACACATGTTCTCATCAGACCCTCTAGTCTGGATTATGCTAACTATTAGTTAGGGGTGATAAACTGTACTATCATCGAGTTCTTCATGTACCTACTTCCACTGCATGGAAGTGAATCTTTAGATTAAACTCAAGAACTCGCATCATGGTGTAGTTGAACCATCTCTCTCTCTTACAAGTAGTTCAATTGGATCTGTCCCTTGACAATATTCTTTCTTTCTCATGTCATCTAGGTAAGGCGATCTACCATAACCCATATTGGATCTTGACCTTCCTTGGTCAGGGGAGACTTACCACAATATCCATAGTGATGAATTCCCATTCCCTCTCGGGACTCTTTATTAACTATAACAATACACTGGGTTACTGGTGTTCGTCCTTCACCTCCTGTCATGTATGGTGACAAGTCACGTACAACTTCATCTTAAGCATCCAATGTACTACTATCACTTACTATCTCCGTAGTACCACGGTGTATGGTGATCTTAAAATCATGATCTCCTGTATGTCATGATTCCTCAAGATCGATTCCTCAGAAACCCTAAACCACTCTAGTCGGGGTTTCATCACCTTCTTTTCCAAAGAAGTGCATCTGAAGTTCTACAACCATCCTTCTATTTCATCAAGGCCTAGGCTGGCTAACCAAACAACTACTAACTTGTTCAACAAACTTCGTTAGTGTTAACCAAACATATCTCCCTTTTCAAACTTAGGGTTAGCCTAACAGCCTCTTCTAGCCGCTAGCTAACTAGGCAGCTGCATCTCATCCAGGGCATCCATTACCACTTCACATCCTTAAGTGTTAGGTAAAGTTGAAGACATACACCGCCACTTATTATCTTATCTCAGCTCTAAGTCTATCTTCATTAAGAAACTCTAAGCTCATCCTCTTAGTTTTTGAACATCAACCTTGTATAACTCATAGTTCATGATAAAACATCCTTATAAGGTGACTACCTTATCTCTCCTATTGCTTGTAAACTATCCACATATCGTTCACTCCACCAGGGTATGTTATCATCTCTGTCTTCATACCTCATAGCAACGTTCCACTTACATCATCTTTATCCTTGGTGTATGGCATGCGTACTGTTCTATCTTTCACTCCCATAACAAGAGGAAATAAACATTTGGCTGCAGTCCAAATACAGAGTTCTTCCTGTTCCAAGAGTAGAGATGATACATCCCACCTTGCCAGTACACCTTTAAATCTAAGTTGAAACGTGCCACATATGTCTCTACATTACAATCATCTCGATATCAAAGTTACTTCAATGGAAAACTGGTCTCAAACCTACTGAGGTTTACACACATCCCTTGGTCATCTCCTCTAGATCTGTAGGGTGTCGACACTTTTGGGGTCATCCCTCTTCCCTTATGCATCCAGAGAGTGCCCTACTCATCTGCCCTTTGGGTCCCATGAGTTCATGAAGGTGATTAATCTCCTAACTCATGGCCCTCAGACAATGATAGCTGTTACCTCTCGACCCTATGGTCATGTGCAACTAGGGAATTAGGCAACTCCCACTTCCATCGGTCTTATCCCCACCTGACCCTAGGATAGACTTAGGATTCCGTTATAATACATGTCCAACATAGAACCTTACCCAAGCCTTCATCATCTCTCTCTGCATTCTTGGGTTGTCTTTCATCCTTTCACAGGGGTCATGGCGACTTGCCTACCTTGGTCAAGCCCCATACCGGTTACCTCCATGGTAACACACCCACATGCACTTAGAGATGGTTATCTATGAGTCTACATGTTCATTCTCTTACCATGTCCTTTTTACTTATGTTCTCAAGATCCTATGAGACCTCTTTAGGTTTCCTCAAAACCCACAAAACTGGTATACACCCTACCAAAGGGTCCCTCTCCCAGGATGGGAGGAAGCTACAACCCTTGACAACAAGGTCACAAACGTCCTTATGTTTAAGGTCTGCATCCACATGAGTATGCTTGGCCCTAGCAAGCTACTAAGGCACAAGTAGACACCTACAAAACCATGCCAGGTCACACTTGTTCTCATCCTCAACATTAGACCAACTTAGTTGTGAGGGGTTCATCAAACATACCTTTAACTTAAGGGGTTTCCTTTTCCTCTACACATGAGGAGTACCATGCTCGAAACTATAGAGACTCAAATCTCATCATGAGCATCAAGTACACTACTTCCCCTCTTAGGCCTAGGAACCCTAGGTTCACCTTTGGGTATCCAACTGCATGCTCAATCTCTTAACCACGAATCAAGCATGTCCAAGGTATGTCATGTACTCCCATGATCCTTTTATTCGAGTAGCACCTTAGAGTTGAGTCCTCCTCAAGGGCAACCAACAAGGTACAAGGCCTCACAACTTGCTACTTAAACCTCCTCAGGGTCTAAGGCACTCTTTGTCTCATCTCAGTAGGTAAACTCCTATACCATAGGCACATAGGTTTCAGAGGCATCATTCTCTCTTTAGGGTTTGGTTCCTCTAAAGGCCACCAAGATATCATCAGCCTCCAGGGATCAAGCACGAGGCAACCACTATCATTCACTTAGATCGCATCATCCTCAACTCCCCACTGTTTCTCATGTCTCGGAATCTAAACCTCCATCTTCTTGCATGGGTCCTGCTCTCTCTCTAGAGGTAACCCTACAAACAACCTTACTACCCGAGATCCTCTCTCCATGAAGGTGGGTCAAGCTTACAAGCATACCCTTACATGGTGAAGCTTACGTTCAAGCTTATGTTTGCTCAAGGTTATCCATAACCCTCTATGCTCATCTCGTAAGCTATTCATCACATTCTCCTGGCCAGGGTTTTAGCCTAATGTCAGCACTACTGACGTACTCTGGGTGCATACTATGCCCTACTTGCATAAGCCCATAGGGTTTCTATAGGTCCTTCACTAACCTCATCATTGAAGGAGCTATCCTTCACTCTAACATGCACGACCCTTTCCAGGGTTGGGTCGCCAAAGGCACTAGGTCATCCAACCTCTCATGGCTCATATGGGCATCCAAAAGCATATCCATCCAAACACCTAGTCTACCATGACATCTAACTCATCATGTCGTCTCTTTCTCTAGCCTTCACTTAGGGTTAGGGTTAAATCATCCTCAGAGGATGTGCCAGGTCTCTTCTTGTAATGGAGATCTCTACCTCTAAGACTAACTCTCCTCACTTATCCTCCTGACAAGAAGGCCTAGCCTCAGGTCTCTCTTGAGGGCATGACAACTTATGTCATACGACCTAAGCATGTATCTATTCTTTTATGCTTAATCTATTAAGCTTATGCCCATGACATCTTATTTACATGCTTTTTATTAGTTTGGTGGAGGATTCCTTAAACCTTATCAACCTTACCCCTACCTCAAGAGGGTGAGGAAAAGAGAGAAAACCCTAATCCTTAAGGTCCTTAACAACATTTGAGTTGAGAAGGGATGAACAAGATGAGAGAGTCCTAAAGGTATCTTATTTCGAGTCAAATCCTGAGACTTTGGCCAGGCAGTCACACTAATCCGGGAGTCCTCGTATTCCGACTAGCGGTGCAGAGGAAAATCTTGCCAGCCCCCGGACGTGATCCTTTTCTAGACACCTCAGTCTTTCGGACAATCCTCTAATAACTCCCTCGGTTCTATGGAATTTGTAAAATTTAATAATTATTGAAGATTAAGTGAGGAACCTATGCTCTGATACTAATTGTAACGACCCCGCCTCCCGGTAACCCCCAATTAAGGGAGACCAAGAGGTCAGAGCCATTATCCCAATTAACAGGATCAAAGGTTCAACAAATAATCAATGATAATTATGAAATTCTACTATCTAAACTGAAATCTGGTATTAAAAATAAAACTTTGCATACCTTTTAAAAACTTTGGAAATCTATCTATCCACAGCTTGAATTATTCTATCTAATCCTCCTTGCACTTTATTTCTTATTTTCACAATGTGTCACTTTACTGTTTGTACTTTTGAGGGTTATACCTAAAACGCCGACAAACAAAAAAACGCGATCAACATACGTGAATATGCTGGTATGTGGGGACAACCAAAATTTCACAAATATGGCTAACAATTTAATTATCCCAATCAGGGTAATTTAGCAAACCAATTGACATTTTCAATGTGTCATTCTCCACCGCTTTTGCCCTAACCCTGGAATACCCCTCTAGGGTATCTCTTTTGCCATTGACTTAAGGCCACCTTCTCAATCCCGAGCTTGGTGCCTGGGGGTCACCTCTCATAGGTCCCATAGTCATGTAACATAGACCACCTTCTCATTCTCGAGCTTGGTGTCTGGGGTCACCTCTCATGGTGCCCATTGGTCTACCCTCTTGGGCCTGACCTTTATGGCATCATCCATCAGGGTGGCATGTAGGTGCGAGAATACACATGTATTTATATTTGTGATAACCATAGTGACTTTATGATTTGCAAGTATGAACATCCAAACAGTTAAGCTGCATTCAATACGATTAACCATCCGGGAAACCATTGGGAAAACTAATGCGATTAATCGTAATTAACCACATACTTGTCGAGCTGTCTTGAATGCAGAATTAATCCAAACAAGCAAGTAATCCAGAATCAAGCAAGCAAGCACACAAATGTGGCCCTGAAATATACATCCAATATTCTCTATCATGGATCATGGTATCCAAGTCTAATAGGCCTAATCGTGCCCTAGGGTTACTAGCCCTTTGTAGGGTTTTGACCATAATTAGGGTTTCACTTCCTTTTTAAAGCACCGCTGGTTCAAGGGGAACTCAATCCCCAGGAAAACCCATGGCAGCCAAAGGGAAAAAGAACCCAGCTTTGACCTCTGGATAGCCGCCGCCTTCGGTAACCCTTGCTGAAAGGACGCACCAGACCCTCAGATCCAGAGACGACACTGCCGGACAAGGAGAAGACGAGGAAACCTGAGTGCCGATCTCCACACTTGCGAAGACGAGGCAATCCCTCTGCTGCCTGATAATTCGTCTGTAGGCGGACAAGGTAGGGTAGTAGTCGGGATCGTCTCTTCCCATAAGCGCTTGTATTGAACGGGCAGCGGTGGAGGCGGAGGGTTGCATAGGCACGCCCGGATTCGTTTCGCCGGGTATGCATCAACGCTCCATCAGGCCCGAACTGCCTAACAGTGGTGATCGGTCTACTTGGCAGGCGGCGGTGTTGTTTGCCTTTGTTCCTTGCGATAGCAGCCTGGAGGCACGACTCCATAGCCAACCCCGCCGACTCTGCGTCGGGCGTGCGTCAGTGCATGAGGCCCACTAAGCGGAGGATGCTTTACAGGAGAAAGGAGGCAGCTAACCACCTTAGTGATGTATCGGATCTCGAAGAAGGAGAGATACCTAGTTCGCAGGCAACTGATGTCTCTAGCCAGAGGGAGCAACATACGATCCACACAGGAGGCCTACATTGTCCGTTCTGAAATTTCCACTGCTGTCCGGATGGCAGAGAAGGAAGCAAAGGATTTTCACGTATGATCTCTCATCTCAAGAGGTTACACCTGTGCAGCGAGGAACACAACAAGGTTTTGCGGGATGCCATTCAGAATGATCTTGATTTATTTCTTGCAGTTGAGGAGACTTTGAGAGCCCTTGATCAGTGGATGTGTGGGAGATTTATGAAGATACAAGCACTGAGTCGTGCATGCCATCATGATGATGGTATTGTTCGGGTTTTTGATGATAACGGAGAAATCCAGGGATGGATTGTTTGCATTTTAAAGCCCCTCCCAGCGGGCCTTGAGATATCTAATGCCACTCATGGGTTGGCCCTTGATGTTGCGCTTCTTGATCGTGTTTTTTGAGCACCCATCACCACTGTGAAGAGCATCCCACATGCATGTCGTCTTGCCTTCTCTCAAGCACTGAAGACAACTCTCTACAAAGTGGTTGCTGAGCCAGGGTCGATAGCTGCCTGGGTGAGATTGTTACTTTTTCCCCGCTGCACGTTACAGGTTTTCAGACTGAAAAATAGGTGGGACAGGAGATCTGGGAATAGGAAGTCTCTACAACAACGTCATATTCTGAGCTCACTCGCTACTTGGGGAAGAGCAGACGGTATCACTGAATTAGTGGGCAACATGAGTGACGTTTGTGCACAAGAGGATATGGGTCATGGAGATGACAACGTTTTGGAGGATGATATAAAGGAGAACACTAACATCTGACAATGTCTTCGCAAAGTCGCAGATGGTCACTTTACAGCAGCAGTGAAAGTCATGTGCTCTTCAGGTGTGGCCCCTTATGATGATGATACCTTGAAAGCCTTAGAGGCTAAGCATCCTTACAAGTTGCCTCCTTCCAAGCCGGATATTCTTATTTCAGAAGCCCCTCTTGTTGCTGATGTTGATAGTGTTCTCAAGTGCATCAAATCCTTTCCTAAAGGGACTTCATGTGGCAGAGATGGCTTGAGAGCCCAACACATTTTGGACGCTTTGTGTGGAGAGGGTTCTGCTGTTGCCACATATCTTATACATGCTATCACCTCGGTGGTTAATCTATGGTTGGCAGGGAGATGTCCTTTGAGTTTGGTAGAGTTTGTAGCTTCTGCACCTCTTACTCCATTACTTAAGCCTGACAATGGCATTCGTCCTATTGCAGTGGACACTATTTGGAGACGGCTAGTGTCTAAAGTTGCTATGATAGGAGTAGGCAAGGATATGGCTAAATATCTCAATGACTTTCAATTCGGAGTTGGCGTCTCAGGTGGAGCTGAAGCAGTTTTACAAAGTGTCAATAGGCTTTTGAGTGCATATCATGAAGACGAGTCCCTCTCCATGCTTACAGTAGATTTCTCTAATGCTTTCAACTTGGTGGATAGGTCTGCGCTGCTTCGTGAGGTGAGGAAGAGGTGCCCATCTATCTCTTTATGGGTGGAGTTTCTCTACGCTCAAGCAGCTAGGTTGTACATTGGAGACAAACATATCTGGTCTACCACTGGGGTGCAACAAGGTGATCCTCTGGGCCCACTTTTTTTCTCCCTTGTATTACACCCACTTATTCACGAGATCAGAGTCAATAGTAAGCTTCTTCTTCATGCCTGGTATCTTGATGATGGGACCGTCATCGGAGACACTATGGAGGTAGCCAAGGTGTTGGACATTATTCAACACAGTGGTCCAGAGCTAGGGCTTGTTTTGAACATTCATAAAACGGAGGTGTTCTGGCCTACTTGTAATGGAAGGAAGGTTGAGAAGGGGTTGTTCCCTATGGACATTGGGAGGCCTGTGTTAGGAGTAAAACTACTTGGAGGAGCTGTTAGCAAGAACACAAGTTTTATTGAGGAGTTGGCCATGAGAAGGGCTACTAAAGCTGTTGACTTGATGCATCTACTTCCTCAGTTGCATGACCCACAAAGTGAGCTTCTTTTGTTACGGTCTTGCATGGGTACGTCTAAGCTTATGTTCGGCTTACGGACATGCCAACCCACACATGTACATCAGGCTGCAACCTTTTTTGACAAAGGGTTGCGTGGATCTATTGAGGATATTGTGGTATGTGGAGGTCCTTTCTTTGGGGATCTTCAATGGCGTGTGGCATCCTTACCTATTAGACTCGGTGGTTTGGGCCTATATTCAGCAATGGAGGCTTCTTTATATGCGTTCGTGGTCTCTAGAGCCCAATCTTGGGTGCTCCAAGACCATATTTTGCGAGATAGCGGGATACATGGTATGGACTTTGATTTTAACTACGCTTTAGATTGTCTACGTGTTACAATTCCGTCTTTCGATCTTAATTGTTTTGCTATTAAGGACACCGTCCCCCCTAAAGCCCAAAATGCTTTGGCGAGTTCCCTTTTTAGCAAAATCGTTAAGGGCATGGATGTTGAATTTGATATGACCGTAAGACAGAAAGCAGTCTTCCAGTGTTTACAGGCTGAACATGCTCAAGACTTTCTTCTTGCTATACCTATTGATGGCCTTGGACTACATATGTCTCCAGTGGAGTATCGTACTGTTCTCAGATATCGTCTTATGATTCCACTTTTTCCTATTGACGAGGTATGCCCAGTGTGCCGCAAATCTTGCTTAGACACTTTTGGGGAGCATGCAGTTCATTGTAGGGAGCTCCCAGGCTTCAAGTATCGGCATGATCTTGTAAGAGACGTTCTTTATAATGTTCTTAGACATGCGGGAGTTGCAGCTAAGAAGGAAGCTCATGTGAACTTTTTGACTGATCCTCAGGAGGGCAGGTCGACACTTAGGCCAGTAGACGTTCTTATTTTTGGCTGGGTTGGAGGAAAACATGCATGTGTAGATCTAACAGGAGTTTCCCCATTGGTTGGTCTGAAGGGTGGCGACTTTACTGTGGGACATGCTGCCCGTAAAGCCGTTTCTGCTAAAGTGGCTAAACATGAGAAGGCATGTATCGACAATCAACATGTTTTTATCCCGTTTGGTTTTGACACTTTTGGGTTCCTAGCACCTGAGGCTGTGGAGCTTCTTAAGAGAGTTCAAAAAGTTATGCATAGTAATGTAATGGCTCCCAGATCTATGGATGTGGTGTTTCGGAGGATTGGATTTGCCATTCAAAAAGGGGTGGCGGCACAGATTGTTTCCCGCCTCCCTTCTATTTCCTTGTAATCTTGTAGTTTTCACAATCTGTGAATTAAAGGCGAGAATGAAATCTAAGTTAACCAAAAGTTTCTTTTATCAAAATATCCATCAAACCTTAATTATCTCATCTTATTTTCCATTAAGATCCTAAGATCAGGTTTGGACAACAAAACCCTAATTTTCGGATTAACTATATCTTTTCTTCCCCTTTTTCCTCGCTTAGGGTTTCTAAGGGTATTAATTACAATATTAGGTTTAAAACCCTAATTCTTGCAATTTCCTTTTCAAAACAGGTTAATATCCATCTATATCATTAAACAAGTTAATAATGCTCAAATTTATTCACCTGCAAGATTAAATCCATCCTTTATCAACAATTTAGGGTTTCTAACCATAATTTAATACTCTTCCCATCCAAATTATACACTTTTACAAAAGTATACTGATTTAGGCTTCCAAACCATTTTTAATTTACTCGTATTTTTCTGATCAATTTTCATGTATAAACTTTCCTCATCCGAGTTTTCTAGCTCAAGATATGATTTTTGTAAGAAATCCCTTTCTATTGATTTATTAGCAATTTTTAGAAAAACACAGATCATTAGATCAATGGTCCGTTGGTCCACTCAGGATCCAACGACCAGGGACACGCGCGCCTAATTTTCGTTTTAAGTTGCGAAGGACAATATTGCCCTTACCTTGACTGAAGGCGCGGAGGGGTAGCCGGGTAATTTCGCTGGATCTCCTTCGTCTTCAACCTTGCGATCTCGCAGTTGCTGCGATGGTCAACTGTGTGGTTGACTTCTCGATCCAATCGTCGTGCGAGCGCACCAAACGTCCAGGGAGCTCCGCCTCCCTCCGTCGAACCTGCCTACGGCCTCAATTGCTCGCCCGTGACTCGCCAAGACCGCCCCCTACTCGCCGAACTCCGGCGAGGTTCGCCAAGAGTACAGGGGTGCAGGTCAGGTTGGATCTCCAAATTGATCGCACATGAACACTCCCCTCGCTCTTCCGCAGCGTTTGGGGTAGCAAAAGGATATGCTGGTATCCCCCTTCACCCGCCCCTATATATAGGGTCGGAGGCAGTGCTGCGAGGATTGGGTATTTCCCCAATAGGCGGACAACCCTCGACAAACTAGGGATGATCGATCCTCTGCGGTTTCCTCTCCTGAGTCCAAAGAAGCTATCAACAGGCTGACATACTCTCTAGATCACGAGGAATCCAAGATGGAAAATTCCTCCTGTAACTCGCAGAGTCCCAGTCCGTGAGGGACTTAGACGATAATCGATCAGCGTTGGATCGAGATCCAACGGTTCTCATCGCACACGATCATCCAAAAAGGGAAATACCTTTTTCAATTGCCAAATTAATGTCTTATTTTGGAGATAACTTGAGAAATTGATATCTCCCAAACCATAACTCCTTTTTGTCTCAAATTTTAAGGGAACGTTTGTCTTTACATTATCTAGATATGTACGAAATTTGGGAAACAAATTACAATGGATGAGAAATTTTCCTTCTCTCCCAAGTCATATCTTTAATTAATCCAAATTAATTATTATTTCTTTTCCCTTTGCCATTATCTTGTTATTTTGGGTCCCTTAGACCTCAAGAAATCCTAAAGGCATGAATTCTCATATTGGGAAATATCTATTTGCCTTTATCCTCTTGTAAATGTCTATTTCTCATATTTCCCTTTTATTTATCAAATCCTTTTTTATTTCAATTTTCTTTTCAATTGGGCTCAATAGCCAATAAAGCCCATTAAATAACCATCAACGAAATTCATTGATCCAAATCAAATCACACAATTATTTGCTCATTTATCTTTATTAAGAGAAATTGCATTTCTCATCAAAAGAACCCAACATTTGGGGTTGTAACAGTTTCTGTTCGGGTCAGTTCGGGCGATCATTTTTGCCATGCCTAATTTTAGGCCATTTTAGAATTAGAAATTTTTCTGCAATCACTTTACAAAGGTATTTTAATGGTTTTAGGATGCAAATGTCTAGGTGGGTTTAACCTTTCACTTTTTCTTACATTATTTCTTACAAGTTGTGCAATTATGTTGTGAACTTCATGTACAACATAACCATTTATCTACTAAACTTCTTCGACACCCTCATTTTATCTTCAATCCCCCTACAATCATTTAACTTATATGTCAAAAACCTAAATTGTTTGAAAATAGTTTCCTTATTTGTATCTCTTTATTATTTTCGTTTCCTGTTGGGTATGTTATGTAAATGTTCTCACCTTACATAATAAAGGTGAACCGGCTCTAGTCGGGTATCGCTTTGACCCAAATACACTCACATGGTATTAGAGTACATCCGGCTGTTGTAACCCTAGCCGCCGTCCTCCTAGTCGCCGCCCTCTCTCTCTTCCTCTTTCATCCCCGTTAGCACTGCCCGTCACCTCCGCTGCCGGTATCGGCCCTCACCGGGCCGGTCTTCCTCCGTCTCCATCCGAGCATGGTGGCTTCTTGAAGGAGAGGAGGAGAAAACCCTCGTTCTATCCTGTAGAGAGGAGGATAAACTTCCTTCTCATCTTCTTTCCTCTCCACGTAGTCCATTTATGTGGATGAGTGCCTAAGTCTTTAGGGGCTGCTGATGCATCATATTTGCATCCTCAATTGACAAGTGATGCCGCTAATTCCCATCGCCCCACGACACGTCTTCCCGGGGTCATCTTTCTCTCCGATGCATCTTCCAGGAATTCTTTATCTCTTTGATGGAGCCAATTCCCGTAAAATCTACGTTAGCTGCCAACAAACATGGCGTGTTCTCTAAGCAACACGACATGTTGCTGCCCAGGGTTCGTTCTGACAGAGCAAATCTCCACTCGGATCGCAAGTTAAACGGTGTGTAACTGTGTGACACGACATGTCACAACTATTGGAGTTTATGCCTCCGACGGAGTATACGACATGTTGACGACCATAGGAGTTTACGCCTCCGACGAAGTACACAACGCGTCTTCTGCCTACACGACGTATGCAAGTGATTCATATGTTTTGTCTTGTGTCGTCATCAACTGACACGACGTGTCCAGATTTCAACACAATGTGTAGAAGATACTCAAAAAGTTTGTCTTTAGTCTTCGCCAACTGACACAACATGTCCAATATTCAACACGACATGTTGTTTGCCATACACGCCGAGTTAAGTCTTCTACACGGCGTGTTACTTGTCCTGTATGCTACTGTTATCTTTATTCAATCTCAATATGGGAGAAAAGCCAACTGCTTCCGCTACAATCTTCTACAATGATCAATCTCAAATAACTTCTGCGATGCTCAACTCATAGAATTATCTCCTCTAAATGAATGCTATTTACATTGTTCTTGAATCTTGAGAGAAGGTGGATATTATTGAGTCAGAATCACCTGATGAGAGTAGCAATGACTACCCTACTTGGCAGAAAAAAATGGGCTGGTATAGTCCTGGTTATGGAACAGCTTGGAGCCCCAAATTGCTTCAATATTTATGTTCTATTCTACAACCAAACAAATTTGTGAAGCTGTAAAGAAACACTTCTATCACGAGAAGACTGCTCTCTGTCTTTATACTGTTTATGACCGACTCTTTGCCAAAAGACGAAATAGTCGCTATCTATAGGATTACTTTGATACTATACAGTCCATTTCTCAGGAACTTCGTTTCTTCCAGCCACTGAAGACTGATGATTAGATGAAAGATGAAGATGATCTAGTAATGACAAGGTTTATATCCGACTTAAATCCTGTCTATGCTTCAGCCAAGATTGTTATTCTTGCCACAGACGAACTACTAAGCTTTGAAGAAGCCTTTGTGAGAATTCAACAATCTTCATTTGAGTCTATTTCTGCTATTCTAGGAGAACAACACTTTAGAATCATGCCTCTCTGCTGCTACTACCAAAGGAACTGGACAAGGTGCTGGTTGAGGACATGGCAATCGTCCTATAGATAAATGTACATTATGTGGGAAACTTGGACATACAGAAGAAAAATGCTATTCTAAGCGTGGTCGACCCCCTGTTGATGCTGCACATTATACGACTACTTTGTCGGGAGCATTTGCATCTGGACCTTCTAAACCGGTGCAATCAGATGTTACGATCTCTAAGGAGGAGTATGACCATCTTCTTCAGGCTACCCAACAAGCTTCCCTTGGCTCCTCTGTCAATATGGTTTCAGACATAGGTAACTAGGGGACTTCGCTTGTTGCCTCTCATCCATCTTCTACGTGGGTGGTGGATTCTGAGGCCTCCCAGCATATGACGGGTATACGATCTATGCTTCTCTCTTCTGACTCATACATCCCACATTTTTCCATGACACTTGCTGATGGTTCTATCATGCGAGTCCAGGTGTGTGGCACTGTACAAGCATCATTTGATTTGACTTTACAGTATGTACATTATGTTCCAAACTTTCCATTTAACTTAGTGTCTGTCGCTAAGCTGGTTGATTCTTTGAAATGCTTAGTAATATTTGGAGACTCTTTGTGCTACAAGATCTAAGGAGCTGGAAGACGATTGGTGGGGGATCTAGGAAAGGTGATCTCTACTTCTTTGAAGGTGGTCGCCCAGCTCGCCGGATTCCATCTAACACATCTACCATTTTCAACTGCTCTACAATGGCATTGTCGCTATGGGCATCCTTCCTTGTAGAGTCTTCAAAATATTATTCCAGGCTTAACATCAATAAAGTTGTTAGAGTGTCAATCATGTCAACTAGGAAAGCATCATCACGTTTCTTTTCTGAGTTGCACTTTGAAACACTAAGCGTTCTTTTGACCTTATTCATAGTGATGTTTGGGTCCTGTTAAAGACCAAAGTTCTAATGGCTTACGATATTTTCTGTCTTTCATTGGTGATTCTCCCACATGACTTGGGTATACTTAAGTCTCAAGATGAAGTTTTATCCGTCATTTAAACTTTTCATCAGTTAATAAAAAATTCAGTTTAATGCTGACATAAAGATTCTTTGCACTTATAATAATACCCTAGAATACATTCAAAATGCTGTTTCTACTTTTTGTAATTTTTTGGGCATGATTCTCTAGACGACTTGTCCTCATACACCATAACAAAATGGAGTTGCTGAATGCAAAAACTGCTATTTACTAGATGTAGCTCGTACACTGCTCTTTCAGATGTTCGTGCCAAAGAAATATTCTCTAATGCTCTTCTCACTGCTTGTCTTTTGATTAACCGCCAACCATCTTCTGTCCTACATGGGGCTACCCCTTAATCTATTTTACGACCTAACGAGCGACCTTTTCTTGTTCCTCTTTGTGTGTTTGAATGCACTGTGTTTGTTCATGTGTTTGATCCATGTGCTGACAAGCTGTCTCGTCGCGCAGTTTGCACTGTCTTTTTGGTATACTCTTTCACACAGAAGGGATGCAGATGTTATTGCCCTCACCTTCGTCGTCTTTTGTTGTGGGCTGACGTTACTTTTCATGAGTCTACTCCATTATTTAGTGACTCTGTTCAGAGTGAGGGGGATCACAATCCTGAGAGTGACTACATCTTTAAGCGTGAAAGTGAGCCACCACTTCTAGTGCCAGTGATGAGATTGTTCTAGATACCACCCACACTTCACCACCACCCCCACCTACACCTCCACCAATTCGACCTTTTCGACTGGTTTACACAAGGTGAGCAGGGCATCATCAACAAGATGTAGCACCAGTCCAACAGATTGCCTCCTCATCATCAAACACTCATGAGGCAACTGTTCCTATTGGGAGTTCTTTTGAGGCTTCAGTTTCAGATTTACACCTTTCACATCAGTTGCAGCTCGTAAAGGTGTTCGCTCTTACACTATTCGTCATCTACTGTTGAATGTTTGTTGCTTTCTCATCTGTCACCAATAGACCGCACATTTGTTCTTCAGCTTAATTCTACGGGTGTTCCTCACTCCTATACAGAAACAACCTGACATGATGGATGGATCCTGGCTATGGGCAATGAGATGTCAGCTCTTTATGAGAACTCCACCTAGGACTTGGTGGATCTTCCTCCTGGTAAGTCTGTTGCAGATTGCCAATGGGTTTATACTGTGAAACAAAAACCAGATAGGTCTATTGATCGCTTGAAGGCTCGTTTGGTGGCAAGGGGTACACTCAGACACATGGTGTAGACTTCTTTGAGACTTTCTCTCTAGTTGTTCGGTTCAATTCTGTGCAAATCCTTATCTCTGTTGCTACTCATTTTGACTGGCCTCTTCTTTAGCTAAATGTCAAAAATGATTTTTTTTCATGGTGATCTACTTGAGGAAGTATACGTGGAGCAACCTCCTGAGTATGTTGCTTAGGGGGAGTGTCAAAAGGTATGCAAGTTAAAGAAATCCTTGTATGGTCTGAAGCAGTCACCACAAGCATGGTTTGATAAATTTAGTGCTGCACTTATCCGGTTTGGGTTCACCCGGTCCTCTACTGATCATTCCTTATTTGTGTATATGTCTTCAAGTGGCACTATTATTCTAGTTGTTTATGTAGATGATGACTCTACTAGCATTTTACAACTCAAGATATGACTGCAAATAGAATTTTAGACAAAGATCTAGGTAATCTTTGCTATTTCCTTGGTATAGAAGTTCTACGTTCCAAGAAGGGCTCAAACCTCTCTCAACGAAAATGTATTTTAGACCTCCTTGTATAGACAGACATGGCACAGTGCAAACCAGTCTCACACATATGGATTATCATACCAAGACGTATATTTCTAATGACAATGAATTTTCTTATCCAACAAAGTATAGAAGGATTGTAAGGAAACTGATTTACTTGATAGTTACTCGTCATGATACCTCTTATACTATGGGAGTTGTTAGTCAATTCATGAGTGCGCCCAAGATGTCACATTGAATGGCAATCACCTGGATTTTACGTTATGTTAAAGGATCGCCAGGGAAGGGCCTTACTTTACAGGGAAAAGTCTCACACATACATTCTTGAAGCTCACTGGATTCACTGATGCTGATTGGGTAAGTGATGTTGGAGATAGACGTTCTACTTCTGGCTATTGTGTGTTTCTTAGGTCACACTTGGTGAGTTGGAGGATTAAGAAACAAAATGTGGTAGCACAGTCCGACATAGAGGCTGAATATCGAGCTATGACACATGCATGTTGTGAGCTACAATGGGTTGTCTGTATTGTCTGAAATGGGAGTGTTTGTTGAGACACCAATCTCTTTCACGTGTGATAACTAAGCAGCCATCCATATTGCTAGCAATCTGGTGTTCCATGAGTGGACCACACATATTGAAGCGGACTGCCACTTCGTTCGTGATTTAATGCTTTCCAAGAAGATTCAAACTCCTCATGCTCGGAGTGGACAACGAGTAGCAGATATCTTCACGAAGCCACTTCCATCTTCAACTTTCAAATATTTAATTTCAAGCAAGGCATGCACGATATGTATGCTCCAACTTGATAGGGAGTGTTAGAAAATAGTTTCCTTGTTTGTATCTCTTTCTATTTCTATTTCCTGTTGGGTCTATTATGTAAATGTTCTCACCTTATATAATAAAGAAGAACTTGCTCTAGTCGGGTATTGCTTTGACCCAAATACACTCACATAAATATTAGCGCCATCAAACTAGTAGCGAGCCACATAATGTGGGGTCAAAAAATTTCCCACTTTTGATCATCATTATCATCTAAGTTTCAATCTATAAATGTTTGGCTCGACTACGTGGATCCTTTTTTTCATTCTCCTTTGTTATGGATCATATTTTCCTTATGATGATAAGATTTTAAAACTTTCCTTTTAGCTCTCCCCAAGTGAATTCAGTCTTGCATGTTCCTCTTTTAACTATGCTTGACTCCTAGCATTACTTCATATTATTACATTTGTCAGTCTATGTTGTACATGTCCATACCATTTGAGGTGATCCCCACGTAGCTCTTTTTCATAATGATCAGCCCACTTTACTCGTTATGTATTTATTTATCAAGAGATTTTTCCTTGTCTTCTCACAAATCCCTCTTAGGATCTGCATTTCTACTGACACCTAGCTTCTTTACCACCCAATATTCACTCTCATTCAATATGGCTGGTTGTACAAAATTTTTGCTAATTTTCCTCTATTTCATTCATTGCATTGTAATCTTGTGACATACATCATCTTCAACATCACCATGTATATGAATAATTGATCCCAAGTGACTGAACTTATCACCAAGGAAGAAAATGTCCGATTTCGATGCCGTTTCGGTAGCCACAGAAACAGTAATTTCGATGCATTTCGACAGAAATTTTGGCAAATGCGTTCCTGGTGTTTCGACGGCAAAATAAACGAATTAATTGATAAAATTTTACCAGAATGATCTACTAGTTTAGATCTACTCAAATATGTAGTAATATTTCATATTGGATATGTGGGGGTGGGTATTGAAGTGTCACATTCCTCTTCTGGAATTTGTTTATCCCAACACAAGTATATTCTTAATCTATTGCACGAAACCAACATGTTGGGTGCCAGGCCGGGTAGTATCCCTCTTGATCCCAACACATATTGGGATGAGGATGACTCTTCTCCTCCATATCCTGATAGCAATCAATATAGAAGACTAGTTGGTTAGCTCATTTACTTAACTTTTAGAAGAGTTGATATTGCATCTGCAGTCGGACTTACCAGTAGGTATATAGACAAATCTTGACAATGTCACTGGAATGCTGTCTGCCATGTTCTCAAATATTTAAACGGGTCTACTGGAAAAGGTCTTCTATACATGAAAAATAGGCACTACAAGATTAGGGGGTATTCTGATTCTGACTATGCTGGTAGCATATCTAATCGGAAATCTATTGTAGGTTACTGCACCTTTGTATGTGGTAATCTTGTTTCTTGAAGAAGTAAAAAACAAACTGTTGTGGCTAGATTCAATGCTGAAGTCAAGTATCGAGCCATGGCTCATATTACTTGTGGATTAATGTGGATTGAAGGTCCAAAGAATTTGGCATCTGTGATTCTCATCCCATCCCAATGTACAGTGATAACAAAGTCTCTCTCTTTATTGCAAGTAATCCCACATTTCAGGAGTGTACTAAACATAATGAAGTGAACTGTCACTTTGTCCGAGAGTCTGCTATGTCTAGACGCATATCCACTTTATACATTAGGACTGAGGATCAACTTACTGACATTTTCACAAAACCTATTCTGAAGACAAGATTCATCTCTATGGTGCACAAGCTGGGCATGCGAGATATCAATGCTCCCGCTTGAGGGGGGATATTAATATATTTAGTATTCTGTTATTACTTTGTATTTTTTTTTATCCTGTCTTTTATCCCATTTTACTGAATTCTGTAATAGCTGTTTTCTCCTATCCTATATAAGGAGAGGGCCTGTACTTGTTTTCACCATCCAATAATAAACCTTTATTGACTTCACACCTATATATACTTCTATACATACCTATATATGTATATATATGTGTGTATATGTACCTATATATTACCTATATATATCTGTACATATATATACACACTTGGCTTAACATCCGAATCAACCGTTCTTAGAATCTGTACAAGTGGCATTGTGGCCCTCAAAAAACTATCCATTGCCTCGTAGAACTTATGAGACATCACTGTCTTGGCAACCTGAGCCCCAACGTTAGTTTTAGCCCATTTGTCCTTAAGTTAGAAAGAAACAATGTGCCTAAAGCATTACTAGCATTATGCAAGTTCTGAAGAGTAAGAAAAGTCATGGCAAAGCGAGTGATTGAACATCTCATCAACCTTTTTCCATCTAAAGTTGCATAAAAGTATTGCGGAGAAGTGTATACATATAAATGAAGAATTTCATCCTCATTGCCTTTTTTATTATTCCTGCATGCTCGGGCGACCTTGCAATGTCCTCCAACATTAGGTCATTGCGATGCGCGACACATGGTGTCTGGAATATATGCAAACTCTTTTCTTGCAAATATTTCCTAGCTAGAATATTTTTTTTGGAATTATTAGTGACAACCTGAGTAACACATTTCGCTCCAATCTTCTCTATGGCCTCTTCCAAAAGTTTGAAAAAACATTCACCTATTTGACTGTGTAGAGTACATGAAAGAAGTTCCATACGACGAAATGACCAAGAAATTTATTAGACTTCTTTCTCGTCTGCCTGACCATCAATCTGACATCAGTCTGCAACCATGCTTCTTCCACGCCTCTAGATGCTCATCCTTCAAGTTCTCGGTCTTCTGCAAAGTAATGTCAACATTCTCCTATTCATCATCACAATCATCACTAGGAGGAAACAAGTGCACATCGGTAGATAGGGTTTGACTTACTAGTCATCTCCATGTAGTCAACTATTTCTTTTCTGATCGCAGTTGTAGTGTTGCTATACCTGACTACATTTGAATCCTTTCCAGTAAGACAATCCTTCACCCTTTTGATCCCTCCATTGCACATATGTCCACATAAACCACATTGGACCTATTCTAATCACCCAAATCAGGCCAGAAAGAGTACTTCCATCCAGGATCGTGGATTTTGCCTTCTGTTATTGATCCTTCATAAAAACCGAATAGTGATTCTCCCCTAAGCCACTGCTCCCATTCAGTATGCTACTACCAATCCCACTTCCTGTTGCCATCCCAAAACAAACAAAAAACAACAAAAACGAGAAGTTCAAAATTATAGTAATATATTACAACTTGTTTGCAAATATATTACATTATCATATTTTTCAAAAATGAGAATCTTAAGCGTGTTTTTGAGATTTTCAAAACGTTGGCCAAGGAGTTTTCTTTTAACACTTCTGTGAAGGACTTCTACAACCAGTGCTTTGCTCTCTGGAATGAGTACGGAATTTATCACCCCTTGACGGCCGACATCAAAGAAGCCCAGAAGCAGCTTAATGAACTCTAATTGGTCCAATTTTTGGCTGCCCTTCCTGCTTCCTTCTCTGACGTGGTTGATCAGATTCTGTCTAGTGACCCTTTGCCTACTCCCCGCGATGTCCTTAAACGAGTTCAAAGACTTCCGTCGATGACCTCCACCCCTGCCATTGAGCATCCTGCTCTGGTCGTTCACACTATTGAATCTGGGCGTGGTCAAGGTCGAGGCCGTGATCGTGGAGGATGTCTTCCTCCTACTGGTGGACGCAGTTCTTCTACTACTCCTGGTCGAGGCCAAGCTGCTGACCCTCACTTCTGCAACTGGTGTGGTCGCGATAATCACAACGAAGATCGGTGCTGGATCAAGCACGGTAAACCGGCTTGTGCGAACCAAGCTTCTACAGAGACCTCCACTGATACTGCATCTGACCAGCCATCTGCTACGCCATCTACTCAGTGGCTTCGCTCGGAGTTTGAGAAATTTTTTCAAGAGCGCATAACTCAGCTTCCCTCTACATCTACTGTTGGTTCCTCCGCCATGCTTGCCTATCCTTCTACTGGTAACAATAAATGGTGTATTGATTCTGGTGCGTCTGTCCTTATGGCTGGCGACATCAACTTATATTCTGCTCTGACTAAAACCACCAATATTCCGTCTGTCACTGTTGCAAATGGCTCTAAGACTCTTGTTCACGGCATCAACACTATTCCCTTGTCTCGAAAGTTGCACCTGCAATATGTTTTATACATTCCGCAATTTCCTGTTAATTTACTATCTGTCAGTAAAACTGTAAAACAACTTCAGTGCTCCATTAAATTTGATCCTTCTGGTTGTGTTTTGAAGGATCTCCGCACGAAGACGAGGACTGGTTCAGGCCATGAAGGACCAGACAAACTCTACTATCTGGGTGGACCATCCGCAGCGTTTGCTCTTCTGTCTACATCAGTCACATGACTCCAGTGGCACTACCGGCTTGGTCATCCTTCTGCGACAAAGCTAAAACATTGATTTCCAGCATTATCTGAAAAAACTTTTTCTTGTGCATCTTGTTTGTTGGGTAAACAAACGCAGTCTGTATTTCCAGCTAAAAAAGAAATTAGTTCTAAAACACTTTTTGATATTGTTCATGCGGACATCTAGGGCCCGTGTTCTGTTCCTAGTCACTCTGGAGTTAAATGCTTTCTGACTTTTATTGATGATTATTCCCGTGCTACTTGGCTTTTTTACTGAAGGATCGCATCACAGTTTTGGATAATATCAGTGTTTGCTTTTCTGAAATACAAACCCAGTTCAACAAATCCATTAAGATTTTCCGTACCGATAATGCTCTTGAGTTTATGCAAAAATCTGTCACATCTTTTTGTTCTGTTCGTGGCACCATCCATCAAACTACTTGCCCCTATAATCCACAACAGGATGGCATTGCTGAACGTAAAAATCACCACTTGTTAGAGGTTGCTCGCACTCTACTTCTTCATTATAAAGTACCTCACCGATTCTGGCTTGAAACTGTTTCTATAGCATGCTATCTTATCAATCGCATGCCATCCTCTGTTTTATACAATCACATACCTTACACCATTCTCTTCCCTGATGCTCAACTGTTCTCTGTTCCCCCTCGTATTTTTGGGTGTACCCGTTTTGTCAAAAATCTACGCCCAGGGCTAGCAAAGCTTGATCCTCGCTCCACTAAATGCATTTTTTTGGGATATTCTAGAACCCAGAAAGGTTATCGCTGCTTTGATCCTGTTCTAAAGCAATGGTTTGTCAGTGCAGATGTGATCTTTTTTGAGCATATGCCATATTTCTCTAATGATGGGGCATTGCTCTCCAGTGATATGTTGGCACCGACGCCACTGCCAAATGGTGTTGAGGTTTTGCCATCTTCTGACCTGCCTGAAGGCCGCCCTTTGCAAGTATACAAACGACGGACCAAGACAAGCACTCCTTCTATGAGCCCTTTACAACCAATTCCTCCATCTACGGATGATCATACAACCATTGAGGTAACTTCTGACCAACACCTACCTATCAGTCAGTGCAAAGGTGTTCGTTCCTGCACCAAACATCCTATTAGTCATTTTTGTTCATCTGCTAACTTGAATAACAGTTTTGCATGCTTCACTTCTACAATTTGTGCCGACACTATTCTAAAGACTGCAGAAGCTCTTCTTATTCCTGCATGGAAACAGGTGATGGACCATAAAATGTAGGCACTATGTGATCGCAAGACGTGGGAACTTGTGGATCGTCCTCCTTCCTGCCATACTGTTGGATATCGATGGGTCTTCACAATTAAGTATCAACCTGACGGTACAATCGAGCGCCTGAAAGTAGGGGTGAGCATCAGTCCAGAATCGGACCGAGGGCTGACTTTGTGAGAATTTGTGGACCGTAGACCGGATCGTTTGAGGTAGGACCGGACCGGGACCGGACCGTTCCGTGGTACGACCTGATCGTTTGGACCGTAATCAACCTTTTGTACATCTTTTACAACTTATTTAATTGTACAAAGTTGATAATCTTAGTCACTTCTAACAATTATATAACATTAGTAGCAAACATTTACACTACTAGTGCTTATATATGTACTTTATTTGTACTTGTTACATAATATACCTACAAATATACATGAATTTTATATATAAGTCGGTCTGCGGTCTGGTCCACGGTTGGACCGGTTTTGGACCGGACCGGACCGAAGACCGAACTCACCAAAAATCCCGGACCACGGACCGGACCGAACTCATAATGGACCGGACCGGACCGGACCGAATTGAGCAGTCCAGTCCGGTTTTGCAGTCTGGACCATTATTTGCTCACCCCTACCTGAAAGCTCGTCTTGTGGCAAAAGAGTATACACAAACATATGGCGTGGACTATTTTGAAACCTTTTCTCCTGTAGCACGGTTAAATTCTGTTCGCATTCTGATTTCTGTTGCTGTCAGCCAAGAATGACCCCTATTTCAGTTGGATGTTAAAAATGCGTTTCTTTATGGTGATCTACAGGAGGAAGTTTACATGGAGCAACCACTGAGATTTGTTGCTCAGGGGGAGTCTGCCTCAAAGGTCTGTAAGCTAAAAAAAGCCATCTACGGTCTCAAACAGAGCCCGCGTGCTTGGTTCGACAAACTCAGTCAGATCTTAGTTACTTTTGGCTTTTATCGTTCCCACTCAGATCATTCGGTTTTTATCCACAAAACAGTGGCTGGGCTAGTCATTCTGATTGTCTATGTTGACGATATTATTTTATTTGGCAGTGATACCTTGGGCATACATGCAACTAAACCTACTTAGAAAAGCATTTTGTCACCAAAGATCTCGGAAAGTTGAGATATTTCTTAGGCATCAAGGTATCTAGATCATCTACAAGGCTGTCTCTCTCAACAAAAATATGTACTTGATCTCTTGCATGAAACTGGTATGCTTGGCTGTAAACCAGCCAACACCCCTCTTGACCCAAATATGGATTGGGACGATGAAAACTCCCCTCATGCTGATCACCACCAATTCAGAAGGCTGGTTGGAAAGCTTATTTATCTGACGGTCACAAGAGCTGGCCTCACTGCCGATGTAGGATTCATCAACATGTATCTTGATAAACCACGACAATGTCATTGGGATGCTATATGTCACATCCTGCGCCATCTCAAAAGCTCTCCAGGCAAAGGCGTGTTATATAAGAAGCACGACCACTGTAATCTCTCTGTTTTTTCAGACTCTGATTATGCAGAAAGTCGCTCTGATCGTAAATCAACATTGGGCTATTGTACATGTGTGGGTGGCAATCTAGTTACCTTGCGAAGAAAAAAGCAGACTGTCGTAGCCAGATCCAGTGCAGTGGCAGAATATCGAGCCATGGCTCATACTGCATGTGAACTTCTGTGGGTCAAGAGTCTCCTCCAGGAGTTTGACATATCCTATTCCAGCCCTATACCGATGTTTTGTGACAACAAGGCCTCCATTTTTATTGCGAGCAACCCCACATTTTAATGAAAGGACAAAACATATTGAGGTTGATTGTCACTTTGTTTGTGAGACAATTCTTTCTGGCCACATTTGCATTCCATATCTCAGCACCGAAATGCAAGTAGCGGATATCTTCACCAAAATTCTTCCAAAAGCTCGTTTTCAGACTCTAGTGGACAAGCTGGGCATGTTTGACATCTACGCTCCTGCTTGAGGGGGAGTATATAGATATGTTATGTTTTACTGAGTGTCATGTGCCTAGCATGTGCCTCACTTATGTTTTTTCTTTAGTAGTTTAGTCCCATATTGCTCATCTCTGTTTTAGTCTCTCCTCTCTTCTCCTATATAGGAAACTGTATTGTACACCTTTTTAATCATCGAATATACAATTCCTATTCTCCTTATAGTTATTCATCAGCTGGAGTGGAGATTTTGCTTTTGAGGGTCTTATCGCTTCTATATAAGGCACATTCACCCAAATTCTACTAGCATGTTTTACTTCTACTCTAATGGACCACAACTTTTAGCCCGCAAATAGTACAAGTTGTAGATCTACCTACATAGGGAATCCACAAGTTAATGCTCCAGGTTAAGTAGTATCACATTTAAGTGGTTATTCACGTATCATAGTAAAGCATACATTTAACTGGTCTCAAAATTTTTTCATTTTGAATTAGTAGTTGCAACTTGCAACATTGAAGAATATTCAGATGTGACGAAGATGAACAATTGAAAGCTCTAGAGCTGTATTTCCAAAATTTAGATGATGCAATCGGAAAGCAATGAAGCATATATAGAGCATATAATATATTTCACAATGATAACATGGGTTTGACTCAATAAGCAAATCTTGTGAAACTTCATAAGTTTGGACAATCAACACCACACACTCTAGTTTCTATTATGTATTTCAAATACTTTTTGTTTAGTTTAAATGAATTGATATCTAATCATGTAAGTTGCGATATCAATAAAACTTATAGTAAATTAGTAACTACAAGTTCGATATCATTTATAAACTCTAATAATAGTAACATATCTGTACAATCCCTCCTTAGTACCACATATGTTGCAAATTTGGGATGATGTAACTTGTGGAAAATCAAGCATATGAAGGGCATGTAATGAAATATAATACATGTTACAAAGATATCACAATTTTGACTTATTTATATATGATCATTATACTCTCAATGCTTTAGTCTTGCTTTTCTTTTTCCTTTTCCTTTTCCTTTATCCCATATCTGTTATTTTTGTTTAATACCTCCTGTCTTATCCTATAAACGAGAGTGATTTGTATTTGTATATGACACATCAATTCTATATCAATAATATTTACATGGTATCATTATCAAGCATTTACGACCCTCCCCCAATCACCCATAACATCACCACCCCTCCTCTCCCACCCTAACTCTATTGCTGGCCTCTCCCTCCCTTCCCGTTGCCACCTTCCCCTACCCATTGCCACCCATGCTTCGCTGTCACTCCTCCCTCCCAGCCGTCGCCCTCCCTCTCCGTCCCTCCCTTGTGGTCGCCGGGCCTTCCCCCTCCCCCTACTGTCGCCGCCCTTTCCCTCGCCTCCCTGCTGCTGCCACACCCCCTGTCTCCTGGTTGCCACAACACTCTCCATCTTCTCCAACTCTCACCTCCAACCACCGTACCCCTTCCCCACTCCCTACTGCCACCGTTACCCCCCCCTCCTCTCTATATGCCTCTCCCTGTCTACTGCAACTACTGGCCACCAACCCACACTACCACCGCCTGTATGCCCAACGCATCTTCCAATTAAAATTGTGTCATGATTCTAGCATTATTTAATTCGTTGAGGGGTACATATTTTAACCTCTCAACTCGTCATCTTCTTTGAGGTCTTGGGGGATTGCCTCCCTTTCTTTCTATCTACGTCTGGTGGCCATTGATTATGTCGTAGAGACATAGGTTGCTGATTTCTCTCTTTTGCTGCCCATGTGTGGTGATTTATCTTCTACTGCTGCTTGGTTTGCAGAGTGACACTATTCTTTCTTCTGTTGCTGTGTGTTACGTCACAAATCTTCTTACCCCCATGGTGTCTATTGATTCTCCCAGGTCGCTATGTGTCACTATTGTTAAATTGGATGGCTCCAACTGTCATTTATGATTTGCCTCTTTCAAACTGTATGTCAAAGCCCAAGGGCGGTATTCTCACCTCAGTTATAACGTGCCGACACCATCTGCTGATACGACTGATGATAAAGTCAAACAAGCCATGCTTAGTGATGTAGGACATGCCCCACCTTTACACACTTATCAGCGTAGGCGTCGCCGTGTTGTAAGTTAGGCTTTATTAGCATGCTTTATTTTATTATGTCCCTTTTTTCTCGTTTTTGGGCTCTTGTAAAGTCAAGTGGTTTAGTCCTACATTGGCTACCGCCCGTTCAGTCTTTCTTTTAAAAGCCTATATAAAGGCTCTATCTGCGTCCATGTAGAGACATAGTTGATGAATGAGAATTATTCCCTTTTAGTCTTTAGCAGTATTTCTTCTTTGATTCCGTAGATAGGCATTACTTAGTGGAGAAAAGAAGACTCCAACGTGATGATCTGGATGGTTAACAACAGAGAACCTAAAATTAGTCGATCTCTCCTTTCCCTCCAGACTGGCAACCATGTGGGTCAACTCTCACAAGTCTACTCTCACCATCACAATCCCAAGAAAGTGTTCAAGATCTTCAAGAACCTAGCTAAAAAAGAATACTCCACTAATGGCTCTGTGGAGGATTATTACAACCACAATTTTGCTCTTTGGGATGAATATGAGGTTTATCACCCTCTCTCTGCTGATATCAAAGAAGTCCAACGCTAACACAACACACTTCAATTAGTTCAATTCTTAGTTGGTTTGCCCAATTCTTTTCCGTGGGTAGTTGATAAGATCTTATCTAGTGATCCCTTGCCTACTTTACGAGATATTCTCAAGTGAGTCCAGCGGCTTCCCTCGATGTCATCTCTACGCTTTGGATTTTCTAAAACTTCTGCACTTGCTGCTCATTCTAGCGACTCTGGACGAGGTCGTGAGTGTGGACGTGGCCGTGGTTGTTCTTCTGGAGGTCCTGGACGTGGTCCACCTCCCCCTGGTCCTGAACGTCGACATACCCCTCTAGGACATATATTCTGTAACTTCTATGGTCGTAACAACCACACGGAAGACCTTTGGACTAAACATGGTGAACCAATATGGAAGAACCATATCACTACCGACAACACTGAGTCTACCTTGTTTGCTTCTTCTAGTTCTACACTTCCCATTGCTGAGTGGATCTGCTATGAGTTTGAGAAACTTCTTCAAGCACGACTACCATCTCAACCTACTCATGAAGACGAATTTCTTATGCTTCTTATGGTAAAAATAAACGAGTTATTGACTTTGGCCCCTCTTCTCATATATTTGGAAGCTCTTGACTTATATTTTGACCTTATTTAAACCACTACGGTTCCACTGGTCACCGTGTCTGATGAAACTCAAAGTCCTATGCATGACATCAAAAATATTTATATGCCCACCAATTTACCTTTGAAATCTGTACTATATGTTCCATGATTCCCTCTGAATCTTCTTTCTGGGTGTAAAAATTTTAAGAGCCTTCACTATATCACATTTGATCCTGAGGGTTGTGTTTCAGGATTTCTGCATGAAGACGGCGATTATTTCAGGCCATGAGGGACCAGATGGGCTATATTACCTGGACACACCACAAGTTGCTACTACTTTTCTGCTATCATTTAGGCCATCCTTCTATTGCAAAGCTGAAGCATTTATTTTCTACGCCCTGGGATTAAGTTTTTCATTGTGAGGCGTGTCAGTTTGGCAAACAGACTCGGGTAATTTATCCTAGCAAAAAACCAATAGTTCTACAAATTTATTTGATGTGGTGCATGCTGATATCTGGGGACCATTTTCAGTAACCAATATCTCAGGGTTTAGATGCTTTAATGATTATTCTTGAGCAACATGACCTTTTTTGTTGAAAGATCAAACCAATATTCTATTTACTGTTACTAACTTTTTGCTGAAATCAAAACCTAATTTGATAAACCAATTAAAATCTTTCACACTGATACTGCCTTAAGAGTTCATGCAAAAGTCGTTCAGCCAATTTTATACAAATTTGGGCACCATTCATCAAACTTCCTGCTCCTATACACCACAACAAAATGGTGTTGCGGAGAGGAAAAATCGTCAGCTTCTGGAAGTTGCTCGTACCATCCTTCTTCACTATTATGTCTGAAAAATGTTTTCGCTCGAGGTTGTCTCTAATGCCTGCTACTTGGTCAATCAGATGCCTTCGTCTATTTTGAAAAATCAAGTACCTTATACAACTTCTATATCTTGATGCCCCTCTTTGTTTTTCTCCACATTTTTGGCAGTACATGTTTGTAAAAAATCTTCCCTTAGGTTTAACGAAGCTAGATCCCAGACCTACTGAGTGCATTTTTCTGGGGTACTCGATAACTCCGAAAGGGTATCGATGTTATGATGTGTCTGCCAGGCACTGGTTTGTGAGTGCTGACGTAGTCTTTTCCGTACTATTATAGGAGCGGATCTTGTTTATCTCCTGATCTTCTGGATTCTACTCCACTACTCCGGATTGTGGAAGATGTGTCCTATGAGGATACAATTGTTCTCACTTCACCTCTCAAAGTATACAAACAAAAACCCACTGCTGCAATTCCCTCTATGGCCCCTCAACTACCTAATCCTCCTTCGTTAGTAGATTACAACACCTCCCAGGTAACTCCTATTCTGGACCTTCCATCAATTTAGAGAAAGGTGTACGTTCTTGTACTACACATCCTATAAGTAATTTCTGCTCTATTGCTAATTTTGCTACTAGCTTTGCATGCTTTTCATCTGCCATCTCTGCTATGTCAATTTCTAAAAATGCTATTCAAGCACTGCTACGTCCCGCCTGACGTTAAGCTGTGGAAGCTGAAATGGATGCACTTTGCAATCGACATGAATGGATCTTGTTGATCTTCCTCGTGACTACTCTACTATGGGTATACTCAAACTTATGGTGTCGACTATTTTGAAACCTTCTCTCATATGGCTTGGTTGAATTCGGTTTAGGTACTCATCTCTGTTGTTGTCATGACTGGCCTCTCTATCAACTTGATGTGAAGAATGCTTCATATATGGAGACCTACAAAAGAATTACATATGAAGCAATCTCTTGGCTTTGTTGATCAGGGGGAGTGTTCTAAACTTTGTAGGCTTTGTAAGGCCATCTGTGGTATGAAGAAAAGCCCAGTTCATGGTTTGACAAATTAAGCCATATTGTTATTATATTCAGCTTAAGACACTCTCATTCCGATCACTCTATTTTCATAAAGAAGATGAATTCTTGTCTTTTCATTCTAATTGTATACGTGGATGATATTATTTTATATGAAAGCGATAAGGAGGGTATTCAAGCTACTAAAGAATATCATAAACGACATTTTGTTATATTCGGCTTGAGACACTCTCGTTCTGATCACTCTGTTTTCATAAAGAAGATTAATTCTGGTATTTTCATTCTAATTATATACGTGGATGATATTATTTTATCTGGTAGCGACAAGAGGGTATTCAAGCTACTAAAGAATAACATGAACGACATTTTGTTACCAAAGATCTAGGGAAAACTTAGATAGTTTCTAGGTATTGAGGTTTCTCGCTCCTCTTCTGACACCTGTCTCTCAAATCCAAGTATGTCCTTGATCTTTGAAAAGAAACTAGCATGCTAGGTGCTAAGCCCACTAGTACCTCTCTTGATCCCAATACAAATTGGGATGATGAGTCCTCTCCTTATCCTGACAACCACCGATACAAAACATTGATTGGTAAGTTGATTTATCTCACTGTCACTTGAGACGATATTACTTCTGTAGTAGGGCACTTGTCAACAGGTATCTAGATAAACCTCAACAATGTCACTTGGATGTCTCCAGGGAAAGGACTACTATACATGCGACATGGACAATGTAAACTGGATGGTTGCTCTGATTCTGACTATGCTGGTAGTAGAAGTCATAGAACGTCTACCTATGGTTAGTGCACATTTGTTGGAGGAAATCTAGTCACATGGCGCAATATGAAACATACAGTTGTTGCTCGTTTTAGTGCTGAAGCTGAGTATAGAACCATCGCTCATACTATATGGGAACTGATGTGGGTTCATGGACTTCAGAAAGAATTGGGTATCTGTCTCCATAACCTATTCCTATGTTCTGTGACAACAAAACCTTCGTCTTCATTGCTAGCAACTCAACCTTCCATGAGCGTACCAAACACATCGAGGTCAATTGTTCACTTTGTTAGTGAATCTTCTATGCCAGGCCACATGTCCACTCATTATATCAAGATTCTAAAGATCAGACCACTGATATATTCACAAAGTTGCTTCCAAAATCCATATTCGCTAGTCTGGTAGATAAGCTGGACATGTGAGACATCTATGCTCCAGCTTGAGGGGGAGTATTGTATATGGTCTTTATGGTCTTTATGCTTTAGTCTTGCTTTTTTTTTCCTTTTCGATTCCATATCTCTTAATTTTGTTTAAACCTCCTCTCTTATCCTATAGAGAGTGGTTTGTATTTGTTTTAGACATATATTTATATGACTCAATATGTCAATCATAAAATGAGGTTGTGTTTGGACAACAACCACTAAATAGGGGTCATGGGTCTGATCAGCCACCACACAGCTCCAATTTCAGTTAGACGATTCAATTACTGAATGCAATTTGTGGGAGATGAAGCATACAGTAAACATGTACATACATATAATACATGTTACACAGATAGCATGACTCGATATGTCAGTCATATAAACAAGGTTGTGTTTGGACAACAACCATCAGGTGGGGTCATGAGCGTCATCAGCCACCATGCTACTCCACTTTTAATTAGGTAATTCAATAATTTTCTTTTTTATTGCAATAGATTGATATTCAATTGTTAAGTTGTAATAGTTTGTGTTTGAAATTCTTTATACTATAATTCCTTCCTTATATGACCATAATTTGCATTGGAATCTCCATTGAAATAGTCCAGCTTCTTTTCACTCACACATGCAGGACCCCCCCTAAATGCCAATATATGATTGTATTGCATAAATAGGTGTACTTATCTGTGCAGATTGTTATGGTAAAATTTTGCAACTTCATTCATTTATTTGGTTGTTCAAATCTTGTGTCGAAATCTTGTATTCACAGGAACGTAAAGGTCAAAATTTCCGTTGAAATTGTTGTAACTTTCTTTTCTTAGGCCATCAGAAACATTGTCAAAACTGAAATTTAAACCATGGTCCTCAATACTTGCAATCCCCACTTTTTTTCCTGGTATAGTCATTTCTCAACGATATTTCTTGTCTTCCCTTACATCCATCTCATCAGTCATTACTAATCTTTTAATAGACTATTTCAAAGTTACTCGATCTTTCTTAAGTGATATTTGTAGAACACATACGTAGTTGTCCATCAAATACTTCGTCTCTCTTTGAAGTCTTGATGTGGCAAGTGAGGTGGATACTAGATGTGGTATATAGAGAAACTGCGTAGTTGAGTTGGTATTTTTTTATCATGTTAATGGCTTAACACGAGTTACATGATTACCTTCTCAGGTATTTCTACCCAGTATAATATTCTATAAACTTATCCTTCACTCTTTCTAAAATCATAATATGTGGCTTTTGACGTGAGATACATGTGACCAGGTAAATTTGAAGGTACACTAAACATGCACACAGGAGCAATATTTTCACTGAATTGGAATAGGGAAGGGAATTTCCTCCTTAGTGGTAGTCATGACAATACTATTATAGCTTGGGATGTGAAAAACAAGAAATGTCTTCAACAATTCCATTTTCATTCAGGTATTAGTATTATTTTCCTACGGTCCATATATTTTTTCTACTCATAATGATGACCTCTCATGTTTTCTTTGTTTTCAGCTCCTCTTGTCGATTGTGATTGGATGAATAATGACTCATTTGCTGTCTGCTCAACTAACAAAATGATTTATTTTTGCAAGATTGGAGAAACCAAGGCAAAAGTATTTTTCGGGCACAAGGTTTGTAAATGCTGTAAGCCTGTAATGAAGTATAAGGCTTCCTTATTTGTTACTCTATTGGAATGGATAAATGGGTTAGTACATTGACGGTCTTTATGTGTTTGAATGTTTTGGTACATTCCAAATTCATCTATGGCAAATCTTTTTTGGTAAACATAGTTAAAATGGTTTTGAATAAGTTTGATGGAAACACTTGGTGAGCGATCCAATAGAGAACGCCACCATTGTACCCCAGAAAAAGAACTTCTGATTGAATGAATGAATATACATGCATGCAGTGTTATTAAAACCTGGTTGGACTGGGTACCGGTGCCAAAACCAGTCCGGCAAGCCCAAACCGGTAGGCACCTCAAAACGGGTCAGAGCCGGCCAACCGACCGTTTCAACCGGTGAACAGGCGGAATTGGTAGTTAGCCAGAACCGGCTGGTTATTGCTTGCACTTTTGCAATTGGTGATTTTTTATTTTTTATATACCTCCTACTCTCCTTCAACTACTGTATTTCTTTGTGGCTTTCATCTGCTGCATATTTTATTCTTCTTTATCTTTTTTACATTTTCTTCCCTTCATCTGTTGCTTTTGTAGTTACATGATTACTTTTTTCTTAGTTTCTCTCTTCTAATGGTGTTGCAATGTACAATGATGCAACATGTTTGGATCTTGAGTCAGCATCCTCAACTTCATCCTCCAACACAACATCCAGCCTTAAATTTGCAATGATCTTTGCTCATCGCTTCTTTTAGTATGATTGAAGATGCTATTTTATCCTTTCATAAGGAAACTACTTGTTTACATGATGGCCATCGTGCCGAACACCTTGTTGATGCAATGCGTGGTGCATTTGCCGCAGTCAAGGATGAGTTATTGGATGCTATGTTGTTGATGTTCTATCTCTTTGGCTCCTTATGTTTCTAGTTCTCCACTGACTCCCTTTTACAAGTCTGGCAGTAGCGTTCGGTCCATTGCAGCTGGTAGTATTTGATGTTGACTCGTTTCGATAATTAAAACAAAGGGAGTCATGCAGATGTTGTCAAACGTCTCCAAAATCTCAAATTTGGCGTTGGTGTTGTTGGGGGTGCATAAGCTCGTTTACATGCTGTGACGCCTCGTCCATGACAAGCGTCATTTTATACCCTTACCTTGGCTATTATGGACTTGTCCAATGCTATTAATATGGTTGACATATCCACAATTTTTCAAGAAGTTTGTCTCCAATGTCCGACGATTGTATAGTGGGTTGAATTTTGCTATTGTTTGCATGTCCATCTTTACTTGGATTAGGGTGAGCCTATTCCGTATGCTGCTGGTTTCCAACAAAGCAATTCTCTTGGACCACTTCTTTTTTCGTTAGCTCCCCATCCTCTTATTCTGCTTTTAAAAGTGAATTGCACCTTGATTTATTGGCTTTCTACCTAGATAACGGCTCTCTCATCGGTGCCACTATTGAAGTGTCTATGATCTTATCTCTTCTTCAAGATTTGGGCCTAGGATTTGGCATTCATCTCAATATAACCAAGATAGAAATGTTCTGGCCTTCTGATGACACTGGAAGAGCCCCATGTGGTAGTTTTTTTCCTCGTGACATGTCATGGTTTACACGGGGAGTGAAGCTTCTAGGTGATCCAGTTTTCTTTGATCTATGCTTTGCCTTAGATTTTTTGAGGAAGCGTGTGGTCAAGTCTCTAGTTTCAATGGATCTCCTTCCTTTGATCAATGATTCGTAGTGTGAACTTTTTCTCCTCAGGTCATGCATCAAGAAGTCAAAGTTGTTGTTTCCCTTCTAGCAACACCACCATATTCTATTTCTTCAGTCATGGACGACTTATGATCATGGGCTCCGTTATTTAATAACACACATTGTTGTTGGTGAGTGCCAAGTATTTGGCAAGACAACTAGCCAAACTACCTATGCTTCTTGGAGGATTGGGCATTGTGACAACTCAAGGCGCCTGGTTATTATGCATATAACCTCTCGATTCCACACTAGTAAGCTTCAAGACCATATTCTTTGGGATCTTGGTTTGATTCCTTTGCCCCATTTGACAACACTCATTCCTTATTATGTGATCAGCTACCATCATTTTGTTGGTCCAAATTGTTGATTGCTCTTTCTGCCTCCCAAAGAATGTATATTTTGCAGACGTCTATTACAACATGATATTCTAATGCTTCAAGACATCAGAGTTGTCTCAATTACAAAGAGCTGTTCTTGCTTCTCTATGGACTGCCCATACACAAGACTTTCTTCTTGCTGTTCCTATTAATGGTCTTGGATTATTCATGTCACCTATTGAAAACTGAATTGTTCAAAGTTATCAATTCATGCCCCCCTATATCCTAGTAACGAGCATTATCCTCTTTGTCATTGTATATAAGTTAATTCTTTTGGTGGCCATGCTTTGCATTGCCGCATTCTCCCATGACTCAAGTTCCGTCATGATGTTGTTCGTGATGTCCTTTTTGGCATTATTTCTCTTTCATGGATAAAAGCCATTAAGAATCTCTAGTCGCTTTTCTTGGCACACAAAATGATGGTGTCCACTGCCAACACCTCTTGACATCTTGTTATCTGATTGGACTCAAAAGAAGCACACTTTATGGACATTACTGGGGTCTCTACTTTGACAAGATTATTTTGATAACTGCATGGCAGACAATCTGCATTTGATGCAACCACTCAAAATGTTCGTAAGCATGGTGCATCATGTGAGGCAAACAATCACAATTTCCTTCTCTTTGCCTTTGATATCTTTGGGGTTCTAGAAGATAACTCAATTGCTCTCTTGCGGAGCATACAAATGTCACCAACATAATGTCATGATGCCATCATCTACTTGTTCTGATTTTATCTTGTAGCTCCGCCTATGGTTTCGTACATTCTATGTAAATGTAGGTGGTCCCAAGTCTGCGAACATGAGGAGGGTTGGTGGTAAGGAATGAGGTTTTGGCGAAATTTCCAAAAATTCCGATTTTGAAGGGATCTGGTACCGAAACGTGTGATTGTGTCGGTTTCGATGATATTGATGAATTTCACCAAATTTCGATGAATTTCGCCAAATTTCGATGAAAATTTTGATAATTGCAATCCTTGTTGTTATTGTTGATTTTTGAAGAGGAGCAAAGGGGGATTGGGGTTATTTCACCATTTAGTACTCATACATAGTATATACTTATAGTAGATCATAATTGCATTGCATTTCCCTAATATTTGCTATTCAAATTATTAAATACTTATGCAATGTATACTTTTTTAGTTTCTGCAATGTGGACGACATGTATCCTAGTGGTGGTTTATTAGACAATGAGGGTGCTAGGAAGCCAACCACACCAACAAGTAATGATTTAGCTTAGAAACATTGCACTAGTGTTCTTGGGACCAATGAAATGATTGACTATTGAGTCAATATCAACAACAAACTATCAACCCAAGTAAAATGTGTGGGGATGCCTTACATATCCAATATTTGATATTATAACACAAATAAGTACATGCATGTATATAGCTCATACTTGCAAAATTGCATAACTTAATTCCTACATTTTCTCATCAAAACCCTTCATCGAAATCCTTAAGAAACAGGACAATTCCCTTACCTCCTACATGAAGGATCATCCCCAACTTGCCCTCACATAAAATTTTATTGCATAAAACTATGCATTTAGGTGTAGAGATCACGCCTGTAAAATTTCATAAATTAATTCGTTCATTTTGGCGGCGAAATGGGCACGGTTGCATCTATCAAAATTTTCGTCGAAATTTCAAAAAATTTCGGTTTCCATGCTGTCGAAACGACATCAAAATCGGATACCTCGTTCCTTGGTTGGTCGTAGGTTGACAACCAACCATAAAACTATCACTGTTTTTATGGCATGGATTCTTATAAATTTTTTGCTAGAATGTCCCTACTTAGCGATGCGCTACATTGGCACCCAGGTGCAGTGATAAGTCCCTTTGCTCGGCTATAATACTTGTTTGAGCTACTTCATTCTCTATTGATTAGTCTTTTGTATTTCTTATATTTACATTGACAAAACATGAAACCAAGGAATGAGGTTTCGTCAAATTTGGTGAAATTTTGCCAAAGTTTTTGATTTCGATGGAATCTGGTACCGAAACATGCGACTACGCCGATTTCGGTCGAATCTTCTACCAAGATTGCATTTATCGAAATTTCGATAAAATTTATGATGATTTCAATGAATTTTGCAAAATTTCAACGGATTTTGAGGTTTTTGTGCACAACTCAAAAATTCGATGGAAATTTCGATAATTGCAATCCTTGTTGTTATTGTTGTTTTTTGAAGACGAGTAATGGGGGGTTGGTGTTATTTCACTAGTTAGTACTCATACATGGTATATAGTTATAGTATATCATAATTGCATTGTATTCCCTATGTTAGCTATTCAAATTATGAAATACTTATGTAATGCATGCTTTTTTAGTTTCTTCAATGTGGACGACATGTATCCTGGTGGTGGTTTATTAGACAACGAAGGTGCTAGGAAGCAAACCACATCAACAAATAATGATTTAGCTTGGAAACATTGGATTAGTATTCTTGGGGCCAATAAAATGATTCACCATTGAGTCAATATCAACAACAAACTATCAACCCCAGTAAAATGTATGGGGATGCCCTACAAATCCAATATTTGATATCATGACACAAATAAGTACACATCTGTATATAGCTCCTGCTTGCAAAATTACATAACATAATTCCTACATTTTGTCATAGAAACCCTTCATCTAAATCTCCAAGAAACAGGAAAGTTCCCTTACCCCCCACATGAAGGAGTCTCCCCAACCTACTCCTATATATAATTTTATTGCATAAAATAATGCATTTAGGTGGAGAGATCACACCTGTAAAATTTCATGGCTTAATTGGTTCATTTTGACGTCGAAACAGGCACTAATGCATTTATCTAAATTTTTGTCAAAATTTCCATAAATTTCCTTTTCCACCCTATGGAAACAACATCGAATTAGATACCTCATTCCTTGCCTGAAACATAAATTAAAATTTCATTATTCGAAACCTCGTTCTCGTGTGCGCCTACCTATATCTTTGGGTAAGGACATAACCTTGCTGCATATGTCTTTATTTTTGGGTAAGGGCTAAAGTCTCGGTGCACGTGCTTGTGTCTTGGGGTAAGGCCACCATTGGTTGGTACTTTGGTATTCCTGAAGGAGTCATGACTCATCTAGACCTATCCCGTGGGATGTAGGCCCGACATTGGCCCTAGCGGTGATGTCCTCTCGAGTATAATGAATTTGTAAATAAAAGATGCTTGTTATTGACAATTGAAGATTATTGAGATTTGTTTTGTTCCTTGTTTTTATATTACTTTTTCCAAGTATTATATTATTCTAAACTTGTTAATTTAAATAATTTTGATAGTGTACCAATGTGTTTGCACTGATTGTATCCAATTTTACATATATATGATGACAACTTGCCAAGATCATGCTTCTACTATTACTAAATCTTTGAGAAACCCTGAACAAGCTTCCACAAACAAGAACTTAGGGGTTGTATTAATGCTTTTGGAATGTTATAACTAGCTAGTTAATTTTTGTTCTTGTGCCTTTCTTATCATGTTCCTTCGGGCACCTTTTATAAACCCTTTTGGTTCAGTATCAATAAAAGAGAAGTTTTATATCAGTTATTACATATATTTTGTGTTTGATCCTTCGGGCCGTTCAGACAGATGCTTCTTCAATCCCTTTAACATCGTCTATCTGGGCAAAGGGATTGGGATTGGGGTAAGAATTTTTTTTTTGACAGTGGCATCAAAATGTATGCATCTATGTATAAATGAGTTGGCTTGTATCCACAAAGTATCTGAGATGTATATGCAAGTATCCACTCTTTAAAAAACAAGAAAATCTGGATACATCTACGAAGCATCCAATACTTACCTAGGTATATACATGGAGTATTAGTATCCAATATGTATCCGGCACAGGTACAACACCTATTTTGGAGTACCCGTGTTTCATAGGCTATAACCCCAGAACAATCTGCCAAAAAAAATCCTAGGACTATGGCTTCACCACAATAACTGTGTTATCAATTTGTAACATCAGTCGAAATGTTAATTCAAAAGTGTGGATTTTCTTGCATAAAGATTTGTAAGGTAGATGTAAGCAACTATTACTTGGAATAACCATATCTACAAATCAAATTCCTATTGCTGTGGCAATTCTAGTTCACAAAATTCGTTAATGATAGTGAGTACCATTATGTCCTTGAATGAATATAACTGACGGCCAAAGTTAGTGACACGAATCTATAGCTTGGAAGTTAACTTTATCACTGGCATCTAAAACACTGTACATAGCCCTTTACATTGTCTAGAAGTCGGCAACGAGATTGCTTATTATTGGATGACTAAACAGAGTACAGGGGGCTCTCTTTTATAAGACAAGAGAGTACACATGGTATAGAGATAACCCATGTGGGATAAAGAGTACACAATAGAAAAAGAGAAAAAGAATAAAGCAAAATACACTAAGTATAGAAAAACAGTAAAGTGTATATACTAATACTCCCCTCAAGCTGAAGCGTAGATATCAATCATGCCCAGCTTGGATGTCATTGTAGCAAATCTCGTCTTTGGAAGAATCTTTGTGAAGATGTCAGCCACCTGATCAGAAGTAAGGATGTAGGGAGTGGATATCTGGCCATATAATACAGCTTCGCGAACAAAATGGCAGTCCACCTCAATGTGTTTAGTCCGCTCATGAAAAGTGGGATTACTGACGATAAACATAGCAGCTTTGTTATCACAATACATCGAAATAGGAGAGGAGTCATGAAATACCAAAATCCTTTAGTAGGCTTCGACAACTGAAAAGCTCACAAGTAGTATGCGCCATGGCACGATATTCAGCTTCACCACTTGAGCGAGCAACCACAGTCTGTTTCTTGCTTCACCAAGTAACAAAGTTTCCTCCCACAAATGTACAGTAGCCAGAAGTGGAGCGTCGGTTGAGCTTGCTCCCAGCATAGTCAAAATCTGAATAACCAAGGAGTTTATAGTGACCATGTTTCTTATATAGCAAGCCTTTCCCGGGAGAGCTCTTCAAATATTTAAGAATGTGGCAAACAACGTCCCAGTGACATTGCCGGGGTTTATCCAGGTATCTACTAACAAGCCCGACAACAGAAGTAATATCAGCTCGTGTGACGGTCAGATAAATAAGCTTACCAACCATGCGTCAGTACTGATGATGGTCAGGATAGGCAGGAGAGTTCTCATCATCCCAGTCAGTATTTGGATCCAGAGGTGTGCTAGCAGACTTAGCACCTAGAAGTCCAGTTTCAGAAAGCAGATCCAGAACATATTTGCGTTGAGACAAACAAAGAGCAGAAGAGGACCGAGAAACTTCAATCCCAAGAAAGTACCGCAGAGAGCCAAGATCTTTGGTAACAAAGTGTTTCTCCAGATAGCACTTGGTAGCCTGAATGCCTGCAGGATCACTCCCTGAGAGAATGATATCATCAACATATACAATAAGGATAACAATGCTAGCAGCAGTATTTTTGACAAAAACAGAGTGATCTGACTGGGAGCGTCTAAAAGAGAATTTCTGAAGAATAGTACTCAATTTATCAAACCAAGCACGGGGACTCTGTTTTAAACCATAAATCGCCTTCCTTAGCTTGTAGACTTTAGAGGACTCCCCCTGAAGCACAAATCCCAGGGGTTGTTCCATGTAGACCTCCTCATGTAGATCCCCATGCAGAAAAGCATTCTTCACATCAAGTTGATACAAGGGCTAATCAAAATTAATAGCAACAGAAATAAGAATCCGTACAGAGTTCCGCCGAGCCACAGGAGAGAAAGTCTCAAAATAATCGACCCCGTAAGTTTGTGTATAGCCTTTAGCAACGAGTTTCGCCTTTAGCCGTTCAACCGTGCCATCCGGTTGATATTTGGCAGTAAACACCCAACGACAACCAACGGGGGAACAATCTGCAGGAGGATCAACTAGCTGCTATGTGTTGCGTTCAGTAAAAGCCTGCATTTCAGCTTCCATAGCTTGACGCCAAGCAGGATGTTTAAGAGCCTGAGAAGCATTTTTAGGAATAGATATAGCAGAAAGAGCAGCAGTAAAGTTAGCAAAATTAGTCCCCAAATGATCAGTAGTACATAAATTTCCAATAGGATGTTTAGTGCAAGTTCTAGTTCCTTTCCTCAAGCTGATAGGAACATCAAGATCAGAGAATACCTGCGGTGGTGTTTGATCTGGCACGGAGGATGAAGACGTTAGAGGGGCCATAGAGGGAGTTGTTGTCTTCTGTCTTCTTTGATATACTTTTAGAGGTGGCTTTTCAGTAGGAGAAGTAGTATTAGCAATATCAGTAATATCAGCGGTATCATCCATGACAGGTAAAGGTGTATCCAGTAATAAATCCGATGTAAGAGTCGACCCGACAGAAGAGTAAAAGGGCATGTGCTCAAAGAAAACAACATCAGCAGATACAAACCATTTCTTTGACACATGATCATAGCAACGATACCCTTTCTGAGTGCGCGAGTACCCTAGGAAGGCACACTTAGTTGCTTTGGGATCAAGTTTGGTGAGACCGGGACGAAGGTTTTTGACAAAGTAGGTGCTCTTAAAGATACGAGGAGGCACAGTAAAAAGGGGCGCATTCGGAAACAAAATATAATATGGAACTTGATTTTCAAGCACAGAAGAGGGCATTCGATTAATTAGGTAACAAGCAGTAGAGATAGCCTCAGGCCAAAAACACTGGGGAACATGATAATGAAAAAGTAAAGTACGAGAAACTTCAAAAAGATGGCGATTTTTGCGTTCAGCGACTCCATTTTGTTGTGGTGTGTAAGCACAGGAAGTTTGGTGTATGGTGCCTTCTTTTCGACAAAAGTTGCTGACAGAGGCTTGCACAAATTCTAAGGCATTGTCAGTGCGAAAAATTTTAATGGGTTTAGCAAACTGGGTCCGAATCTCGGCAAAGAAAGTCGTGATACTATCAAGAATGGTACACCTGTCTTTAAGCAAAAACAACCAGGTGGTTCTAGAAAAATCATCAATAAAACTCAAGAAATATCTAAATCCAGAAGTACTCGGCACAGAACAGGGTCCCCAAACATCATCATGAATAATATCAAATGGCTGTTTAGAACTAATATATGATTTTTTTGAAAAAGATGCTCGGGTCTGTTTGCCCAGTTGGCAAGTCTCACAATGAAAAACAGTCTAATACATCAGGTAATAATTGTTTCAGCTTTGCTGCAGAAGGATGTCCTAAGCGATAGTGCCACTGGATGCCTGTCACAGAAGATGTCAAGTATGCTGCGCTCTTTAGAACGTCCAGGTAGTATAGCCCGTCTAGTCTCTCATGGCCTGAACCAATCGTTGTCCTCGTGCGCAGATCCTGAAAAATAACACCGTCCGGGTCAAACGTAATCGAGCAACGAAGGCTCTTCACAGTTCTATTTACAGATAGCAGATTAATAGGAAACTTAGGAACATAAAGTGTAGACCGCAGAGGCAGGCAACCAGTAGTACAAATATCACCAATCCCAGTAACAGGTGTCTTAGAGCCATCAGCCAGTGTAACAGGAGGTATAATAGAAGTATTGTGCAGTTTAGAAAATAAAGCAGGATTTCCAAAAATATGAGATGTCGCACCGGAATCAATCACCCATGAGTTTTTACCAGACTGTGTCAGGAGGTCGGTGCTACCATCAGTAGAAGCTTCAGCAGAGGAAGCAAGACGAGCCTGGAGCAGCTTTTCGAATTCAGACCGTATCCAGTCAGCAGAGGGTGGAGCAGAGGTAGTAGCAGTCTCCGTCGTGACCTGATTCGCCCAGGCTGGCTTGCCATGCTTGATCCAACATCGGTCTTCATTATGGTTTGTCCTCTTGTAGAAAGTGTAGTAACGAGGCTCAGTAGAGTCAGTGCCAGAGTATGAGCCACGTCCAGGTGCAGTAGAATGTCCACGGCCCCGACCATGACCACGGCCACGACCACGAAAGGAATCTTTAGTGCGAACAGCGAGGGCTGCTCCATCAGAAGTATCAGAAAGGTGCTGCGAAACTGATGGCATACGCTGAACCCTTTTGAGAACATCCCGAAGGGTGGCAGAGGATCACTGGATAGGATTTGATCCACAACTCCAGCGAAGGAAGATGGCAAACCAGTGAGGAATTGAACAAGCATAAGTTCGTTCCGTTGACGCTGAACTTCAGTGATGTCGGCAGAAAGCGGATGATATACCTGAAATTCATCCCAGAGAGCACAACAGGTGGTGTAGTAGTCCTCAATAAAATCAGTGGTAGAAAATTCCTGTTTGGCAAGTTGCTTGAAGATCTCAAAAACCTTCTTAGGATTTTGCTGATGAGAGTATACATGAGAGAGCTGCTCCCACATTTCCTTCGTAGTCTGGAGGCGAAGAAGTAACTGGCTGATCTTGGGCTCGACGCTGTTGACCGTCCATGTCATAACACTATAGTCCTCCTTGGACCAAAGATCGTAGGTGTTACGACCCCACCTCCCGATAACCCCCAATTAAGGGAGACCGAGAGGTCGAAGCCGCACCCATAACTTCCGGATCAAAGGTTCGACAATTAACCAAGAATAATTATCAAATTTTAACCTACTATACTGAAAAGTTGTAAGAAAGTAAATTTTTGCATACCTTTTTGAAAACATGGATCTCTACGCTTCTATCCACTTAAGGATTCTACTCTAACTAATCCTCCTTGTATTTTCTTCATGTATTTCACAATATGATGATTTATTGTTTGTCCTTTTGGCTTGTTCCTAAAACGCCGACAAACAAAACGTCGATCAGCCGAAGCTGGTATGTGGGGGAAACAATAAACGTGCAACTATGATAACAATGTAATCATTCAATTACTCATTTAACAATCAAGATTATGTTTTAAATATAACTTCGTGATCCAAGGGTACCCTATCCTCTATGTTGTCCCCATTAAACCCCTCATGATCCACCTATAAGTGAACCAATTTCTAGGATTGAGTCACATGACACTACTCGTAAGTAGCCCACTCCTTAACTCATGGCAGGCTAATGAGTCTCATGGCACTACACGTGGGTAGCCCAGTTTCTAACTCTCGGTAACTTAGACCTTGCTCTATGATTACCCCTTTTACTTAGCCTTTTCATAGCAATAGAGGTGGACCCGAATCTAGTCAGTTATATACACACATTTATAGTGATAATCATAGTCACTTTATAGTTGCATGAAATAAATAAACATCCAACAATTATTTTCAAGCAACCGATTAAAACTTCGGGAATCGCCGTGAAACTAGAGCGATTATTCATAAGCGTAACCACATACCTGATTTGATGAGTCATATACTTCATGTATAAGCAATCAAGCCAATCAACATATCCAAGCAAGTAATTCAATCATCACATAATTCCTGAAAAGAATATGTACTCTATTTATTACACACTTTATCAAGAATCTACTTTATTGACTTGGATTCACTTTCTAGGATATTTGTATCCATTTTAGGGTTTCATTTTGCAATTAGGGTTTCACTTCATCCTTTATTATTCTAAACCCTAATTTATACCATTACTCATTATATCATCCATTCTTCAATATTAATGTTATCTTAATAACATATAACTCTATTTCCATATTAAAGGCACCTTAATCATTAATTAATTTCATCCAGCTTCTTTTACATCAAAGCTACTACTTTTATCCTTTTAATCCATGTCCAGATCATTATACGCATTTATCATCAATTCATAGTTCATTACGGTCTAAATCACATATGAACTGGATTTGCTATTAATTCCACCTTTTATTCATGAGAAATCCCTAATTACCACTTTTAGGGTATTTATCCAGAATTAAGGTCTTTTATATACAAATAACTTAGAACCATCATTAAACAATCATATTTTCACATTTTCAAATTAAATATGATTTTATCCTCTTTTACCCTAAATTAGGGTTTCTAAATTATTTAATCATTCTCATATGAGGTAAAAACCCTAAATCATGCAATTCTACATCTAGATCAGGTTTGAATCTAACATTATCATTCAACAGGTTATTAATACTTCAATTAACCCATTAAGCATTCTAAATTCAACCTTTAATCACAAAAAGGGTTTTTAACTTAACTTTAATGCACTTTTCATCAACTTATAGTACTTTTGCAATTAGGAACGGAATCAATCTTTAATATCATTTTTATTGGATTTCTCTCGTTCTCCTAATCAATTTTGATATTTTATTCGTATCTATCCGAGCTACGGTTTATTAGATATGATTTTGACAAGGATTTACTTACCAGAGCCAATCGGGTTGCGCCACGTCACTTCATTCCCATGCAAGACGCTTTGCTCGGCTGAGTTTGAGAATATTTCGAAATGACAAAACTGCCCCTCCTTAAGTGGCTGGCTCTTCAATACCCAGAAGGGTAGAACGGTCCAACGCGCCTGGTTCTCCTTCAACCTTGCGACGACAGTCTGCTGCTGCCCTAGCCCGCCGTCCTTCAGCTGTGCGCGGCTGGCCCCTCTCCTCCAAGGGCCGGTGACCCTCCGGGAAGGTTCTACTCTCTCCGCCGCACTCCACGCACCTGTTGGTGCCTCTGATCCACGGCCAAGCTGGTCGGGATCTGCTGCGCGAGCCCATACTTGCAGCCGCCAGTTGCAGCCATGCGGCCGCCCTGGCGAGTTGTCTAGGGTACAGAAACTCCGGCTAGGTCATCCTCTGACCTCGGCGCACCTCCAGCTCCCCTCCTGGGCTTCTCTCCGTACCAGGGTTGCAACGTTTCCCTCTACTAGGGTTTAACGTGAAGGAAGAAGGAGAAAAGAGGATTGCTGCGTGGGATTCTCTCCAGAACTCAAACCAAGATCTTACCCCTTTTATAGGGGAGAGAAACGAAGCCCTAGGATGGCTTTCCTTAAAGAAACGAAGTCCCTCTTAATAGGAATTGTTTTCCTTCAAAGAGAAGCAATTCTTCTCTCTCTCTCTCTCCCTTGGTATTTCCTATTACTTGGATATTAGGATTTTGAAAATCCCTCTCATTATTGTCTTTATTCTTAGCTTTTAGTCCATTGGCCACGAAATTTCTATTTTCTTTAATAGAAATTACTTTCTTTTTAACAATACCTCATAATTCATTAATAAGGTATCACATTATCCTTTTATTTTGCAAAAATGGTATTTTCTCTTTCTTTCCTCTTTATTGGGACTCCTTTGATCCCAAGACACTCCATTATTTTGAAATTCTTTTTATTGGATACTTATTATCCTTCTAGATGTATCATTATGCATTACTTCACATTATCTTGTTTATTTCTCATTAAAATATCTCTTTTTGAGAATTTCCTTTTATTTCTCTTTTATTTTCCTCATTGGCATTCCTTTTACTATTAGCAACCTCATGGATACGAAATTTCACCAAGAAATCTCATTTATGCCTCTTTCTACTCATTTCCAACATTTTAACATTATTTTCAATTCCTTTCTTACTAAAGAAATACTTAATTAAACTTTTCTATTCTTATTGCCTTCTTTTTGCAACCTTGGACTCCTTGGTACCCAAGGAACCCAAGAGGCAAGAAATCCTTTTTATATTTGCCTTCTAGAGGTTTCTACCTATTTCTTTTCTCAAATATTCACTTATTCATTCACTAATTGGATTTCCTTATTATTTGGGCCCAATAGCCAATAAAGCCCACAAAACAATCATCAAGGCTATTGTAAACGAAATCCATGTCTTCAAAACAAATTATATCATTATTTGTTCAATTATCTTTAATATGAGAAATTATATTTCTCACCAATTGAACCTAAAAATTGGGGTTGTAACAGTAGGCCTGCTTAGTCTTTTCATCAGTAGCGGGGCCCGCCGGTCCTTTGGTAGTCAGATGAGAATAGCATCCTTGTGCTTTAACATATAGCTTGAAGGAAGCCGCCCAGAGGTGATAGTTGGAGTTATCCAACTTCACAGTAGTGACACACAAGTTGCGTGGAAGGTTAGGTGTCGCCATTGGAAGGGGCAGAAGCACGGGCGCAGAGAGCAGCAGAAGTCAGCAGCAGTAGAAAGCAACAGAAGTCCAACGCATGGACTAGTAGTAGCAGATAGAAGATCCACACATGGATCTTAGAAAACCCACGTAGGGAAGTAGATAGAGATAAAAAAACCTACGCCAACATGGAGGATCAATCACTCCACCATGAGGCGCAGGCAGAAAGAGAGAGAAACTCCGTTTACGCCGTCAACGTGCCAGAATTGGAAAACGCCGGGGCTGTCCGCAGATTTCGGAAATAGAAACAAAGCTAGACAGAGGGGCCTGTGATAGATTAGGCCACAAAAGCGGGTGTAGCTAGGAGATAGGAGGTTGGTGGACAGATTGGAGGGGTGGACGACGGTAATGTAGCAGCGGCGGAAAAAAAATGAGAGGGGGGGGGGGTGGCGGGTGCGGCGGCTAGGGTTGGTGGAGAAGATGGCGGCTAGGGTTGGGGTGAGAGATGGATTAGGTTTAAGGTGGATCGGCCCGCTCTGATACCATCTAGAAGTCGGCAACGAGATTGCTTATTATTGGATGATTAAACAGAGTACATGGGGCTCTCTTTTATAAGACAAGAGAGTACACATGGTATAGAGATAACCCATGTGGGATAAAGAGTACACAATAAAAAAAGAGAAAAAGCATAAAGCAAAATACACTAAGTATAGAAAAGTTGTAAAGTGTATATATTAATACATCGCAAATACATGGATGCCAAAAAAAAGTATTCACGAAATGTTGCTTATGCTGAAATCACAATGAATCAACTAGAAAATAATCAAATATCATAACAATCATAGTCGGGTTATCCCCACTCGTGGACAAAAGCATTTTGCTTTGTTATTGTCTTATTAAGCCATCCCTAGTCCTAGAATCAAGATGTGAAATCTCCCTAGAGAAAGTTAACCAACCTTAGGGAATAAACATGATATTGCATCAATAAAAAAAGAAAAGGGATATATTCCTTCTCTTTTTGAAGAAACCCATTGCCACAGCTGTTCTTACTTACAAATAATGACAGCTGTTCATGGAAGCATAGGGTCTCCATAGTAACTTGGAATGGCTGTTTCTTGAATTTTATGGTTTCAAATAGGGATGTAGTCAGTCACCATTATAACAAAGTATTGTATAGAACATCCAGTAGGCTTGCAGTGCGAAACTGTGAACACAATATGAATAGCAGACAGAACTCAGAAAAAAGACTAGGTGTCCATCATTGAAGCAAAAAAAAAAAGAAGCAAAGAGCACATCCACTTTGTATGTGTATTTGAGTCCCATATCCAAAGAAATATCATGCGACTTATTTGACTAGAGGCTTCCATTAGTTCTTTGACTGCCATTACATTCTTGAATGCATCTCCTGTCACTGTCTGTGTCAATTGGAATCACTGAAAATTTACTTGTTTCCTCAGGAGGAAGTCAATTCTATCCGATGGGATCCTAGTGGTTCATTACTGGCTTCTGGCTCAGCGGATAAGACCGCAAAGGTTTGTATAACTGTTAAGAGATTTTAGGAAATTGCTATGTGAGTGGATTCTTTCTACATTTGGAAAAAAATTGAATTTGTCTTATTCTAAAGCTTTCATTTATCAACTATGATACATGTTTGATAGATTTAATTTTATTATATCCTGACTCATCGTCTTTATCTTACATGACATGGTAAACTGCTATTTTTAAAGTCGTATTTTACAGGGTTTCATTATGGATTTCAGCCTTCTCGTTTTCATCATATCTAAGAATGTTTTTACTTTTCTCTATTATACAATTTTTCTGTAAAGAGTTGGCTGCTACCAGTTCTGAATATGAATTGCAGCTAAAATATACTGTCTGTTTATGCGAATTTACAGGTATGGAGTCTAAAACAAGAAAAATTTCTTCTTAATCTAAAGGGTCACGAAAAGGTCTGGCTTCTAACGTAAAAATATTGATCCTTTGTGTTCTCTAGATCTTCTAATCAGTGTTTGACAATTTCCAGGATGTATATACCGTCAGGTGGAGGCCTACAGGTCTAAGCGCATATGCTGCTAAGAAACAACAGATGCTTGCAAGGTAGAAAATGTATACTACTGCTGAATGTATATAACAGTATAATATACATTTGACACCATGACTTGAAACCAAAGCTATAATGGGATCATTACTTCTCGTTTATTATATTGCATAAGCTTTGATGAATGACAAGTCAATCGAAAGTGTCTTGCAGTTGAGTTTGATGGGTGTTGAGTTTTGAGGATTCAATTATTTATTGCAACACAATCGTTTTATGGAGCTTGATAGTCATATTTTTTGTTAATTCTTAAAAGCACTACTCTCTTGCTTCCTTCTACTTCCTCCGTATCAACACCATCCTTGCGCTCAAATTTACACTGTAGTACCTTCGAGCCACCAAAACCATTTGAGTTTTCTGTTGCCTCTTTCCCTACATTCTCTACTTTCCTCGCCCAATTTGTCCTAAACCTGTTTTTCACTACCATCATTATTGGCATCCTTTGTGTCCTCCCTTCTCCCTCCTTTACTTGATTACTATTTTGTTCTTTCCCGCCTAACACTTTTGGAAAGTTGTTAAGGGGACACAGGTGAGATAATTTGTGTCAGGTGGTGTTAGGGAGTGGGAGGTCATTGTCGGTAATGCCTAAACATAATGGAAACGGGAAAGGGGTTGTAAATGAAGTGAATGGGGCATCATAGTGGGTAATCTGCCAAAACTTCAGGACGTGCCATGACTTAAGCCACCATTATGAAGAATCCAATGCCATCTAGTGCAGATGGAGGAGATTTTTGCCTTGATTCAGCTTCCTTTTTTGGTGATGGGGGAACTACTTTGGAAACTACTATCTAGTAGAGAATTGTTAAGATGTAAACAAAAGAGCCCAAGATACTGTGTCTGGGGAGCTAGATAGATAAATTCCCTACGACAAACAAGATCGGGGAAAGTTTGGGGAACTCCAAGGCAGGCCAATCACCTCTATTTTTGGACACGATGCCTTGTTAAAGATGGCAATGTTGAGCTTTAAATCAAGAATGGTCGCCTCCATTTTCATGCTTTAGCAAATGATTGTGCCATTAACAACAGCAATATATTATCTCTGGAGGATAGTGGGAGGGTCATGTAGTGCGGACCCATATCAAGCACGCTGATATTCGTCATGATAAATCCTTATCTAAGATTTGTAAGTAAATTGTCGATTCTCCCATTGAGCTATTTCATAATGTCATCGACAATTTTTAGGTTCTCCCACCGCCTACAATCTTGGATTCAATGTTTGAGTGGAGGATAAAAGACACACTAACTTGAGGGCATTTATGGATTCAGGTAGAGTCCTTGAGCTTAGAACTAATAAACTAAGAGATACTCGCAAAGTCATAATGGCTACTTGTTAATTTCATTCTAACAACACTGGCTAGGATGGCATTCATACCATAAGATATTATTTCATACAATACTGTCATTGAATATTTGGGAAAAGTGAGATAGATTATGGGCATTGAGGCAACTCACACTAGTTTTTTTGTTCATCTATCCAAAAAGAGTTGTGCTCTAAAATTTTGGAAGAATGGGGCATGTTGGCAACCAGATCAACTTATAAAACTGAGGGATGAAGTTTTGCCAAATTTTTTGATTTTGGTAGCTTTTGGTACCAAAACATGCGACTATAGCGATTTCCATGGGATCCGCAACCAAGATTGCATTTATAGAAATTTCAACGATTTCGATGAATTTCGCCAATTTTCGATGGACTTTGAGGTTTCTTGTGCACAACTCAATTATTTCGATGGATATTGCGATGAAAATTTTGATAATTGCAATTCTTGGTGTTATTGTTGCTATTTGAAGAGGAGAAAAGGTTGATTGGGGTGATTTCACCATTTAGTATTCATATGTAATATTTATTTATAGTATATCATAATTGCATTGCTTTCCTTGGTAGTTGTTGTAATATTTGTTATTAAATGTGTGAAAGACAAATCAGTTTTGGGAAGCGTAGGGTTGCACAATGTGTGCACCCTCATATATATAACATTGAAACAATTACAGAGAGGTCCACATATAATATGGAAATAACAAAACAATTAACAGAATATATAAAACAGGAATATATGTTAACACTCCCCCTCAAGTTGGAGCATAGATATCAATCATGCCCAACTTGTCCATCAGAATGCAGAATTGCTTCTTCGCCAGCAGCTTGGTGAAGATGTCAGCAACTTGGTCTTCAGAACGAGTGAAGGGAGTGCAGATCTTGCCAGTCAGAATGGATTCCCGAATAAAATGACAATCAACTTCAATGTGTTTAGTGCGCTCATGATAAACTGGATTATTCGCAATGAAGATAGAAGCTTTATTATCACAGTGCATAGGTATAGCAGAAGAAGAGTCAACCCCGAACTCTTTTAACAGAGAGCGCACCCACAACAATTCACAGGCAGTATGGGCCATGGCCCTATATTCAGCTTCAGCACTGGACCTGGCCACAACATTTTGTTTCTTACTCCTCCAGGTAACAAGATTTCCTCCAACATACGTACAATACCCAGAAGTAGATTTTCTGTCAACTCTGCTACCTGCATAATCAGAATCAGAGTACCCTGTAAGAGAACAGTGTCCATGCTTCCTGTAGTGAAGTCCCTTGCCAGGAGACTTCTTCAAATATCGTAGAATCTGACAAAGAGCATCCCAGTGACACTGTCTGGGTTTATCAAGGTATCTGCTAAGAAGACCCACTGCAGTAGAAATGTCAGCTCTGGTGACAGTCAAATAAATGAGTTTACCAATCAGCCTCCTGTACTTTTTATGATCAGCAAACAAAGGAGAAGAATCATCATCCCAATTTACATTAGGATCTAGAGGAATATCAGCAGGTCTCGCCCCCAGCATACCAGTCTCCTGCAGTATGTCTAGGACATATTTTCTCTGAGACAACACAAGAGCATTAGAATTTCTAGAAACTTCTATGCCCAGAAAATATCTAAGTTTGCCCAAATCTTTAGTAGCAAAGTGCTTGCCCAGATGAGATTTAGTAGCCTGAATACCAAGAGAATCACTGCCAGATATGATAATATCATCAACATAGACAATCAGAATAATAATACCAGCTGAAGTCTTCTTGGTAAAAACAGAATGATCCACTTGAGATCGCAGAAAACCAAAATCAATCATAATTTTGCTCAATTTATCAAACCAACCCCGGGGACTCTGCTGAAGCCCATAAATAGACTTCTTTAACCTGCAAACTTTGTGAGACTCCCCCTGAGCAACAAACCCAGGAGGTTGCTCCATATAGACCTCTTCTTGTAAATCACCATACAAGAAGGCATTTTTCACATCTAGTTGCAACAGAGGCCAGTCAAGATTAACAGCAACAGACAGAAGAATTCTGACTGAATTAAGGCGAGCAACAGGAGAGAAGGTCTCAAAATAGTCAATACCATATGTCTGGGTGTAGCCTTTAGCAACTAAGCGTGCCTTGAGCCTTTCAACAGTGCCGTCAGGTTGATATTTCACAGCATACACCCATCTGCAACCTACAGGTTTACACTGAGGAGGAGGATCCACCAACTCCCAAGTATCTCGTTCAGCAAGAGCTAACATCTCCTCCTTCATAGCAGACAACCATCCAGTACTCTGTAGAGCATCCTGGATATTCTTTGGAACAACAACAACAGATAAGGCATATACAAAATTGCTAGAATGAACATTCAGATGATCAGTAGAAACAAACTGAGCAATACTGTGTGATGTGCAGGAACGAGTACCCTTTCTAAGAGCAATGGGTAAATCAAGATCAGAATGTACCTCAGGTGTAGCAGAACCTTCTAGAGGTGAAGATTGGTTTTCATGGGGGGTTTCTTGAGTAGAAGACACTCTGTTCCTGCGTTGATAAACTATAAGAGGAGGCTTATCAGCCTCAGTAGGGACTTTGTCAGTAGTGTCAGGCACACATTCAGAAGTAACAGGTAGAGGTGAAGCAATAAGATCAGACTGTAAACTGTCACCACGAGCTGAATAGTAAGGAGTATTCTCAAAGAAAACAACATCACTGCTAGTAAACCATTTTCTTGCAGTAGGACTGTAACACCGATATCCCTTCTGGGTACGAGAATATCCCAAAAACATGCACTTCTCAGCACGAGGAGACAGTTTATCAGAAGTAGGTCCAACTAACCGCACAAAACAGGTACATCCAAAGACCCGAGGAGGCACAGTAAAAAGCTGAATATCGGGTTGAAGAACCTGAATAGGTATTTTGTTTCCAATCACAGATGATGGCATTCGATTTATCAAAAAGCAAGCAGTCAATATAGCCTCAGGCCAAAAAGAGCGAGGAACATGTGCATGCATCATAATAGTTCTAGCAACCTCTAACACATGTCTATTTTTACGCTCAGCCACACCATTTTGCTGGGGTGTATAAGCACAGGAGGTCTGATGTATTGTACCCACAGATTTACAAAAAACATCTACATCTTTTTTAACAAATTCCAGTGCATTATCAGTACGAAAAATTTTGACAGGCATACCATATTGAGTTTTTATTTCAGCAAAGAAGAACTTGATAACAGACAAGACTTCGGACCTACTTTTCATCATAAACAACCAAGTAGCCCGTGAAAAGTCATCAATAAACAGAATAAAATACTTATGACCAGATAAACTAGGCACATGACATGGTCCCCATACATCAGAATGCACTATATCAAATATATTTTTACTGCTAATTTGACTGCGTCTAGGATAAACAGCTCTAGTCTGTTTTCCAAGTTGACATGACTCGCACTGAAAACGACAAATGCCAAGATCATACACTAAATATCAAAGCTTCTCAGATGAGGGATGGCCCAGCCGGTAGTGCCACTGTAATGCAGAAACTGAGGTAGACAATGAAGGAGTCACAGATGCTTTAGCTGCTTTGGGCAAATGATCCAGATAGAAGAGTCCATCAGCACCTTCATACCCCCCACCAATCTTCATCCTCGTGCGAAGGTCCTGAAAAACACAAGAACCAAGAATAAAAGTCAGACTACACTGTAAGCTCCGCAATATCTTGCTGACAGACAACAGATTCAAAGGAAATCGCGGCACATATAAGGCAGATTTCAGCAAAAAATTAGAAGCAATATCCCCTACTCCAGACACTGTAGACTTGGAACCATCAACCAACATGACAGAAGAGGGTCTAGCAGGTTTAAGTAATTTGTGAAACAGTGATCTATTTCCAGAAATATGCGAAGAGGCACCGGAGTCGATGACCCACTTAGTATTACCAGGAGTAGAAGAAGAGCTCAGGAAGGCAGTGTCATAACCAGAATAAGTGGCGGCATGAGCTCCACTAGTCGAAGCTTGAGACGACGCACCAGCTCGCTCAAGAAGAAGACGTTCCACTTCAGCACGGATGTAGTCAGCAGTCGCACCCGAGGAGGCAGAATCAGTAGGCTGAGTCATTCCCTCTGAAGCAGTAGTAGTGGAATCAGCAGCTGCATTGGCCCACGTCGGCTTACCATATTTCTCCCAGCATTTCTCTTTAATATGGTTGGACCGGCCACAGAAGGTACAAAGGCGCTGTCCTGACTGAGGACGCGCACCAGCAGTAGGGGCAGTAGAAGAGGCTCCACGTCCAGGAGCAGACCGTCCTCGTCCTCCACCCAGGGGAGGACGACTCTCAGTAAAACGACCACAGCCACGACCCCGGCCACGACCAGAAGCTGCAGCAAGGGCCGAAGAGTCTCCAACATCAGTAGTCAGAGAAGAGGAAGACGAAGGCAAACGCTGAAGGCGTTTGTAGGCACTCTGTAGTGACGGCAGAGGGTCACTGGCTAAGATCTGGTCCACAACTCCAGCATATGACTCGGGCAATCCACAGAGAAACTGAACCAACTGAAGCTCCTGGCGCTGACGCTGCATAGTAGCCAGGTCCGTGGAGAGAGGGTGATAGGATTCCAGTTCACCCCATAATCCAGTGAAGTCAGAGAAGTAATCCGCAATGTCTGTCCCCGTGAACTGTAGACGTCCCAGCTGCTTGGTGATGTCAAACACCTTCTTGGGGTTCTGACTATGCGAGTAAGTACCGGCGAGCTGATTCCACATCTGCTTCGCCGTAGGCAGGTGAAGAAGTGTGACGCTAATCTTCTCAATGCTGCTGTTGAGAATCCAGGTCATCACGGTGGAGTCATCACGAACCCAGTCGTCATACGCCTTCACATCTTTAGCATCAGCGTCCTCTGCGGGTGCTGCCGGACCCGCACGGATAAGATGTGAGTACTTGCCCTGGGATCTGGCATAGATCGTCATGGAGCAGACCCAGTGTGGATAGTTGCGCCCATCAAGCTTCACAGTGGTAACCTGACGGCGGAAGTCATCATGCGAGGACGCCATGGGAGCAGAAGTCACAGTAGGAACAGGCACGAGCAGGCAGGAGACGGGCTACACCGTCAGACAGGCACAGTAGGCACAAAGAACACGGAGAAGACCCCTCACATACGATCTACGCCGAAGCGTAGAACAGAGCCCGGCGACACAAAGGTCTACACGGGCAGGCAGGCACAGAACCAAAAAACGGTCTACGTCAGTTCAAGCCACCAGACCTTCACGTAGCCAACTGCCCGGTGGCAAACGGCCGCGGAGGCGTACAAGCCCCCTGCGGCGGAGAGGAGGACCGGCCCAGGAGGCAGGCCAGCAGCCGCCGCCGCCGGGCGGGCAGCAGCGGGGGGGCGGCGGCCGGAGAGAGAGAGAGAGAGAGGGAAGGGAAGGGAGGGTGACGGCCGACTGGATCTACTGCTCTGATACCATGTGAAAGACAAATCAGTTTTGGGAAGCGTAGGGTTGCACAATGTGTGCACCCTCATATATATAACATTGAAACAATTACAGAGAGGTCCACATATAATATGGAAATAACAAAACAATTAACAGAATATATAAAACAGGAATATATGTTGACAAAATGTATTTCATACTAATGCAATGCATGCTTTATGTTGTTTTTAATTTTCTTCCATGTGGACATGTATGCGGGTGGTGGTTTATTAGACAATGAGGGTGCTAGGAAGCTAACCATACCATAAAAATGAGTTTGTTCATAAATATTGATCTATTGTTCTTAGGGCCAATGAAATGGTTGATTGTTGAGTCAATATCAACAGCAAAATATAAACCCAAGTAAAATGTGGGGGAATGTCGTACATAAACCATATGTGATACTATAGCACTTATAAGTACATGCATGCATATAACTCATGCTTGCAAAATTACATTACTTAATTCCTACATTTTGTCATCAAAATCCTTCATCAAAATCCCTTGGAAACATGACAGTTTCCTTACCTCCCACATGAAGGACCCCCAACAAGGAAGAAAATATATGATTTCGATGTCGTTCTGCTAGCCACATAAAGTAAATTTACCAAAATTTCGATGGAAATTTCGATGAATGCTTTCCTAACATTTCGACAGCAAAATCAACTAATTAATTTATTAAATTTTACCAGAATTATCTACTAGTGTATCTACTCAAATATGCAATAATGTTTCATACTGGATGTGGGGATGGGGGTCTCCTCATGTGTGAGTAAAGGACCATGAACTGTTTCGATGGGGATTTTGATGGAGAATTTTGATGTCAATTCCCAATGGTGTAATCAATGAATTAAGTCATTTTAGTTTGCAAGCACAATGTATAGACTTAAAGACACAAAACTGTGTAAAAAATGCTCTAAGCAGTCCATAGTACATTAAAAAGAAAGAAATTTGATGGACAATGCGTTTTGACAATGCATTTCGATGTCCGATGGCCATCAATATGGAAATAATTGTGCAAATTTTGACAATTTCGTCAAAATTTTAAATTATGCCCCCCCCCCAAACTTTCCCCCATATGAAATTTTATTGCACACATTTAGGTGTACGAATCATGCATGTAGAATTCAAAACTTAATTTGTTCATTTTGGCGTCGAAACGGACACGGTTGCATTTATAGAAATTTCCATTTCCACGCCGTTGAAACGTCGGAATCAGATACTCTTTCGTTGTATAGGACGTCCAACTGTCCTATGGGATGATAAGCAATGTTTGTACAAGCGACATGCAAATGCGTCAGCCAAGGTGTTTCAGAGAGTATATGTAGAATGCAGGTCCATATGTAGTTTTGGATTTTTTAAAATAAAGTAATTATATGTGTAAATAGAGTTGCCGCAATGCTGCGTGCAATGCAGCGTTAGGAGAGGCAATGAGCCTTCTCCCTTTTCATTAATAAGAGAAGTTGGAGAATTTACATAGAGGCCCAACAGGATATATAAAATACAAAATAGAATAAATAGCTAAATATATGAAATATATTAACACTCCCCCTCGAGCTGAAGTGTACACATCGTGTATGCCCAACTTGTTGCAAAAACTTTGAAATGTTGCTGGACTCAATGGCTTTGTGAAAACATCTACAAGTTGATCTTCAGATTTGACATGCGGAGTCACAACAGTTCCATTCTTGATCTGATCTCTAATATAGTGGCAGTCAACCTCTATGTGCTTTGTACGTTCATGGAAGACTGGGTTATTGGCAATGTAGATGGCAACTGATTGTCACATCTGAGTTCTATAGGAGACAAAATAGGAATCTTTAATTCAGAAAGTATAGATTGAACCCACTGCAACTCGCAACATGCATGTGCCATTGCTCTATACTCAGCTTCCATGCTAGATCTTGCCACAACATTTTGCTTTTTGCTTTTCCAGGTAATAAGATGATTTTCTAGAAACGTGCAATATCCAGACTTAGACCTCCTGTCATTCAGATTACCATCCCAATCTGCATCTGCATAACCAGTAAGAGAAAGTGTGGATACAGGAGTCTTCGGTCTATAATAGGTGATTCCCTTACCAGGTGCACCTTTCAGATATCTCAGAATATGATAGACTGATGTCCAATGAGACTGTTGTGGTGTGCTCATATACTGACTCACCACTCCTACAACAAAAGAAATGTCAGGACGTGTAACTGTCAGATATATCAATTTACCAACAATTTTCTTATCATATCCAGGATCTGGATAATCAGTATCATTAGTCATCTCCTTCACATGATAGTCCATAGGAGTAGACACAGACTTGGACTCACTCATACCTGCTTCCTGTAGTAAATCTAGCACATATTTTCTCTGAGACAAATTGGTACATGCATGAGATCTAAGTACTTCAATGCCTAGAAAGTATCTCAGTTTTCCCAGATCCTTTGTATGAAAGTGCCCCTGCAAGCCTTCTTTCACACGAGATATGCCTGTAGAATCACTGCCAGTGATAACTATATCATACATCAATAATAATAGATCCACCAGAAGAACTAGAATAAAATAAGGAGTGATCAGTCACAGAACGAGAAAAGCCCATCTTTAGCACAACATCACTGAACTTGTCAAACCAAGCTCTAGGAGATTGTTTCAATCCATAGATGGCTTTCTTCAATCTACACACCTTCTGACACTCCCCCTGAGCAACAATCACCAGGTGGTTGCTCCATGTATACCTCCTTGTTACAGTTTATGTTTCTGTGGTTTACTTATTCCGTTATTTATTTTTGTTATTTGTTTACTCTGTATGGACCTCTCTGTAATTGTTTCCGTATTATATATATGAGGGTGCACACATTGTGCAACCCTATGCTCTCTGAAACCCTGACTCACAACATGGTACCAGAGCAGGTCGAGACCTAGGATCTCTCCCTCCCTCCCTCTCCACCACCCCCCCCCCGCCGCACGGGCCAGCCGCCGGTCCAGCAGCCACCAGCGGCCGCCGGACAGCAGCAGCCAGCCGGCCGCCGCCGCCGGGCAGCAGCAGCTGCTAGCCGGCTGCCGTAGCTGGCCTAGCCAGCCGTCTCCCGCCGGTCACAGGTCCGCCTACTCTCCTGGCGCGGTGCACCGCTAGTGCTTTAGTGACCGTTGTTGTTGTTCGCATAGCAGGTGCGCTGCCGAGTTGGTAGATCTGGACTAGATCAGTCTTCCGGGGGAGATCGGTACGTTGTTCGGCTAGAGCCTACTTCGGTTCGTGTTTGTTTGTGCCTGCCTGCCCGTGTAGGCTTCGGCCTCCGGGTCTTCTACTACACTTTGGTGTAGTCCGTATGTGAGAGGTCCTCTGGGATCTTGTGCCTGCCTGTCTTGTCTGCCTGCCTACCTTGCCTGCCTGCTGTGCCTGCCTCACTGATGGCGTCCTCGACTGATGATCTGCGTCGTCAGGTTACTACGGTAAAATTTGACGGGCGCAACTACCAGCTGTGGGTTTGCTCCTTTGTGATATATGCCAAATCACAAGGGAAGTATTCCCATCTCACTCGTGCCGGTCCGCCACAGCCTGCTGACGATGCTGACTTGAAGGACGTCAAAGCTTACGATGATTGGGTCCGTGACGACTCAACAGTGATGACTTGGATTCTCAACAGCACGGTTGAGAAGATTAGTGTGACCATTCTCCGTCTGCCTACAACAAAGCAGATGTGGGATCAGCTTGCTCGCACCTTCTCCCACAGCCAGAATCCAAAGAAGGTGTTTGATATCAACAAACAACTTAGCCGTCTCACTTTTACTGGCACTGACATCACCGATTACTTCTCTACGTTCACCGGTTTGTGGGGTGAACTGGAGAGGTATCATCCTCTGTCGACAGATCTGGTGGTTATGCAAAAGCAGCGCGATGAGCTCCAGTTGATACAGTTCTTGAGTGGCTTGCCTGACTCCTATGCTGGTGTTGTGGATCAGATTCTGGCCAGTGATCCGCTGCCTACCCTTCAGAGTGCCTACCAGCGTCTTCAGCGCCTTTCGTCACCGACACCACATACTGCTACAGATGGTGCCGACTCTACTGCCTTAGCTGCCTGGGGCGGTCGTGGTCGTGGCCGCACTTCTGATGGACGTCCTCCCCTTGGTGTCGGGAGAGGTCGTTCTCCTACTGCTGGGCGTGGAGCCCCTCCTACTGCTACTACTACTGCTGCGCGTCCTCCGCCCGGATCGCGCTTGTGCTCTTACTGTGGTCGTACGAACCACATTGAAGAAAAGTGTTGGGAGAAATATGGCAAACCAGAATGGGCGAACACTGCTACTGATTCTCCCGCCACCGCATCCGAGAGTGCTGCACATCCTACTACACCAGACACTGCGGGTGCTACTGCTGACTACATCAGGGCTGAAGTCGAACGTCTCTTTCTGGAGCGTGCTGGATCATCTTCTGAAGCGTCCACGAGTGGAGCACATGCTGCCCATACTGGTTATGATACTGCTTTTCTGAGTTCACATTTGCCACCCCCATCTGGTAATAATAAATGGGTGATTGACTCTGGTGCATCATCCCATATTTCTGGAAATAGGGCTTTGTTTAAGTCCATCTCTAAACCTGCTCATAAATCTACGGTTATGGTTGCTGATGGATCTAGATCTCCAGTTTCTGGCATTGGGGACATTATTTCTCAGTTTCTTATCAAATCTGCCTTATATGTGCCTAACTTCCCTATGAATTTATTGTCTGTTAGCAAACTTGTAAGGAATTTGAACTGTAGCCTGACTTTCCTTCCTGGCTCATGCATTTTTCAGGACCTTCTCACGAGGATGAAGATTGGTGGGGGGTATGAAGGTGCTGATGGTCTCTACTACTTGGACGAGATGCCAAGGTCTGCCAAAGTTGCTGTGGTTTCTGCCTTATCTGCTTCCGTTTCTACTTTACAGTGGCATTAAAGGCTGGGACACCCTTCTTCTGACAAACTGCGCCATTTACTTCCAGACATGAGTAGTTGTAGTTTCCAGTGTGAGTCTTGTCAACTGGGTAAACAACCTAGATGGGTAAACACTCCTCTTGTAGATCACCATGAAGAAAGGCATTCTTGACATCGAGCTGAAATAGAGGCCAGTCAAAGGTAATAGCCAGAGAAATAAGAATACGCACAAAATTCCGACGAGCCACTGGTGAAAAGGTCTCAAAGAAATCAACCCCATATGTCTGAGTGTACCCCTTTGCTACCAGTCTAGCTTTCAATCTCCACAGAACCATCTGGATTATGTTTTACTGTAAATACCCATCTGCATCCCACAACATTTTTATCTGGAGGTAAGTCAACAAGTTCCCATGTGTTGTTCTGTAAAAGTGCAGACATTTCAACATTCATCGCCTGTTTCCACCCAATATCCTTCATAGCATCAAGATGATTTCTTTGAATTACCATAGAATCAATCCCAAGAGCAAATGAGCGGACCTGCTGAGATAATTTGGACAAACAACACACATTTGTAATAGGATGTCGAATAGTACAGGAACAGGTACCTTTGCGAACAACAATGGGAACATCAAGGTCAGATGGTTTTTCAGGAATCCCTTGAGTAGAGGAAGACAGGTGAGGCTCAGAGACTGGAGTCGCTACCTCCTCTGGATCTTGTCTGCCGTGTCTGCTGTAAACGTGTGAATATTGTTGAATTAGCGGACCATCTGCTGGCTGCTCTTCCTGAATTATAGTATTGTCAGGAATGATAGGTGGCACTCTCTCACTCTGATGTGGCAGTGTCACTCTCTCACTGGTATCTGATGGTGGCACTCTCTCACATAATTGCTCCCCCTTACTGGGAACACTAGAAAAATATGGAGTGGATTCATGAAATGTCACATCCTTAGACACAAACATATGACGGAGAATTGGACAATAACACTTGAACCCTTTGCTAGTGTTAGGAGTACCCAAGAAAAAGAGTCCTAATTGACCTAGGAGATAACTTATCAGCCTTAGGATCAAAATTGTGGACAAATGAAGTACAACCAAACACTCTGAGGGGAAAAAGGAAAGGTTGATCTTTGGGACGTAAGACAGAGAATGGAGTACGTCCTTGGAGCACAAAAGATGGTTGCCCGTTGATAAGGAAACAAGCAGTAAGTAAAGCGTCAGACTAGAATCTCTCAGGAACATTAGATTGAAACATGATTGTCCTGGTAATATCAAGAAGGTGACGATTTTTCCTCTCTGCTACCCCATTTTGCTGAGGAATGTGAGGACATGATGTACGATGTATCATCCCAATAGAACTACAAAAACCAGCCTTTGCATTTTAAACATACTCCAAGGAATTATCAGATTGAAGAATTTTAATATTGCAATCAAATTGAACTTTTATTTCTTGATGAAAATGATTGACAATGGATAGCACAGACTCTCAACTCTTCAACGAATAAATCCATGTCATACGAAAAATCATCCACAAAGGAAATAAAATAACGAAAACCATTATAGCTATGGTCTTTTACAGGACCCCAGACATCACTGTGGACCAACTCAAAAGGACAAGACGCCCGTTTATTGACACGGCCAGGATAAGACATTCTATGATGTTTCCTCAGTTGACAGGACTGACACTCTAGAGAAGACACTTGAGACAACTCCGGTTCTAACTTCCTCAAGCTCTCTAGCGAAGGATGTCCATATCTGTAGTGCCACAGTAAGGGAGAACCACTCAAAAGGATAGCTGGAGCAGGAGCAGATACTTGGCGAGGTAGATTGTCACCGTGGAAGAGGTAGAGATCACCTTTCCTAGGCCCCCCACCAATCGTCCTCATACTCTTGAGATCCTGTAATACAAAACAATGTCCAAAAGTTACCGTACATTTCACAGTATCAATCAATTTAGCAACAGAGAGAAGATTAAAAGGAAATGCAGGCACATAATGTATGAATTTAAGATCAGTTTTAGGAGTTAGGGAAACAGATCCACTGGCTAACACTCTCCTCACTGAACCATCTGCTATTGTTATAGATTTGTGAGGAATATATATTATAGAATGGGCAAAAACCTTTATTTGATGTGTTTAAGACTATTACAAGACACTCTCTTCTATAGGGTAAGAGAGTAAGTGAGAAATAGAATTAGACAATAAGGGATAAAAGAAAAGTTAAAGAGAAGTCTAAAGCACACAATAAAACATAAAACATAAAACATATATACTAATATTCCCCTCAAGCTGGAGATGTCAAACATGCCTAGCTTGTCCACCAATGTAGCAAAAAGAGTCTTGGGAAGTATCTTGGTAATATATCTGCAACCTAATCTTCTTTTTGGAGATAAGGAGTGCAGATGCGACCAGAGATAACAAATTCTCAAACAAAGTGGCAATCCACCTAGATATGTTTGGTGCGTTCATGAAAAGTGGGATTGCTAGCAATAGAAATGGAGACTATATTGTCGCAGTGCATGGGAATAGGATCAAGATCAGAGATATCAAATTCCTTGAGGAGTCCTTAGACCCACATCAATTCGTAACAAGTATGAGCTATAACTCTATATTCTGTTTCAACACTAGACCGATCAATCACAGTCTACTTCTTACTGCGCCATGTAACTAGATTCCCTGCAACAGACATGCAGTAGCCAGAGATAGATTTCCTTCACATCCACTACTATCATAATTAGAATCAGAATATCTATTGAGTTTGCAGTGCCTCTGTCTACGATACAATAATCCTTTTCTTGGAGAATTTTTCAGGTTTTTAAGGATATGACAAATAACATCCCAATGGCATTGTCGAGGTTTATCCAGATACCTACCTACAAGTCCAACAACAACATTAATATCAACTCTAGTCACAGTAAAATAAATAAGCGTACCAACCAATCTTCTATATTGGTGGTTATCTACGATAGGTTGGTGAAGATTCATCATCCTAATTGGTATTGGGATCCAGAGGAGTGCAAACAGGTTTAGCACCAAGCATGCCTGTTTCTGTTAGAAGATCTAGAACATATTTGCGTTGTGAAAGATAGACACCAGAAGAAAATCCGGAGACTTCAATTCCCGAGAAGTATCTGAGTTTGCCAAGATCTTTTGTAAGAAAGTGTTGTTCTATATATTTTTTAGTAGCTGAAATACCATAAGTACCACCGCCACAATATTATATCATCCACATAGACAATAATAATATGCATGTAACTGTTTTTTTTAGTGGAAACAAAGTGATTCGAATGTGAGCCCCAAACTTGAAACTTTAGAAGAATCTGGCTCATTTTATCAAACCATGCTCGTGGACTTTGTTTTCCATAAATTGTGTCACGCCCCAATCTCACATTAACCACAAACCACAAGATTAGAACGCAACAGGATGGGATTTACACATAAGCCAACCACTCTTTACCTTTATAACATTTTAAAGATATTAATAGGAAAATCCGATTTATGCTGTAAAATGAAACTAAACAAACTGCGGAAGCATCTTTATTAAACTGACTAGCAAGATAAACAGAGTCTACAACATATTACATTGTCCGACATAAAATAAAACATAACAGATAATTTACATCTTATACACATTCACTCTCTCACTCACGCCTTGTCCCAAAGATCGAGGGGAAAGGACTAAGAGACCTCTAACTTCTAACTACGAACCTTCTATTGACTAGGCGTTAGGATGAAACGATTCTTCAGATTTCCTGCTGCTGATGATAACCTGAAAATGTTTTGAGTAGAGGTATGAGCCTACTCGCTCAGTGAATAGCATTTCACTTAGCTATCACTAAACAACTCATCAGGTTTATAAATTGAAGATAAACAGATATACAATTTAAGCAGAGCAATTCTATTGATATAGCAGTTGTACAGATATTAATCACAATCCTATGCATTATCAGGTATTTCAGTTAAATAGACAAAATTATAAATTTACTGTGATCCTAAGTGATTACATATTTACATTATTATGCCCCAAACATATACAGTGCACTCTGCATATGAAGATCAGTAGCGAACTACGATCTCACCGTACAAGACTTAGCGACACACCCGGGAAATGCTAAGTCTGACTTCTCGTCCTGGTCTGCACAGGACTCTCAGGCTCACAAGGCCTCACTGCACTAACTCTGAGTGCTCTGGACTCCTCCGCAAACTGTAGTGCACAGTCGGAGAGTCTCTAAGTCTCCGATGCCTGGGCGTATCCCCAGAACTGACCGGGACTTCTCCGATGCCTGGGCGTATCCCCAGGACTGACCGGAACGTACTCTTGGATTTCCGATGCCTGGGCGTATCCCCAGAACTGACCGGAATCCTACCACTCAGACTACGTGTCACCGAGACAATCGGTATTTGTTGGACACGAGTCTCCGATGCCTGGGCGTATCCCCAGAACTGACCGTTTCACCCCAAAGGTACAGACCGCGCAATGGGGTTCTACGGTGTTGGGGCACCTAAGTCTATTAATTGACTAGCATATAACCAATCAAAATAGGAATATCACATTTCATACAAATTACATAATTTAAACATCACAAGAAGCACATATATATCCTTTAACATAATTAAACATGATTCAGTATCATTTATCCAGTTTCAATGCTAAACATCTATATTTAAAATCAGTTAATACATTGCAACAATAATACAGGAAATTTCATCATTTCACTAAGCATATCAGGTATTTCAAGTTCCAATGAAACTAACATACTCTATTGTCTGCACTACACAGTTTAGAAGTTATACTAACTGATACAGAAACAATTTAACATTTAAATTGAGTTAAATAATGATTACTAAATGAACTACTACTCACCCACTTCGGTGTGTTCGTATACACCGAAAAACGTCCACAACCATGCCTAATTCTGCCCTTTACAGCAGAGTGCACGCCGTGCACCTGAGCTGTACGCCGTGCACCTTCAATGCACCCTTATTCTACTTTTCTGCAACCTTGCACGCCGTGCAAACTGATTTGCACGCCGTGCACCTGGGCAGAAACTCGTTCCGCTATCTGTAACTTTGCACGCCGTGCAAACTGAGTTGCACGCCGTGCACCTGCACAGAAACGGAAATCTCATTGAAGATAAACTCGATTCTAAAGCTATGTCTTGGACTTAATCTACGGAATCTAATCCTATCCTCAAAACCGAACTGTGTGCTGGTCTTACCTTGCTCTATTGTGTACCAATCGAGCTCCGGTTTGGACTTATTCGTACCCATTGCAATCCAACAGTAGCTTTCTTCTCGTACATGTTGAGGAAACGAGCTACAGATGTAGCAAGGTGCTTCTCGAGGCTGAGGGAGGAAGGCATCATCGTGCAGCTGGTTGATAGCCGAAGCTATGGGACCAAGAAACACCCCGCCCTTCCCTCTCAAGTGACTGCTGGACCTGCCGCAATTGAGATGGCCGGCCATGGTTATTCCTGCAGGTTGGGACAGGTGGGGCGCAGCTGGGCGCCGTTAATGGTGGTCGGGTGCTCAAGGAAGCTTTCTGAGGTGCTGGCCGCGCCAAGCCACCCTCTTGTTGGCGCCGCAGCTGCAGCAGCTGCTGCTGGCCGACCTTGCTGCTAGGGGCGCCGCCCTAGCAGGTTGGGCGGGCTTCGGTTGGGCAAGGGAAGAAGAAGGGAAAGAGAAGAAGAGAGGAGGACGACGTCGTTGGAAACAGAGCTAGAGAGCTCAAAATCGCCCAAAATCGCCCCTCTGTTGGCTGATCGGGCTAGCAACTGCTTTGGGCGCCGCTACAGTCGGTTCCCCTGTTCTATCGGGCGGAAGAAGAGATAAGGGGTCGGTTCGCGGAGGGGGCCGACATGTAATTTACCCAGCAAAAACCTAAAATTACAACTAGGTCCCTAAACACTCAAATGTCCATATCTTTTAACTCGGAAGTCGGTTTCGGGTGATTTTTCTTGCAACGGATTAAGCACGGAATTCTCTATCATCCCAGGGCATAAAATCATGTTAACTAGCTTGTCACATCAGGTCAAAACACTAATTGCAACATTGAGTATTCAACTCAACCTAATTAACTAATTAATCAACATTGATATCCTTAGTCGCCTTAGGTGATTCAAACTCAACTATTGATTCATATATTAACTTATTCTGATTATCCATGATATTTTATTTAATACTCAACACTAATTGCGGTGTTTTACGTAATTCGAGGTATTTATTAGTTAATCAGGAAGTGGGTCATAACAACCTTTTCCCCTTAAAAGAATTTCGTCCCGAAATTCCTAAAAGAGAAAGGAGACGTGCTACTCATTTCTGACTCGTGTTTTTCTACGTAGCTCCCTCTAGGTTAAGATTTCTCCACAAAACTATTACTAATGGTATCTCACAATTCGCGAGTTTCTTGATCCTCCGATCAACCATCTGTATAAGTCCTTTAACCTAGGACACATCCGATCTGATTACAGATCGACCCACAAAACATTGTCCTTCCAGAACTGTTATAGCAGTATCTCATTTTATGGTAACTACTGAGAAATTATCATACTATCCATGCAGACAAACTAAAATTATTAAATAAACAGAATGCATGTCAGTTCGGTACTAAAATTAAATCATGCAATTTAACTGTTAAGCATCACTACATATCATACTGAGAATTGGTATTAAAATACTTGATTCATCGCACACCCTATCCTTAGGGTTTCATTTGCCTTGTTCATTCATCACATGCCAACACCCTACTCTTAGGGTTTCCTCATTCACTAACCACATGGCAACACCCTACTCTTAGGGTTTCCATTATCTCATTTGTTTGATTGCAATTCAAATCACAATACGGTATCATTCTAGAACTGGCAGAACAGTACATTTCAAATCATTGTAGTTACTGAGTAATGTTTATATCATGCATGCAGACAGATTAAAAATTCATAAATATTCCAAACTCAATCAATTTTGGCACATACATACCGGATTCATGTAATTGAACATCTTATTACATCAATAAAAGCTATTTACTTCACATATAACAAACCATCTGTACTATTGTTCAATTACTTAAATTTCCTCGAAGAACGTGCATATTAACCAAATTCCTGGTTTATGCATCACATAACTCAATTAAGAGTTATTTACGTATCATCACACAAGTATTTAATAGTACTTGAGAATTTCTAATGATATCTCAATGAAAAGTGCCAATTTATGTAAAATGTCAGATCACACACATTAACATAACAGGAAGCAGGTATTTAGGTTTATTTATATATTTTAATACTGTCTTACTATCTTGGAATCATATATCTAATGATTTACCAAAACTGTGTTTCCTGGGTTCATTCTCTAACCGTACCATTATCAGTTGTGTATTTCTAAACTCAATATGATATGATTGAAACTGGATTACCAAGCAACCTAATTATTTCATCCATGTATATCTTAGTCATGTATCAAGACATCAAAGGTCGACTTAATATGAAGAAAGCGAGCAGACTAAATTAGTCTATCCACAATCATTCATATAAAATCACAACCTCTAGGTGTCCTGGGTAATCTTACCACAAAATCCATTGTGATAAATTCCCATTCCCATTCGGGCATAGAAAAAAATTACAAGGTAGCTATAGATTTTTAGGGTTCAGCCCTAACCTACTGATACACACTACTTTTAACCACATACCCAGCTACATCCTTCTGCATATCTGACCATCCATTTCAACTTCTTGGAATTCATATACATCTTAGTGTTTTCCTGAAAGCATAGCGTACATCAATACATACATTTCCATAAGAATCTTTTCTTTTAGGCTTTTCCCCTTAAAAGAATTTTACTCCATCTCGAGATACACACAACATGTCACGCTAAATCAACATATTATCATTTAAAAAACTTAAACTCTAGTCTCTTTTCCTTCTATCATGTCATGCATAGTCTGGTTTAACTCACTATCACCCTATTGTAGTTCCTTGATCTGATCATAAGAAGTAAGCTTAACTTACATCTGTACAATCAAATCACTCTGTGCTGTCACCCCTAAGTCTAGGTTCAACTCCCACATTTCTACTAGCAGGTCTCTATTGAAACCTGTCATAGAGAATGCATTGGCTGTTGAACTTGACTTTCTACTGAAAGCATCATCCACCACATTCTCTTTACCAGGGTGATAATCTATTATCACATCATAAAGATAGTGACACCATGTCTTTATAACATAAACTACATCAACTATCTTTAGATCATATATCGGGTAATACTCCGATTTCTATGCTACCTTCTTATAGTTACATTTTAGGTTTATGTTTTACTCTCTTCTCTAAGTCATTCATGTTGTTCATGTACCGATCAGATTATCTTACTTCAAAACCCTAGATTACTATTAAAGCCAGTTTACTTTCCATAGCACATATCACAAGATCTTATTTTACAGAGATACCAGTATTCAGGGTTACATCACTAATGATACCCCTTAAACTACTACAACTTTAATCATTCTAGGGTTTTGGTCCATATTAGTAACGTAACATTATTGTATGTGTGTAGTCGATCATATAGATCAAATTGAGTTGCTTGGGTTAATAGCATATTAACCCAACACTCAACTTTAATTATATTCAGCTGAAAATTCAGTTTTATAATAGTTTCTGTAATTCGTTTATTAAACTGCTAACAGAAACTCCAAAAATTCTGAAAATTTTATATGTTGTGCCTAATAAAGTTTTAGACCTCCAGTAAAAATTTCAGGTCATTTCAAGTTACCAATAATTAATTAAAAATCAACCAGTGCGCTGCTATATAGCAGTCTGCAGCAGATTCGGTCGAGTTGCAACTCGACCGACACCTTACTGTAGAGATCAAACGTCATCCAAAGATTACGCCAAATTAATAGAGGGTCTAAAATTTGTGATTTTCAAACATAGTTAAAATTTGAGTTCAATTGGATATACCACTAAAAAGATAAAATTCAATTACAACACTGCTATATAAATCTGAAAATGTGATCGGTCGAGTTTGCAACTCGGCCGATAAACAAGTCAGAGCATTATTCAAAAATTCTAATATCTTCCAATGTTGTTCACATTTTATATATCCAAATCATATCCCAATTTTAGCCAAATTAGAGTTACACATAAGATACTAAAAATCATTTAGTGAGACATTCTATTTATCAAATTCTGTATTCATGCGTTATTTGAATCCTAATTTGGGCCAATTAGGGTCTATGCTTCTCAAGCCCTAATTCTCAAGATTAAGAACATTTATACTTCTATTCTTATTTTACTTGTTAATAGGAGTCATTAGATCCCAGTAACGCATCCTGCCAGCCGGACCAGGCCGAACCTGTAGTCCTGAAGCCAAGAGCTACTCGGGATTAATCAACCCTTATTAATCTAAAACATGTGGAAAGAATATCCACTTAGGGCAAACTCATATATACATGATTTCGAGTCTACTTTAATACAAAGAAAACAAACATTAAACAATTCACTTCATGTCACAACAATATAAAAGAATCATACTCATTGTACAAACTGAAAATCTAAATTCATGCATATAAGAGCATTTCTAATGATCTTTAAATCAGATAAACAATAATAGACAAGAGTTGAATCGCATCTTATATGTAATCTCTTATTTATACATTAATTTCTTATCTCTTAACCCTAAGATTTCTAGGGTTTTCTCTCTAGCCTATCCTTCCTCTGCATACCTGGCCAGGGCATCCAGAGAAGAACAGACAGAGTAGCTTGATACTGGTCAATCTAAGTATTCAGACACCTGGCCAGGGTATCTAAACACTCAGACCTTCCAGAGCTAAAACTCATCATTTATTATTCGCCTTACTTATAACTTTATCTTTTGACCCTAATGATTCTTAACGACTCATCTTAAGCTCATTACTTAATTCTCGTGACCACATCCTCTTCCTGTTATCTGCAATAATATAACAGAATACTTCCTGTTAGAAGATTACAGATAGAAGAAAGACACCTAAACCTTAATCCTATTGGTCTCTTATCGTCCCCTGACCTTGAGTAACTATGTACTCAAACCAAAGCTCTGATACCAAGAGTTGTCACGCCCCAATCTCACATTAACCACAAACCACAAGATTAGGACGCAACAGGATGGGATTTACACATAAGCCAACCACTCTTTACCTTTATAACATTTTAAAGATATTAATAGGAAAATCCGATTTATGCTGTAAAATGAAACTAAACAAACTGCGGAAGCATCTTTATTAAACTGACTAGCAAGATAAACAGAGTCTACAACATATTACATTGTCCGACATAAAATAAAACATAACAGATAATTTACATCTTATACACATTCACTCTCTCACTCACGCCTTGTCCCAAAGATCGAGGGGAAAGGACTAAGAGACCTCTAACTTCTAACTACGAACCTTCTATTGACTAGGCGTTAGGATGAAACGATTCTTCAGATTTCCTGCTGCTGATGATAACCTGAAAATGTTTTGAGTAGAGGTATGAGCCTACTCGCTCAGTGAATAGCATTTCACTTAGCTATCACTAAACAACTCATCAGGTTTATAAATTGAAGATAAACAGATATACAATTTAAGCAGAGCAATTCTATTGATATAGCAGTTGTACAGATATTAATCACAATCCTATGCATTATCAGGTATTTCAGTTAAATAGACAAAATTATAAATTTACTGTGATCCTAAGTGATTACATATTTACATTATTATGCCCCAAACATATACAGTGCACTCTGCATATGAAGATCAGTAGCGAACTACGATCTCACCGTACAAGACTTAGCGACACACCCGGGAAATGCTAAGTCTGACTTCTCGTCCTGGTCTGCACAGGACTCTCAGGCTCACAAGGCCTCACTGCACTAACTCTGAGTGCTCTGGACTCCTCCGCAAACTGTAGTGCACAGTCGGAGAGTCTCTAAGTCTCCGATGCCTGGGCGTATCCCCAGAACTGACCGGGACTTCTCCGATGCCTGGGCGTATCCCCAGGACTGACCGGAACGTACTCTTGGATTTCCGATGCCTGGGCGTATCCCCAGAACTGACCGGAATCCTACCACTCAGACTACGTGTCACCGAGACAATCAGTATTTGTTGGACACGAGTCTCCGATGCCTGGGCGTATCCCCAGAACTGATCGTTTCACCCCAAAGGTACAGACCGCGCAATGGGGTTCTACGGTGTTGGGGCACCTAAGTCTATTAATTGACTAGCATATAACCAATCAAAATAGGAATATCACATTTCATACAAATTACATAATTTAAACATCACAAGAAGCACATATATATCCTTTAACATAATTAAACATGATTCAGTATCATTTATCCAGTTTCAATGCTAAACATCTATATTTAAAATCAGTTAATACATTGCAACAATAATACAGGAAATTTCATCATTTCACTAAGCATATCAGGTATTTCAAGTTCCAATGAAACTAACATACTCTATTGTCTGCACTACACAGTTTAGAAGTTATACTAACTGATACAGAAATAATTTAACATTTAAATTGAGTTAAATAATGATTACTAAATGAACTACTACTCACCCACTTCGGTGTGTTCGTATACACCGAAAAACGTCCACAACCATGCCTAATTCTGCCCTTTACAGCAGAGTGCACGCCGTGCACCTGAGCTGTACGCCGTGCACCTTCAATGCACCCTTATTCTACTTTTCTGCAACCTTGCACGCCGTGCAAACTGATTTGCACGCCGTGCACCTGGGCAGAAACTCGTTCCGCTATCTGTAACTTTGCACGCCGTGCACCTGCACAGAAACGGAAATCTCATTGAAGATAAACTCGATTCTAAAGCTATGTCTTGGACTTAATCTACGGAATCTAATCCTATCCTCAAAACCGAACTGTGTGCTGGTCTTACCTTGCTCTATTGTGTACCAATCGAGCTCCGGTTTGGACTTATTCGTACCCATTGCAATCCAACAGTAGCTTTCTTCTCGTACAGGTTGAGGAAACGAGCTACAGATGTAGCAAGGTGCTTCTCGAGGCTGAGGGAGGAAGGCATCATCGTGCAGCTGGTTGATAGCCGAAGCTATGGGACCAAGAAACACCCCACCCTTCCCTCTCAAGTGACTGTTGGACCTGCCGCAATTGAGATGGCCGGCCATGGTTATTCCTGCAGGTTGGGACAGGTGGGGCGCAGCTGGGCGCCGTTAATGGTGGTCGGGTGCTCAAGGAAGCTTTCTGAGGTGCTGGCCGCGCCAAGCCACCCTCTTGTTGGCGCCACAGTTGCAGCAGTTGCTGCTGGCCGACCTTGCTGCTAGGGGCGCCGCCCTAGCAGGTTGGGCGGGCTTCGGTTGGGCAAGGGAAGAAGAAGGGAAAGAGAAGAAGAGAGGAGGACGACGTCGTTGGAAACGGAGCTAGAGAGCTCAAAATCGCCCAAAATCGCCCCTCTGTTGGCTGATCGGGCTAGCAACTGCTTTGGGCGCCGCTACAGTCGGTTCCCCTGTTCTATCGGGCGGAAGAAGAAGAGATAAGGGGTCGGTTCGCAGAGGGGGCCGACATGTAATTTACCCAGCAAAAACCTAAAATTACAACTAGGTCCCTAAACACTCAAATGTCCATATCTTTTAACTCGGAAGTCGGTTTCGGGTGATTTTTCTTGCAACGGATTAAGCACAAAATTCTCTATCATCCCAGGGCATAAAATCATGTTAACTAGCTTGTCACATCAGGTCAAAACACTAATTGCAACATTGAGTATTCAACTCAACCTAATTAACTAATTAATCAACATTGATATCCTTAGTCGCCTTAGGTGATTCAAACTCAACTATTGATTCATATATTAACTTATTCTGATTATCCATGATATTTAATTTAATACTCAACACTAATTGCGGTGTTTTACGTAATTCGAGGTATTTATTAGTTAATCAAGAAGTGGGTCATAACAAATTGCTTTCCTAAGTCTACAGACTTTTAGAGTACTCCCCTTGAGTAACAAACCCAGGCGATTGCTTTATGTAGACTTCTCATGCAAGTCAGTAATAGGAAGACATTTTTAACATCAAGTTTAAAAAGAGGTCAACCATTGTTCACAACAACATATATAAGTACCGGTACAAAATTAAGTTTGGCAACAAGGGAACAAGTTTCAAAATGGTCAACCCCATAGGTCTATGTATAACCATTTGCTACTAGACGATCCTTCTGAAAGATCTTGAGGGGGGGTGAATAGAGATTTTGATATTTTAAAGTTCAATTAAAAACTTAAAGAAAAGGAGGAGGAAACAAGGAAGACAATTCGATTTAGAGTGGTTCCAACGTTTGAGTCAAAGGTTGTCAGTCCACTACCCAATTGTCTCCAAATGGGATTTTGAAAGTGATTTATTTTATTTACCTCGCAAGGATGTTACAACAAAATACAATCACCTTCCACCTCCTTGAATTAGCCTCAACCTCCTTGAAGCATCCTTCGTGAAGTAGCCTCAAGCCCTCGGAGCAGCTTTCACCGCCTTGAAGTAGCTCCACCACCTTGGGGTAGCTTTCACCTAGAAGTAGTTTGAACCTCCTTTGAAACATCCTTCTTGAAGTAACCTCAAGCAACCTTGGAGCAGCCTTCTCCACCAAGAAGTAGCTCCATCACCTTGAGGTAGCCTTCACCTAGAAGTAGCTCCAATCCCCTTTGAAGTGACCTTCTTTAAGTAACCTCAAGCAACCTTGGAGCAGGGTTCTTTGCCTTGAAGTAGCTCTAAGCAACCTCCCTTAGACAGACTCATACACTTGAAGTAGTCAAGGAGAACAGATACAATACAAAGGAAATAGATTGGAAGAAAGAAATACTTAACCAATGAAGTACATCGTCTTGATTCCTATATCAAACGTTTAAACCTCCTAACCACTTAGGATGAACGTTTCTTGGATGGTGGCTAAGAGGTTATAGCTATAGGATACGAAGTTAGAGCTCAAGGAAGAAGATAGCAAGTGATTCTCAGCTTTGTTGTTCTCTAGAATGATTGCTCAAGTGTAGCTTTGTGTATCTAAGGTGTCTTAAGGCCTCTCCTATTTATAGGAATGATTTGCAAGTGATTAGGGACGTTGTAGGAAGTCTCTAGAGTGTTCTTAGTGCTTAACTAGTCGTTAGGTAGAAAGTAGTTGGGTTGCAATGCCTAAAATGTTCAAGTTTAGAAGAATAATCTAGAACCCAGTTCGGTCGACAAGTTTTTCGACCGACCATGTTTCAGTCGAGAATTTCTTTGACCGAGCCTGAGTTGAATGCAAGTGTATTCCAACGACTATCCTCAACTCCCAACTACTCCATCTAACGGTCATATGATTTGGATCGAAGATGTGTCGGTCGACCATATTTTCGACCAAAATTGACTTAGAGCACAATATGTGTAAGTTTTCGACCGATGCTCTAAATGCTTGACCGAGGTGGTTCTCAGTCGACAATAACTTCGACCGAGGGTTTCTCGGTCGACTAGTTTCTCGACCGAGAATGTCACTGGTGCAAGTTATTGAACCACCTATCAAATGTTTGTTCTAATGAAGGATAATGCCTCTAATCTCTAGGGGGATCCTAACTAAGGGTTGAGTGGATAGAGAAGATCTAACACTTGATTTACATGATATCTAAGTACTTGTACATTATATACTTGTACGAGTTTTTACATAGAGTACAATCATGAAAACATTAAGCATTTAAGCGCATTGATCTTCAATTATCCACATGGTATGATTTCCTCATCTTTTTGAACCCTGAAATACTCAAGTAGCACATTAGATCCAAAAGAATGTAATGTTTGTCATCATCAAAACAAAGGGTATGCTAATGTCCAATTGAGCCAACAATCTCCCCCTTTTTGAAGATGACAAACATTCTTAAAATAAAGCAAAATATTTAAAATGAAATGAGTTTCATACCTATGACATACATGAGATGAGTAAGTCCTTAGATCTCATAAGATGTATGCTAATATGCCTAAAGAAATTCTTACTAGGGTTTTGGAGAATCGTTGAGGACACAATGTGTGTCCCCTCATATATTTATATAAAAGGTTAAGAGAACAATTACATGTAGGTTCACATAGAGTAAAGAAATAACAAGAGAAATATAAAGGACAAATAAAGGCTAATATTTAACACTCCCCTTCAAGTTTGAACATAGATATCAATCATACCCAACTTGTCCATGAGAGAGAAGAAGAGTTTCTTGGCCAACAACTTTGTAAAGATATCAGCAATCTGATCTTCCGAGCGAGTGAAAGGAGTGCAAATATGACCAGTCAGGATAGCTTCTCTGATAAAGTGACAGTTAACTTCAATGTGCTTGGTCCTCTCATGATAAACAAGATTATTGGCAATAAAAATAGAGAGAGCAATAACAACGACTATTCCCGTCGTGCTACAGTGCAACCACTGTAGCAATGGCCAGAAAGTGACTTTCTTTGATAATCCTTGGTGCTCACAGCTCTAAAGGTCGGTGTGAAGAGATTGACAACTCTCCTAGGGTTTTCACTGTGACTTTGATACCATGTAGAAGCTTGAGAAAAGTGAGAGAATCCTCGATACACTCACATGATCGGGTGCTTGTATATTCGTATACAAAGTACTTTAGACGCTTTTCACATAGGTCCCTGACATTTTCTCACATTTACAAGTAGATCCCTAGACATACATATTAACAAGATAAATATGTATATATGTACATATATATAGACATATATTGTATCCTTTATATGTGTACATATGTATACATATATGTATATATGTATATGTGGGTGTGTATTATAGAATAGGAAAAGAGTTTTTTATTGTTAGATGATTTAACAAAATATAGAGGACTCTCTTTTATAGGACAAGAGAATAAGCCTATTGTCAGAGATAGGCAATATGGGACAAAAGAAAAGGCTAGAGACAAGTAAAGGCTAAAGCCCATAATAAAGAAAATAACAATAAACATAAAGCAATAAAGCACATATACTAATACTCACCCTCAAGCTGAAGCTCAGATATCAATCATGCCCAGCTTGTCAACCATGCTATGGAATCTGGCCTTGGGAAGAGATTTGGTGAAGATGTCAGCCACTTGATCAGACGTACGAGTGTATGGAGTGGAGATAGTACTAGACAAAACAACCTCTGACAAAATGACAATCCACCTCAATGTGCTTAGTCCGCTCATGAAAGGTTGGATTGCTAGCAATAAAGATAGCAGCCTTATTATCACAATGCATGGAAATAGGAGCAGAGTCAAATATACCAAATTCTTTCAGAAGACCGTAGACCCATAAAAGTTCACAATCAGTATGAGCCATAGCTCTATACTCAACTTCAACACTAGATCGGGCAACAACAATTTGTTTTTTACTGTGTCAGGTAACAAGGTTACCACCTACAAAGGTGCAGTATCCTGAAATAGATTTGCGATCTAAGCAGCTGCCTGCATAGTCAGAGTCAGAATATCCTGTGATTTTACAGTGCCCATGATTTTTATACAATAAACCTTTGGTTGGAGAATTTTTTTGATATTTCAAAATGTGAAACACAACATCCTAGTGGCACTGTCTAGGTTTATCCATATATCAACTAACTAAGATGACCACAAAAGTGATATCAGCTCGTGTCACTATCAGATATATAAGTTTACCCACCGACTGACAATATTGATGATGGTCAGGATATGGAGGAGAAGTATCATCATCCCAGTTTGTATTAGGATCTAAAGGAATAGCAGTGGGTTTTGCACCAAGAAGTCCTGTGTCCGACAATAAATCCAGAATATATTTTCTCCGAAATAAGAACACACCTGAGGAAGACTGGGAAACTTCAATACCCAAAAAATGTCTTATTTTACCCAGATCTTTAGTAACAAAGTGTGTTGCCAGATATTCCTTAGTGGCCTGAATGCCTGCTTGATCACTGCCAGATAAAATAATATCATCAACATACACAATTAAGACGATCAGGCCAATGATAGTTTTCTTAATGAACACAGAGTGATCAGAATGAGAACGATGAAAGTTGAACTGCTGAAGGATATTATTGAGCTTATCAAACCAGGCCCGGGGACTCAGTTTCAGTCCATAGATGGCTTTAAGCAATAGACACACTTTGGAATTCTCCCCCTGAGTGACAAAACCAGGTGATTGTTCCATGTATACTTCCTCATGTAAATCACCATATAAAAAGTATTTTTAACATCTAGCTGAAACAGAGGTCAATCACAATTAATTGCTAAAGATATAAGAACACGAACATAATTGAGACATGCTACAGGAGAAAACGTCTCAAAATAGTCAATGCCATGAGTCTGGGTATATCCTTTGGCAACAAAACGAGCTTTCAGACGTTCAACAGTGCCATCGGGTTGATATTTGACTAGTAAAGACCCAATGACAACCAACAGGAGAGCAGGAGGCATGTCTATCAACTAAGTCCCATGTATGACGATCAGTAAGTGCCTGCATTTCAGCCTCCATAGCTTGGCGCCATGCAGGATGCTTTAGAGCCTGAGCAACATTTTTGGGAACATATATAGCAGATAAAGCAGAAGAAAAATTTGCAAAAGTCATTCCCAGATTAGCAGTAGAACAACCATTGCCAATAGGAAGCTAAGTACAAGACCTGGTTCCTTTTCTCAGGCTGATAGGGTCATCTAAATCAGAAAATACCCGACGTGGAGGCGGATCTGCGGGCGAGGATTGAGGAGCCAAAGATGGAGGGGCCATAGAGGGAGTTGGATTTCTCGGGCGTCGTTGATACACCTTCAGAGGCACGACCAGGGCCACATTCAGAGTGGATAAGTCATCTTCAATGGTCAGAGGTAGAGGTGTATCAAGTAACAGATCAGATGTCAATTTTGAACCAGTTGGAGAATAGTAGGGAGATTCTTTAAAAAATACCACATCAACACTAACAAACCATTTCTTTGTAGCAGGATCATAGCATTTATAATCTTTCCGAGTCCAAGAATATCCCAAGAATACACATTTGGTAGGCTGAGGGTCTAATTTAGTCAAACCAGGATGAAGAGTTTTGACAAAGCATGTGCTATCAAAAATCCAAGGAGACATGAAAAAGAGGAACATCTGGATACAAAATTTGACAAGGGATTTGATTTCCAAGAACGGACGAGGGCATGCTATTAATCAGATAGCAGGCGGTGGAAATAGCTTCAGGCCAAAAGGTTTTGGCTATATGATAATGAAAAAGGAGAGTGCGGACAACTTCTAAGAGATGCCAATTTTTGAATTCGGCTACCCCATTTTGCTGTGGAGTATAGGAACATGAAGTTTGATGAATAATACTCAATTTTTGATAAAACTGACTTACAGAAGCTTGCACAAACTCTAAAGCATTATTGGTGCACAGAAATTTAATGGATTTATCAAACTGGGTACAAATCTCATCAAAGAATGTCATGATAGTGTCAAGCATGTGGGATCGATCTTTTTAACAAAACAACTAGGTAGTTCTAGAGAAATATCAATAAATCTAAGAAAATGGCAAAAACTAGTACTTGACACAGAATACAGACCCCACACATCCGCATGTATCAATACAATATTTCTTAGAAAAGGTTGCACGAGTTTGTTTGCCCAAAGTACAAGTGTCATAGTGAAAGACAAAATAAAAAAGTAGCAGGAATTAAATGATTCAACTTTGCAGCAGAGGGATGGCCCAGTCTGTAATGCCATTGGAGCCCGATAGCAGAAGTAATCAGTAGAGCAGTCAGCTTCGGCAGATCCAAATAATACAGCCCATCTGGTCCTTCATGGCCCGAACCAATCTTTATCTTCGTGCGCATATCCTGAAAAACAACACCATATGGGTTAAAAGTAATAGAGCAATGAAGGCTCTTCATAGTTCTCCTAACAGACAGTAAATTCTGAAGCCCCCTAGGCTGGAAAAATCAGATCTGACCCGATGGACCTAAACCTAACCTGACTGTTTAAGCGGGTTAGGGTCTAAGGTTTTTCAACCTGACCTAAGTTTGACCCAAACCCGAAGAATATGTATCATTTTAGGGTCACTTCTGGGTTTGGACTTCTGGCCCAAATATACATGAATGGCCTGAAATTCCCAATTATACATTCACATAAAATTAGAAATACTAACGTTTAACCAACCCAATTGCCTAGTAAATTACTAATACATCCCTAGTTATGTTTATTTTGAAATTCTACATAATTTTGTATTGGTCTGAGTCATTTTTTATTAATTCTTTTCTTTATATAAACATATTTTCATTTGTTTTATTATGCTAAATTTCTATAAATTTGTGTTTAAAACTCTTTTACAAACTATACTATTTTTAATGTGTTCTAGTCACAACTTAGGTTGTTTACATTGAAATACATTTATTATAATTTATTATTTTAGAAGATTTAAAAAATTATAGCTTTACTTTTGAAATCATGCCTTGGTTTTTGGATTTACGGGTCAAACCCAATAGACCTGAAAATATTTTAAGGTCGGCTTAGGGTCAAGGGTTTCGACCCATTAATCCATCTTTTGCAAGTTTAGGGTCTTGTTAAAAAGTACCTAAAATAAAATCTGATCAACTCAAACGCCATCGCCACACCTACAAGTTGTTGCTCCACAGTCTTCTTCCCAACCAAATGGCATTCTTCCCAAACTACCTAGAAGCATAGTTTACTTCACTTGATCATCCAAACGAAGGTGCGGTACAAATACTGTCATATATTCAGACATGTTAGTAAAGATTGTCGCAAGAAGCGTTACCGACAAAATGTTCTGGAGAAACTATCCTTGCGACCACAAACACAAAAATTTCTACAAGAACATTTGATCAACTTTTGATTCTTCTTCGTAGAATGTCCTGCTTGAAGGATCTCAATCAATTTGTTTTGGCTTTGCAAACTCTATTGTAACGGTTCCTTCAATTCCTCTAGGTAAAACTAATTCCTCCTGGTTTGAGACTCGGATGCCTATTTTCATATGACACCTAATACCGAACAAGTTATCAATTGCACCCTACCTCAACTACAAAATTGTGGAATCCGGATGACAACATATGGATTGCGTCCTTACACTGAACTAATAAGAATCTACCCTTCTTTGTCCATCATGTTTAGTGTATTCCAGTGTTGTCCATGAGTCTAATGTTTGTTGGACAATTGACTGATATGAATCATTTTGTTGATTTTGAAAAATTGTCACAATCATGTATAGATCATTGTACAAAACTCTCATTAGAGCTGGTAATGGCCATAATGGGGTATATCAACTTCATTATTTACAAATTCAGGACTCTGTCACCAATACTACTCCCAATGCATCATGTTTAGAGTTTAGACACCATCAATATTCACAATAGAATCATGTAGGTATGTATGCCCAGAGAGCCAATCATATGATGATTGGAGTGTGGAATTAGATGTCTGATTTGATAATAATAAAGGTAATTATGTCTATTATGTTTTTCTCAATCATGAGATGATGACACAGACATAGTAGATGTCTAAAGAATGATGTGACTGGATGATATATATTTTCTGATTGATGACCTGAACAATGAGATCATATGTATTATAATAGTACATACATTCTTGTTATGTCCCTAGTCGGATATTACTGTGGAAGCAGAATAGACAACAATAATACATAATACTAGAGTGTGTGTTGACTGATGACCACGTCTCATTAGTCATGATATATGATATCAAGTCAAGCACACAAGTACATGTTATAGAACAGTATATCGGACATACCTACCTTGAGAGTGATACATGGAGACCATGGAATGGTAGTCAGATGCAACTCTTATAGTGATAGTGGTGATTGTGGTTTATAGACCCGAAGTTACTATACTCATCACATGTTGGTCAATAAACTGACATTATCCATGGTGACCTTGTATAAGGGGTTGCCAAAAAGGTGATGCTCGGGTACACTATGACACATGAGGATAGAGTATGAGTGACGTAGATGGGATTTGTCCCTCCTATAGGAGATTGATATCCAAGCCACTTGATAAGTGAGACTTAGAAATGTATGACCATACTCATGTGACTCAATATGTGATATGTGAGCTCACGAGCATCTCAGACAGTCTGCTCTAGTTCAAAGAACATGGATTAAGCGTTGAGAGGATGACGATTCCATGCCTCAAGTTCAATCCGGATATCAGAGACAAATGAACTATACGATCACAGTAACATTGATCACAGATTGTAGGTTGAAGTTGTTTTTCAACTTTCCGAATTACTTGGGTAGCAATGATGTGTTGTTAGATATTGCTCATTGCTTGTGATGTCATAATTTGGGACCTATAGGGTCACATGCATAGGATGCACTTGGAATATGAGTTTATTCATGAATGATGTTTAACTTGATTACTAAAAGTGTTTAGGTATTCAATTAAACAACTGAGGTCCAAAATTGACCGGCTGGACTCTGAACCGACTGGTTCAAGTGTTGAACCGATCAGTTGAAGTGTTAGGTCAATTGGAAATAACATTGGCTGAATATTTACTTGAAGTAGACATGAAACGACCGTTTCACATATGAAACGATTGATTCATCATCTGAACGTCTGGTTTAATGATCAGTTCGATTGGATCAAGGATTTGATGTTGACATCATGTTTTGCATTAATTGAATATTGAATGCCAATTGATTCAATACGGGAAAGTACATGAATCGACTGGTCCAAAAGACGAACCAACCGGTTCACCTCCGAACCCATTGGTTAGACAATGAACTGATCAGTTCACCGTCCGTAATTTCCAGAAAATTCGTGAATTCTGTCTCTTTGACTCCCAACAAACTGGAAACCCTAACCTTGGCCTCTCCCATAAATAGAGGGGCACTGGGGGCTTCCCAGACACAACCAATAAGCTCTAACAATTATTGTCCTCTCTGGTTGTGGTAACTAATAAAGAGGTCGAGCAAGTCCTACCCGTTTAAGGGAGAGATAGTAAGAATGAGACAACTATGGGCGAATGGCTATTATATTGACATTTGAAGGGACAATTCTTTCCCGTTGACTCTGGTAGCGCAACATGGAGTTCCCGGCGGTCCACGTGGACTATTTTAGAGGCGAGGAGGCCGTTACCTGCCGCTGGGAGGACAACGTCAACCGCCGTTCATGGTATTGCACCAGGAGGCTTTTGCTGACGACTGTTCAAGTGTTGTTTGAAGAAGAAGCACGTCGCTACTTGAAGAAAAGGCGCACGCTACTGCAACAAGAGCTTTCGCTGGGCTTGTTCCAAAATCAGGTATAACTTTTGTTGACTTCCTACATACATCGTTATTGACGAGATGTTGCTGGTTAAGGAATCGAGCATTAAATTTTTTGTGTTCACTGTCTTGTCTGTCGCTCTGATTTCCCAACAAATCATGTCTCAATCAATTATTTGGTCTCCCCTTATCCAACCTCATCAAAAAAGGGTGTCCCAGGACATGTCCAAACTTATCCTTCTTTTGTATGTAAGGGTGTCATAGCCTTAATAAACAATTTCCACCCTTTTGCTTTGTTTCACAACGAGTTGTGCGGCCCTGCCCCTTTTGTATGTAAAGGTGGACACAAATATCATGTTGTTTTATTGATGATTTCTTATGTCACACTTGAGTCTATTTTGTGAACAACACAATGAATTTCTCTCCATAAATAAATCTTTTGCCTCGGTCGTCCACAACCAATTCTTCGACGTTGTCAAAGTCTTTCGCTATGATTCAGGGGGTATACATATCTCTTGAGTTCCGCCGACTCTTAGTCTCTCATGGGAACCAACCTATCTCTCTTGTCTAGATACTCATTCCTAAAATGGTGTTGTTGGCCGCAAGCATTGCCACAACATTGAAACTTCCCTTACTCTACTTGTCCCACATCATTTTTGGGTTGAAGTTGTATCCATTTTTGTTCACCTCATCAACCTCCACCTGTCTTCCTCTCTTCAAGACTCAACGTTGAGGAGTGTGTCTTCTTTGCTTCACTAAAATAAGACCACTTAGTGTTTTTGGATGCACCTGCTATGTCCTACTTCCACCAGGAGAATGCACCAAGCTCACTAATCAAACTATTGAATGCATTTTCTTAGGCTACAACCTTAAGAAGAAGGGTTTTCGTTGTTACAAATCATTTTCTCTACGCATTCAAATTTCTAGAAACGTCACTTTTTTTAGGATCATCCTTTTTGTACCTCTTAAAAAGGATGGTCTTCCATTTGCAAATGATTGCAGTTTTAATTAGAGTATGAACAGTGGTTATGTGACAATTCATTTTCTTACTTAAAGCCACATGCTAAGATGGTATGGAGATGTGCAACACAGACCGACAAATGCACCTATTCGAAGCAAGGTTATTGAGTCAAACACAACTAAAAGAAGCAAATGCATACCTAAATTAACTTGGGAAGAGCTTATAGAAAGCGATTTTGAATTTTTATATCTTGATCAAAGTATGACATAACAAAGCTGATTGGAAAAGAAGGATCCATGTAACCGACCCCAACATGGTTGCGATTGAGACTTAGATGGTGTTGATGATCCTTTTTATACCTATCCTCATTACATGCGTCATTTTGGTCCCTCCGATGAGATTTTTGCAGACAGTCTCCCTGACTTTATGGAGGCATGTATTGCTCCTCGATTATAGCCTAAAAGATCGCGTATTATTAGTGCTCCTAAGTGTATTAGTCTTTCCATTATAAATTATTTATATGCTCCACGCTCCTACCGAGGAATGATGGTTCCTAAATGGCAAGATGCCATTTCTAATGAGCTTTTTGCATTTAAGTGCACTAAAACATGGGACATTGTTCCTCTTCCTGCTCATGTTGTTCCTAATTACCTGCAAGTGGCTATATAAAAGCAAGGCATGTTCTGATGGTTCAATTGAGCGCTACAAAGCTTGATTAGTAGCATGTGGGATTAAGTAAGAACATGGATTGCTTGGTCAAGGAACTAAGATCAATGAAACGTTGGAGGTGATCTTGACAACTCTCACTCTTGTTCCCCAAAAATAGGTTGCCTTGGAGAATGGTGATCCACTGAGTGCAGATCTCAAATCGGGGGGCGTAATCGCAGGTGGCACAACTGGGTGTTGTGCATATCCAGTTTTTGGAGTGGAAAAATCTTTTAGTTGTTTTTGTCTCTCGGCCTCCCTCTGAGCAGCTTCTACAACCTCTTGCGCAGCAATATAGGCTGTGCACATAGTCACATAACCACTGTTCATACTCTCATTAAAGCTGCAACCATTTGCAAATGGAAGATCTCTCAGATGGATACTCAAAGTGATTTTCTTCTATGCAGGAAGCTTAGTAACACAAGTCGCTGAATTTTACGAAAAATCGGAGATTTTTTGCGATTTTATAGGCTCCCGAATGTTCAGCACGATTAATACACCATTCGCCAATTTTTACGACTTTTCACGGATTTTCCTGCTTTTTCGTGATTTATATGATTTTTCATTATTGTTTGTAACTTTTTCCGATTTTTCACGATTTTCTCTTTTAAGTTACTTGCTCTTTTTTACTCAACCCTGTACACAAAACTCTAATATACTTTCAACCTCCACCCCCATTCTCCCGACAGTCCATTATTATTGCTCAACTATTCTTTAATTCTTTTCCTACTTTTTCACTCAATAAAATTGTATATCTTGTGACCTTAATAGTTACATGTATCTGACAACTTTGAGTGTGCTAAAATAGTAGTCCATTCCTTCACATACCTTGCCACAAAAGAGGATGCTGGATTCATTAAATTCCTTACACCTTTAATGTGCAAGTGTTTAACGTCAAACTGTTAGCAATTTCGTTTTGCTTAAGCAGGATATCATGGGACAACCAGTGTACCTAAGTGTCCATCTGTGACGACGTGATCAGAATATGCAGAACAACACTTGCATGTAATTGATCTGAGATCAAAATAAAAACATGGAGCAGACAACAATATATAATATAATTCTTTAAACCCGATCTTTAAGATAGTTTTCCGAATTAAATCAGTCTCTTATGATATATGAAAGTGACAGACTCCTCAACTGCCCGCGAGAGTCCATGCATGTATTCGCTGACAACAACAAAGTAAACAAGAGCCGGATGCTTTTGTCTTAAAATCTAAAAACATTTCTTATATTTGCTTTATTAACACTGCTCCAATAATAGTTGTTTTAGAAAAAGCCATAGGCACTATTACCTCCAAAACAAGGTGTACTCTCTTTTTGAGATGAAACCTGAGAAAAATGTCATTAGAATGAAACTTCAAATAAGATATATTCATGAATTGAAGAATGATCTAAAAAAATCGAAATAAAATAAAGTATCATTGATATTAAATGACAAAGGAAATTGAAGGAGTCAACCCTGCAGAACTGTACTCATTAATGAACACTTACATGTTTTTTTGCAGTTTCCATGGATATTATAAGAAATACCATAATTTCCAATCACTATACTGAGATTGTTTGGGATAAGAAACATGCCACTGATAGCTGCTGCAACTCGTAAATTATTTATCTTTGATTGTGCAGTTTTGCTTAATAAAAGGTCATGCCAAACTACTTACCTAAAAAAGAACTTTCACGTGTCAAACTAGATCCAGTTATCAATTAATTAAATTAATTTGCTCGAGAGTATCCTTAATGTAATACAGTTATTCTTAACTTTTTCCTAACTTTACGAATGGCAAACCTGTTTGTAGTTCATCTTCTGATTCAACAATAAAACTCTGGGATGTAAAAAGAGGAAAGCTCAAATGCAGCTTGAATGATCATAGGTATGCTCTGCTATGACTGCTGCCCATCCACAATGAATGCTCGCGTACTATAATATTCAAATTACCGTTCTGATAGTATTTTGCATTCAAAAATATTTTGGCATCCAGAATGCCTGTATTTTGTATAGCCTTCAGCCCAGATGGGGAATATTTGGCTAGTGGATCAGCAGATCGTAGTTTGTGTATTTGGTCTGTTGAGGAAGGAAAACTTGTGAAGAAGTACAATGCAGCCGATGCAGTATATCAAGTTTGCTGGAATAGACTAGGTGACAAGGTAGCTGTACTCCTGTCTGATTCTACGGTCTGCATTCTAAACTTCACGATGTAATTCGTCTATTACATCTGGTTCTTTTACTGTGAGGCAAATTCCAGTTTTCGAAGGTGGATGACTGATTAAAAATTGCTTCTATGTTATTTTTGCTACGGATTGTAAATCAGCTGCCTGTTATGCCGGCTCCTGCCTAGAAGGAGACATTCGGTTTGTAGATAGCAACTTAAATGGAACCGTTTAGTTTGTAAATACATTCAGTTCGTAAATAGCAACTTCAACATAAAAGATTTTTGACTGAATTTTTGCATATCAAATATGTGACATTTCAAGCTGCGTTTATTGTAGCTGACGTTTTGAGTCTCTTTGATGGGTGTCAATACCACGTAATATCCGGATGAAACCTTGAGGCTGTACCCAAACAACCATGATCATTAGTTTAGATAATTGATAAAAGCATCCTGTCGATGCAACACATGCTGACGAATGAAATGTAGGTTGTTAGTTTTTTGGTTAGTACTGCCGATATTCCATCCCCTAATCTGACCAGAGTAGCCTGGTTGGTTATGGCTCGGTAAGTCCAGATGAAGGACCCGGGTTCGAATCACGCCGAAGGCGCTCTGTGAAAAGTAACACGAATTTGATTGAGCGCGGGAGGGGGGTGACCGGACCACACCCTCTCATGCCTCGAGAGTTTACGCTGTCTGGGGGGATCACGATTGTGGCACTTCTACGGGGGCGGTTCTCTCGTAAATCAAAAAAAAAAAAATCCATCCCTATGATCATAGTTCATATTGCGGAGAAAGTTGGTTTGTGTAAACTTTTTGTACCGCTTAAATTAAGTATCAAGTTTGTACTACTTTGGTCTAGAGAAGTATATAATACCCTGTCTGGTCTGGTTGTTACGAGCTTGGCAATTTTATCTTGGTTATGTATAAACACTTCCATTGTCGGCATGTGTACCCAGTGCCGTGTTTTGCAAAGCGGCCTGAGCGGCCAACTGAGTGCCACAAGGTTTTGGATGCTCTTAGTTAGTTCTTTCGGAGCACTTTAGGCGGCTGTGAGTAATGGATGCTCTTTTTTCTAGTAGCATAACTCACAAAAGATAAAGTTTCTTGACATATTAGATTGTACCACGAAGGTCCTATTGATTACATTTTCTAATGACCAGCCATTTCTGACCATCTTTGGAAGAACCCCACCTCACTTAACCTATTTTAAACCATATATCACTTCATTAGGGACTCACTTTCCAACCACCCCTCATTGATAGTCCTTTTTTTCTACTCATGTCATAGTTTGATTGCAACATCATGACTATTTGAGTATGGTCAGACTTCACATTCTTGTCATTACCTTCAAACATGGAGTGACTTTCCCACATAACCACCTATATGATATAGTTAATTTCATGGTTTAGCTTGAGGCTTCCAATAGAAAATTCATTTACTTACAATTTACTATTACAATCTTAGATGAGATACTCCCTAAGACTATTCATTTTTGGTACATATCATGGCAATGAAGACAATATGATTTGGACACAATCCGTAGTGGTATTTAACACAAAACTTGTTCCTTTACAATCCAAATTATGTGTTATTTGCAGAGGAAATGCATAGAAAATATAAACCCACGAAATTGTACCTATCTCTCTGCACAACCCATATTACCAGTAGTAAATAATAGAATATAAATATTGGTGAGTGCCATTTCTGAACAACTTGTATCATTCAATCTTTAGAATTTAAATGGAATATGCTCAATAGAAAATGATTAGAGATAAATATGGTGAGTGTGATTGCTGAATAACTTGTCTCTTTGGTGTCACCCTCTACATCTCAATAATTCTATAGAGGAATTATATTATATAATTCCTTATGACACCAAATGTTTCTACTATGGCATTGAATGTGCTTGTACAGATCTTAACAACTCAAATTATGAAGGATTGAGATGAAATGATATCAAAACTCATCAAACAAATAATGAATGAGGTGGATAAGTGTTATTCAGAACATAAGATTCATCTCTTCCTTACAAAGGAAAGTGACAATCTAGGGTTGTTAGGAGATGAGTAATGAAAATAATCCTATTACATCTATATTTTCATTAAAAATCAACACATTTATGGTCTAAAAATGGCATGGAGATACATAAGCATGTTTCCCTCATTCTCCATCTTTATGCTTAGTTTGTATTTTGATTTAGTTTCTTGATTAACATTATATCCATGAATGAGCAAATAATTCTTCTAGGCATGGGTATATCAAGTCCTCTATGTTTAATTGAAGTTATTTTCACTTAGATATCAATAATGTACTAGTTTATAATAATTATGGTATGCTTAAGTTATAGGGTTTCTTCTAGACTTTACTTGTTTCTTTTTTTGATGACCGAGAAAACCCACCCCGGGCGAAGCCGACATGGTAAACTCTCAAGGCATGAGAGGGTGTGGTCCGGTCACCCCCCTCCCGCGCCTAATCAGCGTGAGTTGTCGTTCGCAAAGTGCCTTCGGTGAGGTTCGAACCCGGGTCCTTCATTGGGACTTACCGAGCTCTTACCACCCGGGCTACTATGGCGGGACTTTACTTGTTTCTACTCACAACCTGAAGCTCGTATTGATAGACCAAATTGATATCCTTCACAATAATATGTTTACATCTACAAACTCAGTGTCTTTACATAAGGGTAGTGAAAAGAGGTATGGGGCTACATGAACTTAAGCTGATAATTGTCAAAATTGTATGGTTTCAAACACTTAATATCTCGTGGGTGTAACATGGTTAATCTTAATGCCTCATGGGTGTAACATGGTTAATCAGTTTATGTGGGGTTATCCTTTGAGAGATCAACCACAAAATATTAATATATGTAATATTGAAATATGATGGTAGACTTTCTATTTAATGATGATGTGAGACGAATAACCTACATATTATATCCTATTGAATTTTCTACAAATATGTTTATTATATTATTTACCCTTATAGTATATTGGTTTAAGTTTTGGTGACATTTATTTTCATCTATTTTTTGAATTTATATATTCAAGGGAATTGATGGGACAGAACCGATCTTACTAACTTCGATATTGACATGACACTCATGTTCCAATGATAATGTCAACATAGATTGTCACTAAGTTCATCCTCATGTGTGTCAAGATTCCATAATACAATAGTCCAATCAACTTTAAGCAATCCACTTTTTTCATCATCCTTTAATCAATGACTCTCCATATGCTACTAAATATTGTGAGATTCACTTTCACCACCTACCATTCATCACAATAAGGAGCATAATCATAATTTGATCACCCATTAACTTCAAAAAGTCAATCATTCCTTTCCCCACTCTTATTTCTTGATGACATATTATCTGCAACTATATCACTAGTGTTGGTTGTATGCCTGAGAGCTGTCATGTGATCATTCTAATAGGGATACATTGTATATGATTTCATTATTAGTAAATAAAATTGCACTTATAATGTTTGATTCATTATTGAGATAATGAATAAATATAATAATATCCTAATATTTTTTTGACTCGATGACATACAATTTGGATTGAGGACCTAAAATGAGATAATATGTATTTAGAGTAATAATTCTTATATGTCCCTAGTTAGTTATTATTGTGGATATGATAGTACAATAATAGTACACAAGACTAGTGTGTATGATGAATGATGACTATGTTTCTTAAATCATGATATTGGATATAAATTCAGATGCATGGGTACTTGTTAGAGAATAATTTGTTCTTTACATACCCACTTTTAGAACGACACATGAATCTATGTCATGGAAGTGAGACTCACATCTCAATGTGATAATGGTGACTATGATCCTTAGACCTGAAGTCTTCACTTATTGTTCTATGTACTTTAAAACTACCAAACATGACTCTCAATAAGGATCTCCATATAAGTAATGATTGGGTACACTTCGGCACTTGTTGATTATTGTGAGTAATGTATATGGAATTTGTCCCTCCATTTGAGTGATATCCTTGGCCACTTGATAAGAGAGACTATGAAATGCATGGTCATGCTCATGTGATTCGATATATGATATTAAACTCACACAATCTCAATAGTATTCTCTTGTTAAAAAAACATAGATTGATTGCCAATAAGGATCACCATATAAGTAGTGATTGGGTGCACTTTGGCACTTGTTGATTATTGTGAGTAATGTATATGGAATTTGTCCCTCCATTTGAGTGATATCCTTGGCCACTTCATAAGAGAGACCATGAAATGCATGGTCATGCTCATGTGATTCAATATATGATATTAAACGCACACAATCTCAATAGTATTCTCTTGTTAAAAAAAACATAGATTGATTGTTAATAGGATGGGAACTCCATGCCTACATTTCAATCGTGATATCTATGATAAAGGTATTATACGGTCATGATAACATTGGTTACTTTACAAGTTAAAAGTTGTTCTCCAACTTACTCCAATTACTTGGGTAGAAAGGATTTGTTGTTAGATATCAATCTTCATTTGAGAGGTTATGATACCTAAGAGGTTACATGCATAAGGATGCATAAGGGAATGACAAATATGATTAGAATTGTTTTGAATCATGTATAGACTGATTTTTTCCTGATTGAGCTACTGAGAAAGATAATCGCTAGAATAAATGGTTTGTATCAGTTGGTCAATTGTGTATCTATCACTCAACTAATCACCAATTAGGTAAGTGGCCAATTGACTGAAGGGACACTCCAGTAAGGCAACCGAGTGAAATTAGATTTGAGCAAGAATTGGAAATACTTGATTGATTTGGAATCAAATTTAACAATTTAGATCAGAACAAGACCTATTGACTGATCAAGTTGGATGACTAGATAGTCCAGTTGGCCAACTGGGTTAGTGAGTTGGTGAGTTCATTAACAAATCTACCTATGAGGAATTTTGTCTAAGTTTTTCAATATGAGTTGTGATTAGGAACAAGATTGGATTTACGGGAAATCAAAGCCCATAACTCTCCTATATAAAGGGGTGTACATCTAGGGGGGATACACACAATGTGACAGAAGTTTGTTAAGAGTTCTTCCACTTAGAGAGAAGAAAATACCCTAAGACAACATCCCACAATGGGAAGAGAAAGAGAGAGAGAGAGAGAACAATGCTAGCACATTGATAACTCTGAGTTCCACTTCCTCTTGGAAACCAAGGTGGTGCACCAAGAGTTCCCACATCCACATAGATGACGTAGAGGTTGAGGCCCTTGGAAGGAGGATTGAGGACAAGTAACTTCACCTAGGAGAAGACTAGGTGTTGCTGCGATAAGAAGGTAGTGGAAACAAAAAGTACTTTGGATCTGGATCTGAAAGTGTCAGTCTTACACCAATATAAGATGTATCTAGTTGTTAAAAAACTAGTGTGGGACATTTTATGTCTTCAATATATTGACATTTTATGGCTACAACCCATTGTTGTCTTAGAGTTTTGTTGTAAATTTTTTTGTATTTACATTGTGCCCCTTTCCTCACCACCATACAAGTAGATGGAAAATAAAAAGTACATACTCCTCATGAATCCTTTTATGTAAAATTCTAGAGGACAATGTTTGATTTTAGGTTTATAACTTACCTACATTGTGAATCTAATTTTTCCCAGTTGGAAGTTACTAAACTTTCCATGTACTATACAAGAATCTTTTATTATTTTTTTGGTGATCAAGAGAACCCACCTCGAGCGATCTGACATGGTAAACTCTCAAGGAATGAGAGGGTGTGGTCCAATAACCCCCTCCTACACCAAATCAACATGGAATGACATTCGAAGAGTACCTTCAGTGTGGTTCGAACCCAGGTCCTTCATTGGGACTTACCAAGATCTTACCACCTGAGCTACTCTGGCTAGACAAAAATCTTTAATTATTGTTAGACAATTCTACCCATATTATTTTTTTGGTATTTATTGGTATCAGTCCCAAACCATGTATCTAGGGTATTATAAGTCACTTAAATTCATATATAAAGTCTACACATGTCCATAATACAAAAAACACAAATTTTCTCTCACTCTCTCAGTCACATGGTATCAAAGCATAAAGATTAATCCTTGAGAAGAAAGGTGACATTCTAAGGTGTGTGTATCTTCAAGACTAGGAGGATCTTCTTCCATAAATCATATCCCACTTATGTCCCATCTATATGGTGATCCTCTTTCATAATAGTATAGAGGAAGTCATCTCCTTCAAGTAAAGCTTCACCACTACAAACATCTTCATCTTAACACCTCAAGAGATATCCTAGAGACCTTATCACGTCTCCTCATCACCAGGCCAATTTATCTCTTTATCTTCCTCTCTTTCATATTTTAATGGATAACAACGATGTCAATTGATTTTTTACATGGCATACCTCCCTAAAGCATGAGGTGCCTCTCTTGATAAAAATCTTGCATTGGTAGCGGTATCTGTGCCATCTCGTCATCAACCCATAGTTTCGACCTCTACGGTTAGGTTATGTTTCCTAGTGTGGTATAGTTGGACATGACATGTCTAGCTTCTACAATTATGTATCATGAGAATTAGGGTTTCCTAGACCCCAAAGGATGCATTATGTATCTCGTCAACACATTATCTATTTAGTGTTAGAGTCAATCAACATCTTCCATCTTTACGAGAGTGTTGATTCCATTGTCCAACATAATGTTTATACCCATTTCTCACATCATGATGAAGCAATTACATGTCACAACATAAGGTAGAACGTTGGATCCTTTCTCACTACAGATCAACACTTTGTTTCAATAGTTTAACATACCATTTTCAGTTCTGCTAGACTATGGTATCTACAATTGTTGAAGAAAAGAATCCACAACCTTATCTCCTTCTAGTCCAAAACTTCATCATCACCTCTAACAAATTATATGGGTGTAAGTGCAATCAATGGAGTCACAAAGTCACCATTTGGTTTAAGGGTCAAGGCATGTACAAGTACATCATCGAGGATCATCCACTAATTATTCTCTTTCCCAATGAGAGAAACATGATGAAATCCTCATCTCTGCTTTATGGAATTCCATGGAGCCTTAGATAGGGGACATCATTATTCATATAATAACTTGTAGAGAAATTTGGGATCATCTCTAGCTTATGTAATCCAACAACATCCTAAGGATGTATGTTATGACCATATATATGTACAATCTTCATCGAGTGATTGAGACTCTTCAACAATATTTTAGGGAGGTTACTCAAATCACAAAAGATAGGAAAATACTTCTTTAAATGTCCTTCCATTCTCCCCTGATCCAGTCATGCTTCAAAAGTAGGGTTGTACATTTCTCAGTCCAGACCGGACTGGACCGATTATTCAGTTCGGTCTGGTCTTAGACCGACTTGACTTTCAGTCCAGTCCTCAATCTGCTATTTATCCTAAATCCGGTCCTTGATCCGGTCCGATCTAAAACCGGTAGAAATCAGTCTGGACCGGTTGGACCGAATAACATAAAAAATGTCTTATGTATATTAATGGAATCTAATATTTATGAAGGATTGTGGGGATGTATTGTACATTATTAATGACTCTAGAATTTACCAAAAGGTGTATTCATATTTTAGTCTACACACTGATGTCATTATATCAATAAATATCAACCACATTAACCATTAAACTTATGCAAGTACCGAGTATCTACTAAATAAGTTTGAGTATTGCATTACATTGCGACTACGAAAAACTTAAAAGACGTTGCATATTGAATTGACTTGTGAATAAATAAGTGTATCACATATTAACTATAACAAAAATCAATTTATAATTATTGCAAGTGTTAGTTTTTATTTTCTACAAATTTTTGACAGTTAGTCTCGATTATCTTATTATGTGTAAATATTCTATTAGTAATGTTCCTAATATTCTTATAATAGTTTACTCTCTCAAGTTGTAATAATTTAATTGTGTAACTTAGTTTGTGTTACAAACTCAAATGAATTATTACTTTTTTTAATAATTTTATAAAATAATTCATTTATATTTTATAATCAAGAGTATATGAATATTGGTTATCCGATCTGGTCTTGGTTCGGTCCCAGTCCAGTCCAGGACCGGACTAGTTCTTACTCGATCTGGTCCTCGATCCATAAATTTTTTGTTAATCGGGTCTTGGTCCGATCCGGTCCAAGCTGGTTCGGTCTGGGTTTGGACCGATGTACAACCCTATTGAAAAGCAATAATATCAGATGATATTTATATGTTTTCCTATGTGACTTAAAACATAATACAAATCTATCAAAAGTTGGATATTATCGAGAATAAAGATTCCCTCATCGATAGAGGAATATAATATGTCTCACAAACCTTCCTTGAGTGCAATTCTACATCAACTTTAGAAAGAGATCGACCAGGTCTTGTTTCCCAGAATGCCACCAAACACGAGGATGGGGTCGTGGTGGTAGAGAAGGAAAACACTCTTCAACTGGAGGAAGAGGTCGATTTGAGTGCACCCATTATAGAAATATGGGTCACTACAAGGAGACAATCTATGAGCTCCATGTCTTTCCTCCTGAGACTTCCATAGAAAATCTCACCTTCGCTGAAGAGTCTTATGAATCATCAGATCAAGTTGAGTGATGAGGACTACAACCAACTTTTCCAGTTATGGGCATACTAACAAGAATTGTCATATATTGTCTCCTATACTCAGAGATCAAAATCATAGATCCACGTCCTCCATATCTCAATCTATAGACATAGGTTTGTTTTTATGGTTTTTTGAATCAAGTGAACATATCATGATATAGGTATATAAAGCCCCATTTTCAACTTATCCACCACCACAAATAATACCTCCCAAGTCACCATCAGAATGGATATTTAGTTGTTGTCTAAGACATTGTAAGCTTTATCCTATCATCAACTATATATGCTCCATCATTTTACTTAAATTTATTGTCTGTTAGTAAATATAATTGGGGACTTAGATCATCCATTACTTTTGATCCCGATTTTTGTTACACAAGACCTTTTGATGAAGATGGTGATTTGTTGTGAGTATGAGGAAGATGTTCTATATTATCTAGGAAAGACTCCCAAGGCTTGTATGGTTACTTCTCCCCTCCACATCCATAGCCATTTAGGTCATTCATTACTTGAGAAACTTTGTATTTTGCACCCCTAATTTTTTGTCTTATCAAAAGTATATTGTGAACTTGTCAATTAGGGGATCATCATAGATCTATTTTTAGGTCTTTGGACTGTATGTGTGCTGATTTTATCTTTCATATTGTTCATTCTAATGTATGGGGGCCTATTAGGGTCTCTTCAAAACTTGGATATTATTATTTTGCGACATTCATTTATGAATTTTCAAGGAAAACTTGGCTATATTTAATGAAAGATCATACTAACATATTGTTGGTTGTCCAAAGATTTATTGTATTGAAACCCAATTTGTATAAAAGGTATGCATCCTACACATATAAAGAATAAGAATATGTTAGTCATGCTCTCACTTCTTTTTTATTGAACTGTGGGATCTATCACCATTCGTCATTTCCTTGTACAAGATAGTGGTATCACATAATGTAAATACATTCATATCATTGAAACAACTAGGAATCTACTTTATTATATGTATGTTCCCAAAATTTTATGGGGAGATGATGTCCTCACTGGAAAATATTTGATCAATCACATGTCGTCATTTGTTTAGATATGACAATCCCTTTTCATATTTTATGTCCTTAACACTTGTTATATGTGGTTCCACCTAATACATTTGGGTGTTCTTCTTTTGTCCATGAGCTTGGTGTTTCTCTTGGCATGCTTACTCCTCAAACAAATAAGTGTGTGTTTCTCATATATTATAAAATTAAAAAAGGTTATTGCTACCATAATCCATATGACCATTGGTTTCTTGTGTCTTGCGATGTTACCTTTTTTGAAGAAACTCCATATTCGGGTCCACCGTCTGATGTTTTCTCAGGAAATTGAAGTTTACCTTCCTTTTCCCACGATTTTTTTATCCTATGCCAAATGTATCTTATGTTCTTCATGATTATGGGCGCACTCGTAATAACCTTGACCCTACAAGTGTCATAGATATGCTATCACATGTATCATAGGACGTGACTCAGCTCAACCTTTCTCACATCTGTGCTAACTCTGGGGTTCACATTATTCATCCTTTCCTAGATAATAGGCTTATTACTTTACATAATGAAAACTAGTCATGTACATTGCTTCCTACTACAAATCTTATTTCTTATGACTATTTATCACCCTCATGTATTAAATTTATCTTCAATATATCCTATGTCCCTATACCTTGTATTGTAAATATTGTGCTAAGCCACCTAGGTTGGCAACAAGTATTGAAGATGAGATGGAATCCCTCGTAGGAGATCATACATGAAGTGTTGTGCCAACCTTTCAAACAATGCAATAGTTGGCTCTGGATGGGCATTCTATTTAAATTTTGGGGTAGATGGGACTGTTGATAGGTTGAAAACTAGACTTGTGGAAAGAAGAAAAACACATTTCTATGGATAGGATTACCTCAAGACCTTCTCCCTAGTAGACAAAATGATGTTGATCCATTGGTTCATATCCCATCCACCCACTTGTTTTGGACCTTGTATCAACTCGACATCAAGAATTACTTTCTTCATAGAGACCTCTATGAGGATATTTATAGTGGAAATTTCTTGCAGGACATCTTCATTCATTTCTATGGCTTGAAGTAGTTGACCCCAAGCTAGCTTTGGAAAGTTCAAGCAGCCCGTCTAAGAGTTTTGACTATGAAGATCAAGCCATGATCACTCTATCTTCCACAAACAAGGATCTACTAGTTATGTTCTCCTTGTTGTCTATGTAAACCATATCATTATTATAGGTGATGACCAAAAAGGCATTATGAGACTAAAGTAGTTCCTTTAGGTAAAATTACAAACCAAATATCTTAGCCACCTAAAATAATTTCATCATATTGAAGTCACGAGGTCCAAGGATAGATTGTCATTTATCTTTCCAAATATGTACTTGACCTTCTTTAAGAAACAGGTATGTTGGGGTCACACCTATAGAGTCACTGATGGATACCAAAGTAAATCTATACAAAGATCATGGGGGTAAATATCAGAGATCAGTTTGTAAACTAAACTATCTTAGAGTTACATCAGAAAATGTTTCTTTTTTCTAGTAGTTTGGTTAATTAGTTTGTGGACAAACAACATTCAGTCCATTGGGGTGCATTATTCAACTTCTTCACTGTCCAAAGAGAACTCCAGGAAAAGGCATTCTATATTTTGCCATGGGCATTTGAAGGTGCATGTCTTCTCAGATGTAGGTTGGGAAAGCTCTATCATTGACTGAAGATGTGTGATTGGTTAATGTCTATTTGTTGAAGGAAATGTTGTCTCTTGGAAACTTAAAAAGAAAATTATCATTTCCCTTTCTAGTGATAAGCTTGAATATCACACTATGGCCCATTTCACCAATGAGATACTATGGGTAAAGAGATTCATGTAAGAACTAGGATTCATCTAGAAATAAATAATGGAGATACAGTGTGATAATCAAGCAACAATTTACATCACTTCCAACCATGTCTTTCATGAAAAAATAAGCACATAAAAGTTGACTGACACTTTGTTTGAGAATAGATTTGTGACAAGTTGGTTAAACTCACTCTAATACATTCATAAGATCAACTTGCAAATTTATTCACTAGTTCCATAAATGGGTGTCAACTCAAGTTCTTATGTAATAAACTTGGCGCTTACTATATATAATCTCCCATTTTAAGAGTGTAAGATAAATCTATCCATATGATTTTGTTATTCTTTGCATATTAGGATTAGTCCCAAATTATGCATCTGGGTTATTTGATGTCGCATATGTGCCTATATGAAGGCTATACCTATCCATAGCACACTCACAAATAATATTTTCTCACTCTCTTGATAAAAATATATATATTTATCATTCAACATTGTGTTTTCTCATTATATTTTAAGAAAACCACTCCTTTACTACTGACACCAAAAATCTATCATGACTCCTCAATGACATTAAATTTACATGTTTGTTATCATTACCAAGGGCTTTCTTACCTAGTCTTTCCAACATTATGTTCTAATGATCATTCAAAACAATTCCAACAACTTTTTCTAAAAAATGAGTTGCACTATCACAATCCTGCATTGCAAAAACCATGTTAACTTTCATTTACGTTGATATTGTTACATTTTGATGGGGAAATAGGAATGTCTCACTTGTGCTATAAATATTGTAATTTTGGAACTCGAGCCCCCGACCCTGCGTTTAAGCGACAATATGGAATGCCATAACATCAAATGATTTTTCTTATGATACCCTTAAACCTATTTTTGAACCGCATAATGTAAACATAGAAGAAGAAGAAAACATTGTCTCTATTGAGATAAATATAGGTAGAGCATTAAAAAAGTATAACAATAACAATACTACAACAATAAATCAAGGAAAGTGTCAAAAAGAGATATATAGGTTCTCTCTTATCCCATACAAACTCTTAGGAACCTAGTGACAAAAAGATTAAGCTGTGTTGACAACCCCTATAACCTTCATATATGTCTAGGGAAAGATAATTTTTCTCATTTACAAACTCTTCCTAAAATAAGGTACAAATGGGAATATTGTTTTAGTAGAGTGTGAGATGTTATCTCAATTACCAAAACACCACCCTCAACCAATAGCAATTTTTAAAATGATAGTAAAAGATCATCTAATCCATTTAAAATGTGAAGTATTTCACAACACCGATAAGTAGAACGTGATATTCAAGTTAGGGATTCTAGTTAATTTATTAGAGTTTTTAAATTTAGGAAGAAAAGCTTCAATAATAGGTAACAACATACGAACAAACATTAGCTTAAAATAATAAGTACAACCTTAGATACAAAATAAACTCAACTCTTTCCTTTCACTTTGTTATATTGCTACCCCTAAACTTTATTTATGTGTACGACTCTTGAAAAAGTCTCTTAGTGAAGGTTGATGACCCACCATACAAGCCTTAACATTAAGAATACCAAATTGTCTAGCCTCTCTGCTGAATGGATGTTCATGTCTGACCATGACGACTAACATGTTTGATTGGATAAATAGATGGACACTCTTGTTGACTTGGGTACTAAGCTGAGGCGTCAATGAAAACTAGCCTAGAGACTGACCCTGTATAATGAATGATACTTTCATGATGCACTATTAACAATAATCACTCTTATACACAAAAGATAACTAAATGAATTAGTAGGTTGCCACTATGCCCTTTGGTTAGTGTTGGGTAACTCAATTTGTATAATAAATATTTGATATGGTCTAACCAAACAACACCAACTTATGGTGTTACTTCATGATACTTTTTCCTAATATGATTTAGTTCGTATAGACATTTACTCTATCATGATACTTATTGGATGAAAAGAATTACAATATTCATGAAATTATAAAAAAATTGAAAGATTTGATTATTTTATTAAACAACTTGCTTATACTTGACTAAGCATTGATTCAAATTCAATTTCCACTCTTGTCTCAGATTCTGATATCTACATTACCAATCTCATTATATCTGTCTGATCTTGACAAATTCAATAACAAAGCTCAAAGATCACTTTCAAATGATGAGATAACCTGATATCATATAATATATTTAAGGAATGATCATGAAATATTGTAAAATTATGACAAATATTGTTGGGAGAATGCCTACAACTTTCCATCTCATTTCTAAGGTCAAAACATGCAATAAGAACAATGAGATGCTATAACTGAAGTTGGATCATTATAATAACCACTTTGAGACATGCAATCCACCCAACGTCATCAAAATGAATGCAAGGAAAATCTCAAATAATGCATGTAACAAATTTGTTTAAAAATGTATTTAGATCATATTGTGAACTCAAACCTGATATTCATACTTGAGTTATGTTAAAACCCACAACTTTATCCCCAAGGAACCTCTTTTAACAACTAGTTGTCAATTGGTTCAACACCCTACTAACTATATTAGATGATAAAATTAGAGGAACTAAGAAATTGTTGTTGGAGATGATTTCAAAATTGCATTCGTAGAAGGGAAAATAAATTAAAGAAGTGAAACCTAGTCAGGAGAAACATGTACCCAAAAGTTGCCTCTATTCTTTTTTATTTCTTCCTCATAACTCACTAAAACGCACATGCATCACCTCTTAGCAGCAAGAAAAGATTTCAAATCAGTAGGGAATACTTTGAGGGTTTATATTGAGATTTATGTAGATAATGGTGAAAATTCATTGGTTTTATTGAATTTTATGTTATCAAACAATAAATAGATAAACTTTATTGAAGCTATAAAAGATGAGATTGCAATAAAGATAAAGTTTATAAGCTTTACATGATCTTCTATAGGTTTGGTACTATTTTTTTAGAAGAGGTAAGGATAGTTGTTATACATCACATACTTAAATTCCCACTTCCTCGTTGTTGTAATTCTTCCACCAAACCTTCACTACAAGGATAACTCTCTTCCCCAGCTTCCAGGTGTCACAGTCAAGGATCCTCATAGGTCCTTAATCCAAAAAATGACCAACTCACAATTACATGAATGCAATCATATCATTAAGTATTAGAAGAACCCAAAGTTTTCTCCTTTATCATCTACATACCTTAAAATAAATTCCATCCTCAAAACTAGCTCCAAGGAAAACCCAAAAGGTATTCATCTACAAAGAGGGAACCACTCCATGTGTAACATCTCCATCGATAAGAGCTCTAAGAATAGTTCTTAACCACTCCTAGGATGTTCTATAGGCTATGTAGAGTGAACCACCCACAAGAACAATTTGAAACAAGGGATTTGAAGCTTGTCATGCCCTAGAATCTTCCATGTTCTAGGAATTACATCCTCATTTTTATCCAAGCATTAAGGGTTCAACATTATCTTCTATCATTCTTGAAAAGAGTTAATTATTATTCAGCCACATTATAAATCTAGATCATATTAAGATGTCAATATTTTATTGTGATAATTTTAAAATGATATTCAACATCTTCATTAAGAACTAAGATTAATACATCATATAGCATATATCACTAATATGATATTGTTTCTCTTTCATATTAGGTTTCAACCTTTATTGATGATTTAATCACAAGATTATCCATCACTGTTATATCATAATTAATAAATATATATATATATATATATGCCTAACCATCTAGACATAGAGATATAGAGAACTCCATCACTAGGTTTTGCATCAAGTCACATCACATATTTTCACTCAGTCTTAGATCACAACCATACATATATCAAGGTTTTGCTAAACAAACATATAAAAATGACTCATAAAAATATGTCAAAATGACATATGGTCTAATTGAGGTTCTCCTTGCCCATATTAAGAGGTTAGTGATATCCTCATCCCATTTGAGAAACTCAACTCTATGATTAACATATGTAGTAACTCATCATCCCTCTTTAGTCTAGGATTCTTAGGTCTACCTCACTAGCACTAGTGATTAGCATCACAAGCTGTAGCCACTCAAGCATAAAAAATACCAAAACTTGATAACACATTCTCTCACAAGTTTTCTACCCATGATGTATGCTTTCCAGTTCTCTCTCTTTCTTATTGTCTCGTATAAACAACCACTACATTCTGATGTAATACTTCCAACATGAGAATGATGCTTTAGAACATTCTTAACATTTCATACGTCCTCTATGTTCTTGGGAATCTCTCTCCCTCATCTAGATGGTAGGACCTCATATCCATATTCACATATACATATAGGAAACATCTATCAAAATCTAGGTCTTGGTCCTCCCCTAGACATCTAGGGTTTAGATCAACTATAGGAATCATGCATAAAGTGACTAAACTCATTCACTTAGGAGAAGTCTACTTTAGGACATATCAAATTACATATTTCTTATATCTTGGAGGTTAGATACTCTAACCTTCTCCATATAGGTCTCACCTTGTTTTGAGATAACCATATATCTCATCCCAAGACTAAATATCCTCCTTTGCAAAATATTTTGAGGCTTGAACTGGTTCAGATCCTTGTCTTAACTTCTCTTATATTAAACTAGAAAATTTTTCATAACTGAATCATCAACATTTAAGTCAAATCCTAAAATATTGGACTTAAGTCATCAAAGTCAAACCTTGATCACCACAATCCAACTTATATCAATATAAAAAACTAAATTATATCATCTAAGATCATGATATATGTTCTATCTAGAACATATTTTGATATGTCTTTGTACATATAAGTTAGTATTACTCTCTCTTTTAGACTAATTTTTCTCTCTTTCACTTAAATTGCATGAATAACCCTATTATTTTATGTGAAGGCACATTTTCATAATTACTTCAAAGTGATAAATTTCATCTAGGTTTTCTCAGATAAAACAAGCATCAAAGAAAATTATTGAGGCTTGAGCTTATTGGAAACAAAACGTAATCAACAACTGAATGTCCCACAATAAAGACTCTAGTGCCATGTCACATATTGCAAACGGTAAGAACAAAGTGTAAATTATTGTAGCTGCCAAAATCATATATGCACCACATGTCTACGGTTTATCCTCACGAAGTGTCAATCACATACAAATAATATATATTCCCATACCACCACATTATAAGGTGTGTTTGACACTTTAGGATCTGTCAGTACACATACACTAGCTAGACCTATCTCTTGAACACATAGGAACTAACCAAGAGGCAAGGTTAGATCTAATTTCTAAAAGAAGACTATTCCAACCCTAATGCTTTTAAGTTTTAAGGTGTAATTAAATATGAGTTGTATGATGATAAAATGCTAGTCTTTTCTATTGTTTGTGCATTTATACCATCTGTGACATTGCTCAATTTTCAACACCTTGTCCACGGTGTGTGTTATCTGAACTGAAACCCCCACCTAGAATTCTAATTCCAGAGGTTGCATACTAGGTTAAGAAGAAAAAAACCACAAGAAGTCACAAGGTAACATATGTATGTGAAATTAGATTTAGTACATGATCATGAACAAAAACAAGTTTACAACAGAGGCTCACCATTCAATATGATAATAACAAAAAAATATTATAACTTTGAATTATATATTGAATGGCATGCAATTGAATATGTTAGAGGAATCACTTATGTGTCTCTACTCTAATGGTAGTAGAGTTCTCCTCAAATGAGAATTGGTAGCTATTAGAATAGTAGTAGGGGTGTGTCTATGACTTTCTTCTATAAAAGACTACTTGACTTGCTTTCCTTGGCGTCAAAGGTAGTGAGCACATTGATGTTGAGAAGTTGGAATATAGTTAGTGTGCCACAATCCTTTTATTGTCGATTGATTTGACTCTATCCTTGCATACACACATACTAAATTCATAACATGATTCTCTTTAAAACATGTCTTCTATACAAAATTATATTCTAAATAATAGGTCCACCTAATTCTTCATGAAGTTAAATATCTAAAATATGATTATGTACTTTATATTATTTATTTAACATTATTATTAGTCAGTTTGCTAGAGACTATGTGGAAACTCAATATTCAAAATTCATAATTTGAATTTTAAATAATATAAAGTTTCATGTTATAATATTCATCATTACACAAAATATTCTACTCTATATATCATAATAAGTTAAAAAATAATATATGATATTTTTTCAATTATGATGACAAATTGAGTTGTTGTGTGATAATTGATAAAGTTATTGATATTCACTTGTCAACTTGGGTTTTTATGTTTGATGTTAATGAGTGCTTATTTTTTGAACGAACTTAAGAATACGATGATACGATAGAATTTTCATAGCCCACATATTTTCATTATGTTATCAATGTGTATAGACATATAAAGTGATAACAATATAACAATAATAATTGAATGTTGGTCCAAGGGTATCACATGGACCTATTTGATTATATATTTACTATTATTTTAGTTTCAAATGATGTTATTAAGTATTTTCAAAAATGTATGAATTAGAACAATGCAAATGGACTTACAACATACAAGGGGGTACACACAAATTATTTTTTAAATCAATTGAACCTTTTATTTGTCCAATTATTTATGATCACGTGAAATATTAGTGTTGATGAACCCTCAAGTCTTTTTCTCTTAGTAAGGAGTGTGCAATCCATATAAATTGATAATTTATACTTTTTCCAAATTTAAAGATAAAATCGGTTTTTATGTGACATTTAGGTCAATAGAATACTCAATTTAACTCATAGTATGATGTAGATGGGGTCTTCCAAGCTCTTAGTTCAGTTGAGAGAAATTTAAGAAGAAAATGATCTTTAGGATACCTCTTTGATGTACACATAGTTGAAATGAGTGCCATCTCGATCAAACTCTAAATTTGACATATCAATAATCAAAATTGTGACTTTTTGGAAATGTCACACTCTATTTTTGTTGATACAATTATTTCCAAATGTGTTAGTAATTTGTGCACTAGGTCTTTTAGTGATCAAGGAATTTTTGACAAGATTCAATCTCAAAGAAGATGCAATAATTATGTTTTTGGATTGCTAAAAAATTAAGTTGTACCTACAACTATAACATGTACAAGATTTTAAACTTAATAGGAATGATGTAAGAACAAGTGATGAACTAACAACTAGCGTGATAAACCAATTTTTTTACTTATATACACCCACTAGGATAGTTAGTTTTATTTCAAAAACCATTTTAATCATTTTGCAAAATTTAGACTTATTTGATCTCTCATATTTGGAACCAAATCGTAATGCAATCGAATTGACTCTCGATCAAATTGTAATTAATATAGAAAGATTTTCTTTTGAATTATAACCCTGCCAACTATCCTATAACAGATAGTAATTGCTAAACTTATTCTAAAGACCCACAAAAACTATATTATCATTGGAAGTATTTTCTATGTATAGGAGTTTCGTATGAACACCAAAAGAACACATGTTCATTGCCTTTACACTACATCTTCCTCAAGCTTGCAACTCATTTTCTATACTACTTCCTTTTTATCCTAAGCTTAAGACTAGATCAAGTGTCCTACTCCACCAAATATAGCCTTTCTTAAACATTGTGAAGTTGATCATCTCTTATTATGTAGTGTTTCTATTGTGTGATCTTTATGATAAACATTGTACTTTCTATGTTCCTTCTTGTTACTTGTTTGCTTCTTTACTTCAAATCCACTTCTTGCGAGAAGGCTATGATGAAGTGATATGAAGCTAACTTTTCTTATGAGAAAGGTTCATCTAAAGGTGGAGAAGGATATTTAGATCCTATTTAAGGAGGTGGTCATCCATCATCCATTAAATAAGGTGAAAGTTATCATTTAGCTAACAAATAAGTTGGTCTTGAACCACGAAAGGCCCCGACATTTGAAATCTGTATCAACCTAGAAAATATGTATACATATTTAGAGCTAAGAGACACTTCCTGGAACAACTAGTGATGTAGCTATGACATTTAATATGAAACAATAACACATCTTATTATTTTGTGGTTGATTATCTTATAGATTACTTGGTTTACATTCCACTATAAATATTCTTTAAGTAAGTTGTAATTAATATTCCTTGCATTTTATGTTGCATAAAATTAGATTTCCTATATTTACCACCCACCATATAGGCTTTCAATTGGTATCATATGAAGACTTCAATAAGATTTAACAAGTCTTGAATATTTGATTAAAACATCCATGGCCAGATCAACATTGAAGGGGAACATGTCCATCATCCAACACTATTCAAAAACTCCAACTACATGTACTAAAAATAGCATATGAATTTCTTATTTCAAGGTGTTAGGTATGCATTTTGGAAGATGATCATTCAACTACACATACCTCTAGTGATTGAGTTTTAGTTTTAGGATGCAATTGTGATATGAGGCTATGAGTACTTTACACTCTTTCTGTTGGTATGTATATCTAGATAGCCAATCATGTGATGATTGTAATGGAATAATTTGTAAATGATTTGATTAATAAATAAAGGCAAGCTTCTAATATATTCTATTTAATATAGTTATGAGATAATGATTTAACATTATAAAATGTCTAGAAAATAATATTACTCAATGACATATGTCTTCAAGTACATGACTTGAGGAAATGAGATCATAAAAGTGTTAAGAGTACATATATACATTCTCATTATGTCCCTGATCAGTTGTTATTGTGAAGGTTGATATACAACAATAACACACAAGATCAGAGTGTGAGTTGGTTGATGACATAATCTCATTAGTCATGATATGGCTGTATCAAACCAAGCACGTAGATACATGTTGGAGAACAGTATATCAGACAGACCCATCGTGAGACTGACACATAGAAGCCATCATCATGGAATACATAGTCAGTTCTCATAGTCATGGTGGTGGTTGTGATTTTTAGACTTGAAATCACTGCACTCATCACAAGTCATTCAGTATGCTTTGACATCATCAAATGCAGTCCTGAAACATGGTTTGTTATAACGGTGATGATTGGGTGACTGTGACACGTGGGGATAGACTGTGAGTGATAGAGATGGGATTTGTCCCTCCTACAGGAGTATGATATCCCATTCCAATTAATTAGCAAATTGAGAAATGCATGGTCATGCACATGCGAGTCAATATGTGATATTGAGCTTACATATATCTTAGACAGTCTACTTTTGGTTTAAGAAACAACATTGAATGTTGAAAAGAATGACTACTTCATGCCTTGAGTTCAATCTGGATATCAGTGAGAAAGGAACTATACAAGCATTGTAACACCATACACATATTGTAGGTTGAAGTTGTTCCCCAACTTTCCATTCACTTGGGTAGTAGTGATGTGCGACGAGGCACTATTATTTTCTTGTGATGTCATAAGTTAGTTATGGGCATTCACTGCCAATGTGATATGGGACCTATAGGGTCAAACACATATGTCTCAATCTAGAACAGGAGTTTAATCTTGATTGATGATTGAATTAATTACTAAAGCATTTAGATAATTGATTCACACAATACATTAGTTGGCTAACTACCAGAAGATCAGTTCACAAGGTGAAACGATCGTCTGGAGTGCCAAACGGTCATCTCAAGGGTTGAGATGGGTGTTTGGAGAGCCAGGTTGATTTGAGTTGAAATTGGCTATGGTGTGAACAGACTGGCTCGGATTGACTCACCATGCATCCATATGGGTGAGCGAGGTGGCCGTCTCGCATGGGTGAGATTGCTCAATATGTGTAAGGGAAGGTTCTAGATACTTTCTCGTTTTTGTTTCGATTGCACATTACTAGTTGTGTAAGGATTAATGTTTGTATTAATGGGAAACAATTTGCCAATTTTGTATGCAATTGGGAAACTACGAAATGACTATCTTTTAGTAAGAGATGACCGTCTAGCATGCTAGACGACCGTCTGGGTTTCCAGATGACCATTTTGGTTATCACAGGTTGTGAAAATTCAAGATATTCTGATCCCTTCCACTGCCGCACAGACTGGGAACCCAGGCCCGAACCCCTCTTATAAATAGAGGGGTACTAGGGGCTTCTCAGAGTACAACACAGACAATTGAGAATCATTTGATCTAGAAATTGATGTCCTCTCTAGCTGTGGTAACCAAGATAACCCAAGCAAGTCTTACCCGACTAGGGAGGGATAGTAATGAAGAGAACAATTGAGGTCGTTGTTGTGGGCGAGCAAGTTGGTGACTAGTATGCCAATAGAAGGGACGACTCCTTATTCATTCTAGTAGGACAACATGAGTTCTAGGCATTCCATGTAGACTTCTCTAGAGGTGGGAGGTCATTGTCTTTCGCTAAGAGAACAACATGAACCAGTAGTCCATTGAGATAGGTGTTGTTGTAGATGATGACGTTCGAGGCTATAGTCTGTGGTGCAGACCAAGAGGTGCAACAGGCAGACGAGTCCAAGTGCAACTAGAAGATAGTTGTGCATCTACAAGAATGACGAGATGTCACTGGACTTTCTCTAGGACTAGGTATATCCTCAAAACCATCCTTCCTATTTTATATTAATTGATGTGGTTTGTTGATTATGGGGAATATGGTAGATGAAAAAAAATTATGTTGCCTATTTTGTAGCCATATTTCCCAACAATTTCTATCTCCTACTAGGTTTTAATAGAATTTCCTCTTATGAAATTGCTTATGATATTTGAAGTAAAATTTATATAATTAATGAACGAACTAAAAAAGTCAAGGATAAAAAAAATTAGTATGCTTTCTCATTCACTAGAGTTGTTTTGCATGAAAAACATAATTCTATTTTTAAATTGCACTATATTTTTACTTCAATTATAAAGATCTTGTACTAACCCTTCCCAACATAAATTTGATTCTTTCCTACCCTTGCTCCCCTCTAATATAACTCATGGTTTCTCTATAATCATGTAAAAGTATGATAGTTTACTTTCCTATTATGATGAAGAAGAAGACATATTGAAGACGAGCCGAGAAGATGGAGGACCAAGGAGGATCATGTTACGACCCCACCTCCCGATAACCCCCAATTAAGGGAGACTGATAGGTTGAAGCCGCACCCATAACTTCCGGATCAAAGGTTCAACAATTAACCAAGAATAATTATCAAATTTTAACAATCTATACTGAAAAGTTGTAATAAAATTTTTCATACCTTTTGAAAATTTTGGATTTCTATCCATGTAAGCATTCTACTCTATCTAATCCTCCTTGCATTTTACTTCATGTATTTCGCAATATGACGATTTACTGTTTGTCCTTTTTGGCTTGTACCTAAAACGCCGACAAACAAAACGTCGGTCAGCCGAAGCTGGTATGTGGGGGATTCACTAATCATGCAATTATCTATAACAATGTATTGCATTCAATTATCATTTAACAAAAAAATTTACGTTTTAAGTATAACTACACAATCCATGTGTCCCCTATTCCCATTATACCCCTCATGACTTCACCTAACAGGTAAATTAATTTCTAGGGCGGAGTCACATGGCACTACCCGTAGGTAACCCACTCCTTAACTCATGGTATGCTAAGAGTCTCATGGCACTACACATGGGTAGCCCAGTTTCTACCCTAGACCTTACTCTAGGTTATCCTTAGCCTTTGCATAGCCACAGGGGTGGACTCGGATCTAGCTAGTTATACATGTATACTCATAGTGATAGTCATAGTCACTTTATAGTTACATGAATTGAAACATCCAACAGTTGTTTCAAGCATCGAGGGAAACGTCGATAAAATCCTCGGAAAACTAATCGATATAGTCATAAGCGTAACCACATACCTGTCAAGCTGATTTGAGACAGAATAATCCATGCAAGTAAGAAATCCAAGCAAGCACACATATAAAATCCTGAAATAATCATACAATTTTCTTTTATTACTCAGGTCATCAAGATCTATTAAACCTAACTCGCTTCCTAGGGTTTCTAGTCTACTTTTAGGGTTTCAATTGCAATTAGGGTTTCATTATCACTTTTGCTACTACAAACCCTAAAATAGTAAAACTACTCATAAACCCTAATTAACTTGTCATATCTCTCCTAAAAGGCTTAGGATCAACAATTATCAACATATTTCCCAATATTTTGAATGAAACATATTAATCTCTTTCTTTACCTTAGATTAGGGTTTTCTAAAGCATTATATGGGATTCTTGGTTTAAAAACCCTAAAATAAGAAACTTTTCAACTAAACTATATACAAATCTTTCTTTATCATCCAATAGGTTATTATTGCTCAAATTAATAAATTAAGCATCATAGATTCGATCTTTAATCACAATTAGGGTTTCTATTATAAGTTTAAAGCACTTTATAATCAACTTAATGTACTTTTACAATTAGAAACGAAATCAGGATTTAAAAAATATTTTTATTGGATTCCTATCATTTTCCTGAGCAATTTTCATATATAACACATTTCCATCGGAGCTACCAATCTTCTACTATGATTTTTACAAAATAACATACCTTCGAGCCAATTATTGGCTGCCACGTCAGCCCTTTTTTTTTCAGCGAATCCTTCCTTGGCTCGCGGATCTTGGCACTGGATCCGTCTACCAGAAACCCAAACCCGACATCCCCTTCTCCTTCGCCCGATGCCTCACACGCATGGGTGTCCCTTGCGACCCCGCTCGCGCTCTGCCTGTGTGGCCGCCTGGCGAGCATAGCTCGCTCGGCCGTTCAACCTCAGCTGTGGACCATCGTCCCTCCAACCCAAAGGAGGCCACCCGTTGAGATGAGGGGATTGCCCCTACCTTCGCCCTCTCACAGGCGCCGCCCGTACAGGGACGTGGCTCCCCTGTTTCTGCGGGAGAACAGAGAACAACGGCTATGGTCAACCGAGTCATTGAGTTGGGGATGTAGGGAACCGGATCGCCCGCCCTAGTGCAGGTCGCCGTGAGGATCTTCCGCGAACTCAAAGGCCACCTCAAATCTGCCAGAGTTGCGGGGAATCAAAGGGATGAGAAGAACGTCCTCCGGCAAGGTGGGGGACCATTTTCCAGGGAAAAGTCGCTGCCCAAACCCGAATTGCTTGCGCCGCTGTGATCGCAAGGACTAGTCGGTCGTCTCGGAGGTTATTGTTCCTATGCTGGGGATCAGTGGACCTCCTTTTATAGGTGGAGTTCCCCTAATAGAGTCCTGCTGCTACTAGGATTTGGGAGAAGCCCTTAGAGCTCTCCAAACTACCAAAACCTTAGGTTAGATAGGTGCGGATTTCGCTCTCGAAACCATTGGGACACTTTCCATAAATGCTCGTGTAGAGACCATAGAGGAATCAAAACTCGAAATCTTGCTTTCCTGTTCCTTTCCTAATGAAGAGTGTGAAGAACATCCACCATTGGATCCTAGATCCAACGGCTATCCGCCATGTGCCAAGAACAAGGGTTTCAGATTAATTGGATAAATGTGACATTTAATATTTATCTTTAGGATAATTTGCAAAATCCATAACTCCCAAACCACTCATCCAATTAATCCCAAATTGTAAGGGAAATTCTATAAAGACTTAATCTATCATCATACCAAATTTGGGCTTATTATCTAAAGAAATCGGGTCCTTTTCTTTAGTTGCACGTTATCACTTAAATATATATATTTCTCACATATTTTCTCTTTCCTTTGCTATTAAATTATTTTCTTGGATTCCTTGGACCTAAAGGAACCTTAATGGCTTGAAATTCCATATTGGGAATATTTCTTTAGCCTCTTTCCTTATATTTTATCTTTTTTTCTTATTTATTCCTTTATTCAAATAAATTACTTTTTACCTTTTCTCTTATTTTGACTACTCTTTCTATTAGAAATCATATGTAAACGAAATTTACTTAATTGTGGCCATTTATGTCAGTTTTTAGAGATTTCCATGTATTTCTCATAAATACTTTGCTTAATATGTATTATCTTATATCTTTTTCTAATATTTGGACTTTTCTTCTTTTCTTCTCTTTTATCCATTATTAGATTAATATATTAATAGGAACTACGAAATTCCTATCAAAAGGGAGATTTGCAAAGAAATCCATTGCTTGAAGCAAAGCATGCAACCTTTTTAATTAAGTCCAAATTCATAAAATCAATACATTTCAATTATGAAAACATATGCAAAATTGAGGTTGTAACAGATCATGTAGACAAGCCAAGCCGATTGATTGGTGGACCCAACCGATCAACTGAAGGAGCTAGCATATGGTGGACCAAAGGAACCATACGATCAATGAGATGACCAAATGATCGGGTAAGAGGTGATCCAATCGGGTCAAGGGTTGAACCGATCAACCTGGATTGGCAAGAATGGATATTCATCAACAACATGTTTCTACATGTGATGTGGACCTAGGATGACATAATTTATTATGGCTCTAAGAAATTACATTAGGTTGGACATAACCATCACTTTTGTTTATTACATGTTTTCATTGTGGGATATAGCATGCATATGATATGTACTATATATGTGGTGATTGGATAAAGTATATGTATTCATAAATACAAACTCCCTCAATTTAAAATATTAAGTCCTAGATGCTTTCCAAAAGTGGCACTCATCAAAAGCTTGATCGACCAAGCGTAGTTTATTCCCTAGCATGGCGCACCATCTATCTCGTAGAAGTGTGATTGTAATAATGTAGTTTACACCCTAGCTGGGTGCATTATTATTGTGTGGGTTTTTGGGTTAGGCTTGACTGGTGATTCTTAGAGAGTCTAAACCTAGAAGCATGCAGATGATCATGGCAAGTATTTATGCATATCATCTATCCAAGAGTTGCATATGATAAAATTGGCATGATTGCCTACCTCGATAATTGACTATGGACGCCGATGTAGGCTGGGTAATAGTTGAATTATTTTGGATCTTGGTCCACTAGAATATTATATGTTGTAATATTCCAAATTGATATGTGAGGGCTATCAATTTGAATAAAATAGTGGGATCGATAGTTAATTAAAGGCCTAATTAATATCAAATTTTCAAATCATATCAATTCAAAAGGATTTTGACAAATGCAAATTTTCTCTTATAGAATCAAATGAAAAACACTCAATCATTATGATAGGACAAACTAAATAAGATTTATTTCCATAACTAGTTCAGGACCTTCAGAAGTGTTTTGCATGATCCTGAAACACCAGTTCTGGTATCCACTGCATATTTACCTAAGATCGGCATGGATGCTTCTTTGAAGCATGCCAATGATGTTGTAAACATCAAGAACCTTATGTTGGGATGTATGAACTATGAGTTGCATAAAAACATGATATGAATGAAAGATATAATGTCTCTAAGGTGCTCTTTGAGTGCAAACTGTCAGAGGAAGACCCAGTAGAGCCTCATGTTCTTGATATGATTGGGCATATGAAGCGTCTAGAAAGACTGGGATTTCTTCTAGGTCAAGAGTTGGCCACATATATGATTTTGCAATCATTGCCTAAATCATATAGCCAGTTTATTGAGTATTATCACTTGAGTAACATGACTAAACTGTTGTCAGAGTTGCTTGACATTTTGATAAGTGTCGAAGCACAAATGAATATGGACAAATCCATGATGGTGATCAGTGGAGTTGAGTCTAAGGACAAAAACAAGGCCAAAAAACATTTTGTAGCTAAGCTAAAGTCCAAGTCTTCTACACTCAAAGTAAGGAGTGGGATAAGGTAACCTAGGAAGATGAAGCAAGGAATTGATATATCTACTTCTGGTATATATGTATTTGAGATTAACTTCCCTACTTCCTCATCACGGGTACTAGATATCGGATGTGGATCACACATTTGTTCAAATGTGAATGATCTATAAAGGAGTAGACCTTTAGGGAAAGGTGAGGTAGAATAGTGTGTTTCCAATGGAGGAAGAGTTGCTTCTAGTGTAGTTGGAACCTATGAGTTAACTCTACCAAGTGGACTTATAATAGATTTAGAGAACTACTATTACGTACCTACCATTAATAGGAACATCATATATGTAGCTTGTTTGGACAAGAAAGGATTCAAATTTCTTATAAAGAATGTAAGATGTTCTATTAGTAAAGATGTGATCTTTTAGGGAATTGCCCCAATTACTTATGGTCTATACTTTATAGATCTAGAGACAAGTGTATATAACGTAAACACTAAAGAAAGAAACTCAATGACTCAAACAGGACATACCTTTGGCATTGTCTTATAGGGCACATAAATGAGAATCACATATCTAGACTCCATAAAGATGGTTATCTAGACTCTTTTGATTTTGAATCAATAGAGACATGTGAATCTTATTTGTTGGGCAAGATAGATAAGACCCCTTTCACTGATAACAATGAGAGTGCTAGCAATCTATTAGGAGTCATACATACTGACGTTTGTGGACCTTTTTGAACAACCACTAGAGGTGGGTATTAGTACATCATTACCTTCACTGATGACTTCAGTAGGCATGATTATGTTTATTTAATGAAAAATAAGTCAGAAACTCTTGAAAAGTTCAACTAGGTTTATGAATGAAGTACAAAACCAACTTGGTAAAAGTATTAAGGCATTTCATTCTGATCGAGGTGGAGAATACATAAGGCCTAGTTTGGTTGGACCGAAAATGAAGGTGATCAGTTGAAACTACACATTTTTTGAACTATTTCTATCTGGTTGCATGCAGTCACAAATCCATAGAAGAAATGAACTCACACATGTTGATTGTTTCTGTAGAAATTTGAAGAAAACAAACCGCGGCCAAAAAGGGTGCGGTTCATTTTCCTCCTTGAACATAGCGTTGTGGTAACCACCTATTTCCCTCCCGCCCTCCCTATTCTTATTCTGCAACACCTGTAACTCTCTCGCTCCTCACATACCTTGTATTCCAGTGCTTGTTGTGAACTGTTTCAATAATTGCACTCCATATAATTTTTTCTGTAAAGTACTCTCTACCAAACCAATTACAAATCAAATCATTCAGTTAGAGTTATGTTCAACCAAACCAAAACATTGTGTTCCAGCTCCTTAGTTTTGATTTCTTATTTTCAAACTATTAGTGTGGGTTGGTATTACATCCAACCAAATTAGCTCTAAACCAATAGTTTGAGAACCTTCTTAGAGCCCATGGGATTGTATCCCAGTAGACTCCACCTGGAACACTTGAGAATAATGGTATGTCAAAAAGAAGGAATCACAAATTATTGGATATGGTGCGATCTATGATGAGTTTTATTGATCTTGTGACAACCTTATGGGATTATGCTCCTCAAACCTCCATGTTTACACTTAGTTGTGCACCATCTAAATCGGTTCAAAAGAAACCATATGAGATATGGCATAGGAAATGTCTCGATGTGTCTTTTATGAAGATTTGGGGATGTAAAGCTTATTTTAGGCGAATGATTCCTAAAAATCTTGGCCATAAGTCTGATAAATGTTATTTTGTTAGATGTCCCAAAGAAACATGTGGGTACTACTTATACACTCCATATGACAATGAAGTGTTTGTTGCCATGACAGTTGTATTCCTTGAAAGGCAATTTATATCTAAATGAATCAGTCAGAGAAAAGTGGGACAAAGAGGTTTGAGACCAAAAAGAAAACATTGAGCCTAAAAAGGTACAGGAGAAACAAGGATACTCACAAATTATTGTGGAATCTCAAATTCCTCAAGTAACATAGGAACCTCATAGATCTAACAGGACACACCTTAACCTGAGAGATATGGATATCTTATGACTCAGGAAGGCAGTGAATTGGTCATAGATGATAATCAAATTACCTATCAAGATGTTGTTGAGGGACTAGAATCTGAGAAATGGCTTGAAGCCATGAGATCTGAGATGGAATCCATGTATACCAATAAGGTATGGACCTTGGTGGATCCACCTGAGGGGGTAAAACCCATAGGGTGCAAATGGGTCTTTAAGAAGAAGACTGGCATAGATGGTAAAGTACAAACCTATAAGGGTAGATTGGTTGCAAAGGGTTTTAGACAAGTTCAAGGTGTTGACGATGATGAAACATTTTCTCTAGTGGCCATGGTTAAGTCCATCAGGATCATGCTTGCTATTGCAGCTTATCATGACTATGTGATTTGGCAAATGGATGTTAAAATCTCATTCCTTAATGGGAACCTTATTGAGGATGTATATATGACACAACCTGACAGTTTTGTAACTCCAATGTTTGCAAATAAATTCTATAAGCTACAAAGGTCAATCTATGGATTGAAGTAAGGATCTCAGATTTGGAATCTTCATTTTGATGAGACAGTCAAAAAGCTTGACTTTATTCAAAATGAAGATAAACCTTGTGTGTACAAGAAGATTAGTGGGAGAATAGTAACATTCCTCATATCATATGTAGATGACATATTATTGATAGGGAATGACATCCCTACTTTAAAAAAGGTAAATCCATGGCATGGAAATACATTCTCTATGAAAGACTTGGTAGAAGCATCCTACATCTTGTGGATAAAGAGCTATATAGATAGATCAAGAGGGCTTCTTGGACTAAGTCAAAGAACATACATTGACAAAGTGTTGAAGCAGTTCAGCATGGAGAACTCAAAGAGAGGAAACATGCCTATGTATCATCGGTGTCCCCTTCTCTAGAGCTCAATGCCCTAGTTCTTGTGTAGAAAGGGAACATGTGAGTTTGATTCCATATGTCTCTGCAATTGGATCAATCATGTATGTAATGATGTGCACCTATCCAAACATCTTGTATGCCTTGTGCATGAAAAGTAGATATCAGTCAGATCTAGGTGATGCTCACTGGATAGATATGAAGAACATCCTCAAGTACTTGAGAAGGATTAAGGATCAATTCTTAGTCTACATAAGAGAGGAAGAGTTGGTAGAAAAGGGTTACACCAATGTAAGCTTCTAGACTAAATCGAGATGATTACAAAATGCAATTAGGATTCCTATTTTGCCTAAACAATGGAGCTATAAGCTGGAAGAGTTCCAAGCAAGAGATAGTTTCCAATTCTAAAATAGAGTCTGAGTATATTGTAGCATCAAATGTAGCAATGGAGGTTGTACGGATCAGGAAGTTCAATATAGAAATTGGGGTCATTCCAAGCATCAACAATGCAATCGAGTTGTATTGTGACAACAATAGAGCTATTACACAACCTAAGGAACCCATATCGCATCAACACTCACAACATCTACAAAGGTAGTTCCATCTCATATGAGAGATCATACAACGAGGAGATGTAAATATTTCCAAAGTACCAACTAAGAACAATGTGACTGACCCCTTGACAAAGGCACTTTCACAACAAAAGCATGATGGACATGTTAGATCACTTGGAATACAATTCTTAGGTGATTGGATCTAAGTACAAGTGGAAGTATGTTGGTATGTATGACCAAAGAGCCAATCATGTGATGATCATAATGCATAATTTCTAAATGATTTTATTAATAAATAAAGGCAAGATTCCAATTTATTTTATTTAATTCACTTATGAGATAATGATGTAACATTATAAATGTCTACAGAATAATATACTCAATGGCATATGTCTTCAAGTATGTGAATTGAGGAAATGAGATCATACAAATGTTAAGAGTGCATATATATATTCTCATTTTGTCCATGATCAGTTGTTATTGTGGAAGATTGATAGAAAACAATAACACACACGATCAGAGTGTGAGTTGGTTGATGACAAAATCTCATTAGTCATGATATGGCTATATCAAACTAAGCACACAGATACATGTTGGTCAAAAGTGTATCAGACAGACCCATCGTGAGACTGACACATGGAAGCCATCATCATGCAAGTCATAGTCAACTCACACAGTGATGGTGGTGGTTGTGGTTCTTAGACCTAAAATCACTACACTCATCACATGTCATTCGGTACGCTTTGACATCATCAAATGTAGTCCTAAAACATGGGTTGTTATAATGGTGATGATTGGGTGACTATGACACATAGGGATAGATTGTGCATGATAGAGATGGGATTGTCCCTCTGACAAGAGTATGATATCCTAGGTCTCTTGATTATTGAGATTGAGAAATGCAATGTCATGCACATGTGAGTCAATATGTGATACTGAGCTTACATATATCTCAGACAGTCTGCTCTTGGTTCAAGAAACAAGATTGAATGTTGAAGAGGGTGACTACCCCATACCTCGAGTTCAATCTGGATATCATTCACAAAGGAACTATACAAGCACTATAACACCATACATAGATTATAGGTTGAAGTTGTTCCCAAACTTTCCATTCACTTAGATAGGACCGATGCATGAATAGGCACCATTAATTGCTTGTGATTTCATAAGTTAGTTATGGAATTCACTGCCAATGAGATATGGGACCTATAGGGTCACTCACATAGGTTTCGACCTAGAATATAATTTTAATCTTGATTGATGATTAAATTAATTACTAAAGTGTTTAGGTAATTGATTCATGCAAAAAATCAGCTAGCTAACTGCCAAATGATCAGCTCACAGGATGAGATGGCCATCTGGAGTGCCAAACGGGCGTCTCAAGGGTTGAGATGGGCATTTGGAGAGCCGGATTGATTCGAGTTGAAATTGGCTATGGTGTGAACCGATTGGCTTGACTCGACTCACCAAGTGACCATCTGGGTGAGCGAGATAGTTGTCTTGCATGGGTGAGATTAGTCAATTTGGTCAAGGGAAGGTTTTAGATACTTTCCCATATTCTTTTTTATTGCACATTATTTGTTGTGAAAGGATTAATTTTTAGTATTAATGGGAAACAAATTGCCAATTTCGTGTGCAATTGGGAAACTACAAAACTACTATCTTGTAGTACGAGACGACCATCTCGCATGCCAGACAACTATTTGGATTGTTGCAAGTTGCAAAAATTCAAGATATTTCAGTCCCTTTTACTCCTGCACAAACTGGGAACCCAGACTCTAACCCCTCCTATAAATAGAGGGGTACTAGGGGCTTCCCAGAGCACAACACAGACAATTAAGAATTAGTAGTTCTGAAAATTATTGTCCTCTATGGTTGTGGGAACTGAGAGAGCCCAAGTAAGTCCTACCCGACTAGAGAGGGATAACAAGGGAGATAACAACTAAGATCATTGTTATGGGAGAACAAGTTGGTGACTAGTACACCAACGAAAGGGACGACTCCTTCCTGTCCATTCTAGTAGGATGACAGGAGTTATAGGAAGTCTATGTGAACTTCTCTAGAAGTAAGAGGCCATTGTCTTCCACTCAGAGAACAACTTCAACCAGCAGTCCATTGATAGAGGAGCTACTATAGATAACGGCGTTGGAGGTCCGACCATAGTAGCCTGGGTGGTAAGAGCTCAGTAAGTCCCAATGAAGGACCTGGGTTCAAACCTCAACGAAGGCACTTTGTGAACGGCAATTCACGCTGATTAGGTGCGGGAGGGGGGTGACTGGACCACACCCTCTCATGCCTCGAGAGTTTACCATGTCAGCTTCGCCCGGGGTGGGTTTTCTTGGTCATAAAAAAAAAGACAACGGCGTTCGAGGACAACGTCAACCAGCAGTCCATTGACAGAGGAGCTACTATAGATAACAGTGTTCAAGGATGCAGTCCATGGTGTGGACTAGGAGGCACAGTAGTCAGATAAGTCCCAGTGCAATTAGAAGATAGTTGTGTATCTACAAAAATGAGGAGATGTCACTGGACTTTCTCCAGGACCAGGTATATCCTCGAAACCATACTTCCTATTTTTAGGAATTGACATGATCTGTTGGTTATGGGGAATATGGTAGATAAAATTTTTTGTTTCCACTGCCTATTCAGTAGTCATATTTCCCAACTCCTTCTATCTCCTACTAGGTTTTAATATAATTTCCTCTTATGAAATTGCTTATGATATTTGAAGTAAAATTTATATAACTAATGAAGGAACTAAACAAGTCAAAGATAAAAAAATTAATATGCTTTATCATTCACTAGAGTTGTTTTGCATGAAAAACATAATTCTATTTTCAAATTGTACTATATTTTTACTTCAATTATAAATTTCTTAAAGCATCTTGGAAAGAATATTTAGGATAAATATCTTGTTACAAAAGTGTATGTTTTCTAACCTTTGAGTATGTAAAGAAAGTTAGAGTCATTGAAGAACATTTAGATCTTTGTAGTTTGTATCTTGAAGAACTTATATATAATCTAGAGACTTATGAATTTAAGATCTAAGAATATGAGATGGAATATGACAAATATCTATATTGGAGAAAGTGCACAATTGTAAAATAAAGGGTCTCAAAGTAGTGTTTTTTTCATCTAGTGAGCAATATAAGGAATCCTAAAATAATAGGTCAAGTTCTTATTCTAACAAAAAGAGTAGATTATTTTTACTATACATCATACTTGTAGGGAAAAGTGACACTAGAAGGATGTAGGCCTAGATCTCAAGAGGAGTAGGAAAAAGAACATAAGGTAAGGAAGAAGGCATCCCATTCTTTTTGGGACTCTTCTTTAAATTTCGGGTCAAATGATATGGAACGAACTTGCTATCATGTAATTATATGTCTCATGTTGAACATGATGAAAATGATAACAACAAAAAGAAGGTGCAAAAGGTATGATAGTGAGACATCAATTTCAATGTTCTACAGATAGAACTTGTTCAACTTACTTCATTTTTTTTTGAAAAATATATGACAATGATAAAAAAATGATAACTATTTTTCATTCTTGAAATAATAAGCTTGGAGAGCTTAATGGTCACATTTTAGTGAAAAGAAAAGAACAAATGATTTTTTAATTCAAAATAATTCCTTGCATACTTGATTTTCTATTCTTTTAGATAAGTTTAGTGATATGTAAAAACAACCTCTTTTGTGCTCTGATGTTGACTATGATATTATTATTGAAGTGAATGTTGATTTAAATAAAAAAAATCTATACTTGAAGTAGTCTTGATCGTACTAGAAATTTCTTAGTCTCTAACACTACTTACTCTTTTTTTTTGTTTCTAGGAAAAAAAAACTCAAGAATTGTTTAGACATGTTTTTTTTGGTTTGAGCTCGTTTTCCTTATTTATGTGATTAAGGAAAATCTCAATCTTATTATATATCTTTCCTTCCTATGTGTCATCTATCTCTTATGGATTTACTACAACTATAATTGATTCATATCTCTTAATGTTAATAGAGAGATTATTTTTTGTTTCTTTTTTATATTAGTGACTAATTTTTATAATGGGTGACTTTACTTCCCTTGGATTGATGTTGTAGAAATCTTTCATGTATTTCTTCTTCTCATGCTCTCAATGATGATGATGGAGGGAAACATTCCTTATCATTGGATTAAAAGTATCTTTCTTGGTATTTTAATATTCTTAAAGGGACCTTGTTATCATTAAGTGCTTAAAATTCCTCTCTATTATATTGGAACATCATTCACAATTGTTCCTTGATATTATTGTTGCTTTTTTATATAAGGCTCAACTTTACAATTTTTCTTATTTTAGTTGGTATTTGCTTATTGTTTGGGTATTTAGACCCATATATATATGATTAATTGTTTTATGAGATGTGACTCCTAGAGGGGAGTTTGTGTTTTTGGCCTCATTTTGAATTTTAAAAAAGAAGAGAAAAATCCATGTGATAAATTTGCTTTAAATAAAAAATCAAAGGTATGGCTCTCTTGATTTGTATAATTCGAATTTGTCTTTTGGAAATATTTTTCATCATCAAAAGGGAGAAATTACTAGATTTTTGGATATTACACAGTCCGTTCTGACAATACAAATATTTATCATTTGTCACTAAGGTGTGCATTAAGTGTTTCAGATGATCAAGGAACATAGACAATATCACATATCAATAACTATGCAATAAGTGTGTGTTTGGATGACTATAAAACAAGTTGTACCCAAAATCATAAATTGCATATATGAATTTGTATAACATTATGTGAATGATGTAATAACAAATGATAAATATAGAAAACCATAATAAACCTATTTTATACATTTGAGTCCTTTTTGAATTGAGCATTGGTCGGGTTCGAAAGATTCTAGATAGAAATATAACTCAACTTCAGTAATTCTCAGTTAAATTATAAATTGAGAAGGAATATTTTCATTAGAATTATACTTTGAGCAAGTGCCTTTCAGGCAGAATTTAGTAGTGCAAAGTTAACCATTTTTAACTCAACTAGATATTTGTTATGTCTAGTTAAACACTGACCTCATCCTAAACACTCCTAATAGTTATGTTATCTATTCCTAAGTGTTTCCTATATATTAGATCCATATGAACACTCAAAGATCACTTGATCATTGTCTCTTTATGTTATCTCTATCATGCTTAGAAGTATAGTTTTCTACATTCAATTACTTTTGAGTTAGCATAATCTTAAGCCTTTCTTATTTTCCCTACACTATCATATATAACTTTGTCAAAATCTTATGGAGATGATAATCTCTTATCCTATAGTGGTTATATTTTGTAATCTTGGTGAGAAGTGGTGTACTTTATATTTTCTTTTTTGTACCTTATTTGTTTCTTTGCTTCAGAGATACTTATCATGAGAAGGTTGTGAGGAAGAACCTTAGAACTACTTCTTATGAGAATTTTTTGTCCAGTGGTTGAGAAGGATATTGCAATATTTTTCAAGAGGGTGGTATCCATTGTCTCATAAAGAAGGATACAATTGTACTTGAGATAAAAGGGGATTAGTCTTGATCCAAAAAGTACATTTGTATATGTAATTTCTAGTACTCTAACAAGTTTGGATAGATTTATAAAATAAAAATTGGACCACAAAAAACTTATAAGTTAAAAAACCTTGTCCGAAAACAGCTAGGTACTGGAGCTATGACATTCAAGTTAGAACCACTATATATATTGTGTCATTTTTCATTGCTTCTCTTTTCAATTACTTGCTTTAATCTCTACTAAAATATGCTTAAAGCAAGTTGAAAATAACCTTGCTTGTATTTTAAGTTGCATAAAACTAGATTTACTCTTTTCCCACCTATAGATTTTAAAAATAGCCTCATTTGAATTTCCTTACGATTTTGTTGAACTGGTAGACATTCCTTTACACATTGGTTGAAGTCACAGTTAGACCAAGTGCTCTTTAATCATCACTTCAACCAGGGGATCAGTCAAATATCCAATTTGTCTCATAGCTTTGCTTTTGTCTCAAACCGAAAAAAAAATATTGAGTAAGAACACTCCTATATGCTTCAAAATGCTTCCCTAGGCTAATCCTAATCCACTCAATACATATAGGGACCATATTTGATCACTTTTTCATAGACTTAAGAAATAGAATACATCGAGCAAAGAACCTTGATCCATATTGTGCTCAAGTAGAGCTTATACCTTTACCAAAAGTTGTTCAATCACTTATATAATCTCATAAGTAGAACCCTTTCTGCTTTCAAGTGTACTTTCCTTTATATCGATCTCTTTCCTTGTTAAAAAGTCTATTGGAGGTTCTTCAAGGTGAGTGAAGAGGCAACCAAACTAAAAACAAGTGGTATTCCTCCTTCATTTTATTAATGAAGATAAAGGTGGTGATTGTGCTTTTTCCATGATCAAAAGAAGTTGTTGATGTGGTTTCCTAGAGGCTCGACAAAGTGAATGTGGTAATCTCTCATGACTAATATCTAAAGGAGATAATTACACTATTTGATTTTGTTTTTATATGTAGTATTCTCTTATATACCCTCTCAACTATCAGTGAATATTATTTACCAAAACCTTGTGTTTGTAAAGCTAACTAGGCATGAATTAGGAAACATTTGTAGTTTCTAAAGCATGTTGACTAGTCGTGCTATGTCTACCCTTCTTCATTGTTGACCTAAGAGTTATACATTGTCCATATTTTGATAAACCTAACCATTCCATTCATATGTATCTAATATGTTTGTTAGAGATTAATTTCAGGCATTAGATACATGAAAATGATCAAATCTCTCAAGGCATAGCTTGGTTTAGTTCAAGTCAAAAGCAATGCAAATGCGTGTTTTGGGAAAACACTACAAACCACCTTAAAAAAATTATAATCATTTGTATTGATGATATGACTTGTAACTAAGATGAGAAAAAATTAGGGACACTTAATTCCAGCGCTTGATCACTTAAATTTCATTTCATAAAATTCATTATAAGATCTTCATCACTTGATTTACAAACTTGACTGATCCTTAGTGGATTTTGAGAATGAGATCAATAGGTTGAGTTTTATTTTCACAGAATTCGACTGATCCCTCTGCAAACCAAATCTAATTTAAGTGGATCAGTTGAGTTGCCACGAGGACAAACTCGACCGATGGTTTAAATTGGCTTTGTCTCATAGTGTGATTGCTTGAGTTATCTTTATTGAAAATCGACCAAATCCACTATACATAAAACACATATAAAGTGATTCTAAATGTTGGAGGGGTGCAAAGCTCAAAATTTTATTTGTTGCCTCCAAACAGCTAGAAAACATTCACAAGTGCTCCCACACTCTAGCGAACACCCCCCAACTATAAATAGGACCTCTTGGAGTTCATTCTAAGGTTTCTCATTCATGCTATTCAAGATCCTTGCAATAGTTGACTGTTATTAATCCACTTGAGCCCCTTTTTCTCTCTTGATTACACTTCACTTTATTCATATGAGTGAGATAGGACTTGTGTGAGAGAGATTCCTCAGTGTACTCTTGTAAATCTCTCAAATTTCCTCCTTCCCAACCTCTCTCTTGAAGATCTAGTTGATGAAGGATTATCCTAGTGAGGAAGAAGGTGCTTGGAGCTTCTCTGAGTGAAGAAGGACAAGCTGGAAGATCCAAGGAGCTGAGTAGGTAAATCCTCTAGGTAGAAGACTCATTGCAAGAAGGGGATCACCTTGGTGAAGCCATCCAACTGCTTGCAAGAGTGGGTAAGACCTTGGTGAGGTAGAAGAGTATCTCTTGGATAGGTAAGACCTTGTTTGTAAGGTTGTTGGCTCCATTGGCCTCAAACGGAAGCTGGGTAACCTTGTCGCGGAAAAGGAAGGTCAGTAGTTGTAACTCTTATAAGTGAATATAAGGAATAGACATCTTAGCAATCCTATAGCTTGACCTCTCTAGGTAGTGGACTGACTCTCTCTTAGTTTGGAGAGTGGAACCACTCTAAAATAGCTTGTTCACTTGGTTTCTTCAATCTCTCTCATCCTAGCCATGTATGTTTCAATTGCTATCAAATTCACTATTTACAATTAAACTTATTTTAAGTAACTTGAAGGTCTAACAAGTTTTGTGTAAGTGTTTTTGTCTCTATTCACCCCCTCTAGAGCTCTTAGATCCAACAAGTGGTATCATATCCATGGTATTCTCTGACACATCTCCCACGAGACGAGAGGATGGGTGACAACCTACTTGGTTCTCTTAACCTAGAGGGAAGCTTCTCCATGCGGCCGCCAATTTTTTACAACACCAACTTTCTCTATTGAAAATGAATGATGTAGTTCTTCCTCCAAGGGATGAAGTACGACACGTGGAAGGTGGTTATCCTCCCATACAAGGAGCCAATGGGTGATGTAGGCACTTGGGATGAAGCTACAGTTATGAAGGCACAACTCAATGTCAAGGCGATTATCATCATCTATGTTGCCCTCACTCCCTCCGAGTTCAACTGAATATCATCTTGTGACACATCCCATGAGGTCTGGAACAAGTTGTGCATCACTTATGAAGGAACACAACAAGTCAAGGAGTCCAAGATCTACATGCTCAATGGGCTGCTTGAGAACTTCAAGATGGGAAAGAAGGAGAGAGTGGCAGACATGTACTCACGACTCAACACCATCATCAAGGGGTTGGTTGCTTTGGGTCACACTTTGGATAAGGGGACTATCAACTCAAACATCTTAAGGTCCCTTCCCAAGAGATGGGAACCCAAGGTGACTTCAATTGAAGAAGTAAGAAGTCTTGGAAATCTAGCCACGAAGGAGCTCATTTTCAACCTTGAAGCCCACGACCCAAGGCTAGACAAGAAAGAAGAAGATGAGAAGCAAGAAGAGAAGGATTCAAAGTAAGTTAAAGATAATTCCTTCAAAGCCCAAACGGAGGCAATGATCCTTCAACAACAACTTGCTTGCCAATCCTCTCCTACCTCCTAAAGTGAAGATGGCATCCCTAGTGAGCATGAAGCAAACTACTCCAAGAGCAAACACTTCAAGGAAAAGTCTTACTCCTCTCCTACCTCCTGAAGTGAAGATGACATCCCTAGTGAGAATGAAGCAAACTACTCCAAGGGAAAACACTTCAAGGAAAAGTCTTCCTCTTCCTCAACTCTAAGACTCTACACATGTTGAAAAAAAGGAACATTACAAAAATTAATTCCCAAAGGCCAAGAAGATCCACCACAAGAGAAGCTACAAGAAGAAGGATGATTACAAGAAGGAAGGCAAGTACAAGAATAAGGATAAGAAGGAGAAAAGAAGCAAATATGCAACTCATGTAGCTTGGGAGGAGTCTTGATCTAGCGGCTCAAGCTCTGATGAAGGGGAATGACACATTGCACTCATGGCCTCCATAAGTGAATACATAAGTGAGGTAAGTGAGGTAAGCTTGCATGAGTTATCTAAAGAAACTATTATTGGTATGCTTAATGCTACCCACTCTTATTCAAAATGTAAAACTAAGAAGAAGAGGTTGGGTAAGAATATTGATTATATCTATGATAAAATTGACATTCTTGCTAAAAATGAAAAGTTTCACCTTGATAGTATTGATTCTTTGCAAGGCCAATTTCTTGATCTTGAGGTCTAAATCAATGGGGTTGAAGTTGAAAAATGGGATATATCTTAAGAGTATCAGAAGAAAACAAAACATTCCTTGATTAGCTTGAGTTTCTAAAAACTGAAAATATTGAACTTAAGCTTGTTTGTGATGCTCGTAGGGATGAGAAAAATATGTATCTTGATGACCTTAAACTATTTAGAACTGAAAATGCTAGGTTTCTTTCTCAAGTAAATGATTTATCTTGTAGACCTATTTTGCCTAGAAATTATGTTGATTCTATTACTCTAGAGAAATATTAATATTTGATTAAAGCCCTCTTTCTAGAGGCTGACCTACTGCATGCTAATGATGATATTGCTAATCTATCTTCTACTATTATCACTCTTACTGATGACAATCATAAGTTGAGAGCAACTTTGCAAACATTCCTCAAAGGGAAGAAGTCCCTTAATGAAGTCTTGGATCACTCCACCAAACATAGTGGTGAGAGTGGTCTAGGATATGAGGGTACTTCAAAAGGCAAAGGTAAGGGTAAGAAGAAGAAGAGAAAGGGACCTCCAATCTTCCATGGAGAATCTTCTGGCTCAAAGAACTCTATGGTGTGTGTCCATTGTAAGAGTGATGCCCATTATTCTACTTATTGTCCTTATAGGGAGAAGGGGACCAATCCAAAGATGAAATGGGTCCCCAAGCTAACCCCAGGTATCAAAGTTTGAATTTGTCATTGATTATCTTCCTTTCTTGTAGGGAAAGGCAAATGGATTGTTGATAGTGGTTGTTCAAAACACATGATGGGTGAAATTAGTCATTTCAATCAATTCACCAAAAAGAAAGGAGGATCGGTAACCTTTAGGGATAACAATAAGGGTAAGGTAATAGGTGAGGGTGATGTAAGTGAATCCTTGTGTATCAAGAATGTTCTCTTTGTGGATGGCCTACATCACAATTTAATAAGTGTTAGCCAATTATGTGATAATGGTTATCTTGTGCTATTTACTTCTTTTGAATGCTTGTTCCTAGATTCCCTCCCTTACAATGTCATATATAAGGGAACTAGAAATGGTAATCTTTACATTATTATGCTTGACCCTATTAATCCTATTGTTGGTAGATGTCTTGTTGCCAATTCGAATTATATTATTTGTAGCATTGTGATCATGTAAATATGCATCAAATGAAGAAGTTGAGCAAAAAGGACTTGGTGAAAGGACTTCCCAAATTGTATTTTGAAAAGGATGAGGAATGCCAACCTTGTACCCAAGGAAAGAAAACCAATTCCTCCTTTAAATCTAAAGGAGTCCCTAGCACCAAGAGAGCTCTTGAGCTTCTTCAAATGATATACTTGGACCAATGCATACTCTGTCGTTTCGTGGTAGCAAGTATTGCCTTGTGACTATCGATGACTTTTCTCGCTATAATTGGACTTTCTTCCTTGTTTCAACAAAAGTGATACTCTTGATGTTTTCTTAGCTTTTTGCAAATGAGTGAAAGATGAAGCTTGTTGCTGGATTATTTCTATCTACAGTGATCATGGGGGAGAATTTGAAAATGATTTGTTTGAACGGTTTTATGAGGAATTCAACTATTCACATAACTTTTCTTCACCTCGAACACCTCAACAAAATGGGGTTGTAGAGAGGAAGAATAGGTCACTACAGGAGATTGCTAGGACTATGCTTCTAGAGTACAACACTACAAATACATTTTGGGCCAAAGTTGTTAATACTTCATGTTTTGTGCAAAATTGGGTTTTTACTCATACCTCTTCAAAGAAAACCCCTTATGAGCCATGGCATGGTAGAAAGCCTTCCATCGATTTCTTTTATGTTTTTGAGTGTCCTTATTTTATTTTGAACACCAGGGATTCTCTTGACAAGTTTGATCTGAAGTCCTACAAGGATTTCTTTCTTGGCTATAGCACTACCAACAAGGCTTATAGAGTGTTTAATATATAATTGTGCAAAGTAGAAGAATCTATAAATGTTAGATTTGTTGATACTAACCCCTCTATTTCTAATAATATTGAAAATGATGATGTTTTAGGTGAGGTGATCCCTCTCTTGAAAGAACTCAACATTGCTGATAAAGGAAAGGAGGTGTTAGGTGATAAAGAAGAGAAAGATGAAGAAAAGAAGGATCCAACCCCCACTATGTAAAGCATCATGCAAAAGAGCTAATCATAGGCAATCCTTTTGAAAGGGTGAAGATGCAGTAAAAAAAAACAAGCAGATAATGCCTTCATCTCTCAACTTGAGCCTAAAGATGTCAAAGAAGCCCTCACAGATGATGAATGGATCATCACCGTGTAAGAAGAATTGGAGCAATTCAAAAAGAACTGAGTGTGGACTCTAGTGCCAAGACCAAGTGATAGAAAGATCATTGGCACCAAATAGGTCTACCGCAACAGGCTTAATGAAAGCAGAAAAGTGGTAAGGAACAAAGAAAGGTTAGTTTCTCAAGGCTACAATCAATAATAAGGTATAGATTTTGATGAAACGTATGCACCTGTAGCTAGACTTCAGTCCTTTAGGACGTTGCTTGCTTTTTCCAGGCACAAGAAATTTCTTCTTTTTCAAATGTATGTTAAAAGTGTGTTTTTGAATGGTACAATTGAGGAGGAAGTGTATGTTGCACAACATTTGGGCTTTGAACATAAGAACTTGCCTAACCATGTTTACTTGTTGCAAAAAGCTCTCTATGGTCTGAAACAAGTACCTCGATCTTGGTATGAAAAACTAAAGAACTTTTTGTTATATAATGTCTATATCATGGGCAAAGTAGATTCTACCTTGTTTCTAAAGCACACTTCTAACAATTTTCTAACTTTTAAAATTTTTGTTGATGATGTTATTTTTGGCAGAACTAATCTTGATCTTTGGAAGGAGTTTAGTAATTTTATGCAGAGTGAGTTCGAGATGAGTATGATTGGGGAGCTTACTTTCTTCCTCGGTTTCAAAATCAAGCAAACCAAGAAAGGTAACTTCACCAACAAAGGCAAGTACACAAGTGAGATGCTTAAGAACTTTGGGATGGAGAACACCAAGTTGATCAATACCCCAAGTCAAACACCATCAAGCTTGATAGAGATGAAGAAGGTGAAAAGGTAGATGAGAAGCTTTATAGAGATATGATTTGAATTTTACTTTATTCAACTGCCTCTAGACCTAACATAATGTTTAGTGTTAGCTTGCATGCTCACTTTTAATCAAGTCCTAGGAAATCACATCTTATAGCGGTTAAGAGTATTTTAAGGTATCTAGCGAAAACCCCACATTTTAGACTATGGTATGCTAAGTCAAGGGACTTTACTCTTACTTCTTATAGTGATGTGGATTACGTAGGATTCTTGATTGATGGAAAGTGCACAAGTGGCATTTGCTTCTTCCTAGGACCTTGACTAGTTTCTTGGTTCTCTAAGAAACAAAGCAATGTAGCTCTTTCAACTATCGAGGCTGAATACATTGTAGTTGGGAGTTGTTATGCCCAAGTCCTATGGATGAACCAAATACTACAAGACTTTAACATTTATCTCGATGCTTCTCCTATCTATTGTGATAATGCTAGTACAATTAACTTGCCTTACAATCCTATATTGTGTAGTAGAGTTGAACATATAGAGGTTCGTCATCACTTTCTTCGTGACCACATTGCCAAAAAGGATATTTATATCACGCATAGGGATACGAAAAATCGGTTAGTGGACATTTTCACTAAACCTCTAATTAGAGAGCAATTTGCTTTTATTAGATCAAAATTTCTTATAACTACTCTTGATGATAATGACATGCCTTCTAGCTAGTTGTTCTCCTACCTATATGTTTCTTTCTTAAAATTGATCATTTCTTGCTTGATATGTGCTAAAATTGCCTTGTTTCTTGCCCTATTTTGCTCATTTTGGGTATTTTTTTCAAACACTTGTTTTATCTCAAAATAGTACCCTATGATGAGTGAAATGTGTCTTAATATGTCTAAAATGCTTAATAGGCTAAAAAATAAAATTAATTAGCACCCTAGAGGCTAGAAGTTAAGTTTTTCAATTTTTAGACAGGCTACCTGTGAGTTGAGTTGCCAATTGGACTGATACCTTGGCTGAAGATTATGTGAACATGTTGATCAGTAGAGTTTCCTAAACTCAAAACTCAACCAATGGCTGGGCTGGACCAAACTTAATTAGGGTTTGACCGACATTTATAGCTTAGCCTTCCTTGCCTCTCCCACACCCATCCTAGGTGGTTATACGACTTGTTGGTGAGGATCTCTTCTTCTTTTGGTTGTTTTTGATACATGTACCTTTCTTAAAAATACAAAAAAAGGGAGACGTGCTTTGGATACCAAAAAAAAATGTTCACATGGCATCCAACCAAAGGAAGATAGAAATTCCATCAAAAGCACCAAGGTGGTCCATGAATTCTATGCCAATCTTTCATGGAATTACAACACTTTACTGCCACCATCCAATATCTAGGTCATCCTCACTTTCATGATCAACGAGACTAAATTCACAATCTCAGAAGATTCCTTGAATATATTCTTCAATGAAACTGAGGTCACTGACACATGGATGAAGGATTATCCTGATTATTTTGACCTTTTAGACCCCGAGGCTTTCTATAAGCACTTTGATCTTACTCTTCCTGACATCCACAAGATCTTGAAGAAGTCTTAGGTACTCTATAGTAGGAAGCCGACCTTTACATCCTCTTACCTAGATCTCAAGAATGGGCTGCTCGCATTAGTTTTTAACTGTAATGTCCACCCCAAGAAGAATCAAATGGAAATTGCAGAGATCATTGTTGTGATCATGTACTATCTCTTAAAGAATGTTGGAGTCAATCGGTCACGATACACTCTACGCCACATGACCTACTTTGACTCAGGGAAGAACATCGTGGAACCCAACCTACCCTACCTTGATCTATGGTCTTTTCACTTTTTCTACCAAGATATCTCTTTTCCATGATCTCAATTACAAAGCTAGTCAGAAAGGAGTTTGAATTAGTAAAATCATGATCAAGAAGACCTTCCTTACTACCTCTTCCACCACACTTGGATCCACCACATCTACCTCCACCCAAACACCTCCACCTCCACCACCACCTTGACTTGAACACGCTTCTTTCTCAGTGTCAAATGAAGCTCTTATGGGCTACATGATACACCAGCATACGTACAACCTTCAGGTCCAGGACCACCTCCACTGGGACTTGTGCTAGAACATGTTTATCATGAACCTATCATGTAGCCATCCCTACCCTGCCTACCAGCCATACCCAGGCAGTGACTATGCCTCTTATGCATATAGTCACTTCTACCCGGCCCCTCCACATGCTGCTTCTACTGCCACATATGTTGCTGATGGTGGACATGCCCCTACCCTTGGAGTGCTTTCTCTGTTGGCTTCGTCTGTTGGCCCTCTTACTACCCTGCTTGCCAACCTTGGAACCTATGCTCCCACCTTCCCTTAGGCGCATGAGTTATATGCTCTTGGCATGACTTGGGATGAGTAGAATGCTGTTTGGCCCAGTCACAGTTTGGGTCCTCCTGTCGATGAGGAGATGCCTAGCCAAGCTGATGAGGATTCTACTAATAATGATGAGCCCACTGAGGATGATGGATTTGATGTTGGTTCTGATGACAGATTCGCTGGTGCCTCTGGAGATGAAGGTGATGCTATTGTCTCTACTACACCTTCAGATCGAGATGAGGACTACAAGCCTGAGGATGATGATGATGATGATGCAGATGATGACACCATAGGCATAGAAAGATTAGATATAGCTTAAATACTTTAGTTCCTTAGTCTTTAGATGTTGATCATACATATATTTTTACTCTTATGTATTTAGACATTTGGGCATTGTATCTGAGATGTAATAATTTATCATCCCACTATTTTATCATTGGTTTGTGGTTCTTGTAGTAAGGAGATGTTCTAGTATTGTAGTCTTAACCTTATGTACCTTAATACTCTGGTTGACTATATCATATGAGTTTCTGGTCTGTTATCCCATATTTTTATTATGACACTGGATTACTTGTTTCTCTTTACCTCATCTCTGTTTGATGTGTGATATATGTGGTTGACTATTTTATCATGTGCTTGTGGAGAAAACATGTGTTTTTGGCTCTTCTACCCCCTTCCTTTTTGATATGACAAAGGGGGAGGAGTAATCTCAACCAAATTGTTTTAATGCTTATATGATCATTTTCTTGTCATTTTTATACATATCATGTGACTTGATTGAGTACCATATAGTATGTAAATGTGCTATGGTTATTTGTGTATAGACTAACCATGCAGGCTTAGGTAATCATGAATTGACGGGGAGCAATTCGCATTGTTCAATCATGTATCCCCTTTCTATTCATAAGGTAAAGGTTTAGTTTTCACATCCTTTCTCAAAGGTAAAGGCTTAGTTTTCATATCCTTTTCAATATGTTGAGGAATGGCTTGTCATTGTCAAAAAGGGGGAGAACGTTGACCTAAGTGTTATACATTGTCCATATTTTGATAATGCCTTAACCATTTAATTCATATGTATCTAATATGTTTGTTAGAGATTAATTTCAGGCATTAGGTAAATGAAAAGGGTCAAATATCTCAAGCCCTAGCTTGGTTTAGTTCAAGTCATAAGCCATGAAAATGTGTGTTTTGGGAACAAACTTAAAACCACCTTAAAACATTTTTGAAATCATTTGTATTGATGATATGACTTGTAACAAAGATGATAAAAAAATCAGGGACACTTAATTCCAACGTTTGATCACATAATTTTTATTTTGTAAAATTCATTACAAGCTCTTCATCGGTCGAGTTACAAACTCAACTGATCTTTAATGCATTTTGAGAATGAGATCAATCAGTTAGGTTTCATTTTCACAGAAATCGACCGATCCCTCTACAAACCAAATCTATTTACGTGGATAGGTTGAGTTGCCACCAGGACAAACTTGATTAATGGTTTAAATGGGCCTTGTCTCGTAGTGTGATCAGCCAAGTTATCTTTATTGAAAATTGACTGAATGCATTGTACAGAAAACGTAGAAAAAGTGATTCTAACCATTGGAGGGGTGCAAAACTCAAAATTATATCCATTGCAACCCTCCAAACGGCTAGAAAATGATCATAAGTGTTCCCACACTCTAGTGGACACCCCCATCTATAAATAGGACATCTCAGAGCTCATTCCATGGTTGCTCATTCATGCTATTCAAGGTCCTTGCCATAGTTGAGTGCTACTATTCCACTTGAGTCCCTTTCTCTCTCTTAGTTACACTTCATTTCATTCATATGAGTGAGATAGGACTTTTGTGAGAGAGCTTCCTCAATGTACTCTTATAAAGCTCTTAAATTTCCTCCTTTCCATACTCTCTCTTGGAGATCTAGTTGATGAAGGATTCTCTGAGTGAAGGATAAAGTGCTTGAATCTTCTCCGAGTGAAGAAGAAGGACAAGGTGGAAGATCCAAGGAGTTGAGTAGGTAAATCCTTCAGGCAGAAGACTCATTGCAAGAAGGGGATCGCCTTGGTGAAGGTATCCAGCTACTTGCAAAAGTGGGTAAGACCTTGGTGAGATAGAAGACTAGATCTTGGATAGGTAAGACCTTGTTTGCAAGGTTGTTGGATCCCTTGGCCTCAAAGGGAAGCTATGTATCCTTGTCATGGAAAAGGAAGGTTAGTTGTTGTAATTCTTATAAGTGAATATATGGAGTATTCATCTTAGAAATCCTAGAACTTGACCTCTCTATGTAGTGGAGTGACTCTCTCCTAGTTTGGAGAGTGGAACAACTCTAAAATAGCTTATGCACTTGGTTGCTTCAATCTCTCTCATCCTTGCTATGTATGTTTCAATTGCCATCAAATTCACTATTTGCAATTAAATTTATTTGAAGAAACTTGAAGGTATAACAAGTTTTGTGTAAGTTTTTTGTCTCTATTCACCCCCATCTAGAGCCCTTAGATCCACCATTCATCTCTTTGTTTACTTATTTTTTTGTATCACAATTTCTATTAATGTGTTTATTTTTGACAAAATGAAAATTGTTCTAAACTCTATTCACCCCTAGACAAACTCTACTTTCAACTTGTATCATAGAAGATTTTCCAGATACCTTCAAAACAATCTACAAGCATAGAAGCCAACATTTCAAGAAATCTCAAATCAGAAGGTAAGAAGAAGACAAAGAAGTTGATATATAGCAAATATGAAGAAAGTATTGTGCAAATAAAAAATCAACTTCCTCACATCAAGAATAAGGAGATAAATATGATGAAGAAATCAATCTTAGCATGATTCATAGCTACAATAAATGAATATGACTCAAAATAGGTAAACAAACATGATCTTTCAAAGGAAGAACTTCTTGATATGCTTTGTTTTACTAAAGCTAATTCACCAGGCTATAGGAAAAGTTGTTTAAGGTTGTAGATCACTTGCATGGTCATATTTATGATATTTATTATAAAATTAATGGCCTCAAGTCTTCTCCCTTTACTAATGATGCCATTTATATAGTCAAGTCTAGAATTTGTTATACTTATGAAACTGAGAATGCTTTGTTAACTATACATAATTATGTTGAACAAAAAAAAACTATACGTAATTATGATCTTATAGACAACGTGTTTGCCTATATATATATATATATATATATATATATATATATATATATATATATATATATATATATATATATATATATATAGGGCGTTCATTCGTTGCCCGCACGGGTAACTTGGATTTTCGCTACCATGCAGCCAAAAAAGTAACTCTCCTAGCTAAAAAAGTAACTCTGCTGTCAAAAAAGTAACTATGGTGGCCAAAAAAGTAACTCTGCTGGCCAAAAAAGTAACTATGTACAAAATATACAGCAAATATATATAAGGATGGGTTTTTTTATTTTGGAGGGGCAAATGATATTATTTTTGGCTAAAATTTTTTGAAGAGCTAGACAAAATAGTCCTCTACAATTGTGGATTTTTTTTGTTGAAAAAAAGTGGTGGAAAGGGTGGGCGAGTAGCTACCCGCGCGGACAATAAAGATGGGCCCATATATATATATATATATATATATATATATATATCAACGTATCAGTTGCAACCATGATTTTGTGATCACACATGTGATGATATAACAACCTATCTTCTAGAATTGTAATTGTTGGAACCACAATTGTGATCTTGTGTGATATAACAAAGTACATAAAAATACAACTTCCAAACTCCTACATGAAAATCTGAGTTAGATAAAATACTTAATTACTCCTATAAACAAGTAGGTGGAAGCAGCCTTGTATACAAAGCTAGGAATCATCCACCAAAAAAGATATTCATTAAAGCATTTTCTAGGAGAACCAATCATCCAAAAGTCTAAGTAGTTTTTATTTATTCAACCATTTTAGACATCATACTTATCAATGCCATTATCATAAGGATGATCCATGGAAGCTTCTTTGGATCCTAAAAGTTTCCCCACACATTTGAATCATTCGTTCTTAGCACCAAATTTGTGATCTAATTTTAGTGATGCATATGTTTCTATTCTTGAGACTTCTATTTGTGATGTACAATGCCTTGTGATTGAGTGTTCTTCTTGAAATGCATGAGTAAAAAATTTTATAAATGTGTGTATTCGTAAAGACTGACAATACTTTTATCGATTGAACTCACAATTTACCCGATCAGCTAATCAACTGAACTTGTAGCTTGATCATGCTATATTGTCCAATGTCCATTTATTTCAATAAAATATTACTTTACGAGATATGCTATGTGGTTCATATATTGTATCTCATAATGAACATTATCAAAATGACTAAAATATTTGAGAATTAAGACAAGTCCAAATTCTATCATCATAACCCATAAGGACCCACACATGGGTAGCAAAAGTTGAAATTGCCTGAATATATGATTAATAGTGGTTTCTTCAAGAACCTGGATCTTGATAAGAATAAATTAAAAAATTAGATAAGAAGAAAGAAGGATTTGTGACCTTTATTGATAAAAAAAAGGAAATTTAATTCAAATAGGTTGTATATGTAATAATCTATATATTTAAATATATTACTTGTGGATGGTGTGGTTGTCAACCTTATTAGTGTTATTCAACTGTATGATATGTTTTTATGACTTGTTAAGAAAGGATACACCTAGAATTATACATGGTAATGCTAGTCATCTTGTTTATAAGGAAAGAGAAACTAAAAACTATACATCCTTAAGCCCAGAACTTACCCATCAAAGTAAATGTTATACAACAAATGAATAAAATGAACTCATTTAACATAAAAGATTGGGAATTTAAACATGAATTCCATAAGTTATACCACTTTATCTTTTCTAAGATCTTCCAAAATTTTCATTTGAAAAAAAGAAGAATGTGAACCTTGTAAAAAGGGGAAACAAATAAAAACTAAATTTAAGTAGAAGAACATCCTATGGACTACACCTCTACAACTCATCCATGTGGATCTTCTTGGACCTATGGGAACATAATAAATTTTGGAAAAATATGTTGCTTAGTTATCATTGATTATTATACTACATTTTATTGATTCCACTTCTAAAGTTGCAAACTAAATACTTTGTATATTTTAAAAAATGCATTGAAGTGTGAAATGATCTTCATGTCAATATTATTACCATCATGAGTGATCGTGTGGGGAGTTTGAGAATTATGGGTTTGAACGATTTTGTTACCAAGAAAGACATGGACATAAATTCTATTTATAAAGAAATTATCAACAAAATGGTTCAGTTTTATGGAATATTATATCACTTCAAGAGATGGCCATAAAAATCTTCAACAAAAATCTTTCTATAAGAGCATTCAATACCTATTGTTATATGCAAATATTTTTTTCTCCATCCCTTTCTTAAGAAAAGATCATATGAGTTTGTCTACAAATAATCCTCGAGTTGACCGTTTTCATACCTTTCTCTCAACATTCTATATCCTTAAAAACTAAGGATGATAGTGACAAGTTTGATTCCTAATCCTCTAAGTCATTTTTTATTGGATCCAACAAGTAAATAATATATGGTTATAAATTAAATTCTAAAAGGGTTCAATAAACAGTTCATGAGAATTTTTCTTAAAAAACACCAAAAGATAATATTGAAGACTTGATCTCTCAACTTGAGGATCTCTCACTTAAATCAACTCCATCAATTGTAGTACATTAACAAGATGATAAGTCTAACAATGAAGTTCAATCTGATGAACCTTCACCCGATCCATCCACTTTTAGGCTCATTAATTAAAGATCATCCTAGTGATTTGATATAGGTGAACATAGAGATAGAGTTCAAAATTGATCTTTGTTTAGAGAAAAAGACAACATGGATTGTGATTCAAAATTTGATCCAAAGACCATGTATGATGATATTGGTGGTGACAATAAGAATTTATCTATGCAAAAGGATCTTAATCAATTTGTTGAAAATAAAGCTTTGGATGTAATTTCAGGACAGCCTAATAAAACTATCATAAGAAATAAAGTGGGTCTTTAGGAACAAGCTGGATGAAGCTGGTAATATAGATCATATCAAGTAACATCTTGTGATCCAAGGCTATTATAAACAAGAAGGAATTAATTTTTTATGAAGCATACATTAGATAATCATTAATCTACACTTTTTTTTCCACTATATAGCCATATTGTGATAAAAATTTACGAATGAATGTGAAGAGTGTGTTTATGAATGATATGATTGAAGAAGAATTTTTTAACCATACAAGACTATTTTTTAGGATATAAATATGATGGATATCTTTGTCAATCTTAGAAAATTTTATATGGTTTAAAGTAGGCTCCCAGGAGATGGTATGAGATGCTCAATAATATTATTGTTAAATAATATTTTCCCTGTTCAAATATCTTATTGTACTCCATTTTTTAGGCCAAAAAATGGATAATTTATATGTTTACAAATTGATGTTAATGGTATTTTTTTACCCCAATGATATTGTGTGATGATTTTGTCAAGTTAATAAAGATTGAATTTCAAAAGAGATTAATGGGGTTACTTACACTATTCTTTGATTTTTAAACTAAGAAAAGTTCAAAAGGAATTTTTATCTCGAAGAAATTAAATAAAGAATTTTGTATAATATTGATATGGAAAATTGTAAGACATTTACAATTCTTTTGACATGATAAATAGAAAGAGGTAGAGTCCATATATACTCACTTAATGGAGGAATAATTGGATCCTACTCTATCATACAACTTCTAGGCCAAAATATCCGTTTTGGTAGGTCGTTGTGCTAGTTTCAAGCTAATTTTAAGAAATCACATATGTTTGCAGTAAATATAATTTAAGATATCTTTATACAATCACTCACTATGGCCTTAGGTACCCACTTGATTAGGATTTGAATTTTTAGCCCATACTAATGCATATTCTGTTGGATGTATAATTTAACTTAAAGTTATTATTAGTGCATAATTTCTATTTCCAAACTTACTAGTATCTTTGTTCTAAAAGAAATAAATTTTTTGTAGGACTACCATCAAAATAAGATATATACAAGTCTAATAAAAGTTTTTGTGCTCAATCATTTTTGGTGAAACAAGTCTTGCAAAAATACCTTGTAGATACATCCTCCATATATAACTATTATGATAGTACAAGGGCAACAAACTTATTTAAAAATCCTAGATTGCATAGTAATTGTAATAATATAGAAGTCAATAATTATTTTCTTTGAGGTCATCGTGATAAAAAACAATTTCTCCTTGTGATAAAGTAAATCTATTGGCATATATATATAAAAATCACTACCTCTAAATAATTGAAGTCTACAAACAATAGATTGTTAATAGCTTCTTATCATCATTTATATAGTATAGCAATTCTTGTGATTTATTATTAGAATGTTAACATTCTAGCATATTACATTATTTCTAATAATCATTTTATAATATGGAGTTAATTTTGGCATATACTTGGAACGATTCATAATTTATCACATTTATCCAAAGATACAAAATATTCATACTATAGTTATGCCAAAACCATTGATACTAAGAATTTACCCCTACTCTTTTTTTGTATTCATAGATAGATATGAAACTATGAGGGTATTCCCAAAGGTTATGGTGTTTAAGGTTGGAACAAAATCCCAAGGGCTAGTAGTATTTTCCCTTGCACCATGATCTTGGTTTATTAGGTCTCTTGGTCCATAATTAATTTCTACCATGTCAGAACTCTAAGTATTATTCATAATAATATACCCTTTATATGTACAATGATCAAATTGGTTGAAAATATTACTAGTCCTAAGAAATATCTTAAAATGAATTTAGTATGTTTGGGGTTTCTCTTCATAAAAATTCCAATGTAAGTATTTGTCTCTATGATGTTACTTTTTATTCTAGAATTCTTATATAAATGGATGACTTTTGTTAAAATTAGTAAGTTTTATGGTCAAACTATGAGTTCAACGGGGGAGGATGTAGGTTAAAGCTCAAGTTCAAATGAGACAGTTATGGGATCATATCTTATTTCAAGTTAGGGTTACACATTTAGGGAGGAGGATACTCATATTTATGTTGGAGTTTAATATAATTCTTCCAATTTTATTGACATAGCTATTTTAAATCTTCTTGAATTCTTTTTCACCTACAAAAACACACCATTTCTAATTTTACCATTACGAATTACATCACGTTAGGAGGAAAATCAATGCATAAAACTATATGTACGCTTATGAGAACATCTTTTATACCCTAACTCATTTCGTTAGTATCATTTGGCCACAATATTCTTCTTAGAGAAAATAAATATGATGTTATGTAATTCTGTCAACAAATCATTGTTGACATAGCCAATAAATTCCCATCAACACTGTTAGGATTATACTGATATTAATGATGGAGTTTTCAAGTAAACATTCGTATGATGATTACTTTTACCTATCACGACATATTCCACAAACAAATAACTATAAGAGATCAATTGAAAACATGATCAAAATTCATGACAATGAATGGATATATTATTAAAAAGATGAGGGAATTTTAGGGAATAAAAAGATCTTAGAATGCTAATCCTAATGAGGAGGAAGATGTTTTTAGGGAGACATGACCAGGATCCCCAAGTCCCTGGTCTTTTTAACCATGTGAATGATTTTACATACATGCATGCATGGTGTAGTGACCCCCTTCCCATGCTATCCCCTATCTAAGCAGACCGAGAGGCAGGGCCATTATCATATGTACAGGATCAAGGTTTAAAAATTAACCATAAATAACTATTAATTTCAGTAAAATGGAAAGAGTCTGGTACAAGATGAAAGTTAAACTCTCCACCCAAAGAGTTACATGATATGGAAATATATTGTTTGCAACATGAAATAAAACTATATATCTAGATCCTCTAGGATAAGTTTAGATCTTTTATTTTGGTTCCTTCTTCTTTGGATGACCATTTTGCATATTATTAGCAAAGTAACCTAAAATGTCGTGAAACAAAAACATGGTCAGTATATTGAGATATACTGGTATGTTGGGAAAACAAAATATTCACATGTATGAGTGACAACATAATCATCCATTGCAAAAATTATGATTACAAAATTGAACATGCATTTTCTTTCTAACTTCTCAACTCCTAATCTTTGTGGTACACTCCCTTTCTTCTCATTGTCAGGTACCCTTTCACTATGGTTTAGTCCCTACATTCGAATTCTCATAACCTTCTTATTCCTGGGACTGGTTTATCATGGCCTTCCTTTCTCGTCCTGGCCTCATCATGACCATCCTATCCTGGCTTGGTGATATTGGTGATCTTCCTATCCTAACCTGATCACTTGTCATCTCAATGACATTTCATACATCCCACATGTATCACTTAAATCCACCAGAGATAGTTGGGCAAGTTATACATATATAATGTGATACTCATAGTGGTTTAAATTGCAGGAAGTAAATAAACAATCAACAATTTGTTTTCAATCAATTTGGGAAACTTGAAAACCACACAAGTCATTTAATATGAGTAGTCATAGGTGTAACCTCATACCTTTGTCAGAAGAGATCGAAAGGCCAAGAAAATAAGTATAGTTGAGATTAAGTAAGGAATCACCATAAAATTAATGCATAACACCCAAGTATTACTACTTTGTTCATAAACACACATTAAGACTGACTTGGGTTCCAAGTTAGGGTTTTGAGGTCAAATTCAGGTTTCATTAGGATTTTGGCTTCCCAAACCAATTATCACAGTTAATGTCCTTTTAACTCACAAACCCTAATTTTGATGTTATATTCACTATTAATCTCAAATTAAGTCAAAGATATAATTTTTGTCTGAAAAGACTCAACTTTATCCATTAAAGTCATGTAAGCAAGTTATACTCATTAAACTTAAGAAATTAAGATTTCCATTCTTTAATTACATTAAAGTTAGCAGATTTAGGAATTTTAGAACTAAAAGAAGAAAAAGTTCTTGAACCTATTTTTATTGGAATCTTTGGATCTTTTTTATCAACTTTCATATATTACTTGTCAATATTGGACATTCCTATGAATTATTATAGTTTTTGCAAGATAAAATCAATTTATGCAAATTAGGGCATGCCACATAGGCAACCCAGTTAGTAGGGGTTGCACCATAGGGTTGTGGACAAGCCAGTTGACTCGATCCTTGCTGGCACCTGAGCTCACCCATTTCTTTAAAGGAAAATTTCATAGAAGCCCCTACCATTTAGAAGAGAGCTTGGGGTAGATGAGTCTTTTCCCTATGTGTTGTATTCAACCTCGGCTCAAAACCCTCGTTGTGAGAAATCAGTCAATGTCATGTTCGACCCCAAATTTTGGGCTCTCTCAGCAACAGGCAAGGTCACCAGCATGTCCACCACTCCACTCCAGACTCAAGGACATATTCTAATTGCTCAAGGATTTCCTAGACTGGGAGAATAGTGAAGAGGTCCTTTTAGAAAGATAATAGAGAGGGATAGAGGTGAATGAGGGTTGATAGAGGAGAAACTAAAGGCAAGGAGGTGAGCCTAGGATCAAGTGTCACCTTGTAGATGAATTGGCATTCTTGTTGGGGGTCGCTAGCCTCCTTTTATAGATTTGGTTCAAGGGGTTAGCCAACGCACAGATCTGTGAATTGGATAAAAAATATATATCCTTCCAAAGTAGGCACTATTGTGTTCACTTTGTGTTCAAGTAGGAAAGGAGGCACTATTGTGTTCATGTTTCCTTTTCCTTCTTGGGGTATAAGATGATCTATGAAATGTTAGATCATGACCCAACGGCCCATAAACAATGCGCAAATAAAAGGGGTCAGGCCTCTAATTTTCCAAAATCCAATTAAATCATTACATTTAATCTTTCCTTCCTTTAAACCAACACTTAAGGTTAAAACTAATAAATTCATAACTATCCCTCCTTTTATCCTTTTAATCACAAATTTAAAGGAAGGTCTTAATTACTTATATCTAGGCGTGGGCGAGATTTGGGACCAAAATACCAAAGTTAAAGATACCTTTCTTTGTCTCCAAGTCTCCTTCTTAATTCATTTTTCAAGGCATCAAATTAATTATTCTTTCTTCCCAATTTGGATATATCTCTAATTTTGATTACTTTTCTCATTAAAAAAATGCAAACATCAAAAATCCATTAGTTTCCTTCAACACCACTTTTCTAGTAAAGTCCACATAATTCTATATGTAGAATACTTAATTATCTATTGCTTTTGATAATTCATTTATTATGAGATTTTTATCTCTCTCCTTTCGCCATACCTTTCATTGGATTATTGAAAATAGTAAATTCCACAAAACTATACCAAGGGAGAATTTGCAAATCAAATCCATACTTCTAAAACAAAGCATACCAAGTTTCTAATATATCCTTGTTATTCAAATATTTGTATTTCAAATATGTAAATACATGTGAAAAATCATGTTGTAGCATCCTTTCCCTCTTATAGAATTTTTTTCCTAAAAATTCAACTAATCATATAAGAAGTTCAAGATGAGACTTTTCCATTTCAATCTAGATATCCCATATGGTTTCATCCTCTCCATGACGCTTCTAAAGAACCTTTACTATCTTTATCTTTTTATTCCTAAACTCTTTCAACTTGGAGTCTATTATCCTCAAAAGTGTCTCAGGGCATGTGAATCTCCCTTGGAGTTCAATAGGCTCAATGTTCAACACATGGGTAGGATCCTTCACCTAGAGATTCAGATTGGATAAATGGAACACATCATGCAACATGCTATACCATGATGGTAATGCTAGATGATAAGTAGATTTGCCAATATGTTCTATAATCTCAAATAGACCCATGTATCGAGGAATCAACTTTCCTCTATTTTTATCTATAGCTAGGAGGGGTCGGATTTTCAAAAAACACATGGTCATATACAATAAAGTGTAAATCTGTCGCTTTACATCAGCATACGACTTCCGTCGATTCATGGGCTCTCTTCCACCTCTATTGATCAAAGTGACCTTGTCGGCATACAAATATAGTTCCTCTGACCTCAGTGAGTTCCTTCCACCGAAATCATCCCAATGAAGTGTTGACCGACATGGCCTCTCATCAAGATATTCATATAGAGGCATCCCTATACTAGCATGGTAATTGTTTAACTTATTATAGGCAACTTAGCTAAGGGCAGGTATTTCTCATGTGATCCACCCCAATCTAGAACACATGCTCTCAACAAGTCTTATAAGGTCTAAATCATTCTTTCTGACTGTCCATCGGTCTAGGGGTGATAAGTTATGTTGAACAGCAACCTCATACTGAGTTCATCTTGTACTTGTTTCCATAACTTTGAATTGAACTTAGGGTCATGATCATATATAATGCAACTTCGAACACCATGCAAACAAACTACCTCTTGATATTGAATCTTAAATGTAACATATTGAATCCACTTGGTAATTAAATTTCCATTTATGATTTCAATTTCACTTCACGACTACCTTGTTCATCTAGGTTTCAAAACCATTTATTTGTTTTTCTCTCTTAAGGGCAAGGTAACATCTCAGACTCTAGATTATGTCATTTAGATTTTAGCTTAGGTACTCATATTCTCATAATTTGTTTTAATCATAGCATGTGTTTGTCCAATCTCTCACACTCATATCAAGATGAAATAAATATTTGGTTGCGGTCCAAATATAAAGCTCATCCCATTCCAAGAGTAGAGATCGTTCATTCGCACATCATTTTTAAAATTCAAATTTAGGACAAGTCATTCTCCAAATCGTTAATACCATGATTTTCTTAATCCCGTGACCTCATATGGGAAAAGTTTTGCTCATAATTTTGAATCTATTCATAACTCCTTTTAGGATTCTTATTCAAACACCATCACATGACTTCATGTATCCCTTTTATCTATATCTAAGGTCTCATTAGCCTTAGTCATCCCCTTAAGATCTCTAGGGAATAAGTACCTTTGGAATGGTCTCCTCTTGAACCCTAAGGGCCTTATACACTTAGAACATGATCATCCCCCAAACCACATAAGTCTTAAGTACCTTTAATCATCCCACTTTATATTAGGGTTGAGTTAGGGCCCTAGCCTTTCAAGGGTTTCATTCAGATGCCATAACTTTATTTTGTTTCACTACACATTTTACTTGAGGTTTCTTTAATAATATCCATGCACATCATATCCTTTAAAATTCTTTCACCCTAATTTCCTTCATCTCTTAGGTCACACATATTTTACTTTATGTCCCTTCATTGTCTCATGGAAACCTTCTTGGTCCCATTCTATCATTCACCTACATAGTGACTTTTCCTCATGTCCCTTAGAGATGGCTTACATGGTTCCAAATAATCATACTCAATATATGTTCTTTCATGCTTTACTCACTTAATCTCTCAATCTTAAGTGACATTTAAGGTTACCTCAATTCTTAAACTGATTTGTGAACTCACCCTCCTAGGAAAGGTCCTATACCAGGACAAGATAAAACTAATAATTAGGAAAACAAAGGATCACAAAACATACTTGAACCAGAATTTATATCATTACAAGGGAGTATGTATTATATTTACTATTATATCATCCATGTATTTTATACCTAAGATTTATATTATTATACAATGCAATTTACCATTCAAAAAAATTGGATTACTATCAAATTCTTTATTACCAAAAGTTTAGATACACAAGAACATATATGTTATGTTTCATATGCTCAAAACTATATAATTTCAATAAACCATATTTTTTTTTGATAAAAGGTGTACTACAACATTCTAGGGATGAACACCTTCTATAAATCAATTTTTTATCGACTCAAGATTCCTTATTATCAATGATGAAGGCTTGAGCCTGTTGGTGCTCTTCAACAAATGGGACTGCCTCCTGTGGTGATGCAACCACTGGTAGTGCTGCTATTGGGCTTGAACCTTGAGGGTTAGGGAGAGGATAGTCAGACCAAGTATGTCCTTCTTGCCAATAGCATACTTTATTCTCATAGAGACATCTATCGAGGTGTTTCTTTTCGTAGGTGCGACAAGCGGGTTTGGGATTCTTGTGATGGGGTTTTCCTTTTCCACCAATACTATCCCTTCCATGATTATGGCCTTGCCCTTTTTCGTTATCATTAGTTGGGGAAGAAGTTCCTTCAATAAACCCTAGATATCCCTTGGGTGGGTTTTGAGCAGGCATGATGATCTTCTCCATGTCTACGACGAAGTTGAGGACCTCGGTGAAGTTTGTAGGTTTGCTATCCATCACACGGGGCCTTATTTGCAGGTCCAGGCATTCCACAAAATGTTCCACTCACTGTTGTTCGGTTAGCATATAGATAGAGCTCTAGGAGGTAAGACTTTTAAGCATAGTCCACCACTATCATATTACCTTGATACATGAGCTTAATCCACTTTTCCAACTCCTTCTTGGTAGGACTAGGAATGAATTTTACAGAGAAGATGGTACAAAAGTCCATCTAGACCATTGGTTATGTGATCAAGTCTTGGTCGATGATGTAAACCTTCCATCAAAGATTCACTACTCCCTCAAGAATATGAGAAACAAAGAGAACTTTCTTGTTGGGTTGCAACTCCCGAATGCGGAAGCCATTTTCCATGGAAAGAATCTAGACATCTACCTTGTCAACTACTTTAGGCTTGTCTTCACCCCAGAACTTTTCTATATCCAACATGACAAAGTTGAGGATGTTGGATTCGAGATGATGGCAGATTGGTAGGGGTTCACCTTTCTTACTTCTGGCAACATGTTTGAGTGTTGGAACACTAACATCCTTGGTGAGCTTCTCTCGTTGCTCCTGCTAGAGTGCATCAAGGGTGTGAACTACTCCTTTCCAAACTTTCGGTAAAGGGATGGAAACATGGGAGGGGTATATGGGGTCATCTTCCATCATATGCTTGCTCCCTAAGTTTAGGACTATCTTCAGGGTTCAGGATGTCAAAGGGGCAACTTTGGGCTTGAAACCTTCTTCAGTGGTGGCCTCTTCTAGACTCTTCTTCTTATTGGAGGACTCACCTTCCATCATCCTTCCTCTCCATTCTAAGGACACCCACTTCTTCAGGGAGGGCCTCCCCTCTAGACAGTCCATAGGTGTTTTTGTCAAGGATGGAAATGGTCTTGAAGTGGGCCATGTTGTTTCACATAAGTTAACTTTTTTAATATTAGTTCCATATTTAGGGATTTTCAAGCATCATAAAGTTATGTCCATGACATCTTGTTTACATGCATTTCATTATTTGGTGGAGGGTGTTGTAATCCCTATTATCCATAATACTAGTTCTTAGAAGGGTAGAGAGAGCAATTATTAGGTCCCTCGAGTTTTGGTGAGTGGAGCAAGGGGGAAGAGAAGGGATAATATTTGATGAGAACAAATTCTAGATGTATTTTATTTGAGTGAAATCCTCCAACTTTGTCCAAGAAGGATGCACAGGCCCAAGATTCCTTGTAAGCTGACTAGTGGTGTGGATGAAAGTTTTGCCAGCCCTCGAGTCGTAGTCCCTTCCACGCACCATCCTATTTAGAAAATACTCTAATACTTCCTTTGGGCTCTACAGAAATCTTAAATTTTGTAATTATTAAAGATTAAATGGTAAACTAGACTATGATACCAAATATAACGACCCTCTCCCCCTATTATCCTCTATTCAGGAAGAACAAGAGGGCAATGACCATTATCATATTTACAATATTGAGCTTTAGCAGTTAACCAAAAATAATTATTAATTTCACTAAAAAGGGAAAGAGTTTCGTAACAATATGAAAAATACTCTCCACTAAGGAGTTACATGATATATAAATCTATTGTTTACAACATGAAATAAAACTATCTATCTAGATCCTCTAAGATTTAGATCTTTTCTTTTGGTGCCTTCTTCTCTGATGTCTATTTTGCAGATTAATTGTAGATTAACCTAAAATATCATGAAAAAAGAACATGGTCAGTATATCGACACATATTGGCATGTGGGGGAACAAAATATTTGCATGTATGATGAAAACATAATAAGCCAGAAAACAATTACAATTACAAAATTGAACATGCATTTATTTTCTAACTTCCCAACTCCTAATCTGTGTGGTACACTCCCTTTCTAGATTACTCATTGTGGGGTACCCTTTCACTAGGGTTTAGTCCCTATAGTGGGCTTCTCATAACATTCCTATTTCTAGGCATGGCTTCTCATGGCCTTCCCTTCCTGGCCTGGCATCATCATGACCATCCTATCCCTACTTGGTCATATTGGTGATTGTTCTATCCTGACTTGATCACTTGTCATCTCAATGACATTTCATACATCCCACATGTATCACTTAAATCCACCAGTGATAGCTAAGAAAGTTAAACTTATATAATGTGATGCTCATAGTGGTTTAATAAATTGTAGGAAGTAAATAAAGAATCAATAGTTTATTTGCAATCAATTCAGGAAACCTCATATAGTCACAAAAGTCATTTAAGGAAACTAGTCATAAGAGTAACCACATACCTTTCTCATAAGAGATCAAAAGTCCAAACAAATAAGTGTAATTGGGATTAACCAAGCAATCACCTTGGAATTAATGCATAACACCCAAGTATTACTACTTTTTTTATAAACTCACATTAAGACTGACTTGGGTCCAAGTTAGGGTTTTGAAGTCAAACTAGGGTTCCATTAGGGTTTTGGCTTCCCAAACCCTAATTATCACATTTAATGTCCTTTTAACTCACAAACTCTAATTTTTCTATTATATTAACTATTAATCTCAAATTAACTCAAAGATATCCCTTTTATCCAAAAAGACTCAACTTAATTTGTTAAAGTCATTTAAGCAAGTTATACTCATTAAACTTAAGAAATTAGGGTTTTAATGCTTAATTACATTAAAGTTAGCAACTTTAGGAACTTTTAGAATTAGAAGAAAAATTAGGTCGTGTAGCTATTTTTATTGGAATCCTTGCATTTTTTGACCAACTTACATATATTACTTGTCATTATTATGTGTTCCTACAAATTACTTTAGTTTTTGCAAGATAAAATCAATTTGGGCCAATCAGGGTGTTACACATAGGCGGCCCAGTCAGCAAGGCCCATGCCACGGGGCTGCATCCAAGCCAGTTGGCTCATGCCTTCCTGGCAACCGGGCTCACCCATTTTTATATGAAAAATAACGAAAAATTCATAGAAGCCCCTACTGGTTAGAAGAGAGGTCGAGGGTAGATTAGTCTTTTTGATACATGTTGTCTTCAACCTCAACTCAACACCCTCATTGCAAGCAAGAAGTCAATGACATTGTTGACCTTGATTCTTGGGCTCTCTCAGTGGAAGGTAAGGTCACCAACATGTTTGTTGTTCCACACCAGACTCAACGACGATTCCTAATTTCCTGGAGATGGTCTGGACTAGGAGAATGGTGAAGAGGTCCCTCCACCAAGATAACACAGAGGGATAGAGGTGAAGGAGGGTTCTAGAGGAGAAATTGAAGGTAGGGAGGTGAGCCTGGGATTGAATGTCACCTCATGGATGAATTGGAGTTCTTGCTAGGGGTGTCTAGCCTCCTTCTATAGATTTGGGTCAAGGGGTTAGCCTACATGGGGATATGTGGATTGAGGAAAACTTATATACCTTCCAAAGTAGGCACATATCGGGATGTTTAGGTGAGAAAACTCTTCGAGAAACCATTGGAGCAGTTTCCATATTCGCACATGTATTGTGTTGGGAGGAAATTGAGTAGGAAAGGAATTACTGTTGTTTTCTTGTTTCCTTTTCCTTTTCCTTTTCCTTCTTAGGGTAGAAGACGATCTGTGAAACATCATATCATGATCCACAAATAAAAGGGGTCGAGCCTCTGATTTTACAAAATCCAAATAAATTGTTACATTTAACTTTTCCTTCCTTTAAACTGACACTTTAGGAATAAACTAATAAATTTATAGCTCTCACTCATTTTATCCTTTTAATACCAAATATTATAGGAATGTCTTAATTACTTATATCTAGGTGTAGGAAAGATTTGGGACAATATTACCAAAGTTAAAGATACCTTTCATTATCTCCAACTCTCATCCTTAATTTATTTATTTAAGGCATCAAATTAATTCTTTTCTCTTCCCAATTTGGCTATATCTCTTATTTTGAATATTTATCTCAAAAAAATAATATGGAAATGACAAAATCCATTAGTTTCCTTCAACACTAATTTCTAGTAAAATCCACATAATTCTATATGTAGAATAATTAATTATCCATTACTATTGAAAAATCATTTATTATGGGATTTTATCTCTTTCTTTTCTCCGTGCCTTTTATTGGATTATTGAAAATAGTAAAATCCACAAGACCATACCAAGGGATAATTTGCAAATCAAACCCATACTTTTGGAACAAAGGATACCAAGTTTCTAATGTATCCTTGTTATTCAAATATTGTCATTTCAAATATGTAAATACATGTGAAAAAACATGTTGTATCACATGGTTTGGGATATAAAATTTACTATCTATTTAATTATAATTATTAATATGAAAAAGTAACTCAATTCTTGTATTTTTCAAACTCAATCCGTATCCATCATATGAACATCCTAGACATGCCTATCCAAGTAGAGTCAAGCCTATAATAATTCCTATAACTATACTCAACTCTCACCACAACCAACTTCCAACCTTATTCAATTTTCTTTCCCCCAACTCCTGGAAATTTCTACTCACTTTAACTTTGATAGAGAACATACCTACTTGGTATCGTACTATCTTAACGAATCATGGATATTGAATTGGGACCAGATCATTGCCTTTTATGAAAAAGAAGGGATCTAAATGTGAATACCATGTTACAAACCTTTTGAGGGTAAGTTTACATTCCATGCATGGTTGTGTTTTCTTTTTAAAGCACAATCTTGTATCTTTCCTTTACTATAAGTATTTTTGGCTTTGGTTATGTTAAGACATATCTTTTTTTGACCAAGTTGAGATTCAAAACTAAATTTATTGTCACTTTCATTTTTTGGTTTCCTAAATACACTTCATGATAAGATTAATCTTTCTATTTATGCCTTATCTATTTATATTGGAAAAAAATTCATGATATCCCTCAATTCCATTTTTGTCACCTAGCATTAGATTTTTTCCACTTGTTTTCAACCCCATGGTTCTGGTAGTTTCTTCTAATGAAGAGTGCACATCAATGGGGAGCTTAATAGGTGTTTCTACTCCAAACACCATTCCTTTACAATTTTAAAAAAGGAGGAGAAGATAACTTGATTAAAAGAACATGAAACAATCATAAGACAAACGTGAGTCTATCTTATTTAAACTTAGTTCTCCAAAATGAAAAATGCATCCATTTCATATTCTTAATTAACCAATAAACTTATTATAGAAGTGAAAATATGTGTGATACATCTAGAAAGATAGAAGTATGTTTCCTAACAATGTGTTTGACATTATCTACATTTTATTTATACGATCAAATATACTTTGCACATTGTATTACCCCAGGGCATGGTATGAATCTACACTCAAACTACAATTTATTGAAGAAAAAAAATTATTTTTTAGGTAATAATTGTCATATTTACAAAGGGTGATATTGTATAACTAGGGAATTATATGTTTCTATTTTTATGAGTGACATATTTCCTACTATTGTTCTTGTTTCTAAATATATAATTGAGCATTTTTAGGAACATATAAATTTGATAAATGTATATGGACTTACTACATATAAGGATACCATAATTACATTAAATTTAGTTTCTAGATCACTGTAAGTCTTGTTTTTTTCATTTATTTTTATCTTTTAAAAGAAGTAATGTCGATGAGTCTCAAGACATTTTCATCATCTTTAGGACCCTATAAAGATAGATATCGATCACATTTTTTACTTGAATGTTTGGAGCCAAATTTCAATTTTATATGACTTTTTTCTCCAAAGATGGTGTTGTCCAGCCTCTTAGTTTAGTTGAGAATTATATAAGAATCAAATACACTTATGTATGGATCACAAAAAAACTCCTAGTTCTGCAAGATGTTATCTTGACCAAATTCTAAGCTTGATTGATAGGTAGTCAAAACAACCTACTATAATTTCCTAGTTGATATGCTGAATCGATGCACATCCCTTCACACTTCATTCAAAATCATCATTCACTTGTAGTGCTCCCTAGTCAAAGTATTAGTTTGAATACATGATCAATTAACTATACAATTGGAAAACTAATTTATTTTTGACTCAACAATGTACCTATTGACTAAGGACACCCCTAGATGCTAATAAATACTTTCCTAGGATAACCAAAATATACTCCTATATATAGGGACCAAATGTCATCACTTTCTTAGAACTTGAGCAATATATTACATTGAGAACATAATTTAGTGATATTGTGCCTTACTAATCCATCTTGTGCTCAACTAGAGCTTCTTATTTTGTAAAATATATACAACCATTTAGAGAGGACCACCAACATAATGCTTTCTACTTTGAAGTGTACATTTTTTAAGTTTTCCTTATGAACAACTTAATTAGAAGTGATCAAGGTGAGTGAAATGGCAACTGATATAGAAACAAGATGTAGTCCTCCTTCGAACTAGAAAAAAGGATAGGAGTGGAGACCTTCCTTTGGGCACAAATAAAGATGGTGTATATGTGGTTTTATTTAGGCTCTATAAAGGAAATATGGTGATCTCCCATGTGATAGTGAAATCGTATGATATATGCTTTTAGTTATTTGAATTATATCTTGAATTGTATTCCTTACAATTATCAATAATGGTCATTTTCCCAAACATAGTGGTTTAAAATGCAACAAGGAATGGATAGGGAACCATTTTGGTTTTCTTAACTAATTAAGATAACCATGTCTCTCTACTCCTTTCACCTCTTTCCTTACTTGAGTTTTGTCATAACAGAGTATCTATTAACACTTTTATTATTGAGAATATTGTCTATAGTGTCCATCAATCCCACCCCTAGACTCTTCTTTATTAACACATTAATTTGCAAAGTGATATATTAAATCTAAGGTAAATTAGATACTAACCATGAAACATCTATCTTAGCAGTCAAAAACCCTAGACATGTATCATGTATTAATTGGAATTGTTCATGTAGATATATATTGTTCATAAAATCAATCTAAGTAGGGAGGATAAAGTCATTAATTCAACTCTTACATGTTTACTTCCATTATTGACTTTTTTATTGATGTAAATATGTAATTTATTAGTTGTTAATATGTTTATATCTATTCAATCATTGTTCTTGATGAGTTTCTTCTTGAATAAAGTATGTATTTGATAATAGCATTTTTTCACCATTTTAGTTTTCTTTAATTTACATATAATAGAAGTTGTTTTCCTTGACTGAGATTACTCTCACTCATTTGTACTTTTGAGTATCATGTATATATTTTATATCATTTTGATTCCATCTAGCATAAAGAGGATAATGTTTCATTGTAGTAATCATGCCAGTATACCAACTCCACCTAAGGTGGGAGTCTCTAATTGTCCTTTGTCAAAGTGGTTTGTCCAGAGTCTAAGTTTTTTAAGTCTTGGTGGGATATTGAGATTGTAAATATTTCTAAATTAATTTGTGTATCTGTAACGACCCTGTCTCCTGGTAACCCCCAATCAAGGGAGACCCGAAAGTCAGAGTCGTTATTCAATTAATAGGATCAAAGGTTAGACAAATAATCAATAATAATTAATAAACTTTACCAACTAAACTGAAAATTGGTATAAAATAAAACTTGTCTTACCTTGGAAAAACTGGGATTTCTAAACTTCTATCAATGAAGATGCTAATCTAACTAATCCTCCTGTGCATATTATTTCTCACTTAGTTCCACATATGCCACTTTACTGTTTGTTCTTTTCATTTGTGCCTAAAACACCGACAAACAAAACGTCGGTCAGCAAGAAGCTGGTATGTGGGGGAAACAATAATTGTGCAACTATATTAACAAAGTAATCATCCAATTATCATTTAACATCTGAGATTACATTTTAAACCATACTACTCAATCCTTTCCTATCCCCTATCTCTTTGTTGTCCCTGCAGCGGACTGAGATACTACCTCTCTCTAGGTAGATCCTTATTAAACCCTGCATGATCCTACCTAACAGGTAGATCAATATATAGGGTTGAGTCGCATGGCACTACCCATAGGTAGTCCAATCTCTAACTCAATGTGACTTGATGGACCTACCCCATTGGTAGCCATTTACTAAGTCATCGAATGACTTGATGGGCCTACCCCATTGGTAGCCATTTACTAGGTCAACCCATTAAGCTACAGAGGGGACTAGGATCTGAGCTAGTAGGCATATTTCTTATGTGACAGTCATATTTACATTATACTTTTCATGAATTAAATACATCCAACAGTTTAATTCAAGCCACAATGGAAACATCGATAAAATCCCAGAAAACTAATTCGGGTAGTCATAAGCGTAACCACATACCTGTACTGCAGATTTGGAGACAGAATTAAGTAGAGAGAAAATCCAATTAAGCAAGCAAGGTGCACAGAAACCCTGAAAAGACATCCAATTTCTCTATCATTAATCATGTCATCTTGATCCATTAATCCTAGTTGTTTCCTAGGTTATTTGCCCTTTTTAGGGTTTTGAGCATAATTAGGGTTTCTCTTCCTTTTTATTACTTTTACCTTACTTTTAGCAAATATCCATCAAACCCTAATTATCCTGTCTTATTTTTCATTAAGGTCCTTAAGCTCAGGGTTGGACCATGAAAACCCTAATTTTTAGATTACTATATCCTCTCTTTCCTTTTCTCTAATTTAGGGTTTCTAAACTTGTCAATCAAAAAATTGAGTTAAAAACCCTAAATCTTGTAATTCTATCATCAAAACAGGTTAAAAATCATATTAATCACTAATCAAGTAATTCATGTTCGAATTAACATATTTGCAAGATTAAACATATCTTTTATCAACTACTAAGGTTCCTAACCACAAATTCATCCCTTTTCTATTCAAAATATGCACTTTTGCAAAAATAGGTATATTTAGGCTTTCAAACCATTTTTAATGCATTCCTCATATTTTTCTGATAATTTTTCATGTATTGACTTTTTGCATCCGAGTTTTCTATCACCAGATACAATTTTATCAAGATAATTCCTTTTAATCGATTTATTTGCTAATTTTCTAGAAAACCTAGAACCGCCTGATTCATGGGCCTTGGATCCATGGAGGATCCAACCGTCCTGAAGGAGCGCGCCTTTCTTTTGCAAACAAAAGGGAAAAAGGACGAAGGTGCCCTTACCTACAAAGAGGACGCGGAGGGGCAGAAGTGTAAAAAGGGCAACGACCTTCTTCTTCTTCCTTGCGTCGAGCAAGCAGGTCCAGGTAGTCAACTCGAGGGTTGACTTCGAGCTCTGGCCTTCCTCCGCTCACGCCGATGGTCCAGGGAGCTCTGCCTCCCTTACTCGAAGCTGAAGACGCCCTCAATTGCTCACCCGAGCCCCGCCAAGCCGCCTCCCTTACTCGCCGGATTTCGACGAGGTCTGTTGGGTCGACGAGGGTCCAGGTTAGGGTTGATGGCACAAATGAAAGTGCGGAATTTATCCTTGTCCTCCGCCGCAGAGCTCAGACTATCAAAAAGTGATGTTGGTGCCTTGGATCACCCTCCCCTATTTATAGGGTCGAGGCAAGGTCCCTGCTGGTTTGGGCATTTCCAAAACCAGGACCAAAGCTAACCAAACAGGGGATGTTTCCCCGCGGTTTCGTCTCCTAAACCCAATGGGAACCTCAGCCAGCGTGCAAACCCAGAGGATCGTGAGAAAATCAAGAGGGAAAGTCCCTCTGTTAATTCTTAGAAACACAGTCCCAGTGGGACTTAGGCGAAGGGCATCCAACGTTGGATCAGGATCCAACGGACCATATTGCTCGCGTTCAAAGCAAAGGAAGGATTTATTCCATTAATTCAAAATTAATTCCCAAATCGAATATAACTTGCAAAATCAATTTCTCCCAAACCACAATTCCTTTCTTTCTCAAATTTTAAGGAAAGTTTCGTCTTGTCATTATCTAACTTTGTACGAAATTTGGGAAACATATTGCAATGGATGAGAAGGATTACTTCTTTCCCAAGTTAATCATTAATTAATCCAAATTAATTTATATTCCTATTCCTTTTGCCATTATATTATTATTTTGGGTCCCTTTGACCTCAAGGAAACCCAAAGGCACAGATTCCCATATTGGGGAATATTGGGTTGCCTTTATCTTCTTTTAATTATCAATTTCTCATATTTCCCTTTTATTAATCAATTTCTTTTCCTTTTTAATTCTCTTAATAAGGATTTCTCTTCATCTCTCTTCTATTTTCCTATTGGAATTCATTTTAACATTAGGAATCCTTGGGATACGAAAATCCACCAAGGATAACTCAATTATACTCTTTTCACATATTTTCCACCTTTTATCATTATTTGCAATTTCTTTCTTTAACAAGGAAATACTTAATTGGTCTTTTCTTTTCTTATTGCATTCTCTATGCAACTTTGGACTCCGTGGAACCCAAGGAACCCAAGAGGCACGAAATCCCTCTTTGGATTTGCCTTATAAAGGTTTCCACATTTCTATTTTCTTATTTACTTAGTAATAGAATTTTCTTTTGTCTTTTTCTTTGTTATTGGGCCCAATAGCCAATAAAGCCCACAACACAACCATCAAGGCTATTGTAAACGAAAACATACATTCAATCAGAATACATCATTATTTGTTCATTTATCTTTAATATGAGAGATTACATTTCTCAGCAAATGAACCCAAAACTGGGGTTGTAACATCCTTCCCCTCTTATAAGAATTGTGTCCTCAAAATTCAACCAAACAAACAAACAAACAATTTAGGATAAGACTTTTCCATGTCCATCAGGGCTCCCATTTGGCTTCACGCTTTCCATGGTGCTTCCCAAGAACCTTCATCATCTCATATCCTTCCATCTGAGCTCTTTCTTACCTTGGTATAACATACCCTCATAGGTGACTCAGGACGTTTTAGCCTCTCAAAGCTGAATAGGTTCAGGGTGCAACACATGACTTGGGTACCTCACATAGTGCTCTAGATCGGACTCATGCAACACATCATGTTATCCTGAGGGGTAAGGCTAAACACAACCATCTCCACCAATCCATCTCAAATGGACCCATATATCGGGGACTCATCTTTCTCAGCTGTAGCTTAGAGGGGTCAGATTTTTACATCACATACTTTCCTATAGTGAACTGCATGTCAGTCTGCCTTGCATCAACTCACGACTCATGTCGTCTCTGGGCTCTCTCTCTTAGCCATTGCACGATCAAAGTGACTTCATCTGCACACATTGTGGTTCTTTTCTGACCTTTACAAGGCCCCCTTCACCAACATCATCATACTGAAGTGGTAACCGACACAACCTCCTTATATAACTTCTTTCATCCCGATAATAAGTTATGGTGGTTAACATCACATCTTAAGAACTGCCTCTTTGTATCCCCCTGAATGAGCCCACATGCTCTCATCAGACCCTCTAGTCTGGATCATACTAACCATTAGTTAGGGGTGATAAACTGCACTAACATTGAGTTCTTCATGTATCTAATTCCACCTCATGGAAGTGAACCTTTAGGTCATACTCAAGAGCTTTTGAACTTGCATCATGGTGTAGTTGAACCATCTCTCTCTCTTATGTAGTTCAACATAATCCGTCCCTTGACAGCATTCTTTCATTCTCGTGTTATCTAGGTAAGGCGATCTACCATAACCCATATTGCATCTTGATCTCCCTAGTTAAGGGGAGACTTACCACCATCCATAGTGGATGAACTCCCATTCCCTCTCTAGGATTCTTAACCTCTAATTCAAAGCACGGGGATGCCGGTATTCGTCCTTCACCTTTGGCTTGCATGGCCACATGCTACATGCAACTTCACATCAAGCAGCCAAAGTGCTACTATCACTTACTGTCTTTGTAGTATCACTGTGTTTGGTGATCTTAAAACCATGATCTCTGGTATGTCATGATTCCTCAAGATCGATACCTCGGAAACCCTAAACCATTCTCATCAGGGTTTCGTCACTTTCCTTTCCAAGGAAGTACATCTGAGGTTCTACAACCATCCTTGTATTATATCGCAGACTAGGTTGGCTAACCAACAATCATTTACTTGATCAACCGCTATTGATATATCTGGGTATTAGCCAAACTTATCTCTCTTTCTCAACTTAAGGTTAGCCTAGTAACCTCAACTTCATCCAGCTAAACTAGACAGCTATATCTCAACCAGAGCATTCATTATTACTTCTTATCCTTGTGTGTTAGGTAAAGTTGAAGACATACACCTCCATGTATTCTAATTATCATCTCATCTCTAAGTTTGTCTTCATCAAGAAACTCTGAGCTCTTCTTCCTGGAGATCAAACTCACCCTTTCATATCTTGCAGATTCCAGATAGCTCATGGTATCACATCCTCACAAGATGGTCTCCTTAAAATGCTTAATGGTTGTAAACCATCCATGTATCATTCGCTCCCCAAGGGTATGTTATCATCTCTATCCTCTCACCTTGTAGCAACGTTTCAACTCACATCATCTTGATCCTTGGTGTATGGCATGCGTACTGTCCTATCTCTCACTCCCATAACAAGAGGAAATAAGCATTTGGCTGCAGTCCAAATACAGAGTTCTTCCTATTCCAAGAGTAGAGATGGTACATCCCACCTTGCCACTACACCTTTAAATCTAAGTTGAAATGTTCCACACATGTCTCCACATAACAAACATCATGATATCAAAAATTTCTTTCATGGAAAACTGGTCTCGAACCCACTAGGGTTTACACACAATCCTTGGTCATCTCCTCTGGGTTTATAGGTTGTCGACACTTTCGGGGTCATCCCTCTTCCCTCATGCATCTAGAGAGCGCCCTACTCATCAGCCATTTGGATCCCATGAGTTCAAGAAGGTGATCAATCTCCTAACCCATGGCCCTCAGACAAAGATAGTTGTTACCTCTCGACCCTATGGTCATGTGCAACTAGGGAATTAGGAAACTCCTTCTCCCATCGATCTTATCCCTACTTGACCCTTGGATAGACTTAGGATTCTAACATAGTACATGTTCAACTTATAACCTTACCCAATCCTTCATCATCTTTCTCTACATTCATGAATGACTTTCATCCCTTCATAGGGGTCATGGCAACCTGCCTACCTTGGTCAGGCCCCATACCGGTTACCTCCATGGTAACACATCCACATGCACTTAGAGATGGTTATCTATGGGTCTACGGGTTCATTTTCATACCGTGTACTTTTCACTTAGCTTCTCAAGAAACCTCTTTAGGTTACCTCAAAACCAACAAAACTGGTATACACCCTACCAAAGGGTCCCTCTCCCAGGATGGGAGGAAACTACAACTCTTGACAACAACGTCACAACTGTCCTTAGGGTTTACATTCACATGAGCATACCTAACCCAACAACTACTAAGGCACAAGTAGACCACCTAATAAACCATGCTAGGTCATACTTGTTCTCATCCTCAACATTAGATCAACTTAGCTATGAGGGGTTCGTCAAACATACCCTTACCTTAAGGGGTTTCCTTTACCTCTACATATTAAGAGTACCATGCTCGAAACTATAGAGACTCAAATCTCACCATGAGCATTAGATACACTACTTCCCCTCTTATACCTAGGAACCCTAGGTTCACCTCTGGGTGTCTAACTACATGCTCAATCTCTTAACCACGGATCAAGCATGTCCAAGGTATGTCATGTACCCCTATGATCCTTTTATATGAGCCATACCTCAGAGTTGAGTCCTCCTCAAGGACAACCAACTCGATACAAGGCCTCACAATTTGTTACTAAACCCTCTTCTGGGTCTAAGGCACTCTTTGTTTCATTACAGTAGGTAAACTCCTATACCCTAGGCACACCAGTACCAGAAACATCATCCTCTCTCTAGGTTTGGTTCCTCTAATGGCAACCACTATCATCCACTTAGGTCACATCATCCTCGACTCCCCACTGTGCTTCACATCTCGGGGTTTTAGGCTTCCAACCTCCATGTTGGGTCCTACTTTCTCTCTCCAGAGCTAACTCCACATCCAGCCCTCCTACTAGATGTCCTTTCTCCATGAAGGCTCAAGCTCACAAGCATACCCCTATGTGGGTGAAACCATTGCTCAACTCATGTTTGGCTCAAGATTATCCTTAGCCCTTTATGCTCATCCCATAAGCCATCCTTCATGTATACTGGCTAGGGTTTCAACCTACTACCATCTATTGATGTACTTTGGGTGCAAGCCCATAGGGTTTCTATAGGTTCTCCTCTAACCTCATCCATGAAGGAGCTACCCTTCTCTCTAGCATGCACGACCCTCTCCAGGGTTGGGTCGCCCAAGGTACTAGGTCATCTACCCTCTTATGGAATCCCAAAGGCATGTTCAACCAAACACTCGGTCAACCATGACATCTAACTCATCATGTCATCTCTCTCTAACCTTCACTTAGGGTTAGGGTTAACATCATCCTTTGAGGATGTGCTAGGTCTCTACTTTTAATGGAGGTTTCTACCTCCAAGACTAACTCTCTCTACTCATCCTCCTATCAAGGAGGTCTATCCTCAAGTCTCCCCTGAGGGCAATGACAACTCGTGTCATATGACCTAAGCATGTATCTATTTATTTACGCTTACTCTATTAAGCTTATGTCTGTGACATATTATTTACATGCTTTTTAATAATTTGGTGGAGGATTCCTTAATTCTTATCAACCTTACCCATACCTCAAGAGGGTGAGGAGAATAGAGGAAACCCTAATCCTTAAGGTCCTTAACAGATTTGAGTTGAGAAGGGATGAACAAGATGAGAGAGTCCTAAAGGTATATTATTTCGAATCATACCCTGAGACTTTGGCCAGGCAGTCACACGGATCCGGGAGTCCTCATGTTCTGACTAGAGGTGCGGAGGAAAATATTGACAGCCCCCGATCGTGATCCTTTTCTAGACACATCTGTCTTTCGGATAATCCTCTAATAACTCCCTTGGGTTCTACAGAATTTGTAAAATTTAATAATTATTAACGATTAAGTGAGGAACCTATGCTCTGATACCAATTGTAACGACCCCGTCTCCCGGTAACCCCCAATCAAGGGAGACTCGAAGGTCAGAGCCGTTATTCAATTAACAGGATCAAAGGTTCAACAAATAATCAATAATAATTAATAAACTTTACCAACTAAACTAAAAACTGGTATAAAATAAAACTTTTCTTACCTTGGAAAAACTGAGATTTCTAAACTTCTATCCATGAAGATGCTAATCTAACTAATCCTCATGTGCATATTATTTCTCACTTAGTTCCACATATGCCACTTTATTGTTTGTTCTTTTCATTTGTACCTAAAACGCCGACAAACAAAACGTCGGTCAGCAAGAAGCTGGTATGTGGGGGAAACAATAATTGTGCAACTATATTAACAAAGTAATCAGCCAATTATCATTTAACAGCCAAGATTACGTTTTAAACCATACTACTCAATCCTTTCCTATCCCCTATCTCTGTGTTGTCCCTGCAGCGGACTGAGATACTACCTCTCTGTAGGTAGATCCTTATTAAACCCCGCATGATCCTACCTAACAGGTAGATCAATATCTAGGGTTGAGTCGCATGGCACTACCCATAGGTAGTCCAATCTCTAACTCAATGTGACTTGATAGACCTACCCCATTGGTAGCCATTTACTAAGTCATCCAATGACCTGATGGGCCTACCCCATTGGTAGCCATTTACTAGGTCAACCCATTAAGCTACAGAGGGGACTAGGATCTGAGCTAGTAGGCATATTTCTTATGTGATAGTCATATTCACATTATACTTTGCATGAATTAAATACATCCAACAGTTTAATTCAAGCCATGATGGAAACATCGATAAAATCCCAGAAAACTAATTTGGGTAGTCATAAGTGTAACCACATACATGTACCATAGATTTGGAGACAGAATTAAGTAGAGAGAAAATCCAATTAAGCAAGCAAGGTGCACAGAAATCCTAAAAATACATCCAATTTCTCTATCATTAATCATGTCATCTTGATCCATTAATCCTAGTTGTTTCCTAGGTTATTTGTCCTTTTTAGGATTTTGAGCATAATTAGGGTTTCTCTTCCTTTTTATTACTTTTACCTTACTTTTAGCAAATATCCATCAAATTCTAATTATCCTGTCTTATTTTCCATTAAGGTCCTTAAGCTCAGGTTTGGACCATGAAAACCCTAATTTTTAGATTATTATATCCTCTCTTTCCTTTTCTCTAATTTAAGATTTCTAAACTTGTCAATCAACAAATTGAGTTAAAAACCCTAAATCTTGTAATTATATCATCAAAACATGTTAAAACTCATATTAATCACTAATCAAGTAATTCATGTTCGAATTAACATATTTGCAAGATTAAACATATCTTTTATCAACTACTAAGGTTCCTAACCACAAATTAATCCCTTTTCTATTCAAAATATGCACTTTTGCAAAAATAGGTATATTTAGGCTTTCAAACCATTTTCAATGCATTCCTCATATTTTTCTGATAATTTTTCATGTATTGACTTTTTGCATCCGAGTTTTCTATCACCAGATACAATTTTATCAAGATAATTCCTTTTAATCGATTTATTTGCTAATTTTCTAGAAAACCTAGAACTGCCTGATTCATGGGCCTTGGATCCACAGAGGATCCAACGGTCCTGAAGGAGTGCGCCTTTCTTTTGCAAACAAAAGGGAAAAAGGACAAAGGTGCCCTTACCTACAAAGAGGACGCGGAGGGGCAGAAGTGTAAAAAGGCCAGCGACCTTCTTCTTCTTCCTTACGTCGAGCAAGCAGGTCCATGTGGTCAACATGAGGGTTGACTTCGAGCTTTGGCCTTCCTCCACTCACGCCGATGGTCCAGGGAGCTCCGCCTCCCTTACTCGAAGCTGAAGAAGCCCTCAATTTCTCACCTGAGCCCCGCCAAGCCGCCTCCCTTACTCGTCGGATTCCGACGAGGTCTGTTGGGTCGACGAGGGTCCAGGTTAGGGTTGATGGCACAAATGAAAGTGCGGAATTTATCCTTGTCCTCCGCCGCAGAGCTCAGACTATCAAAAAGTGATGATCGTGCCTTGGATCACCCTCCCCTTTTTATAGGGTCGAGGCAAGGTCCCTGCTGGTTTGGGCGTTTCCCAAAACCAGGACCAAAGCTAACCAAACAGGGGATGTTTCCCCGCGGTTTCGTCTCCTAAACCCAATGGGAACCTCAGCCAGCGTGCAAACCCAAAGGATCGCGAGAAAATCAAGAGGGAAAGTCCCTCTGTTAATTCGTAGAAACACAGTCCCAGTGGGACTTAGGCGAAGGGCATCCAACGTTGGATCAGGATCCGACGGACCATATTGCTCGTGTTCAAAGCAAAGGAATGATTTATTCCATTAATTCAAAATTTATTCGCAAATCGAATATAACTTGCAAAATCAATTTCTCCCAAACCACAATTCCTTTCTTTCTCAAATTTTAAGGAAAGTTTCGTCTTGTCATTATCTAACTTTGTACGAAATTTGGGAAACATATTGCAATTGATGAGAAGGATTACTTCTTTCCCAAGTTAATCATTAATTAATCCAAATTAATTTATATTCCTATTCCTTTTGCCATTATATTATTATTTTGGGTCCCTTTGACCTCAAGGAAACCCAAAGGCACGGATTCCCATATTGGGGAATATTGGTTTGCCTTTATCTTCTTTTAATTATCAATTTCTCATATTTCCCTTTTATTAATCAATTTCTTTTCCTTTTTAATTCTCTTTTTAAGGATTTCTCTTCATCTCTCTTCTATTTTTCTATTGGAATTCATTTTAACATTAGGAATCCTTGGGATATGAAAATCCACCAAGGATAACTCAATTATACCTCTTTTCACATATTTTCCACCTTTTATCATTATTTGCAATTTCTTTCTTTAACAAGGAAATATTTAATTGGTCTTTTCTTTTCTTATTGCATTCTCTATGCAACTTTGGACTCCTTGGAACCCAAGGAACCCAAGAGGCACGAAATCCCTCTTTGGATTTGCCTTCTAGAGGTTTCCACATTTCTATTTTCTTATTTACTCAGTAATAGAATTTTCTTTTGTCTTTTTCTTTGTTATTGGGCCCAATAGCCAATAAAGCCCACAAAACAACCATCCAGGCTATTGTAAACGAAAACATGAATTCAATCAAAAGACATCATTATTTGTTCATTTATCTTTAATATGAGATATTACATTTCTCAGCAAATGAACCCAAAACTGGGGTTGTAATAGTATCATATTTTACTTATGATATACATTAATTGTTCTTAATGCTTATAAACTTGGTAATACCTTATACTCGATGAACAGTGAGATATGCATGTTTGTCATTTTATAGTTATAGTACATGATAATACAATGTAATTACTTCAAAAAAACATTTCAATGATGTTTTCATAATTTTAAGTGTGGAATTTCCCGAGATCCTATGATGTTCATATGTTTTTTCTAGAAAATAAAGGTTCATGTGGTTATAAGTATGTTTAATATATGGTATTTACACCTACAGTAGTCTTAATGGTAATCTAGCATTGTATTCTTATAGAAGGTGCTATTAGATCGCATGTCTCTACTAAATATAGGGAAGATAGGATTTAAGTTGTTCATGTACATTATAGACATGATATATAAGTATGTATTTGTTTGTGTTTGTTTGTGCATATATATATATATATATATATATATATATATATATATATATATATATATATATATATATATATATATATATATATATATGAATGTTTGTATAATATGGATCACAAACATGGAGCAATATGATATTCAATTTTTTCCCACAATATTTGGTGAGGATGAAGTGAAAGAAGAGACTTGAAAATGTGGTAACTCCACTACAAAGCATTCCCCTCTTACTTCTTAAAAGTCTTGGCTAAGAGTATAATGATATTATGGTTGATGTGGTAGAGTCTAGACATATAAAATCATCTCAAATAGAGTAATTTATAATTCCAATGGTCCAATACATAAGTCTTGTGAGTGTCTTAGATGAGTCAATGTCTGTGAATATGATAGATTGGCCGATCTAACACATGTTGAAATATTTGTGACAAATCTAGAGAAAGGTTTAAAAACTAGGATGTACTTGAAGAATAGTACATACATCATGCAATGTTTAAATAAGGACCTACTTAGTATTGGAGGATAAAGGACTACAAGAGGTCTATTTGGCTTTTTCTTATTCAATTATATGCAATTTTTAGACTTTTTACTTTCTTTGATATATTTCCAAAATGACCATCCATCAAAGTTCCAATGTTTGATGATAAAACATTAATTGTATTTGATCTCATGGATATTTATATATAGTATTTCCCTTAAGGTATTAATGACAGTTGGGGGAATGATGTTTTGAATATGATATGATAGTTTACAAGAAAATTATCATGTCATTCAGAGATATGAAGGGTAACTTCTCCACTTTTATGGAGTCAACAATATCAATTGAGAGGAAGATCCATGCAAGGAAAATTTGAGACTCATAAGAGACCAGTGACAATGACAAAAAGATAAGGTTATTTTCTACATCCCAAGGTCCACAAAAACGTAGTACCACATTTCAAATAGACAAGTTAAGGTATATATAGTGGGTACTTTCTACACCATAAGACAGACCAAGGGAGTTCACTTTCGAGCATGGGCGAGCAATGCCAATGAATTCCATGTCAATCACATAGTCCAATGCACCTACAAATGCTTGTACTGCATTATTAGTGCACAAACATGTCCCAAGGCCAAGAAACCATGCAATGAAATCCAAACTATACAAATTGAGTTGATCCCAACTAGTATCATTCAACAAAGCACCCATAAATACGTACAACTAAATGTTTCCATTAAGATTAACAAACACCAGGATAGAGAGTACACAAGTAGGTAAGTATACATTGTTTATCAAGTAGACTAAGACGCAACATGTTCATACAAAATGTATATTCTTGTTTCTAAATTACAAAATATACATAATATACAACAATAAACTATTAAAAAAAAGTTGTCGATAGATCAATGGGAAAATCACCATACCTAGGACCCAGTTCACATGAAAGACTCTAAGATACAACAAAAAGATAGACTCCCATCTTTCACTTACTACCTCAGAGATGGAGACTCTTTACCCAAAAACTCTTGAAAATGTTCTAATGACCTAAAATGGTAATAACAAGTGAGAGTGAGACCAAATTCGAGCCAAGAGGTAAAGTGTTTGTAAAGTGATCCAAGAATGCAAGATCCATTATATAAGTTGAATTAGGAAATTCAATCACAAGGAATACCATTTATTATACATGTAAGAGATGGAAATAATAGAAAAATGTAAAGTTAATAAAGTAACTACAAATGTAAGGCTACAAGACTTGGTTAAGAGTTATATTATTAAGCATTGGGTAATTTGGAATGTATTACACACTAGTGGATAATGACTGAAAAGTCCTTTAGCACACCATTGGGGATATTATGATATTCTAGTCTCACTGAGATCTTTCAACACCTTGGTTGGTGTGGTTATTAAAAGTAAGGGCTCATCAGCAATAGGCATGTCATGACTACTCAGGTCACAAAACCTACATATATCAGATGTAGCATATCGTAATCATGCATTGCCATCACAATGATAGGGCTTCCATACAGACATAGGAACTACAACCTCAATGTTACTCTAACATAACAAGTATATTTAGGGAACAAGCAGACCATAACTCCTTTGAATCCTCGATAACCCATTTAAACTCAACAATCTTTTAATTTGAGTACCATATCATCATCATGGACTGCTATATTGACATTTGTTACACTTCTAAGACTTCCAAATGTTCGGGAAATAATTATGTGCATATGTGGTTTATTCTCTTATTTAGTTCACTTATCTTTTATGGAAAAGGAAAAATTTAGAATATCATATAAAGATGTACGCAATTAGAGTATTAGTTTACAAAAAACTAGTTTACAACCATCATACAATTTTATATATAGAACTTACATCTTTCTCCATGCCAATCAATACCTCAAATCGGGTACAAAATACATTACAAGTAGTTGAATTATCATGTCTTGACAATACTGGAGAATTCTTGAATGTTTCTTTGCAAGATTTATTCTTGACTCCCATATGCTGAAGTTTGACACACAAAAAAATAAGATTAGTGTGATTCTATGAAGAAGAGCATAAATTTTAGATATAAGGTTGTATCAAGTTCATATATCTCATGTAAGTTTAATGTGTTACTAAAGATAATGAGAATTTTTTGAAGTTCTTAAGATATTAGTGAAAACCATCCCAATATCTCAACTTTGGGTATGTATAATGCACTTACTTAGGTTATTATCAATAGGAATTGCATCACAAAGTGTACTACTCTAAATATAAATCATTTGTCATATATTTGAGAATGAAACTAGCAATTCTGAGCTTGGACATTAGCTAAGCAAACATCTAAGATTCATCCTTGAATGTACTAGCTCCAACTAGGACAAAGAATATTAAATAAGAAGGTTTTGAGGTAAAGAACCAAGATTTCTACTACGCATGATGAAGAAATTTGTTCAATAAGGTAAATAAGAGAGCAAAGTAGTAAAAATATGAAAATTAAGGAAGAATATTACTTACATTAGGACTCCTTAAAACCAAAAAAAACACCAAAGTGCATAAATATATCCACTATGTGTGCTTTCTCCAGCTCAAGAATGATCAAATACAGTGTCTAAGTTGTATATATATAGATACACGCACAAACACACACACACACACACACACATATATATATATATATATATATGTGTGTGTGTGTATCTACATATATACACATATATATATGCATATATACATATATATGCATATATATACACATATATATATGTATACACACATATTTATAAATGCACTTATATACATGCATATATGTATATAAACACACATACACAGACACACACACACAAACACACGTACTACATATGTATATATAATTATGTTTGCATATTATATATATAGACATATGCACACACACACACATAGACACACACATACTTGTGTGTGTGTATGTGTGTTTTGTGGTAGTCATGTGAAGTTAAAATTACTATTTTGTCTGAAAGATAAAACTTTGAGCAAATATATTAGGTTGATGGTCAATCCTCTACGTGCAATGTCTCAAAAGTAGTCATTAATGACCTAGTTTGTAGAAACCGATGGTGTCTACCAATAGGTGATGATCACTCCTAATGATCCAATATTATTGATCACTCATAATAATCCAACAGTAGTGTTTTCTCACAAAAAATCCAACAACCTATCTTATTCACTTCATTTTTTAAATTAAAAACATCAAAATATCATTTTGACCAATACCTAAAAGAACACAATCAAAGCATGTGAAGTAGTATAAAGTATTAAATAAAATTATTATTCAAAATGAAAAAACATAAATCATAAAATTAGAGAGAGAAAATGTGATTAATGTTATACTAGAAATAGTGTCACGCAACACAAATAGGGTGTGGACCACAAGGATATAGGTTTTATACATCATGTGATAGGAAAAACACATGGGTATGTTGGAAACATCCATATTTCAAGGTTATTTTATGTTTAGCTAGTTTAGATATCCTTCATAGGATTTCCTATAGAAGAGGAAGAAATATGTATGAAGATACTTTGTTGAGAAACACAAATAGTAGTAAGGTTTCACATGATAGTTTGTTGTTACCATTATTGTGGGACAAGGTAGATGGTATCCATAGGAAATATGATACCTACACATTGACTGCAGAGTATGTCGTCATATCCCTAGGGATTATAACAATATTTATGGAATTGTTCTTAGCTTGATATGTAGTTCATTCCTTATGGAATATTATAGTTTTATGGAATTCTTGTGTTTAGCACCGTATATATCTCATGTTATATCTTGATAGATTCAGGTACAATGCACACTTTCATTTCCTAAAAGGTGATAATTATACACAAGTTACTAGTGAGAGACAAGCCTTATGATCTCTTGATGTAGAAACCATTGTAAAGATCTATCATGTTGTTATGGTTTTCCATAGATGTTACTGAAGGTTTAATGGAAACTTTATCCAAGAGAATTTCCTTATACTTGAGACACATAGTTGAAAAGGGATTTCAAGGATGGAATTTCTAGGAAAGGTATAGGAGAAGCTCTAACTTTTGGTCTAAGAAATCTGAGTTTTCTAATTTAGGCAAGTCTTTGATTTCTATAAGGAGTCAAAAAGATTTTTCCTCCTTGCATGGCTTGTGAAGTATTTTGTAGAATAGATGATGAAACAATGTTGTGTAAATTATCTTGGGAGTGCAATGCACAATATAACGTGGGATACTAATGATTTAAATGTTATTCTGGTTTAAAACTTTCTTAATTTTTTTCTTGACGAGATTCCTAGTTTCCTTTTTATATGAGAACATGAGTTTAAATCAATTGATGCAAGTATCCCAGTTTACTGTGCATGCTCCGTGTAGAATGTCACCATATGAAATGGGATATTGAATAAAGGAGTTACAAGAGTTGTAATATAAAGATTTAACCAATTAACCTTGGGTTATCTAGTATTATTTGTGAAGAAGCAATACAATACAATGTGGTTTTGTATACATTATCATCAACTAAATAAAATGGGAGTTCAATACAAGTGACCTCTACCAAAAATAGCTTATATGTCTTATAAGTTGAGAGTAGCTACAGTGTTCTTTGGGGATAGATCTTATATATAGATATCATCAACTATGGGTCAAGTTTAAGATATACCTGAGTTGTATTTGGAAACACATTGTGGGTATTATGAGTTGTGAGTTATGTCATTCTTGATAACCAAACCATGTGACTTAATGGATTTGATGAACAAGGTTTCAACTAGTTCCTTGTCCAATTTATCATAGTCTTTATGGATAATTGTTTAATCTATTGATCTAACTAGAAACAACATGACTAACATCTAGTTCTAACTCTAATTCTATTTGACAACATCACCATTGTGCAAAATCAACAAGTGTAAATTTTTGGCAAGTAAAAGTTGCTTTTCACGACCATTTGCATTCTATTAGTAGGATTTTTGGAGATCCCATGAAAGTTTTTTTATGTTTGTCAATGGCAGCTACCAAAGACACCCACTAAAGTTAACATCATCCTATGACTAATAGGATACTATGCATACTATATCCATGATTTCAGAGTTTTGGTTATACCACTCACTGGTGGGAAATAATGTTTTCTTGGATAAATCATTGTGAGAATAGTTTTCAATTTTGAAGTAGAACAATGACAACACATATGCTTACCTAACCACATAGTGGATATGGTAATAAATATTTTATGATGCATCTAAAAAAGTTATTCATTTCCTAAAGATGCGTGAAAGATGGTATCTTATGCTTCTAGAGAACTAAAAAAGTATGTGGACAACTACCCTACCAATGACCCTGAGTAAGATGTCATAGTTTTGGTCTTGTAGATATTATATTGTTACCTTATAGGGATTAACAATAAGATCTTAGGTAATTTCTAGAGTTTGAAGTACATATTTTCTTTAAAAAATATTAATATTAGGTAGAGTACATGGCTCTTCTTAATATAGGTTATGATTGCACAATCTGGTATTATCTTGGAAAAGTGAATTTACTAGTAGATGCTTTGAGAAGGAAGTCTTCATGTTGTTGTTCTTCCACCACAAAGTTATTTTTATGGAATGTTTGTAAGATTCAATTTCACACCTATAGATATGAATGTGTATATGGAAGTGTCATAATTGGGTTAAACTTTAGCACAATTACTTATGGAACATGTATAGAGATAAAACATATAATGGTTGTTGATAATATATCTTTAAAAATATTTCATAGTGAAAGAGTTGGTAGATGGGAAGTGAGGCACTTCAAATTATCTGATGATGAGGTGTTTTCATGTTGACATAGATTTCCTATTACTGAATAGGATGAATCAAAGGAAATGGTGGTTAAATAAGGACATTCTTCTATGTGTATGATGAACTATGGAAACACCTATATGCCAAAAAGTAATTGATTTATAGGTATCAATAAAGATGTTGTTGACTTTGTTGTGATACGTAGTGTTTTTTAATAGGGAAAAGGTTGAACAATAGATAATTGAAGGTCTATTGAAACCTTTCCCCCACACCATATATGAAATATGACATCACAATGAATCTTATCATTGATTTACCAAAGATAAAATATTAATCATTTTTGGTAGTTGTTTGTTGATTTATCAAGTAACCACACATAGTATGTAAAATGTACCAATGTGACATATACATAACTACAACTATATGTGGATAATATAGTTTTTTTCTTGGTCGCCCTCTACATATCATATCTAATTAGGGATCATGGTTCCCTAGTCATTTCTTGAACTGGTTGCATGAATTTTTGGTCACACAATAAAAATCTAATGATGATCTTTTTCTAATGATTAATCGACTACCATATACGATTACACAAAGTATTAAGGATATGTTTTTCTTGCTTCGCACAACTCATTGGAATACATATCATATTAGATTTCAATGATATTTATTATGGTAACATCTATAGAACATTTTATATACACCTTCTTATCACCCATGTGTTTGATGGAGATGGGAGAGAGACAATTATTGGATCCTAAGATAGTGTAGTTTACTTAAGGGAAGATATGGATCACGATATAATAGTTAAAGTCATGTCAAGATAGTAATAAATATTATGTAATTGGATAAGAAAATCATTAGAGTTGTAAGAGATACATAAGTTATTCAGGAAAGTATCTCCATAGAAACACATGTTGAGGTTATGGAAGCAATGAAAGTTAGTACAAGATTTATGGAATTCTATAATATAATGTAGTATGTCAAGAATGTAGCATATCGTATAATTTCAAACCTTGTTTTATAAAAGCAAATTTATGTCTTTCATGTTTCCATGATGAGGAAATATCACCTTGAGACAGAAAAGATTTAATCTTATGGATGTGTATTCAGAATGGGATGTATCCTATGTAGATGGACTAGTTTATATTATATAGAGATGTCCAAACGTTGAGGAATTAAGATATACCATTGGTGAAGTTGTTGTGGCACCATCACATATTGATGAAGTAAACCTAGGAGTTAGAACAACATATATCATGTAGCCATCCTACTATTTTCTATGATTTTGGAAAATAAGTCTTAGAAAAGGGTATAGTGTGAGGATATGATTTCAACTTAGCCAATTATTATTACATACCTAACTAATTACATCCTTTATGTGTTTCACTTTAATTTTACTCTAAATCACTTATATAACATAATTTTATATGTTATCTTGTCAAATAGGTTTGATTAGGCTTTTGTGTTTTGAAACACTAGTGTTCGCTAAATTAGGGGTTTTGAATGAGTAAGTGTATTGTTTATAATGTATGTTAATACCAAATTATATAATAGGAGCAAAATTTTATGATGAAACTGAGATTTACAAGTGTATACGAAGCCCTAAATGATACTATGCAAGTGTTGGAAAAATTCCATAATGACCATATATTATTTGGGAGAAGTCACCAATTTGGGTCCGATTTAGACCAAATATTGTCTAACTATACCTAGTAATTGAATGACCTTTCAATTGATTTTTAGCATAATAATCTCAAAGTGAGGACTTCAATTTGTCAAAAAGTATGCCTAATAAGGCACACCGATTTTCTTAAAAGTTGTAAAACCATTGGGAGACATCAACTCAATAAAACAATGTTAGGTCTGATTGACTTTTGGATGTATATGAACTTTCTTAGTAGGTTGTTTGCCCTTTTACAAAGCCAAAAGGCTATTTATTGTTTCTAGATAGTAAAATAGACAAATCATAAAATTGGAAGAACCTTAATGACATATACATACCCCTAAAGATGATAATGCACTTGTTTTCTTTATACTAGCCTCAGAAACCCAAAAGTCGACCACTGACAAAAGAATCAAGATTAAGGGAGAGATAGACAACTTAAATCTTAGCATATCTTCATCTTTTCTTGCATTTGATAACATGTTTAGCTGATTAAATATAGAAATTTTGGTAACTATAATCACATATTCATCCTATCAAAAATTATCTATACTCCAAATTATTATTTCATATTTTTCTTAAAAACCTAATATCTCCCTTTCTTATTATTTTTCATGATTTCTAGCATAGATTGAATGGAAGGACTTCACATTTGGAGGTATATAGAAGGTTTCATAGAGGTTTTTTATTTTCAATGAGGTATTGTATCGAGGTATTTCTTGACGTAGGGTGAGTTTGTTTAAATTTCATTGTTATCTAATTAGTTAATAATTATAACATGATTGTTCACACAAAAGAATGTAGTGAAGCTAAAACTATATACCTTGATCTAGTTTAATATTATATTATTCATTTGAGAGCGATGCAAATTGAAACAACCTAATATCATTGATTAATTCAAAATATGCAATTATGTGATGCCCAATCTATGTAATTAAATGATCAATTATTGGGAATACACATACTAGATAGTGGATTTGAGTTGTTTAAATGGGTGAATTCTTTGATGATCATATCTAAAACAGGTAACAGTGGAATTTATAGTTATTTTGGTATAATTTTATAGTATTCAAATTATTATAAAATTTATAAGATGTAATGCATGCATACATTTGACTCATGAGACATAGTGTCCTTATTGATTGTTGACTATTATTAACTGTAAATTGAATGCAATGTGATGGGAATATGATATGAAAGAATATTTCTACATATGATGATGAGAAATGATTTTCTATGTGATAAGAAACAACTCTTTTTCTCTTGTGATGTGAAGTTGGGGTTTATGTTTAGTTACAAGATTATATGTGCTTATGAATAAATTTATGATGATGATAATGGTGGTGATCCATTAGGGTTTTTAAACTCTATCATGGATCATATTTCTTTTATTATTATGGAAACCTATGTCATGGTAATTATACGATAAAATATGAATAATTTTCATTGTGCAAACTGCAAAGTAAATTGAAATTCCTAGATTGGTCAAAGCCTTGAGCATCATATCTATTTTTCTTGTAGGAACGTAGGTAGAAATATTGATCAGTGATCCATGTAGTAGAATGGTGGATAGTGAAAAGATACATGGAACCATGAATGTCCTGACCTAATCCCTAGTTAGGGTGGAATCGATTGAGAGTCTATAGGACCTCAAACAGTGAGTATGGCATTTGAATTCCCTAGAAAATTACCAAGCATGGAACCTAACATAGTGAGGAGCAACACATAGATCTCTTTTAATTATACAATTTATTGTTGTTTGTTCTTTTTCTATGAGGTCAGTGTTCCATCATTATTCACCTTCTTTGAATGTGTTGTTGTTGATTCACATCCTAAATACCCTATATGAGCAGTGTATGTTTAAATAGGTAGTTACACATTATCCTACTACTAGCCAAGTGTGGAAATCTCATAATGGATTGAGTTATTTATATGTTGATCTTAGTATTGCTAGAAACCCTAAAGTATGTATGGTGGGTTGCTTGGACTAGTTCAAGCAGCTATAAATTGTTGTTATGATATTAACTCTAGGGAAACAATTTTTTTAATATATGATTGACATTTACTTGTATTTTCAAGTATTTCACCTAATGTAAATAGAACTATTAAGTTCTTCTTAAGTTTATTATAATTTATACCCAAGATTTACTCAATCTTAAGTACATTCTCACCTTGAAACAATTGTGTCTTTGCTTCTTACCTTCCATCACTAAATTGTTTCATATGAAACTATAAATAGTAAAGTTTGTTTTCTCTACAGGTTCTATTTTCACTCCGTGGGACTTTTGAGTCCCATTTATATACTTCACATCTTTTCAAGTTTTTTCTAGTGTAAGGAGGATGGTATTGAAACTTCCTTCTGATATTTTTTTTTTTTTCAATACGCTGATTCCATGTGAGGTGGGATTCCTTATTTTACTTTGGTGTAGTTCTTGGTACATATTCATGTATATCGGGGACATGATCTTAAGAATGGACTGAATTATAATATTGATAAATTAGCATTTGGTCATTTGAATGGTTCAAATATATAATAATAAAATGTTGATTCAATATATATTCAAATATTACTTTATCAATGTATAGTAATGAAATAGTTTATTGGTGGGTACTACAGTGTTGTTATGATTTGCTAAATATTAAATTTAAATGTTGATATGAGTGGATTTAGTCTATGGGACTGACATTTAGAATATGATGAGTAGGTTTTTTTTATGGTGAGTATCTTTTTTAGAAAATTACTAATGTACCTGTATTTTTATGATAAACCACATAAACATGGATTATGCTCTAGTAATCAAGTGGTTCCTTCCATTAATAGTTGGTTTTTCTTCTTAGTTAACTCCCTGGAGTTTGTATTCTTCCAGTCATGTAGGCACAAGCTATAATATTTGCCTACATATTTATCTTATTGGACAATTAGGATATAACTTGTCTTGTCTTACCAAACATTTGTTTGTTCCTTACTTTCCAAAATTTATTCTATTCCCAGTTGAAAATATATGCTTTGACCCATTATTTAAGGATAATTATCTGAAATAGATATTTTTATCATTTAGTGGAACTAGGGCACCCCAATATCTCATGTAAACTTCTTCATATATCATCTTTCTTTTAAAATTCCATTGTTTTTCATTAATTTACCATGAAGTAGTTTTCCATATGAGTACTTTTTAGACTCTGAGTTCACCCTGATGAGAATGGCGGATTAGCAAACCTAGGTTTTGGTAACAATGATTGGGACTGGGGGAGGGGATGGGGATAAAAAATAGGAGGAGTGGTATTTCATGCATATTCTCCATCAAAGACTACTCAAGTGAATGTAAAGAGTTCAGCTTGAAGTTGGCCTATGGGGGTATGTAGGGAAATGATACAAGCAACAAAGAATATATAATAGACAATCAAGATCAAATTCTAGGAAAATAATGATTGTTCTCAAAATAGAATCCTTACCATCACTTAAGAGGGAGACAACAAAAGGACTTGCTAACAACAAACAGGAGAATATGGAGGATAGGGCCAAGGAAGTGAACAATGGTGTGATTTTCTTAAGGTCACACACTAATCAACTAGATGGTGACTAGATGCAACCCTAAGGGAAAACACACGGATTTTTCAAAATTTATATATGGGACCTAGTCTAACACACTAGCTTAGACTATTCTCACTTCACCCGAAAGTGCTTGGGGTCATACTGTAGTATAGGAAAGTGGCAAGAGAAGGGTCAATCCTCAGGGAGAGAAGGGGCACTAGAGCTATGTTAATGTGAGATATGTTCCTAAAGGCCAGAGTATAGGGTTTTAGGGTTTAAAGGTTGGTTTTGGTTGATTACACTACAATTGCAAACAATTAACTACAAGAATGGAACTAGATTACCAAAAGCCCTAGATTGCCCTAAGCAAGTTAAGATTAAGAAACTAAGTAAAATGAGCAAAAAAACAAGAACAAGGAATTACACTACACTAGCAATTCAAATTATCAATTAAGAAACAAGCTAATCACTAAAGCAAGCGAGAGACTAGGTTATCAATAACTAACTAAACAAACACAAGCAAGCTCAAAAGAGCCCTAACTACTTAAGCATGACCTAACCATCAAGAACTAAGACATTAGATAAGAAATAACAAAGGCAATTAACTAAACTAGCATTAACAAGCTAAGATGACAAGGTAGGTTTTAAGCAATAAGATATATAGGTGGGCCATTTGGGAATGAAATTTTGATATTATTTGGGTGAGGTTACATAACAAGAAAGTTTTATATCTTCAATCTAGATTGCAAACCAAACAACAAGGCAAGTGCTATTGGAATATACCCTATGCTACTAGTTAGGGAACTAGGACTAGGTGTAATTCTAATAGGACTTGGCAAGTATATGTTTCTAGGGTAAGTGGTATTAGGGAAATTGAGAGTCAAGGGTAGGAATGGGAGTAGTGATGAGGGTGATTCATATCATGTTACTTTCCATATAGCCTTTAGAAAACTCTACACAATTGCACTAATTACACTTACACTAGTTACTTAGATGTCACACCTACTTGTAGGAGAAGGGAGTTGCATGTTGGAACAAAAGGGGGATAGCTAGGGATCCACTAATTGCACCTAGAAACCATTCCTAAGATAACCACGTGCATTCCATTTTCCCCTAGAAGCTAAGTGTCTTCAAGCATGATAAAATAAGCAATCCATGTTTAAAAGCACAAACCACAAGCAAGATAATGAGAAATGAGATAGAAGCAAGAGGAAATCATCATAGAATGGAAATATGGTAAATACAAGTTATTTACCCCCAACATGGTATCAAAGTAACATTTTAACCCCAAACAGCCCATCACTAGGGGCTTAGCTAGACATGATCATACAAAAGAGCAAAAAGGAAAGAAAAAAGAGATAAAAGGCCATGGAAATCATGGAATCTTCTTCTCATTCACCTCCTAGATGCTATAGAATGACCTCCCTCCTTCAAAGTGGGTGAAGAGCATGGAAATGTAGGGGTTTATGGTAGAAAGCCTAAAAAACTAGGTTTCTATGGTGGAAATGAGGTGGAGGTCTTGAATGCAAGGAGGATAGCAGTGAATGCTATAGAGTAGCTAGGAGGGTTCTAAGGTAGATAACCTATTTTTGTGGTTGCCACTCGTGTATATATATTTGGTGGTGGAAGCACTCGGGTAAGTAGGGGTATTGATGGAAATTTAGTGCAGAAAAAGCTAGGTTTTTGGTGGTAGCATGACCGTTCTTGGCAGAACTGTTGTGGTGGGAGATGGTTGGAACGGTTGTGGTAGGAGGGAATGGTCGCGGTGAGAAATAAAAAAGGTCAGATTAGAAGTGGTGAAATGTAGGCTAATAGCATGGTCGTGCTAGGAAGCACGGCCGTAGTGGGGCTAGGTAGAATGGTCGTGTTGGATAGCACAGTCGTGGTGGGCGAGGTGAAGTAAAGGTCATTCTAGTCAGCATGCTTGTTCTGATCCTTTGTAGCATGATTGTGCTGGTTAGCACGACCATTTTGGGGGCTTCTCAGTATGACTATGCTGGGTAGCACGGCCGTTTTGGCAGTGTTGTTGTAGATTGACAAAATGAAGATCAACTTTGTACCTTTTTCATTGGTGAGCACGGTCGTTCCTTGGCACCACGATCATGCTGGGGTCTTCAGTAACACTTTGGACTTGAAACTTCATGGTCCATGGACTTCTTTATTTGAGCTTGGCCCTTAGCCACTATGGGTAGGTTAAGGGAGATTTGGGGTCTTCTTTGGACCCCTCCATGGGTGGAGTAATCCTATAACTCCTTCCTTCACTCTCATCCATCCAAGGCATGGTCCAAGTACTTGAAAAACATACAAAGAATGTCTATAAGTGCATTTGAGAGTAATATGCACATTGAGGGATAGATGAAATTGAGATGCAAAAAGACACAAGATGAAGACCTAAAATAGGGATGCATCACCACCCCAAACTTAAAATATAGTTGTCCTCGAGTATGCTCCAACTTAATCTCTCTTTAAATTCAATCAAGGAGCAAAGATAATGCAACATTGTGATGTTTATTGGCTAAAATGAGTTCCCATGAGGAGTTAGGCATGCAATCCACTACTCTCTACTCATTTTCATTCTTTTCAAGTGTGAATTAAGAACATAGAACAAGATCTTAGAATATGGATCACCATTCACATATGCAAGCAATGCAATTTTCATAATGTTGTGGGTAAACTATATCATGTATGAAATACATTCAAAAGGTTAGGATTACTATTTCACTTTCTAGAGCTACCTCATACACTTCATTTCACTGATCATGACCTACTTGGCTTGTGTAGGGGGATGAGGGCTAGAGTTGATTTACCTAGCCCTACTAGGCATAAAAAGAGAAGAAATGGTTATGAAAGGGAGTGGAGTGATATTTCACTCATCTTTTCTTTGTTTGAATGCTCTTAAACAGCAGCAACCTTCATTTTCTTTTTTCTTTTTCTTTTCTTTTTCTTCATTGCCTTTGGTGTAGGTGGGGCATATGATGACAAGAGTGAATCAGGGAGGTAAAGGTATGACCACTCCAAACTTTTGGGGTTGTCAAGGCTGCTATGTGCACTTTGGCATCCTTTCATGAGGAGGAGAGGTAAGAAGATGGTGGAAGAAATGTCAGATCAAAGGGGTGTTACAAGCACTGGAAATTCATGTATAATTCACTCAAGCAAGTTAGTCCATGTTACATTCACCAATCAAACAATTCATGCATAAAATGGACAGTATAGTAGATTGCATCCTTTTTCATAAAGAACAATAAAACCCAAACATTCAAGACTTGCAAGAATCACCCTTTTATTCAAAATAGCAAATTATTTCAAGAGGTTTGGAGCACATGCAAAATTCTTACATAGGACTCATTCTAGCCACAAACATCAAAAGCAAGTTACATTATCCAAAATTTAACCATTTTCATCACAATAGATAGAGATTCAATTGAAACACACTTTTGGGCAAGAACAGACAAATTTGGGCAAAATTGGTCAAAATGGTGTCAATTTGCATTCAATCACATCTAAACCTACATGGAGGTAAATTAAAACATAAAGTAGCAAATCCTAGTTAAAACACACAAAAATTACCAAAATCTACGTGGAAATGCAATGCATGACATGGAAGAGCAAAAGAACAAAATTTTTGAAAAATTACACAAAAATGCATGAAATTAAACTACATGTATGCATGAAAGCTAACAGTAAGAAATTCACACTAGAAAGAGTAATGTCAATCAAACATATATCAGGTGAGATAGTCATCAAGAAAATAAGCTAAGAAAGGGGGTATATCGCCCTACCACCCCAAACTTTTGAATCATGTTGTCTGTAGCATGAAACTAAAGCTTAGGAATGGTAGGGTAGGTGTCACTGCTCTGGTGGTGTGGGATCCTATGGTGGGCCGACCTGTGGAGGTGGTGTTGGTAATAGTAGCCCTAGTAGTCTAGCTATGGAGGTAGGTATGTATCCCGGTATCCAAATAGGGCTCCCTAGAAATCCTCCCCCCATTGGGGGTTTCTCTGCACCTACGCATGCTGATATTGGTACATGTAGTTGATTTGATGATGCATCTGCTGCTGATCTAACCACATGGCCTACTGTGTCTGCTGGATTGCCTCCAACTGTGTGTGAATTGATGAAATGTCATATGCATATGTTGGTGGTGTTTGCTCATCAAAATCATCATATCTCTGTCTCGTGTGGTGGGGGTGCTCAAGAATGCACTGCTGCTCTAGCACATTCGTCTCTCCTCTTTCTTTAGGTAAGTCCATCGGCGGTGCCTTGTATCCTTCTCCGGGGTGTTCCTCCTCCCACTGTGCTATCAATCTTGAGAAATTTCTCGGTGGTCCTACATCCATGAGCAAGGGGGTGGTATGGTATAGGAGTTCCAAAGTGATGTCAGGGTATCTAGGGTTTAAAATATAAAAGATCTTGTTATCTTTGTGAGAGATCATTTGGGACCTTGCTAGATAGCTTAAATCAACAGGCTTAGTTCCTTCTCCTTTAGTGAATCATGCTTAATCACAACCACCACTTTTGCCATTATGGTGATTGTTCCTCCCATGATGAATAGATTTTTGCTTTTGGAGGGAATTGTCTTTAGGTGGTTAATCACCATGCTTCCTATGTTGACAATGCCCAAACTTGCTACTGTAGCATCACAAATAGATCCTTCTACGAACAACAACCTTGATTGTCATAAAGGCCAAAAATGGTGTTTGCTAAGATCTTCTATAAATATCTCATGAAAGGATTGTACACCTTGCTGGTCTTAGATTTTGTTGTAGAGAAAGTTTCTTGATCAATGATAATCCTTCCACATCTTTGAGTAATCTTCTTTTACATTCTTGTCAAGTCTTCCCTCATCAAATTTCTTTGCCATTTATGGATTAGGGGCAAAGATCCCATTGAATTGGGAGGCTCTTAGCGTGTGTGTGGAGTCAAGTAGTTTGAATCTTATTGCATCTTTGCCTCTATATTGTACTTTCTCCAAGGACGCAAAGAATTCATGAGTTATCTCCAAGTAGGTTTCTTCAACCTCATGCAAAATCTTGTATAAGCCATAAATTTCCAAAGATTCTTTGAATGCAAAGTTGATCCCTATAGCTTGCATGGTTTCCATACATGCATACCTAGTGGGAATCACTCTCCTTGTCAAGCACTTGGGATAGAGAGATTTCATGAAAACTCTTCTTGAAGTGCCCCTCCCATATGTGGTTGCTTTCCAACCCACTTCATTCAGAAGTCTACTAGCTCGTCCTCCATCTCCTCACTCTCAGTCTCATCTACCTCCTCCTCTTCATAAGTGTGTGACCCTGAACTTGTATCCAAGTTTAAGGGCACCATCTCAACGGGTGCATCCTCATGTTCTTCTTCAACCAAAAACTGACATCTAGTGGGTTGTTGAGCGGCGTGAGGCTAGGCTAATGAAAGTGGAGTGCCTTTCCAGATTCGGTCGTGGAGGTAGGTGCAAAGACGACGCAACGACCACTTTCTTGTCCCTCCTCTCTCAGGCCGGTGCATCAACATCAATGGAATCAACAATATTTTCCAACTCTTCTTCTTCCTCCTCCTCCTTTTTGGGATTGTTGTAGCTCAGATCCGGCGTATGGTGGCTTAAGGAGGACCAGAGTCGAGAAGCACTTGTCAATGTCGATCTCTGGAGAGATGAAATGGAGATGGAGTTAGATGGTGGCGTAGGGTTGTGTGATGATGGTGTGACATTGGAGGCATGTTTGGTGCAGCTTTTACCTCTGGTGAGGATATTCATAGTCTTCTCTACCCCTTTCTTGATTTCTTTGCCCATGCTCTTCATTTTTCTAAGGATTTGGTGGAGAAACGGAGAAGCATAGCAATTTTCACACTTCTAAAATGTAGGGGTGAAATGTAACGACCCCGCCTCCCGGGAACCCCCATTTAAGGGAGACCGAAAGTTCAGAGCTGTTATGCAATAACCCGGATCAAAGGTTTGACAAATAATCGATAAAAATTAATAAATTTTACCAACTAAACTGAAAACTGGTATAAAATAAAACTTTGCATACCTTTTAAAAAATTGGGACTTCTAAACTTCTATCCATGAAGATACTAATCTAACTAATCCTCCTATGCATGTTATTTCCCATTTAATTCCTCATATGCCACTTTACTGTTTATTCTTTTCATTTGTACCTAAAACGCCGACAAACAAAATGTCGGTCAGCAAGAAGCTGGTATGTGGGGGAAACAATAATCGTGCAACTATATTAACAACGTAATCATTCAATTAATCATTTAACAACCAATATTACATTTTAAGCCATACTACTCAATCCTTACCTATCCCCCAACTCTGTGTTGTCCCTGTAGTGGACTTGCATGCTACCTCTCTTTAGGTAGATCCTTACCCCCATGGTCCTACCTTACAGGTAGCCAATACATAGGGTAATAGAGTTGCATGGCACTACCCAAAGGTAGCCCAATATCTAACTCAAAGTGACTTGATGGTCCTACCCCATTGGTAGCCATGTACTAAGTCATCCAATGACCTGATGGACCTACCCCATAGGTAGCCATATACTAGGTCAACTAATAAGCCACGGAGGGGACCAGGATCTGAGCTAGTAGGCACATATCTTATATGATAGTCATATCCACATTATAGTTTGCATGAATTAAAATCATCCAACAATTAATTCATGACATCGATGAAAACTTCAGTAAACCTCGGAAAACTAACTCGAGATATTCATAAGCGTAACCACATACCTGTTTTGAAGATTAAGCAATTCTAATCCAAGCAAGCAATTCAACAATCACATAATTCCTGAAAAGAATATGACTCTATTTATTACACACTTTATCAAGAATCTACTTTATTGACTTGGATTCACTTTCTAGGGTTTCTGTATCCATTTTAGGGTTTTGTTTTTCAATTAGGGTTTCCCTTCATCTTTTACCATATTAAACCCTAATTTTATGCCATTACTCATAAACCCTAATTATCTCATCTATTCTTCAATATTAAGGTTATCTTAACAACATATAACCCTATTTTCATATTTAAAAGTACCATTAACCATTAATTAATTTCATTAAGCTTCTTTTACATTAAAGCTACTATGTTAATCCTTTTAATCCATGACAAGATCATTATGTTCATCTATCATCAATTCAAAGTTCATTATGTTTAATCACATATGAACTCGATTTGCCATAATTCTACCTTTTATTCGTGAGAAAACCCTAATCACTACATTTAGGGTATTTATCCATAATTACGGACGTTAATGCTCAAAATAGCTTATAACCATGAAAACTCAGTTCTATACATGAAATCAAATAATTAAAGCCATTAGTAGTCCTAATTACCAACATTAGGGTTTCAAGGCCCATTAAAACATATTCATGCACATGAACTTTCAATTAAACTAATTACGTTCAAATTCATCTTTTTCGATCTTAATGTATCTCTTTATGATTAACAGATTAATATCAACTTTAACCATCAATTAAACCCTATTGATCACATTAATCATATCAAAATAGGGTTTCTTAATCATCATTACATTAAAGTTAACAACTTCCATTACTTTTCTCTAATTGCAAGTAGAATTAGGCTCCAATTATATTTTTAATGGATTCCCCTCATTTTTCTGAGCAAAAATCATGTATAATGTGCATCCATTCGAGCTACGATTAAATAGATATGATTTTAACAAAATCACTTACTTCGGGCCAATCCAGGAGCGCCATGTGGCTGTTTCCATACATTGTTGCTTGGTGGCTTTGCAAACATAACGGAATTCCATTTTTGCCCCCCGCGTAAGTCAGTTGGTCTTCAGCCCGCGAAGGGGTAGATCCATCCAAACATCAAAGGTCGTCTTCAACCTTCAGAGGACGCGATTCAGTCACCCTAGCCGTGCTTTGTGCAGCTATTCTCTTGCTCCTCGGACCTCGATCGCCCTCAGCAACTGCTGTACTGACTCTGTCATGCTCCCAAGCACCTGATGGTGCTCCTAGTACGTAGCTGGTCGGCTGGAAACGTGCCCAGCAGGTCCGCCACCATGGCTGACCTGCAGACATCCTACGGCTTTGCGCAGGTGCTAGGCCTAAGGGACGATGTTTGAGCTCCTTTCCAAAGCACTTGGGATCATCGTGCCCCCATCAAGCTCCTGTCCAAAGCTCCAAATCGCTATGGGTTGTACTAACTCCAATGGTTAGGGTTTTGCATGCAAGAAACAAGAAGAAGGAGAAGGGATACATGTGAGATATCTTTGGAACTTGAACTAGACGGCCAACCCCTTATATAGGGGAGGATTTTCGCACCCCAAGATGTGCATCCTCCAAGATGCAAGATCTTGTCCCACTAGGAATCCAATTCCTTCTTTAGAAAGCAAGTTTTCTCTCTCTTCTTTACCCTTTGGATATTCCCTATTATATGGATATTAGGAATTCGAAATTCCTCTTTCGTTTTCTTTATACTTGCCCTTTTGAATTCATTGGCCACGGATTTTTATATTTCCTTAAGTAGAAAATACCACTCCTTTAACAAAACCACAAAAACCATTAACAATGTATTACATTATTCCCTTATTTTGCTTTATTGGTATTTTCTCTTTCCTATTTCTTCATTGGGACTCCTTGGATCCCAAGAAACTCAAATAATTCGAAATTTCTTTTTAAGGAATACTCATTATCCTTAAATGCATCAATATGCATTTTTTCACATTTATCTTGTTTATTTATCATTAAAATATCTCTTTTTGAGGTTTTCTCTTTATTTCTCTTTTATTTTCCTCATTGGTATTCCTTTCAACATTAGGAATCCTTTGGATACGAAATTCCACCAAGGATTACTCAATTATACCTCTTTTCACTTATTTTCCACATTTCATCAATATTTTCAATTTCTTTCTTAGTAAAGAAAAACTTCATTGATCTTTTCTTTTCTTATTGCTCTCTTTATGTAACTTTGGACTCCTTGGAACCCAAGGAACCCAAGAGGAATGAAATCCCTCTTTGGATTTGCCTTCTAGAGGTTTCCACATTTTTCTTTCCTCAAATATTCAATTATTCATTCACTAATTGAATTTTCTTGTTATTTGGGCCCAATAGCCAATAAAGCCCACAACACAAACATCAAGGCTATTGTAAATAAAATCCATTTATTCAAACCAAATTATATCATTATTTGTTCAAATATCCTTAATATGAGAAATTACATTTCCCACCCAATGAACCCTAGAATTGGGGTTGTAACACGAAATCTCCTTGGAGATGGAGAAATAGAGGTTAATGGAGGGTGGAAAGTGGAGCTTGAGGTAGGGGAAGGTGATTGGGAGCCAAAGGGAACTCGAATATAGAGTTTGGGAGGAAGAAGAGGTGATTTGGGGGTGAACGGGGGTCTCCCTAATCGCCTAAAGCCGCAGAACGGGGGTGCTGGGTTGAGCAAATCAAGAATTAGTCATTTTGGCTCATTTAAAATCTGGTAACTTAAGTATTGGGTCCGGGCCAACACGGCCATGTTGGTCAGAATGGTTATGTTAACCAGGTCTAAAACTTGGGTTTTCTCTGTTGAAAGTGACAATGCTAGCACGGACTCCATGCCAGCACGGCCGTGCTGGTACCTCCAAGTTGACAAAAATTCAAAAATCTCAATCATTCATAATCCAATCGTCAAATTCGATTCAATTAATGTTCCATCACTACTTTTCACTGAAATGTACCCCATTCCTCATACTTTCACATGTTTCACTTCTCTCGTCATCAAAATTAAAGAAAAATTGTTAAACATAAGTGTGTGTATGTATTCTTGGAATCATGTAAAAATAAAGCAAAAGTAACAAAAATCAAAGGTTGGGTGCAAAAATTCCCAAACCTAGGTGGGTTGCCTCCCACTAGTGCTAAATTTTACACCTTTGGTCGGGCTTATTGATTCTTAAACTCGATCATCCTCATAGAACTTTCAAAGCATCCTTGTAGTAAATGTCCCTCTCATGTACATTCAAGCACATCTCTTCATCAAGTTGGTGTTCCTCAACTAACATCACAATGTCAAAACTTTGGTTGGCTTTATCAAGACCTACTTCCACAACTACTTTCAATCTTTGCCCATTGATGATGAACTCTCTTGCTCCATCCTTTTCACATAACAGAATAGCCCTGGATGGGTATACATTCTTGATTATATAAGGTCCTTCCCATCTAGACTGAATCTTCTCAGGAAAGAACTTCATCCTAGAGTTGTACAGCCATACCCATTGTCCGATTTCAAAGTCCTTCTTGATCATCTTATCATGTAAGAACTTGGTCCTTTCCTTGTAACTTTTGGACAATTCATAAAACTCATGTCTCATCTCCTTAAGATCATGTAGGTGCAACTTTCTTTTCAATCCAGTAGTGTCTCCATCAATATCCATGGCTTTTAATGCCCATAAAGCCTTGTGTTGCATTTCCATGGGTAGGTGGCAATTTTTTCCATACATTAGTTTGAATGGCGTGGTGCCAATCGGGGCTTTAAATGCAGTCCTAAAGCCCACAAAGATTCATTGAGACATAAAGACCAATCCTTGCGGTCCGGCCTCACTGTCTTCTCATGAATGAGCTTTATCTCCCGATTAGCTAGCTCAACTTGACCACCCGCTTGAGGGTGGTAAGGAGTACCCACACATCACTCCATGTCTTTTTAGCAATCCTTCAAAGGTCCTATGGATGAAATGGCTTCCACCATCACTAATCATTGCTCGCGGTACACCAAATCAGTAGAAGATGTTTGACTTTACAAAATCACAAACCACTTTATGATCATTCATTCTAGTATCAATAGCTTCAATCCACTTGGATACATAATCAATGGCCACCAAGATGTACACATATCCGAAGGAGGGAGGAAATAGAACCATGGAGTCAATTCCCACAAACATCAAACACCTCAACCACAAGAATGGGTAATAGAGGTATCATGTCCCTCTTAGATATAGTGCCCACCTTTTGGCACTTCAAATAGATTTTACAATATTCATGATCATCTTTGAACAAGGTTGGCCAACAAAATCCACTTTGAAGAAAATCTTGGTGGCTATGAGTTTTCTGTCAAAATGACCTCCACATACACCGGAGTGGCAGATGGATACGATCTTTTGCTTCTCAGTTTTCGAGACACACCTTCTAATGAGTTGGTCGAGATAATATTTGAATACATGTGGGTCGTCCCAAGCATAATTTTTCACCATAGCAAACAACCTCTTGCTCTCTTCCCTTATTCAAGTACTTGGTATCCTCCCACTAGCTAAGAAGTTAGCTATGTGCTTGTACCATGGTATAAAGTAAGAAAAGCTTCTCATGGGACATTGTTTCCTTGATTCGACTCGTCATCATAGGGTGCCTCAATGCGCGAGAGATGGTCGACTGTAGAATTTTCCACTCCCTTTGTTACAACTTGTTTTAATTTTGGATTCAATCATCTTATCCTACAAAGAAAGAGGTATCCTTGCTCTTTTTCTTACCTTTGGCTTTTCTCTTTCCCTTTGATGCTCCCCCCCATAAATCCCAAACCACTAGTACCACTTTGTTTGGTAGAATGGTCAAGGATTTCATTTAGGGAGTTCTTCCCTTTGAGGAATTTCTATAGGGATGCTCTCAATCTATGTTTATCATCATTTAAAGAAATAATGATAGAAAATAAGCTAGCTATGTCATCCCTAGAATGAGTAAGATCATCCTCAATACATAAGGCTTTAGTTAAATATGAATCCTCTTCAAGTGAGATAGAAGCAACATTAGTACTAGGCAATAAAGGTCTAGAAGATAGATCATTTACTTGAGCAAGTAAACTAGAATTTTTAGATTTAAGCATTTGGATTTCTTTAAGATAGACATCTCTTTCTTCTCTACGAGCATCAATAAGGAGGTTAAATTTAGCATTTTTAGTTTTAACTATTTCAAGATCTTTAAGGAAATTTTGGTTTTCTTCCTTAAGATTTTGAATATTCTTAAGGTAGATATCATTCTCAACTTCAACCTCATTGTATTGGAGCTTAAGATCGAGGTATTGCCCTTGAAAATTATCAATACTCTCAAGATCAGATTTCTCATTCAGATCAAGAATTTCAAGTTTAGCATATAGATCATCAATAATTTTTCCTAACCATTTTTTTTAGATTTACATTTAGCAAAAGATGAATGGGTAGAGATAAGCATGTCAATAGGATCTGTCTTAGATAACTCATGCAAACTTACCTCACTTACCTCGCCAATTTCTTCACTAGTAGAGGCCATGAGTGCAAGGTGGCACTCTCTATCTTCTTCGAAGCTTGAGTTGCTTGAAGATGAAGCTTCCCAAGGTGCATGAGTTGCATTCCTATGTCTTTTCTCCTTCTTGTCCTTCTTCTTGTACTTGCTCTCCTTATTGTACTCCTCTTCCTTCTTTGATCTGTCCTTGTGGTGTGACTTTCTTGACTTGGGACATTCACCCTTATAGTGTCCCTTTTTCCCACACTTGTAGCATCTAGGTGTGGAAGCGGAGGAGGCTTGCTTTCCCTTGAAGTGTTTGCCCTTGATGTAGTTGGCTTCATGCTCACTTGGGCCATCAACTTCACTGTAGGAGGTAGGAGAGGTCCGGCAAGAAAGTTGTTGTTGAAGGATGACCACCTCCACTTGTGCTTTGAAAGCACTCTCTTTGATCTTCTTGGCTTCCTTCTCTTCTTGTTTAGCTTCTTCTTCTTGCTTGTCAAGTCTTGGCTCATGGGCTTGGAGGTTGCCAATGAGCTCTTCAGTAGGGATGTCACCAAGGCTCCTCACTTCTTCAATAGAGGTGACCTTTGACACCCATCTCTTTGGTAGAGTCCTCAAGATCTTGGAGTTGATTACACCTCTATCCAAAGTGTTTCCCAAAGTAGCCAGCCCATTGATGATGAGATTGAGTCTTGATTACATCTCCGCAATCCTTTCTTTCTTGCCCATCTTGAAGTTCTCTAGAAGGTTGTTCAACATGTAGATCTTGGCCTCCTTGACTTGCTTTGTGCCTTCATAGGTGATGCACAATTTGTCCCAAATCTCATAATTGGTATCCCAAGATGAGATCAGGTTGAACTCTATTGGGGTAAGGGATGCATAGAGGATGCTTATGGTTTGACATTGAGTTGGGCTTCTTTGAGAGCAGCTTCACTCCATGTTGCAACAACTTCGATTGGCTCCTTGTAAGGTGTGACCATCACCGTCCACATGTCAAAGTTCATGCCTTGAATGTAGAACTGCATATTCCTCTTCCAATATAGGAAGTTGGTGCCATCAAAGACCTGAGGATGCATGGAGAAGCCTCCCTCTAGATTGAGAGAACCAAGTAGGTTGTCACCCATGTTCTCGTCTCATGGGAGATTGTTGTAGAAGATCCTTGGCTCTGATACCACTTGTTGGATCTAGGGCTCTAGAGGGGGTGAATAGAGCTTCAAAAATTCTCACAAGATAGATTTGACCTTCAAATTATATCAAATTAAAACCAATAGCTTAACTGCAATTTGAAGTTCTAACTAACAAGCATAGCAAGGATGAGAGGAATTGATAGCAAGCACTTGACAAGGTCATTTACAGTGGCTCCACTCTCCAAACTAGGAGAGAGTCAATCCACTACCTAGAGAGGTCATCCTCTCATATTTTGCAAGTGTATTTCTCTATATTAACACCAATAAGAGTTACAACACAAGACCACCAAAGGACTTACCCATCCAAGCACCAAGAGTACTCCACCTTACCAAGGAATTACCCACTTTGCCAAGATTCTTAAGCCTTCTCCAAGGTCTTACCCACTCCAGTACAAGTCTTCCGCCTTCAAGGACTTTTCTACTCTTCTTGGATCTTCAGCCTTTGTCTTCTCCTTCTCCTAGAGAAGATTGTCACCTCTTCATCAACCTTGAAGAGGAATAGCAATAGCTCCACCTTCACTTAGAGTAGCTTGCGTCACCTTTTCTTCATGGAGGAAAGGGGTAGGGAAGATGTAGTAGATTAGAGCTTTACAAGCACAAGGAAGTAGCTCTCTTACAACATTCCTATCTCACTCATAATCATGAAATGAAGTGTAAACTAGAGAGATAAAGGGGCTCAAGGAGTTGCAACACACTCAACTATAGCAAGGACTTAGAATAGCATGAATGAGAAAACTTGGAATGAACTCTAAGGGGTCCTATTTATAGTTGGGGTGTTCCCTTGAGTTTGGGATCACTTAGGGTCGAAATATAGCCATTTTCCATAATGTAACAGACCTATTTTCACCCAAAACAACTCACCAACAATTACAATCATTTAATCTATGTTTTCCTTATAGTACATTTAGTCGAGTTTTAATAAAGGTAACTCAGCCGATCAACTAAAAGACAAAGCCAATTTTCAAATTATCGGTTGAATTTTTTCTGGTAAACTCGACCGATGAGCCAAAATCAGAGTTGCTCAGTGAGTCAGTCAGTCGAGTTTTGTGAGTGTACAACTCGACTAATGGGTCATCTTTAGAAAATCCATCATAGGATCGGTCGAGTTTCCAACTCGACTGATGAACATCCTGTGACAAATTTCTAAGTTGGCTTTTGAGTGATTGAACCTTGGTATTAAGTGTCCCTAATGTTTTTCTCATCTTACAAGTCATATCATCAATACAAGTGATTACAAAAATCATCTAAGGTCATTTGGAATGATTTCCTAAATTACACATTTGCATTGCATTTGACTTGAACTTGAACAAGCTAGGGCTTGTATAATTTGATCCTTTTCATGTACCTAAAGCCTGAAATCAATCTTGAACAAACATATTAGATACATAGGAATGGAATGGTTAAGTCATTATCAAAATATGGGCAATGTATAAAACGCAAGTCAACAGACCCAACCATTCTGATTGGTCGTCGCCCGATTAGATAGGAATTCATCCTATTTATGATTCAAAACCATTCTACTCATTTTCTCTATTGTGAACTTTAATACCCTTATGCATCTATATGTGTGTGACTTGATAGGTTCCTAATTATGTTGGTAGTGATGTTCAAAACAACACAAGTAAAGATCAGCGTCTAGACACACATCATTTCCACCCAAGTAATAGAAATGAGTCGGAGAACAACTACAACATGTAAAGTGGACAATGTTACCATGATCGTATAATTCCTTTTTCTCATATATCTAGAATGAAAAAGAGGCATGGAATCTCATCCTATTAACATTCAATCTATGTTCCTTGAATCAGAAAAGATGATTTGAGATGTTGTGATGTTGGACTAATTATGTACCGAACACATTTTTGAGCTTTTCACTTAGTATCTAGCTAGATAATTTTTCAAATTTGAATGAGATGTCACTTGTCAAGACATTGTCTACTCATGCCATGCAATCATGGACTATTACCTAAAAATATATCATCATATCCCTTTCATGCTCTTACCTTTATGGTCTTGGAATGTGACCCAAAACTAGACCATGGCATGTTTTTGGACTTCCTCACCAATTTGGAGAGACCTCATCACCTCCCATATTTATGGTACTTCCCCTAACCCTCCACATATTAAACATAAAAGCCAATCTACTCTTGGTACTATTCATATGGATTTCATCCAATACAAGATAAACCTATTTCTCCACTCCAACATGGGCATCTGGGAAGGCTCATGGTGTTCACAGTACCTAACTATATGAAGCAAAGTTTCTCTTTATTATTAATTATCTTACTTATCTTATGGATCTCAATCATCGATATATACTTGCACCAATGTGAATCACCATCAAACAAAAGTAAAACTCTTACATTATCAATGACACAAGAAAGAAAATAAAAGGCTAAAAGCTTAGAATTTGGCATCTTAGACTTTCACAGTGATCATATATGCCATATCTTGCCTCAAAAGGCATGACCACTGTCACATATCACCATAGCCTTCTCTAATAAGGAAATAAATAGAGTTTTTTAGCTTTTCTTATTGATCTTAAGGGTTAAAACTTGCCACACAAGATTGGAAATCACAAGTTCAGCATTTTTACATACTTCCAAAACATTGTCTTCACTAATTATGGATGATTATTTTTGTATTTAGCCTTTTCTCATACACTCAATGATAAATCATTAGTGACATTCAAGAACAATATATATAGAAGAAAGATTCTAAGGATATCCATGTGTTTCCATAACTAGAGAAAGCTATAATAATAATAATAATATACATATATGATTTCTCAAGAAAGAGGGTAAACTTCATCCTTTTATCATTACATATCATCTTAGTGTGATTAGGAAGATAGAGAACAAAATAGTATGTTTTGAGCTCAACATGTGCATGTAGTCACCTTGGTTCACCTGAAAATGGTAACAATTCGTAGCTTTAGGAAAGGCTAGTACACAATCCAACCAAAATCCTCACTCAAGGTAGATCCAAACTTGAATCATTCTTGATAGACATGGAAAATGAGTTTGGATGGTATAAGGAAGAAGAATAAGGCTTAAAACTTAGTTCTTTTTTAAAAACACATTGGATAGAGAGAGAGGCAGAAAGAAAGAAGAAGATGAAATCTTTGTAAAACATCAAACTAATTTTAGGTTATTGATGTAGTCAAATAATTAAACATTTCTAAGAGAGAATCTGAGGAAATCCCATGCTTTGGCCTCCAGTTTATTTAGTTTCCTAGTGGGCCTCTAGCAGTCAAAAACAAACTTATGCACATTAACAACACTAAGAGTGAAGGTATATATACATGTATGTGGTAAAAAAAACAATTGGTTCGAGTTTAGAGGAATTTGGCAGAATTCATAGCCTAGTAGGATCATGTCAGTCACGGCAAAGCAAAATGCAATAAGTGATGCAATCGATTATTAGTGCTTAATAACTCAACCAATTGGCATAAACTCAATCAACATATTCATAAAAACTTAATTCAACATCATGAATATCCAAGCCTCAACCCCAACCATGTTTGGGTCAGCTACTTCGATCCTCCTTTTCCAATTAGTTCTGTTATGGGTCATATGCTGATTAAGATTGAAAGATTCAAAATATCTCTTTATAAGCTTTTCTAGGGTTAATTTAGGCATGCCCCTTTTTCTATTAATTATGGTTGACTCAATAGCACTACTTTGTATAGGCTCATTACTCAGTCTGTGTGCACGTCCATACCATCTCAGTCAGTCCTCACACAACTTGTTCTCAATGCTCGCCACACCCACTTTGTTCATGATATAGTCATTTGTCAAGCAATATTTTATTCCCATACATCCTTCTCAGCATATACATTTCGGTCTCATTCATCTTGTTGAGACCTTATTTCTTCACCTTCCAACATTCACCCCATATAGCATGGTTGGTTGTATAGTTGTTCAATAAAACTTACTTTCTAATCTAAGAGGGATTTTCTAATCACATAATAATCCAGTTGCACTCCTTCATTTTAACCATCTTACAATGACCCTATGAAAAATATCACCTTGAACATCTCCATTTATTTGAATAATGGAGCCCTTGTAACAAAATTTATTCTATTTGGGTACATCTACTCCATTCAACTTGGCCCCACCATTCACAATTATAGAGTAAATGAAATTTCAATTCATATACTCATTTTTTATCCTCCAAATCATCAATCCATTTGATTCCAATGCATTTCTTCAAAGTTCAACTTCTTTTTTTGGTTCAAAAAAGCATATGTTACTATATTTGATACCAAAACTTAGGGTTCATAAACAGTGCCCCCCTATATTGAAGATGACAAAAAAACCAGACAAGCTGAGGTTTCCCCTAGCTCCTCACAAAGAAGAAAACAAACTCCCCTCCCAGAAATAAAAAGAACAAACAAACAAAACACAGAAACATCTTAGAAAAAAGGAAAGAAACAAGAAGCTCAAATACATTCAACCAATCTATCAAACTCTATCCTGGAAATCTCCTCGATTATGTTCTTCTTAGGTTTGTTTTTCTTTTTCTTTAGTCTAGATCCCTCACTTAATTTGAACTTCTTCATTAGATCCGGCTATGGATCATAAGAGCTGACAAAGAACTAATCATTAGTAGTAATTATATTCACATGTTGGTATTCTAGGGATAGACCTGATCTCTACATGATCTACCTAGAACACACTGGTATGCTCTTATGAATGGAGAGAGAGAGAGCTCCAAATCAAGGTTCAGACCCTCCTCCACCAGCTGCAGAGCATATCCGGCTCCAATAAGGGAGGAGAGTTAGAAGCCCTATTTGAGCCTACCTCCCCTTGTTTACTGACTTGACCATCAATGAATCTATCAGCACCCTGAGCTACTGTTGAGATCATGGCTACCTTATTCTTCACACTGGTAATAGGAGAAGAAGACAAGGTATCAGTAGCTTTGACATTTTGTCGAACACCTATCCCTAACTTACCAACACAGAGCTGCAACTCCATTATGACATGCTTTCTCCTGGTTACCACTAGACAGGATGACAGCTTATGCCCAAAGCATTTTCAACCCAATAATTTTAAATGTTTAGAAATAAACTCAACCTTCAGAAGCTTCGATAATCCATTGACTACAACAATAACCTCCTTGGGGAAATCTGAATTGGACTCCATCTCGACACACACCACTACTTCTTTGAGACAATTAGTTGTGAGGGGAACATCCTCAAAGTCGACCAGTCTTCCAACTAAGATGGTGACCCCTTGTAGTCGATCTATAGTCCAAGGTAAGCCTAGATTCTCTATCTTGAACTAGATAGGAACTTTGAGGAAGGAAAGGGGGGATAGGGAAGAGTCAGGTTCCCAAGCCTGGGTGATGATGAGAGCTCCATCCATCATCCATGGGGCCTCTTTTAGAATCATCTCTCTCTCTTTGGAAGTAGGCATCTTGATGATGAACCCTTCAGACTCCTCTACAATGATCAGAAATATGCCACTCGACCTCCATTAACGTTGAATCCATCTGTGAAGTTAAATGCGGAAAGGTTTCCTCCCAGTGAAGAGTTTACTCCTCCCAACTCGGTAATTCCTCTTCCTCACTTGATATCAAAAAGCATTCGACTCCATTACGGATTTGAGGGTCAATGAAATCAATGGAAGACGCATCCTCAATTTCCTTTCCATCCTAAATAGCAACCAACCAATCTGCATTTATGGAAATTGAAGGTGTGTTCTTCTCTTTCATAGGAGATTGTGAGGGGAGTGACAAAGAAGAGGGAGGATTTGAATTTGGGGGTGAAGAAGTGTCACAAATCTATTGTTACCCCAATCCCAATCTCACTGCCTAGACAGTGGTAAAGGGATTGAAGCGCCCGTCCCTGAGTGGCCCGATAGGATTCATCACACTGGCATATACAATAAGAAATAAATAACTCAAAAACTAGATATTTAAAGAACAACTAACCCAATATGAAGATATAACCAATTTGTCTTTGTCATCAGAGTATATGAGTGCGGAAGCGATCTTATTCAGTTTTCCATGTATATTGCCTAAAATCAAGAAAATCAAGACACAATCATGCAATTGCATAGTACGCTATCAAAATCAAGTAAAACAGTTTATAAGAAAATATGTATACTTGGCAGGACTTATATTTCAAAGTATAACAAACGATTTCCAAACATTCAATATCATTCAACAAAAAGGTTGTTATTCAACGATTCAATTTTTATTACAAGTTCCCATTATGCTGTAATTCGAGAAGCATGCTTATATATTTTTATGTGACTTTATCGCCCCAACGTGATGGGGTAAGTCATTGGGCTCCTTCTCACCATAGCAACATAGGAGGCCAATGTACAAGTCCCGCCTCCAAATAAGGGGTTGTTGTATGCAATATCAACATTATCAAGATTATCAATATCATCATCATTATCAATATACGGGCAGTCATAATGGGCATGCAGTTTATGTTTTCATGTTTTTCAAAATATAGTATAGAAAAATAGAAAACTAATCATAGGGAACAATAGATCATCCAAATAAATAGCCAAGCATACAATCAAGAGATACATAAAAGTATCTTCAATACAATCAAGGAGGAGTCATATAATAGCGTACCTTTCACCAAAGATTTCGAGTATGATCAATATTTGAATCAATATGTCAAACCTTCGAGTCAGATCCTAAATCATCAAGATTGGATCAAAGGTAAAGATCATTATGTTCAGAAAATCATGTTTTAATATTCAAGATTAGGGTTACATTTTTCCTAGGTCAACCTTAGGGTTGGGTCATTCACTTATAATCAATCAATATTTCAATATGTCCAGCATTATTTCAATTATCAAGTATTTTCCAGTGTGAATGACTTTCCAAGGTTTCTAGAATCATATATGTTAACCCTAATATTATGATCATTATTCAAGTCATCATCAAGTTCCTACATCATCATCATGATACTTAGCATCATTGGAATTCCAGATCAGGGTGATGGGTCAAATATATTAAGGGTTTTGTAAGATTTGAGATCCATGTCAAGATTACTCATTGTTCATAAAGATGATAATCAAGATTGAAACAAGTAATTAGATCTAGATCACTAATGATTCATTTTTAAAAGTCAACTAGTTTGGATCTAGATTTTTATTTCAAGATAATCATTAGAGTCAGATATTAGGTTTTCCAAGAATTTACATCACTATTGAGCCATTTGATAAAACTAAATAAGTAAGAGATCAAATATAGGGATATCAGTCAGATCCATAACGAATTGAACTCCATAAGTATTTTTAAAAGGTTTACTAGATTGTTTTGATCAAGATTGACTATTTTTTCATCATTTTTGGAGTTACGATGCAATTTCTATGATTTAATCAAGATCTGAGTATTAATTGTAATTTAGAGTAGACATGGATATAAATACCTTACTTGTGAAAATGGGGGACCGTTGGATGTTCAATGAATCGTCCAGATCGAACCATGTGAGCTATGCCGCTCACTATTTGGGAGCCCGGTTCAGGCCTTTGATTGGCCGGTTCAATCTCTAAATAGCTGGTTCAATTGTTGGTTAACTGGGCCCCTTGGACTGACGGTTCGGGGACCATCTTTCCCCTTTCCAGAAGCACATGTGAAGCATAGAGCCACCACAGAGGAGGCTCACCGGCGCTAGCAGAGAAGGGAGAACGGGGGCTGATGGAGGGCAGTGAGGGTGCCGTCCAGATCTGCTAAGGCCTCGCGAAGGCAGTGGTGAATTCCAAAATAGGGAAGGTGGCGAGCAGAAGGAAAGTCCAAAAGGGTTGGGTGGCGGCGCCGTTTGTAGAAGTAGGTGAAGACAGGAAGAGCATGGGTGCTCAGGGACAAAACAATGAGAAAAGGAGATTTCTCGAGCAAGGAGAGGTGTCTGCGAGTCATTGGGAGCCCTTTTATAGCATTAGGGCTAGGATTTTAGGGTAACTCGAGATCTAGATGTAGCCCAGCCGCCAGAGTGAGAGAGGATAGAAAGGAACTTGTTTTAGTGGCACAAGGATGCACAAAACCTGATCAAAATAGGGCTTGTTGTATTTGAAATCACGATGCAAAGATTTTCATTCGCTTGGTTTTTCAAATCGGGAGATCTCACATAATGGTTGCATTCATGCCTCCCCGCAATCAGTGGGAGGTTGAAGACAAGTGTGCGGCCACTGGATCGATATGTGATCCACGAGAGGAAGATCCAAGGGCCATGAGTCGGCTCATATCCTTGCCTTGGATCGCTGACATGGAAAAAAGTCAAATAAAAGACAAAAATAATGGTTCTCAACAGATTACCTTTGAGAAATTGTAGTAAATTGTAGGAATGTCCAATTGTTCTCAAATTTTTACCACAGGTTGACAAAAATGTGGAGAATCTTTATAAAAAGTTTGAGAACCAAATGATAAAGTTTTATGGATCAATTTACTTCATTGGACGAAGTAATGAATAAATCAAATATATGGGGTCACGAAGTGTATAAAATTCATATTGATCACCAAAATTTGGATTTGAGTCTCAATAATGATTATGAAGACAAGAAAAATAATTTGGGACCATGAATGAGTATAATGAGGGCAAAAAGAGTAATTATCTCATTATTTTGCTAAAATCCACTTTATCACATCCTTCCCTCCTTAAAAAGGAATTTTGTCCCCAAAATTCAAAGCAACCTCAAAATTGAGATCATTCAACCTAAGTCATATCCTCAAATACTAGAGTATCCTCAATTATATAATCACAATCATGTCCTCAAATTTAAGTAATACAATATTCATAATTAGGATTCCATGCTCCATATCATAATCAACTGGTATTTAACACCATTTCATCATCGAGCAATTGAGTATCAAGGTCAATGCATATATTATTCAAAGTTGTCATATGAATTACTTATATGAAAGGCATCCTATTGATCACAAATTCCAAGGGATCATATTTTAGGGCAAACAAATAGAGTCCTTGAATCAAGTGTACAAGGTGATTTTCAATCCTAATATCTTAGGGTCCTAGCTTCTACATTGACCTAGGTGGGGTTATACATCCATGATTTGAGATTTTATATTCCAACATTTCGAGACAACATCATAATTTCAGTATCATGATTTTGAGCTCCAAAATCAATGGGAGGTCCCACCCTAGTCCTAATGAGAGCTAAACTCTAATCCATAAATTGAGAGTGTCAACATAGTCATCGTTTCAAAATTTCAAGAGTTGGGATTTGGAAGTCATTAGTCATATATCTCAAGGTCCAAATAGTGTGATCATACGATTTGTATCATTATTGAGGTTGATAATCATGAGTCTCAAGTTCATTAATCCATATCAAGAGTCGAGATTTTAGGCATCAAAAGTTATAGGTCTAGTATTTTGAAGCTAAGGTTTAGATTCCTATTTAGACCTTGGGGGAGATCACTCATCTATATTCAATTTCTAGCAACAATATTCAAGCAATATTTGATCAACATGTCAAGATTTCATTATCATAGTTTCCAAGATTGATGAATGATCTAGACCTAGGTCTATCTAGGAAATTAACCACAAGCTATAGTCAACATTGTCATATATCAAAATCATTATCAAGTCAATATTCAAGATCGAGTATCAACCATGGGTTCAACCTATTAGGCTTAGGTCAACCAGTCTAAATCAGGTGAAAGGGTATACTTTTCCAGACTCTAAATAATCAACAAGGTGAAAATTTTGAGGTAGTCAAAATAGGGATGTGACCTAGGTTAGGGGAGTCATGAGTCAACTACCACCCTAATCTAGCACATTACCAACATTAGTCATTATCAATTGATTTTATTCAAATAGGGAGAGTATCCATGATTAAATCGTATATATCAAGGTCATAAGATCAAAATTCAAGATAATAGGGCAATAATGCCATGATTTGGAATTTTTTTCCTGTCATGATTAAGGAAGTGATATAATTTGGAATTGAGGATTTGAATTTGGCATTCGAGGAATTAGAGCATAATAGTGCAACATCTAGGCCCATCATCAACATATCAAAATTGAGATTGCAAAAAGGCATCAATGGTCAATAGGAAAACTGCTTTTTACATCATAGGTCTTGCATCATGATTTTGTGAATCTTAGAGTTAGTCATTTGATAGCATGGTCAAGGTGTGTATAAAATAGGATACGAGTTTTATTAACTATGTTTGAGTTTTAATCAACAATAGGGCAACATGGGCTTAATCAAATAGGGACCTTATAAACAATAAGGTATAAGGTATAAGTTATCCTTATTTCACCATATCATAACCTCAAACATAGTCAAAATTGAGTGTTCATGATATTAGGGATCATACATGAGTATTTGGATTCAAAATTAATTGATCAAAATCGAGTTTTCAAATTTAGGTCATATCATGGTATCAACTTTCAAGATTTAACGATATTCATTTTCCCATGCATAAGCTACCCATAATCGAGACATCAAGTGGTAAAAGGTCATGAGAAGGACCACATGATGAGATGAGAAAACTACCTAATCTTCATCTACATGGGTGGCTTAGGATTGTCCTTAGAGAAGAGATGAGATGCTAGAAGACTCTCTAGGGTTTCACAAGAGAACTTTTGGGTCCAATTCTGGATTAATTAAGGCCAGGTAGAGTGGGGGATCTCAGCCACTGTGAAAACAGATAGGAGAAATTATGTCAGGACCCCGAGCCTAGACACCTCAATTTTCACCATTATGGACTTTAGGGTTTCTTGGGTGTAAGAGACTTGAGAAATTATTTACTTAAAGTATATGGGAGTGTGAAAGCTCTGATACCAACTGTCACGAAACTGTTCTTACCCCAATCCCAATCTCACTACCTGGACAGTGGTAAAGGGATTGAAGTGCCTGTCCCTGATTGGCCTGATAGGATTCATCACACTGGCATATACAATAAGAAATAAATAACTCAAAAACTAGATATTTAAAGAACAACTAACCCAATATGAAGATATAACCAATTTGTCTTTGTCATCAGAGTATATGAGTACAGAAGCGATCTTATTCAGTTTTCCATGTATATTGCCTAAAATTAAGAAAATCGAGACACAATCATGCAATTGCATGGTACGCTATCAAAATCAAGTAAAATGGTTTATAAGAAAATGTGTATACTTGGCAGGACTTATATTTCAAACTATAACAAATGATTTCCAAACATTCAATATCATTCGACAAAAAGGTTGTTATTTGACGATTCAATTTTTATTACGAGTTCCCATTATGTTGTAATTCGAGAAGCATGCTTATATATTTTTATGTGACTTTATCACCCCAACGCGATGGGGTAAGTCACTAGGCTCCTTCTCACCATAGGAACATAGGAGGCCAATGTACAAGTCCCACCTCCAAATTGTTGGCTAAATTGGACATTATGATAAATCCCTTTGTTTTGATTATGACAAACATTTCATTTTTGTTTATCTAACGTGCTACCTGAGTGTTGCAGGAATAAGGTGGATGACAAAAGCACTAGGGAATCCATATGCTTAAATGCTTATAAATTTCATGTAATGTAATCAATTGTAAACTTGTACAAATATATAATGTACAAGTACTTAGAATTCATGTAAATCAAGCGTTAGATTTTCCCTATCCAATCACTACACTTAGATAGATCATCCCCTTCAATAGTGTCACATATGCGCACTCACAATACACACTTAGTACTCTAATTGAAACGTTGAAACAGGGACAATCTCGGTCGAAGAAATCCTCGACCGAGACACTCTCGGTCGACAAACTTCTCGACCGAGAAAGACCCAAGTAGCCGTTAGACACAGCTGACAAGGTAGTTGGCAGCTGGATATAAACGTTGCAAACACTTGATCCAGATAGTCTGTCGGTCGACAAAACTTCGACCGAGTAGGTGTCTCGGTCAACCATTTCTCGACCGAGATGGACTCTGACAGCAACTGTAGAATAAATTAACTAGCTGTTGTTAATCCAACTAACTTATACCTAACGGCTAGTTAAGTACTTAGAAACCCCTAGAAAGTGTCTAGAACGCCCTTAAGCACTTGTAGGTCATTCCTATAAATAGGACATGCCTTAGGACACCTAAATACACTTGATTCCATACTTGAGCAATCTTTGAGCTTATACTTGCATTAGCAACCTGTTTTGAGCAATTGAGCAATACTTGCAATTGGCTACTCTTCACCTTGCTCTAAATTCGTGTCCTATAGGCTAATATCTCCTATCCACATCAATTACATTTCCATATACTTTGGTTAGGAGATCTATACGCTTGATATAGGCAAATCAAGCCTTGTGCTTCAAAGGATAAGTTGTAATTTCTGTTTTCCTTTCTTGTTCACTTTCATCGTTTGTACTCTCCTTGCTACTCCTAGGTTGGAGGCTGCAGATTGGAGAGGGTTGTGATCTTCTTGATGAATAAGGAGACTTTGGACTACTTCAAGAAGGCTGGTGCAACGGGAGGTTACTTCTAAGAGGAAGGCTACTTCAAGGGGGAGCTTGGAGTTACTTCAAGAAGGCTACCTCGAGTTGGTGCATCTACTTCAAAGTGAAGGTTGTTCAAAGGGGTATAAGAAAGTATTGTATTTTGTGTAATTCCTTGTGAAGGTAATAAAATTAATACTTTCAAATCCTGGTTGGGTAAGCAACCGGGTAGTGGACTGACTGCCTTAGTATTTGCTAAGGTAGGAACCACTCTAAATCCCTTGTCTCCTTCTTACTTTTTCATTTGTGGTTGTTTGAGTTAAATAATTATTAAAATAACTTTAAAACCCTATTCACCCCCCCCCCTCTAGTGGTTTTTCAATTGGTATCAGAGCAGGCTTCAAGGAACTCTAACCAAGTCTTGAAGAATGGGTGACGGGTTGCTCAACAACCTCAATCTTGAAGGAACACTTGTGGCTAGACCTCCGGCGTTTGATGGAACAAACTACACATACTGGAAGAGAAGGATGCAATTCTACTTCCAAGGCATTAGTTGGGATCTATGGAGAATGGTGTCAACCCCATACGAGCTTCCTCAAGTGCAATATGCAGAATGGGATGCAAATACGATAAAGTCGGCTCAAATGAATGCAAAGGTTGTAAGTATTCTCTATTGTTCAATTTCAGTAGGAGAATTTAATAGGATATCAAATTGTGAAACAGCCTATGAAATTTGGCATAGACTTTCTATAACATATGAAGGGATTGTTCAAGTTAAGAACTCTAAAATTGGAATGCTTAAACAAAAGTTTGAACAGTTCCGTATGGATCTGAATCAATCTATTAGTGATATGTATGCAAAATTCTCTTCTATTGTAAATGGCTTGAATGCTCTAGGTAAAGTAATTAGTGAGGAAGATCAGGTGTCAAAGATCCTTAGATCACTTCCTCCCAAATACAAGCCCAAGGTGACGGCCATTGAAGAAGCAAATGACCTCACTCGACTGAGGATGGAACAACTCATTGGCAACCTAGAAGCTCATGAAGCCACCTTAGAAGAAGAAGAAAGAAGAGAACGTGAACTACAACAAGGGAAAAAGAAGGATGTGGCTCTAAAGGCTTCAAAAATCATTACACCGGAAAGTGATGAGTCAAGTGAAGAAGAAGGAGAAGAAGCCTTGATTGTCAATGGTAAGAAATATAAAAGATTTAGATCTAACAAAATTTCTAGTTCCTCTTCATCTCCTCCTAGGTGTTTTGAGTGTGGAAAGAAAGGACATCTCAAAAATGAATGCCCTAAAGCAAAGAAAGGAAAGAAAAGCTCACACAAAAAGAAGGGAGAAAAAGCTTATAAAGTTGCATGGGACGAGTCAAGTGAGAGTGAAAGTGGAGAAGAAAAGGTGGAATGCCTAATGGCAAGAGAAGATGATGAAGACTCTCAAGAGGTAAGCCTTCTTGATCTTCTTAAAGAAGAGTTAATTACTAGTCTACAAGAAACTCATGATAAGTATGTTGATGTCAATAAGAAACTAAAGAAGGTTACCAAAACAAATGATGAGCTATATGCTAGATTAAATTATCTCTCTTCTGAAAAGAACAACATTGATCTTGAGAATTTGTCTTTAAAAACATCTTTAAATGACTGCACTAGAAAGCTACTCACTCTAGAAACAAATGTTGATCTTCTCTCTCAAGAAAAGACTGAATTGTTAGCTAAACTAAATGATTTTCAGACTCAACCAATTCTATGTAACCATCTAGACTATGACAATGTTGTAAAAGAAAGAGACTCCCTATTATCTAATTTAGATCAAGCAAGAAAAGATTTACATAAGAAGATGGATGACATTGCTAAGCTACAAAGAAACCTACATGATTTTAGAAGAAAATATATCTTTAATAACATTCTGAAAATTTCCTCTAGTTTCAATGGAAGAAAAGGTTTGGGATATGCTCCAAAGAAAAATCAACCCAACAGAACTAAAGCATCTAAGACTCAGATTATGTTTGTACCTAAGAATACAATTCCTAGAAAGTGAAATGAATTTGATTCTATTACTTGTCATTTTTGTCTACGTCTTGGACATTATTCATTTTCATGCCCTTATAAGACCAAGGATTCCGACTTAGTTTGGGTCCCAAAACCCCAAACTTAGTAGAGTCAAATAAAATACAGTTGAGATATGATCAAATACTCATTTTTGCAAATTATATTGTCTTATCTCAACTTAATAAAAGGTTTCATGCATTATGGTAATTTTCTGAAATGTTGTACTGAAACAAAAACTTGGTCGGTCGAAGTATTGTCGACCGAACATAAAATCGGTCGAACTTTTGTCGACCGACCAGACGCCTGTAACAAATTAAATCTACAGCAACTTTCTCGATTGACGATTGGTCGACCGAGAGAGATGTCGGTCGAACAGTTGTCGGTCGAACAGTTGTCGACCGACTGAAGTTCTGAGTCAGATTTTTTATTCAGTCTGTAATTAAATGCTTCTAACCATACCGGACCATCACATGGGTACCAAAACCTACATTTTAACGCAGGATTGGGTGGTTGACAGTGGATGTTCCAAACACATGACCGGAAACAAGGATGCATTTCAAACTTTTGAAGAAAAGAAAAGTGGAACAGTCACCTTTGGAGACAATGGTAAAGGTAAAATCATTAGAATAGGTAATATTGGTACAAACCTTGAAATCAAGAATGTTTTACTTGTTGATGGTTTGCACCATAATTTAATAAGTGTTAGTCAATTATGTGACAGTGGATATGATGTTCTATTTAACAAAAACTGCTGCAAATTATTAATAGAAAACACTACAAATGTTGTTTATGAAGGAAAAAGAGTTGGAAACCTTTATATTCTTAGACCTAACTCTATGAAATCTGTAGTAGGAAAATGCTTACTTGCAAATGAAAATACTTTACACCTATGGCATAAAAAGTTAGGACATGCTAGTTCACATGTTATCAAAAAGCTAGTGAAATATGATCTTGTTCGTGGTTTGCCTACTTTATCTTTTGATCAAGTTGAAAATTGTGAACCATGTACTTTGGGAAAGCAAACAAAAACCTCCTTTAAACCTAAACATGTACTTAGCACTAGTAGATCCTTAGAATTAATTCACATGGATTTATTTGGACCCATGAGGACACAATCTATTGGTGGCAAAAGATATTGTTTTGTTATTGTCGATGATTATAGTAGATATACATGGGTACATTTTCTTGCAACCAAAGATGACACTATTCATGTTTTCATAAAATTTTGTTCCAAGATTGAAAATCTATTACAAAACAAAATATGTACCATTAGAAGTGATCATAGTGGAGAATTTGAAAATCATGTATTTGAAGAATTTTGCACATCTCAAGGGTACACTCACAATTTTTCTGCTCCACGTACTCCACAACAAAATGGTATAGTTGAAAGGAAAAATCGATCACTACAAGAAATGGCTAGAACTATGATGCTTGAACATAACACACCTAAAACCTTTTGGGCTGAAGCCGTAAACACCGCATGCTATGTGTTAAATAGAGTAACTGTTCACTCCCATTTGAAGAAAACACCATATGAATTAATACATTCTAAGAAACCTAAAGTTGACTATTTTCATACCTTTGGATCCACATGCTATATCTTAAATACCAAAGAGGATAGAGATAAGTTTGATTCTAAATCACATAAAGCATTCTTTTTGGGATATTCTACCTCTAGCAAAGCATTTAGAGTCTACAACACTATTTCTAGAAAAGTTGAGGAATCTATTCATGTCTCTTTTCATGAAGAGTCAAAATCAGAAAATCTTGAAATAGTTGATCTCACTCATCAATTCGAAAACTTAAACATACCAAATGATAGTGAGAAAGATACTACAAACAATAACCAAGATGAAACACAACCTATACCTAGACTTATTAAGGATCGTCCTCAAGAATTAATTATTGGAAATCCGAATGATAAAGTCAAAACTCGGTCTTCTTTTAAGGATGTTGCAAACATGGCCTTTGTTTCTATTATTGAACCTAAGAAGGTCTCTGAAGCTCTTAAAGATGACTATTGGATAATAGCAATGCAAGAAGAATTAAATCAATTCACTAAAAATAATGTATGGGATTTAGTTCCTAAACCACAAGATAAAACCATCATTGGAACTAAATGGGTTTTTAGGAATAAGATAAATGAGGCAGGGGAAGTAATAAGGAATAAAGCTCGGCTAGTAGCACAAGGATATAATCAACAAGAGGGAATAGACTTTGATGAAACGTATGCACCAGTAGAAAGACTTGAAGCTATTAGAATGTTACTAGCTATCGCTGCACATAAAAGCATCAAACTCTACCAAATGGATGTAAAAAGTGCATTTCTAAACGGAATCATTCAAGAAGAAGTATATGTTGCCCAACCACCTGGTTTTGAAATACCGGAAAAAGATGACCATGTTTATAAACTTAAGAAAGCACTTTATGGGTTAAAACAAGCACCTAGGAACTGGTATGAAAGGCTCAAAACATATCTTTTTTATAATGGTTTTTCTATTGGAAATTCAGATTCTACCTTATTCTTCAAAACATATACATTTGATTTTCTAGTTGTTCAAATATATGTTGATGATATTATTTTTGGAGCTTCAAATGAATCATTGTGCACACAATTCAGTGGCATTATGCAAAAAGAATTTGAAATGAGCCTCATGGGTGAACTAACTTTCTTTCTTGGTTTCCAAATTAAACAAACGCCTGCCGGGATTTTTATAAGCCAAGAAAAGTATACTAAAGAACTCTTAAAACGTTTTGGGATGGATCAGTGCAAACATGCTACTACTCCTATGGCTACCTCTATTAAAATTGATAAGGATGAAAATGGGGAACCTATTGATGATTCCTTATATAGAGCCATGATTGGTAGTTTGCTTTACTTAACTGCTTCTAGACCGGACATTATGTTTTCCGTTGGTCTTTGTGCTCGATTTCAATCACAACCCATACATTCTCATTTTCAAGCAGTTAAACGAATTCTTCGATACTTAGCCGGCACCACATGTTTTGGCTTATGGTACCCAAAAGGACAATCCTTGGATTTTAAAGCTTATACTGATGCTGATTATGCTGGTTGTCGACTTGACCGCAAGAGCACTAGTGGTGGTTGTTTCTTGTTAGGAAGAGCTTTAGTATCTTGGTTTAGCAAGAAACAAAACATGGTTGCCCTATCTACCACTGAAGCTGAATATATGGCAGCCGGATCTTGTTGTGCTCAAGTGCTTTATATGCAACAAGTGTTAAACGATTATGGTTTTACTCTTTCATCTACGCCTATTTTTTGTGATAACACAAGCGCTATAAACTTAGCACACAATCCCATTTTACACAGCCGAGCTAAACATATTAAAATCCGTCATCACTTTTTAAGGGATCATATCTCTAAGAATCATGTTTCCCTTCATCATGTTGATACGGAAGATCAATTGGCTGATATTTTTACAAAACCGCTTCCACAAGACCAATTCAACAAAATAAGGAAACAACTGCTCATCACTCCTTTAGAAGATGTTTTCTTTGATATTTGTGCTTCTTAAAAATACTCTTGTTTGCATCATTTTTGGTCCTTAAAATGGACATCTTTTTCATTGGATTTGATGGGACATCTAATTAAGGGGGAGTTTTCTTGTTTTTAACGGATATCTTTTTGAAATGACAAAGGGGGAGAAATAAACATAAATCCTAAAACTTCGTAATTGTTACATGTAATGAGTTTCATAAACTCTTGGCTTTACATTAAAAGTTGCTATATTCCCTAAAGGATTGGATTTCATGTTCTATCATTCATGGGGAATAATAAGCACACATTTTATAAACAAGAGAAGAAATTCACAAAGGTAATCTTCAGGTATGAAACTCACATGTTTTATATTTCCTTAATTTATATTTTGGAAATGTTTGTCATCTTCAAAAAGGGGGAGATTGTTGGCTAAATTGGACATTATGATAAATCCCTTTGTTTTGATTATGACAAACATTTCATTTTTGTTTATCTAACGTGCTACCTGAGTGTTGTAGGAATAAGGTGGATGACAAAAGCACTAGGGAATCCATATGCTTAAATGCTTATAAATTTCATGAAATGTAATCAATTGTAAACTTGTACAAATATATAATGTACAAGTACTTAGAATTCATGTAAATCAAGTGTTAGATTTTCCCTAGCCAATCACTACACTTAGATAGATCATCCCCTTCAATAGTGTCACATATGCACACTCACAATACACACTTAGTACTCTAATTGAAACATTGAAACGGGGACAATCTCGGTCGACGAAATCCTCGACCGAGACACTCTTGGTCGACAAATTTCTCGACTGAGAAAGACCCAAGTAGCCGTTAGACACAGCTGACAAGGTAGTTGGCAGTTGGAGATAAACGTTGCAAACACTTGATCCAGAGAGTCTTTCGGTCGACAAAACTTCGACCGAGTAGGTGTCTCGGTCGACCATTTCTCGACCAAGATGGACTCTGACAGCAACTGCAGAATAAATTAACTAGTCATTGTTAATCCAACTAACTTATACCTAACGGCTAGTTAAGCACTTAGAAACCCCTAGAAAGTGTCTAGAACTCCCTTAAGCACTTGTAGGTCATTCCTATAAATAGGACATGCCTTAGGACACCTAAATACACTTGATTCCATACTTGAGCAATCTTTGAGCTTATACTTGCATTAGCAACCTGTTTTGAGCAATTGAGCAATACTTGCAATTGGCTACTCTTCACCTTGATCTAAATCTGTGTCCTATAGGCTAATATCTCCTATCCACAGCAATTACATTTCCATATACTTTGGTTAGGAGATCCATACGCTTGATATAGGCAAATCAAGCCTTGTGCTTCAAAGGGTAAGTTGTAATTTCTGTTTTCCTTTCTTGTTCACTTTCATCGTTTGTACTCTCCTTGCTACTCCTAGGTTGGAGGCTGCATATTGGAGAGGGTTGTGATCTTCTTGGTGAAGAAGGAGACTTTGGACTACTTCAAGAAGGCTGGTGCAATGGGAGGTTACTTCTAAGAGGAAGGCTACTTCAAGGGGGAGCTTGGAGTTACTTCAAGAAGGCTACCTCGAGTTGGTGCATCTACTTCAAAGTGAAGGTTGTTCAAAGGGGTATAAGAAAGTATTGTATTTTGTGTAATTCCTTATGAAGGTAATAAAATTAATACTTTCAAATCCCGATTGGGTAAGCAACCGGGTAGTGGACTGACTGCCTTAGTATTTGCTAAGGTAGGAACCACTCTAAATCCCTTGTCTCCTTCTTACTTTTTCATTTGTGGTTGTTTGAGTTAAATAATTATTAAAATAACTTTAAAACCCTATTCACCCCCCCCTCTAGTGGTTTTTCACAAATGAGGGGTTGTTGTACGCAATATCAACATTATCAATATTATCAATATCATCATCATTATCAATATACGGGCAGTCATAATGGGCATGCAGTTTATGTTTTCATGTTTTTCAAAATATAGTATAGAAAAATAGAAAACTAATCATAGGGAACAATAGCTCATTCAAATAAATATCCAAGCATACAATCAAGCGATACATAAAAGTATCTTCAATACAATCAAGGAGGAGTCATATAATAGTGTACCTTTCACCAAAGATTTTGAGTATGATTAATATTTGAATCAATATGTCAAACCTTCGAGTCAGATCCTAAATCATCAAGATTGGATCAAAGGTCAAGATCATGATGTTCAGAAAATCATGTTTTAATATTCAAGATTAGGGTTACATTTTTCCTAGGTCAACTTTAGGGTTGGGTCATTCACTTATAATCAATCAATATTTCAATATGTCCAACATTATTTCAATTATCAAGTATTTTCAAGTGTGAATGACTTTCCAAGGTTTCTAGAATCATATATGTTAACCCTAATATTATGATCATTATTCAAGTCATCATCAAGTTCCTAGATCATCATCATGATACTTAGCATCATTGGAATTCCAGATCAGGTTGATGGGTCAAATATATCAAGGGTTTTGTAATATTTGAGATCCATGTCAAGATTACTCATTGTTCATAAAGATGATAATCAAGATTGAAACAAGTAATTAGATATAGATCACTAATGATTCATTTTCAAAATTCAACTAGTTTGGATCTAGATTTGCATTTCAAGATAATCATTAGAGTCAGATATTAGGTTTTCCAAGAATTAACATCACTATTGAGCCATTTGATAAAACTAAATAAGTAAGAGATAAATATAGGGATATCAGTCAGATCCATAATGAATTGCACTCCACAAGTATTTTTAAAAGGTTTACCATATTTTTTTTATCAAGATTGACTGTTTGTTCATCATTTTTGGAGTTACGATGTAATTTCTATGATTTAATCAAGATCTGAGTATTAATTGCAATTTTGAGTAGACATGGATATAAATACCTTACTTGTGAAAATGGGGGGCCGTTGGATGTGCAATGAATCGTCCAGATCGAACCATGTGAGCTAGGCGGCTCACTGTTTGGGAGCCCGGTTCAGGCCTTTGATTGGCCAGTTCAATCTCTAAATAGCTGGTTCAATTGTTGGTTAACTGGGCCCCTTGGACCGACGGTTTGGGGACCATCTTTCCCCTTTCTAGCAGCATGTGTGAAGCACAGAGCCACCGCAGAGGAGGCTCACCGGTTCTAGCAGAGAAGGGAGAATGGGGGCCGATGGATGGCAGTGAGGGTGCCGTCCAGATCTGCTAAGGCCTCGCGAAGGCAGTGGTGAGTTCCAAAATGGGGAAAGGTGGCGAGCAGAAGGAAAGCCCAAAAGGGCTGGGCGGTGGCGCCGTTTGTAGAAGTAGGTGAAGACAGGAAGAGCAGGGGTGCTCAGGGACAAAACAATGAGAAAAGGAGATTTCTCAAGCAAGGAGAGGTGTCTACGAGTCATTGGGAGCCCTTTTATAGCATTAGGGCTAGGATTTTAGGGTAACTCGAGATCTAGATGCAGCCCATCCGCCGAAGTGAGAGAGGATAGAAAGGAACTTGTTTTGGTGGTGCAAGGATGCACAAAACCTGATCAAAATAGGGCTTGTTGTATTTGAAATCACGATGCAAAGATTTTCATTCGCTTGGTTTTTCAAATAGTGGTCAAGAGCGGGAGATCTCACATAATGGTTGCATTCATGCCTCCCCGCAATCAGCGGGAGGTTGAAGACAAGTGTGTGGCTGTTGGATCGATCTGTGATCTGCGTGAGGAAGATACAAGGGCCATGAGTCGGCTCATATCCTTGCCTTGGATCGTTGACATGGGAAAAGTCAAATAAAAGACAAAAATAATGGTTCTCAACACATTACCTTTGAGAAATTGTAGTAAATTGTAGGAATGTCCAATTGTTCTCAAATTTTTACCACAGGTTGAAAAAAATGTGGAGAATATTTATAAAAAGTTTGAGAACCAAATGATAAAGTTTGATGGATCAATTTACTTCATTGGACGAAGTAATGAATAAATCAAATATATGGGGTCTCGAAGTGTATAAAATTCATATTGATCACCAAAATTTGGATTTGAGTCTCAATAATGATTATGAAGACAAGAAAAATAATTTGGGACCATGAGTGAGTATAATGAGGGCAAAAAGAGTAATTATCTCATTATTTTGCTAAAATCCACTTTTATCACAAGAATCCTTTGGTTTGCCTTGCTTTGGATCATTGTAAGATCTATTTCCATCTGCCAAACTTGATCCAACTGGAGGAATCAAGACCAACAACTCGGTAGTTGCATCATGGGATGAACTACCTTCTCCAACTGTCGCACTTGAGCCAACCGAAGGAGTAGTTCAAATCGATTCAACAAATGCACCCTCCCCAAAACTATCACGTCCCCTAGGGTTTCTCCCCCTCCCTATCCCTCTTCTGCTTCTTCTCATGCCCACCATCTAATCATTTGAAGTTCAACTTCACTAAAACTTAATTAATTATATAAAATCAAATCAGTACTTGGGGTCATGGAAGTTTAGTTGATGCCTTGAACTTGTCTTAGTTCATGCCCTACACAACTATACTCAAGTTGGTTGAACTTTGGTCGAGTTCACAAGCAACTCATATGGGTTAATTCTCTATGCAATTGTGCCCGAGTTGGCTGAACTCCCTAAACTCAACTAATTTTATGTTTAAATCTAGAGAAGTTCATATTGAACTGTGGCTGATTTTAGCACCATCAACTTTGCTCAGTTATACATCAACTTAGACAATCAGTCGAGTTTAGGGTTAAGAATAGAAAAATAAGTTCAAGTTTCCAAACTTCATAATGAAGTATAGTAAACCCCATCTTACCCTATAAGAATATCATTACAAGTAAAGGCAATAATGTTATAATATAATCAGCACAAACAAGTCTAGACTGCACAACACACATTTATTTTATTTACATGTGTCACAAACATTCTAAGAATGCATCAAACAACAAACTTCACAACATATCTCAATTCAAACATCACTACAGTTAAACTATATCATTTAGCATGCAAATCTAGGGTTATTATTCATGTCACAAATTTTCATTAGTTCATTGCCCAATATAAGGTTTTCTAATTACTTGGTGCATTCAAATTAATCTTCATCACACAATTAGTGTTAATAAGTTATCACTTCAATTCCATCTTGGAATTAGAGTTTCATATCAACTCAAATATGAAGAGATTAGGCCAAGTGAGAAAGCAAATCTAGGTCCAAGGTTGAGCTAGTTTAGATCATTACAATGAAAAAATTTAGAACTCTCTTCGTGGATTGGGAAGAGGATCCTGCCTCTATAATAGGCAAAGAAGGTAATAGATGTATGTTGGGTTTCTAGTGTAAAAGAACATGTCAGCTCAGGTTTTAGTCACCTTCACTATTATCATCTCCTAGATGCAACATCCACAATCAACAATGACATGGAGGCATTTAAAACAATACAATGGTAGGGGTGTACAACCCCAACATTCCATGAAATCATTCCAAGTTTTAATATAGGAACCCAACATGAACTAAAAATTTGTAATAGCTTAGATCTGGGTATGATAGGGCCAAGTTGGGGTCCACCTAGTTTCTAGAAAAAAATTATAATAACCAAAGACAATATCATTGTAATCACAATCATGGATATCAGTTCCATAATATCAACTAGGCCAAAAGGGTAATTATCAAAATGTTTCATACCAATTTTATACAATGTGGATGACATATGCTACTGATGGATGCATATTCATCACCTTTTGATTGAATTTCTATTTTTTTACTCATTTTAGTTACAATTTTCATCATGCTTCACTTAGTTTCATCATTTTTTATCTTGCCTTCAAATATCAAAATTTGGTATGAATTCCTCACTCTTATGCAGGATAAATCATACATCAACTTAAGATAGAGATGGATTCCTTATCATTGACGATTTCAAAGCAAATTGAGTTGAATAGCACAATCAGGCATGATGATCGGGTGACAGATCTTCAGGTATGATGACAAACCTTCCCATACCAAATCATTCCAAGGATGACCTCCAGACCTAGTGATCACCATCATAGATTGGTAGACTAGAAGATCGCCCAGGGTGATAGAGACTCTAGATATTTTTCGGTACCAAGTGATAGGATGATCCATCATCTAGATTGTTCGATCCACCTATAAAAATGCACCTCAAAGGAATTCCAGACCGACTAATCTCCCTTAATGATCGACCGACCAAAATAATTCCCAAATTGCTCCTTCAACATTAGAAACTTTAGAATTTTGGACCAACTTTGGATCGTCCAATCAGTAGTAGTGATCGGACGATCCTACATCTCTTTACAAGACTCATCAAAAATATGATTGGATGATTTGCCTTAGTGATCGGCCGACCAAAAGTTCATTAGTTATGTTACCAAGTGACTAATTAAGGGACCAGATCCCCTGACTGCGCGATCAGCAAGACAAATAGGAAAATCTGAACAGACACCGATAATGAACAATTTAGAACAAAAAGGATGGCCATGCCTAATTATCATTCATTCTATTCTCTCATAGTACAGAGCATGTTCTAGAGAAAGGATACAGAAGAGAAAATAAGGAAGAAAATCATCCTATCATAGTAATTTGGATTTGTCATGGCTAGAGCAGATTGCAAAATTCAGAGACTATTGGTTGCTTCTCTCTTCTCCATCGATAACAAGATCTATCCTCTCTATCATTTTATATGTATTATTGCTTCGATAATGAGCAAGTAGACCTTCTCATTGAGGCATGGGGAGTAGATCAATCGCTCATAGTCTATCTTAATTGTTATCACACTCAATTTCCCCCATCATATTGTATTGTTCTTACTTTGATTATTGCTCACTTTTTGAATTGATCACTCAACTAGCATCTGTGATATAATCCTGAGTGTAAAGACCAAAAGACCTAGGATTAGATTCAATAAGGGAATTGTAGGATTTCATACATTATTCTCTTTTATTGGTTTTTAAAAGGATCTCTTAAAATGTTCGTTTGACCCTTTACTATACTGTGATTTATCGATCCTCTTACGGGTGTGTTAGTTGCAATTGTATTAAAGACTTTCAAACCTAAGATAATTCTTCTTAGGGAATTGGTGTGGTTGCAAGTAACTCTCATTAAATAATTACGTCATTGTCGGGGACAACAAAATATCCTTAGGACCCAGATGATTTGGACACTTAGGAATTTTCCTTTTCATTTGGTAATCATTCTCATCTACTTGAATTTTTCCTTACTTGATTTCTAACAATGGCATCTCTTTTTTCATGCACTAAATGTGTATGTGACACTCAGGAAGCATTGATTCTACACTATTTGAATTTGGCCCAGAGATTGACAGGACATTTCACCACCTAAATTTGGCCATTTGGAATAGGATGGATAAGGAAGAGATAATCCATAGGGTGAACCAGGCTTTGGATGCACAAAGAGATGCTTTTATCCAAGAATCAAGAGCAGACATAGCCACCGAAAACAAACCTTGGGAGGTTGCAGCACTTGAAGAATAGCGACAGAAGCAGCTTAGGGACTTTTGAGTCCCCAAGCCTACTAACGCACAACATATAGTGGTCCCATCCTCCATCACCACCCTACAATTCAAAATCTAGATAGAGTGGATCACCTTTCTTCAAATCATGCTTTCACCAGTGATAGAGGCGATGATTTCCAAGATCACCTCTAATGCTCCACTGACATCTTTGCTTTAAAAAAATATACCATGCTTTTAAGAAGACTCCATCAAACTTTAGGTATTCAAATACTCATGGACTGATCAATCTAGAAATTGGTACAAAATCATGGAGGGAAATCGCATCACCACCAGGGAGAGTCTCCAGTCCAAGTTCCTTGAGAAGTACTGCCCCTCATCTCTCACTTATCAGATCAGGTGTCAAATCACACAGTTTAGCATGATTCCTGAAAAAACCTTAGTTGAACCTTGGGAGCATTTCAAGGATCTCCTCCATAGTTTCCCACATCACAACTCTCCCAAGCACAACTGATAGAGACATTCTACCATGATGTTGACAAAAATGCTATATAGTTCCTTGATTCCTCATCTAGAGGAAATTTCATGTTCTAAACTTTGAAAGCACTTGAGAAGTTGTAAAAAGAAGTTTTGAAAATAAATCTTGCATTAGTCTAGGACAAGGAGGTGTACTCAAGGTGGCCAAGGTGTAAGACAGTACAGAATTCAAGCCCGTCATCAAGTCCCTCATGAAGATAGTCTTAAAGTAACAAAACCTTGAGTTCTCTTTCAATGCATATGAAAGAATAGGACAACCACAATAGCTATAGTAGCAAGTGAAGTCCGCAGATATTTTTTGTGAAGCTACCCTTGGTTGCCAACTAATCTACAATGTCATGGTAAACAATGCCCTAATACAAGTTGAAGATGGCCAGAAGATGGAGAACCCTAATTTTATCCACAATATCCCTACCCAGGCCTATTACAATCCCAACCAAACTAGAAACCATCACAGATTCGGTATGGAAAACCAACTGGTGTATAGAATGCATCATAGAAATGGCTGCCTCATGTGAACAACCAAGGTCGTGCACCTCCTAGGTTCCAATACAATCAGAGAACTTTAGGAACTAAGGAAACAATATGGGAACTTCCAAAATCATGGCTACAACCACGGACAGCAGTTCTAGAATCCTAACCAAGTGTCACAAATGTCTCAATCTCGGGGCCAGGCATCCACTGATGGAAAGATTTCTACCATAAAACATGTGCTTCTAACTCAACAAACCATGTTATCCAATTAACAATCATATCAAAACTTGATTGATTCTCTCAACCACTCTCTTCCCTCCTACATGTACCTTTGTCAGGAAACATGAGAACAAGTCCAAGTATCATGAGCATCTAAAGGTCACCTCCACATGTTCAAGTAATGTCTATGAACCACCCCCTCTAATGAAACTAGACGCTATACCTATTGACTTTTATGATACAGTGTCGGTTGAGAAATACCAAGTATAGGACTTCGTTGTTGATGTTGATACAGGCAAGGCAACCAGCATTGAAAAGTCATAGATTGATTCAATTGAATCTAATTTTCCTATTTACAAGTTGAAGCCCTCCTATCATGCACACTTCAAGCAACTGTATTAGATGATAGATCCATGAGATTCAAGGAAGATATGAAGAAGATTCATGTAGACACCCCCTCTTGGATGCCCTTTTTGAAATTATGTCTTGGTCTCAATATCTAAAAACTCTCTTGAGAATGAAGTACACCACTTAATAGTAAGAGATAGTGAAATTAGCAAGAACAACTTGTGATATCATGGTGAAAAAAATGCCCAAGAAGCAAAAAGATCATGGTCCCTTCAGGATTGGCTGCTACCTTGGTCATAACACTTGTAGGGAGGGACTTTTTGATTTTGGTGCTAGCATCTCCATCATGCCATACAACTTATGCCATCATTTGGGATTCACCAAGATGTTTCTTTCTTCCATGACCATTTAGGTAGATGATTCCTCTATGATGAAGCCAATGGGTATCATAGAAGGTGTACCGGTGAAGGTGGGAAAGGATGCTTATGTCCCTTGCAACTTTATGATTAAGTACATCAAGGAGGATCCCAGTATCCTCTCATTTTTTTCCAAACCCTCCTAGCTATAGTTCGAGCTTTTATTGATGTAGAGGCATAAATCATTCTTGTGAGTCTAGGAAGGGAAACCCTCAAATTATAGGTTCTTGAAAGCATGAAGGGCCCAAGCATTCATTAAGAGTTTTTCTTGCTTGATTGTACTATTAAGATATCTTAGCTTAGTTACGACTGTGAAGTGACAGAAGACACCTTGCAAATAGCCCTCACATTTCCAGATGAGTCTGAATTTGATGATGAGTTAGGATACCAGTGTAAGTTTCATTTGAACACCTTTAAAGAAGATCTCGAGATAGAATTTGAAGAGCTAAAAAATGACATGTGTTGTTGAAGAGAAGCCAAAACCACTGATGTAACATCCCTGACCTGGGTTATGAAGTAACCCTAGGTGTTTTGCTTAACTAAGTTATTAAATGCTTGTGTTTATCCTTTGAGATGTAATTAAGGCTCTTGAGGAACATATATTTCTATTTCAGTCCTTTTTGAATAATGTTGCAACAGTGTTTTGTTAATCTTGGACTAAAGTGCAAATTACCCAAGTTGAAGGGTTAACTTGCAAATTACACATGATAATATGTTCCTATGATGTTAGACATCATAAGAATGAATATGATGTAGTGGTATGGTTTCCACAGGCTTGAGCACCAAGATATAGCTTGTAGAGCAATCCTTGTGCTTTAAAACCTAGTTTTGGTGTAAAGTGCAATTTACCCAAAACCTAGGGTCCAACATGTAAAATATACACTCTAGAGTATCTTTCATGTATCTTGTCATCAAGTAGAGTAATTAAAATGAGGAGGGCACCTCATTTGAATGATCAAATAAGAAAGATAACCTTGATATCTAAATAACCAAGTTTTAAGCAAAATGGCCTTTCATATATATAACTTATTAAGACATATGGATTCTTTTCCTTTAAACCTTGGATAAGAGAGAGGTTTTGAATGTGAAAAGGAGTAAGAAACGTGGCCAAGGTTGGATCAAGCATGAGTGGATGGGTTTAAGAAATAAAAGAAATAAACTATCTTTTTCTTTGCCTTGATAATACCCAAAAATATATAAGCACCCTTTTTCCTCAAAGCAAAGGATCGTTCCTTTAGTTCTTTCTCCTCATCTTCTTGCTTTAGCCAACTAAGGAGAAGCTCAAGAGCATAGGAAGGACGACCAAGTTAAGTTGGTAAGTATGGATCATCACCTAGCTTGAATTCTTAGAGGAAACCCTAATACAAGGTTGGTTTAGTAGTTTTCCTTACACAACTCTTCTTTCTAGCCATCTTCTCCATCCAAATCTTGAAGAACAGACCTTGGGCAACCACTGGAGATTCATCCACCATTAAAGCTACGAATCTTGGAGCACTAGATCAGATCTAAAGGTGGGTTTTATAACTCTAACCCTTAAGATTTGCTTTTGCATCTTTCTTTCTTAGAAATGTTGCTTATTCTTCTTCTTTAGACACCTTTGTGTGTTCTTGCAAGTATTTTCCGTGAAGAACAGCCCATGTTCTTGAGGTAGAATATGATGACATTAATACCAATGTTTATCCAAAAAGTTGCTTTAGCAAAGGGTCTCCAACTTTTGCAAACGGTTTCCCAAACCGTTTGGGAGCAAGCAGTTTCAAACCGTTTGAGTACAAACGGTTTCAACCAAGAACTCATGGAAGCAAACGGTCTAAGACTGTTTGGATGTGTTGACCAGGCTTTGACCATTTGGAGGTCTGTTGTAAATAATGTGGACTAATCACCTACCAAAAATCATCAAGTAATTCCAAGTAAATCACCAATTGAAGGCACATCAACCACCTAAACCCTAATCGGGTTACTTGCTGATTTTAATAATAGAATCAAGTTGAAGTTTGGGTTGAGTGGCCCAAACGGTTTAAAAACTGTTTGGGAATCACCCAAATGGTCTCAAGATCATTTGGTGATCACCCAAGACCGTTTGGAGGTCTAGGGTTAAGTAGGGTTGACTGAAGGTCCAATGATATCAAAGTTGATGAGCAATTAAGTGTTGATTTGGTGACCAAACCTAGGGTTCAACCCTTAAGTGAATGACTTGGTTTATGATGATATAAGGGGAAAACGGTCTCAAGACCATTTGGAGGATGTCCAAACGATCCCAAGACCGTTTGGGGGTCACCCAAGACCGTTTGGAGGTCTAGGGTTGACTATGGTTAAATGGTTGAAGGTTGAAAGGCAATAAGTTGAAGTACAATTAATTATTGACCTAGTGATCAATCTAATGAGCCAAACCTTATTTAATTGAGTTAGTTTCTGGTGTGGACTTGAGAAAATGATCTAAATACCATTTGGAGGTCATCCAAATGATCCCAAGACCGTTTGGGGTCAGGTCATGACCAAATTGATTGATGGTTCAATGGGTTCAAAATCAATTAGACTCATGTTGAAACATGTTGAAGGATGATCGATTCCAAACCCTAATCCAATTGATCCAAGCCCTAATTGATGATCAATTGGGGGTCAATTGAGTGTCAAATCAGTTGAGGGTTGACCTAATTGACTCAATTAATGAGTGGCTAACAAGTGCATGATCGATTGAGGGGTTCAACATTGGAAACCCTAACTCAATTGGAATGGTTGAGACACTTTTTGGTCCATGCGGTTTTGAGGTGGTTTGGACCAAACGGTCTCAAGATCGTTTGGGACCAAACGATCCCAAACCATTTGGTGCTCATGCGGTTTCAAGAACAATTGTGTCCATGCGGTTTCAAAGTCAAACTTGGCCAAATGGTCTTCATGACCAAATGGTCTTCATGACCAAACGGTCTTCACCTCACCTAGGTAAAACGGTTTCAAAAGTCAAACTAGACCAAATGGTCAACAACACCAAACAGTTTCAAGGTCTATCCAAGACCGTTTGGGGGTTTGTGTACAAGACCGTTTGAGGTCTAAAAAGGTCAAGAACGTTTGATGCCTTAGTGGTCAAGATGGTTTAGTAGATGATTAACCTAAACCTCAAAGATATCTAAAGTGATTAAGGGACCAAGTAATTAGTTGATTAATGTATGTTATAATTAATGGTGAACATTACAAAAGTACCCTTGATGGGATAGAGTGACTAATACTCTTTGAACAAGTGAACCTTAATGATCACTATAGTAATGACATAACCCATGATGTCAATGTTGATTTGGACTTAATCCAATCAAGGATGATGTAAACATCATCTTATAGAAAGAGGAGAGAGAAGATTCTTTATATGAATGAGAATCAAGTAATAAACCTCCAATATGTATGAATATATCTAATTAGGGTATGATCCATCATAATGAGATCATGAAAACCCTAACTATGATGGTTAATGAATATTAACCTAATTTGAGGGCATTATTGGAACTAATCCTCATACATGATGATAGTATGATCTTAATTCTTTATAATGTGAATAGTAAACCCTAATATAGGGTAATGTGATGAAAAATGAATATTAAACCCTAATCTAGGGAAATGTCATGGTGTGAACAGTAAACCCTAATTTGGGCTATGCTTCTAAGCATGAAACTCTGTATTTGAATTATGACATGAGTAATCATTATGCCTTTGTAAGTCAAAGGGGTTGAATAACCCTAACTGAATTGAATAGAGAAACCCTAACCCTAGAAACCAGTCGTGGTGATGTAACACGGCCGTGGTATTCTATACTTGAATTGGAAATAAATTGGATTATGTTGATATAGATATAATGTGTATATTATCAATTGTGTTAGTCATGCAGGTCTTTATCAAGAAGTGATCATAGATAGGTAAGGGTTATGATGTCATATTCATTGAAAGCACTTTATAAGCTTTGAAAATAATGAGATGCTATGATTGCCTAGTAAGAGGTAACATATGAGATTGATAGGTTGTATGAGCCATGAGAAATACATGCATTTCCATCAAATCATCAATATGTTACTGGGTAACAAGTGTTTTGATGATCTAAGGGTTTGAACACTCATGTTCCTAAATTATAATGATGAGATGATTAGGGATTGATATCCCAATGATAACTGGATGAGAAATGAACTTGATACAAATAGTATTCTTTCTTTATAGCAATTGTCTTGTTGGTTTATGTTTGAAAACATGCCTGATGCTAAAAGAATGCTATAATGTACTTAAATAATCAAGTATAATGATATCATGTAGAGCCATGACGATAGATCCATTATTGTTAGAAGTTTAATGATGGTGAAACAGGTTTTCCTAAGGGAACTCCTGGAGAGCATACTTTTGAGTATGTGGGGGTTATGGACGTGAATATCCTTACGTCCTAATGTAGGAATTGATGTGAGATGTACCTTTAATCTCTCATTCCTTCATTATATGTTTATGTTGGGATGATGTATCACTAATCACCCAATGATGTTGTTAATACCGCATCGATGTGAGATAAATAAGAAATCCCTTGATGGTGAAGAGAGTACAGCACGCCACTGTAACTCTAATAGAGAAGTTGCTAGAATACCCTGGAAAGCTATTATGGCAGAGACACAAGATGTCCTGCATGTTGTTCTTCATACTGACTGAGGATGATAAGGTCATAGGAATCTGGCTCTTCTGATGACCTATGTATGGTACCGATTGTGATTTCGTAATGGTCGGTTGGAGTATGAGAGGTGTAACTCATCTCCTCAGGGCATAAATATGTTTGTAAAATGTAATCAGTCGTGTAGCATATTTGCTTAGGTTGAACTACGAGAAACAATGATTGATGATATGTTGTTTATAATGCTTTAGTTGAATAACTAGTATACATGTTTTTCATATTCCTTATTGATATATGTCTCGTCATTTAATTAAGTTATAATTGAAATGATTGCTTAAAAGAATGTTGCTTTACTTAGTTTACACAATGTTTTACCTGCTATTGAATATTTACAATTCTACTACTCAATGTTATTTCATTATTGCAATAACAATGCTTCTGGAAGAGAGTTATAACTCTCGTTGGGACAATTATTCAATTGTCTCACCCCCGTGGGATTAGACTTTTTAGGTAGACGCCGAGGACGATGGAACCCATCAGTGGGTGAGCAACAACAGCAGCAGCAACATCAGGGACAGTAGTGATCCTCAGGTGGAGACACTGTCTGTCAAGTTTTGTAGATAGAATGTCCTATGTGTCATCTCTGTACTCTCAGGTCCTAGGAGTCAGTAGATGTTTAATATAGATCTGAGATTTTGGCATAATGCCTTGAGATTTTGTATCTTGCCTTATATAGTTAACAGGGCAGTTGATGTTTGTAACCCTCGAGAGGTGTTTATTACAGAGATGTAATGATGGATCAATTTGTAAATAACTTATCATGTTTCCTTATGAAAGAATTTTACCGTTTGTAGATATCTTTACAAAAAGTTTTAATTTTTAGTGATTTTTAATAATTTCACTGCTAGTTAATCGCTTCCACATTCGTTGATCTCGTTTCCCCGAGAAGTGTCGTCACAAATTAGTGGTATCAGAGCGCTAGGTTCATTGAGTCTACAGAGACATAGCACTTAGAATGTTGAGTCTGTTCTAGTGTCTTCCAGTATATCTGATAGTGTCTTCTGCTCATCAAGAGGAGAAGATAAGACTAAGGATGTATGGACCATACGAGGAACACGTTGTAAAAAGTAGTGTCGTTGCACCCAGAGAAGGTGCAAGAAACCCAGATAGAGAAGAACATGTGCCTGAACCACCCCAGTTCGATCCAACTGACATGGGGAACCCAGCTGTTCAAGCCATGTTTGGGTAGTTTATGACTACCATGACACATATGACTGATAGGATGCCTATACCTGCACCTAGGGCACCTACCCATCCAGAAGGACAAGGAGTCGGCAAGACGTTTGAACAACTTCGTCGAGTCGGAGCCACAGAATATGCTGGAACAGCTGACCCATCAGATGTTGAATTGTGGTTAACTTAACTAGAGAAGGCCTTTCGAATCCTGAACATCCCAGAAGCTGAGAAGGTTAGACATGCTGTGTATCTTCTCAAGGGAAGTGATGGTCATTGGTGGACCATGGAAGAACAGAAAAGACCAGGTGTGGAGATTGCATGGGAAGTTTTCCGACGGGAATTTATCAACAGATACTTCCCTAAGACATTTCTGGATGAGAAAATCTCTCAGTTCGAGAGATTAATACAAGGACCTGTGAACATTAGTGAATACGAGGCTAAGTTCATGGAGCTTTTGCGGTTCTGTCTGCACATGGCAACTACAGATGAAGAAAGGATTAGGCATTTTGAGAAAGGTTTAAATGTTGAGTTGACTACTCCTGTGTCTGCTTTGGAGAACAGGGAAAGGTTTGCTACCTTTGTGGAATCTGTCAGAAGGGTAGAGAGATCTGTGGCAGAGAAGAGACAGACCAAGGACAAGAGGATGTATCCCCAGTTCCAAGGATCTTCATATAAAGGTTTCAAGAAACCTAGGTTTTCTGTGCCTACACCGCCACCTAGATTCAGTACCCAAACGTAGTGGACGTAAAATAGGGGTAGAGGATGAAGTTTACCGCTAGAAGGAGCTCGTAGTTTAGCATATATGTCGGTTACAGGACCACCCAGACCACAACAACTGAATAGAAGTTGTTACATATGTGGAAAGATGGGACATATGATGAAAGATTGCAGAGTCAGAGAAGTGAGTGTGACTCAACCTCAGAGGTAGAGTCAGAAAGTATCCCAAAGGAGACAGTTCACAGGAAGTTCTAGAGGACGTGGACAAACGTCCCAAGCTGGATCATCGACACCTAATCAATGAGCACTGAATCAACCACAGGCGACGGCAAGATTTTATGTGATGAATCCACCTGATGCAGTGATCAACCCTCGGGTTGTGGCAGGTCAGATGGAATTATTATATTCTGATATGTCTACATCTTGCGTTGTATCTGTTTTAATTGATCTGGGTGCTATGCACTCCTTTATCACTCGAAGAGTGATTCTTGACTGCAACTTGACTATAAGTCATAGAGCAGATAGTTTGTTGCTAGAAACTCCGTTGATGGGGTCTATTGTGTTGCAGGAGGTATGTTCTCCCTGCATCCTCTTCTTTTCTGAACATTGCATTCAAGTGGATCTTATACCACTTGAGATGCATGGATTTGATATAATCCTTGGGATGGATACCTTAGAAAGGTATAAGGTTGTTTTGGATTGTGAATCCAAGCAAGCTGTGTTCATTGATGATAGTGACACATGGATCTTTCAAGGAGAAAGAAAGATTCTACCCACCTGTCTTGTGTCAGCTATGGTTGTTGAGAAACTGATGAGGCAAGGATGTTATGCATTCTTAGCCCATGTGGTAGATACTACCATGGATAGTCCTAACCCTGCCGAAGTTCCTATAGTTAGGGAATTTGAAGATGTATTTCCTGAAGAACTTCCAGGTGTGCCACCACCTCGGGAAATTGATTTTGAGATCAATTTAATCCCAGATACGCAACCTATAGCACAAACACCATATAGGATGGCTCCTACTGAGATGGAAGAACTCAAGAAACAGTTGCAAGAGTTGCTTGAGAAGGGTTTCATCTGACTGAGTACTTCTCCTTGGGGTGCTCTGGTCCTCTTTGTTAAGAAGAAAGACAGGTCAATGCGGTTGTGCATTGATTATAGACAGTTAAATAAAGTAACAATAAATAACAAGTATCCTTTTCCGAGGATTGATGATCTCTTTGACCAGTTGTGTGGTGCAACCGTCTTCTCAAAGATAGACTTGAGGTCAGGATATCATCAACTTTGTATTAAGGATAGTGACATACCCAAGTCTGCCTTTAGGACAAGGTATGGTCACTATGAGTTCACAGTTATGTCGTTTGGACTAACTAATGCACCAGCTGCATTTATGGAACTCATGAATAGAATCTTCCAACCTTTCCTCGATCAGTGTGTCATTGTCTTTATAGATGACATTCTGATCTATAGTAAAGATGCTCAACAACATGAACAGCATCTTCGTCAGACTCTAACTTTGTTAAGAGAACACAAGCTATATGCTAAGTTTAGCAAGTGTGAGTTCTGGTTGCCAGAAGTATCTTTCCTTGGGCATGTAATATCTGATTCAGGTATTTGTGTTGACCCTAAAAAGGTAGAATCTGTCCTACTATGGGAGCAGCCGAAGACGGCGACAGAAATCCGTAGTTTCTTAGGGTTGGCAGGATATTACCGGAGGTTCATTAAGAACTTTAGTTCTATAGCCTTACCCTTGACTAAGTTGGCCAGGAAGGATGTTCCTTTTGTTTGGAGTGATAAGTGTCAACAATCATTTCAGTTACTAAAGGAAAGGTTGACAAGTGCACCTGTGCTTGTGTTACCTAAACAAGGGAAAGGATATATAGTTTTCTGTGATGCTTCTAAGAATGGACTTGGATGTGTGTTGATGCAGGATAAATAAGTAATTTATTTTGCTTCCCGACAGCTTAAGAAACACGAGGAGAATTATCCGACACACGATCTAGAACTAGTTGTTGTGGTTCATGCCTTGAAGATCTGGAGACATTATCTTTATGGAGAGACATTCCATATTTTCACTGATCATAAGAACCTTAAGTATATCTTTTCTCAGCATGAGCTTAACATGAGGCAATGCCGCTGGATGGAGTTAATCAAAGACTATGACTGTACAATTGATTACCATCCAGGGAAGGCCAATGTGGTTGCAGATGCTTTGAGTAGGAAATCAGCAACACCAGCTTTAGATAGAGCATAATTGAATTCTTTGGTATGCTCTAGAAGAGATATGCTTATCTCTTTAAGGCAAGACAATGTATAGTTGAAAGTATCATTGTTAGTTGGGTTGTTAGCTGAGATGCATATAAAACCTACTCTGAGACAACAGATCAAGGAAGCATAGCAAGTTGATGCTGCAGTTCAACTGATAAGATCAGAGTATGGTAGCGAGAAACGAGATGGTTTCCATGACTCAGATGACCAAGTAGCCTGTTATCATGGTAAGATGATAGTGCCTGATGTGGATAACTTGAGAAAGTTAGTCTTGGAAGAAGCCCATTCTTCAATGTATGCTATGCATCCAGGAAGCACCAAGATGTATCGAAATTTGAAAGATATGTATTGGTGGTCTGGTTTGAAGAAGGACGTTGCTGAGTTTGTTTTGCGGTGTCCTGTGTGTCAGCAAGTTAAAACTGAACACCAGAAGCCTGCAGGAACAATGCAACCTTTGCCCATACCACAGTGGTAGTGGGATCATGTAACCATGGACTTTGTGGTTGGTCTACCCAGGACAGCCAAAGGACATGATTCCATCTGGGTAATAGTTGATAGGTTGACGAAGACAACACATTTCTTACCTGTCAAAACAACCTATTCTGCTGAAAAGCTAGCACAGTTGTATGTAGATGAGATAGTACGACTGCATGGAGTCCCAGTCACCATTTTTTCTGACAGAGGTCCTCAGTTTACGAGTCATTTTTGGGAGCGACTTCATAAAGCCTTAGGCACACAGTTAAGGTTTAGTACAACCTTTCATCCTTAGACTGATGGACAATCTGAGAGGACTATATAGACTTTAAAATACTTGCTTAGATCATGTGTTCTTCAGTTTACAGGAAGTTGGGATCTGCACCTAAGCTTGATAGAGTTTGTCTATAATAACAGCTATCAACATAGCATTGATATGGCACCTTATGAAGCTTTGTATGGTATACGTTGTAGATCACCCCTATGTTGGTATGAAACTGGTGAATATCAACTGTTAGGTCCTGATCTTGTGCAGTAGACCACTAAGAAGATTAAAGTAATACAGCAACAGTTAAACACTACACAGGATAGACAGAAATCTTATGCTGATAAGCGTCGTAGACCTTTAGAATTCTAGGTTGGAGACAGAGTATACCTCAAAGTCTCACCTTGGAAAGGAGTTCTGAGATTTGGAAGGAAAGGGAAGTTAGCTCCTAGGTTTATGGGGCCTTATCCAATCATTGAACGGATTGGAAGAGTAGCCTATAAGCTAGAGTTACCACCAGAACTACAGAAGTTACACCCTGTGTTCCACATTTCCATGCTTAGGAAATGTCATCCTAATACAGAATCAGTTATGCAACCTATGGAAGTAGAATTGAATGATGATGTATCTTATGAGGAAGGACCAGTGTCAATCCTTGACAAGAGAATTAAAAGGCTGAAAAAGAAAGATATAAACCTTGTAAAAGTCCTATGGAATAACCATGGTATTGAAGAAGCCACATGGGAACTAGAGGAAGAGATGAGAAGGAAATACCCTGCTCTTTTCTCTTAATATGTTTTTGTTGATTTCGGGGACGAAATCCTTATAAGGGGTGGATAATTTGTAACATCCCTGACCTGGGTTATGAACTAACCCTAGATGTTTTAATTAAATAAGTGATTAAATGCTTGTGTTTATCCTTTTAGATGTAATTAAGGCTCTTGAGGAACATATATTTCTATTTCAGTCCTTTTTGAATAATGTTGCAACAGTGTTTTGTTAATCTTGGACTAAAGTGCAAATTACCCAAGTTGAAGGGTTAACTTGCAAATTACACATGATAAGATGTTCCTATGATGTGATACATCATAAGAATGAATATGATGTAGTGGTATGGTTTCCACAGGCTTGAGCACCAAGATATAGCTTGTAGAGCAATCCTTGTGCTTTAAAACCTAGTTTTGGTGTAAAGTGCAATTTACCCAAAACCTAGGGTCCAACATGTAAAATATACCCTCTAGAGTATCTTTCATGTCTCTTGTCATCAAGTAGAGTAAGGAAAATGAGGAGGGCACCTCATTTGCATGATCAAATAAGAAAGATAACCTTAATATCTAAATAACCAAGTTTTAAGCAAAATGGCCTTTCATATATATAACTTATTAAGACATATGGTTTCTTTTCCTTTAAACCTTGGATAAGAGAGAGGTTTTTCATGTTAAAAGGAGGAAGAAACGTGGCCAAGTTTGGATCAAGCATGAGTGGATGGGTGATGCGATTATTTTGAGTCGCATTTATAGACTTGTTTCACTCGTGTTTTATGTGTTTATTGGTCATTTTGGTGGTTAATATTGCATAATTCACTTACTTTAGTCTATGACCCTTCTCAGCATCAATTCTCCCTTATTTTATTGTTTTGAGCATAAATGATTACAATATTATGTTTTATTCCGGCTTATGTGGTTTTGTGTTGCAATTTCAGGAAAAATGCATATCTGCAGCTGTCGATACCATCGACAGCTGTCGATACTATCGACACAGCAACAGGTTGCCAGCCGCAAGGAGCAGCACAGAGTCGATACCATCAACATGGAAGTCGATGTTAGTGACATTCCATCAGGTTGCTGGTGAGTAGATAGTTGATACTATCGACCATAAAGTCGATACTATCGACATAAGAAGATTCAGCAACGATAAGGGGATAAAACTGACGCCTAAGGGTGTCGATACCATCGACCCGCATCGATGGTATCGAGTCAGGATCAGGCGCAACAAAGAAAAGAAAAGAAAACTTGATGATATCACGCAGGGTCGATACCATCGACTCGCGTCGATGGTATTGACACCGTCATATGCAAGTTTGTTTCAGATTGATCTAAATCTGACGACTGTGATATTTTTGCAACCTAACTCGGTGATTATACCTAATGACGGTGGCCAAGAGCCAGGTGTCACATCATTAGTTGTTGCACACGTCCCGAGAAGGTGTGGAGAGAAGAACATAGCCCAGAAGCACGCCCTAGCCGTTCCGGAAGCCGAAAAAGACGTTTTCCACCGCCGAAAGGCTGTAGATCGTGCATTCTACGTCGAGAAATGTTTGGATCTTCTCCGTTCAGGGGTTTCATTACTTATTCACGTTTTTCTCCATGTTGCCCCTTTTCTCAACCATATTTTTCTCTGAGATGAACATGTGGGGCTAATCCCCTTTGTCTTTAGGACCGGGAGTATCCCGGGGAAACATTGTATGACATTTTTATCATAGTAATTCAACATTTATCTCTTAAATTCATGGTATGATTTCGTTTTCTCAATTATATTGTTATGCTTGATCACCATAATGATAATCTAATACCTTTAATTACTTTGAAGGAAGAATTAATAGTTGAAAAGAGACGAAATTCACATTAATTAACAAATCCCTTGAACAAGGTGATGTAAGGTTAATGGTGGAAACCCAGAGGTCGATTCTAATGCACGTAGTTTAGGGTATAGGGTACTACGACGGTGGAACCGACCTATACATAGGTAGTGAATTGTACCATGACAGTGGGCAATTCTGACTACAGGCCACTACCCGGATTGAGAGATGAACATGAATTATTATATAGAAATTCATACAATGAAAACTCGTGGTGAAACCGCAATCCTAAAGATCTCCACCTGAATTGATTGAACTAAATATTTAATCGATTGCTTTGTTTTATTTTATTTTCTTTTATTTTTACAACAACTCTCAAACTCTTTTAATCGGTTTAGCTGATCGCAAACAGTTAGTAGTAGTCTACTGATAGTTTAGTGTCCCTGAGTTCGACTTGGGCCTCACAAGGGCCTATACTAAATTGACGCATGCACTTGTGTTCGACGCATGGTAAAATCATGTCAATAAGTTTAAGAAATAAAAGAAATTAACTATCTTTTTCTTTGCCTTGATAATACCCAAAAATATATAAGCACCCTTTTTCCTCAAAGCAAAGGATCATTCCTTTAGTTCTTTCTCCTCATCTTCTTGCTTTGTCCGAATAAGGAGAAGCTCAGGAGTAGAGAAAGGATGACCAAGTTAAGTTGGTAATTATGGATCATCACCTAGCTCAAATTCTTGGAGGAAACCCTAATACAAGGTTGGTTTAGTAGTTTTCCTTACACAACTCTTCTTTCTAGCCATCTTCTCCATCCAAATCTTGAAGAACGGACCTTGGGCAACCACTGAAGCTTCATCCACCATTAAAGATACGAAGCTTGGAGCTCTATATCATATCTAAAGGCGGGTTTTATAACTCTAACCCTTAAGCTTTGCTTTTGCATCTTTCTTTCTTAGAAACGTTGTTTGTTCTTCTTCTTTAGACACCTTTGTGTGTTCTTGCAAGTATTTTCCGTGAAGAACATCCCCTATTCTTGAGGTAGAAGATGATGATGTTAATACCAATGTTTATCCAAAACATTTCTTTAGCAAACGGTCTCCAACTTTTGCAAACGGTTTCCCAAACTGTTTGGGAGCAAGCAGTTTCAAACCGTTTGAGTGCAAACGGTTTCAACCAAGAACGCATGGAAGCAAACGGTCTAAGACCATTTGGATGCGTTGACCAGGCGTTGGCCATTTGGAGGTATGTTGTAAATAATGTGGACTAATCACCTACCAAAAATCATCAAGTAATTCCAAGTAAATCACCAATTGAAGGCACATCAACCACCTAAACCCTAATCTGGTTACTTGCTGATTTTAATAATAGAATAAAGTTGAAGTTTGGGTTGAGTGGCCCAAATGGTTTCAAAATCGTTTAGAGATCACCCAAATGGTCTCAAGACCATTTTGTGATCACCCAAGACCGTTTGGAGGTCTAGGGTTAAGTAGGGTTGACCAATTGAGGGTCCAATGATATCAAAGTTGATGAGCAATTAAGTGATGATTTGGTGACCAAACCTAGGGTTCAACCCTTAAGTGAATGACTTGGTTTATGATGATATAATGGGAAAATAGTCTCAAGACCGTTTGGAGGATGTCCAAACGATCCCAAGACCGTTTGGGGGTCACCAAAGACCGTTTGGAGGTCTAGGGTTGACTATGGTTAAATGGTTGAAGGTTGAAAGGCAATAAGTTGAAGTACAATTAATTATTGACCTAGTGATCAATCTAATGAGCCAAACCTTATTTAATTGAGTTAGTTTCTGGTGTGGACTTGAGAAAACGATCTCAATACCGTTTGGAGGTCATCCAAACGATCCCAAGACCGTTTGGGTACAGGTCATGACCAAATTGATTGATGGTTCAATGGGTTCAAAATCAATTAGACTCATGTTGAAACATGTTGAAGGATGATCGACTCCAAACCCTAATCCAATTGATCCAAGCCCTAATTGATGATCAATTAGGGGTCAATTGAGTGTCAAATCAGTTGAGGGTTGACCTAATTGACTCAATTGATGAGTGGCTAACAAGTGCATGATCGATTGAGGGGTTCAACATTGGAAACCCTAACTCAATTGGAATGGTTGAGACACTTTTTGGTCCATGCGGTTTTGAGGTGGTTTGGACCAAACGGTCTCAAGACCATTTGGGACCAAATGATCCCAAACCGTTTGGTGCTCATGCAGTTTCAAAGTCAAACTTGGCCAAATGGTCTTCATGACCAAACGGTCTTCACCTCACCTTGGTCAAACAGTTTCAAAAGTCAAACTAGACCAAACGGTCAACAACACCAAACGGTTTCAAGGTATGTCCAAGACCATTTGGGGGTTTGTGTACAAGACCGTTTGAGGTCTAAAAAGGTCAAGAACGTTTGATGCCTTAGTTGTCAAGATGGTTTAGTAGATGATTAACCTAAACCTCAAAGATACCTAAAGTGATTAAGGGACCAAGTAATTAGTTGATTAATGTATGTTATAATCAATGGTGAACATTACAAAAGTACCCTTGATGGGATAGAGTGACTAACACTCTTTGAACAAGTGAACCTTAATGATCACTATAGTAATGACATAACCCATGATGTCAATGTTGATTTAGACTTAATCCAATCAAGGATGATGTAAACATCATCTTATAGAAAGAGGAGAGAGAAGATTCTTTATATGAATGAGAATCAAGTAATAAACCTCCAATATGTATGAATATATCTAATTAGGGTATGATCCATCATAATGAGATCATGAAAACCCTAATTATGATGGTTAATGAATATTAACCTAATTTGAGGGCATTATTGGAATTAATCCTCATACATGATGATAGTATGATCTTAATTCTTTATAATGTGAATAGTAAACCCTAATCTAGGGTAATGTGATGAAAAATGAATAGTAAACCCTAATCTAGGGTAGTGTGATGAAAAATGAATAGTAAACCCTAATCTAGGGAAATGTCATGGTGTGAATAGTAAACCCTAATTTGGGTTATGCTTCTAAGCATGAAACTCTATATTTGAATTATGACATGAGTAATCATTATGCCTTTGTAAGTCAAAGGGGTTTGAATAACCCAAACTGAATTGAATAGAGAAACCCTAACCCTAGAAACTAGCCGTGGTGATGTAACACGGCCATGGTATTCTATACTTGAATTGGAAATAAATTGGATTACGCTGATATAGATATAATGTGTATATTATCAATTGTGTTAGTCATCCAAGTCTTTTTCAAGAAGCGATCATAGCCAAGTAAGGGTTATGATGTCATATTCATTGAAAGCACTTTATAAGCTTTGAAAATAATGAGATGCTATGATTGCCTAGTAAGAGGTAACATATGAGATTGATAGGTTGTATGAGCCATGAGAAATACCTACATTTCCATCAAATCATCAATATGTTACTGGGTAACAAGTGTTTTGATGATCTAAGGGTTTGAACACTCATGTTCCTAAATTATAATGATGAGATGATTAGGGATTGATATCCCAATAATAACTGGATGAGAAATGAACTTGATACAAATAGTATTCTTTCTTTATAGAAATTGTCTTGTTGGTTTATGTTTGAAAACATGCCTGATGCTAAAAGAATGATATAATGTACTTAAATAATCAAGTATAATGATATCATGTAGAGCCCTGACCATAGATCCATCATTGTCAGAAGTTTAATGATGGTGAAATAGGTTTTCCTAAGGGAACTCCTGGAGAGCATACTTTTGAGTATGTTGGGGTTATGGACGCGAATATCCTTACGTCCTAATGTAGGAATTGATGTGAGATGTACCTTTAATCTCTCATTCCTTCATTATATGTTTATGTCGGGATGATGTATCACTAATCTCCCGATGATGTTGTTAATACCGCATCGATGTGAGATAAACAAGAAATCTCTCGATGGCGAAGAGAGTACGCACGCCACTATAACTCTAATAGCAAAGTTTCCAGAATACCCTGGAAAGCTATTATGGCAGAGACACAAGATGTCCTGCATGTTGTTCCTCATACTGACTGAGGATGATGAGGTCATAGGAATATGGCTCTTCTGATGACCTATGTATGGTACCGATTGTGATTTCGTAATGGTTGGTTGGAGTATGAGAGGGGTAACTCATCTCCTCAGGGCATAAATATGTTTGTAAAATGTAATCAGTCGTGTAGCATATTTTCTTAGATTGAACTACGAGAAACAATGATTGATGATACATTGTTTATAATGCTCTAGTTGAATAACTAGTATACATGTTTTTCATATTCCTTATTGATATATGTCTTGTCATTCAATTAAGTTATAATTGAAATGATTGCTTAAAAGAATGTTGCTTTACTTAGTTTACACAATGTTTTACCTGCTGTTGAATATTTACAATTCTACTACTCAATGTTATTTCATTATTGCAATAACAATGCTTCTGGCAGAGAGTTATAACTCTCGTTGGGACAATTATTCAATTGTCTCACCCCCGTGGGATTCGACTTTTTAGGTAGACGCCAAGGACAAAGGAACCCATCAGTGGGTGAGCAACAACAGTAGCAGCAACATCAGGGACAGTAGTGATCCTCAGGTGGAGACACTGTATGTCAAGTTTTTTAGATAGAATGTCCTATGTGTCGTCTCTGTACTCTTAGGTCCTAGGAGTCAGTAGATGTTTAATATAGATCTGAGATTTTGGTGTAATGCCTTGAGATTTTGTATCTTGCCTTGTACAGTTAACAGGGCAGTTGATGTTTGTAACCCTCGAGAGGTGTTTATTACAGAGATGTAATGATGGATCAATTCGTAAATAACTTATCATGTTTCCTTATGAAAAAATTTTACCGTTTGTAGATCTCTTTACAAAAATTTTTAATTTTTAGTGATTTTTAATAATTCCACTGCTAGTTAATCGCTTATGCATTCGTTGATCCCATTTCCCCGAGAAGTTTCGTCACAACCGAAGTCTCCAGAGATGAATGCCCTACCTCAGGGGCTGAAATATGTTTTTCTCAGCGAGTAGAAACTTTGCTCAGTGATTATAAATTCACATACCACATAAGAGCAAGAAGATAAGTTGTTGACGGAGCTGAAGAAAAGGAAGGCAGTCTTAGTTTATAAAATGATTGATCTTACAAGTTCTAGTCAAGTAACTTGTACACACAAGATTCCCATTATAGAAGACTACAAACAATCTAGAGACCCTCAGCAAAAATGAAATCCTAACATGAAGGAGGCGGTCCCTCTAGAGGTTATCAAATTGCTTATTGCATGAATTATCTATCATTTTAGATTCTCCTTGGTTCATCCCTATATAAGTTGTTCCCAAGAAGGGTGGTACTAACCCATCTTCATCCACTGTATCAGTGGTTGTAGAATGTGCATTGACTGTGTAAAGCAGAAAAAATCTATAAGGAAGGACCACTTCCCCCCTTCCCTTCCTTGATCAAGGCCTTGACTACTTGGCACATCAAGAATTCTTTTGCTATCTTGATGGTTATTTTAGTTTACACTAGATTCCTATTCATCCTGATAATCAAGATAAGATCACTTTTATATGCCCTTTTTGCATTTTTGCCTTTAGGAGGATGCCTTTTGAGTTACGCAATGTCTCGCCACATTCCACCATTGTATGGATGAAATTTTTGTACGGTTGACAGAAATTGTAATGGAAGCGTTCATGGATGACTTTACGGTGACTCTTTGACTCTTGTTTGCATCACCTATCCCTTATGTTGGCAAGGTGTGAAGTAGCAAATCTGGTGTTGAATTGGGATAAATGTCACTTCATTGTGAAGGAAGGCATTGTCCTTGGAGTAATACAGCAATTGAAGTTGATAAAGTGAAAATAAAAGTCATTACAAAGCTTGCATTTCCCTCAAACTTCAAATAAATATATGCTTTGTTGGGATAGACTAGAGTCTACAACTATTTCATAAAGGAATCCCCATAATTTCCAAGCCAATGACCAATCTTCTTTTAAAGGAGGTTGTTTTCTCTTTCAATGGTTCTGCATGGAAAGATTCAACACCTTGAAGTCTGCTCTCACCACCACACCCATGATACAAGCACTAGATTGGTTTCAACCTTTTGAGATCATGTCGATGCTAGTGACTACGTCGTGGGGACATTAGGCCAGCAAATTGACAAGAACACCTTGTCACCTACTATGCCTCTAAGATGCTTGATGAAGCGCAATAAAACTGCACAGTGGCATAGAAGAAGTTTCTTGCTATCGTCTATGCCCTTAACAAATGCATATCCTATCTTTTTGGATCCAAAGTAATCATCTACACTGATCATGCAGCCATCCTCTATTTGATGATGACGAAGGATGCCAAGCCTAAACTAATGTGTTGGGTCCTCTTGTTGCAAGAATACAATATTGAGATTCGTGATAAGAAGATAAGTGATGATGTGGTGCCTGATCATATCAATTTCATCCATCCCCTTGAAAATCACATCATCTCATGGATGACTTCCTCCATGATGATTATCTCATGAAAGCTTCTTCTGATATTCAATGGTTTGCATACTTTGTGAACAACCTTTCTATAGGAGTCTTACATCCTGAGTACACTTATCACTCCATGAATAAATTATTCCATGATGTCAATCACTACCATAAGGATGAGTCATACCTTTTTTGTCTCAATGTTGATGGCCTATGCCAAAGTTTTGTTACTGAAGAAGAAGGATGAGCAATTCTTGAGCAATGTCACTTGGGTCATATGGGTGGCCACTTGAGTGCTAACAAGACTACCTTAAAAGTTCTCTAGTGCATATTTTATTATCCTAATATCTTCAAATATTCTTATGAGTACATTATTTCTTGTGATCAATATCAAAGGTTCGATGACATTTCTAAATGTGATAAGATGCCTTTGACATCTTGGCAGGAGGTGGAGATTTTTTATGTTTGGAGAGTGACTACATGGGTCCATTTCTCCCTTCTCACATCTACTCCTACATCCTTGTAGTATATTAAGTGTTTAAGTGGTTTGAGGTGATCCCCACTATTAAAAGTGACTCCAATCCATTCTGAAGTTGCTTAAGGATATAAATGTTCTTACGTTTGGCATACCATGCAGGCCATCTTTGATAGAGGGTTACATTTCCTAGAAAAGAAGTTTGACTTGCTACTAAAAAGATATGGTGTTCATCACCGAGTAGCCATGCCATACCACCCTCAAACTAGTGGCCAAGTCAAAGCATAGAATTGACAGATCAAAGCCATACTTGAGAAGATAGTTGGGAGGATGAGAAAAAATTGGGCACTGAAGATCAATGATGACTTTTGGGCATACGAGACTACATTCAAGAACCCCTTAGGTACCACTCCTTTCCATTTGATTTATGGAAAGTCCTACCATCTCCTGGTTGAGATGGATCACAAGGCCTGATGGGCTATTTGGTTTTTGAATATTGACATATCTCTCACTAGAGCTAGGCACTTCTTTCAACTGTAGGAGTTATATGAATTGCACATGTCTACTTACGAGAATGCACACATCTAAAAAGAGCAAACAAAGATGTTGCATAACGGCTACCTCAAGTAGAAGGATATTCAAGTGGGGTATTTAGATTGTTTCTCACAAAACTACAAACCCAGTGGCATGGTTCATACGTAGTAAAGAAAACCCATCCACACAATGCATTGTCCCATGGGAAAAGATCAAGGGAGACTTTATCATGAATGGACAAAGATTAAAATGTTACATCACTGCTAACAACCTTGCAGTGAAGTAAGTCCACCCACTCCAAGAACATTTTGAGAACATAGGCATAAAATCACAATGTAAACCAAGGCGCTTGTTGGGAGGCAACCCAATAGTTATCTAGTTAGATTTTGATTTTTTGTTGATCTAGTTAGATTTTGATTTTTGTTGATCTAGTTAGAATTTGTTTTGTTGTGGAGTATTTTTCCAATTTAATTTCACAGTTGAACATTCCCTTGATCTAATTTTCAATTGGAATTTTAAGTGTAGGCCATCTATACCTAAAAAGGACCATCATGGGGCTCCTTTTTTCATAGGGACTCAACCTCGGGATGATTGGGCAATCACCTCTTCTGGTCACCTTGTCTTCCTATAGCATGCATTTACCTCACCGTGTAAATTTCCTGATGACTACCCCAGAATCGGTGACCATAGGGAGCCCAAAATCATCAGTAGCCATTGGACATGATGAACTAAAATAGATCGGCTGACCAAGAATGATGATCGTCTGGCCATGTCGTGGATCAAAGCATCAATAACTCATAATTATGCATGTTGATCGAACAAACAACCTGAAGTAACCACAAGCATCCATTCAAGATGATTGGTCAATCCGCAGTGATGGGATCTCCTAATCAATCCCTTAGGCCTTGTTTGGCAATGGACTGGGATTATTGAGATTATGAAATCTGGACTAGGATTAGTCCAGTCATCTGGACTGGGATTATTGGGATTCCCCAGTTGGCCCTATTTGGAAAACCAATTCGGTTGGCCTCGTAACTTGTGTTTTTCAGTATGCTATATAAAACAAAATACACAAAAGATTGAGTGAAATACGGACTGGGATTCCTAATCCTGCTGCTGGCAGGACTGAGATAGTCCAGCTTTTGGGATTATAAAATCTCAAAACGGGGTCATTTCACGATTTCCAACCAAACATGCAAGTACGAAACCGGACTGGATCGGGACTGGATCTGTTGATGTGGCATAGACGTGGCCTAATAAGACAAGCCTAAATCACATCTTGGTCTGTTTCCAAATAGGGGCTTAGCTCCTACGATGAGAAAATCCAGATTGGCCAGTTTGGTCACGCCATATTGCTCGATCATCATCCATGCACCTTTGAAATTACGGATCGAGAAATGGATTCAACTATTAAGAATCATGTATATGTCAAACACAACATAAACAATAAAAGAATTGACCAGCCTAAATCACACGTCCAGAATGGAGCAGATCTAGAGTAGTTAGACTCTTAGATTTATAACTCGAAACTCAGGCCCCCAGCAACTATTATATGGGGTCCGATGTAGTAGATCGGGTTCGAACCACAGGAACAAGGTTGGTATGTCCTAGGAACGCAGAGCCTTAGACTCAAATACACCAAAACAAAAAATAGATTAAGATGGTGTTCTCTAAGAAATGATGTTACTCCAAACAAAGCAATAAAATCAAAAGTAAGAAAATGAAATAAGAGAATAAAATAAATCAAGAAATATGTAATCAAAATATGGAAGGGAACTTGGATCGGGTTTCACCTACTAAGATATCTCATCAACATACAATACTCACACCCCTTTGCATACCCTTAGCAAGATTACAAGCAATCATCATATATGTTTATTCCCTCCTCTCTCGAGCTTAGGATAGATCTAGGTTACAAAGTTGTCTCTCTCTAGAGATGACAAACAAACAATCACAAAGCAAACCATATGACCATCATTTTTAGTAGTCTAACATTCTCATGTATTCATACTACTCCATAACACTTAGATAAGGCTAGTACTACACTTTCGAGGCACTAACAAACATACAACACAAGATGGTAGCTAAGCATACAAGTGAAGCGTTAAGAACAAGAGTATGGAGATAATCCTACTAAGGGCATATATATTCAAACGGATGCAAGTATATACATGTTGGGAGAGCCTTAGTGGCTACTTCCAACCCAAGTTAGGTGTTAAGTGGCACATTTTAATGGGCAGTATAATAGTATTACAAAAGTGTAGATACATCAAGAATAATGAAGAGGGGGAAGGTACAGTGTGAGGAAGATTATAAATCTAGAGAAGGGAGAAGGCGGTACATCAACTGTACTTCTTCAGATCTCGATCTAGTACGGGCTTGGAAGATGGAAACTCCTTCTTTCAAAGAAGAAGATGGTAGATCTTCTCTCTCCTCCAACTTTTGTCTTCGGAGATTCAAGGCCAATGGAGATGAATGAGGATGGCTATGGAGTTCGACAGCACTTCGTTGCCCTTAATGATTCCCCCCTGATGTGTGGAGTTGGGGACCTATTTATAGGCGCCACCCATCGACTTTAGTCCAGGTGTAGTGGTTGCTACACGCGTCCTGACCGCTACCAATGTTGCAGTCACAACATGCATAGTGGTCGTAACTAGTGCTCAGTTTCACCCTCACCTTGGTTGAAACTGGAACGGTTGCCACCTAGTACCGGTCGGGACACTGGTTTGGTCACAACAGTTTCTTCAACCTTCATCTCTGTCACGGTCATGGTTGCTATTGTGGTCGAGATGGCAGCTGCGATCGCGACAACTGTTGCGATCACGAGAGTTGTTGTGGTTGTAATGTAACATGTTGCAACCGAGACCTTAACATGGGATGAGACCATCACGCACAGTTGTGTCAGGCCACAACACTAAGTGTATGTGTGTCTCGGTCGATACACCTGTGGTCCTGTCACGGCGGGGACAGTTGCCTGCACGTAGTTGTTGTAGTCATGATGGAGGTGAATTGGTGGCGATCTGTATGGATGTGTAAAGGCTTTTAGACATGTCTAAATATTGTTCGAAGATATTCAAATAGACAGAAAAATCCATAAAAGGGATGTTCATATAGGGATAAAATAGGTGCAAAAAGCTCACGAAATGAGATGTTATCAAGAATCTCTATGTTTCCTATAAGCGGCCTCATCAACTACGTGCAAGGTATACCTTGTTGTGGAGCAAGCCCAATGACATCCTTACATGGTGGTGTGCATGTCTCCTCGTGTTCATGGACAGTACTCAAAGACATCCTCTAAATGCATTCATGCGGCTCATGTGTCTCTATGTAGTCCACACAAATGAACTAGAACTCGTCATCACACTACTTGAGCTAGTGGGAAGAAGCAGTCTTTCATTAGCAGTGTGCTAGCCATGCACTCTCCTTCTCTCTCTTGTGGATTATGATGGCTAGGGTTCACATACAAGAGTGTGTTTGTGAACTGATCGTCATATCCATTTAAATAGGAGAGGCGAGCAAGCAAAATTTCCAAAACCTTGGGAAACAAAAAGTCACGACTGTGTTTAAAGTGGTCCAGTCATGAGCAGCCAAACAGGCACTTAGTAATATTTCGGAATCATGACACTAATTAATTAATCAATTAAATACCTTAATCGATTGACTAATTTTTAGTCACTCAGGTGGGAACTCCAACTGATTTCTCGAGGTTAGCTTGTCGACGTATCATATAAGTCAATAATTTAAATCCCATCAATCAGCTTAAACCTTTTAGACAATTGTCTTGGATTTTATTCCGGTATTATTCAACTTGATTATCTAAACAGTTTAGTAATCAATATAACTTGAAACATTTCCAATCATGTCCACAATTATACTCCTATTCTATTGCATCCTATGTGTGAACCCTATAGGCTCTGCATTACATTAGCAGTGATGACTATAATCAAATTATGACTTCACAAGCAATGATTGGTATCTAGCAAGACTTTGTTGCCTCCCAAGTAATTGGAGAAATTAGTATAATTTTAAAATTAACATCATGACTAGTGTTACATTGATTGAATAACCTCTTTTTCTATGATTACCATATTGAATTTGATGAATGGAAATGTCATCCTCTTAATATTCAATCTTTGTTTCCTGATCTATAGTAGAATGTTTGAGATGCACGTGTGTTTAATATCATATATTGACTTACATGAACATGTACATGCATTTCATAGTCTCACTCATCAAGTGATCCTCATGTGTCGTAGTGTACCCAAACACTACTTGTATGGTGACCCTTAAGGTCACATTGAGTAGTGTTGAAGCACACTGAACAACATGTGATCAGTATAGTGACCTTAGGTCTAAGAACCACAACCACCACTTTCACATTGAGGTATGATTCGACTACCATTATTGGCTTCCATGTACCACACTCAAAATGGGTTTGTCTAGTATACTTGTTCATATAAAGTACATATGTGTTTGATTTGATATCCAATATCATGACTAATGAGAGGTAGTCATCAATCAACACACATATTGGTTTTAATGTATAATTTTTCTCCTAATTTCCATAATAATATCTAACCAGATACTATGGAAAGAATGATTATTATTAACATATACATAATATCATATTTAGGTCCCCAACCTAAAATCATGTGTCATTGAATCGTACATTATTAGGCATTATTATATTTATCCATTATCTCATACTGAAACAAACAAAACAATTGGAACTGCCTTTATAAATAATCAAATCAATTACAAGATGTGTCACTAAAATCATCATATGATTGTCTCTCTAGTGATACATCCAACATTAACATAGCCCTCATACCCTCCCATGCTCTAGCAGTAATTGCACTTTTCCTTCTTGATGCACCCGATCCCCATCTCGCTCATCATGAACTCCATCGCTCCAGCTGCTAATCAGTCAAGCACATGCATTCCACCCATTCAACCAAGACAATTGGGATTTCTCGACTTTGACATGAGCGACATGCCAAATGCCCATGCTCTAGATCGCCTGACTATGCCAGGGCTTGCCTTTGTTCCCAACCTTTACCACTGAGCATCTACACCCCTCCCAATCAGCTTTTTCTAATGTAGTGATTGCCTAATCACTCAAATTCATTTGTGCAAGTAGCATGAAGAATCATGCGCTCCTCATGTGTCATTCCCATGTTCTTCACCGTTGTCGACTGTGCCACCAGCCTTGCAGATTGCCTTATCCACACTCCTACATCGGCCAAATAAGAAAGATAGTGTGTCCATATCACATCCTACTGATCAGCTAATCATTTTACCTAGTCACCCGATACCACCATTGGAGAGTCCCATGTACCTCTACAGACTAGTCGACCACCCTCTACAGATCACTTGATTAGCAGTTCACAAGAAGTAGGATACATTTTTTATCACTCGACCACTCCACTTGGCCTGGTCACCCGGTCTGCAATCAGCAGAAGCCACTGCCCCCTCCTTGATTGGCCAGTACCTTAGATGATCGCCCAACCACAAGATGTCAGAGAGCACCCACTACAGATCGACTGATCACCCAGTCTAGTCACCCGACCATAACTCCAACAGACACAACCATGCCCAAAACCTAAGGAGGCACATCTTAGCATCCATCCAAAGGATATGGACGTGGGCTCCTACAAAAGATGAACCCCTTCTGATCTCAAAAGGGTGAGGAGAAGGCGACCCCGATGATTGCGCATCTCCCCCACACCAACTCTACATGACCCAATGGTGGCATCCACATCCATGAGCGATGTTCTGAAGACATCGTGTCCCCTTCCAATGACATGGAGGAAGAGGAGGACCTTGGTGAAGAGGCCATGGAGCTTGATGCAGCTCCAGTTGAGCAGATGATCAAGAACATTAATGCTCAATGGGGCACTTCTTTAGCTCACCGCCTGATGTTTCCACCTCATACTGAGGATGATCTAAGGGCCTACAAACCTTCCTTCCCCGCGTGCATTGTCCCACTTCCAGCCAAGTATAAGGCCCTCATATTTCTTAGCATCAAAAGAGGCAAAAGGCCATGGAGTCCCTCAGGGTACATGTGACTCACTACATGTTCCACAAGACACTCTAGAGTTTGGGCATCTACAAGCCCATGATACACATCCTTCATCATGTGTGCATATCCACCTTCTTCTTTTGTGTGTGGTTGGTCTACAAGGAGTACAGTGGAGTTCCATGCTTCCTTCATGAAGCACTTTAGCAACAACTTGGAGTACATATGCTCCTTCTATGTGTTTGGGAGGAGCACACCTTGGATAGCGATGACCTCACTGCCCTCATCATCGATGTTGATAAGCAGTGGAAAGTGAAGTGCGTAGAAGATCATCACAACCAACCATTCGAGAAGTATAAGGCTGACAAGTTCTAAGCTAAGATCATTGGGTTGCTTCCTTCCTACACAATGCCAAGGCGAGGTTCATTCACAACCTGGTGGTCTGCTGCCTCCACCGCATACTCACCTCCACTATCTTTAGTCGAACGAGTACACCTGGCGTTGTTTATGCTTCTCATCTATATTGTTTGTGGTACTGAATGATGAGCCCTACAATAGGGGGAGTGCACTCATCGAGCATCGGCATAATCAGCAGCATCATAACAAGGCCTTCGAGTTCTTCCAGGGTGGATTTGTCACTGCCATATCCACCTACTTGGCTACACCCACATCCATTTCACCGCGATGATGATGTGGAAGCCATCACACATGATACACATCAAGTACTTGGTGACTTCCGTGAACCTAAGGATTGCCAAGGAGGATGGCATCTGCCACTGGATTTTCAACGACAGTTGGGCCATTCTTATGTGGCCCAACTGTGCCTACTTTGGGGTAGAAAATCTCATCTACAACCTCGAGACCTAAGAACGCACATCTAGTGTTACATGAGGGAGCATCCACCCATCAATTGTGAAGTTCCTGAGCCGATGTCTGGAAGATGTTGTGCCTCCATGGAGGCAAATGATGAGGAGTTTGGCCCCACCCCTCCCCCTTCTACACGTCAAATCTACTGTGCCATTTGGGCCCTACTATTCACTGAGATCCAAAAATAGCTCGACTACATCTAGGACGCCCAGACTTACATGGAGTGGGAGCAGTAGCGTAAGGGTCACCTGTTCAATAAGTGGCACACGAGCCAAGGCGACTACCAACATGCGTGCACTTATTATGCCAACTATGGCGCGAGCCAGACATATCCTTCCCCGACCTCTCGGTGTTAGGAAAGTCAGTGCACCAAGCCACCACCGCCTGAGGAGCCACCTAGATCTTCCACTTACCGATATTGGTTTGGCAAACCATCTTGGGGATGATTCGAGGTAACCAGCCTACCCCTCCACCTCCACAGTAGCCTTCAGTGCTAAATCAGCACCGTGGTTGGGGGTATATCGGCCATTATCTAGCTGGCTTAGAGCAAGCATGTATCTTTCCTAGCTTCAAACAGTATTATTGGACATACTAGATATCTTGAACCAATCACAGGCTACGGTAAGAACTCTGCATGCATGTGCCACTTATTGAAGCAAAATTTGTATTAGAGCCTTGTTTGGTTTTGAAACATGCAACCACCGGTTGCAGCAGTTGTCCCTGTGAGAGCTCATAGACCAGTTAATGCTTGCTTCATCAAATGACACGTTTCCCTGTATACTCTTTTTGTTTCGAATGTATTTATACTCAGCTATGTTTTCAGTATTCTTAAGATACAACGTTGTGATTCAACGTATGTTTTAGGACGTAGCGATATTCGATGTGATTCTTGAAGCTCGGATCATGATTCTTTGAGTTGACATTTAGATCGAATTTGGTCGCTGACCTCATAAATCTCTGTAGCTGTCTACAATTTTGTAGAGCTGCTGCTGGGACGGAAGGACGCCAGCTGTGATTAGCAGCAGTCCCATGCGGCCACTGCCATACCTGCATGGCGAGCAAAATGGGACAGAAGAGGGTAGTTAAGAAGCATCCCGTTTCTTAGGAGATTTAGAATCCGTCAAAAATCTGTTACAGACATACAGCAATGAGTCAATGACCAGTAAATATAGGTCCTATGTTATCATTTTGACGTCAACTACTAGAGGAGTCGATATGTTTTCATCCAAATTAGGCCTTAAATTCAAAACAAATACAGTTATAACATGATCCGCCATGTTGAATGCTGCTTATATGAAGAAATATTGAAAGCCTCCATGTCGAGGTATAGTTTATCACGAATTTCCATAAAACTGATAAGACGCGGGATCTTACTGCAAATTGTTTGGTGCTCGGTCTAAATGATCATCCATCTGTCCATAAGAGAATCAAGCTCGAAAAAAATTACTTGACGGACCTCAGCTTGGCACGCCCATGACTTAGTTGGCATAATCGTGCAAGACTAAACTCCCCAGTAACCCATCATTCAGAATGGCAGTACGTCAGCCTACAGCCTGAGTTGGCCCTCTCCCAAAAGTGGAACTAGGCCTAAGCCAGTAGCATCATAGGAGCAAGTTCGGACTTGATTTAATCAGCCCAGATCATTGTGTGCCTTTGGCACGTACTTGTGTTAATTTGTTGTTATCCCTCGAATGTGATTGAATCATCCAATTTGGTCATAGATGGACGGAGGTTCCAGGTTATCAACCACTCCGACGCAACTCCCTTCCGCATAGTTGCTAGCCACCACGAGTGGCAGTACGTCCAATTTGGTCATAGATGGGCGGAGGTTCCAGGTTATCAACCACTCCGACGCAACTCCCTTCTGCATAATTTGTTGTTCCCACATGTCAAATTTCTCCAACTGATTGAGTGACTTGCCACATTAGGAATTGAAAAGGTTACATGTCTGCTATATGACTCGTTCGGTTGACTGTAGTTTCAGGCTGAAGAGCAGTTTTAGATAGGAAAGGTTTAAGAGGAGTGGTTACCGAATACAAGTATATGTGTTTGGTTCAATGCGGTTATGAGAAGCAATTTTTATTACTTTATTTGGTCGGTGCATATAAGAAATTGTGAAAATTGACTAACGATTGTATATTAGTAGGTCTCGCTCACCATTCTTCACTGGACCTTAAAAATTTGGTGCGTGGCATGACCTAGCCATTTCCCGTTGAAACGACAGATAGTCAGAGGCCTTATCTTCTCTGCAACTAAACCAAACAAAAAAAATGCCTAAAATCACGTCAATAATATACTAAAGGATCGGTTTTACATGCTACCGCACGAGTCAAGCTTGCAAAACATTGTCAGTGTTGTCAACTTCATGCAATATTGGTTGGCTCCCTAGTCCTTACATAAGATTGTTTTGTCGTAACCTTAAGAGACACGTTCAAACGGCAAGATCGTAATTACCATTCAAGGTAACCAAGGGAAACATGACTACTCTAGTAGCCTGGTACGAGTCACATTCGATCCCTACGTGGGAATAAAATCTCGCAAAAATGGCAGCCGATATTTCAAGTGCAAGCTCGCAGTTACCCTTCAACAATATATAGCACAAGGAAGCAGTTAGTACGGCCGAACTCTATGCAATTGCCAGAACTGCATAACAGGGAATCTCTATGAACAAATAATCAATCTCACAAGCACAGGGAAGTGGTAAAACAATTCAAACGTGATAATTTCAACAATATATAGCACACGTTCAGTGTATCAAGGATTACATTCATTGTCATCCTCTATCTCGTAAACAGCTTGCAAGGGACCACCCCCAGAGAAGAAGTTGCTCTCACTGTTGTTGAGGAGCCCATTCCCAAACAGACAAACCTGTGGCTCTATCCTGCTCATCTTGTCCCATTCATCATCTGATAGCGACCAATTGAAGATATCTATGTCACTCCTGATCCTGTCCACGTTTAAGCTGCAAGGAAGTACGCTAGTACCTCGCTGCAAGCCCCACCTTAGGATTACCTACTCCATAATGCAAATCACAAATGAGGCACGTAACATTGCTAAAGCTCCTCAAAGATCAAGAGTTCGGTGAAAAGAAAGTTAATTAAAAATCGAATCATTATTTTCAGCAAAAGCAAAGGATTTGTTAATACTTATAACTTTGAAGGAAAACTTACTGGTTAAAATACACCTAATTTTTTTATACAGGTCCAATATTGATATAGTCCGCTAATACAAACAAGCATTTAAAAAATTAAAGAGCTATACAAACAAGAGCACATAGACTAATCAATATAAGGTAGATATTGTACATAGCTGTATAACAATCAGGAGGTTTTCTAATACAGATGTCTAACATCTCATAGTTATCGAAATAAGTTTGGAATTTGCATGGACGCAGTTTCTGCAATCGCATAAAACAATGTAAACTAGTAGTAACTATTTTCTTCTCTCTGGGCATCATCATTTAGTATAATACAGGAGGTTTTCTAATACAGAGAGCACATAGACTAATCAATATAAGGTAGATATTGTACATAGCTGTGTAACAATCAGGAGGTTTTCTAATACAGATGTCTAACATCTCGTAGTTATCGAAATAAGTTTGGAATTTGCATGGACGCAGTTTCCGCAATCGCATAAAACAATGTAAACTAGTAGTAGCTATTTTCTTCTCTCTGGGCATCATCATTTAGTAGGTGAACAAAATACCAAACAGGAATAGAAGTCAATTTTATTCGAAATTTACATTAGGGTTATTAGTAATATGCCTTAAAATAAAGAAATTAAAGAGTGTGGGTGTAGGACAACATACTGTTCAGGAGATATTACTGTGGTTGGTAGGATAAGTGATTTGGATACTGTTCCCAATACTGTCAGGTTAAAATTATTTCAAAGCTATTAGGTTGCTTAGCGAAAAGTGTATTATAAACAACCACATTAGGGCTTTGTTCGGGAAGATATAATACATCTAAATCAAAATTGGTATTGATGAGAGTCCAACTTGTCCCTAAGGGAACGTAAGTCCCTTTTCTAATATTCTCCATTAACAATCAGAGCATACCTACCCCACCTTGGAGACTTCATCCATTGTTCTTTCAATCTTCCCCACACCACCAATCAACCTTCCCAAAAAGAAAAGCAGCGTATTGATGAGCGGCACTTGCAATGGCCGGCTTTTTCACATGTACCATTACATTACCTCTTGAAACTGGCAACTGTTAATCCAGATTGGAAAACAAGATTTTGCAGCCACAAACTCCTCAACTTGTTTCCTAGACAATCACTTGACCTCACATACTGAGATCACATTTGTATTGTTGTCCGCTTTCTCTCCCTCCTCCCAACTTCTATGTGCTGCACAGCAACCTATGATGCCACCACTGTCCTTTCCTCTTCCCATTGCACGACCAATGAGTACTCCCCCACTGCGGCTAGCATCTAGGTCAAACACACCCCCTTGCAAGTGTTTGACCACTATGGTCTTCATCAATTCAAGCCACCACACTAGATGATTGTTGTTAAACTTCTTAATGCATTGATCTGCCTGCTAGACATATATCGGCCTTAGCTAGTGAGATGTATGTGCCTCAGTCAGAAATTTGAAGGAAAAAAGATCACCTCTTCTCCCCCACCCTCCCTTTTTATGATCAATTGGGTCATACTTGGATTCAAGATGGACACTAAACCCCACATAAGGATAAAGGTTGTAAGGTGTCCACTTAAGGCACCCTTGAAGGTGCCTGACCCTGCACACCCGAAAGGAAAGGTACCTAGGGATGCTGAGGAAACTGCCTAGGAACCTAAGGCGTCTAAGACAACCTTTCTCTGGGAGGGAGGGAGGCACGCAAAGCTTTTACTCTTCTAGCAGTTGTCTGAGCATATTTATAACTTCTTTACATGTGCCATGGGGGTAAAGCATAAGGTGAGAGTTGGCTTGGTGTTTAATTATTCTCAAGTGAGGAGACAGATGTTGAAACATGGTTTCCAATGTGTGTTCTTTTTATGTAAATGTTGTGGGTATGGGAAGGGTTTGAGAACAAGATCATGTCATCTACATTATGAAAATACATAAAAAAACACGTGTGCGTTATTAATTGTATATCTAATGTGGCACAGTAGCAGCTCACATCTTTTCTGTAGATTATGATACATTTAGTCATACAGCTATCTAGATACATAAATTGTCACCTTTTACATTAATTGTGGACACTGATTGTTGTCACCTATTTTTCATTCCTGTTACAAAGGGTCTTTTATTCAAATACAGGAAAGTGTAGGGGAGGGGGAGCTTGTCCCTATAGGCCCCGTTTGCTTCACAGGATTTAGTGTTGTATTTTAGTCAATAAATAACGTGATATGGCCACTTAAGGTGTTTGGAAAATCTTGGACTAGGAGTGAGGAATTTAGGACTTGCTAGTCCCGTCTCAGTCCCGATATAAGGACCAACTCAATCCCGCTTCCAGTGGGATTTCAGGATATTGTCCGAATTAGCTTCTCTGTTCGGACATTGATTTGACGTTATATCCAGACTACAATCAGACAGAGTTTCCAAACAACATTTTCCAAACCAGACTAATATGTCCCATCGCCGGGACTAACCCAATCCGGATTTCACAAGATTTCAGTATCCTATTCTCATGCCAAATAGGGGCATAGAGATTCACCTCTACTCTAACGTCGACATTTTTCGTTGTAGGGTCAATGCAATCGAAGGCACATATGGATGGATAAAAGTCAAAAAAAGTGCATGATTGATTCGATGCTTTTATGCCATCATCATATAAGCCTCAACCCCAAACATGCCGGATTCGACTAAATGGATCCTTCCTTTTCTATTCAACTCTAATTTGGGGAAATTTTGTATTCAAATGTATAGACTCAAGATCTCTCCTTATCATCTCTCCCAAGTTATGTACAGATACCTCTTCCCCTTGTACCTAACTTAATTCAATAGAATCACTCCGAGCTTGTCTCATTTGATATGCAGCGCATATGACCATACCACTTTGGAGGCAACCACAACCACTTTATTTCCTATATGGATTTTTTTTTTTTAATCTTCTCTTGGCTTCCAATACATCCATATTAATATTCATGTTTTAACATATCCATCTGCTTGATACTTTTTTTCTTCATTGTCCAACAATCACTGCCATACAACATGGATGGTCATACAACCGGTTTGTAAAAGCTACTTTTCAACCTGAAGAGGATCTTCCAGTGCCATTAGTTTTAGTTGCACTCATCCATTTTGCCTATCTGGTTGTGATCCTATGAGATACATCCTCTTTAACATCGTCATCCATAAGAGTAAACATAACCCAAGTAAAGAAACTTAGCACACTTCGGTACATCCATCCCATCTAATTTGGCAAACCATTTTGTAGTTTGAGATTGGTTGAAACTTGAAATTGCAAAATATATACTCTCTTTTGCTTTGATTGGTCTTTAAACCATTAGATTCCAATGCATTTCCACACAATTTTTGCTTGTGATTTGATCTGTTTTAGTTTCATTAAGTAGCACAACATCATCAACAAATAACATACTCCAAAGGATATCATCTTCGGCATGCTTTCTCATCTCATCCATAACAGGAACAAATAAATACAGCCTCAAGTCAATCATTGAAGCACACTTCTATACAGCTGCCGTGTCCGTGTTGGACACATTTCGGACACGGACACTTGCTGGACACGGTCCAAAACGTTTTGGACATGGCTATCCATTTTGGTCATTTTTTGCAGCCCGGACACAGCTGGACACGGACCGGACACTCCCCAGACACTTTGTGCAGCAACTGCTCCAGTTTTAACCTGTTTCAGAGTGTAAATTCTGGAAATACAGCCACTACTAAGTGTTTTTGTGATTGAGAACATATAACACACCGAGATCTAATAAAAAATTACAAATAAAATGTCTTAAAAAGAGTCCAAATGCAAAATCCAAGATGAGTTCTATATCATGAATCACATTTTGGTCTAATAAGCCTATTAAATCAGTGTTTATTCATTCTGAAAATCTAATGTAGTTACCTCAAACAATGCAGCAGGTTTATTTGTCAACTTCATATTGTTTGTACTACACATAAACACACCTTTGCATTCATATTCATATACTATTATACATACATGTATTATACACTCACATATGTATATATTAGAAAAAAATAGCCGTCATCAGCGCCGTGTCCGTGTCCTATATTTTTGAAAATTGCCGTGTCCCGTGTCCGTGTCCGTGTCAGCGTCTGTGTCTACTAGGGCTGAGCATCGGTCCAGAACCGGACCGAATTTTAACAAATATATGGACCGCAGACCGGACCATTTTGAGGTAGGACCGGACCGTTTTGAGGTAGGACCGGACCGGGACCGAACCGTTTTGTGCTATGACCGGACCGGACCGTAATCAGCCTTTTTTACATGTTTTACAACTTATTTAATTGTACAAAGTTGATAATCTTAGTCACTTCTAACAATTATATAACTTTAGTATCAAACATTTATACTAGTAGTGATTATATATGTACTTTATTTGTAATTATTATAGAATACACCTTCAAATATACATTAATTTTATATAAAAGTCAATCTGCGGTCCGGACCGGACCGGACCGAAGACCGAACTCATCAAAATTCCCGGACCGCGGACCGGACCGAACACAAAATGGACCGGACCGGACCGAATTGAGCAGTCCGGTCCGGTTTTGCGGTCTGGACCATTATTTGCTCACCCCTAGTGTCTACAAACGTGTTCATGCTTCCTTGCATCCTACTATAAGAATATAACGGTGTTTATCCCCCCTGTCAATACAGAGATCCACCTCTACTCCGATGTCAACTTTATCTCCGTTGTAGGGTCAATGAGATCAAAGGCACACATGAAGGGAGCACAGTGAAAAGAAAACACGATTGATTTGATGACTTTTATGTTGTCATCATCTAAGCCTCGATTTCAACCATGTTGGGCTCGGCTAGATGGATCCTTCCTTTTCATTCAACTTTGTTCAGGACGTATATTGATTCAGATGTATAGATTCAATCTCTCTCCTTATCATCTCTCCCCAAGTTATTTACATATCTCTCTTCTCCTTTTACTTACTGGATTCAATAAAATCAATCTGAATTGGTGCCTCACTCAGTCTGCACCACATATGTCGATACCTCTTCAGGCGAATGCACCTACTTTACTTCCTTATATAGCTGTTTATTAAGCAATCTTCCCTCGGCTTCCAATACATCCATCTTAACATTTGTGTACTTGTCACATTCATCCGCTTGATATGTTGTTTCTTCATTGTCCAACAATCACTCTCATACAACATGAATGGCAATACAGTCGTTTCGTAAAAGTTACTTTCCAGTCTTGAGGAAGATTTCTCATCGCAATTTTTTGTTGCTCTCATCCATTTCACCCATCTTGTTGTGATCTTCTGAGATGCATCCTCTTCAACATCGTCATCCATAGGAGTAAATATAACCCCAGTAACAAAAGTTAACACATTTTAATACATCCATTTCATCCAACTTGGCTACCCCTTCTGTAGTTCCGAAGTGGTTGAAATTCCAATAAATTTTCAATTGATCTGAAAACCAATAGATTCCAATGCATTTCTATAAAATTCTAATTTCGATTCAGTATATTTTTAGTTTCATTAAGCAGCATAATACCATCAACGGCTAACATACTCCAAAGGATATCATCTTTGACATTCTGTCACCTCATTCATAACAACAATAGATAAATATAGCCTCATGTCAATCAACAAATCACCCCACTACAAAAAAGATCATGGTGTCAATCCAGCTAGAGTCCAGACACTAGCAGTTGGGCTAGCATATATGCTTACTAATCTGATATTTGAAATCTAGATTCTTTTTTTCCAATTGGATCAAAGCACTTTCCTCGGCACTCGATCATGTCTTTTCCACATCATTGATTTAAGTATGAAGATCTCTATTTTTTTTCTATACTTCTGCATGAGCCTCCTTGTTAGAAAAATAGCATCTATAACAGGTCTTCTCGACATGAAACCAAATTGAGCATTTAATAATTGCATTGTAGATCTTAGTTCTTGCTCGATAATTCTCTCGCATAGCTTCACAATGCCACTCTGAAGCTTGATACTTGTACACTCTCTACAAATTTGAACATCTCCCATATTTCTGTAGATGGGTATTATGCTAATGTTTCTTTACTCGTTCCATGTAACGCCTTTTTCCCCAATGCTCTTTCACGCATCAATTGGAACCCCTTCATCCCACATGTTGTAACCATTTTCATCCTATTTATAGTATTCTTGACCTCAAATTGTGTCATTCATTATGCGCAAGAGACATCTCTTGTATCCATGGCACACAAGTTTTTAACAATATATATCTCCACTGAAAAGCTTGTGGAAGTAGTTTTTGCATTGATTCTTGGAGTCATCATCCTTAGCTAATGCTCTAGCATCTGCAATATTGATACATTCAATTGGCCTAATCATCTTCCTTTTTTTCTTATAAGGGCCTTTCCATGTACTTTACTTTCCCTTTTTCTAGTATCCAGTTTTATATAGATATCTTCAAAGCACGCACATGCTGCCTCCCAAACTACTTTCTCAATTCCCTTCTTTGCTAGCTTGTATCTCTGGAATGTTGTTGTTGAGAGTTAATTAGTCAGTAGGTCTATTTGTATATGGGATTAAAATATGTTGCCCCATTAGAACTTGAATCAAATGTTGGTGATGGTCGTGAAGACAAGCGCCGACGTTAGGAATTTTTACAAAGGACAAAGAATGGAGGAGACGACTGTGGAGGCCAGGATGATGCCTAGCGGGCAGCTAAAATTTTAATTTGTCTCCTCTCCTAATATAGGAGTGGGATTTGTTTAGTAAATAATATCTCTTTGCCTCCTAAACACTTTCCAAAAGGGCATCAGAGCAAGTCTCTTAACCCTAACACTAAGTAGAAGTAAAAGAGAAAGGAGAGGATATTGTTGACAAGTGGCCATCTCATTTGTGGTTAGCTGCCGATAGACAGCGCTTAAGTTTTTGTGTGTTACTTACTCCTTGTATAATCGTTGGGCCCCTGATCTTTGTTTGGTTTCCCTACAATAACATGGTCTAGTTCATATGAATTATATCTTGTCCCTCCCTACATCCAATGAATGACTGACGAGACAACAATTAATTGACGATGACTCGCATATACTCTTGACAACATTCCATTGTGCTCACCGCATGCCAACACCCTCCCCCCCCCCTCTTCTCTAGTGTGGCCTTGAAAGGACCATCCTTCAATAGTCAGTTGCTTACCACATTGTCATCCTTTAGATCTGAGTGGCTTACTGTTGCCTTTGCCTTCACTCGTTGAAGACCCCGAGATGGTGCCCCTCCGCCAACCCTTGAGTTCCGATATCTACTAGAGACCATTGCTTTGAGGCTTTTGGGCCTTAGCCTGAATATGGAGGCCCCTTCAAGCCACCTCCTCTACAGCTTTGTTGCACACATTCATTTGTGTTTCATGTGGCTCTACCTCCCTTCTTCGGACTTTCCTTAGAAGCCTTCTGAATTTTGATGGAAGATGAAATGGGCAAGAGAGGGTGCCCGACTTCATCCCCCACCTCGTGTGCACTCTTTCTTTAGGCTTTTTATTAGTGATGGTCCCACCACAATGATGCTAGCTTTCTCTTTTCTTTTTTTTCTTTTAAAACATGTCTATTGTAGGTTGATCTCCCTTCCCCCAAACACTTTCTTTGCTTTTTATTATGAAGCTACCATTCTCCATTGCTCCCAATTGCAACTGACTCTCCCATCCACCTATTTTAATCCAATTTCTTCCCTCTTTCTATTGTCCCACTACTTAATTTATTGATAGGGAGTTTATGTTTTCCCACCATAACTGCTCTATATTAATTCGTATTTGGGGCATAAGGGAGATATGAGCATAGTAACAAATATCTCTATAATTTTTGAGAAGTCATAATTTTTCATGATTTTTTGGTCAACTAGATAATCATCCCAAATAAAACATAGGTCAGCAACTTTTTATGGGTTTTCATTGACTTCTCACATTTCAACACAATTTTTTACAAATTTCACAATTTTTCATGATTTTATCCTATATAGATCGTCTTCAAATTAACTTCCAAGTTAAGCATATTCAACTCTTGGCCCTCTTGTGATGTGTCCTAATCATAGTTGTTAAGGCGGCCAAGAGCTAGGTGTTCCTAAGTGGGCGCTTAGGCGGGCGCCCAGGTGAATCCAGGCAATTTTCTTTTTTTATGTTGATATTCATATATTACATTCATAGTTTCATATTTGTCAACGTATAATTATGGCTTTATTACATAACATTTAGGCTAAATCACACCTAACATTAGCTAAATTAGACCTGAGTGGCGCTAATTTGAACTATGTTGATAGAAATTTGATCCGATTTAACCTAGTATGCCCTAATATGGCATAAATTAGACTTAATCATGTATAACTGAACTAACCAGGCCTAACTTACCCAAATTTCCCTATATTGATTGAAATGAGACCTAATATGGCTAACTCATACCTAATTTCCCCAAATCAAACCTATTTCCCAAAAATCAAACTTATTTTTCGAAATCAGACCTAATCCACCCGAGTTTGACATGATTTGGCCCAAATTAAACCAAATATTGCATAACACAACCTAATCAGACCTAATTTTCATATGTATGTGATATTCCATGTTATATACATACATCTACATCTAGATATGTGTATGTGCATGCATATATATATCATAGATATACATATGCATGTGTGTGTCAACATTATCCAACTTGATCTCGATATTTCCCAAATAGTAGATCAAACAAACGGTTTCTTCCGAATTTTTTTTGACCAACTTTTTCCAACAAGCCAAAAAAATTGCTAGTTTTCGAATTTGTCACTATGGATACGAGGAGAAGAGAAGAGATGGTGTGATGAGATAAGAATAGGGGTGAAGATGAAAATTTTTGGGATGCATAATACTCACATAGATATAGGTTTGTCTATGGAACTTCTCCTTTCATATCCAAATATCTTGAAGTTTTTTATGCATATGTTTGCATATGGGTACGGTGATTTGCCATCCGGCTTAGTCATCTATGTTGTTACCACTTTTGTATGTGCGTTGTTATATAGATTGACTACTTGCTGCTGTGAATCGGCATTCCCTGCTCTTTGTTTATTGCCAACTAGCACTCTCTGGATTTTACTACTACCCATGAACCAACACTTTAGCGACATTAGCAATTGAGATTATATATGTTATCGCGTGTAGTTGTCCATTGTTGCTCGAATTTTATTTTAGCTTAACCAAGAAGCTAGCTTATAACATGCTCTTGTACATGCATGCATAGTTATCGAGGCTCCCGCCAAGGCCCCCTAGGCTCTAGGTCGGCCGCCTTAAACTGGGTGCCTAGGTTTCAGATAACTAAAGTGGGTGCCTAAGGCCTCTTAGGTCCGAATTAAGATATTTAAAGACCAAATTATCAAGTATTAGATCTGAATTTGTTCAAATTAGATCCAATTTACTTATTTTATGGAAGAAATAGATCTGATTTAAGCCAAATCAGAACTAATTAGGTCTGTTTTGGGGGGAAATAGGTCTAATTTGGGGAAAACATGTCTTATTTTGGGGAATTAAGTCTGGTTTTGCCAAATTAGGGCTCATTTATGTCAACGTAGGACAAACTAGGGAAAGCTACATCTTATTAAGTCATATTATGCAAAAATAGGCCTGACTTAGGCCAAATTAGGGCAAATTAAGATAAATTCAGGTCCAGTTTAGATATGTTAGGTTAAATTAAGGTCAAATAGGTCTAGCCAAGGTCATGACAGATGTGATGTAGGTGAAGTTGTCATTGATTAAGCTTAAGGATAATCAATACAAATGTACATAGGGATGTTATATTTGAATATAGCTAAATGTATACATAATAATCATTTATATACATGTAAAATATAAACAAATATGGAGAACGCATGCATGATGTCTGCTTGAGAAGGAAGGGTTGAGTGCCTAATTGCAAAATTGAGGGGATGAGTTTTTTTTCTATATGGGCTTGGTTGTCTTTTTCATTTCTTTGTTTCGAATTTGTATGTTTGCAAGTTGGTTGTGGGATTCTCCCATGCACCAAGGGGGAAGTGTTGAGAGTTAATTAGTTAGTGGGCAGGTTTTGTATGTGGGCCTAACCACGTTGGCCCATTAGGGTTTGACTCAAGCTTGCAATTGGTCTCCTCTCCTATATATATAGTGGGGTTTGCTAGTGCTTCTGAATTACTTTCTAACGGTTGCATTATCTAAAATACGGCAAAGTTCCTATAAATCTTTTTTTCTAAAATCAACAGTTGTGTACAGTGTTTCAAAAAATGTTTATATGTAGGGCATATGCGGTGCGGCCCTCTTGCCAAACCGCATATGCATAAGCGGCCCAGTTTGCGGTCATGGCCACATATGCGGTCATGTGTGGGGCATAAGCAGGTATATGCGGCCATTTTTTATTAGAAGTTTTGCATATTTTTTAAGTTAATTTAAACTACTTATTCACCCACACACCCACATGTACATATGTATTAATACCTTTCAGTATCGATCTATATCTATACAGATTGTAGTAATCCATTAATGGCATACTTACATATAATACAAAAACATCGTCAAATGTGTAATATTCTATTTTATGTATATGCATTTTGATATATATGAACATGCATATATGATATATATTGGCATCTACATACACACATCTCCACATATATGCATATATTGTATATGCATTTACATGTCAATATGTATATATCTACATATAATACACATACATTTTCACATATGCTATTTATGTGTACACATATATGAACAGTTAAATACAGCATAAATCTATATTAGTATGGACACTTATAAATATACATAATTTTGTGTTCTGCAAATGAAATATATAATTTCTATGCTTAATATATTTTTATGCTATGTATAACTCATTTATTTAAAAATCAAAAAACGCATATACTCCCGCATACCGCATACACTCTATAAGGTGATCTCTCTGCACATGTAATGCATACCACTTTTTAAAACTATGGTTGTGTACTTCAACATTCCACCAATAAGTCATTTTTTGAGGGGCACATTACCTTTCATATCCCTCGGAACTTCCTTAAATATTCTTTGATGTGAGAGCTCATATAATTCCATGTGGTATTAACTTCAAAATTCAAATTTTAAGTGCCTTTTTGGAGAAATCTACCATAAATAGTCACTATCTTCTCTCCTCGTAGATTCCACCACTTGGTTCTTTTATTTTGGACACCCTTATCCTTCTTTCATCGATATTCCTGTTTGTATCTCGAACAATCAATACATGTCGGGTGATGAGTTCTTCTCAAGGGTCACTTTACAATCATTCATGTTTCTTGACCAACATGCCTTGAAAAAAACTAATTGATTAGGACACACTTGTGACCACTCTTGAATAATCATTTATGAATCTCTTCCCCTAAAAAGAGCATTTTCCAATAGCGTACTGAAAGTGATGGCAAAATCTAATATTATCTCTCCTCCATTCTTCTTGGCATGTCCAAACCACCATGTACTCTCGCACAACCTGCATTGATACTTCCAACATGGCCCTTTGAATCACTATCAATAATCATCTCTCCTCTATCGGCATTCCTTGCATTAAATCGTCCATGTTATGCCAAAGTCCTTAGCCTCCTCGATAAGGCCAGCTTGGGGGGCAAAATCTCTGATTCATTAACAATTTTTACCCCAAGAATGAAAGCTTAATTGTTATGATTCTATGACCCATCCATGTAATCTAAACAACATCAACATTAACCCTTCAACATATTATCAATGATAATTTCCCAACATTGTTTTTTGTTTATCCATACATTTATATCTTATCGTGTATGCTATGCTTTCAATCTCTCTACATGTTTATATGCCCATTTAATTTCTTACAAACAAACTACACTGACTTTTATACCTATCATGGTATCCATTATTTGAAAGACTTTTTAATAAGAATCAGTGTTCCATGATCCTGCTCTAATCTATTTTTATTTTACTAGTTTATTTCCTGAACTCTGTCCGAATTGATACAAGAATCCTTGTTCCTTTTTCAATACATTTGGGCATTGATGTACTGAACCAGCTTCTTTACCCAGACAAACACTTGCTTGTACAATAGATTACGGGATCAAGAGGACAAACTAGCTAATGCCAAATCCCACTCCCATTGATATGTAAGAGAATGTTAAAATGGATATTAACAGCTGTAAAACATCCAGTGAATTAAGTACACAGCGATATTTGTTATCCTAAAGCCTGACAACCCTAATACAAGGAATAAAAGGAAGGATATAAAAAAGTAACAGAAGTACAAAAATAGACAATATTATCATCAACACTTCCCTCGGGCTACAGCATAAATATCATGGAAGTCTGGCATTCCATAGACTCTGAAAATCTGCTACGTAGTAAGAGATTCAGTAATTAGATGTAACGGTTAGTCATAAGTCAATAATGGAGAAATTTTCCTGGATACCACTGCACCTCACACAAAGACAATCAGCCTTAATATGCTTTACTCCCTCCTAAAATACTTGGCAACTAGCAATAAAAACAGCAACTTAGTTGTCAAACTCAGCAAGTAGAGCTTTTACCCATGAGAGTTCGCTACTTGTACGGAAGGTAATCTTATTCACTATAGATCTAGTCACAACATTCTACTTTTTCCTCTAAGTTGAACCCCACAAGAGTACATCAACTTCAATTTAGCCTCCTATAATGATCGACTGCGTAGTAGCACCAAAATAACCAATTCAATTAACATTTCCCTTTTTCTTGTAGATGGTACTTTTTCAAGAGATTTAACAAGATAACAAAAGACTTAAAAAACAGCAACCTAAAGATTGTAGATTTATCCATAAACTTATCACATATCCCCACTACAAAGAAAATATTTGGCTTATCAATTGATAGATAAAACTACTTGTCAAATGCAGTGAATTAAAAATCGGCCCAGGCGGCTGCTTAAGCGGCCAAGACCCCCAGCCGCCTAAATTAGCCCCTAATCGCCCGCTTAATCTTTTTGAACAAAATCGCCCGCTTTTTGCCCGCCTCACCCGCTTTTTCCCGCTTTTTTCCCATTTTTGTTTAAAAATCCTAATGTAAGCATGTAACATTAATTAATTACATAGTCCAAGTAGTGTTGACTATAATATATGAAACTTGTATACATTAAATGTTCTATGATATAGCTAGTCCTAATTTAGAATGCATACTTTGTGTGTAAGCTGTAATAATTGGGTACTGCTGTAATGCATCTAGGTAAATATCATATTGCTCTATTATACTTTAATGCATGATTAGTTTTATGGATTTCCTTGCTGCTTTCAGTGATTAATGATTGGTACTATTGGTTAGTATTACTTTAGTGATTACTTTAATTCAATAATTCATAGTTTGTTATTTACAATTACTGATCTGCTTGCTGATTTTAGTGATTAGAGATACTGATTAGTAGTAAAGTATTGATGAATACTTAGTTAATTACTGATTTGCTGATTAGATATGTATAAAAGTTCCTTAGAAATATACTTTTTATATACACATACATGCAATTTTGTATAAAAATATATAAAATTTAAGCCCCCACTTTTTCAAAAATTGCCCGCTTAATCGCCCGCCTACCGCTTAATCGGTTACAGGGTGATGTCCGCACGTCTCCCGCTTCCCGCTTTCTAATACATTGGTCAAATGTAAACATAGCTCATTTTCCCCAACTGCTTATTAGAATTATCAGCCAATAACCTATCAAAATTAACCAAAGATTTTGCCGGTGTACAATCTAGCATACATGCCTAATCAAGAATATCTGATATATGCTTCCTTTGGGATAAATATATCCCATTTTTGTTGTGGGTTACTTCAATCCTCAGACAATCTCAGCTTTCCTTAATCTTAAGTGACAAAAGACTTGACAAGCAACACCCTAAAGATTTTAGATTTATCCATAAACTTATCACATATCCCACTACAAAGAAAATAATGAATTGATAGATAGAACTACTTGTCAACAGTAAATGCACCTCATTTTTTCAAATTGCTTTAAAATGACCCATAGATTTTGCCCGTGTACAATCTAGCATGCATGCCTAATAAAGAAAATCTGATATATGCTTCCTTTGGGACAAATATAACCGATTTTTGTTGTGGGCTACCTCAATCCTCAGACAATCTCAGCTTTCCTTAATCTTAAGTGACAAAGTGTTTCAGTAAATATTGCATACTTTCTTTTATACCAGATGCAATATTGCCACCATTTCATACACACGTTACAAGAATCGCCATCCCTTTTAGATTTATCCATAAACTTATCACATATCCCACTACAAAGAAAATAATGAATTGATAGATAGAACTACTTGTCAACAGTAAATGCACCTCATTTTTTCAAATTGCTTTAAAATGACCCATAGATTTTGCCCGTGTACAATCTAGCATGCATGCCTAATAAAGAAAATCTGATATATGCTTCCTTTGGAACAAATATAACCGATTTTTGTTGTGGGCTACCTCAATCCTCAGACAATCTCAGCTTTCCTTAATCTTAAGTGACAAAGTGTTTCAGTAAATATTGCATACTTTCTTTTATACCAGATGCAATATTGCCACCATTTCATACACACGTTACAAGAATCGCCATCCCAACAACAGTATTTTTTCTAAAAGTATAGAAAGTTTTCAATAGAACCTAGGGTACACAATCATTCAGAACCTTCAAAAGCTTGTCAATTAAAGCACCAGCGCTCTACTTAAGGCCACATATGGTTTTTGACATTAAAAGATTTGCATTAACACGCCCCTAAGCAAGAAACTCAATTAGTTGCTCCACATATACGCTCTCGTGCAAGAACCATATTTAGCATCTAGTTTATATGACATCTAGTAGTTATCTTAATCTCACCATATGATGTTCTTATGGTCTCCTATATCACAGGTATGAAAACCCTAACAAGTTTGAAACATGAAGCTAGGATAAAACCCCTTTGGTTCAGCTTGCACATCCTACCCAATATCAAAGAAACACTTTAAGGGTTGCACAGAAGATATTGATGCAAGCTTTCCCAAAAACCTTTATCAAATTGCTCAAACAAATATTTCATCAATGTCGCGAAAGAGTTTCCGATCTGTATCAGACTCACACTGCACGATTGTTAGTACTTGAGTTGAGAGCCTATTGCCACTGAACTAGAGCTAAAGCTGATACTTCTCTCAAATGTCCTTCTAAACTTGAGAATAATCAACAAATCAAAATACTATGTACATTCGAGTAGGAAGGACTTGCGGTTGCGCCCCGTTAGGCGGGGGGCAGCATATATGTTTTGTGGAACAACATATATCATAGATACCAGGTCAACAACGCTATTTTGTGCCCAATTAAAATTGGAAACCTAGTTCAATGGTATAGTATAAGGGCACTCTAAAGCTTAACAGAAAATCTAGTTGTTGTAATAAAGGAGTCATCATAGTCGAACAAGCAGTAAAGTCCCTTAATAATGAAGAGGTGACAGAAAAGATTGCTTTTTCATCACCAAGCTGACCTCCTTCCTCACCATTGCCCCTCTTTGCTCTTATATGCTACTCTTTGTTCTAGTGGAAGCTGAAATTGTAGCCAGCGTTTATGAGGAGATCTTGCATAGTAGAGTAAGTGCTCTAGTTCTTTCCAGCAATGGAAACCATAACTCAATGTAAAGATATTCTCAAACCCCAAAGGATTATGGGTTAGGTCAAGGAATTGTAGCCAGCGTTTACGAGGAGACCTTGCATAGTAAAGTGCCCTAGTTCTTTCCAACAATGGAAACCATAACTCAATGTAAAGGTATTCTCAAACCCCAAAGGATTATGGGTTAGGTTAAGGAATATCCCACCTCAACTATGAAGCTTACACATTGAAATATCTTGTAGACGTTTATGGACCCCTCTACCTAGATATACCCGAAGCTATTAGTCGAAGAGATGGTTATATGCATGTTGACTTCAAAATAGAAATCTTTGAAGACATCATATCTTGAGAGTGGAGAGGAATTTGTCAATTACAAGAACAAACTCTAACGGCGACAAGATTTTCAACAACCTTTGGACATGGTCAATTTTCGATATTGGTTTAGAAATCAAAGAAGGAACAAAAGTGGAACGTAGATCAAACAGGGTGTTGAGAATTATCCTAAATCTGGTCATATTTTAGTTGAGGCATATAGAAAACAACTAGATGTAAACATAGTTTTTCTGCACATTTAGCTAGAAGAAAATATCTACATGCATCCAAATGGTTTTGAAGACAGAGAACCGTGTGTGCTTTCTCAACAGGGTCTCTCTATGGGCTGAAGAAATCTCCTAGATAATGATATAGGAGATTCAACTAACAACATATTTCCAAGAGTAGCGACGACGGTCACGACGCTTGTTTACTATAAAGGGCAGGATGACAATTCTTTTGTTTAATATTGTTCTATGTTGATGATATGTTGATTGCTTCTAGACACAAATCTGAGATTGCCAAGGTTAAATCTCTTCTAGGTGAAGAAATTGAGATGAAAGACCTAGGTGAGGGTAAGAAGATTTTTGGCATGGAGATTCAAAGAGACCAAAAAAATAGAAGGCTTTTCTAGACGTAGGGAAAGTATATCAAGAAGGTTCTTCACAAGTCCGGAGTATTAGATGTGAAGTATGTTTCAACTCTATTGGCCACTCACTTTAAGTCAGTCTCAAAAGTCTTATGAAGAGAAAGAGATGACGCATGTAAAACTTACTTCAGTGTCATGGGTAGCATCACGTATACTAAGGTTTGCACTAGACTAGATATCACTTATGTAGTTGGTGCGGTTTGTCGTTCTATGGCCATCCTAGCAAGGCATATTGGCAAATAGTTAAGTGGATTCCAAGGTATTTGAAGGGCACTTCAAGCCTTCAAGTACTTATTTAGTCTTTTGTATAGTTCAAGTCATCGTGACAAGGTAAATGAACTCATACTATGCAGGAGACCTCGATAAGAGGAGATCTCTCAATGGTTACATGTTCCCAGCGGGATCAACAGTTGTTAGTTGGAAAGCCACTCTACAAAGTATATCCACTACTAAAGCACTACATAGCAGCAACAAAAGCGGTGAAGGAGGTTGTATGGCTCAAGGATGTGATGAATCTATTGGGCATGGATCAGAACCGATACTTGTTAATTGTAACATTCAAAGTGTCATACATATTAGCAAAGAACAAAAATTCCATGAGAGCACGAAGCACATTTGATGTCAAGTACAAGTTTATTACAAAAGTTGTCACTGAAAAAAAAATTCAAATCAAGAAGATCAGTACGTTTGAGAATCCATCCGACATGATGATGGAAACTCATTAGCTGAGTTTGAGCTTTGCCCAATATTAGTTGGTCTTCTTTCTACCTGAGCTTTGCCCGTGTAGGGCATGTGGTGCAGATGGTATTCTTATTTTAATTTCTGATATTAAAGAAGACTACAAGTGCTTTTCTACTTCCCTTGTTATCGAGTTAAAGACAAGGTGGAGGTTGTTGAGAGTGTCTTAAACTCACAAGAGAAGCTTCATTAATCAAGCCGACGTCTACACCGAGCCTCGCCATTTTTGGGGTGTATTTTGGGCATCTAAATGAGGATCTATGGTCAGCCAACTGACTGTATACAGTCTACATGGACCATATTTGGCCAAGAGCATGGAAGGGAGGATCTACGGTGACCAAACCATATACAGTCAATTTGGACCATAATTGCTACTTCCGCGCGATTTACGGTCCAATTAATGACCGTATATGGTCCAGCTAGTGATTGTATATGGTTTAGCCAGGCCGTAAACGAGGCTGAAAATAGTCTGGATGAGTTTGCGACTTTGGCCACATGTCCTATTCTTATAAATAGACCCTCCCATCTCGTTCCAAACAAGAAGAGATGCCATAGTTCAAAGACCTAAAGCCACAAACGGACCTAGGGCTTATCCTAGGGTTTTAAGCCACCAAGAGCTCCTCTCCTAGAAACCATCTTCTTCCATGTTTTGCTTTCGGGTATGATGGGGATTGGGTTCTTCTTTGTCTCCTTTGTAATCATCATCTTCGTAATTCTCTCCATCAATAATATCACTTGGCGCAATGGATGTAGGCTCCCACATTGGGAACTTGTGGAACCATTGTAAATCATACTTTTGTAGTTGCTTGCTTGCTTGTTTGTTGTTGCTACTCATCATACATACTCGTTGACTTGATCGATCTCACGCTTATGCATCTTTACAACAAGCTTGTTGGGCCTTGTTTGGGTCTCCCATCACCACCATATCCCAACATAGATTAGTTCCTTTGTACTGTATAGATTTTATATTTAAATTTAAATGTGCACAAGATCCATGCACGCTATATATAACCAACATATGGGACTTTGACTCAACGTGATTGGGTGACCAATAAAATTAATTGGGTTTGATTATCCATTCTCTTTTCCTGCATCTGCTTGATATTAAACTACATCTCATTAGCAAGTGCTAAAAGAAGAAAAATCAAAGGATCTTCAACATTGACTTTGAATGCGCCTTTTGAATATGTAATTGATACTTTAGCTACCTGTATAAGTCTGTTTACAATACTATCTGTGTTCGTGTTAGTTGTCAGCAAAAATTACAGAATTGTGAATTTGTTTGAATAAATATAGATTTTTTTCCAGAATATCTTGCAATCTTGCTACTTTAGCATAATTTATGTTCAAGTTGCACTAACAATTTTATTCTCGAACTTCGTCCATGTTTCCACAAACCCAGTTAGAAGTTTTGGACTCCCACGTGATTCCTGTTGAGGTTGTAACGATTTGGAGTGGTGTAGTTACTGTTGCTTTTGAATTGTGTTTGCATTGATAATTTTCACCCCTCTTGAGTTGGGCCTTCATAGAGTCATGGTCCTCAGTGAGTTTTTTTACATTTAGGCTTCCATGTTTGCTGTATGCTGTATGCACACAGCACGCATAATAAAACAGTATCCATAAGAAAAATAACTAGAATGACACATAGTAACAAACATAATAAACCTGCTCAGGTGTCTTCTTGTGCGATTCTGCAATTTCCACAACAACTGATAGTTTCATCATTGGCCCATGAACTGATCTAGACCTTCTAAACGTTATGGTAGGAGTTCCAGGTTCATCTTCTGATCCACTGTCAGACAAAGAAGCACTTCCACTCTGTAGAGAAGAACTGGTAATAGGGACTCCTAATGGGGTATGTGCAGATACATGGATCCCTTTTAGTTGGCAAAACTTGACAAGTTCATCCTGCCTCCAGAAAGGATGCAACTCCACCTACATCAATAAATGGCTATAAGATATTACGAAAACAACAACGCAAGGGATGTCAAAACAATTAGAAAAACGTGTTAGGAAATAGTTTGGCAAGAAAACAACGAATCAGAGAGAGATTTCCACAGAAAGTCAAGATCAGATGGGTATCTTTGACTTATTAAATGGAATCACAAACTTATATGAGAATAGTAACATGCCAAACTTATGGAGGAATTAAACAGAAACATGAACATGCGTCAAAAAATGGAGATCTAAAGAATTTTTGAGGACTACTAGGCATGCCTAGGACTCTGCAAGAATTTCTTTTCAACTTGCAAAAGATATTTTTCTTAACTCTTAAAAGGATCACAAATTGTTCAGTTTGAAAATGATATCTAAGAATAATCCTGAACAGCGAATGATACATGTATGTGATGCTTGTGTGTTCATGAAATGGAGAGCAATGTACATTACACAATGTTCATTGAGCAAAAGAAATTGAAGTAAAACTACCTTTCTATTCTCTTGATGTTTATTAGAGGAAACCCAGAATAGCCATTGCTAATAGAACTCGGTTTTATACCGCCTTTGATGATTCAAATATTTTGGTCATTGTCTTGTCGTAACCTTGCAGTTTAATAATACTACAATATATTATACTTGCAGTTCAAGACAAGCCTGAGAACAAACCAATAACAGCCCAAAAGAGCTAATGGTATGTAACCTACTAACTATACACTTATGAATCTAATTAAATAATCAAGTTAATACTAATTAACTACAATTTTAGTCATACATATAGAGCCCACAAAGAAACCGAAAACACTACCAACAGCATCAGAGAGAGACCTAGAAACCTTGGAACTCAAGTCATGCTAAGAGGCAAATTGTACTAACTAAAAGAAACCTCAAATCAACACCATCTAAACCTAAAATCCAACCATGTTAGGTCAGCTAAAATTTCTCATGATTGCCGTATCCACTATCCCCAGAGACTTACTTGTGAAAGAGCCAATATTCCAAAATCTCACTCTAATCTTTTTATCTTGTACTTCTTTACACACCTCTGTCCATAATGATGTGTCAATATTCCAAAATCTCACTCGAATCTTTTTATCTTGTACGTCTTTATACACCTCTGTCCATAATGATGTGGGAACCCTTGCACATTTTCCATTGTAGCAGAGAGATGATGTAGTGGGGCTAGCTTCTATACCCCACACTGATCCAAGATGTGGAAATCATTGCTTGTATTTCAACACAATTAGGCGTTAATGTGTTCAAACCCCTTCCTTATTATTACCATACCCAAGTGTCAATATAGCGCTTTAATAGGTAGGGATAATCCAGTTACAAATCAAAAAGATCCATATCACAAAAAGAGTGAAAGTTTTATGGATGGCCGGCGAGCTATCAAAAACCCTCCTTTTCGAGCTTGGGGCTAATTTGGTGCATCAACCCCTTCATAAACATAAATAGACAGTGGAGGCTTTTACACCGATGTAGTTGACCAACTAGAAGTGGGGTTTTAGGATAAGATTTTAAACAATATGGATACCATTGTTCCATCCACGAGTGCAGTAAGGAAAAAATGAAAAAAAAGAGTCAAGATTACTAGACACATGCTAGAAGGATATATAGATATAAAGTAAATTTGTATTCATATCCATTGAAAAACTCGCTCACTATCTCTAACATTTAGGGGTCTCGCATCCAAAATGATATTTGGGCATTGATTTCTACTAAGTATGACTATGCAATTTCCATAGCATATTGGCATTCATAACCATGATTTATCTGAACTGTGTATATATCCATAGTAGATTCAACTTGTTTGCAACATTGAAGTGTGTAGAGGGTACATGATTAACTAGAGTTGAGGATTCTCTACATGCGAGTGTTCGCGATGCTTGTATTCTAGCATGGTATTTATACATTGCTTTCTGCTAGGTATGACACTGCATTTTCCATAGCATGTTAGCATCTGCAGCCATGATTTATTCAGATGTATAAAAAAGTTAAAAACCCATACTGGGAGGCATACCTATGAGGTGTTGAGGAATTCTATATAGGCATGGGTGTCCGTGAAGCTTGTGTGCACCTTTAAAGATTGCATTTATAATGATGATAAGTCTGATATATCTTTATTCTTCAAGAAAGGTTCTTCATGGGTTCAGAAGCATCAACTGTGGAGTTCCATCTAGGCTGGATAGTTTTCTACGTTTACTCAGCTGGATGAATGTCTTTCAGATGCACACAATAGACCACATCTCGTTTTAGCTTGAGGTCAATATTTGACAGCCGTGCAATACTAATTTCAGAAATACATGTCAGGGTGTTGCAGTAAGGATCCAAAGATAAACTGAAAGGATCACAGTCATCTGCAGAATCCCATAGTGTCATCTTTTTGTTGTCCAGGTGAGCAGGAAAATTTAGGCCGAGGAAATTGTTTCATAAAGCAAATATCAATAACTTTTGCATCAAATGGTCAGAAACCTTGAAAACTGAAGTTCGGGAATCACCTACTTCATTTGAGAGGAGAGGGTTTTTTTCTTTTAGAAGGAACAAGATCACACCTATTGATATAAAATGGTATTTATGTGTAAAACAAGAAGACTTTGTTGCTCTGACCTAAATTGTACTATCTATTTATGTTTTTCAAGTTCTTATTCTTTTAAAAGATTCATTATCATCACCCAACGACAATATTTCTGCCACATTCTTCCGTGCATATCTCAATTTCCACTCAATCTCTATAGATGTTTGTTTTACAAGGACTTAAGAGCACATAAAAAGCTTACTATGCATTTACTTCAACATATACCCTAAGATAGCATTTAAGGATGAACAACTAACGTTTTATGCATGGATGTTCTAATAACTTGAAAGAACACACCACCCAAAATTCTAGAAGCTCCTCCCTAGCATGCATCCTACCATATGGTTTTCCAATGTAGTTAAAGCCCACACAGGCTTTTAGCTTAGTTTCTCAATCCAAGCACGAGGAATTGCTATAGGCCATATAGAGCTTTCCTTTGGCACAGACTTCATTACACTCCCCCCGACAACAAACTCAAAAGCTTTCTCCATGAAGACCGTCTCCCACAAATCATCATATAAGAAGGAATTTTTAACGTCAAGTTAAAAGAGAGGCCAATCAAGGTTAACAGCAAAGGAGTTGAGAATGCGAACAGATTTCAGACATGCAACTAAGGGAGAATGTTCATAGTTATCAAGGCTAAGACATGCAACTGGGGGAGAATGTTCATAGTTATCAAGGCCACTACCTAGGCACGCCTAGTCGGGCTAGGCTCTGAAGGAGGTATCCAAGTTTAGGGACCTAGGGCCTTGTAGGCCCAAATTAGGTCATTTTGGCACCAAATTAGGTCGAGTCGAGTCTAAGTTTTGCCAAACTAGGTCAATTAGGCCATTTTAGGGCTAATTTAGATTATCATGTATTTGAATCAGGAATAGGTTAATTAAGGTTTTATTCGATAAATAGGTCTGGTTTAGGTCAAATAAGAGCAAGTTGGGTTTCATTTAGGTCACATTAAGTACCAACATAGCTATATTTAGGATTTATCAAGTTTTGAAACCAATATAAACTTACTAATTTATACATTATCTAATTTAGAATAAGAAATGATTATAATACTATAAAGCTAAGAGAACGCCTAAGCAGTGGCGACTAGGCTCCCAAATCCTAAAGGTCACCTCCTAGCCGCCTAGACAACTATGAGAATGACTTGAAGTAATAAACACTATAGGTTTTGAGAATAGCCTTTTGCAACAACTCCAGCTTTTAGGTGTTTGATCATGTCATTACCGATGATATGTCACGTCAAAAGACCCAGCAATAGCCAACAAGAACACAATGAGGAGGAGCATTTACCAAATCCAATGTATATCATTCTAGACAAGGCAGTGATTGTTCGCTTTTTGATATGACACTCTAATTTCGATGATCCAAATATTTCTTATTTGTGTTACTAATGTGTGAATTAAGTGTTTCAGGTGATCAAGGAACTTAGACAAGATCCAATGACAAAGAATATGCAATAAATATGTGTTAAGATGCTTTGTCCATCAAGTTGTACATAGCTTATGCTTTGTATAGTGCAAATTGTACAACTTAATAAGAATGATGTAAGAACAAGTGTTGAACGGCTCAAAACCATCCTAAACTAAGTTTTATACTTATATACACCCATTATGATTGAAAGATATTTTTTCCAAAGTCAGTTGAGCAACTTTCCAAAATTTAGAACTTGTTGGGCCTGAGTGTTTTGCAATCGAACTTTAATTCAACTGAAATGCAATTCGATCGAACTTTAGATCGATTGGGACATATCCATTAGACCAAAGATGGTCTTAGCCGTGTTTCGGTCGAACTTTAATCGACCGAGATGCATCTCAATCGAATTACAATTTGATCGAGGACAATTCTGTCGAAAAATCTGCTAGTGTGCAATTAGCCATTTTAATCCCATTCAGCTATCCTTTAACAACTAGTTTCCCGCTAAACTCGTCCTAAACTCTCCCATCAGCTATCTTATCAATTCCTAAGTATTCCATATATATAGTAGTGATATATGAACACCCAAAGTACACTTGAGCAAGCCAACTACATGAAATCCTTCCAGGCTTAGAGTATCACATTGCAATCTCCAGCTGCCTCTAAGCTAGTCTAACCTTTAGATCAGCCTTGTGTCCTACTCCACCAAATATAGCCTTGCCTAAACCCAAGTGGAGTTGATCATCACTTGTTCCTTAGTACTTCTATTTTGTAATCTTTGTGAGCGAGTTGCATTTTATTTCTTCCTTGTTGTTCATTGTTTGGTTCATTGCTTCGTGCTACTTCTTGCGATAAGGTTGCGGTGAAATTTTTTTGGAGCTACTTTTCGCAAGAAGGCTACGTCCAAAGGTGGTGGAGGTAGATTGTGATCTTCTTCAAAGAGAGTAGTCTTACAGCGTCCTATAAAGAAGGCAACAGTCTTCTTCAAAGAGAGTAGTCTTACGGCGTCCTATAAAGAAGGCAACAGTTATCCTCAAGCTGAAAAAGAGGTTGGTCTTCAGTCACAAAAGACACCGGTATTTGCAATTTGTATCGATCTAGAAAAGGAATAAAGTTACAGGTTAAAAAACCCTAGTTGGCAACAATTAGGTAGTGGATTGACGGCATTTTCGGCCAGAACCACTGTACATTGTGTCTTTTGTGGTTGCCTATCTTGTCTTAAACTTGCTTTACTCTTTTCGCTGCAATATCTTTAACGCAACCTGCAATTAATCAATCTTGTGTTTTTAAGTTGCATAAATTTCAATTTTATTCTATTCAACCCCCCCTCTAGAGCTTTCAGTTATTTCGTCTTCCATGGCCTTGTGCAATAGCTAGTCAAGGTGAGATACAGCATTTGGTGCAGCCCTCATAATCATAATAGCAAACAGAGTTGTACTTATGCAGGAAAAGGAAGAATTTCCTCCATGAGCACATGCATGGGCAAGGAACAAGAGACGATCAGGTCAATATATGTAGGGACAAGGGGATACCTAGTTTCATAATAATACATAATGGTTTCAAAGTAGACCACATTAGAACTAACATCTCACTCTTGTCCAACCGCATCATAACGAGAAGCCTTCCACATACGGGTACAACCAAGGAAAGAATGCATTCAGGGCACGTGAAGAAAAGCTAGGGTGTTAATATATCTTACTTTGTGTTTATTTCATATTTCATATTACTGCTGTACCTACATGTAATTTTCCCTTTACTATAAATAGAGAGGAGAACCCTATTGGGTCTCTCACGTTGCCTAGTGCAACACACACAGATCCGTCTCCCGTACGTTGACATGGTATCAAGAGCAAGTTGATCCGACGCCGCCGCTTCCGCTCCTCTCCCCCCTAGCGCCGCCGCCCCCCTCCCTCCCTCTCCCTTCTCCACCACAGGGCGCCGCCGGCCCTCTCCTTCAGGCCGCCGCCGCCGCCGCTGCCCGGGCGGCTTCTCGGCTAGCCGCCGGCGTGCGGCAGCCACAGGGGGACTGCCGGTGACGCAGATCCTGCCCGGCTAGGAGTCTCCAACCCCGTCTCTTGCTGCTGGGCCTCCGGTGGCCATCTCTATGCTACCGTAGGCTCATTCGCTCGGAACCGGGGCTTCGTCTTCGTTTTTCGGAAAGTTTCCAGCAACTTTTCGGCTCGTTTTTGGCGGACAATCTTGCTGTTTGAGGACTTCCGGGTGATCCAACGGCTCTCTAAAGCCCTACCCGGAGGTCTAGTCTCTTCCACCGTGCCTTCCTAATCACATCTCCTTCATGTGTGATTAGGAACCTCTCGTTTGAAGGTTGTCGATGCGTCAGTAACGCATCCTCTTTTCAGTTTCTGTTGTGACGTGTATCTCTCCGTCACGGGACGCGTATCTGTCCGTCCACTCAGCCTTCTTTGTGACGTGTATCACTCCGTCACCCATATCCCAGTTGCATCATGGAGAACAAGACCTATTATGAGGTCTCGCCTATTCCGATCAAGCTCAATGGGAAGAATTTTTTGCTATGGATGAATGCGGTTCATACTGTCTTGGAATCGCGCGATCGGGCAAAGTTTGTTGATTCTGCACCTCTCACTAGCACTGACAAAGACTATGCCGAGTGGAAACGTCTTGACAGCCTAGTGAAGACTTGGCTATGGGGTAGCATGGAACCTTCTATTGCTTCTAGGTTCATGTTCTACTCCACCGCTAAGGAGATTTGGGATGCCGTTAAGCAGCACTATGCTCAGGAGAAGAATGCTCTTCGCCAGTTTATGATTTATGATCGTCTGTTTGCAGAAAAACAAGGTGATAGAACCCTTGAAGAGTATTTCGGGGTGATTCAAGCTATCTCCCAGGAGTTGAGCTACTATCATCCAGTGAAGGTTACTGAGCAGATTAAAGATAGAGATGATCTTGTCACTGCTAAATTTCTATCTGGCCTTAGCTCCTCATATGGTTCAGCAAGAAGTGTGATACTTGCATCCGACAAATTACCGAGCCTTGCAGAAGCTTTCTCTAGGATTCAGCAGTCCACTTTTGAGTCAGTTGATCCTACTCCTGTTGTCCCTTCTGGAGATTCTCATGTCTCCATTGCTGCAGCAGTTCGCGGAGGACGACCTGCACCTACACCAGCTGACAGACCTGGCTTGGGCAGAGGACGTGGGACTCGTCCTCGATGCACTTTCTGTGACAGACCGGGACGCACTGTTGAGAAATGCTGGAAGAAACATGGGCGACCTGCCGCCCCACCTGTTGGAGCTGCCAACTGTGCTACTTCAGACTCTACTACTGCGAGCTCGAGTTCCTCTGGCATCACACTTACTCAGGAGGAGTATGACAGGTTTATTCAGGCAACTCAACATTGGAGTATGGGCGCCTCATCTGCTTCTACAGCACATCTTGCCTCTACAGCGGGTAATCAGGCTACATCTTTTATGGCTTCTGGATCCGCAACTCCCTGGGTGGTTGACTCTGGTGCCTCCCAGCACATGACTGGTATGAGGCGATTGCTCCGCACATTTGACTCATATATTCCTCACCCATCTGTTACCTTGGCAGATGGTTCTGTGAGGAAGGTGGTAGCTAGTGGTTCTGTGTCCCTTACACCAGATATTGATTTGAAATATGTTCATTTTGTACCTGAATTTCCATTCAATTTGCTTTCTGTTGCCAAGTTGATTGACACTGTAAACTGCACAGTAACATTCGGGCCTTCTTGCTTTGTTTTACAGGATCTCAAGAGTTTGAAGATGATTGGTGGGGGGCCTAGGAAAGGTGATCTCTACCTCTTTCCTGGTGATTATCTACCTCGCCATCCACCTCCTGCTCCAGTTTCCTCCGCCATGCTGAGTGGTTCCCCCTTGTTGTGGCATTGCAGATATGGCCATCCTTCCTTAGAAAGCTTGAAGAAGTTGGAACCCGATCTAGCTCATGTGTCCTCTTTAGAGTGTCAGTCCTGTCAGTTGGGCAAACATCATCGGTTGTCCTATCCTGTTCGTGTCAATAATCGGGCTTCTAGTCCGTTTGAGTTAGTCCATAGTGATGTATGGGGTCCTGTTAAAAACCAGAGTTATAATGGTTTTAGCTATTTCATTTCTTTTGTGGATGATTACTCTCGCATGACATGGATTTATCTTTTAAAAAGTCGTGAATCTGTGCTTTCCATTATCAAACATTTTCATAAACAAATTCAGGTTCAATTTAACTGCAATATCAAAAATTTTCAATCTGATAATGCCCTTGAGTATGTTCAGAAAGCGATGAATGAGTTTTGCAGTTTGGTTGGTATGATTCATCACACCTCTTGCCCTCACACTCCTATGCAGAATGGTGTTGCTGAGCGAAAGAATCGCCATCTTTTGGATATCACTAGGTCTATCATGTTTGAATCCAATGTGCCTAAACGTTTCTGGTCTGAAGCTCTTCTCACTGCCTGTTTTTTGATTAATCGGCAGCCCTCTTCTGTTTTGCATGGACGCACTCCCTTCTCTGTCTTACGCCCTATGGATAAACCGTTTCATGTTCCGCTTCGGGTTTTTGGTTGTACATCCTTCGTTCATAACTTTGATCCCAAACAAGACAAACTCTCTCCTAGGTCCTTGAAAACCTTGTTTCTTGGTTACTCTGGTACGAGTAAAGGTTACAAGTGTTATTGCCCGAGTTTGCGTCGTATGTTTGTTTCTAAGGATGTCACCTTTCATGAAACCAGTCCATATTTTGCACATGCTATGAGCAAGGGGGAGCAATTGAGTGAGGGAGTGCCACCCGCAATTCAAAGTGAGGGAGTGCCACCTATCATTGTTGAGGACATACCGCATGATCCACCTACCATTCAACCCTATACCCAGGTTTATCACAGGCGAGGTAGACAGGATCCAGATGAGGTAGCGGCACCAGTCCATGAGCCTCCTTCGCCATCTTCTACTCAAGAGATTCCTGCAGAGGCTTCTGACCTTGATCTTCCTATTGCTGTCCGGAAAGGTATACGTTCATGTACTATTCGACATCCCATATCGAATGTATGTTGTTTGTCGCACTTATCTACACAGGCTCGTGCATTTGCTGTTGGGATGGACTCCATTAAGATACCAAGAAACCACTTAGAGGCTCTGAAGGACAGTGGCTGGCAGCAGGCAATGCAGGTGGAAATCTCTGCTCTGATTGACAATGACACATGGGATCTTGTTACTTTACCTGCGGGCAAGAAAGTTGTGGGCTGTAGATGGGTCTTTACAGTCAAACACAACCCTGATGGATCGATTGAGCGGTTGAAGGCCAGATTGGTAGCAAAAGGCTACACACAGACATATGGAGTGGACTTCTTTGAGACTTTTTCTCCAGTTGCTCGTCTCAATTCTGTGCGGATCCTTATATCTCTAGCTACTACTTTTGATTGGCCTCTTTTCCAGCTGGATGTCAAGAACGCCTTTCTTCATGGGGATCTTCAAGAAGAGGTGTATATGGAGCAACCACCAGGTTTTGTTGCTCAGGGGGAGTGTCAGAAAGTCTGCAAATTGAAGAAGGCTATCTATGGGTTAAAGCAATCTCCTCGAGCTTGGTTTGACAAGTTCAGTGCTGTTGTTTTACAGATGGGCTTCTCTCGTTCCATGACTGATCACTCTCTATTTTATTCAAATTCTTCTGGTGGGTCCATAATTATTGCTGTCTATGTTGATGATATTGTGATTACTGGCAGCGATTCTACAGGCATATCACGTGTGAAGGAAGGACTACAACAACACTTTCACACAAAGGACCTGGGGAAGCTGAGATACTTTCTAGGGATTGAGGTTCTTAGATCCCATGCAGGTATCAATCTCTCCCAGAGAAAGTATGTGCTTGACTTGCTACAGGAAACGGGTATGACTGATTCTAAGCCCGTATCCACTCCTATGGATTATCACATCAAGGAGGTGGAAGATGATACTGCATATTCAGATCCAGGTCATTACAGGAGAATAGTTGGGAAGTTGATTTACCTAACTGTCACAAGACCTGATATTTCTTTTGTTGTTGGAGTAGTAAGTCAACACATGTGCACACCACGACAGTCACATTGGACAGCTGTATGCAGGATTCTGAGATATCTGAAAAGTGCTCCTGGAAAGGGGATCACTTATTATAAACCCAAGAGTCCTCTATCTTCTTTGACTCTCACAGGTTATGCAGATGCAGATTGGGCTGGTAATCAAAGTGATAGAAGATCCACATCTGGCTACTGCACCTTTCTTGGTGATCATCTGATTACTTGGAAGAGCAAGAAACAACAAGTGGTAGCACGGTCTAGTACTGAGGCTGAGTACCGTGCTATGGCACATGCATGCTGTGAACTGCAATGGATCAAATCTGTCTTATCTGAGTTGAAGATTTTGATTCAAACTCCCATGATTCTCAAGTGTGACAATCAATCTGCTATACATATTGCCAGGAATCCTGTCTTTCATGAGCGCACAAAGCATATAGAGGTTGACTGTCATTTCATCAGAGATCAGATAAAGAATGGCAATGTGGTGACACCATATGTCAAGTCTGAAGATCAACTAGCTGATATCTTGACAAAGCCATTAGGTCCAGCAGTGTTCCAGAATTTATGCGGCAAGCTGGGCATCCACAATGTGTACACTCCAGCTTGAGGGGGAGTGTTAATATATCTTACTTTGTGTTTATTTCATATTTCATATTACTGCTGTACCTACATGTAATTTTCCCTTTACTATAAATAGAGAGGAGAACCCTATTGGGTCTCTCACGTTGCCTAGTGCAACACACACAGATCCGTCTCCCGTACGTTGACATAGGGTTTAGAAATGTACAACCAAAAACCCTTAGTTTTAAAGGGAAGGAATTAGATGTAGAATATAGAAACCTAAGGATTTTTTGTTATTACTGTAACTAAAGAGGCCATTCTATTGATTAGAAAGTAGGATACTAAGATCTAAGTAGAGCTTCAGGTTAGATATGTTTGAGAACATGTTAATTCTGGAAATATCTAGATGGTGACACTTTTTGTGTTCTGCAACCCCATTCTGTTGAGGTATATGAAACAAGAGGTTTGATGGATACTTTCTTCGTCCCTACAGAAGTTTGTTAGATATTGTTTGGCAAAAATCAATGCATTATAGTTCAAAGAAGCTTGGTACATGAGGAGAACTTTATCTTCATCCAAAAATAAAATCTTCTCAGTGTGCAAAACATGCAATATATCTTTAACTATAAAAACCATTGTAGCTCTTGAGAAATCATGAACAAAGGGAATAAAGTATTTATAGCCAGATTTATTGGGAATTTTGCAGGGCCCTTGAATATCATAATGTATTAAATCAAACTTTGCAGTAGTTGATAAGGAAGATTTTTCGGGAACGGCAGGGATTTGCTTGCCCAATCAACAAGAAACACGTTCAAGACAAGAATCAAAATTTGCAAGAAAACAAAATTACAAGTATGTCCAAGTCCAAAATGTCATTGAGAAGCTAAACCAAGCGTAGTAGAGTCAATGTTGCAATTGTTTGTGTTGCTATTCAGGCAGTAAAGATCATCTAGACATTCATAATCCCCTACTCATCCTCAAGAAAAGACTATGCATGATAAAATAGATAGGGAAGAAAGTGAGGGAACACTATTTTTATCTTCTAATTGTTGATGGATAACAAGTTAAGAGAGGGCTTGGTACAAAGAGGGTAGAATGTAAAAGCAATGAAGAGGCATTATAGTTGCAGTTTCTTCAATAATGGATCTAGAGCCATCAGTATACATAACAAGCGGAACACTGGAAGACTTGGTCAAGCAGTCAAACATAGACATTATCGTAGGTATGAGAAGAGACGTCAAAGTCAATTATGTTGGATCTTAGATGGGTGATAAGATGTTCTAGAGGGGGGGTGAATAGAGCTGAATGCACTTAAACAAAATTCATTAGACCTTCAAGATATATCACAAGATAAGGTTGCTAAATAGGTAATTTGTGTGTAACTAAAACATGCATAGCAAGGGAGAGAGAGATTGAACATACACCAATTGACAAGCTATTTAGAGTGGTTCCACACTTCAAACTAGAAGTGAGTCAATCCACTACCTAGAGAGGTCAACCTCTAGGATTTCTTAACCTTGCACCTTCATTATATTCATTATAAGAGATACAATGCATGACCACCAAAGGACTTACCTATCCAATACAAAGAGTCTTCAACCTTACCAAGGACTTACCCACTTCGCAAAGAGTCTTTCGCCTTCTTCCAAGAACTTACTTACTCTTGCACAAGTCATCAGCCTTGCAGGGATTACCCACTCTTCTTGGATCTTCCGCCTTTGACTTCACCTTCACTCGGAGAAGCTTCCACCAAGGACTTACCCACTTGAGCAAGGAGTCTTCTGCCTTCACCAAGGGCTTACCCACTCTTGCTCCAAGTCTTTAGCCTTGATCTTCACCAAGGGACGCCTTCCCTTGTTCTTCTTCACCCCTCTTAACCAAGAGAGAGAACCTTCATCTTCATGGTTGAAATGAGAGATAGGGAGGTGGTGGAGTGAGAGCCTCACAAGATATACATGTAGGACTAGCTCTCTTACAAATTTCCTACTCACTCTAACGAATGTATCAAGTGATTAAGCTTAGAGAGAGAGAGGAGGTTGTAGGAAGCACTCAACTATAGAATAGGAACCTCACATAGAGTTTTGCATTGAATGCTCAACCTTGGAATGAAGCCCAAGGGGTCCTATTTATAGGTGGGGATGCCCCTTAGCCTTTGGGAACACTTAAGAACAAAAACTAGTCGTTTTGTGGCTTGCAACGGATATATTTTCACTTGTTGCAACTCCACAATGGCTAGAAGCACTTTTTTGCACTTTTCCGTACAGTGCAATCGATCGAGTTTCGATAAAGGTAACTCAACCGATAGAGTAAAAGACAAAGCCGATATTCAGACCATCGGTCGAGTTTGTCCTGGGGAAACTCGACCGACCAATGAAAATCGAATTCGTCGGGTACTCCATCGGTCGAGTTCTGTGAAGTGTAAACTCAACCGATCAAAAGTCATTTTCAAGATCCAATCAGGATCGGTCGAGTTTGCAACTGGACCGATGAACAGCCTGATGTGAATTTTGGAAAATGGCTTTTGAGTGCTTAAATATTCATTCTAAGTGCTCCTGATTTTTTCTAAACTTAATTACAAGTCATACAATCATTACAAGTGATTTACAACATGATTCTAATGGATTTACATCATATTACAAAAATGTGCACTTGTATTGACTTTGACTTGTCTTTTCTCCAATTTCATATGCGCAAGTTAGGGCATTTGGATTGTGTCTATACCTAATCTGAAATCACTCAAGTAGAGACATTAGACACAAATATGTGGAATGGTTAGTCATCATCAAAACATGGGTTTAGTCAATTTAGACGTGAGTCAACATTGACCTAATTGACCTTGAGTCAACATTCTCCCCTTTTTGAAGATGACAAACCATTCCATAAATGTATTAAAAGTTTTTAAGTAAAATCATACCTTCAGAGAAACCTAGGGGTTTCAATAGGATTGAGCTCATATGCTCCCCCTCAATTGATGCGCATGGAGTTCTCATACTCCCCCTCAATTGATGTTATTTCTCTTGCAAGGTTAGCTTTCATAACATTTATAGAAACTATATCTTCTACTCATATATGTTCTACACATATATGTCTTCTCCCCTTTACCTACTCCCTTTACATGAACATACTTCTCTTCTTCATGTAAGACATGCCTTCTCCCTGTTTTGTCAAAAAAAAGACATACATTTCTCCCCCTTTGTCATTTCAAAAAGTGGAGGTATGAAGAAATAAGAAACACCACTTGTTAAAGAAAAGGAGATAACAAAAAGTTATATAGGGAGAGTAGCAGACAAGGTTGTCAAGGCGGCTAGGCGGTAGTTTTCATCCTATGGGCGCCTATCCCACCTAGGCCACCTAGGCGCCCGGCGTTTTTATTTATACTTAATTTTCAGTTACATATTTATTTATTTATACGCATGATGCTACATGCAATTTTGTAATTATGTGTTCATTAGATGTTGTGATATGCTGAACTTCTATTGATAACTGTTGGGAGGACCATAGGAAGGAGAATTAAGAGGAACTGAATGTTGAAGATAAGTAGAAACTGAACAAGAAAGAAAACATGAAAATATAAAAGAAAATTGCAAGTAAGTTGCTGGAAGAAGTCAGATAAAGAAACGTGCAACAGCAACAGAGGAGACATGAAGGAGAAAGAAGTTAGATAAACAAAAAATAGTTGTAAAGGAGTTGTTGGGGGACACCTAAGGGGACGAAGAAGAGATCAGGAAGCTTTAACAAATACATGCAAACGGCAACAGCTGTTTGAGATGTAGTCATGTAGGAGCAAGAATAAGTAAGAAAAAGTAGAAGAAAACTTGCAAATAGAAGTGGTACTAGTAGTCTAGTAGACGTGCGAGCAGGAGATGCAAGTAAGAATCTGAATTTCTGATATGAGTAACAAGGAAATAGCAATAAGAGGGGACATAGAAGTAACAAAAATTTAGATGCAATAGCAGGAACAGGAAATGAAGGAGAACTTGCAAAAAAAGAAAAGAAAAGAAGCTAGAATAGGAGACACAAGAGGAAATAGAAAAAAATCAAAGAAACAGTAGTATAAAAGGACTGATTTTTTTGCAACAATTGCAGCAAAATTGCCTAGGCTGTCCGCCTTGACCGCCTAGGCGCCCGCCCAACCCGCCTAGTTTTCCCAACTCACCTATGACCCCTAGGCACCTAGATTTGAGGGACCTCTGGAGCGCCTAGGACGCCTAGGCGCCCGCCTTGATAACATTGGTAGAAGAGCATAGATAGGGGCTTGTCCAAGCATAAAAAGAAAAGCAAGTTAAAGCATGCACTTGAACAACCCAAAATGCAAGATGAAGTGCTGCACAAAAACAATAAAATGCAATTTTGACCCTCAAGATGACAGAATTTGCCCAAAAAGTATCAGGGTTCATGACGAAGCAATGAGTCTTGCTCAGAAGGCGTTTCTGCATAAAAAAAACTAGTCTTGCACCAAAAATTGACATTGGAGCAAAATCTGCATGAAAACCAAAAAACTCTCCAATTTCTACATGCAATGTAGATTTATGTACCCTACATCACAATGTTATGCAAGCAACTCAAGATAGTAGATATGTAATTCAAGGAACAAGCTTGAGCATGTATGAGACAAGATACAAGCATAGCATATAGTGAAATACCACTAGATGAGCAAAGATACCAATTATAAACAAGGCTAGAACTACATATATGTGAACTACTAGTAGATGTTATCACAAGTTAGGACTACTAGTAGGATCTAGGTCATAGCAAGAGATACCAAAAGATACACAAGATAAAGCAAGCTATGAGTGGATGTAGAGATATATCCAAACAAAAAGATATGCAATTTTAGAAGAATGAAAGGATATAACTCATACAAATATGCATCATTACCAAAAGATGATTACCACTTAAGAACCTCAAGGTTGTATCAACACAAGATATACACATAGATAGATGTAGCAAGTTAGAGTACAACGGAAGCAATTTTAGACACAACCAAGAGATCCAAAGAGATCATCATCAAAACCTGCAAAACAACTCATAGCAAGTAATTGTAAGATATAGATATACCAATTTAGAGCAATTAGAGAGATAGAGTTGTATGCAAGATAGGCAATTTAGAACATGGCAATATGCATATATAAAGGTATCAATGGAGTGCCAAAGAATAAGGCTATTGGTTGAGAAAATCTAGTTGAGAGGAAAATTCTCATTCAATAAGCCAACTGTTTATTATGTGCACAGTGTTTTCGGTCGAGTTTTGTGTATTGACAACTCGACCGATGACAACTGCTGGCAACACCCATTGGTGCCTATCGGTCGAGTTTCAAACAGGACAAACTCGACCGACAGAGCTGCTGTCAAAAAGCACATATATTTCATAAAAACATATTTAAAGGCATGCTAAAAATACAAACCATATCCAAACATGTGTAAGCAAGTTAGTAATGTACTATAAAAGCATTAGAAACAATTTTTTAGCAAGAGTGTGAAGAGAAACATAAAATACCACTTTTGACTCAAAAACCATATGTATAGTGCGCACTATCTTGACAAAAACAAATTAGGATTGGTTATAAGCATGGTACTAAACATCCTCGACATCTGGCGATATATCCTCGATGTTACATGTGTCTACGCCTGTCGAAGTCGAAACCTAGTAAACTTCCTCGACATCAATGTTGCCTACTTGTTGACATGTATCAATGAATTCAGCCTACTTGGTGATGAAATTGACTTAGCTAGCTCAAAGCCTCCCATCTTCTTGATGATCTTTGTAGTTATTATTGTTGCACACATAGTGAAGGCATAAAGAACTTGTAGGAAACCATTCTTCACATTGAGATGACTATTTCCTTGGTTTCCAACTAGAGAGTAATGATAAGTTTATTTCTCTACAAGATGTCCACAAGTTTTGCAAAATTTGGTGTAGACCTAATAAAATTTCACCTATGTTACTTTTTCCCCTCTTGACAAATTGATGTATTTGAAGATAAGCTCATGTTTTTTAATTCTAGAATGTGATCCGATTGGGATTTCTGTAGATACAGGACACATATATAGAACAAATCTAAGTTCTAAACATTTCATATAAAAGATTATAGACGGAGTATGTGTTTACTAAAAATTTGATGTTTTATGCCAAATTCCCTCACAATCTCACTATCTTTTAGCTCATTTTGCGTCGAAGTGTTAGTCCAGAACTTCCTTAAAGTTTCCTTACATGTTCCACAAACTTCCACTTCCTTGCCTGTCGAAGTTGACACTAAGACGACATCTTTTACATTTGCACGTGACTGTATTTCTTTATATGTAAACATGTGTGGATGGCTATATATAGACATATATTTAGTTTTTAAGATAGATTTGATGAAATCTATCAATTTTCATCATGAAATTACTATTTTGAGCTTAATTTTTGTCAAAGATGCGTCGAAGTTTGGTTGTAAAAATCCTCGAAGTTTCCTCGATGTTTCCACAAACTTCCACTTCCACACCTGTCGAAGACAACTCGAAGTCGAAGTCTATGTTCCATGGTTACAAGCAAGAAAACCTTTACCTTTATTCTTACCATTCCTTTCTCCACTTGTTGTCACCTTCTACACATCTCATCTTTCTTCTTTCATGTGGATTGAGAAGTCAATTTGCAATTCAATAGCTCAAGTCAATCCATTTGCAAGTACCTACAAGAAGAAAGATGAAATGGTCCCCAATCATATTTTTGGGTCCAGAGGGGTTAGCTTAGCAACCCAAGTCCTATTGCTCTTGGGTGTTTTCCTAAAAGGACAACAAGTAGAATAATGACCAATTTCATTGCAATAGTTGCATGTGCCCATAGTCTTGGAACTAGAGGCTTCTCCATGGAAGATTGGAGGTCCTTTACCTTTGTTGTTCCTTTAACTACTATCATATCCTAAACCATGTCTACCAATTTGTTTAGTAGTATGGTGTAGGATGTCATTAAGATTATTTTTACCAACTAAGAATCTTTGAAAAGAAGATCGCAAAATGTCATTATCATGCATAAGAGAAGCAATAGTAGAAGACAAATTGTTTTATCTCTAGCATGCAAAAGATCATTTTCTAAGCAAAGAGTTTTAGTTAAATAAGAATCTCTATTGATATGAAGAGCAGCAACATTATTCTCTCTACTAGTAGAACTAGAACAAGCTTCAAGCACATTGATTTTAGCAAGCAAGGAGGCATTTTTTGTTTCAAGCAAAGCAATCTTAGAAAGATAAACGCCATTTTCAGATGCTAATCCTTGCAAAGCAAAATCTCTGTCCTTGTTTTTAGATTTAAGAACATCAATATCATGCATGAGAGAATCAACAATTAAGGTATGCTCTTCATTAGAACTAGGCATAAGAGATTGAGATTCTAGAAATCTAATATTATCAAACAAACTAGCATTTTCAAATTTAAGAGAGTCTACTTGGCTAAGACAAGCATTTTTATCATCAAGCAAGCAAGAATTAGCATGTTCAAGATCATCTAATTCTATATGCATATTATCAACAATTCTAGCAAGCTTTTTCTTTTTCTTTTTAGAAGACTTAAGGGAGGCACGAGTAGCATTAATGATAGCAATTAAAGGTTTTTTATCTAAAAAGTTTAGATTTACCTCATTTGAGTCTTCACGTTTTGATGCCATAAGAGCAAAATGGCATTCTACTTCATCACTAGAGCTTGAGCTTGATCCTTCACTTGAATCTTCACTTGAGCTTGAGTTGGAGGAGTCACTTGAGTTTGAGTGTCACTTATCTTCTCTTTTCTTGTGATGATGGGTCGTCTTGCCTTGTATACAATCTATCTTGAAGTGGCCCTTCTTTCCACACTTGACGCACCGGATGGAGGAGGAATTCTTGCCTTTGTAGAATCTACCCTTGGAGTACATGGCATCTTCTTCAACTTGAGAGGATGGAGAGGCTTGACCAACAATAGCCTTGATTTGAGCTTTGATTTCAGCCTTCTTCATTCTCTTGAGTTCTTTCTCTTCTTGTCTTTCTACTTCCTCTCTCTTGTCAAGTGTGGCTTCATGTGCTTGTAGATTTCCAATGAGCTCTTCAATAGGAACATCCCTAAGAGACCTTGCTTCGTCAATGGAAGTCACATTGGGTTCCCATCTCTTGAGGAGAGTTCTAAGGATCTTTGAGTTGATCTCTCCTCTACTCATAGGATGTCCTAGAACAGCAAGACTATTCAATATGGTGTTGAGCCTTGAGTACATGTTGGCTATCTTCTCCTCCTTTCCCATCTTGAAGTTCTCAAGCAGCCCTTTGAGCATGTAGACTTTGCTTTCCTTCACTTGATCTATCCCCTCATAAGTGATGCATAGCTTTCTCCATACCTCATAGGCTGTTTCACATGAAGAAATCCGGTTGAACTCGGTGGGGGTCATGAAGGCATAGAGGATGTGCATGGCTCTAGCATTCAAGCTTGTTTTCTTTAAGGTAGCATCATCCCATTCTTCAATCTTTGTCTTCGGTAGGTTGTATGGGTTGTTCACCATTTGCCACATCTCAAGACTTGATCCTTGGATGTAGAATTGAAGCATTCTTCTCCAATAGAGGAAATTGCTCCCATCAAATATTGGAAGGTTAATCAAGTAACTCCCTCCTTGGTAGTCACCTATCTTCTCCTACTTGTTGAAGTATGCTTGGAGAAGCCTGTTCTGATACCAATTGTTGGATCCTAAATGTGTGATAAGATGCTCTAGAGGGGGGTGAATAGAGCTGAATGCACTTAAACAAAATTCATTAGACCTTCAAGATATATCACAAGATAAGGTTGCTAAATAGGTAATTTGTGTGCAACTAAAACATGCATAGCAAGGGAGAGAGAGATTGAACATCCATCAATTGACAGGCTATTTAGAGTGGTTCCACACTTCAAATTAGAAGTGAGTCAGTCCACTACCTAGAGAGGTCAACCTCTAGGATTTCTTAACCTTGCACCTTCATTATATTCATTATAAGAGATACAATACATGACTACGAAAGGACTTACCTATCCAATACAAAGAGTCTTCAACCTTACCAAGGATTTACCCACTTTGCAAGGAGTCTTCCGCCTTCTTCCAAGGACTTACCTACTCTTGCACAAGTCTTCAGCCTTGCAGGGATTACCCACTCTTCTTGGATCTTCCGCCTTTGACTTCACATTCACTCGGAGAAGCTTCCATCAAAAACTTACCCACTTGAGCAAGGAGTCTTCTGCCTTCACCAAGGGCTTACCCACTCTTGCTCCAAGTCTTCAGCCTTGATTTTCACCAAGGGACACCTTCCCTTGTTCTTCTTCACCCCTCTTAGCCAAGAGAGAGAACCTTCATCTTCATGGTTGAAATGAGAGATAAGGAGGTGGTGGAAGTGAGAGCCTCACAAGATATACATGTAGGACTAGCTCTCTTACAGATTTCCTACTCACTCTAACGAATGTAGCAAGTGATTAAGCTTAGAGAGAGAGAGGAGGTTGTAGGAAGCACTCAACTATAGAATAGGAACCTCACATAGAGTTTTGCATTCAATGCTCAACCTTAGAATGAAGCCCAAGGGGTCATATTTATAGATGGGGATGCCCCTTAGCCTTAGGGAATACTTAAGAACGAAAACTAGCCGTTTTATGGCTTGCAACGGATATATTTTCACTTGTTGCAACTCCACAACGGCTAGAAGCATTTTTCTACACTTTTCCGTACAGTGCAATCGGTCGAGTTTCTATAAAGGTAAATCGACCGATAGAGTAAAAGACAAAGCCGATATTCAGACCATCGGTCGAGTTTGTCCTGGGGAAAATCGAATTGGTCAGGTACTCCATCGGTCGAGTTCTGTGAAGTGTAAACTCGACCGATCAAAAGTCATTTTCAAGATCCAATCAGGATCGGTCAAATTTGCAACTCGACCGATGAACAGCCTGATGTGAATTTTGGAAAATGGCTTTTGAGTGCATAAATATTCGATCTAAGTGCTCCTGATTTTTTCTAAGCTTAATTACAAGTCATACAATCATTACAAGTGATTTACAACATGATTCTAAGGATTTACATCATATTACAAAAACGTGCACTTGTATTGACTTTGACTTGTCTTTTCTCCAATTTGATATGCACAAGTTAGGGCATTTGGAGTGTGTTTATACCTAATCTGAAATCACTCAAGTAGAGACATTAGACACAAATATGTGGAATGTTTAATCATCATCAAAACACGGGTTTAGTCAATTTAGACGTGAGTCAACATTGACCTAATTGACCTTGAGTCAACAAATTATTCGATTATCGTTACTAGATGTAGGTGCCACAGTAAGGACTCGTGAGGGTCAAGTCATGCTCTATGGAGAGAGAGAAAGAGGGGGGGACGAACCTAAGACTGATTGGCAAAACACAGGTAGGATCTAGTGAGGGGGCAAACTATCACATTGCATCAAATTTTAAAGGGGTCGATCTAGCATGGTAAAAGGTTAATGAAAGCTACAAACAAGAAGAACCACTAGAAAGACATGAAGTGGAGATGCACTCACAGTAGTCAATGGTCATTACAAACCCTAATGGCATGTTTGGTTTGCAAGAAAGGATTCAGATGGAGTATCTTAAAGCATATGATGGGAAAGGGCGAGTATGGGATTAGATGTTTGCTTTCCCATCGTACATTTGCAATGAAAAAGGAATATTTTTTTCAGTATGACCTTATTCAACTTTTGATGCTTTACTGAGGCAACATCCACCTCCCCAATCCAATCTGATCAATTTTGGGATGGAAGTTCTAGTGTCTACTTCAAGCATTTTCCCTAGGCTTTACTTTGTCGGATCAGGCAACATACGTCACATATCAATGGACAAATAACATTGTTGATTCAGCGGTGCAACAAGCAATATCTGAGTTGTTGTGAGATGCTTAGCATGCTTGTAGAGAAACCATAGTTGTTACGGTGTGGGGGTTGCCTAGCTGGACGCCTAACTTTTAGGCTCAAATAGGCGGTCACCCGGGGCGCCCTTTTTATGCTAGGTCGGCCCAAGTATGGACCCAAATAACCACGACCAACCTGAAACAAAAATAATATATTTATGACAGGTCTAAGTAAGAGCGACAATATACCATATTGCCATGTCAATTATCAATCATGGTTGGGAATTGGGACATACATGATACATCTATAAACTACAACAACGTTTTAGGCTTTTATCTATAATAAGTGGAAATGTGGAACGAATTATATTCTCTTTACCTATTATGCCATGTCTCTCTTATTATCTATATTGGGATCTGAGACTGCATATCTATGTCTCTCATAGTTTGTATGCTCTAATCATTTTGTTATTAATTTGGTAATTCAGTTACAGGTTTACAAGGATTGTTAGAGTTGCATGGTATGTATTATAGTATGAACCTACATTCTGGAATCATTGTTGTCTCTTATCCGATCTTAACTCATCTAGTTATAATTATTCAACTTATTTGGAGGGATTTGGATCAACATCATACCATTTTGGGCGTAATATTTATATATACTTATAGTTATTATAATTGCATACACGCTTTTATCATTGTTTGGGCGCTCTTTTCATGAATTTTCTCTCTTCTCCGGACCTGGTCTTTAAACCAAGAAAGGCCACCACCTGGCCGCCTTGAAAACTTTGTAGGAAGAGAAAATAAAGGCTACAATTCATCTTAATAGGTAGGAAAATACAACAAAATAAATGCCAATGTCACAACTCATTTTTTTGCCAATGATGTGGCACCCTAGTGGTAAAAGTGATGATGTAAGACCGAGAGGTCATGAGTTCGAACCTAGGTGACGGGATGAATGAATCACCAATTTAAAAAAAAAACTCATTTTTTCTAGTGCTTGTTGATGTAAAGGGGTGGCATCAATTATCAACGGAGAGATGGGGAAAATGTGGCATGCAAAAGTTCATGACGGAGGGGTAGTCCTGCGAAAATCAAGATAGGGGAGCACATTTGCTTTAGGTGCACAAAATCTGACAGGGTCGGGCAAGACGAACAGAGCCAAGCAAAATCAGAGGGTCGTAGTGTTAGATCAATGCATGCTCCCACACAGGTGGGGGCCCTAATGTTTCGAATAATAGCGAGATACAAGTCCCATCACATCTGAAGTTTGTACAACAAACACGGACTAGGGAAATGTTCAATATTCGCTCCTTTGTCCTAATGGAAACTTTTTAAGGTGCTAAATTAAGAGCATAATTGTCTAGGTGTCGGCCTATGCGTTGAAAGGGGGCCCAATTCTAGGCGCCTAGGGTCTATCAGGCCCCATCTAAGTCATATTCAAATTAAAATAACATATTTCAAGACTGGATTAGATCAGTGTAGGTCATTTTTGGGTTAAAAATTAGCTCTGGTTTTGTTCAAACTAGGTCCATAGGATCATACTAGGTTTGAGTTAGCCTGTTCTAGTCATACTAGGTAGGTCTGAATGGGTCAAATTAGGTATATTTTTAGAGCTAACTTGATGAGACAAAAATACCTACTTTTGCTCAGTTTAGGTCATGTTAGGGCAAGTTAGACGTAATCAGATCTGATTTAGAATAAATCACTGCATGTTAAGTCTCATTTGGGTCTGGCTTAGGTCTAATATAGGTCATGTGATGCGTGGCTTTGGCGTACTTAAGATTGATTAAGCTAGAGAACGCCAATATAGATAAACTTATTATACATATATGTGGATATATATACATGCATGCCTGCGTGCACGCGGATTCATGTGATAAGAAAAAAAATGCGTACGTGGCTAGGCGCCCCCTGTCCTGGAGGGCACCTCCTAACTTCCTAGAGAACCTTGATCAAGAGTCTAATATACATGATAAAAATATTGTTTATAACGTCAAATTCAGGATTCATTTAATTGCATTGAGATGTTTATGATTTAATGAATTGAGTAGGGTGTTTGCACGAAATTTAAGGAAAGCTCATTGAACGGACCAGGAAACATGGATGAATATTGAGGTAGTTAATATAACTCTTTAAAAAAATGAAAACATGTTTATAACTCTTTAAATGATACATATAAAATGGGTTTACAAAGACAATTTCAACTCGTGATAAATGAATATATTGTGAGATGGCTGGGACTGTGGTACTGTGAGAGTCTTGTTGTACAAATTCCTTATTTACCAACCCAACATGGCATTTCAAATGGATAGCAAGATACAAGTCATATCCCATCCAATGTTATGTGCACCAAACATGGACTAGGAATATGCTCAATTTACACCCCTTTGTACTTGATTGCAGCTTTTTAAGGTGCTAAATTACGAGTCCAACATGAAACGGGAGACCAATCATAACATCAAAATTTCGGCAATCATTTAACTGCATTGAGATGCTTACAGTATGATGAATTGTGAACAGTAAATGCATTAAGTCTGGTTGGGTCAAATTAAATTTGTTTTAGGGCCAATTTGTAAAGTATGCCTTCTTTTGCTCAATTTAGGTCATATTAGGGCGAGTTAGTTGTAATCAGGTCTGAGTTAGGATAAATTAGGGCAGGTTAAGTCTGATTTAGGTCTGAGAGTTAGGTCATGTGAGGTGTGGTTTTGGTGTATTTAAAATTCATCAAGCTTAGAGTACATCAATAGGTCCAATATAGACAAAATTTATATTTATATATATACAGAGAGAGAGAGATATATATATAGAGAGAGAGATGTTAGGAAGTGCATACCGATCGGTACATGTACGTTATGTGTACCGACCATTAAAATAGCATATGTGGAGTCCATTAATTAAATCCAACCAGATCGATTGAATCAACATCTTTTAGATTAGAAGTGTTTAAAAAACCACAATAATATCTCATATAAATCATGACATATAGCAACATATCATCCAACGGTTTCTGCAATTTCTGCAACCTACCATTGATTAGAAAATATACATGTTCTTTCATTAGGTGATCTAGGAATGTCAGATTGAGATGATTTTTGATACATATGTTATATAAGGGGTATACATCACATTCGTAAGGTTAGATTCTTTACTATAGTTGTGCAACCATCAAAAAATGAAGATGGATACATATAAGATACATGTACTCAGGTACACAATTCTTTTAGCTATATATATATATATATATATATATATATATATATATATATATATATATATATATATTAGTTGTGCAACCATCAAAAATGAAGATGGATACATATAAGATACATGTACTCAGGTACACAATTCTTTTAGCTATATATATATATATATATATATATATATATATATATATATATATATATATATATATATATATAGCGCGATCCAGTGAGAAACAACCTACGGTGAGAGCATGAGAGGCATTTGAATTACTACAAATTAGTAACTGTTTTTTAAAATCCAACCATATAGATGGAAAAAGCATCATTTCATTTACCTTCTCGAAAAAAATCATTGCAATCAGACATTATTTACATGTCCATAAGTACAATATACACTTTTTACATCCAACGGTCAGCCTGAAATTCAATATAGAGCATCAAAAAATATTTGGTTGTTGTGAATGATCTAAAAATTGGATGGTGATAAAATTTTATAGGAAGGTAGATATTAAGGTATACTTGTAATATGTACGGTTGGATTATGAAAAATTGATCTATGTGGAGAGTTATTCAAATGCCTCTCATGCTCTCACCAGATATGTTTCTCATTGGATCGTTAGTCTAATTGTAACATGGGCCCAATTGTCCATTGGCCCATTAGGGTTTGTCTAAGTGTTTGTATGCTTCCCCCTTCTCCTATTTATAGGAAAGGGTGTTGCCTCCTATCTATCAAGCAATAAGAAAAACACTCTACACGAAAGGGCTTCACCCACTTATATCATTTTCCACATGGTATCAGAGCAGTCGTTCCTGAGCCACCCTCAACCCTAAGAGAGAGAGCACAAAGGAGAGTTTCCTCCCCTTGCGGGTGGTAGCCGCCGCGAGGCGTTGTTGATGGCTGCCCGTAAGGATTTCCCGTCCTTGCCTCTTGTTGGAGCCGTCTCCAGGCGTTGTTGATGGATGCCCGCAGGGATTTCCCGTCCTTGCCTCTTGTTGGAGCCGTCTCCATCTTCATCAACAACAACAAGAATCATCCTATGAAGTTGCTGGATCCAGATCTACAAGGGCCGCCATGTCTCTGTCAGTCTTGCTTGCTAATAAAATCACCGCTATCCTATTCACCGCCATCATCATGGATCTGCATCGCCATTACGGATTCCACCACCGATCTACTCCATACATCCACCCCTATTGTGATCTACTCCTAAATCAAGGAAAAGATCTCCTATTTCTGCTGATATTGGGGATGCATCGTCCCCATATTGCTGTGGTGGAGATCCGGAAGGATTTCCCCTTCCTTTTTTGTTGTTTCAGGGCTTTTACTACTGTTGTTCGCCGCCGACACGACGTATCATTTTTGGGCACGGCATGTAGGTAGTGTTCTGCTTCTTCACGACTGCGTTCGCCGATTTTGGACACGACGTGTAGGTAGTGTTCTGCTTCACGTTTGCGTTCGCCGATTTTGGACACGGCGTGTCGCCTGTACCTTGACACGGCGTGTCGCCTGCTTCTACCCCGAGCTTCTGTCAACTGGCACGGTGTGTTCTTTCACCGACACGGCGTGTCACGGCTTCTGCTGGCATTGACTGCTATTGCGCTACCAGACACGGCGTGTCGACTGCTATTACCGCTTCCAGTGTCAACTGACACGGTGTGTTGCTCAACAACACGGCGTGTCCGTTGCTACCTGTTGCTACATCTTGGTGTGCTGCAATGATTCTATCATATGGCGGAGGTATCGATACATGACGAGTCCCTTCTTTCTCTTACCAGCAACAATTATCTTCCCATTTTCAGCATTTTTATAATTTTGTTTACACCCCCCGATCTTCAACCGTACATACCATCCTTGCCTACCTCAATACTTTTTTGCACCCCTTTATATATTGAACATATTCATCCTAGCGAGTAACATTTTGGCAGTATATCTTCTCTTTCTACCGAGTTCCATTCCGGTAGTCTTCTTTTTGTTCTTCTCCCATGTTATTTTTTGACATAATCTAAAAACCGGACAAATCTCATTTTGGGTTAGAATCAGATTCATTTATTTTTCTTCCAAATCTATGTAATCGGGTCATTTTGCACCTTGACTCGCATTATTGGTTACCTCCTCCACATATTGCCTACACAACCCTACCTCTGCCATTACTTTTGACTCTCCACGCCAACCACTCTCAACTCTTTTTGTGGTTGGCGTGAGGGGTAGAACAGAGTATGAAGAGTAGAGGGAAGAGATGAGCCAGAGGATAGATGAAGGAAGCAGAAGAATTCAATTATGCTGTTATATGGATCTTCATGCCACTTTTTACTGCTAATATATGGATCCTTTTGCTACTATTGGTGTTCCTTTTTCGTCTATGTGGATCCGTCTATTGTTATGTGGATTGCTCATGATTGTGTTGATGTTATATGGAGCTTTCTGTTGCTATTATTGTTTATTCATCATCTACCTCGATTGTTGCTATGAAGTTATATATTGGGACGTCATTGTTACTACTTGTGTTAATTAGCACATGTTACTTGTTGCTTTGTGCTTTTGCACTGTCTGTTGTCCGTGCTCTATTTTGCACGTTGACTTTCTACTGTGGACCAGCACTCTCTGGACTTTGACGCCTAATATTGTGATGGATACTTTATGAAGAGGGAAGTGATGAAGACTTTTGTTGTTTTTTTACATAGAGCTTTGTCTACATTACATATTGGAGTTATTTATTTGGTAGCTACTTTGCACACTGGCCTGCTATTCGCCTACGTTGTCAACTTTTGCTTCTATATGCCGGCACTCTCTGGCTTGTCCGTGCTTTGTGCATGTTGACTCTATGTTTGTCCGTGCTTTGTTTGCACGTTGACTATCGCTGCTACTTGTGACCTAACACTCTCTAGGACTTGTGATCTAGCACTCTCTGGCTACTAAGGCGACGATTGTGATGAAGATCTTGGTGTCTATCTGCTATTCTTTCTTTTGCTCCAGATGCCATTATGATGATCAAGAAACCTCTATGCATGCCCAGAAATCTGCTGCTTTGAAGTATCTACTTGAGGGGGAGTCTTCGAGTATTTGTGTGCTTGAGTGATTTTATTGTAATGTTGAGGGGGAGAAATTTTTGTATGGGTTTGGTTATCTTTTTATTCCGTTTAGTCTGTCTGTCTGTTTGCAAGCTGACTTGGGATTCTCCCAAGCTCCAGCTTGAGGGGGAGTGTTAAAGTGTCTATTTACTTAGTGTTTTAGTCTTTTACTTAAGTTGTCTTTAGTCTAATTGTAACATGGGCCCAATTGTCCATTGGCCCATTCGGATTTGTCTAAGTGTCTATATGTTTCCCCGTTCTCCTATTTATAGAAAAGGGTGGTTGCCTTCTATCTATCAAGCAATAACAAAAACCCTACACGAAAGGGGATTTCCCCACTCTATCTACTATTCCACACACACACACACACACACACCCCCCCCCACACACACACACATATATATATATATATATATATATATATATGTATACTACTATTCCACGCACGCACGCACACACACATATATATATGTATACTACTATTCCACACACATACGCATGCACACGCGCGCGCACTCTCGCGCGCATGCACACTCACACGCACACGCACGGATATATATATATATATATATATATATATATATATATATATATATATATATATATATATATATATATATAAGAAATGCCTAGACCTTGATGCCTAGACGGCTACGTGCCCCTATCCTGGAGGGTACCACCCAACCGCCAAGAGAGCCTTAATCAAGAAGAGTCTTATATACATGATACAGGAGACCAATCAAATAATCAAAATTTCAGGATTCATATAACTGCATTTATTGATCAAGAATCATATATACATGATACAGGGGACCAGTCATAACGTCAAAATTTCAGGATTCATATAAGTACATTTAAGATTGTTACAATTTAATCCGTTAACTATCTCGGTATTCATCCAGGTGGTCTGATCAACTCAATGAACTTTTGAGGAATAGATCAGGAGACCTGGACGGATACTGAAATGGTTAATACAACTCTTTCATTTATGAAATACACATATAATTAAAGGTTTAAAAAGACAATTTCAACTTGTGATGAAGGAATGTCATACGAGATGGCTTGGTGACTGGAACAGCGGGCATAAGTGGGATGAAGCAGATGTAATCATGCTTTACAATGTGATGATAAAGAGAAAATATATTAGGATAATTTGTCAAATACAAAGAAAAATTTAGAGATGTACAGGGATCAGCATATTTGATAATCGTAGACATAGAGGGTATATAAGCATTACTATATGTTTTAAAATAATGCATAACATATCTCTAGCATAAATAGAGAGCCATATAAACAAATTTTTCCCAAGAAATTAGAGAATGTAACTGTTTCTAGAATGTGGACAATAACATTCATTGATCCCTATCAAGGTATTACTTAAGTGTAATATATTAGGCTATTAGCACACTTCTAGGACCTACTAGATTTCGACCAGTGGACATTCTCTTTTGTAATGGAGATAGGCAGCATAGAAAATATACTCCATGAACTCAAATGCATGACACAAGCCACAATCCAAGGCTCACCTTCATAGATTTAAAATATTGATTGCCTCCATTAAAAGATATTGCCAAATACCATTCTTGACATGAAAATATAATTCAAGAATGCCTAATAGGAAATCCTCCAAATAGTAAAACATATGAAGCTAAACTACTGTTCATGCATTGCTTTGAACAAAAGGCAGCATAAGCATCATCTACTTAGTACCAGTCCACCTGCAACATGAAATGTATTTCTACGACTTATCTCTTTACATGTTTATACATAATCTTAATCTTACAGGCGGAATTGTTTTTGATAGTTAGGATATAAAGTTGCAACATATTGGCACTTAACCTCTTTTCCAAACATAGACCCAAACAAAGCATTGATTATCTTTGGTCACCTAGTAAAATTGCCTTCATTGCAAATCAAGAACGCCCTTAAAGTTGATATTGTAGAAATGGTTGGTATTAGAGGGTCTTACTCATGGTACACAGTCAAAAAGGCTTAAGCCGGGAGTAATGTTCTAGTAGTTCATATTTTAAAACAGTTCTACCAACATGTAGATGAAAGAGTATTAAAAACAACCAATTTTAATATGATATTTGGATATAATAATCACCTGATTAACGGCTGGAACAATTTTTGCAAATTTCAGCAGATCGTTTATCTGTTGAACACTAAAATTACTAACTCCAATGGCACGGACAAGACCCGCCCCAACAAGGCTCTCCATTGCCTGCCATGTAGGCTTTAATGCATGTGAAATCTGTCTGTACTCGCTTCCTGACTTCCAAGGAGGATCCGTAGCATCTCCAACAGCTGAACTTTCTGGCCAGTGAACTAGGTAAAGATCCAAGTACGAAACACCAAGATTTTTCAAAGAAACGCGAACAGAATTTTCAACTCGCTTATGTGAGTTGGTAGCACAATACAGCTTGGATGTTAAAAAAACGTCTTCTCGCCTAAGCCCTTCCTGAAAGGCTTCTGCCAATGCTTTACCTACTTCGATCTCGTTGCCATAGAGGTGTGCACAGTCAATGTGTCGGTATCCAGCCTTTAATGCAGCTTTCACAGCTTCTATACAGAGATCCCCGCCATTTTGCCAAGTGCCCAGCCCTATTGCAGGAATCTTAGACCCTGTGTTCAATACAAAGTAGTTTGGTGTCTGGGGCCCTTTCCCTCTCATCATTCGTGAGCTGCAAGAAGTAATCAAAGAATAAGAAAAAAACAGCAAATGCAGAATAATTAAGAAAATAAGAGGACGGCTGCTTAATTTGAGATGAAAACTGATATTTCCACAAATCAGCTAAACAAGCAAACTGGGGCAATGAAGAATAGGAAATTACAGAAACAAAATTATTCTGGGTCACACCATGTATGTCACCAAGAAGGGAGTGACCATTTAGAAGCTGTATAAGGCGGTGTTTCGCTCAAATTCAGGTCGTATATTTTCAAAATCGAGCCCTTTTCACATACTCGGATGTTGAACTACACACCGAACCACCATTGGCATGAACGGAGCACTCACCTTTACCGCGTGAGCTAAGCAGTTACTCCCGTTCTACCGAAGTCGCCCAGATGCAGCGTCGCGGATCTCACACCCTAGCCGTGGCGTTACTGAACCCCTACTGTGGCTACAGCGAGAGGGATCGGGTGTCGGTGCCTCCAGCTTTTTGCTGCCCGCTACGAGCAGAAAGCTGCAGCCTGTCCAAGCAAGGAAACAAGCCAGCAGTCCAACCCCCTGGAGCTGCTCTTGAGAAGAGAGAACAGGAGTCTTCGCATGGAGTCCGCTTTCCTTCCGCCCGCTCCCTTCCGCCGTGGGGTCAAGTCTACAGGCGGGCTTAACAACAACTATTCCTCTTTTTTGTCTTTCTAGGGGGGAAGAACATAATGGATACGTATGTATTTAATTTTAGCACTTATAAGAAAACTAGACATAAACCCGTGCTACGCACGGAGTCTTAGCAGACTAAAATTAATAATTGATAATTTAAACTTCAAGAATTAATATGAACAAACACAAAAAATGTGCAAGAAATATATTAAGAAATCTTCTCATACATACAAAAATCAATTTGTAACTCCAAGACATTAATGAAGTTACATTAAACTCTCTCCGTGATTTTATTTATATAGTATAGATGAGTCTCCTAATATGACATATAATTTTCAAATGTGAAGACAAAAGTGTAACATACACACACAGCAGCTTGTATTCAAAAAAATAATAGAGAAAATTACATTCAACTCCTTATACTTACTTTCTTATATAGTATGGATGAGTCTCTTTATATAATAATGCATAATTTCAAAAAGTAAAAATAAAAATACAGTGTTAACAAATATAAATATGTTTGTGATAAACACTAATATAAATATGTTTGTGATTCTAAAAAATATGAAAAAAATTACATTCAACTCCTTATGTGAATTTTTATTATATAATATAAATGAGTCTTTTTATACAATATATAAATCTAAAAAATAAAGATAAAAATGTGTATACTAACACACGGACCAACAACCTCTTTGTTATAATGTCAAATATAATGTTATCCACATTTCAGTATTTTTTTTGTCCGTCGAGAAAAGAACAAACAACGGCTGAAATTTTCACAATGGCTCTGAAGTAACCCACTACATGTAGTAATAAAGTTAATTGTATTGGCAAATAGAATATTAGTAAAGTTAGAACTGTGGGTCTCGAGAAGTGAAAGAAAGATAACAGAACCGAACTCGAGAAGTGAAAGAAAGATAACAGAACCGAAATAGATGCTTTTTTTTAACTGGCAAAATTATTGTGCTGACATGCAGAACCATGGTATGGAATGAAATGTTTGAAAAACACAAACATAATTTGGAACGGGCTTAAAGATAGATACCTGGTAATTTGTAAAAACGTCATGAATCAAAACAAAGTGTCATCTTTAAAATGTAGTGGAAGGGGCTCTCTACAATGTCTATCTTTAAAGATAACATAATTTGTAAAAAACGTCATGCATCAGAACAAAGTGTCGAATACATAAAGGCAGGTAGAAAGCACACCAAATCACTGAAAGCACACCAAATGATGGAAGGACATCAAACTTGTGGCATGGAGATATAAAACATAAAAAGCAAGAATTCAAAGAAGAGAGAAAAATATACCCAAAGTTGCTTCATAAATTTTAAAATGTTAAGAAGGGATTCGACATGAATATCAAGAATTCAAAGAAGAGAAAGAAGTCATGATTTGTAATAGAGGGTGTTTTTTAAGTTTAAAATGGCTTTGAAAATAAATACAGTAATGAAGCTAGATCAATAATACATGAGTTTTCCATTTAGGGGACGTTTGATTAGCCGGAGTTGCCTGTATTGGATTGTATCTTCAGATCTAGTAATGAAAAATATTATATTTGATTAGCAGGAGTACCAAAACGGAACCAATCTCGTACTTTTAGTCTGATGCTGGACGCGGCTCCCCTTTTCATAACAGATGGGCGCAGTCATCCAGCAACCAAGGTGCTACTTTTATCCTGCGCAACCCTACTTTTATCCTACAGCAGACTGGAAAAGAACCAATGTCCGTTGGGACAGTACAGCTAATCCAAACATAAAGCTTAGTAACACAGTAGCTTCAAAAATTGGAAATTACTTTACTTGGATAATTTGAATGTTGCATCCTCAGGAATCCAGCTAAATACAATAGACCAAACATGCCCTTAATGGAATACCCACATACACGTATTCCGGAAGGGGAAGAACCACCACCGATTCAAACAGATCATGCAGCGCGATCGATGGTGACATACATATCAATTGGATACAAATGCATACACCATTTCTAGATTCCTTTCCAAATTCTTCATAATCGTCATTTAAAATTATTAAAAACCAATGCATGACTAATTACTTCTGTGGTGTTAGTAAATAGGGAAAAGGCACTCGAAGGCTCGGGATAATCAGAAATAGCAAGTGTACAGAAGTGATTCACAATTCTGTGTTAAATTAAAATATAATGGAATATCAAAACCCGAAAGGGATGCTAGCCTTAACGTGGATGACCATTTATCAAAGTCCCTACCTGTTCTAGACCTGATGATCTCCGATGGAGTTTCAACAGCATTTGTTGGATGACAGCTATGAAATCCAACCTCTGCCAGCTTCTTCCCTACATCTTCGGTGCCTCTCGGCTTCAAGTACCAATGGCTCTTTGAAGGGTAAGGGGTGGTTTCAAAGTCGACGATAACAAAGGGCGGAGGTTCCTCGTCAGTCAAAGCTTCACTTTCCTTTCCCACCGACTTAAATTCGTAAGTGTAGGGTCAGGATCGGGATTATAAAACAGGTTGGACTTCCTCAGTGCTTTGCGCTTAGCCAAGACTGGCGATTTCAATAGTCATCCATGCTAAGGCTCGGGACTTTGCAATGACGGAGGGCTCCTGAGCTCCGATCCTGAGCTCGTCGAGACGTCGATGATGTCGCTCTTTTGGACGATGCATGCCACAAGCCTGAACTGTCTGGAGTCTTCTCGCGACACAATAGTATTGAGAAGAATCGAGAGTCCGACCCTCAATCTGGAGTAAATATTACAAATAAATCCAATTATATTTTCATCACATAGAAATAAGGACCGGATTGTAATTTTGGAAAATGAGTGAAAAAATTGCATGGAGCCCCCTCCACGCACTTTCCTATATATTATAGATACGTAACTTTTGAGGAAGAAGGCGTAATCAAAATGGCAAAAAAAAGGTGTAATCAAAATCAGTAGTCAAATCAATTACTGCATATGGCTTGAACCGGTAGCAAATTGGTCTTTCATATGGTTTGTATGTATCTCCATAACAAAAATGTGCATTCAGTGATGACAACAATTGAACTAGGGTATATGATTTCATAATGAGGTATATGGATCCACTTGGCTACATTAGACCATATCAACTTGCTAACGTTCTAGTCCTTGACTATGATCACATCCACTTCCTCCTTGTAGATAAAGATCCACTTTTTGGAGGTTTGTTTGTTGATATTTAGTCTAGAGAAACAAAGACTCAACAAGCAATCACATGCTCTATGGTTTGGATTCAAACAATGGGTAGGGTTGTACATTACATTGATGTGATTCCAAGTTCTCAGTATAATATCCATGTCTACAACTAAAAGTCATGAAGTACTTATGGAAACAATAATAGAAATGAGTAGCATTTAAAACGAGTGTTGAAAGCTAAAAGAAGATACATCCACTGCCAAAAATGATGATTGTCACAAGGGAGATTATGAGCACCAATGGAAGACTATTCAAATTAAATTTTTGTACGTATTTGATCGAGGGGATAAATCATGTGATGGGAATGGAGTGTCTATATTCATTGAGTTGCAATGAAGTTGAATTGGTGTTCTGTATGCAATGCATACAAATCATTTTATTAATAGGTTACGCTCTCATAATTATAGAGAACAAACATCACTATAAAAGATTGTCTTGAAGATTGTTCTCAATGTATTTGTTTTTTACTCCAAAAAGTTGACAGTCTAGTAAAGTTTTAAGTTTGTACATGGATGTGAGTGCCTTCTTTCCCTTTTAGCTTGTTAAAGTAAATAGGTCTTGTATATCGTGCGTCTACTAGGATTAGTCACATGCCATGTAAATCATTATTTGGTAGCCACCCATGGTCCTACATAAAAGATACTCATGTTCATAGTAAAACACAAGTCATTGTTCTCTAGTTATATTCTTAACAAGTCATCAAAGTGTAAGATCTTAGTCTCAGGGAAAGTACCACATCGTATAAGCACAAAAATCACTAGGTCTTGGAGGATCCTTGTCTCCTTCAGAAACATTGTTGTCGTCATTATCACTTCCTTATATGATGTCTTCATCGCTCATACATCTTTTTCGTGTCATGGGAAGATAAAATATGATATCTTCCTAAAGGACGTTTTCACTACTTTAAGGAGAAAATATCATTCTCTCCCCTCCTTATCCTTACAAGGGCGATATATGTCCTTAAGAAGGCCGCAAGTATTGAGTGTATCCTTTGTCATCTCCTTTAGTCCACTTCTCTGCATCCTACAATGACATAAATATGGTGACATTTAGTGTCATGTTCCAAGAACGACATGTCATTGATCCTGCTAGAATGGCCCTAGAAGCATAAAACATGGTGTGTTGGTACTAGGGTTGGGATTTCTTTTCCTCCCATGGTGGCACAACATGGGGGTCACACCTAGGTTTTCCAAACCCTCAATGGTAATGACACAACATGTTTAAGATTTGAACATTGCACATATATGTTTAGAAGAACCTAATCTCCCAACATGGCGTGTCACCTAAAAGACACCACATGCTCAAGGTCAAGAGTTGCTCAAACGTGTCACATGTAATGTCATCTCAGTAAAATGTTGCTTTGCCTTAGACATTGTGTGTCTGATAGTCCACATGATGTTTCGCTGTCCAATCCTTTTCTATGAGTACATGCAATCTAATGGCATACAAGAGAAAGGAATTCATGGAGACTCCTCAACAATCTCCCTTTCTTTTAAGAACTATGCCATCAAATCCCACAAACTCAACAACATAACTTCAAAATGGGAGTCATAAAGTTAAATTTTATTTCAAAGGTCAAGGGGGATAAACATCTCACAGATGATCCGCCTAAACATGAATCCTTCTCTCAATGGAATCAAGGTGATGCCAATCTTCTTTATACTATGTGGAAATCAACGGAACCCCGAGTTGTAGACATCACTAACCATATCACGAGTTGCAAGGCAATCTAGGATCACTTCTGACTCATGTACCGAAACAACATTGCAATAATGTATGATATGATAGTGGAGATGTACAGTCTTCATCAACATGAAAAGACACTACAATAATACTTTACTGAGGTCACCCACACCACAGAAGACCTTAACACTCTTCTTCCTCTCTCCACTAGGTCAAGCTTCAAAAACAGAGAGCTAAGATGGCCACATTCAATTGTCTAGATTCTTTAACCGTTCACAATTAATATTATTCACTAATATTGCTTAACTCGTCATATTAGACTTTGGATTATGGTTAGGTTATTACTTTCATTCATTTATATCCTTATCTGACTCACCAGTGACACCACTACTAAATCATTATCAACTCGATCCATTTTATTTGCCTTTTTATCACTATTAGGTGTTCATATTCCATATTTAGTTCCAATGAGTTCTGGTAACAAGTACACACACTCTCATGTTTGGGAAATCATTTATTTCATAATTGTAGTATGCTAACATTACTTCTACTAACATCTCAATAATTATTTCTTATTAACCCATCATATCATAATTCGTGAAAGAGGATTTACATTTATGTGAGACTTTTATACATAACAAGTAAGATACACCATGAAATAGGTCCTTAAGTTATAACATCTTGACTAGAGCTCTTACCCTTCAAACTAAGTAATAGAAATTAATAAAGAGCTTCTCATTTTAATTATAAAATCATACTAAAAGTTAGTGGTTTAGCTCTCATTTTCATTCTAATAGTGGATTGTAGGGTTTTCAAGAAGTTGGTTTAGTTCAATACAAATTTATACATCATCATAAGAACCTTACTAATCACTTACCTCATCATGGTGTGCTATGATTTGTTAAGGTTATGCACAACACATAGAAATCCTAGTTTCAACTATCGGTTATCATTACTAAAAAAAATATTCTTTTGTGGCGGTTAGAAAAGGCTTTAGGGGACATTTAACACTTAAGACCTAGGTGGGTGTTGCAAGAACCCAAAATTATGATGTCCTTTAAAAAATCATTATATTAAGTATTACAATAATGTGTCAATTATCTCTCACCTTGGCTTTCTATCCTTCAGCTGACATTATATATGGTATAAAATGACAGTGTGGCAACTCAATTGTTGCGACATTGTATTTTGAGAGAAGGTAGCGGAATCGGCGGGTAGAAGTGATTATATGCAAAGGAAGCATAATCACCACTTGGGTAGGGATAGTAGGCAAGGTAAGGATGGGCACATGATAGGTTCATGGTTGACATGATATGTCAAAGATCCTGAAGCATATGCTCCTGAACCCGTAGGTTGTACGCTTACTGATGCATCGTGTAACCTATGAGGGCTTCATTGGATACATGAAAGGAGGCGTGGGTATGTTGGGAGGGTGGTGGAGGTGCATGGGTGGAGGTAGAGGCTCCTGGTATGGTGGAAGATGATGTAGGCAAAAAGATTTTTTTTTGAGTGGTCTCACTGATACAAACTCATTTTCTAGAAGGTTTGTAATGAAAATCATGAAAAAGAGACCGCTCAGTCGCAAAGGTGAAGAGACCACAAATCAAGGTTGGGTAGGGAGGGTGGGTGCCTCAGGATTCTTCCCAGAGTCAAAGCAAGTAATGTGGTGGAGAATGTATCTAGACCACTTGACTCCTATGTTCTTCAAAAGACAAAACATTATTATTGTGGTATTCTCTACAATTTCAGTTTGATTCTTCTTGGGGCGAATATTGTAGTTGAGTACCAGAGTAAGTATGTGGTTTTTGAGACCTAAGGAAGAGGATGGGATGGTGGATTTCTTCCTATAGGGTATCTGAGGCTTCTTCAAGAACTTATGAATGTCAGGGAGAGTAATATCATATTTCTTGTAGAAGGCCTCAGGGTCAAGAAGGTCAAAATACTCAGGATAGTCTTTCCTCCATGTGTCGATTATCTCACTACTATTGAAAACATATTGAAGGTATCTTATGAGATTGTAAATTTCTTACTGGAAATCATAGAGGTGATAATCACTTGAGTATTAGGAGGTGGTACTAGAGTGTCATAATTCCATGACTGATTTGCGTTGAATTCATGAACCACCTTAGTGCTTGTAATGGAATTGTGAAAGCACTAACGTTCAACACTCAGGGTTGAAAGGTGATTATCATAAAGAAACTTGGCAACCTCATATATCACCTCTTGTTTATGTGGATGAGGCTCAAATAAGGCATGGAAAGGGAAAGGATTCCTAGGGAGGAGCTCCTTGTACCTATTTAGAGATTCGTTGGAAATAAAGAAGGTGTCATCAAACGAAATGAGTCAAAAGTTGGAGGAAGATGATGGTGCTCCATAAGGTGCAACCCTCTTTCTTCTATTAGAAGCCATGGAGGTGAAAAGGAGAAGATTGAGAGACCAAAAATGAGAAAACACCACCAAGGGTCATCTAACCACCTAGGGCAGATAGAAAAGGGAGCTAGGTAGGTCAAATGAGGGTTGATTAGGGCTAGGAGAGGGAAGGTCGGGGCTAGGGTTGAGAGGTTGAGAGAGATGGAGGACGATCGACCGACTTTTCTTTATTTGAGAGGGAGAATAGTTGGCCGAACCCTACTTAATATTTTGTCCAGCCCGACCATCGATTGAGTTCTGAGAGAGAAACTCAATCGAATGGATTTTTACAAAAGCCCTCGGCCACCAATGTTCTGTCCCAACTTTAGTAATCTTAGTTTCTAGCCATTTGAGTGCTAATTAAATTTATTTTTATAGTCCATTTTGCATTTTAGACATACTTGGGCACATATAACTCATCATTTGTACTGTTTAGCGATAAAATAAGCGTTTACAAAAAATACCCAAGACAAGCGAAAAACAAGGCAAAAGAACATGATATTTTAGCACTCTAGCAAGCAAGGGTAATCAAAACATGAGCAAAGCATATAGGATAGATAACGACTAACTAGAAGGCATATTAGATTCATCCAAAGCAACTATGAGCAGTTTAGATCTAATAAAATTAAACTACTCTCTAGCTAGAAGTTTAGTAAAAATGTCTGCCAACTGATTTTCTGTGTCCACATGTGTGATATAAATATACTTTTTGGCAGTGTGATCATGAAGAAAATGATGAAGAACCTCTATATGTTTATCTCTACTATGAAATCTAGGATTGTAAGATAGATTTATTGCACTATTATTATCACAAAAGATAGGAGAAGCATCAAAATAAATGTTAAAGTCTTGGAGCATTTGCTTCATCCATAGAACCTGGGAATAATAACTTCCGACTACAATGTATTCAACCTCGATAGTTGATAGAGACACTGTGCTCTATTTCTTGGAAAACCAAGACGCCAAGCATGGTCCTAGGAGGAAGCAAGTGCCACTTGTGCACTTTCTATCAATCAAACATCCTACGTAATCAACATCACTACAAGCAATAAGAGTAAAGTCCCTTGACTTGGGATACCATAATCCAAAATTTTAGGTTTTGACTAAGTGCCTTAAAATCCTTTTAACAATTATAAGATGTGATTTCTTGGGATTTGATTGAAAGCGAGCACACAAGCCAACACTAAACATTATGTCAGGTCTAGAGGTAGTTAAATAAAGTAAACTTACAATCATACCTCTATAGAGCTTCTCATCCACTTTATCACCTTCTTCATCTTTATCAAGTTTGGCAATGCTTGACATGGAGGTATCCATCGGCTTGGTGTTCTCCATCCCAAAGCACTTAAGTAGCTCACTTGTGTACTTGCCTTGGTTGATGAAGTTCCCATCTTTAGTTTGCTTGATTTGAAAGTCAAGGAAGAAATTAAGCTCACCCATCATGCTCTTCTTGAACTCATTATGTATAAGATCACAAACTCCTTGCAAATATCAAGATTATTTTCTCTAATAATGATATCATCAACATAATTTTGAATCATAAGAAAATTGTTAGAAGTATGTTTGAGAAACAAGGTAGAATATACTTTGCCCATGATATAGCCATGATCTAACAAAAAGTTCTTTAGTTTCTCATACCAAGCTTGAGGTGCTTGCTTGGGACCATAGAGAGCTTTTTGTAATAGATAAACATGGTTAGGCAAGCTATCATGTTCAAAGCCTGGAGGTTGTGCAACATACACTTCCTCCTTAATTGTACCATTCAAAAGTGCACTTTTAACATCCATTTGGTATAGAAGGAAATTCTTGTAACTGGAAAAAGCAAGCAACATTCTAATTTACTCAAGTCTAGCTACAGGTGCATATGTTTCATCAAAATATATACCTTCTTGTTGATTGTAGCCTTGAGCCACTAATCTTGCTTTGTTTCTTACCACCTTGCTGCTTTCATCTAGCTTGTTGCGGTAGACCTACTTGGTGCCAATGATCTTTCTATCACATTCTATCACATGGTCTTGGGACAAGAGTCCACACTTTGTTCTTCTCAAATTGCTCCAGTTCTTCCTACATGGCTAGGATACATTCATCGTCCCCACGAGCTTCTTTGACCTTTTTTGGCTTGAGTTGTGAGATGAAGGTGTTGTTGGCTTGTTCTTTGTTGTAGGCAACCCACGTCTTCACTCTTTCAAAGGGTCACATATGATTATCTCTTTAGGATGATTCTTTGCAGGGGGTGGATCCTTCTTTTCTTCATCTATCTCTTCTTCTTGAGTGGCCACCTCTTTTCCTTTTTGGCTAATGTTGAGTTCTTTCAAGATAGGAATTACTTCATCTACAACATCATCATTAACAATATACTTAGAAGCAGAGGGGTTAGCCTCAATAAATTTGACATTAATAGATTCTTATACTTTAGAGAGACTAACATGGTACACTCTATAAGCCTTGCTAGTAATGTTATAGCCAAGAAAGAAAGCCTTGTATGATTTTGGATTAAACTAGTCAAGAAAATATTTTGTGTTCAAAACAAAACAAGGACACCCGAAAACATGAAATATTCTATAGAAGGCTTCCTACCACGTCATAGATCATAGGCGGTTTTCTTCGAAGAGGGGTGCGTGAAAACTCGATTTTGCACAAAATATGATGTACTAACTACTTCGGCCCAAAACTTCTTTGGAGTGTCATACTCTAAAAGCATGGTCCTAGCCATTTCATGTAGTGACACATTCTTTCTCTTTACAACCCCATTTTTTTGAGGTGTTTGATGTGAAGAAAAGTTAGAGGTGTTTGAGGTGAAGAAAAATTATGTGCATATCCAGACTCTTCACAAAAACATTCAAAAAGATCATTTTCAAATTCTCCCCCATGATCGCTACAGATGGAAACAATGCGACAAGAAGCTTCGTTTTCAACTCTTTTGCAAAAGCTAGAGAAAACATCAAATGAGAAATAAGGTCCAAGTATATTGAGAGAAATCATCGACAATAACAAGAAAATATTTGGAACCATAAAGTGATTGAGTTCTCATAGGTCCAAATAGATCAATATGGAGAATTTCAAGAGCTCTCTTGGTACTAAGGACTCATTTGGATTTGAAGGAGGACTTAGTTTACTTTCCTTGGGTACAATGTTGGCATTCCTCATACTTTTCAAAATCTAATATGGGAAGTCCCTTAACCAAATCTTTTTTGCTCAACTTCTTCAATTGATGCATATTTACATGACCTAGCCGATGATGCCAAAAAGAAATATCATTCGAATTGACTACAAGGCATGTACCAACAATAGGCTTAATAGAGTCAAGCACAATTACATAAAGATTACCATTCCTAGTTCCTTTATATATGACATTGTGAGGGAATCTAGGAGCAAGCATTCAAAAGAAGTAAATAGCACAAGGTAACCATTGTCACATAATTGTCTAACACTTATTAAATTTTGATGTAGGCCATCCACAAAGAGAACATTCTTGATACACAAGGATTCACATACATCACCCTCACCTTTTACCTTACCTTTCTTGTTATCCTTGAAAGTAACTGATCCTCCTTTGTTCTTTGTGAAATTGTTGAAATGACTTATATCACTTGTCATGTGCTTTGTGCAACCACTGTCAACGATCCATTTTCCTTTTTCCTGCAAGAAAGGAGAATGTCATTTCCCAACTCAAACTTTGGGATCCGTTGTTATCTTGGGGACCCATTTTATCTTTGGGGTGGTCCCCTTAGGCTTGTACGGATAATAAGTAGAATAATGATCATCACTTTTACAATGAGAGCAAATCATAGGGTTCTTAGAGACAAAGGACTCTTCAATGAAAAGAGGAGTTTCCTTATTCTTTTCTTTACCTTGGGCCTTATTATTTCCCTCAGGAGCTCCCCCTACAAATCCCAAACCACGAGTACCACTATGTTTGGTAGAGTGATCAAGGATTTCATTTAGGGAGTTCTTCCCTTTGAGGAATTTCTGTAGAGAGGCTCTAAGTCTAAGATTGTCATCAGTAAAAGAGATAACAGTAGCAGACAAACTGTAACATCCCTGACCTGGGTTACACCTTAAACCTAGGAGTTTTGCTTAAGTAAGTCATTTATATTCTTGTCTTTATCTTTTGAAAAGTAATTAAGACTAAAGGAGAGCTTATGTTTTAATTTTGGTCTTATTTGAATAATGTTGAAATAATATTTGCTTGTTTTGGACTAAAGTCCAATTTACCCAATATAAGGGGTTACCTTGCAAAATGTTACATGATAAATGTTCCTCAAGTACTTTAGCATCATAAGAATGAGATGGATGCTAAGGGATGGTTTGTGGAAGCCTAAATTCTAAGAAGGAGCTTGTTTGAATAATACTTGTGCATTAAATACTAGTTTTGGTGTAATATGTAATTTACCCAAAACCTAGGGTTGAATATGTAAAATACCACCTCAAGAGTGTCCCTACTGTCTCTTGGTATCATTTAGAGAAAATAAAAAGAAAGGGGCGTCTTGTTTGAACCATATTTGAGAAATGATACTCTTGATAATAAAATAATCAAGAAATAAGCATAATTGAAACCCTAAGTTATTTTGTAGCAAAAAATATATAAATTAAATGAAGTATCCATCAACTAAAAAGCTTTGAGTGAAATCCTATAATAAAATGGCAGCAAAAATACCTTGAGAGGCACCGATATTCCTAAGTAGGTGAAAATATCTACCTACATTTTTTAATTGAAAAGTAATGTCCACTAAAGTAAAGGTGCTAATGGATAATAGCATTTTATTCATTAAGGAGCTTAATGGTCAATTATATTTCAAGGATAATTCAAAGTAATTTGAAGATAAGAAGGATAGCTTCAGAGACAAGGAAGTGTAGGGGGCATGTGGCAAGGAAAGTTGATGACTTCCCTCCTACTTTCTCTCTCCTAAGAATTCAATTATATACACTTAATTATTCACTACTTGAAAGGCTATTTTCGCAATACACACTCACTCCTCACTTAGGCCAACGACCAAGGAAGAAAAGGAGAAGGAGGATAGCGTTCCCCAAGCTTGAGGTAAGATCCATGGTCATCTTCAACCTTGGGTTTAAGGCTAAAATCGAATTATAACTCTTCTTTTCTTCTCTCTTCCATCCAATGCTCAACTTTGGCAATCTTTTACATCAAAAAGGGTTGAGAACGTGCCTTGGATAATTGGAGGAGCTATCTTCACCATTAAATATGAAAATCTTGGAGCTTTGAAGTTTCTTTGAAGGTGGGTTATATAACTTGAACCCATTGATATTATTATTTGATTACAATCTTGCAATATATGTTGATCTTTACTTCTTCTCGAATTTTTTTTCTTGAGTAATTGATGAATCAATGAATTCATCAGTTGTATGGACAGTAGAAATAGAGGTCTGAAGCTTGATGATGATGACATCATCTTAGCACACACCTCTAGATCAACAATATCAAACGGTTTCAAATTTGTATGGCCAAACGGTTTCAACCTTGGATGGTCAAACAGTTTCAAAACTGTTAGAGGTCAAACAGTTTCAAAACTGTTAGAGGCCAAACGGTTTCAAAAGTGTTTAGTGGTCCAAACGGTTTCAAACCGTTTAAAGTTCAAACGGTTTCAACCAAATCTAGGTCAAACAGTTTCAAGCCGTTTAATGATCAAACGGTTTCAACCAAATCTAGGTCAAACAGTTTCAAACCGTTTAGTGATCAAACGGTTTCAATGAAATCTAGGTCAAACGGTTTCAAAACTGTTTAGAGGTTCCAAACCGTTTGGAGATCAAAGAGATCCAAACCATTTGAAGGACAAGGGGTCTCAAGACCGTTTGAAGGTCAAAGGGGTCTCAAGACCGTTTGAAGGTCAAAGGGGTCTCAAGACTGTTTGAAGGTCAAAAGGGTCTCAAGACCATTTGAAGGTTAAAGGGGGTTTTCAAGATCGTTTGAAGATTAAATAATCTCAACCCGTTTAGAGACCAAATAGTCTCAAAACTATGTAAGATCAAATAACCCTATGAGTGTTTGTAAAGTATCTCAAGGTTGATTACAATGGAAGTACCTCTAAAGTACTTAGGTGAATAGTATACTTAGAGTGATTGTCATTTGATGCCTATGAAAGTAATAAACTCAATACACTATGATAAGCATAGGTGCATGTACTTTAGTGAAAGGTTGAGACAACTTAATAAAGTATGGAGTAATCAACATCCTAGAGAGGATGAGAGAGAAACTCATACTTGTGTAATAACCATGTAATGTGCATACATTGATACTTTTAATAAGTGTAGAGTATGAATTAAGGTTTGATCTTTGATAATGTGATCATGAAACCCTAATTGATAAAGAATGGGAAACCCTAACCCTAATTTCGGGTAATGGTATGAGAAACCCTAATTGATAAAGAATGGGAAGCCCTAACCCTAATGAGGGAATAGTGGTGTTACCCTTGTATTGTATAGTGTTGATATGTAATTGATATGGTTGTTATCAAGTATACTAACCATGCAAGTATCAGGAGTTGATGAGCATAGCCAGGTATGAGCTATGATGTTTAGTGTGCCTTGTAAGCTATGTGAGATGCTTGTGTAACAAGTATCATGTATACCTTGGTCAGATGACCTGGAGGTAATAGTTACCTGATAAGTGATAACAATGTTCAGGGATGAACTAAGGGTTTGAATACCTAGATCCAGTAAACATGATGATGATATTGCTGAGGGATGAGAATTCCCGATAATGAGATAAGGGATTGAGATCCCAATGTTTTATAAAGTTTTGAAAAGTACTTCATAGATGTATTACACTTTTCTTTGTAGTATTTATCATAATAATACATGTTTGAAAACTTGGTTGATGTTAAAAGAATATGGTAATGCACTTAATTAATCAAGTGGAATATTATCATGTAGAGCCCTAGCCATAGATCCATCATCGTCAGTAGCTGGTGATGGTGAAATAAGTTTTCCCATGGGATCTCTTGGAGGGCATATTTTTGAATATGTGGGGGTAATGGACGTGAATATCCTTACGCCCTAATGTGGGGTTGACGTGAGATAAACACGAGATCTCTCAATCCTTCATTATATGTGCCGGGATGGATGTATCACGAATATCCTAATGATGTTTAATGTCAGATCGATGTGAGATAAACATGAAATCTCTCCATTGCGAAGAGAGTGCAGCCGCCGCTGTAGCTCTATAGTGAAGTTGCCAGTATACCCTAGAAAGCTATTTAGCAGAGAAATGAGATGTCCAGCATGTGGTCTCGCACTGACCGAGATGGATGAGGTCATGGAGTCCGACTCTTCTATTGACCTAAGTATGGAACCAATGCTTTACGCTGTCGTGGTCGGTTGGAGTATGAGCGGTATACCTCATCTCCTCAGGGCATAAGTGTGATTGTAAAATGTAATCAGTCGTGTAGCGTATTTGCTTAAGGATGAAATACAGAAATCATTGGTTGATGTTACATTACTTAATGTATCCTAAAATGGATAAATGGTATACATGTTCTTCATATTCCTTATTAAATAGATGATTTACTGCTTTATCATATATAGCTGTAATGCTTTAAAAGATGATATTGCTCTATTATGCTTAAACAGTGATTAAATTCTACGTACTAATATAAAAGACTCCTCTGCTCAGTTTATTACTGTTTATCTGCAATGATAATATTTTTGGCGGAGAGTTATATCTCTCGCTGGGACATGGGTCTCACCCCGTTGGTCACCAACATTTTTAGGTGGACGTGGACAAGGAGGTAGGGACCATACAACAGCGGAAGGACAACAGCATCAGGGACAGTAGTAACATCTCAGGTGGAGATACTGACTGTCGTGTCTTGTAGATATGAGTCCTATGTGTCGTCTCTGTACTCTCATGTCCTTGGAGTCAGTACTCAGTGTTTTCATGATCGATCTGAGATTTTGGCTTGAATGCCTCGAGGTTTTATGTTGCTTATGTATAGTTTTGTCAAAGAAACTATTGTAAATATATTCCTCGAGAAGAGATGGTACATAGTATGAACAATGTGAACGATAATTATGCAGTACTTTGGATCTCTTTGCAAAAGGTTTTAAGTTTTAGTGATTTTTATTATTCTGTTGATTATGGTTAATTTCATAATTAATTACACAGTGACAGTCTGATTTGTTGTCGAATCATCACACAAACTAGCAAGATCATCTCTAGCATGTAAAATATCGGCCTCTAAATAGAGGGCTTTAGTCAAATAAGAATCTGTTTCAAGAGTAATAGCATCAACATCATTACTAGGCAAATAGGTCTAGAAGATAAATCATTAACTTGACCAAGTACCCTTAGTATTTTTAGATTTAAGAAATAGAATTTCTTTGAGATAAACATCTCTCTCATCTCTATGAGCTTCACCAAGCTTAAGTTCAACATTTTCACTTTTAAGTAACTCAAGATCATTTAGGAACTTTTGGTTATCTTCATTAAGGGATGCAATATTCTTAAGATAGACATCATTATCTACTTCAAATCCATTGTATTGAAGCTCAAGATCAAGAAATTGGCCTTGCAAGGAATTAATGCTCTCAAGATGAATTTTCTCATTTTGCTCAAGAATATCAAGTTTAGCATACAAGTCATTAATGATTTTACTCAACCTCTTCTTTTTAGATTTACATTTGGAATAAGAAGAATTGTTAGAATTAAGCATGTCAATGAGAGTTTCTTTAGCTAACTCATGCAAACTTACCTCACCAATTTCTTCACTTGTGGAGGCCATGAGTGTAAGGTAACATTATCCATCTTCATTGGAGCTCAAGCCACTACAGGATGATCCTTCCCAAGCTACATGAGTTGTGTCTTTGTGTCTCCTCTCCTTCTTGTCCTTCCTCTTGTATTTGCTATCTTTCTTGTACTATTCCTCCTTGGAACTGCTCTTGTGGTGTGACTTTCTAGCCTTAGGACATTCACTCTTGTAGTGTCCTTTTTTACCACACTTGTAGCACCTTGGGGTAGATGAAGAAGATTGCTTTCCTTTGAAGTACTTTCCCTTGGATAAGTTGGCTTCATGCTCACTAGGACATCATCTTCACTATAGGAGGAGGGATAGGTCCAACAAGCAAGTTGTTGTTGAAGTATGAGAGCCTCCACTTGAGCTTTGAAGGAACCATCTTTAATCTTTCTTGATTCTTTTTCTTCTTGCTTGTTAGTTGTTGGCTCATGAGATTCTAGATTGCCAATAAGCTCCTCAGTTGGAAGATCACCAAGACTTCTTACTTATTCTATGGAGGTCACCTTTCACTCCCATCTCTTTGGAAGAGACCTTAGGATCTTTGAATTTATCTCTCCTCTATCCAAAGTATGTCCCAAAGTAGCTAGGCTGTTGATGATGATGTTAAGTATTGGGTACATATCAACAACTACTTCTTTCTTCCCCATCTTGAAGTTCTCTAGGAGGCTATTCAGCATGTAGATCTTTGTCTCCTTTACTTTCTTAGTGCCTTCATAAGTGATACACAACTTGTCCCATATCTCATATGACGTGTCCGATGAGGAAATGCAGTTGAACTTGGAAGGAGTGAGGGTTTCATAGAGGATGTTAATTGCTTTGGCATTTAGCTGTGCATTCTTTATAGTTGCTTCATCCCAAGTTGATACAACTCCGACTGGCTCCTTGTACGATGCAACCATCACTTTCCACATATCAAAGTTTGTCCCTTGAATGTAAAATTGCATCCGCCGCTTCCAATAGAGGAAGTGGTGTCTTCGAAGATCGAGGGGCGCATGGAGAAGCCTCCCTCTAGGTTGAGATGAACCAAGTAGGTTCTCACCCATCTTCTCGTCTCGTAGGATATTTGTTGGAGAAGATCCTTGCCCTGATACTACTTGTTGGATCTAGGACTCTATAGGGGGGTTGCATAGAGCTTCAAAACTTGCACAAGAATAATAGACCTTCAAATTATATCAATTGAGACCAAATGCTAAAACCAAATTCGAGGTCCTATCTAAACAAGCATAGCAAGGATGAGAGAGATTGAAACAAACACTTAGACAAGGTGTTTAGAGTGGTTCTAATCTCCAAACTAGGAGACTGTCAGTCCACTACCTAGAGAGGTCCACCTCTAGGACTTTGAAACCCATGTATACTTATATTCCATTATAATGCATACAAGAAGACCACCTTACATCCAAGGGCTTACCTATCCAAGTGCTAGTCTTTTACCTCACAACATGTCATACCCACTCTTGCAAGCAACTCTATTCCTTCTCCTAGAACATATCCTCCTTGCAACAAGTCTTCAGCCTTGAGTATTTACCCACCAATCTCCTTGGATCTTCCGCCTTGTCCTTCTCCTTCACTTGGAGAAGATCTTCACACCTTCTTAAGCCTTGAAGAAGAAGAAGAACTCCTCCTCCACTTGGATAAGATCACTTCAGCCTTTGCTCTTTGAGAAAGGGGATTGAGAATATGGAAATATGGAGAGCTTTACAAGGTAACAATGAGGTATCTTTCTTACAACATGCCTAACTCACTCATATTCACGAAATGCTTTGTAAATGAGAGAGAAAGGGGCTCAAAGGGGTTTAGCACACTCAAATATAGCAAAGGCCAAGGATAGCATGAATGAGCAACCTTGGAATGAACTCCAAGAGCTCCTATTTATAGCTGGGGGTGTTCCTTTGAGTGTGGGATCACTTAAGAACAAAAAAATAGCCATTTTACAACTTGCAATGGATCTATTTTCATTTCTAACAACTCTCCAATGTTTGGAATCACTTTTTATGCATGTTCCGTACAATGCATTTGTTCAAGTTTCAATAAAGGTAACTCGACCGATCGACTATCCGATAAAGTCAATTTTCAAACTATCGGTCGAGTTTGTCCTAGGATAATTCGACTGATCAACCAAAATCAACTTTGGTCAGAGAGTTGGTTGGTCGAGTTTTGTGAGTGTACAACTGGACCGATCCAATCATTTCCAAAAATCCATTACTGATCGGTAGAGATTCAAACTCGATCGATTAAGGTGTTGTGACAAATTTTCCAAAATGATTTTTAAGTGATCAAACAATGGAATTAAGTGTCCCTGATTTTTTCACATCTTAGTTATAAGTCATATCATCAATACAAATGACTAAAAAAATATTCTAAGGTTATTTGGAGTGTTTTCCCAAATTACACATTTGCATTGCTTTTGACTTGAACTTGGACAAGCTAGGGCTTGAGGAATTTGATCCTTTTCATGTACCTAATGCCTGAAATCAATCTTAAACAAAAATTTTTGATACATATGAATGGAATGGTTAAGTAATTATCAAAATATGGACAATGTATAACTCTCAAGTCAACACATTCCATATATCAAAAATTTGGAGAAATCACACTTTAGGTTAATACAATAGATTTCAAGAGCTCGACATGAATTTCATTCCCAAAATTTAGGGTTCTAGCTTCTACATTGGCCTAGGTGGGGTACATGATTGAGATTTCATATTTCAACAATTCAAGACCAACATCATATATCAACATCGTGATTTCGTGCTCAAAATCGATGGAAGGTCCCACCCGAGTCCACATGGAGCTCATCTCTAAGTCATAAACTGAGTAAATCATCATGATCAACATTTCAATTTTGATATTTGGGAACATGAAAGTCATCAACCATGTATCGAGTGTGATCTCAAGATCCAAATAGGGTGGTCATAGGAGTCAAGTCAATATCAAGATCATTAATTTTGAGTCAAGATTTCGTCATTCAATATCGAGTGTCAAGTTTGGATATTAAAGTCATAGATCCAAACATTTCGAAACTAGGGTTTAGATTCATGTTACACCTTAGGGATGATCATTCATCCATACAATCGAGCAACATACAAGCATTATTCAAGCAACATTTCATGACATCAATATCGAGTTCATTTTCATGGTATTCAAGGTTGACGAATGATCTAGACCTAGGTCTTTCTAGGGATTCAACCACAGCCCGTAGTCCATGTCATCATATTTCAGGATCATCATTAATTCAAGATTCAAGATCGAGTACCAATATTGTCATGTGCTTGACCTATTAGGGACTTAGGTCAAGAAATCAGAATCAAGTGGAAGGGGTTACCCTCCCAAACTTTAATTAATCATCATAGTGAAAATTTAGAGGCAATCATAATTGGGATGTGAACGAGGTTAGATGACATACACTACCACCCTAAACTAGCACATTAGACTACATTAATCGTGGTCCATCAAATATATCCTAATAGGGAGAGTCTCAATTATCAAATGTGTTTCATAAGATCACAAGATCAAAGATTAATATCATACTAGGGGAATCACATTTTAAGATTTTGCAAGATCAAGGTCATAATTTTTTTCCTTCCTTTTAAGACCAAGGTAAGGGTAGATTCTGGAAATCAAGAAGTCAAATTGAGAACTCAAGAATTTGAACATAATAGTACAAGATTCGGATCTAGGTCCATCACCTCATTCAAATTGAGTCTACAATAGAGGAATAAAGGTCAATAGGGGATCTTCCTCTTATAACATGTATTCACATGATAATATAGGGATCCAAAGACATGGTCATTTCGTGGCATGATCATTGCACATATCAAATAGGGGAAACATTTGCTTAACTATGTTTGAGTTTTGATCAGCAATAGGGAAACATGGGTTTAATCAATAGGGACCTCATCAAGCATGAGGCGTAAAACACGAGTTCCACCTTATTCCACCATATCAAGAATTTACCTCAAACATATAAAGACTTATATTGAGTTGGGTAAAATTGAGTCTACATGATGTTAGGTTTTGCATATTAGTACATCACTTCCAAGATTACTTTCATTCATCAAACACAGTTTTCAATTAAAGACGAGATCATGGCATTATCATCATATTCAACTTTCATGATTTCAATGAATTTTACTTTTCCCATGCATAAGCTACCTATAATCGAGAAATCATGTGATTAGTAGTCATGAGAAAATAATCACATGAGGAGATGAGAATACTAACTATTCATCATCTACATGCATGGCTTAGGTAGTCCTTAAAGAAGAGGTGAGATACTAGAAGACTCTCTAAGATTTTAGGAAAAGATTTTAGTCCTCATTGGGTTACTATGATGTGTTATGCCTTAAACATATATAAAGGCTTATGTGTATAGATCTAATACCATTTGTCACTAAACTATTTGTTACTCTAAGTCTACACTCCTAATGGATACATAGCTAAAGGCGAGTGGACTTGGGTGTATGCCCATAGAATGGCACACAGTTTCACACAAGCAATATATATGAAAAGGCGGTAATAAAAAACAAGATGATAAACATGGATATGAGAGATATGTACCCATTTCTAAATTCAAGTATACCCATTTGTATTACATTTCAGAGCTTAGAGTCTTGAGTGCAACAGATCTTCATTTCAGAACTACAAGTTTGATAAACAAAACATATTAATGCTAAAGCATTAAGTACGCTATGAAAAACATGTAACCATTAATGCTAAAGCATTAAGTACGCTATGAAAAACATGTAACCACAGTTTAAGAGTAGTATAAAAGTTGCTTGGCTAGAAACATCATAATAAGCAAGAAGTAGAAAAAGGCGTGAAACACTTAACAACATTCTTTTATATAAAGTGTGTTTTAAGTGTATATCCATTATGCTCAACAACATATCATGGCCATTGACCATACTCCCATTGGAAGGGTCCGTAAGGGTGCTCAAGATTAGCTGACCCTTTAATCGACATGGTCCGCTTTATCTTGACACCTTAAGTAAGGCGCCCAACCTTGTGCCCTTACAACAAGAATACAGGCATGTACAAAAGGTTTGTATATTGGACAAGTTCAATTATGTTCAAGGTTTGTTCAACATATTTCAAGAAAAATGAATGTACTAATCTTAGGGAACAAGTAGCTCAAACAAGTACTTATCTAGCCAAGCATTCACACAAGCATACATACAAGCAAGCCAATAAAATAGTAGGGTCAAGAGATTAAGTGTACCTTGTGAGAAGAGTACAAGTTATGATAAGATCTCTAAAGATGGTCCAGCCCAAGGGGACCTAAGATGCACAATATATAACATGGGGTCTTAAATCAATTTCCATTGATAATCTAAACATCGTACAAGTCATGTGGATGTTTTCCTAGATCTAGGTTTCAAAAGTAATTTCCATAGTTCCAACTTGCATGTGATGGTTCAACCTAAAAAGTATCAACATTAAGTCCTAGGTCTAAGAGAACCATCCATATTAGATTAGATACAAAGGTCATGTGATCTCTGATTTGGAGATAGGGAATCATAATATGGTGATATTCATCAAGGTTTAATCATGCAATATCACATCTAATTATATTAGGTCTATATCATGCAAAAGGGTCATATTTCCAAGTCATAGAAGCATTAAGTAGAACAAGGTAGGATGTATATATATATATATATAGCCATTAAGATATCAAGTATAGCATTAGAGCATCATTCTTACCAGATTAGAGCTCCAAAGATTAACATGTACATTCAGAGCATGCTAGGTGCCAAGTTCATGTCATATGAAATCAAAAAGTGCACGAGTGTGTTGCATCTAATTTCATGCCACAAGTTAAGTTAGGGCATGATATGAAAACCAAAGTACATTGTTGAACATTTAGGATCCCTTTTGCATAGGGGTTTAAAAATCCAATCTATAAGTACTTGAACATCACATTTAGGACATACTAGATCTTTAAAACATATGAGATACTAATAGAAACCATAACATAATACCATGGTCAAACATGGCACAAAATATCACAAGACTTACTTATTTAGAGGTTCAAAGCAACATGAGGTAATTAGAGACCCAAAAGACATATAATAGAGCATAAAGTTCATTAAACAAGCATCAAAGTACCACTCTTAGACAAAATAGGATAACCACGAGTATATTTAGGTCTTGAAACCATTTTTATTGTATGGTTCTCGGTTTTCTAATAAAAATGGTATGCAACATCATAGGGTTTGGTTAAGAGGTGAGAGAGATACACAGTTTTATAGAATAGACATAAAAAGGGGAGTTTTGAAGGTATTTTACCCTTAATGGGATGAGAGGCGTGCGCCTAGCTCTCTCCCAGGCCCACGGGTGACGGGAGACGCTCGAACAGCTGGCACGCATGTCATGTAGTGGATGAGGGAGATGGCCAATGTCTGCTAGTGACCCGGGTTTGGGTCACAAGAGCAGTTGTCTGTGTCTCTGTGTGGCAAGGAGCGACCAAGAGTAGGTTGGCCATGGTGTTACCACTCAGGCAAGGAGAACTCATGCCCAAGGCTACATGGTGAGCCAGGTGTTGTTGCAGACATCCATCACGGCAGAGAGAGGGGGGTGAGATGAGGGGGAGGAAAAAATGAGAGGGTTAGCCAGGGGAAGAATCCCAGCTGACCATCTCAGATCCAACACCTGGGATGTAATCATAAACCCCACCCTTATCTTTCCCATCTGAAGCGGGTGACGGTGGCGTGAGGGTGTGGGCTCGCTAGAGCAAACTTGCATCTGGGCTTCTGGCCTTGGGGCTGAGTGCCACCCTACCAACCTCGCTCGGGGGAGCGTGCCAAATCCATTCATGGGCATGGTGAGCAACAATTGCTGCTAGGACAAAGATCCCTAAAATGAGAGGGTAGAGACACCATGGGAGATCGAAGGAGGAGAAGGGGTTCTAGGGTTCACAAAAACTCCTGACAAGAGTGGGGATGAGTTAGGGGGGGGAGGTTTTATAGGCAAAGAGTGATTAAAAGGGTGCCAAAGGGCAGGAAAACAATACCCTAGGTGGGCGCCAATGGGAGTAGGTGAAGGTACAACGCCATTGGCGTCAGTGTTGTACGGAGGTGAAATATAACCCCCAGGCTATTGGATCAAGTCCATATCAGAGGGACATCAATCTGACGCTTGTAAAAAGAAGAGATAAAAAATTAAAGACTGTGATTGGCCAAGGGGATTGAACTCGGATAGAAGACCAAGCAGAAGGGGGTACCCACTCTTGTGGGCCACACTCATCACTCCCAATAAGGGCTAAATCTTGATCTAAAATGGGCTAAATCGACGTGAAAATAATGTAATTTCAAAAGAGCATAACTTTCTTATTCAAGCTTGAAATTGAGCAAAATTTGATGCATTGGAAATGAGAGAGAGAGAGCTATACAACATGAGAATAAGAATAAGATACAATGTTTACAAATATATGATCAAAATTCAAGGGAACAAATGATTAGGTGTGACATGATGAGAGCTTGATTTTTGTCAATTTGAGTATCACTAAAGTGATACACACATACTAGATGGATCAAATGTGCATCAATACACATACCAACATGATATTGACTTTGAGAACAAGAGCTAGGTCAAAAATAAAAGTTACGTTCAAAGTGTGAATTTCTAGGTTATCACAAAAACCTCCCTCACCCAAGATTCATTCCTAATGACAAGCCATGGAATCACATTAGTCGACGCAATCCTTAACTGAAATGCAACACACACAATCCCTACTATCCTAGGTTTGTGGTTTTCTCAAGGATGAGCAAATATTTAAGCTTGGGTGGTCCAACATGTTGCCCTTCTATATCTTGCCTTCTTTTTCCTTTTTTTCATGCATGCATGTCTATTTCCGTTTTCTTTCCTTGTTTATTCATTTAGTGAAAAACTTCAAAATATCAAAATTTTCATCACATCATGCATTTATATCATTGCTCTTTTCCAACTTCTAGTTTGATTTTTACTGCTTAGTCAAACTTTGTTGTCTAATTCTTATATTATGCAACTAGGGCTATCATGGTACAAATGCAAAGGTTTGATGCTCGTCTGCATGTTAAATCACCTCATCATTATTATATTTTCTTGACCTCCAACTTCATTCATCTCGCTTACTCTCTCTAGAAATTGTGATGATGGATTTTAGGGTTACACACTACATCCACAATTTGAAAATGCATATTTATGTGTTTTATGTTGTGAATGATGAACATAGGGGTTTGTGCCTGATGCTTGGAGCTAGTGTAAATCAAATTTTAGGTGGTGTTTTCACACAATAAATAATATTATGAGGTTTCTCGAACCATATCAAAGATCATCATTGAGATATTGACAAGGAAATGATGAGTTTTAATCCCAATCAATTTTGATTGTTTACTTCTATGATGCTCCTTCACACATTAAATTCAATTAAAAATAACGGAAAAGAGCAAAAGAAGATTGACCGTCCAAAATCCCAAAAATAATTGATATTTCTCTAAGAGAATAAAACTCTATAAATAGTAAAACCTAGGTCGAATAATATTGAATTTAGAGAATAAAATCTTGATAGTAAGTAAAAGAGTGAGTGTTCATTTGTTCTTTTTAGGATGGTTGAGGATGATTACTAGAAGGTATAAAACTATGCTTGTAAATGTGGGTATGTAGTGTTTGGTGGTGTAATCCAAAAACTTATTAGATAGTTTCTTTACAACTTATGGAGACTATGAGATCTTCCCACTAGTATTCAAGCATGATACAAGGAGTTTTTCTAACCACTGCGGCCTACTAGCTCAGTCTGCATGGACCGTCGCTCCTTACATGGACCAACCTGATGCTGATTGGGACCATGAGAAGTCATTGAAGTACTTTCTTTTTATTTCTTACATGGGATCTGAATGAGTGGAAGAAACATTGTTCAACACTAGTTTACATTAATTTGTGATTATATATCTTTGTTTTATCCATTGCTTGCCTAATTTCCTATAAGATTGTACTTCTATGATTATAAATATGATTTATGTCCCCACCCTCTCATTAGATTGTAGTGAATTTTCTTACACATGCCTAATAGTTTTGTGATCTTACATTAGTAGGTTTGTCTACCTTGGCGAGGGTTCCTTCTAAAATAACATGTCTCAGGCAAATTTCATCTTGAAATCATTTTCCTAACCCTAGTCTCTATTTCTAGGCTCAATTTGAATGTTATCTTAGGACGTCTAACCTTTGGTCTTTCTTGAGGAAAAACAAATGATACACTTGGGGTGGTCGATCACTACCAAAATCAGGCAATAATGCATGCTATTTTACCTTGGTTTTCATGCCTATATTAGCCCATGATATGCTGAATAACCATAGATTCTCAATCTTTCTCAATCCACCATGTTTTAAAGATAGTAGCTAAACTATTCAATTTTCCAACTTTTATATACCAAATTGAGAAATGCATTGACTCCTCAAGTCTAAGATTTATATTGATCATTGCAACCCATTGTGAAGATGGGGATCACATTGCCAGATCAATGCATAAGACTCGAGAGGAGGTTGCATGCCATGGTGTGCGAGAGATCCCCATCCCAAAGCAAATTTTATATGAGGTGAAGGAATTACAATTCATTGATGCGTGACATAGACCCTTCTTTGTGTTTATCCCCACATACAACATGATCCCATAGACCCACTGACCCTTTGAAGTAGCAAGCTCGGATGCAACCTCATCAGGAAACAAGACACACAACAATTTTTTATCCCCTAAGATGATATGTTCCTTGATGCCCTCCTCTAATGGCTTACACCCACCGACATTTCATGTCCTCACTTGAGATCCACATTGAGAGAGCAAAGATGGTCCACACTTGCCATCTACATACCCCACATGTTCCATCAATACAAGCCACATGTTCCATTGACCTATAAAATGTCTCCATGCCAAAAGTTAATTCTAAGGAGTATCAATGCAATGATTCCACCACCACCTAATCCTAGACTCTTGCCTTCACTATAAATGCAATATCCTAGCCTTAAAGCTAGGGTTCTAGTTGCGGGTCTCCTCCTCGAGGGTTTACATTTTTTTTGTTAACCCAGGCGACTCGTAAGGCTTGCACTGAGCCAAACTTCCATTGATTCTCAAACTTCCATTGATGATTCCCTATTGTTGAGAGAGCTAGGAGCTCCTACCTACCTCACCATGTTGGTCTCCACCACCTCCACTTTGTCCTTTAAGGCTTCATCTCAGCCTGATCTTCCCTCGCTTAAAGGTATCCAAGCCATCTCCATTATCCAAAATCCTTATTTCCACCTTTCACCCATATATCTATCATGTTATACGCCAAGGATTTTGTTTAGGATGGACTTACATAAGGAGACAAAGGAGGTCAGAAGTGTTACAAGAAGAGTAAGGAGGATGACACAAAGGATAAGATCTAGTTCCTTTAAAGGATAAGGAGCAAGAGCCACTCTCCTATGTGAGTCTTTTCTTCCTATACTTTAGTAGTGGTCTCCCTATTTCTTGTGGAAACAATGAATTTCCATCTTTTTTTAGTGTCGACGTTGTTTGTACATGACTAGCTAAGCTCCTTCTAGGCTATATAGCCCATTTTGGGCTTGTTTATGTGCTTTGGATCCTTATTAGTAGTTAAAATTCAAAATTTGTATGTTGGTTTCTTTCCTTCTCTTTTGGTTATCATTATGTGATTGGTTGATCTCTTCTTAGCATAAGATACCATTTTGGTAAACTTGAGAGAGAAGTCGATAAGAGAGGTAGAGAAGGTAGCTTGGTTTCTGAGCCCCGAGAGGATGCTAGGACAATGGTTTATCTATTCAATTTCCCTATTGATTGCTGCTACTCCAAAACTCCAACTTGTGTTTGACTTGAGAGGCAATCAGAAATAGTTTGGGGTGTTCATCCCTAATCCTTGAGCAGAGTATTGGGTAGTTTATGAGATTTTAGTCACACTACATGAGAGTCAATGGGATTACCACCACATAAGTAGCTACTATACTACATGTTGATTTTGGGCGTTAGTTGTTAGTTGAGGTTTATGAGGGTTTTCTACACTAGAGAACGAGTTGCATAAATAGTATGATTTGTGGTTGACATAACTGGGAACTCCTTCTCTGGTTTAGCGTTATGGGCAAAATCATTCTTTGTTTGTTTTGTTTTGTTTCTCACCTAGTTTTAGTATTAAACATACATCCTATGTTTTGTATATCTAAGTTACAAAAAAGTTTAGGGGGGCTAACAGAAACATCCTTGTATTCAATCTCAGTTGAAACCTAGATCCCATACCCTTGCATGTATTGTTTAAGAATTAGGTTATAAATAAACTAACCCTGATACACAATCTAGATCATGAATTTTTGTGATACATGTTTTGGTCCTATCACTCGCTAGAAACATTTACTCCCATAACTTGCACTCTAATTATTGTATGAACCCTCTATTATAGAAATCTTATTTAATAGCATGTTTCTTATTTGATCACCATATTTACATGTTTATTAGATTTTACGACATCAGGAACATATGGGTTGAACTTATGAAACAAAAATTTATATCAAAAAGCCTTGGTGAGAACTTTAAATAGGTTGTCTTTGGGGAAATGAATAGTTGATCTCTCAGATAGCATGACAATGTACTGTATTGATATTTGCCCACTAATGAATTCTCTATTTGAAACAAATCAAATGTCATCATGGCTCTAGAATATGACATGCTTAACTAGATGTAGTGATAGAGAACCTTAGTAGGGTAATTTGTGGTGAATCTATTTTAGTACACTTAATATAAAGTTTTTATTTCATTGCTCTCCATTTGATAAATATATTTAATAAGCTAACCATAAATAATCTATCATTTTAAATAATATTTTTTTCAATTAGGATAAAAACCAAACCATTATTATGAATATTATCTCTTGGGATTTAACCCTTAACTATAGTGCGATAAGGCACATCCACTTGTAGGTGAGTTCGTCATACTATTACTTTTGATAAAAACTAGGACTTCTCTGTCTTAGTAAATCTAAGACATGCAAATAGTTACATTAGTAAGGTCATATCACCTACGACTATCTGAGACAACCTTTAGCCAAAAACATTTAGTTTTGAAATGGATATGAACCTCAGATTACACCACACGAATAGATAATACAAGTCAAAATAATACAAAATTGTTTTATACACATATGCTAAATTTACTTTATTCAAAATTATAACAAAAGGATATGATTTTGTTACTAAATTGGTTAAGTAGGATCAACTTCAAAAATCTGGAGAAAGTTGAGATAGTTCGAATAAGGAATAACAATTAGAGTTTGATTTGCATATGAAAACAAAACATATGTAATTTAGATACATTTCCAAGAAATGAGATAAAATGAAGTAAATAATATATGGAAAGAAGTTTTGAAGAGAAAAAGTTTGAAGAAAGGAATATTAAGGACTACAGAGAGATTACCTAAAAGTATTAAAATAAAGGAATGCACTATACCTTGTAATACACTAACCTACCTTTATTAAGTCCAAAGTCAATACTAAATGACACAAATTATCTTAATTAAAATTATTATATGAACCTTAAAAGTACAGATACACAAAAGGGCAAATAACCCCATGAAACTAAGGTCAAAAGATAGATCTCGATGTTTTGATTCTAGGCATTTAACTATTTGTGACCTACAAACAATAGACTATGGCTTTACAAGTTAATGTTTTTACTAAAATTAAATACAGATATTTGAACCAATTGACCAATCTATCCCCATCTACATTTCTCAACCATAGTTTTGATGTGTTAAACTATAAAATGTTTTAGCTCAAAACTTGTCTGATTAGCTTTATTTCTCACCTGAAAATATATACCCATTGTTGATGTGATAGAGATAAATGCATCAAGCAACAAAACAAAGGAATATGCATGTCAAAACTTTGATCAATTCACAATCTGGTAACTATTTCTACAACTTAATTACTCATAGTCAAAGAAGTTGAATCATCACACTCTAGTAATGCTTCAAGATTACAATGGTTTTCCCATACTCCAACAATATCAATAAACCCAAACAAGGGTCATGATCACAGATGCAGAGATTCTTACTTCCAACTCCATGGTTACCTTAAGGAAGGAGGCATGGAATTGGGTAAAAGCCAAGGTTGGTAAAAGCCAATATAATATCAAGGATTTTGGAGTCCATGTGAGACTACACACGTATATAAAAACTAGTAGTCATGCCATTATTCAAATGACTTGTGAGAAATTTGACCTACTAGTTAGATGAACACAATGAAGACAATTGATTAGTCATCTAGTTATGGACCTGGGTCAAGTTAGTATGAACTGAGAGTCAATCTAGCTAATGATAATTCTGTTGAATTTATTACTTATCTACTAAATTTTTTAGTTTTTGATGGAATTACAACTTTCACACTACCTACTCCTATATACAGACTCAAATCGAATCCAAACCCTCTTACATGGTACTTGAGATGTGGAGGGGAAAAGGTTGGGAGATCAAGTGCATGGAGGAAATCTTATAAGTTATTCTTGAAATTGAGCTAGGAATTTATTCCCAAGCATCTAAGACTCAAATTATAGTAAGTTTTGTCTATTTTCTCAAATGATTAATTTATTACCCTCATCTATACTCTTCTAGATGGATTTCCATACAACCTATGGTGAAAAACAATAACTCTTCTTCTAAATCCATAATTTTCTCTATTTTAGACATAGATAGAGGTGTTATGTGCAAGTTTGGTGGAGTTTTTGGACCTAGGATCCTTATTCATCTATCTATAAATCTACTCCTTCATCTAAGGGCAGTAGGTTGACCCTTATTGAGACTTTTTGACATGCTAAGGTTTAAACCAATTGCAACCAATAACTTAATTATATTAATAGCTAATTGATGCATGTTTTGCACTAAAATTATTGGATTCTCGGCAAGGTGAAATACTACTATTCTATATGAAAATTTTCTATTCCTAAGAAATTCAAAGAGTAAGAATCCTTACCAAATCTTATTTTTGATGAGTTTACTTCTTCCATTCTTATAGTTATCTAAAAGCTAACCTAATTGAGATTTTCTTAATGAATACAAGTGATTTAGGAATGAATGAGAAATTGCCCTTTTCTTTTACTAAATTTACATTCTATACTCTTACTTGGGAACAAATAAATCTTATTAATTTTGTATGAAGGATTTACATTTCTTAAAGAAAGACATGGAATTTTTTGTTATGTTTAATCATCATTAAAATGACATACTTAATGATTTGAATTTATTAGAATTATATCAACTATGAAAAATGAAATATTGAAAAAAATTTATTCATGTATCATAATTCATATATAGGATATTCACTTAAAGATGTTGGGTCTACATAGAAAATAGTCATAATTTAGAATCTTACCTCCTATAGAGAAATCTATGCTACTGCTTCTCTTCTTAATTTGAATGATCTTAAGTGGACTAGTATAGGGATATATATCTCATGATATAAGACAAACCTTGGTTTAGGGTTATTGATGTACATATTATTCAAGGATTCCTAATATGGATCATTGCTATGGGGAAGATGCCTTCGATTAATATCATGAAGTAGCTATCATGGGTTCTCTATCTAGGGGACGCTATTATGGGTCCTAGGCTTGGGTCACTGAATAAGGTTAACTATATGCTAAGTACATCATTGAGATACAATGAATTCTAAAACTAATTAAAGTCGGTGATTTGCAATAGGGATGTAATGACCCCGCCTCCCGGTAACCCCCAATTAAGGGAGACCAAGAGGTCAGAGTTGTTATCCCAATTTTCGGATCAAAGGTTCGACAAATAATCAATAATAATTATGAAATTCTACCAAGACTATACTGAAAATCCGTAATAAAATATAACTTTGCATACCTTTTTTTAAAACTTGGGATTACTAAACTTTTATCCACCACTGGAACTATTCTAGCTAATCCTCCTTGAACTTTAATTCGTAGATTCACAATTTTCCAATTTATTGTTTGTCCTTTTGAGATTTTATACCTAAATCACCGACAAACAAAATGTCGGTCTGTTTAACAGATTATACTGGTATGTGGGGGAATACAAAAATTATGCAACTAGGGTAACAACGTAATCAAGCAATTATAATTTAACAACCAAGATTACATCTTAAGCAATACTACTCAATCCTTACCTATCCCCTATCTCTGTGCTGTCCCTGCAGCAGACTTGGATCTACCTCTCTCATATGGTAGATCCTTACCCACATGGCCCTACCTCACATGTAGCCAATACTTAGGGTTGCGGAGTCGCATGGCCCTACCCAAAGGTAGCCCAATCCATGACTCATGGTGACTTGATGGACCTACCCCATTGGTAGCCATGTACTAAGTCACGCAATGACCTGATGGACCTACCCCATAGGTAGCCATGTACTAGGTCAATCTATCAAGCTACATAGGGGACTAGGATTTGAGCTAGTAGGCATGTATCTTAGGTGATATTCATATCCACATTATAGTTTGCATGAATTAAATTCATCCAGTAGTTTAATTCAAGTCACCGATGAAAACTTCAGAAATCCTCGAAAAACTAATTCAGGATATTCATAAGCGTAACCACAAACCTGTGATTGTAGATTTGGAGACAGAAACAACCAAGTAGAGAAAATCCAACCAAGCAAGAAAATATGTGCAGAAATCCTGAAATAAATATACAAACTTCCTTTTATCAAGATTTATCCAAACTCATCTTGCTTCTTAGGATTTCTATTACAATTTTAGGGTTTCCTTTGCAATTAGGGTTTTGCCTCCACTTTTAGTATTATAAATCCTAATTCCACAAAACTACATAAAAATTTTAAATTTCTCATCTTAACACTCCTAACAAGCTTAGGATCATTATTTAGTAACTTATTCCCTTAATTCGAAATAAACCAACTTTTTCTCTTCTTTTACCCTAAATTAGGGTTTCTATATGTATAATCCTACATACATAGATTAAAACCCTAAATTAATCAACTTTTCATGTAAAATGGATTGAAACCCTACTTTACTATTCCATAGGTTAATACTTCCCAAATTAACCTATTAAACCACAAAGATTCACCCTTTATACTCAATTAGGGTTTCTAATTACCTTTTAATACCTTTTTCTATCAAATTAATGTACTTTTGCAAAATGAGATAGAATTAGGTTACCAAACTATTTTTATCTTATTCCTCATATTTTCCTGATCAACTTTCATGTATAAAGTTTGTTAATATGAGATTCCTAGCTATTTTTATGAATTTCGTAAGAAAAAGGTCTTTTCTGGATTTTTGGTCAGAGAGAGGAGTTTACCAAAAATACCCGGCTGTTCGATCGGTGCGCACCTGGTCCGCCCTTTGGATCCAACACTCTGCATCACGCGTAGCTAAACTTAGTTGGTCCTTCCTTGGATCGTTGGATCGATGCGCGAGATCACGATGGACTCCAATCCAACGGTTGTTGCGACTCGTCTTCCCCCTTGAACCTGCGGCGATGCCACGGTGGTTCTCTCACCGGAGAGATATCAATCGAGTGAGAGAGAGAGAGTGATGGGCCTCAGGAGGTAGCTGTCTAGGTTCACGAGGGTGTGAGGAAGTGAGTGGGGGTCTTTACATAGGGCTAAGAGGGACCCCTTTAGGGTTTCTCAACCCCACCGCCACTTGTTCCTCATCCCAATTGGGCGTTTCCTCTAGATGCGACCAAAGCTCACCAACCTAGGGTCGAGAAGGTTCAATTCCCTCTCCTGGATTCAATGGAGCTATTTCCATGGGTGAACATGCACTGGATCAAGAGAAAATTGAAGGGGAAAATCCCTCTATACTCGACCAGAGTCCCAGTTCCTCTGGAACTCGACGATGAGCAGCACTCGTTGGATCAAGATCCAATGGCCCTCATCTCACGCGATCAACCAAAAAGGAAAACATATTCTTTTTTCAAGATAAATCATATTTTTGAGGATAATAAGAAAAAGCCATAACTCTTAATTTGTAACTCCTTTTTATCTCAAATTTTAAGGGAATCTCCTTAATTATTTAATCTTTCATCATGCCAAATTTGAGCTTATTATTTAAAGAAATCGATTCCTTTTCTTTAGTTGCAATTCATCACTTAAATATATATATATATTTTCCACATATTTTCTCTTTCCCTTGCCATTAGATTATTATCCTGAGTTCCTTGAACCTCAAGGAACCTTAATAGTTCGAAATTCCATCTTGGGAATATTCTTTAACACCTTTGTTCTCCTTTTATCTATTTTCCTATTTATTCTTTTATCCAATTGAATTTCTTTTTCTTTTCTCTTTCTTTTTCTTATAATTGGGCTCAATATCCAATAAAGCCCACAAAGAAATCAAGCAAGGCTATTATGAAAAAAAACCATTCAAATCAAACCATTATATCAACCATTGATTTCATTTATCTTTTAAAAGGAGATTTACAAATCTCATTACATGGTTTAGAAAAACGGGGTTATAACATCCTCCCCTCCTTATAGGAATTTTGCTCCCAATATTCAACAATCAAATAAACAAATCAAGATATGCTTTTTCCATGTCCGTCTTCATCTCCCATGTGGCTTCATCCTCTCCATGGTGCTTCCAAAGAACCTTTACCATCTCTATATTCTTATTTCTGAGCTCTTTCACCTTGGTATCTAGAATTTGCAAAGGTAGCTCAGGATAAGTTAGATTCCCTTTAAGCTCAATGGGTTCAATGCTCAGCACATGGCTCAGATCTTACACATATTGCTTTAGATTGGACACGTGAAATACATCATGCATCATACTATATTGAGGGGGTAAAGCCAAATGATATGCGGCTTCACCAATCCATTCTAACACTTCAAACAGACCCACATATCGGGGACTCAACTTTCCTCTGTTCTTGGCTATAGCTCGGAGTGGTCAGATTTTCAGAAAAGCATGCTCTCCCACAGTGAAATGCATGTCAGTCCGCTTTGCATCAGCATATGAATTCTGTCAATCCTGGGCTCTCTTTAGCCTTTGCCTAATCAAAGCGACTTTATCAGCATACACTTGGAGTTCATCTGACCTCAACATGGTCCTTTCACCCACATCATCCCAGTGAAGTGGTGACTGACACAGTCTCCCATAAATAGCTTCATATGTAGGCATCCCAATATTGGCTTGGTAGCTATTATTGTAGGCAAACTCGGCTAAAGGTAAGTGCTTCTCCCATGATCCACCCCAATCGAGCACACAAGCTCTCAGTAGATCCTCTAAAGTCTGGATTGTCCTTTCCGACTGCCCATCTATCTTGGGGTGATAAGCGGTACTAAACTTCTACCTTGTACCAAGTTGCTCTTGAACTTACTTCCACAACTTGGAAGTAAACTTGGGTCTCTGTCAGAGATAATGGAACCGGGTACGCCATGCAAATGTACTATCTCTCTAATATAAAGCTCAGCTAAGTCTGACACCTTGGCAGTGGTATTTAGGGCAAGGAAGTGTGCCAACTTGGTAAGGCAATCTACCACTACCCATATCGCATCATGACCTCTCCTGGTCTGGGGTAGACCCACCATGAAATCCATGCTGATCTGCTCCCATTTCCATTATGGAATCTCTATAGACTGTAGAAGTCCATCGGGTCATTGGTGTTCATCCTTCACCATCTGGCATGTGAGACATCTGGCCACATATGCTGCAATGTCTCTCTTCATTCCTGGCCACCAGAAAATCCTCTGCATGTCTTTAAACATCTTAGTAGTTCCTGGGTACACCGTGTACTTGGAACCATGAGCCTCTTGTAGGATACGTTTCTTCAACGGTGAATCTTTAGGAGCCCATATGCGATTCTCGAATCTGATTCCTCCGTCTATTCCTAAAGAAAGATGGGTGTGTGGCTTCTTCATCAAGCCTTTCATCTTGTCAAGTTCTCCACTGGCCAACTGTGCTGCTACAATTTCACTCAACAGTTCTATCTATACCTGGATGTTGGCCAAATGAACTCAATCGTTTAATGGATGTGGAGTCCACTCCACAAGCTCTTCTAAACTCTTCCACTAACTGGACAAAAAAGCTGCACATCTGAGCTATTTCCGACTTAAAGCATCAGCTACGACATTCACCTTTCCTAGATGATAGGTGATGGTGAAGTTGTAATCCTTCATGTACTCCATCCATCGTCACTGTCGTAGGTTTAAGTCTCTCTGTGTCAACAGGTACTTCAAGCTCTTATGGTCGGTGAGGACCTCAAAAGTAGCACCATACAAATAATGCTACCAAATCTTCAAGGCATGGATGATGGCAGCCAACTCTAGGTCATGCGTCAGGTAATTCACCTCGTTGGGCTTGAGTTGTCAGGAGGCATATGCAACCACATGCCAATTTTGTTCCAACACACAACCAAGTCCCATCTTGGAAGCATCGATGAATATCATGAAATGCTCATTATCGGAAGGTAGAGTCAAAATTGGTACAGTGGTCAACTTCTCCTTCAACTCCTAGAAACGAGCCTCACACACATTGGTCCACACGAACTTCACATCCTTCCGTGTCAACATGGTCAAAGGCAAGGCGGTCTTTGAGAAATCCACGATGAAGCGCCGATAGTAACCTGCTAACCCCAAGAAGCTTCGAATCTCAGAGGGGTTCTTTAGTGCAGGCCAGTCTCGAACTGCCGACACTTTAGCTGGATCTACGACGATCACACCTCCTAAGATGATGTGTCCAAGGAACATGAATCGGTCTATCCAAAATTCTCATTTGGAGAATTTCCCGTAAAACTTCTACTTTCTTAAGATATCAAGGATTCTACTTTGGTGGTCTCGATGTTGATCTAAGTCATCTAAATAAACCAGTATGTCATCTATGAACACTATGACAAATGAGTCAAGGAAGGGTTGAAACACACTATTCATAAGGTTCATGAAAACACTGGGTGCATTGGACAACCCAAAAGGCATAACCACAAACTCATAGTGGCCATAACGGGTTCTAAAAGCAATTTTTGGAATGTCCTCACCCTTGACTCTCAACTGATGATAACCTGATCTCAAGTCAATCTTGGAAAAGACTCGAGCAGACTTCAACTGGTCAAACAAGTCATCTATCATGGGTAAAGGGCATTTGTTCTTAATGTAGTCTGATTGATCATCCGGTAGTCTATGCACATTCGAAGCAAACCATCCTTTTTATTTACAAAAAGAACTGGTGCTCCCCATGGTGATGTGCTATGGCGGATAAAACCCTTGTCTAGCAATTCTTGCAGTTGTTTCTTCAACTCGAGGAACTCAGCAAGGGCCATCCCATAAGGTGCTCTTGAAATAGGGATTTACCCAGGAGTTAGCTCTATGGAAAAATCTACCTCTCTCTTGGGAGGAATCCCGGGTAGATCATCTGGGAAAACACCTGCATAGCTCCTGACTACCTCTATTTCTTCTAAAGGTTTCACCCTAGGTTCTAGCTCGGTAACTACTACCAGGAAAGCTCGACACCCTTTACTCATCATCTGCTCTGCCTTCAAGGCTGACACATACAAGCTGGTGGTGGCATCTTTCCTACCCCTAATGACGAAAGGTGGATGATATGGTTTCTTAAATGACCACTTTCTTCTCCCTACAGTCAATATTGTCCCTATAAGTATAAAGCCAATCCATACCAATGATCACATCAAAGTCATTCATATCAAGAAGGATAAAGTCTATAGGAAACTCATGATCTTGATATTTCACAGGTATCACCAGAGTTTTCAAAAGAGATGTAAAGATCCAACCACTCGGGGTTGTAACATCTAAGACATACCCTAAGTCCTTGATACCCAAACAAAGCATAGTTGTGAGATTTCTTAAAATGAAAGTATTAGTACATCCATAGTCAAATAAAGATTTTACATTATGTCCCGTGACTTCGAGCATGCCTACATTGTTATCACCATACATTAGACCATTACATGATTATCTTAAAACATAAAAGAAAACTCTAAGGGTTATTACCCTTGATCAACCGATTAGCATTTGCTTGAGCCTCCTCATTGTCAATAGCAAACACTCGAGCTTGTTTTCTTTCTCCAGTAGGTGGGGCGATAGCTATAGGTGGGGCTGCTACTGGTCCTGGTCCGCTTGGATCTGGCAGGGGGCAAGCAGCTTAAAGATGTCCTTCTTGTTGACAATGGTAGCAGACCTTCTTCTTATAGCGACACTCACATGTATGCCACTTTCTGTAGGTGCGACATTGAGGTCAGTTGTTCTCTTGAAGGGGTTTCCCTTTTCCTCCATGTTTTCCTTTGGCATGATTACGCCCTTGACCTTTCTTGTGATTGCTCTTCTGGCCTAGGGTCCCTTCAGTGAAACCCAAATATCCCTTAGGTGGATTTTGAGCAGGCATCACTGTCCTCTCCATGTCCAGGGCAGTGTTGTAAGCTTCGGAGAAGGTTTTAGGTTTGCTTGCCATCATATGGGTCTTGATGGCAGGGTGAAGACGTTCTATGAAGTGATCCACCCTTCTTTCCTCGTCCATCATATGCCAAAAATGCTCCAGGATTCGAAACTTGTACCCAAAATCTGCCACAGATGAGTTTCCTTGAGTCATGTTGGTGAACTCCCTTTCCTTTTCTTTCTTAGCTGAGACAATGATGAATTTGGCAGTGAAGATCGTCTTGAAGTCAAGCCACACCATTGGTTCTTCAGCCAAATCTCGGCCCATGATGTGTGTCTCCCACCATATCTTGACTGCTCCTTCCAGGATGTGAGCAGCAAAGAGGACCTTCTTGCTTGGTTGTACCTCAAGCATACATAATCCATTCTCGAATGCAAGCAACCAAGCCTCCACCTTGTCGACCACTTTAGACTTATCCTCTCCCCAAAAGTTCTTGATGTTTAGCTTAACGAAGTCCAAGATAGTAGCTCCCAGTCGAGGATGAACAGGAAGTGGCTCGCCATTCTCACCTCTGGCTATGTCTTGGAGGGCCAAAGCTCTAATGGCCTCTGTCAGCCTCTTCTGTTGCTCCATCCACAAAGAGTTAGGGGTGTGAACCACCATGGTTGGTTCTGGACCACCAGCTTGGTCCTCTTCCATCTTGGCCTCCTCCTCATACACATGTTTCTCCTCGTACCCCTGTTCCTCCTCTTGATCAAGGTTGCTGAAGGGTATCGAGTCAGGGTTGGGGACCTCATGTATAGTTTCCTCAGGTCTCTTCCACTTATTTGAGGATTCACCACCATGGTTCCTCTTCCTCTTCTCGGAATATACTTTTCCCTTGTGTGAAGGTCCACCACCATTGGTGGCATCCGGGATAGCCACGGTCTTCACACGAGCCATCTGCATAAGCATACAAATAGACCTTTTAGTCTATACCTTTAAGCTAATTATACTTATGTCAAGGACGTCTTATTACGTATCTTTTATTAATTTTATGGAGGATTCCTTAATCCTTAGCATACTTACCCATACCTCAAGAGGGTGAGGAAGAGAGAGAAAACCCTAATCCTTAAAATCCTTACCAGAATTTGAGTTGAGAAGGGATGAACAAGATGAGAGAGTCCTAAAGGTATCTTATTTTGAGTCAAATCCTAAGACATTGGCCAGGCAGTCACACAAATCCGGGAGTCCTCGGATTTCGACTAGCGGTGTGGAGAAAAATATTTCCAACCCCCGAATGTGATCCTTTTCTGGACACCTCCGTCTTTCAGATAATCCTCTAATAACTCCCTTGGTTCTATGGAATTTGTAAAATTTAATAATTATGAAAGATTAAATGAGGAACCTAAGCTCCGATACCAAATGTAACGACCCCGCCTCCCGGTAACCCCCAATTAAGGGAGACCAAGAGGTCATAGCCGTTATCCCAATTTTTGGATCAATGGTTCGACAAATAATCAATAATAATTATGAAATTCTACCAAGACTATACTGAAAGGCTGTAATAAAATATAACTTTGCATACCTTTTTTTAAAACTTGGGATTATTAAACTTTTATCCACCACTGAAACTATTCTAGCTAATCCTCCTTGAACTTTAATTCATGGATTCACAATATGCCAATTTACTATTTGTCATTTTGGGATTTTGTACCTAAATCGCCGACAAACAAAACGTCAGTCAGTTTAATGGATTATACTGGTATGTGGGGGAATACAAAAATTATGCAACTAGGGTAACAATGTAATCAAGCAATTATCATTTAACAACCAAGATTACATCTTAAGCAATACTACTCAATCCTTACATATCCCCTATCTCTATGATGTCCCTACAGTGGACTTAGATACTACCTCTCTCATATGGTAGACCCTTACCCCCATGGCCCTACCTCACAGGTAGCCAATAATTAGGGTTGCAGAGTCACATGGCCCTACCCAAAGGTAGCCCAATCCCTGACTCATGGTGACTTGATGGACGTACCCCATTGGTAGCCATGTACTAAGTCACCCAATGACCTGATGGACCTACCCCATAGGTAGCCATGTACTAGGTCAATCTATCAAGCTACAAAGGGGACTGGGATCTGAGCTAGTAGGTATGTATCTTAGGTGATAGTCATATCCACATTATAGTTTACATGAATTAAATTCATCCAACAGTTTAATTCAAGTCACCTATGAAAACTTCGGAAATCCTCAGAAAACTAATTTGGGATATTCATAAGCGTAACCACATACATGTGATTGTAGATTTGGAGACAGAAACAACCAAGTAGAGAAAACCCAACCAAGCAAGAAAATATGCACATAAATCCTGAAATAAATATACAAACTTCCTTTTATCAAGATTTATCCAAACTCATCTTGCTTCTTAGGATTTCTATTCCAATTTTAGGGTTTCCTTTGCAATTAGGGTTTTGCCTCCACTTTTAGTATTATAAACCCTAATTCCACAAAACTACATAAAAACTTTAAATTTCTCATCTTGACACTCCTAACAAGCTTAGGATCATTATTTAGTAACTTATTCCCTTAATTCAAAATAAACCAAGTTTTTCTCTTCTTTTACCCTGAATTAGGGTTTGTATATGTATAATCCTACATACATAGATTAAAACCCTAAATTAACCAACTTTTCATGTAAAATGGATTGAAACCCTACTTTACTATTCCACAGATTAATACTTCCCAAATTAACTTATTAAACCACAAAGATTCACCCTTTATACTCAATTAGGGCTTCTAATTACCTTTTAATACCTTTTTCTATCAAATTAAGGTACTTTTGCAAAACGAGATAGAATTAGGTTACCAAACTATTTTTATCTTATTCCTCATATTTTCCTAATCATCTTTCATGTATAAAGTTTGTTAATCCGAGATTCCTAGCTATTTCTATGAATTTTGCAAGAAAAGGGTTTTTTTTGGATTTTCGGTCAGAGAGAGGAGTTTACCAAAAATACTCAGCCGTTCGATCGGTGCGTAGCTGGTCCGCCCTTTGGATCCAATGCTCCACATCGCGTGTGGCTAAACTTGATCGGTCCTTTCTTGGATCGTCGGATTGACGCACAGTATCACGATGGACTCCAATCCAACAGTTGCTGCTACTCGTCTTCCCCCTTGAACCTGCGGCGGCGCCGTGATGGTTCTCTCGCCAGAGAGATATCAATCGAGTGTTAGAGAGAGTGCTGGGCCTTGGGAGATAGCCATCTGGGTTCATGAGGGTGTGAGGAAGCGAGTGGGGGTCTTTACATATGGCTAAGAGGGAGGATCCCTTTAGGGTTTCTCAACCCTGCCACCACCTGTTCCTTAGCCCAATTGGGCATTTCCTCTAGACACGACCAAAGCTCGCCAACCTAGGGTCGAGAAGGTTCAGTTCCCTCTCTCGGATTCAAAGGAGCTATTTCCATGGGTGCACATGCGCTGGATCAAGAGAAAATTGAGGGGGAAAATCTCTCTATACTCGGCCAGAGTCCCAGTTCTTATGGAACTCGACGATGAGCGACGCTCGTTGGATCAAGATCCAACGACCCTCATCTCATGCGATCAACCAAAAAGGAAAACATATTCCTTTTTCAAGATAAATCATATTTTTGAGGTTAATTTGAAAAAGCCATAACTCTTAATTCGTAACTCCTTTTTATCTCAAATTTTAAGGGAATCTCCTTAATGATTTAATCTTTCATCATGCCAAATTTGAGATTATTATCTAAAGAAATAGGGTTCTTTTCTTTAGTTGCAAGTCATCACTTAAATATATATATTTTCCACATATTTTCTCTTTCCCTTGCCATTATTAATTATCCTGAGTTCTTGAACCTCAAGGAACCTTAATAGTTCGAAATTCCATCTTAGGAATATTCTTTAACACCTTTGTTATCCTTTTATCTATTGTCCTATTTATTCTTTTATCCAATTGAATTTATTTTTCTTTTCTCTTTCTTTTTCTTATAATTGGGCTCAAAAGCCAATAAAGCCCACAAAGAAATCAAGCAAGGCTATTATATAATATAAATGTAGCTAGATATAGTCTTTCTTAACAATATGTACAAGGTGTAACTAAAATAAATGTAGCCACTTACGTCCTACACAAGCAATTAAAATTTTCATCCACCCCGTCTTTCTGTTGCACGATTTGAGTTTTGAATATTGGGCGTGTTTTTCTCCCTTGCCATCTGCTTGCTAATTTTGACTGATTTTTCCTTTCCCACCACACACGAACCACTCCTTAGGATAGGCTTATTAGGAAATCATGACTTCTAGGTCTTGAGAGGAGACGACCTTCGTCATAGCAGCAACAACGGCTGTATGCATATGGCGGGGAAGCGTGAAAGTCACCTATGAGATAGTTGACATCTAATTGCCAGTTGTTTGGTAATTTCTCAGTGGAATAGAGAAACACGATATATCTCCCGCACGCCAGATCTGAGATTCCCATATTTTTTACTTAGTTGAGGATCAACTTGGGGTCAAACAGATACAACGACGGCGGGACACAATTGCGAGAACTGAAGCATGTAAGATGTTGTTGAATCTGGTCAAACATATCCATGATTGCGGTGGTGAAGGCCTCTATCTGTTCCTACTTGTGCAAGGTTTGTCTTCCTATCTGGACACAATGACATGTATGCCTCTCATCTTTCTTGTTGTTCATGCTCCTACTTTCCTTAAATATATCTTGTCATTTGTGTTTTGGGTAATATATGTTGCCATCAAAGACATGCACATGCATAATTCTTGTCATTTCGGATTGAAACCATGCCTGGACGGTTCTAAATATGTGCTTGTTAGCCTCATCTCGAACACCTCATCATGGGTTCCATGGTCAGGAACACAATTCTGACAGACAATGACCATGCGTTCCATTTCCTCTACTTTCTCAACTATATTTTTCATAGACATCCTCCAGTATTCCCTCAGACTAATATGACACCACAATGTGTAACAAGTTTTTACATGGTTACATGTTCCTTGACAATAAGGTTATAACAAGTTTACGCTCAATAGAAATAGGGGCATATTTCTGCACTTCTTTGTTTCTTTTCTCTTTATGATTACATATGTACTTTATAATAATCTAGCCAACGGGCTCGGGAAAATTTGTTCCACCCGGTAACGCTTCGTGGTTGACTTCTTATTGAAGGTAATCCCAATTCACTTCATGGGGGGCTGCATAACTTTGTTATGTATTTGTTCAATACATCTGGTTTTTTTATTCATTGAGCTAATTGTCCATGCATGTTGTAGATCGTGTCACTAATTAAATAATCAAGAACTTTGTAGTAGTTCGTCAAATCACCAACTGGCTCCTTCTATATTGCACCACAGATTAAAAAAGTTGGATAGTTGCCCATTAATTATTGGATGAGTTTGCTCTTTTACCATGATGCTATGTGTGTATTGAACTTTTATTAAAACTACTTGTCTGTTTCGGTAGTTCTAATCACCCATATCTGATAGTGGATAGTTTATTGGGTTAACATAAACACTGTTTTTAGAATGGCTTCTGAAAAAGCTCCTAGCTTAACTTTATTTCTAATGTTTAGAGAAACATATATGTTGCCCTTCAGGGTGTCACCAATAGGAGGGGACCACGACCAACATCTCCTATCTTGAGGCATAGGTTTTTGGGTTTTTAGTTCTCTGTAATCAGTAGCTCAGGTAGTTAGTACATTTAGTAAGAGGGTGAACCATTTTAGTTGTGAACGATCACATATTCCTACATAACCAAGCAGCAAGACACGTTGCTTCACTCATGAGGAGTTCATATTCTGAAGCTTCAGTTTGCAGCCAACCAATTAGAGTACAGAAGTCAGAGTTTGAGTTCTCACACATAAGAATCAAATGACAAATGACTAGAAAAGATCAACATCTTGAACAAATCTCACTATAGGAAAAGAAATCTCATGGATAGCACTTATTGATCAGATAATACAAAAAAAATTAATTTCATATAAATTATTAGCTAGACATTAGCCAACATATGAAACATCATTCTTCCATTCAAATAAACCAGATTAGCTCGAATATACTGACTTAGAACATGATTAGCATTTAGGCAAGTTCTGCAGAAGATAAAAACCTTATGAAATTACATAGAGAGATATAACTTCAAAGAAGTATGAGTTCTTTTAACATTGTGTTAATTCACTGATAAGAAGATGAAATAACATTAAAAAAGCCAACATGTTGAATAGAGATTTCATAACATTGTATTTCATCACTGATGAGAAGATGAAATAATGTGTAAGCATGTAATGTTCTTTAGTTCTGTTTCATTCCAATAACATTAATTTTTTGAACTTCTCAACTATTTCATTCCATCCCCTCATCTCCTGTTTCACCACCTTCAAAATGAGATGAAGCCATACTTGTTATTGAATTTAATCTCATGTGCAGGCTTAGTAAGAGATGTGTAGTTAGACCCTTTCCACATTAGTTTCACATGCCCATATTCTGATGCAAAACTTAAAGATTCTCAGTTCAGTTGTTAATGTCCGAACACTCAGAACCATTAAAATAATGGCGGTGAGGCTCATCTAGCTGGGGTTTCTAATTGGCTTGTTGCTTGTTATAAGCATGAGTCAATATGTTTTGCATTTTTAGGCTATCTAAAATTTCTGGCTTGCTTGTCTTTTGTTTTCTATCAGGACATGCTGGCTGAATGGTCCTCATGAGGTATCTAGCTAATCTTTTTCCTATAGTTTCCTATTGTAGTCTTATGGTGCTTGGTTTTCTCTTCGAGATGAACTTATTAATTGTCCAAGCTGAGACATGATAATATGTTGGGAGTGTTCTACAATTCTGGAACTTATTGAACGTGCGATAAGGCAGTAAGAGTTGGTAGACTGGGGTATGTACTTGCCTTGTATATGATGATGTTGCTTCGTTAGTTTGCACATTGCTAAAATCACCAAATTTCGAATGAGTTCATTCATTTTTCTTTGTTTATGACCCTATTTTCTTTAGGGATGTAGTTGTTCTAGTGATGAATAACTACACAGGTGATGAACAAGATTTGGCCTAGAATAGGTGGTTGGTGAGTATGCATATCTTTTGGCAAGTATGTGTATCCAGTATAGATGACTTCCTCTTAATGCTTGGTCTCTAACTACTCATGTCTACTAATTTGAACTAAATGTCTGCTTTTGTACGGAGGTGCAGACAACTACTTTTAAGTTGGTGTGCCAAGAGCATATACTCAGATGCAAAACTACTAAGGCATCAGTCCTTTTTTTTAAATCCAAATTCATGTTACCCCTTGTTTTTATTTATCCCTTTGTAGTTGTACATCATGTAAATTATGGTTGGAGATTACAAACTAATCTCCCTAGTCTTGCAGACACAAACAGTTTGCCAACCATTTAGCTTACTTTGATTACATGAGCAGGATAAAACAGAGATAAGAAGCGGGGTCACACAGAAAGAAAAGATATAATCAAACCTAAATCTTCATCCCTTCCCACCCATATCTCTATTGTGTCTCTAATGTTTACAATCATTTCTTTCACAAGCTCTGGAACACATAATGATCACTCTAGTGGTTGACCACCAATAATATTGTTGATTGATAGATCTGGCTACTAAGTTGTTTTTTTAACATTCTTATCCTCTATTTTCTACTGTTGACGAGAGTTAGATCTACAATCCATATTTTTTGTTGTCATGATATCTATCATGGATTTTTGTAGGAAGAAGAACCTACTGCCCGAAGACAACCCTGTAACCCTGCAGAAGCCTAAGATGAGTGGGGTAGGTAATCAAGGGATAGTGAAATCCACTTGAGATCAAATCAAGAAGAAAATTAGATCATATTGCAACGTAGCTGGAATTGAATGTTAGACATTTGAGCTACCTCCTAGTTCAATTAAATACTGAACCACACCCTTGTGGGTCAGGTATGTTTTATTTCTGCAATTCATGGCACGAGTTTGAAATGTGTGGATGCCAATAAACTTGAGTTGTTTTATATTCATCTCCAATAGGAATGGTCAGAAAGAATGGTTTGTAATCTACAACATATTGCATTATATTCTGATTTTAGATTAACCTTCACTTTGAGTGGAACTCTAAACTTATGTCTCTCTTAGCCAATCTGCATTGCTTGAGTCTTTATGTTACTATCTACTTCAAGAACTCAAGTACTATGTTCAGACCAAGCAACTCACAGGACTATGACATCCTTTGATGAAGCAAAATTTTACTAATATATATGTACCTATGCTCATCGATAATAACACAATGACAACCATACAGGAATCCACGTGAAGGTGTTACTGGGTGTTAGTTTTCCTATTGATTTTGTGATATTGCTACTATAGGTTGATTGTTGATATACATATATGGTTTCATTCATACACATGGTGCCCATTTCCTCAGACAACTACTCTCCAATTTTAATATGCTATCTGTTGTTATGTTGTTGTTTACTGAAAACTTATCATATTACTTATCCTAATTTCAGACTCATTTACTAGAAGTAAAATTTATGGTTTTTGAGACTAAAATTCCTAACTGAAGCACCTTGCATGGTCTCATAGCTAGGGCACCTTCAAGTTAGGTTTAGATATGATAATGAATATTGCCCTTGAAGTGACAAAGAGCCTAGAATATCTTCATGAACATGTTATCCCACCTATAATACACTGGGACTTCAAGAGTAGCATTGAAGCGTGACACATCTAAATAGTCAGAAGCAAACTAGGTGGATTTTGTGAGTAGTACAGATGTGGTAGGTCACCACGGCCGTGGTAGGTAGGGTAGACCATGACCGTGGTGGATGGGTACGGTCATGGGTTTATTCCATCAAAGTTAACAGGGTTTTGGTCGATTATGGGATGAAATGGCCATGACCGTGGTGATCAACACGACCATGGTGGTGTCATGGCGCCACGACCGTGGTGGCTAGCACAGCCATGGTGGGCTGGGTGAAGTTGGACGTGGTGATGCTGCACGGCCGTTCTGGTCTGCTGTAGCACGACCGTTTTGTGGTGCACGGCCGTGGTGGCTGTCACTAGCACGGATGTGCTACTCTCTACTTGACTTGGAGGTTGTTTTGTTGATTTGTAAGTGACCTATCATGGCCGTTTTGTGGTACCACGGCCATTTTATGATACATCCGTTCTCATGTGGTTCTAACATGGGGCATACTGAATACTAAGGTAACTCAAATTCCTTCTAATATATATTTTCTAAGGTAAGCTTCCATATTTTGTTCCATGGCCCCTAAGATACTAGGTATGCTCTGGAATGTGATTCTAAAAGCTACAAAGTCTGCATATGTCTACTGCAAGACATAACTAGCAATCTGTATCTATCTCAAATTTAGCTTTTACTAGCAATCAATAATGGATTTTTTTTATCGTAACTGTGAGTTGTGCCATAGTTGCATTGTGCCAACACTTAACTTGCCCGCATTCAGCTCTGTTGGCTAGAGTTTTTACACTGTCATTGCAGAAACACTGCCTATTCATGGATTTTTAGGTCCTCTTTAATGTAGCAATTGTTGGTTGCACAGTCTCTTCATTGAAAAGAGTACATTATTCTTTGCTATGCTCTTCATGAATAAAGGGGGTTGCTGTTGGGATTGAAGAGACTAGTCATTCATTATGGTATATTTACACACAATGTTGAGTAGATGAAATTAAATTCCATCATAGTTCTCTCTCGGGTATGACTTTGTATAGTTTATAGCTGAATTAATACATAATACCAAACTATTTGATTGTTGAATTGAAGCTTATTTTGTATCTTTCAGTGTGCTTTGCTCAAAGGACAATATGATGCCTTGTATGCTTTGAAGTTGTTGTTGATTATTTGTGAATATGAAAGGCTTATAGAGAAACTTCTACAACAAAGGGAGGCGTCCAGAAAAGGATAATACAAGTGGTGGAATAAATATAAAAGAAAAATCAAGATTCAAGAAGATGTACATGATCATGTGGCATATAGAGTCTGCAGTGGATAGATGTAGTCAGAAGAATATATTGTATACATGTGTCTTTTTCCCATGCATATTGTAAAATAGGGGCCATGTTAATGTCCTCCCCATGTGTACTCATTGTTCAAATAGAAATAAAAGTATCATTGTTGACATTGTAAGCATAACTCAATCTTGATTAACATTCATTTGTTTTCTTATTGAAAACCCCTCTATATTGGCAAGCAACTGACTGGATGCATAATGTCTCTCACTACATATGTATGTATAGTACACGGTGTCTTTCACTACACACTAGCTATAATTACATGTGTAGAAAGTGCTAATTTTTGTTATACATGAACTACAAATACAATTATAACCAATGCCATCTCTCCCTACATATTATAGGTACAAATTGAATTGTAGTCATATATTTGGCTACAATGGAAAATACATTTTTATGTGTAAGGACATTTTTACCTACAATTAGGGTTACATATGAATTTGTAGCCAGAGGCATAACTAACTACAAGTTTGAAAAATGTAGCCTAAACAATTAGCTATACAAGTATTAGCTATATATTATAAATGTAAGGATAATTGTAGCCAAAGCTTTTGGCTACAAATTTTGGGGTTTTCGCTACATTTTTTTGTAGTTAAAGACCATATTTTTCGTAGTTATATGAACGAAAATCATTCAAATCAAACCATTAAATCAACCATTGATTTCAATTATCTTTCAAAAGGAGATTTACAAATCTCATTACATGGTTTAGAAAAATGGGGTTATAACAGGGGATGTTATTATAGGTTGTTTGTACCCAAAACAATTAGGAGTCCCCATACATTATATTCTCATTAAGATGGCCTATAATTCTAAATGATTCTTGAGAGATTTTAAATATAATGTTCTATTTAGTATCCTCTTACAATTTTGTGGAATTCATTATGATTTAAATATTTTATTCCTTGCTTTAAGTTCTGTTACATTATGAAATCTAAATATGAGAAAACAATATCATATTGTGTCATCTTGGCATGGGTTATAAATCTTGAAGTTTTCTTGAGTGATATAATGTTAGTGTCCTTATTTAACTTTGACATTTGAGTATATAATTTCACAAGGGACATATGTCCAAGATAACAAACCATGGTTAGGGCATATCCAACTGAGCATGGTGATGGTTAAAGGCATGTGGTGTGTTGAAAGTGGTTTGAATGTAACTGAGAAATATATGGGACTAAATGCCTATGATTTGTGGCCCTCTCTATCACATGTTTCACATTCTTTATTACTTCAGCTTGATCCATTTCATTTATTGCCTTTACATAGTCATGATAGTTTTGACAATTTCTAATTAAGTCAAACTAAGAAAGATAATATTCACTTTTTGAAGAATCATAAAAGGTGAACATGAACTATTTAATAAGTGAACCTTTGGTCATGTAGTGTATGCTCTATTCATGTAGAACTTACCTTGTTTTAAAATTCATGGAAGGTAAATGTGTATTTTTTAGCAATCAAAGGATTGTGAGAAGATAATTAGAGGTTTATATTGGTGCATACACATAGGTTATCAACAATCCCTATGAAATATGGTCAAATCGATGCAATGAAATCACTCAATATTTATGAGTGGGGTTAAGTCCGTAGATGTTGTTATTATATGGTGGTCTTGCCAATGTAATTGGAGTGATATGGATATGATATATTTTTCTTTTCCATTCATATAAATGTGATATGATATGTGACATGAACTATGTACTCATGACAAACCTGATGTTTATTTGAGTTGCAAGTTGTTCAACAATTACTTTTATGCTTGCAGCAAGAAAAATGTGTTGGGATTTAGTAAGATTGGATAATACTAAGATACTTCACAATGGGATAAGTGACTTCAAATTTTCTATCTATTAATGTGTACAATACACTCCAAGTTACACTTGGAAAGTTAAAAACATAACACAACTGATTAGGATGTAAATGTTATATCTAATCATGATTTCTTCTGGAATGTTTATAAGTGGAATTATAAGAATAGTAAGTGATTGCATGTCTATTTATGTAATGTGGTTAATATCTTGAATTTCATATGCCAGTATACCTTGCCTCTCAATAAGTTAACAAATTGTTATTTGATATTGAATATAGCATTATTATCTTTCCAATTAACATTAATCTTTAATATTATCATGAACATATTTATCCATATAGAGTGGGAGTCTTTCTCTTGTTGGGGCTCTTTATGAGTCTCACATGGTTGTTCCACATGTTTGTAGGTTTATTGGAAACAATAGAAAGATAGAGATGACCAAGATTTAATAAAGTATAACATAGATTAGTCTAGAGTGTTTCCCTATGCTCAGTTTCCTAGGATGTTGGGTGGGTAGATGATAAGATGTGATATCATGCATTATTTATTGGTTCTTGTAATTTTAAAGTGGGAAGTAGTTTATTTTCTACAGTATGTTGTACCTTCTTGTACACGATTCTCAAGGCAACCTACCTCTATGGTTAATAAGATGACTTTAGTTCTTTCAGTATATTATGTTTTGATTATAAATTAATTCATTATGATCCTTTGGTAGACTGTCAACAAGCTGGGTCTAGGTTGGTTCTAGATTGAAAATCCAATCCAAATTGTAGACTATCAAACATGAACCCAAAATTTGTTAAGACTTCTCGACCCAAAACTGACTTAGTTTGAAAAGGATAAACCCAAAACAATTCCAAACCCAAATTATTGATAATTTACAAAATATTAATTTATTAACTATAAACTTCTAAGGGGATATTATTGAATGGAGCCAAGTCGAGAGTGTGGTGAGGTGATAGAAGGGACGACAGTGTTGTGCCATCGAGAGCCACCAAGGGGTTCCTAGCTCCAGGCAACCATTCTAGAAATTGAGAAATGCTTGGAAGCCAAAAGGGAGTTCTTCTTTGTCTAATGAAGATCTTCATGCCATCCCAAATCTAGAAAACTACCCCAAGTGGATGGAGCTCGCAAGACTAGAAAATGTAGTTCCCCTGAATCGAAGAGAAATCAATGTACTACAAGGGAAGCTGATCTACCCAAAGGAGGAAGCAAAAGAGAATTATAGTAAATGGGATAAATTTCTGGTTGGTTACATTATTGATTTCAAACCTCACATCCCGAAGCTCTTGAACTAACTCTACTAGTTGTGCAATCTGATTGGTCCTATAGAGACCTATAACTGAGGAGATGGGATGTTTTTAATCAAGTTTTCGAAAGTGGATGATTTGGATCGTGATCTGAAAGGTAACTGGTATGTTAAGAATAGACCTCTTCTCTTATTAAGGCAGAAATAAGGCCAGAAGATTATGAAGCAAAGACTGAACAAGGTTCCAGTCTGGGTTAGAATTTACTATCTACTTGTTGAGCTATGGGATATCGAGATGTTCAAATAGATTGGTTCTTATATTGGGACTCCTATATGTACAGATAATCCCATGAGTTTGTGCTCAAGACTGAAATATGCTTGCATTCAGATCCTTATCAATACTAATTCAAGTTTTTTTGGAACGTATAACTCTTGCTATTGATAATGGCGATGTTCATAAAATTGAGTTATGTTACAAATTGTACCCTTATAAATGACAGGAATGTGGCTTGTTTGGTCATGAGGAGATTTTCTATATTCCTAGTTTGAAAGATGATGGGAAGAAGAAGAAGGTCTGGTCAGTTGAAGAGACAACTCCTACTATCAAAAGCTCTGATACTAAAGATAGTTCTCAATTCTTGAATCATGTTCTGTTAGCTGATAATAGTGAGTTGGTTCAAAATCCCTCTATAATTTTAAATATTGGAAGATCTACACCTAATACTCCTATTTTGGTGTTCTCTTCAAGTTCTAGTTTGAAGGCCATTATGGATGAGGAGGGGTTCTACGAAGTCAGAAGAAAGAGACATAAATCTCCTCCTAGCGTAACTATTAAACTTGTTACAGGAATTTATCATAGAACTAACAATACAATTTTCTCTCCTATGAACAACAAATTTTGAGGACAGGAAATCATCAATGAAGATACTTCTGCTGAGGCCGACAACTCAACAACCCAAGTGATTAAATGATTCACCCAATGCACATCTCTTCTTATAATGTTAGAGGTCTAAGAAATAAAATCAAATCTATCTAAGAAGAGGTTTACAGGTTGATAAGTGATATTTTTATTTTAGTGGAAACTAAAGTTTGATCTAATAAAGTGAATAATATTCTTTCTAGATATTTTCATGATTACAATTGGTTATCTAATCATGATATCACATCATGGGAAGAGTCGTTATCCTCTTTAGGGATTGCACTGTTGATAAAATCATAGAGAGTGATTAGCTATAACATGTTAAAGTGGTAGTGAATGCTTTTTCTTTTCTTATAACTACAATGAATGGACAAATTGGTAATTCTAAAAGAGCTACTTTGTGGAGCAAGTTGGAACTAATGAATGATTGTATTATTGAGGCCTTGGTTTATTTTAGGTGATTTCAATGCAATGAGGTCTGAAGAAGAAAGAATTAGCAAACTTCCTCCTACTAAAATATCTATGGAAAACTTCAACAATTGTATACTGAATAATGGTCTTTTTGATATGAACTTGGGTGGCCCTTTCTTCTCCTGGGATAACCATCAGAGTGGAAAGGGTTTTATAACATCTAAAATTGATAGGTGGATCCATAATTCTCAATTTCTTATGGAGGCCCCTGAGCATAGTGGAGAATTTAGTTCAAAATCTATTAGTGATCATAAAAGTGTGATGCCTGACGCACCACAAAGCGAGATTACTCAATGCAAAATGTAAAATTAACACTGATCAACTAGGTTACCAGAAAACACAGGAAATTAAAACTATTTGCACATAATCACAAAAGCTAGAACTTGTCATATCTAAATCCACAAAAGCCACATGTATATATATATATATATATATATATATATATATATATATATATATATATATATATATATATATATATATATATAACACCTACTGAAAGATTATTATATCACATTGTTCACTGGCTCACTATCGAGTACCTATTACAAGGGGTAACCTACTCATGTACATATATGCCATATCTATGCAACAAAGGCATACAACCAAAACATTGTCTCGATATACAACATATACAAAACTCCACCAAGGACCTAAGTGTATAGGGATGACACATAGGACTCTAGTACTAAATGCATAGCAACATATCCAACCTTAGCTCAGCTACTGCTCTTCTTGCTTCTCAGCCTCAACAATACGACCTCTACCTCTTTGTGCTCATTCACATAAAAGATGAGGCAACCCATGGGGTGAGACCAAATGTCCCAGTGAGAGATACTCTCCGCCAACGTCTATTAAAAGCACATGTAATTAAGTAGGCAGATAACATATTTAACAAATTGAGAAGATTCAAATAAATGATATGTATCCAATAGATAATATAGATTAAACTAACTAGGAAGTTACCACTGAGAGGTAGAAGAATTAATATTTTAAGAAGGAATATGAAGAACATGTATAATAGTTGACTTCTCTGACCACTTTATAATTCAAGAAATCAATACAGAGACAAGGCAAAGGAGTCAAGCAATGTTATCCATATTTAACCCTAAGCAAATATGCTACATGGATATATTATGTCTTTTATTATTGCCCTGAGGATTTGAGTCGTACCACTCAAATCCAACTGACCACTACGAAGTTGAAATCGGTGCCACACAAGGTCAATGGAAGAGTCAGAATCCATGACCTCCACAACACGTCTTGGCTAGTACAAAAGAAACACTGTAGAGACATATCAGTCAACTACAAACAACGACATATAGTCAACATGAAGGATTGGCTCACACATGGACATCCATATAAAACACCTAGCCCACCTTGGTACAGGTCATGATGCTAGAAGAACATACCCACACATGGCCGTTCTAAAAAGAAAGAATTGGCTCACGCATGGCCATCCATATAACAAGGAGAACAACTCATGCATGGCCATCTCACACAACTTATAATTGTGGATGCAAGGAGATACTCGACTTGCACCCATGAATATTCAAAAATATGTGCTCTGATTTTCCCTTAGGGATGACTCATTTCACCATACAACACTAAGACTGACATTGGAATGGATCTATGGCACATGGCACCTACATGATTAAGGTTTCACTTGATTAATTAAACTAATTGGGTGTCTTTTAGCATCAATCAAGTTACAACCTACAAAGACAAACCCAACTCTACAAGAATAAGGGAATAGTACAACTCCAGAAGATATAAATGCATAAGGTGTGAACTAGTCACATCACCACATGATACTTATAGAACTGTCATTCACAAGGCCATCATCAAAGCCACATAGCCATATAAGGCTATCACCAATATGACATTACTATGGGATATCAATCACTCAATCACATCACTAAAGGATATCACCTCACTACAGGCATCAAGCCTTCACCAGGTAATAGGACCCATCACATCAATATGATCTCATCATGTCTCATCAAGGCTCATAGCCATTACCCTGTGTCATGTGATCACCACCATAGAATACACAATTGATTATGATATTCATTCATCCTCTAAGGTATGAATCACACAAGTAGGAGAGAGAAAGTATGATTACATGCTAACCATCCATGTAAGCTCAACAAGCATAGCATACCCTAGGATAAGGGCTAGTGTTTCAAACACATAGCCGATTAGGATTTCATATCATGAATCAATCACCACACCCTTATTATGTCATCTTCCACTTTATTAGAACATACTATGATTAGAAAATTATTATTAACTTGATTAACTAACTATCCAAACAACATTAGGTATCATTCAACATTTGCATGCACATATGCATCAACCCTACAAAGTTACACATGTGTCACGACCAAGCTCAAGACATAGTTCTCGACCACCTTTAAAACAAAGGTCACGATCGCAACAAAACCAAGTGTCTCCATTACTACCAACATGGTGTATCGACCACCAACTAACATGGTGTCTCGACCTCCAACAAGACCATGTGTTACGACCACTAACCATCATGGGTCACGACCAACCTATGGTTAGGGTTTCATCCATCGCGAAAGCACATGTCTTGACCAAAACCAAACCATATGTCTTGACCAAACAAGAGCATGTATCGACCAAAAAAAACCAAGAGTCATGACCGAAATGAAAGCATGCATCTCAAACAAAACCAAAGCATAGGTCTCGACCATGAACAAAACATATGTTTCGACCAAGACAAGATCAAGGCGTAGCGACCACCAAGGTCAAGATACCCTAACAACACTCAGCCAACATCCAAAATAGAGATAAATCTCATTCAAAATAGAAGATCATCATCAAGGAAAAACATCATCACAAGGTGAAAAACTCCATGTAAAAGAACATCAAAAACCTTGAAATCTAAAATTCATCATAAACCTTCATGAAATCCAACTATGTGGAAGAAGACCAAACTTCAACCTCAACAAAACCAACTCAAAAACCTCGAAAAAACACAAAGGCCGAACCCAAGCATAGTGATAAAACCAAGGACCATGTTGCATGTATCAAAATCACCTCAACCGTCACATGATAAAACAGATATAAGGATTTAGGGTTTAGGATATGAAGCAACTTTGAAGAGATTATTAACAAGAGTTAAACCCTAAATTATGATAAAATCATCTAGCATATTATCACCAATTTTAAAGATCAAAATAGTAGCATGCAAGCGGTATAATGGTGCAAGTAATAGAAGAAGGTAGAGAGTTATATAACCCGCCTTAAAAAAATGAACAAGCTCCAAGCTCTCGATCACCAAGGAGGAAGATGAAGCTCCATCAAAAGCTCAACTCTTGGGCACAAGATCACCTCAAGAAGAATAAGACACCAAGGTCAAATATAGATCAAGAAAAGAGGGTAAGAAATCCTAGGCCGAACCAAAAGAAGAAGGGAGAAAAAGAAGAAAACTTCCTCACACTAGGGTACCACCTTGTGAAAATATGGTCCCCAACCCTTTGTGATGAGGAGTTCTATCTCAAAACAACCACCGTGAATATTCCACAGTCTATGGCCAAGAAAGGGAAAGAAGAAAGGTAGGGTAAAATGTGGTCAAGGGAGAAGAACCACTTACCAAGAAGAGAAACTACCAAAAATCACCACAAGGAAGGTGATCAAGCTTCAAAGAACCAAATGCAAGGTTGCTCGGCCATCAAAGCTCCAAGGTCACCCCTTCTTTGCTCCACTAAGCTCCAAGGATGAGTACAAGAGAGGGAGGAAGAAGGAGGGTCAAAAAATATCACTTACATGAAGGAGAAAGAGGTTATATACTCAAAAGAGGAGAGGAGTAGGGTAGGGGATGAAGTGTCAACACCTAAAGGCACCAAAGGGACCCTTGTATACAAAAGAAACCAACATGAAACCGTTATATGCTTGCATGCACGAGATGGTGAAACTACCAATGTTGGGTATCGACCTCTTTAAGTCACCAACACATTGGTTTCAGTCGAGACACATCAAGGGGTCGAAATAAGCATCAAAGCACATGTGTAGGTCAAAACAAAAGACCACCAAGAACACAAGGTTGAGACACAACACCCAAGGAAGGTGTCTCAGTCAAGACACACCTAAGACACAACAACATGGTCGAGACATAGGTCACAAAACTCAACTAAGCTCAACTTGGTCAACACCAAGCAAAACCCTAGAAACCCTAACATCACCACATGATGCCACCTCATCAACCAAGGTCCAACAAGGCACCCATATCATCACTCTCCCCCTCATGATCCTAAAGCCTAAGGGCACACTAAACATGTGATAAATTGTAAAATAACTTCTCAACTTGAGTAAATTGCAACTTGGTCCAAAACAAGCACACAAAGCTCAAACATCATCAGAACAGGACCAAACTAGAAACATAAGATTGTCACATGTTAACAAGGCATCTCAAAGGATTAGATTAAGGTTATAAGTATCTTATTAAGAAAAGCAAGCATCCTCAAGCATTAGGATAGATTAGGGGCCTTACAACCATAAACCCCTAACAAAGATTTTGCCTCTGAAATCCTATGCAAAAAGAGATGGGTACTTCCTACACATCTCTTTCTTAAGCTCCCACGTTGCTTCTTCCACACCACGGTGATGCCACAAAACATTAACCAAAATGACATCCTTATTCTTCAACTTCTTGATCCTCCTATCTAGGATCAACACAAGACCTTCCACATAAGACACATCCTCATCAAGCTCAACCTCCACAGGCTGCAAAACCAACTCAGTGTTGGGATGGCACTTCCTCAACATGGACACATGGAACAGCAGATGCAACCCGTGCAACTTAGGTGGCAACTCCAACTTATATGCCACCTTCACAACACGCACCACCATAAGGTAAGGTCCCATATACCCGGGAGCCAACTTACCCTTCTTCCCAAACCTCAAAACACCTTTCCAGGGTGATACCTTGAGATACACTATGTCTCCCACTTGGAACTCCAATGGTATATGCTAGTTATCTATATATGACTTCTGCCTATCCTGGGTTGCTTTCAACTGTTGTCGAATCATCTTTATCTTCTTTGTTGTTTACTACACTAGCTCAAGACCCAACAGTTGGTACTCACCAGTCTCATACCAACACAATGGACACCTACAACGTCTACCATACAACGCCTCATATGGTGCCATATCAATGCTTCTCTGATAACTATTATTATAGGCAAACTCTATGAGACCGAGGTGCATATCCCAACTGCCCAAAAACTGTAAGGCACAAGCTCTAAACAAGTCCTCAAAAGTCTGTATCAACCTCTCATACTGTCCATCTATATGTGGGTGAAACACAGTGCTGAACCTCAACAACGTACCTAAAGTTGTGTGCAAGCGCTCCCAAAAGCGACTGGTGAATTGAGGACCTCCGTCAGATACTATGGTAGTTGGGATCCCATGCAAACACACTATCTCATCAACATATATCTGAGCAAGCTTCTTTGTTGTGTATGTTGCCTTTACTAGAAAAAAGTGCACTGACGTCAACCTATCAATAATCACACAAATGGAATCACGACCCTTCGTTGTCCTAGGAAGACCAACCATAAAGTCCATCGTAATGTGATCCCATTTCCATTGTGGTATAGGCAACAGTTGCAATGTCCCTGTAGGATTCTAATGCTCTATCTTATCCTATTGACATATTGTACACTTGTCCATGAACTCAGCTACATCATGCTTCAAACCATGCCACCAATACAGACCTTTAAGGTTATGGTATATCTTGGTGCTACATGGGTGCATAACATACATCGAAGAGTGAGCCTCTTCTAGATTCATCTTCCTCATATTATCAACATCAAGAACCACAACTCTACTGTGGTAACACACTGTCCCATCCAATAACTCATGGAAGCCATCACGCTTCTCACTACCAAACTCTGATCGAATATGCTGTATTAAAGTATCGCCATGCTGTGCGTCTCTAATCTATTTCTTCAATGTAGGATTCACTTGCATCTATGCCAACGAACCTGCTAACATGGATACTTCCAATTTCACATTCATTTGATGCAAGGAGACCAACATGTCTCTCTTATGGCACACCAAGGAGTTCAATTATGCCTTATCAACAGATGGCGACGTTGAAGAATTCCTTCTCAAAGCGTCTGCTACCATGTTCTCCTTCTCTGGATGGTAGTCTATAGTGCATTCATAATCCTTGATTAACTCCATCCAGCATCTCTACCGCATATTCAACTCCTACTTTGAGAAGATGTACTTCAACTTCTTGTGATATGTGAAGATCTGACACTTCTCACCAAAAAGGTAGTGCCTCCAGATCTTCAAGGCATGAACCACTGCAACTAGCTTCAAATCATGAGTGGAATAGTTCTGTTCATGCTTCTTCAACTATCATGATGCAAATGAGATCACATTTTTATCTTACATGAGTACACAACACAATTGTTCTGTGATGCATCACAAAAGACAATATATCGTTTTCCTTGTTCTGGTAGAACCAACACCGACACACTAGTTAGCTTTTCCTTCTTTCATATGGAAATCACATTGACACTTTTCATCCTAGGAAAAAGGCACATCTCTTCTTGTCAGCTTTGTTAGGGGTAAAGCCACTGGACTAAAGTTCTTGATGAACCTCATGTAACCTGCCAGACCCAGAAAACTATGAACTGTTGTCGGTGTCTTTGATTGCTCCCACTCTATAACATATTCAACCTTCTTGGGGTCCACACAAACACCCTCAATAGATATCACATGTCTAAGAAAGGACACCTCCTTCAGCCAAAACTCGCACTTGCTGAACTTTGCATATAGCTGATGCTGTCTCAACAAAGTTAATGCCCAGTGAAGATGCTGATCATCTTGCTAACTATCTCTGGAGTTTATCAAGATATCATCTATAAATACTGCCATGAACTGGTCTAGATATGACCAAAATACTCTATTCATCAAGTCCATAAACACTGCCAGTGCATTGGTTAGCCCAAACGACATAACCACAAACTCGTAGTGACCATACCTTGTCCTAAAAGCCAACTTTGGTATGCCATCTACCTTAATTCGCAACTAGTGATATCCTAATCTCAGGTCTTTCTTGGAGAAGACTGCAACACCTCATAGCTGGACAAACATGTCATCAATCCATGGAAAAAGATACTTGTTCAACTGTCTGTAATCTATGCACAACTTTGTGGATCTATCCTTCTTCTTGACAAACAACATAGGAGCACCCCCAGGAGATGTGCTTGGTCTGATAAAACCCTTCTCAAGAAGCTCTTGCAACTATTTCTTTAACTCTACCATCTTAGTTGGTGCCATACTGTACAATGTCTGCGCTATTAGTTGTGTGCCTGAAACTAAATTGATATCAAAATCAATCTCTTGAACTAGGGAGACTCTTGGAAACTTGTCAGGAAACACATCCTCAAACTCACAAACTACTGGCACATCCTGGATACTCAGACTCCTTTCCTTTGTATCCACCACATATGCTAAGAACGCTTCCAACCTTGTCTCATCATCTTCTCTGCCACCATCATTGACACTAAACATGTCAGAAGCATCTTCCTATCTCCTTGGAAGATCCACGTCACACCACCATCGACAAACGTTTCCACTTTGGAACTATAGTCCAAGACCACCTAATACTTCTCCAAGGTGTCCATTCCAAGGATCACATCAAATCCATGCATGTCAAGTGGTATAAGGTCCCCTTGAATGCTATGTACTAAAAAAGACAAAGGACACATGAAGGACACACCTCCCGCAACTTTGTGGAACCAACCAACATGGTGTCTAAACAAAGGCTATCCCATCTATGACTAACAGGCAGAGTACAACTATCAATAACTTCTCGAGTGATAAAAGAGTGTGTCGTACCCTGGTCAACCAAAACAGATATAAAGCAAGAACAAGACAAATCAGAATGAAATAACTCCATATGACCTATCATAACTTGCGGGTTGACCACTCCTTCTGGACAACTCATGGTGAGAATCGAGTCATTTCCTATTTTCGTCCCCGTCATCTGTTGGCTTGTCTAGAAGAACCAACCTGTGAGGCTTGTCCACATCTTCGGCCTCCACCGCTGCTATACTGCTGCTACTGCGAGTCCTGCTGACTCTATCTCAACTGTTGGGTCACCTCATCATCCTTCACATGGCAATATTGTCTTGTATGCCTATTCTGTCCACACTTGGAGCAAGTCTTATTCTCATACCACAGCCTAGACGACCCTGTCACCGACATTGACACTGTGTCGTGGGCTCCTTCTAGTGGAAAATTATGGCCTCTGTCCTTACTGGGTGACCACTGTATCTGAACACTTGACCTTTGCTGTGAGTGTGGTGCGGAAAACCTAGGCTTCTTGAAGCCTCCAGAAGATTGCCCCTGGTACTGTGCCGATCTCTTCTTGGTATTCTTTTTATGTTTCTACACAACCAATCTCTCTATCCTCATGACCGACTCCACAAATGTGGAAAACTGTTCACAATTCTCCAAAGCTGATTGTGGCGAAGCGTTCAAACAAATCATCATTAACTAAGCGGAAGCGATCATTAATAGTGCATTACTAAAAATCACTAAAAATTAAAACCTTTTTTAAAGAGATCCAATTCCAGGAAACTCTTAACAACAAGAACCAAAGTATTACATGTACATTCTGGTCCACAAGTATATGCCATTTACCATATCTTCTCGAGGATTACATACATCAATTTCTCTATTAAGTCTACACATGAGCAACAAAAAACCTCAAGGCATTCAAGCCAAGATCTCAGATCAATTATAAAAACACTAAGTACTGACTCCTAGGACATGAGAGTACATAAATGACACATAGGACTCATATCTACAAGATCCGACAGTCAGTATCTCCACCTGAGATGTTACTGCTGTCCCTGATGCTGTTGTCCTTTTTCCTGCTATATGATTTCTACCTCTTCATCCACGTCCACCTAAAAATGTTGGATCCCACAGGGGTGAGACAATTGAAAATTGTCCCAGCGAGAGATATAACTCTTCGCCAGAAACATTATTATTGCAGTTTAATAGAATAAAACTGAGCAGAGGATAAGCAATTTAGAATATTCTCATCTTTTAAAGCATTGCAACTATCTATGATAGAGCAGTAAATCATCTATTCACTTTATAAGGAATATGAAGAACATGTATATCATTTACCCATCATACTATATCAACATCTCAAGCTTATCCTGTGATACTCATTATCATGGTATGTCATCCATGAATCATTCTCATTTCTTTCTGTTAGCCTCATCCAATCTACTAACCAGATATTGAATTGTACCAATCATATGAGTATAAATCATCATATTCTGTTCAGGCATTGGATTATACCAACCCTGTGCAACCATTCTAGGCATTGGACTATACCAACCCTGTGCAAACATTCCAGGCATTGGGATATACCAACCATGTGCAAACATCCTAGGTATTGGACTATGCCAATCCTGTGCAAACATTCTAGGCATTGGGCTATACCAACCATGTGCAAACATTCCAGGTATTGGACTAGGCCAATCCTATACAAACATTCCAAGCATTGGACTATACCAACCCTGTGCAAACATTCCAGGTATTGGACTATACCAACCCTGTGTAATTATTCCAGGTATTAGACTATGACCAATCCTGTGACATTATTACAGGTATTGGGTTATTACCAATCCTGTGACATTATTCTAGGTATTGGGTTATGACCAATCCTATGCAATTATTCCAGGTATTGGGTTATGACCAATCTTGTGTAATTATTCCATGTATTGGGTTATTACCAATCCTGTGCAATTATTCCAGGTATTGGGTTATGACCAATCTTGTGACATTATTCCAAGTATTGGGTTATGACCAATCCTATGCAATTATTCTAAGTATTGGGTTATTACCAATCCTGTGCAATTTTTCCAGATATTGGGTTATGACCAATCCTGTGACATTATTCCAGGCATTGGGTTATAACCAATCCCGTGCAATTATTCCAGGTATTGGGTTATTACCAATCCTGTGCAATTATTCTAGGTATTGGGTTATGACCAATCTTGTGATATTATTCCAGACATTGGGTTTAATTGCCCATTCGTTCTTGGGTACAACTACACATTCGGTCTTGAAACTGAATTAGCTCATTCGGTTTTGAAACCGAATCAACACAATCGGTTTTAGCAACCATTTACCCATTCCTTTGTTGAGGTGTGTGCTTAAGATGACATCATCATCTTCAAGCATCAAACCTTTGAAATCAGTTGTGATTCTTATGGTGATTTCAACAATTAATCAAAAGGAAATCGAGAAAGAAGAAAGGTTTAACACATAGTGAATAAATTGCAAGCAATAATGACATTTAAGGGTTCAAGTTATATAACCCACCTTCAAAATTGAATCCAAGATTCAACCTTCACGTCCTCAATGGTGAATGAAGCTTCCTCAACTTCACAAGGCTCGTCCTCAAGTCTTTGAGTAAAATGAATGGCTAGGGTTGAAGATTGAATGAAGAAAACAAGAAAATAAGCATTGAAAATCGATTTCCACCATGAAGTCAAGGTTGAAGATGACTATGGAGATTACCTATAGGTTGGGGCACGTCCTCCTATTGCTACTAAGCTCCCTTGTGTTCAACCAAAGCAAGGAAAGAAAGAAGGGTCGAAAACAGTCTTTCATGTGGGTGAAAAATGGGATATATGTAAAGGAGTTTCATGAGAGAGAAAGTGATAATTAATTCCTTCAGCTCCCAAAATTGATGCCACATACTCCACTCAATCCCTTGCATACGAATCCATCTCCCCCACCTTGTAATTCCTCTTCATTATCCATGAATTAAAAGAAAGAAAATTAAGCACCTTAACCATTATAATAATAATATCCAAAATTGAGTGGATATTACTTTTTCTTTTACTAATGTGAGTGGGCTCTCCACTCAATTTAGATATTTCGTGGCCTTTGAAAGGCACAAGGAAGTTCATACTTATGCAATTTAAACCATATCATTTTTGTTTGAAGGGCACTTCCATTAATATATTTATTTTTGCATTAAATTGAATTAGGGTTTCAATTATGCTTAAATCTTGATTATTTTAATATCAAGATTCTCTCTCCTCCAAAGTGATTCAAATGAGATGCCCCTCTCATTTTATTTTCTCTACATGATGACAAAAAACATGAGGGACTCTCTAGAGGTGGTATTTTGCATATTGAACCCTAGGTTTTGGGTTATTTGCACATTACACCAAAACTGGTTTTAATGCACAAACATTGCTTAACAAGCTCTGTCTTAGTACTCAGGCTATCACAAGCCATACCTCTACATCATTATCATTCCTATGATGCTTCAACACTTGAGGAACATTTTACCATGTAAAATTTGCAAGTTAACCCCTCAACTTGGGTAATTTGCACTTTATTCCAAAATAGGCAACACATTATTTCAACATTAATAAAAAAGGAATAAAATTGAAACATAAGTTCCTCTTGAGTCTTAATTACTTTTCAAAAGATAAGAGAAAGCATATAATTATCTTTATTAAACAAATCATCTTGGGTTATAGCATAACCTAGGTCAGGGATGTTACAATTATAAACCCCTAACAAGGATTTCGTCCCCGAAATCCCATGTAAAGGGAAATAGATATTATTTATTAATCATATCATCAAGCCTCCAACTAAAATTTAAATGTCATGGAGAGGCCATGGAACTTTGATCATCACAAAGTCCTTCCATACAGGGTTATCATAGAATCTGTCATATAGGACACATACTTCACCGTCCTTTTCATTATTGACTTTAGAGTCAACTCTGTGTCAGGTAACACTACCTTATTTAACTCAGGTGTCAAACCTCACTAATCTGTCACCCACTTGGAACTACAAGTCTCATCATACATTTTTAACTTTAATATGCTTTTCCCAAAAGATTCTACAATTGTTCTTTCAATTAGTGCATCCTTATTGATGTTATGTTTATGCAAGCATAAACCCCTAACATATGATGTCCATCATATTTTATATAAATGGTTTGATTTTACAGTTGGCTATCCCAGGTAACCAATATATATCATCTAATTAGAAGTTATGCCTTTTCTTTTCCATACCATCTCATATTTCTTGGATACATGAATTCCTTACTTTGGTATTCATCACATGTGTCAAAAACACACCACATCATCACCATGATTACTAAATCTAGGTATTCCAACCCTTAGTTCATCACTGAACATTATTACCTCTAGGTCTAAGGACCAGGGTATACATTATACTACACATCTTCTTTTGTTTTATAAATTGATTTATGACTATCCCAGATCCCTTCGTATATCAATTAGGATGTGGTAGAAATATCCATGCCACATCTTCTACCTCATTATGCTCTTTAGATTGTTTCAAAATGACTACTTGATCAGAGTAATCAGAAATATATCAATCTAAGAGTGGCATACTTACCTTATCTTCAAAAGAGGAATACCTGGCCAGGGTATTTAAGAACTGAAGTTAGGTAGTATGTATTGGTTTTTATATTATGTTTCATCTATTTAAGTTTTACCACTTGGTATCTTAAATTCTCTATGGGTGTTTCTATTACATCTCTTCCTTTCATCATGAAGAGAGAAATTTCAAAACATATAAGAGAATATTGTATTGAATTTAAGTTCTCATTCTTCTTATCTCTTCCTCATGTCCTCATAAGATTAATTAAAGGAAGCTCAATAATAACTACTTTTCTTATAATAGTAGGCAGAGAGAGGAAAAAGGAAATACAATTCAAAATGAAAAGTTTTATCTGACAGGTTACCTTTACGGGTTATCTAGTGCCTTATCTAACCCAATTACATGGAGTCAACTGTCATCTGCTATCACCTTTGTCCTCAACTACCAGAGGTAGATGGACCAAACTGTGACACTTGTCTTCGTCCCCGACCTTATGCTTTACTAACCTCAGGTCCCTATGGGTTTTGCAGATTATGCTTTAACTGATGGGTCACCACATTATTTCTTTTTGGACACTGCTGCCTAAAATGTCCTATCTATCCACATTTATGGCAAGTTCGGCCCTCACTTGATGAACACTGCATTGATGTACTATACTGTGGTTGAACTAGTGTTACTGAAAACTTTGGTTGTTTAGTACCACCAATCCATTGTTCCTGTGACTGTGCAGACCTCCTTTTGAGGTTTGCCTCATGTTTCTTTGTCACAGACCTTTCTATTCTTCAAACCAACTCCACAAATGTGTCAAATTTCTCTCTACTTTCTAATGCAGCTGCCGAGATAGACACCTAATCACTCAGTCCTTTCTCAAAACGTCGAATCTTCTCCTGCTCAGTAGCAGCCATTTGAGGACAAAACTGTAAAAGTTCCATAAACCTAGCCTCATATTCATTTATTGACATGGTTACCTACCGAACCTTCCAAACTGTGAGATCTTTTCATCTAAAGATGTTCTTGGAAAATACTTATTGACGAATTCTTGACGAAATTCCTCCCAACCAACCTCTTCATCATTCCTTTTTACTTCTTCTATGGCCCACCAATGGCCAGCACTACCCTTCAAAAGATATACAACATGTTTGACTTTGTCAACATCTAGAATACTAAGGATCTTAAAAGTCTTTTCTAACTCAGTGAGCCATAGATCAGCATCTGCTGGGTCATTTGTCCCAGCATATTCTATAGCTCCTACACGACGTAGTCATTCAAAAGTCTTACCAGACCCATGTCGCTCATTGGGAGTTGGTGCCCTAGGTGCTGGTGCGGGCATCCGGTCTACCATATTCCTCATTGTGGTCATGAATTCCCTAAATAGAGCATGAATATTTGGGTTTTCTATCATAGCTTCATCAAATTGGGGATTCTCAGACACTGATTCCTCTCTTGCCTGATCCCTTGCACCTCTTACTGGTGCATCAACATTACTTTCAACAACGTGATCCTCGTGTTCTCAAGACATCTTTAAGCTATCTCCCTTCTTCTGCATAGGCAGAAGTCACTATAAGATATGCTGGAGGACACTAGAATAGACTCAACACCTTAGTCCTATGTCTCTATAGACTCAGCGAACCTAGAGCTCTGATACCACTAATTTATGGCGAAACGTTCGAACAAATTGTCATCAACTAAGCAGAAGCGATCATTAACAGTGGATTACTGAAATCACTAAAAATTAAAACCTTTTTCAAAGAGATCCAATTCCAAGAAACTCTTAACAACAAGAATTAAAGTATTACATGTACATTCTGGTCCACAAGTATATGCCATTTACCATATCTTCTTGAGGATTACATACATCAATTGCTCCGTTAAGTCTACACATGAGTAACACAAAACCTCGAGGCATTCAAGCCAAGATCTCAGATCGATTATAAAAACACTAAGTACTGACTCCTAGGACATGAGAGTACAGAGACGACACAGATGACTCATATCTATAAGATTCGACAGTCAGTATCTCCACCTGAGATGTTATTGCTGTCCCTGATGCTGTTTTCCTTTTTCCTACTGTACAATTTCTACCTCTTCGTCCGCGTCCACCTAAAAATGTTGGATCCCACTGGGGTGAGACAATTGAAAATTGTCCCAGCGAGAGATATAACTCTCCGCCAGAAACATTATTATTGCAGTTTAATAGAATAAAACTGAGCAGAGGATAAGCAATTTAGAATATTCTCATCTTTTAAAGCATTGTAACTATCTATGATAGAATAGTAAACCATATATTCACTTTATAAGGAATATGAAGAACATGTATATCATTTACCCATCATACTATATAAACATCTCAAGCTTATCCTGTGATACTCATTATAATGGTATGTCATCCATGAATCATTCTCATTTCTTTCTGTTGGCCTCAGCCAATCTGCTAACCAGATATTGAATTGTACTAGTCATATGAGTATACATCATCATATTCTGTTCAGGCATTGGATTATACCAACCATGTGCAACCATTCTAGGCATTGGACTATACCAACCCTGTGCAACCATTCCAGGCATTGGACTATACCAACCCTGTGCAAACATTCCAGGCATTGGGCTATACCAACCTTGTGCAAACATTCCAAGTATTGGGCTATGCCAATCATGTGCAAACATTCCAGGCATTGGGCTATACCAACTCTGTGCAAACATTCCAGGTATTGAACTATGCCAATCCTGTACAAACATTCCAGGCATCAGACTATACCAACCCTTTGCAAACGTTCCATGTATTGGACTATACCAACCCTGTGTAATTATTCCAGGTATTGGACTACGACCAATCCTGTGACATTATTCTAGGTATTGGGTTATTACCAATCCTATGACATTATTCTAGGTATTGGGTTATGACCAATCATGTGCAATTATTCCAGGTATTGGGTTATGACCAATCCTGTGCAATTATTCTAGGTATTGGGTTATTACCAATCCTGTATAATTATTCCAGGTATTGGGTTATGACCAATCCTGTGACGTTATTCCAAGTATTGAGTTATGACCAATCCTGTGCAATTATTCCAGGTATTAGGTTATTACCAATCCTGTACAATTATTCCAGGTATTGGGTTATGACCAATCCTGTGACATTATTCCAGGCATTGGGTTATGACCAATCCTGTGTAATTATTCCAGGTATTGGGTTATTACCAATCCTATGCAATTATTCCAGGTATTGGGTTATGACCAATCCTGTGTCATTATTCCAGGTATTGGGTTTAATTGCCCATTCGGTCTTGGGTACAACTACCCATTCGGTCTTGAAACCGAATTAGCTCATTTGGTTTTGAAACCGAATCAACACAATCAATTTTGGAAACTGTTTGCCCATTCCTTTGTTGAGGTGTGTGCTTAAGATGACATCATCATCTTCAAGCTTCCAACCTTTGAAATTAGTTGTGATTCTTATGGTGATTTCAACAATTAATCAAAAGGAAATCGAGAAAGAAGAAAGGTTCAACACATAGTGAATAAATTGCAAGCAATAATGACATTTAAGGGTTCAAGTTATATAACCTATCTTCAAAATTGAATCCAAGCTTCAACCTTCACGTCCTCAATGGTGAATGAAGCATCCTAAACTTTACAAGGCTCGTCCTCAAGTCTTTGAGTGAAATGAATGGCTAGGGTTGAAGATTGAATGAAGAAAACAAGAAAATAAGCATTGAAAATCGATTTCCATCATGAAATCAAGGTTGAAGATGACTATGGAGCTTACCTACAGGTTGGGGCACGTCCTCCTATTTATCATAAGCTCCCTTGTGTTCAACCAAAGTAAGGAAAGAAAGAAGGGTCAAAAAGAGTCTTTCATGTGGGTGAAAAATGGGATATATGTAAAGGAGTTTCATGAGAGAGAAAGTGATAATTAATTCCTTCAACTCCCAAAATTGATGCCACATACTCCCCTCAATCCCTTTCATATGAAGCCATATCCCCCACCTTGTACTTCGTCTTCATTATCCATGAATTAAAAGAAAGCAAATTAAGCACCTTAACCATTATAATAATAATATCCAAAATTGAGTGGATATTACTTTTTCTTTTACTAATGTGAGTGGGCTCTCCACTCACTTTAGATATTTCATGGCCGTTGCAAGGAACAAGGATGTTGATACTTATTCAATTTCAACCATCTCATTTTTGGTTGAAGGGTACTTCCATTAATATATTTATTTTTGCATTAAATTGAATTAGGGTTTCAATTATGCTTACATCTTGATTATTTTAATATCAAGATCCTCTCTCCTCCAAAGTGATTCAAATGAGATGCCCCTCTCATTTTATTTTCTCTACATGATGACAAGAAACATGAAGGACTCTATAGATGTGGTATTTTGCATATTGAACCCTATGTTTTGGGTAATTTGCACATTACACGAAAACTGGTTTTAATGCACAAAAATTGCTTAACAAGGTCTGTCTTAGTACTCAGGATATCACAAGCCATACCTCTACATCATTCTCATTCCTATGATGATTCAACACTTGAGGAACATTTTATTATGTAACATTTGCAAGTTAACCCCTCAACTTGGGTAATTTACACTTTAGTCCAAAACAGACAACACATTATTTCAACATTATTCAAAAAGGACTAAAATTGAAACATACGTTACTCTTGAGTCTTAATTACTTTTCAAAAGATAAGAGCAAGCATATAATTATATTTATTAAACAAATCATCTAGGGTTACAACATAACCCAAGTCAGGGATGTTACAATTATAAACCCCTAACAAGGATTTTGTCCCCGAAATCCCAAGTAAAGGGAAACATGTATTATTTATTAATCATATCATCAAGCCTCCAACTAACATTTTAATATCATGGAGAAGCCATGGAACTGTGATCATCACAAAGTCATTCCATATAGGGTTATCATAGAATCTGTCATATAGGACACATACTTCACCGTCCTTTTCATTATTGACTGTAGAGTCAACTCTGTGTCAGGTAACACTACCTTATTTAACTCAGGTGTCAAGCCTCACTAATTTGTCACCCACTTGGAACTAAAAGTCTCATCATACATTTTTAACTTTAATAAGCTTTTCCCATAAATATTCTACAATTTTTCTTTCAATTAGTGCATCCTTATTGATGTTATGTTTATGCAAGCATAAACCCCTAACATATGATGTCCATAGTATTTTATATAACTGGTTTGATTTTACAGTTGGCTATCCCAGGTAACCAACATATATCATCTAATTAGAAGTTATGCCTTTTCTTTTCCATACCATTTGATATTTCTTAGATAGCGGAATTCCTTACTTTGGTATTCATCACATGTGTCAAAAACAGACCACATCATCACCATGATTACTAGATCTAGGTATTCCAACCCTTAGTTCATCACTGAACATTGTTACCTCTAGGTCTAAGGACCAATGTATACATTATACTACATCTTCTTTTGTTTTATAAATTGATTTATGACTATCTCAGATCCCTTCGTATATGAATTAGGATGTGGTTAAAATATCCATGCCACATCTTCTACCTCATTATGCTCTTTAGATTGTTTCAAAATGACTACTTGATCAGAGTAATCAGAAAGATAGCAATCTAAGAGTGGCATACTTACCTTATCTTCAATAGATGAATACCTGGCCAAGGTATTTAAGAACTGAAGTTAGGTAATATGTATTGGTTTTATATTATGTTTCATCTATTTAAGTTTTACCACTTGGTATCTTAAATTCTCTATGGGTGTTTGTATTACATCTCTTCCTTTCATCATGAAGAGAGAAATTTCAAAAAATATAAGAGAATATTGTACTGAATTTAAGTTCTCATTCTTCTTATCTCTTCCTCATGTCCTCATAAGATTAATTAAAGGAAGCTCAACAACAACTACTATTTATAATAGTAGGCAGAGAGAGGAAAAAGGAAAGACAATTCAGAATGAAAAGTTTTATCTGACAGGTTACCTTTACGGGTTATCTAGTGCCTTATCTGACCTAATTACATGGAGTCAGCTATCATCTGCTATCGCCTTTGTCCTCTACTACCAGAGGTAGATGGACCAAACTGTGACACTTGTCTTCGTCCTCGGCCTTATGCTTCACTAACCTGAGGTCCCTGTGGATTTTGCAGATTATGCCTTAACTGTTGGATCACCACATTATTTCTTTTTAGACACTACTGCCTAAAATGTCCTATCTGTCCACATTTATGGCAAGTTCGGCCCTCACTTGATGACCACTGCATTGATGTATTATACTGTGGTTGAACTGGTGTTACTGAAAACTTTGGTTGTTTAGTACTACCAATCAACTGTTCCTGTGACTGTGTAGACCTCCTTTTGAGGTTGGCCTCATGTTTCTTTGTCATAGACCTTTCTAATTTTCGAATCGACTCCACAAATGTGGCAAATTTCTCTCTACTTTCTAATGCAGCTGCCGAGATAGACACCTCATCATTCAATCCTTTCTCAAAACGTCGAATCTTCTCCTTCTCAGTAGCAGCCATTTGAGGACAAAACCGTAAAAGTTCCATAAACCTAGCCTCATATTCATTTATTGACATGGTTCCCTGCCAAATCTTCTCAAACTGTGAGATCTTTTCGTCTAAATATGTTCTTGGAAAATACTTATTGACAAATTCTTGACGAATGTCCTCCCAACCAACCTCTTTATCATTCCTTTTTACTTCTTCTATGCCCACCAATGGCCAACACTACCCTTCAAAAGATATACAACATGTTTGACTTTGGCAACATCTGGAATACTAAGGATCTTAAAAGCCTTTTCTAACTCAGTGATCCATAGATCAACATATGCTGGGTCAGTTGTCCCAGCATATTCTATAGCTCCTACACGACGTAGTCATTCAAAAGTCTTACCAAACCCATGTCCCTCATTGGGAGTTGGTGCCCTAGGTGCTGGTGCGGGCATCTGGTCTGCCATATACCTCATTGTGGTCATGAATTCCCTAAATAGAGCATGCATATTTGGGTTTTCTATCATAGCTTCATCAAACTAGGGATTCTCATGCACTAATTCCTCTCTTGCCTGATCCCTTGCACATCTTACTAGTGCAACAACATTGCTTTCAACAACATGATCCTCGTGTTCTCGAGACATCTTTAAGCTATCTCCCTTCTTCTGCATAGGCAGAAGTCACTATAAGATATGCTGGAGGACACTATAACAGACTCAACACCTTAGTCCTATGTCTCTGTTGACTCAGCAAACCTAGAGCTCTGATACCACTAATTTGTGGCGAAGCGTTCAAACAAATCATCATTAACTAAGAGGAAGCGATCATTAACAGTGGATTACTGAAAATCACTAAAAATTAAAACCTTTTTCAAAGAGATCCAATTCTAGGAAACTCTTAACAACAAGAACCAAAGTATTACATGTACATTCTGTTCCACAAGTACATGCCATTTACCATATCTTCTCGAGGATTACATACATCAATTTCTCCGTTAAGTCTACACATGAGCAACACAAAACCTCGAGGCATTCAAGCCAAGATCTCAGATCGATTATAAAAACACTAAGTACTGACTCCTAGGACCTGAGAGTACAAATATGACACATATGACTCATATCTACAAGATCTGACAGTTAGTATCTCCACCTAAGATGTTATTGCTGTCCCTGATGCTGTTTTCCTTTTTCCTATTGTACGATTTCTACCTCTTCGTCTGCGTCTACCTAAAATGTTGGATCCCACGGGGGTGAGACAATTGAAAATTGTCCCAGTGAGAGATATAACTCTCCGCCAGAAACATTATTATTGCAGTCTAATAGAATAAAACTGAGAAGAGGATAAGCAGTTTAGAATATTCTCATCTTTTAAAGCATTGCAACTATCTATGATAGAGTATTAAATCATCTATTCACTTTATAAGGAATATGAAGAACATGTATATCATTTACCCATCATAATATATCAACATCTCAAGCTTATCCTGTGATACTCATTATCATGGTATGTCATCCATGAATCATTCTCATTTCTTTCTGTTGGCCTCAGCCAATCTGCTAACCAGATGTTGAATTGTACTAGTCTTATGAGTATACATCATCATATTCTATTCAGGCATTGGATTATACCGACCATGTGCAACCATTCCATGCATTGGACTATACCAACCCTGTGCAAACATTCCATGCATTGGGATATACCAACCATGTGCAAACATTCCAGGTATTGGACTATGCCAATCCTGTACAAACATTCCAGGCATTGTGCTATACCAACCCTATGCAAACATTTCGAGTATTGGACTATGCCAATCCTATGCAAACATTCCAGGCATTGGACTATACCAACCCTGTGCAAACATTCCAGGTATTGGACTATACCAACCCTGTGTAATTATTCCAGGTATTGGACTATGACCAATCCAGTCACATTATTCTAGGTATTGGGTTATTACCAATCCTGTGACATTATTCCAGGTATTGGGTTATGACCAATCCTGTGCAATTATTCCAGGTATTGGGTTATGACCAATCCTGTGTAATTATTCTAGGTATTAGGTTATTACCAATCCTGTGCAATTATTCCAAGTATTGGGTTATGACCAATCTTGTGACATTATTCTAGGTATTGGGTTATGACCAATCCTATGCAATTATTCCAGGTATTGGGTTATTACCAATCCTGTGCAATTATTCTAGGTATTGGGTTATGACCAATCCTGTGAAATTATTCCAGGCATTGGGTTATGACCAATCCTGTGTAATTATTCCAGGTATTGGGTTGTTACCAATCCCGTGCAATTATTCCAGGTATTGGCTTATGACCAATCCTATGACATTATTCCAGGCATTGGGTTTAATTGCCCATTCGTTCTTGGGTACAACTACCCATTCGGTCTTGAAACTGAATTAGCTCATTCGGTTTTGAAACCGAATCAACACAATCGGTTTTAGCAACCATTTACCCATTCCTTTGTTGAGGTGTGTGCTTAAGATGACATCATCATCTTCAAGCATCAAACCTTTGAAATCAGTTGTGATTCTTATGGTGATTTCAACAATTAATCAAAAGGAAATCGAGAAAGAAGAAAGGTTTAACACATAGTGAATAAATTGCAAGCAATAATGACATTTAAGGGTTCAAGTTATATAACCCACCTTCAAAATTGAATCCAAGATTCAACCTTCACGTCCTCAATGGTGAATGAAGCTTCCTCAACTTCACAAGGCTCGTCCTCAAGTCTTTGAGTAAAATGAATGGCTAGGGTTGAAGATTGAATGAAGAAAACAAGAAAATAAGCATTGAAAATCGATTTCCACCATGAAGTCAAGGTTGAAGATGACTATGGAGATTACCTATAGGTTGGGGCACGTCCTCCTATTGCTACTAAGCTCCCTTGTGTTCAACCAAAGCAAGGAAAGAAAGAAGGGTCGAAAACAGTCTTTCATGTGGGTGAAAAATGGGATATATGTAAAGGAGTTTCATGAGAGAGAAAGTGATAATTAATTCCTTCAGCTCCCAAAATTGATGCCACATACTCCACTCAATCCCTTGCATACGAATCCATCTCCCCCACCTTGTAATTCCTCTTCATTATCCATGAATTAAAAGAAAGAAAATTAAGCACCTTAACCATTATAATAATAATATCCAAAATTGAGTGGATATTACTTTTTCTTTTACTAATGTGAGTGGGCTCTCCACTCAATTTAGATATTTCGTGGCCTTTGAAAGGCACAAGGAAGTTCATACTTATGCAATTTAAACCATATCATTTTTGTTTGAAGGGCACTTCCATTAATATATTTATTTTTGCATTAAATTGAATTAGGGTTTCAATTATGCTTAAATCTTGATTATTTTAATATCAAGATTCTCTCTCCTCCAAAGTGATTCAAATGAGATGCCCCTCTCATTTTCTTTTCTCTACATGATGCCATGAAACATGAGGGACTCTCTATAGGTGGTATTTTGCATATTAAACCCTAGGTTTTGGATAATTTGCACATTACACCAAAATTGGTTTTAATGCACATAATTGGTCAACAAGCTCTGTCTTAGTACTCAGGCTACCACAAGCCATACCTATGTATCATTATCATTCCTATGATGCTTCAACACTTGAGGAACATTTTACCATGTAAAATTTGCAAGCTAACCCCTCAACTTGGGTAATTTGCACTTTAGTCCAAATCAGGCAACACATTATTTCAACATTATTCAAAAAGGACTAAAATTGAAACATAAGTTACTCTTAAGTCTTAATTACTTTTCAAAAGATAAGAGCAAGCATATAATTATATTTATTAAGAAAATCATCTAGGGCTACAAAATAACCCGGGCCAGGAATGTTACAATTATAAACCCCTAACAAGGATTTCGTCCCCGAAATCCCAGGTAAAGGGAAACATATATTATTTATTAATCATATCATCAAGCCTCCAACTAACATTTTAATGTCATGGAGAGGCCATGGAACTTTGATCATCACAAAGTCCTTCCATACAGGGTTATCATAGAATCTGTCATATAGGACACATACTTCACCGTCCTTTTCATTATTGACTATAGAGTCAACTCTGTGTCAGGTAACACTACCTTATTTAACTCAGGTGTCAAACCTCACTAATTTGTCACCCACTTAGAATTACAAGTCTCATCATACATTTTTAGCTTTAATAAGATTTTCCCACAAAGATTCTACAATTGTTCTTTCAATTAGTGCATCCTTATTGATGTTATGTTTATGCAAGCATAAACCCCTAACATATGATGTCCATAGTATTTTATATAACTGGTTTGATTTTATAGTTGGCTATCCCAGGTAACCAACATATATCATCTAATCAGAAGTTATGATTTTTCTTTTCCATACCATATGATATTTCTTAGATACCGGAATTCCTTACTTTGGTATTCATCACATGTGTCAAAAACACACCACATGATCACCATGATTACTAGATCTAGGTATTCCAACCCTTAGTTCATCACTGAACATTGTTACCTCTAGGTCTAAGGACCGGTGTATACATTATACTACACATCTTCTTTTGTTTTATAAATTGATTTATGACTATCTCAGATCCCTTCGTATATCAATTAGGATGTGGTAGAAATATCCATGCCACATCTTCTACCTCATTATGCTCTTTAGATTGTTTCAAAATGACTACTTGATCAGAGTAATCAGAAAGATAGCAATCTAAGAGTGGCATACTTACCTTATCTTCAATAGATGAATACCTTGCCAGGGTATTTAAGAACTGAAGTTAGGTAGTATCTATTGGTTTTTATATTATGTTTCATCTATTTAAGTTTTACCACTTGGTATCTTAAATTCTCTATGGGTGTTTCTATTACATCTCTTCCTTTCATCATGAAGAGAGAAATTTCAAAACATATAAGAGAGTATTATATTGAATTTTTAAGTTCTCATTATTCTTATCTCTTCCTCATGTTCTCATAAGATTAATTAAAGGAAGCTCAACAACAACTACTTTTCTTATAATAGTAGGCATAGAGAGGAAAAAGGAAAGACAATTCAGAATGATTTTTTTTTTTATCTGACAGGTTACCTTTACAGGTTATCTAGTGCCGTATCTAACCCAATTACATGGAGTCAACTGTCATCTGCTATCGCCTTTGTCCTCTAGTACCAGAGGTAGATGGACCAAACTATGACACTTGTCTTCGTCCTCGACCTTATGCTTCACTAACCTGAGGTCCCTTTGGGTTTTGCAGATTATGCCTTAACTGTTGGGTCACCGCATTATTTCTTTTTGGACACAACTGCCTAAAATGTCCTATCCGTCCACATTTATGGCAAGTTCGGCCCTCACTTGATGACCACTGCATTGATGTACTATACTGTGGTTGAACTGGTGTTACTAAAAACTTTGGTTGTTTAGTACCACCAATCCACTGTTCCCGTGACTGTGTAGACCTCCTTTTGAGGTTTGCCTCATGTTTCTTTGTCACAGACCTTTCTATTCTTCGAATCGACTCCACAAATGTGGCAAATTTCTCTCTACTTTCTAATGCAGCTACCGAGATAGACACCTCATCATTCAGTCCTTTCTCAAAATGTCGAATCTTCTCCTGCTCAGTAGCAGCCATTTGAGGACAAAACCGTAAAAGTTCCATAAACCTAGCCTCATATTCATTTATTGACATGGTTCCCTGCCAAACCTTCTCAAACTGTGAGATCTTTTCATCTAAATATGTTCTTAGAAAATACTTATTGACGAATTCTTGATGAAATTCCTCCCAAGCAACCTCTTCATCATTCTTTTTTACTTCTTATATAGCCCACCAATGGCCAACACTACCCTTTAAAAGATATACAACATGTTTGACTTTGTCAACATCTGGAATACTAAGGATCTTAAAAGCCTTTTCTATCTCAGTGAGCCATAGCTCAACATCTGTTGGGTCAGTTGTCCCAGCATATTCTATAGCTCCTACACAACGTAGTCGTTCAAAAGTCTTACCAGACCCATATCCCTCATTGGGAGTTGGTTCCCTAGGTGCTGGTGCGGGCATCCGGTCTGCCATATACCTCATTGTGGTCATGAATTCCCTAAATAGAGCATGAATATTTGGGTTTTCTATCATAGCTTCATCAAACTAGGGATTCTCAGGTATTGATTCCTCTCTTGCCTGATCCCTTACACCTCTTATTGGTGTAGCAACATTGCTTTCAACAATGTGATCCTCATGTTCTCCAGACATCTTTAAGCTATCTCCCTTCTTCTGCATAGGTAGAAGTCACTATAAGATATGCTGGAGGACACTATAACAGACTCAACACCTCAGTCCTATGTCTCTGTAGACTCAGCAAACCTAGAGATCTGATACCACTAATTTGTGGCGAAGCGTTCGAACAAATCATCATTAACTAAACGGAAGCGATAATTAACAGTGGATTACTGAAAATCACTAAAAATTAAAACCTTTTTCAAAGAGATCCAATTCTAGGAAACTCTTAACAACAAGAACCAAAGTATTACATGTACATTCTGGTCCACAAGAATATGCCATTTACCATATCTTCTCGAGGATTACATACATCAATTGCTTCGTTAAGTCTACACATGATCAACACAAAACCTCGAGGCATTCAAGTCAAGATCTCATATCGATTATAAAAACACTAAGTACTGACTCCTAGGCACTGAGAGTATAGAGATGACACATAGGACTCATATCTACAAGATCTGACAATCAATATCTCCACCGGAGATGTTATTGCTGTCCCTGATGCTGTTTTCCTTTTTCTTGCTATACAATTTCTACCTCTTCGTCTGCGTCCACCTAAAAATTTTGGATCCCACGAGGGTGAGACAATTGAAAATTGTCCCAACGAGAGATATAACTCTCTGCCAGGAACATTATTATTGCAGTTTAATAGAATAAAACTGAGTAGAGGATAAACAGTTTAGAATATTCTCATCTTTTAAAGCATTGCAACTATCTATGATATAGCAGTAAACTGGCTATTCACTTTATAAGGAATATGAAGAACATGTATATCATTTACCCATCATACTATATCAACATCTCAAGCTTATCCTGTGATACTCATTATCATGGTATGTCATCCATGAATCATTCTCATTTCTTTCTGTTGGCCTCAGCCAATCTGCTAACCAAATATTGAAGTGTACTAGTCATATGAGAATACATCATCATATTCTATTCAGGCATTGGATTATACCAATCCTGTGCAACCATTATAGGCATTGGACTATACCAACCCTGTGCAAACATTCCAGGCATAGGGATATACCAACCATGTGCAAACATTCTAGGTATTGGACTATGCCAATCCTATGCAAAGATTCCAGGCATTGGGCTATACCAACAATGTGAAAACATTCCAAATATTGGACTATGCCAATCCTATACAAACATTCCAGGCATTGGACTATACCAACCCTGTGCAAACATTCCAGGTATTGGACTATACCAACCCTGTGTAATTATTCCAGGTATTGGACTATGACCAATCCTGTGACATTATTCCAGGTATTGGGTTATTACCAATCCTGTGACATTATTCCAGGTATTGGGTTATGACCAATCCTGTGCAATTATTCCAGGTATTGGGTTATGACCAATCCTATGCAATTATTCCAGGTATTGGGTTATTACCAATCCTGTACAATTATTCCAGGTATTGGGTTATGACCAATCCTGTGACATTATTCTAGGTATTGGGTTATGACCAATCGTGTGCAATTATTCTAGGTATTGGGTTATTACCAATCCTATGCAATTATTCCAGGTATTGGGTTATGACCAATCCTGTGACATTATTCCAGGCATTGGGTTATGACCAATCCTGTATAATTATTCCAGGTATTGGATTATTACCAATTTTGTGCAATTATTCCAGGTATTGGGTTATGACCAATCCTGTGACATTATTCCAGGCATTGGGTTTAATTGCCCATTCGGTCTTGGGTACAACTACCCATTCAGTCTTGAAACCAAATTAGCTCATTCGATTTTGAAACCGAATCAACACAATCAGTTTTGGAAACTGTTTGCCCATTCCTTTGTTGAGGTGTGTGCTTAAGATGACATCATCATCTTCAAGCTTCAAACCTTCGAAATCAGTTGTGATTCTTATGGTTATTTCAACAATTAATCAAAAGGAAATCGAGAAAGAAGAAAGGTTCAACACATAGTGAATAAATTGCAAGCAATAATGACATTTAAGGGTTCAAGTTATATAACCCGCCTTCAAAATTGAATCCAAGCTTCAACCTCCACGTCCTCAATGGTGAATGAAGATTCCTCAACTTCACAAGGCTCATCCTCAAGTCTTTGAGTGAAATGAATGGCTAGGGTTGAAGATTGAATGAAAAAAACAAGAAAATAAGCATTCAAAATCGATTTCCACCATGAAATCAAGGTTGAAGATGACTATGGAGCTTACCTATAGGTTGGGGCACGCCATCCTATTTCTCCTAAGCTCCCTTGTGTTCAACCAAAGTAAGGAAAGAAAGAAGGTTCGAAAAGAGTCTTTCATGTGGGTGAAAAATGGGATATATGTAAAGGAGTTTCATGAGAGAGAAAGTGATAATTAATTCCTTCAACTCCCAAATTTGATGCCAAATACTCCACTCAATACCTTGCATATGAATCCATGTCCCCCACATTGTAATTCCACTTCATTATCCATGAATTAAAAGAAAGCAAATTAAGCACCTTAACCATTATAATAATAATATCCAAAATTGAGTGGATATTACTTTTTCTTTTACTAATGTGAGTGGGCTCTCCACTCACTTTAAATATTTTTTGGCCTTTTAAAGGCACAAGGACGTTCATACTTATGCAATTTCAACCATCTCATTTTTGGTTGAAGGGCACTTCCATTAATATATTTATTTTTGCATTAAATTGAATTAGGGTTTCAATTATGCTTAAATCTTAATGATTTTAATATCAAGATTCTCTCTCCTCCAAAGTGATTCAAATGAGATTCCCCTCTCATTTTATTTTCTCTACATGATGCCAAGAAACATGAGGGACTCTCTAGAGGTGGTATTTTACATATTGAACCCTAGATTTTGGGTAATTTGCACATTACACCAAAATTGGTTTTAATGCACAAACATTGCTCAACAAGCTCTGTCTTAGTACTCAGGCTACCACAAGTCATACCTCTGCATCATTCTCATTCCTATGATTCTTCAACACTTGAGGAACATTTTACCATGTAAAATTTGCAAGTTAACCCCTCAACTTGGGTAATTTGCACTTTAGTCCAAAACAGGCAACACATTATTTCAACATTATTCAAAAAGGACTAAAAGTGAAACATAAGTTCCTATTGAGTCTTAATTACTTTTCAAAAGATAAGAGCAAGCATATAATTATATTTATTAAACAAATAATCTAGGGTTACATCATAACCCAGGTCAGGGATGTTACAATTATAAACCCCTAACAAGGATTTCGTCCCCGAAATCCCAGGTAAAGGGAAAAATATATTATTTCTTAATCATATCATCAAGCCTCCAACTAACATTTTAATGTCATGGAGAGGCCATGGAAATTTGATCATCACAAAGTCCTTCCATATAGGGTTATCATAGAATCTGTCATATAGGACACATACTTCACCGTCCTTTTCATTATTGACTGTAGAGTCAACTCTGTGTTAGGTAACACTACCTTATTTAACTCAGGTGTTAAACCTCACTAATTTGTCACCCACTTGGAACTACAAGTCTCATCATACATTTTTAACTTTAATAAGATTTTCCCACAAAGATTCTACAATTGTTCTTTCAATTAGTGCATCCTTATTTATGTTATGTTTATGCAAGCATAAACCCCTAACATATGATGTCCATAGTATTTTATATAACTAGTTTGATTTTATAGTTGGCTATCCCAGGTAACCAACATATATCATCTAATTAGAAGTCATGCCTTTTCTTTTCCATACCATCTGATATTTCTTAGATACATGAATTCCTTACTTTGGTATTCATCACATGTGTCAAAAACACACCACATCATCACCATGATTACTAGATCTAGGTATTCCAACCCTTAGTTCATCACTGAACATTGTTACCTCTAGGTCTAAGGACCAGGGTATACATTATACTACACATCTTCTTTTATTTTATAAATTGATTTATGACTATCTCAGATCCCTTCGTATATCAATTAGGATGTGGTAGACATATCCATGCCACATCTTCTACCTCATTATGCTCTTTAGATTGTTTCAAAATGACTACTTGATCAGAGTAATCAGAAAGATAGCAATCTAAGAGTGGCATACTTACCTTATCTTCAATAGATGAATACCTAGACAGGGTATTTATGAACTGAAGTTAGGTAGTATCTATTGGTTTTTATATTATGTTTCATCTATTTCAGTTTTACCACTTGGTATCTTAAATTCTCTATGGGTGTTTCTATTACATCTCTTCCTTTCATCATGAAGAGAGAAATTTCAAAACATATAAGAGAATATTGTATTGAATTTAAGTTCTTATTCTTCTTATCTCTTCCTCATCTCCTCATAAGATTAATTAAAGGAAGCTCAACAACAACTACTTTTCTTATAATAGTAGGCATAGAGAGGAAAAAGGAAAGACAATTCAGAATGAAAAGTTTTATCTGACAGGTTACCTTTACGGGTTATCTAGTGCCTTATCTGACCCAATTACATGGAGTCAGCTGTCATCTGCTATCGCCTTTGTCCTCTACTACCAGAGGTAGATGGACCAAACTGTGACACTTGTCTTCGTCCTCGGCCTTCTGCTTCACTAACCTGAGGTCCCTGTGGGTTTTGCAGATTATGCCTTAACTGTTGGGTCACCGCATTATTTCTTTTTGGATACTGCTGCCTAAAATGTCCTATCTGTCCACATTTATGGCAAGTTCGGCCCTCACTTGATGACTACTGCATTGATGTACTATACTGTGGTTGAACTGGTGTTAATGAAAACTTTGGTTGTTTAGTACCACCAATCCACTGTTCCTGTGATTGTGTAGACCTCCTTTTGAGGTTTTTCTCATATTTCTTTGTCACAGACCTTTCTATTCTTCGAATCGACTCCACAAATGTGGTAAATTTCTCTCTACTTTCTAATGCAGCTGTCGAGATAGACACCTCATCATTCACTCCTTTCTCAAAATGTCGAATCATCTCCTGCTCAGTAGCAGCCATTTGAGGACAAAACCATAAAAGTTCCATAAACCTAGCCTCATTCATTTATTGACATGGTTCCCTGCCGAACCTTCTCAAACTGTGAGATCTTTTTGTCTAAATATGTTCTTGGAAAATACTTATTGACGAATTCTTGATGAAATTCCTCCCAACCAACATCTTAATTTTTTTTACTTTTTCTATGGCCCACCAATGGCCAACACTACCCTTCAAAAGATATACAGCATGTTTGACTTTGTCAACATCTGGAATACTAAGGATCTTAAAAGCCTTTTATAACTCAGTGAGCCATAGATTAGCATCTGCTGGGTCAGTTGTCCCAGCATATTCTATAGCTCCTACACGACGTAGTTGTTCAAAAGTCTTACCAGACCCATGTCCCTCATTGGGAGTTGGTGCCCCAGGTGCTGGTGCAGGCATCCGGTCTGCCATATACCTCATTATGGTCATGAATTCCCTAAATAGAGCATGAATATTTGGGTTTTCTATCATATCTTCATCAAACTGGGGATTCTCAGGAACTGATTCCTCTCTTGCCTGATCCCTTGCACCTCTTACTGGTGCAGCAACATTGCTTTCAGCAACGTGATCCTCGTATTCTACAGACATCTTTAAGCTATCTCCCTTCTTCTGCATAGGTAGAAATCAATATAAGATATGCTAGAGGACACTAGAATAGACTCAACACCTTAGTCCTATGTCTCTGTAGACTCATCGAACCTAGAGCTCTGATACCACTAATTTGTGGTGAAGCATTTGAACAAATCATCATTAACTAAGCGGAAGCGATCATTAACAGTGGATTACCGAAAATCACTAAAAATTAAAACCTTTTTCAAAGAGATCCAATTCTGGGAAACTCTTAACAACAAGAACCAAAGTATTACATGTACATTCTAGTCCACAAGTATATGCCATTTACCATATCTTCTCGAGGATTACATACATCAATTGCTCCGTTAAGTCTATACATGAGCAACACAAAACCTCGAGGCATTCAAGCCAAGATCTCAGATCAATTATAGGACCTGAGAGTACAGAGACGACACATATGACTCATATCTACAAGATCCGACAGTCAGTATCTCCACCTGAGATGTTACTTCTGTCCCTAATGTTGTTGTCCTTTTTCCTACTGTATGATTTCTACCTCTTTGTCCGCATCCACCTAAAAATGTTGGATCCCACGGGGGTGGGATAATTGAAAATTGTCCCAGCGAGAGATATAACTCTCCGCAGAAACATTATTATTGCAGTTTAATAGAATAAAACTGAGCAGAGGATAAGAAGTTTAGAATATTCTCATCTTGTAAAGCATTGTAACTATCTATGATAGAGCAGTAAATCATCTATTCACTTTATAAGGAATATGGAGAACATGTATATAATTTACCCATCATACTATATCAACATCTCAAGCTTATCCTGTGATACTCATTATCATGGTATGTCATCCATGAATCATTTTCATTTCTTTCTGTTGGCCTCAACCCATTCGCTAATAAGATATTGAATTGTACCAGTCATATGAGTATACATCATCATATTCTGTTCAGGCATTGGATTATACCAACCCTGTGCAACCATTCCAGGCATTGGACTATACCAACCCTGTGCAAACATTCCAGGCATTGGGCTATACCAACCCTGTGGAAACATTCCAGGTATTGGACTATGCCAATCCTGTGCAAACATTCCAGTCATTGGGCTATTCCAACCATGTGCAAACATTCCAGGTATTGGACTATGCCAATCCTGTACAAACATTCCAGGCATTGGACTATACCAACCCTGTGCAAACATTCTAGGTATTAGACTATACCAACCATGTGTAATTATTCCAAGTATTGGACTATGACCAATCCTGTGACATTATTCTAGGTATTGGGTTATTACCAATCCCGTGACATTATTCTAGGTATTGGGTTATGACCAATTCTATGCAATTATTCCAGTTATTGGGTTATGACCAATCATGTGCAATTATTCCAGGTATTGGGTTATTACCAATACTGTGCAATTATTCCAGATATTGGGTTATGACCAATCCTGTGAAATTATTCTAGGTATTGGGTTATGACCAATCCTGTGCAATTATTCTAGGTATTGGGTTATTACCTATCCTTTGCAATTATTCCAGGTATTGGGTTATGACCAATCCTGTGACATTATTCCAGGCATTGGGTTATGACAAATATTGTGCAATTATTTCAGGTATTGGGTTATTACCAATCCTGTGCAATTATTCTAGATATTGGGTTATGACCAATCCTGTGACATTATTCCAGGCATTGGGTTTAATTGCCCATTCGGTCTTGGGTACAACTACCCATTCAGTCTTGAAACCGAATTAGCTCATTCAGTTTTGAAACCAAATCAACACAATCAGTTTTGGAAACCGTTTGCCCATTCCTTTGTTGAGGTGTGTGCTTAAGATGACATCATCATCTTCAAGCTTCAAACCTTCGAAATCAGTTGTGATTCTTATGGTGATTTCAATAATTAATCAAAAGGAAATCGAGAAAGAAGAAAGGTTCAACACATAGTGAATAAATTGCAAGAAATAATGACATTTAAGGGTTCAAGTTATATAAACTGCCTTCAAAATTGAATCCAATCTTCAACCTTCACGTCCTCAATGGTGAATGAATCTTACTCAACTTCACAAGGCTCGTCCTCAAGTCTTTGAGTGAAATGAATGGCTAGGGTTGAAGATTGAATGAAGAAAACAAGAAAATAAGCATTTAAAATCAATTTCCACCATGAAATCAAGGTTGAAGATGACTATGGAGCTTAACTACAGGTTTGGGTACGTCCTCCTGTTGCTCCTAATCTCCCTTGTGTTCAACCAAAGCAAGGAAAGAAAGAAGGGTCGAAAAGAGTCTTTCATGTGGATGAAAAATGGGATATATGTAAAGGAGTTTCATGAGAGAGAAAGTGATAATTAATTCCTTCAACTCCCAAAATTGATGCCACATACTCCCCTCAATCCCTTGCATACGAAGCCATATCTCCCACCTTGTAATTCCTCTTCATTATCCATGAATTAAAAGAAAGAAAATTAAGCACCTTAACCATTATAATAATATCCAAAATTGAGTGGATATTACTTTTTCTTTTACTAATGTGAGTGGGCTCTCCACTCACTTTAGATATTTTGTGGCCTTTGCAAGGTAAAAGGACGTTCATACTTATGCAATTTCAACCATCTCATTTTTTGTTGAAGGGCACCTCGATTAATATATTTGTTTTTGCATTAAATTGAATTAGGGTTTCAATTATGCTTAAATCTTGATTATTTTAATATCAAGATTCTCTCTCCTCCAAAGTGATTCAAATGAGATGCCCCTCTCATTTTATTTTCTCTACATTATGCCAAGAAACATGAGGGAATCTCTAGAGGTGTTATTTTGCATATTGAACCCTAGGTTTTGGGTAATTTTCACATTACACCAAAACTGGTTTTAATGCACAAACATTGCTCAACAAGCTATGTGTTAGCACTCAGGCTACCACAAGCCATACCTCTACATCATTCTCATTCCTATGATGCTTCAACACTTGAGGAACATTTTACCATGTAACATTTGCAAGTTAACCCCTCAACTTGGGTAATTTGCACTTGAGTCCAAATCAGGCAACACATTATTTCAACATTATTAAAAAAGGACTAAAATTGAAACATAAGTTCCTCTTAAGTCTTAATTACTTTTCAAAAGATAAGAACAAGCATATAATTATCTTTATTAAATAAATCATATAGGGTTATAACATAACCCATGTCAGGGATGTTACACTGATACTGGTGTAGTCAACTTTGTGTTCAAGACCTTCTCAAAATGTTTGATCCTCTCCTGATATGTCATTGCCATGTGAGGACAAAACTACAAAAACTCCGTAAACTTTGCCTCATACTCATTGATCAATATGGATCCCTACTAGATCCTTTCAAATTGGTTGATCTTCTCACTAGGTAGGTCTGAGGAAAGTACCGACTAACGAACTCATGTAAGAACTCCTCCCACTGATCACAACACCTGACCTCTTCTCCTTCGCAATGGCCCACCAATTGCCAACACTCCCCTTCAAAATATAAACAACATGCTTCACCTTGTCTGCCTCGGGGATGTTGAGGATCTTAAAGGCCTTCTTCAACTCTGTCAACTAAAGGTCAGCATCCATTGGATCCACCGTACCAAAATACTCCATAGCCCCAACTCACCTCAAACTCTCAAAGGTCTTCCTAGAGCCCAGACATTTGACATTGGGAACAACTACCCTAGCTTGAGGCACATGCATCCTATCCACCATATACGTTGTCTTCGCCATGAATTGCCTGAACAAATACTGAAAGGTAGGGTTTTCTATCATGGCCGGTTCAAATTGGGGCTCCTTAAACACTCCATCAACCCTCTCTTGCCTCCTTGCACCACCTCCAGGTGCAGCAACACTACTTTCTGCAATGTATTCTTTGTGCTCTCTAGCCATATTCTCTTCTCTTCTTCATCTTTTGCATAAGTAGAAGTTACCATGAACAAATTGGAGGACACTAGAACAGACACAAACCCTAGTCCTATGTCCCTGAGGAATAAACAAACCTAAAGCTTTGATACCAACCAAACTACGATGCCTTGACGCGCCATAAAGTGAGATTACTCAAAACAAAATGCGAAATTAACACTAATCAACCATGTTACCAGAAAACACTGGAAATTGAAATCGTTTGCACATAAGTACAAAAGCTGGAACCTAACATATCTGAGTCCATAAAAGCCACAGTATATATATATATATATATATATATATATATATATATATATATATATATATATATATATATATATATATATATATATATATATATATATATATATATATATATATATATATATATATATATATATATATAGGGTATGTATTGGATGCCCGCAGGGGTAGCCAAGTTAATTACCCGTGCATTGATACACAGTGGCATGATGTGTAGTTAAATCGAACTCCATTACAGTTGCATGGTAGCTGTGGTATCTATTGTAATTACACATATTTCATTTACGTATGCATGGAGTAGCGGTGGCACATATTGTAATTAAGCAGAAATCAACTACGTATTGCATGGAACACGGTGGTAGTATTTTTTAATTCAACATCCTTTACTAGTGCATGTGCATGATTCCACTATTTGTAGCTAGATGACAATGAATTATGAGTGCATACAATAGTGGAAAAGATATCTAGAGACATTGAGGCATACATTTTTGGTGAATAAAAAATTAATTGAGGACAAGAGCTTTAATCATTTTGAACACATGTTCACGGTTGACTCATAATTAGGATATGTTCCACATAGTTGTCATCTACATAATATGCATATAGTTCTTGATATTGTCAGGTTGTATTACAAGACGTGAACCTTGGTTACATTGTTTTCATTCTCATTACAATTTATTTATTCATATTACATATTTTCCCTTCTTATTACAATTTATTCTGTACTGAAGTTTATTCTCATAAATTTTTGTTTAACACCTTGTGGGTCATCTATTATATCATCAAACATCTACATTAGTTACACTCCTCCTTATCATAATTGTCTTTGCTCAAGTCTTTTTACAAAATATTAAACATGGTTGTATTTTCAATTTGCAAAACAATATTGTAATATTTAGGATGATAAGCTTACCATTTTGCATGTGAAGTTCCTAAACCTACATATTCTTTCCTTGTCTTGTGTTCACATATAATTCTCTAGTTATCGAATCTTGATTGTTCGTGTAAATACTACATGTAAATTTTAATGCCTTAATGTAATAATAAAGTGTCATACATAATATGGACAGTCACATTGTAATAGGCAAGGGTCAACCGTAATGTAGGTGACAATTTTGTAATATGGATACTCATATTGTAATATGCAAGTGTCATTTGTAATATGGACAATCACATTGTAATAGGCAAGAGCCAACCGTAAGTAGGTCATAGTTTGGTAATATGGATACTCATATTGTAATAAAAAGTTTCATATGCAATATGGACAGTCACATTGTGATAGGCAAAAGCCAACCGTAATGTATGTGACAATTTTGTAATATGGATACTCATATTGTAATAAGCAAGTGTCATCTGTAATATGGACAGTCACGTTGTAATAGGCAAGAGCCAATCATAATATTGGTGACCATTTTGTAATATGGATACTCATATTGTAATAAGAAAGTGTCATCTGTAATTGTATGGGTTGACATAGACCTCATGGTTGTGGTCATGGTGGTCGACAACGTAGTTTGCATAATAGTTTGACCAGTCGGGCAGTGAGTAGATCGACGATTTGACAGGGACAAGCATAGTAGTGAGGAGGATTTGTAGGGGATGGTAGAAAAGGCAAGGAAGGTGTTGGCAGGAAGAGAGGTATTTAGAGGCCCTGAGTAAAAATCTAAAGAACCTATTACGCCATGTATTGGGTTGCGGGTATGCCTGGTTTAGTGGTGGGTTCAACTCCACCAAAGACTTACAACACCAAGTTTCTACAATTTATACTCGTCATAGTGCTTTTGGAGAGTACATCAGTGTTGAATAACTTATAATATCCATCCTTCAAGAACTTCAGCATGTGCACGTAATAAAGAACTTTGACTTATTTGCCTTATTATTACTACTACTTCATTGTTGATCCAGTTCCTTATCTTTTATAAGAACCTTCCTTTGTCCTCCATGGCAATGCGAATCACACGCTCGTGAACTCCTAACTTTGCTCGACAACCAGCTTCTTCAAGTTCACATAGATGTACTTTTTGTTGAAACCTGTCTATAAAGATAACTGATATATTGTAATGAGAACATAGAATCTGTAATGGGAAGAAGACATTTGTAACTAAAGATGATGTTGTGTATTACAATCGTGAAATGTCATTTTATTATCACTTTTCCAGCTGGTGCGGATCAAATACGCGTTACAGATTTACAAGTCATATCAGTATCATATTATGGGTTGTTTCAACTCCATTCCTTTGGGATGTGAATTTCATCACATTCATTTGGTTTTCTTCATGTAGTGTTAGAATTGTATTTTCATTTCTTCCTTTCTATTACTGTTTGATGTTTTGTACACAGTATCAGATTATTGATGCTGCTATATAATGTCACAAGGATGTTTGTTTGGGAACGTGGGATGTAATATGTTTCGTCGAGCATTTATGCATAGCAAGCTTGCTGAAGCTTTTGATGGTCTTGGGCCTCACTTATGCAAGTAATTCATCTTTCTCCAAAGCAACTGTACTCAGGTTATTTATGACGTCTTCTTTATTTCTTTCCATAAAGATGTTTTCATTATCTTTTAGTTGGACTTATGTATCTCCTATTACTATCATCCAACAAAGATGTTATTAAGTGGTGTCGATGAATCTGAGGAATGAAACTATGTTTTCTTAAGCTGATATGACCAGTCTGGTATTACCAGGACATTCAAGGACATGGGACCTAAAAAACAACTGATGTCAGTTTTTCCTTTGCCACCATTGGTGTTCTTCTACCTTTTGTTCAAAGTGGGAATCTTCCAATGCATTATAAGAGGTTGCTGCAAAATGTCTTGGTCTGCATGTTGATCAGTCCTTGCTTTCTTACTACGACATCTGTGTTCAGTTTAAAGTGCTCATTTGGCGGTGACACCCATTGGTTCTACAAGTGCCCGTCCTTCTGCCCTATCTTCTTTGTATCTACTGGGTTCTCCCTTCTATAGTCAGTGATAATTCTAGAGATGCGACAGAAGAGTGAAGGATGATCTGCTTCCTCACCATTGAAAACAAACCTATTCCTCCATGACCATGTGCTCCACACAAGGGCCACAAGGTTATCCCCCTCCTCCGGGGTCAATCCCTTTGAGGTTTGAAGGAGACGGAGCCCAATATGGACATATTGTTATAGGAACCAAGATCATACAACCATTTCCATGCTCAAAGATTATTCTAGTACTCAATGGTAAAGTGTCGAACACATAAGATTCAACCCGAGGATCAATTCATCAGATTGACAATTACCATTATTTCCCATCCATGACCCTCCATTGTACCATGGGAGAGTACCTTTGGTCTACTCTAAACCCCTCCCCTTCACCATCCTGACCCCTGTTGGACACAATATACACAATATTCCCATCAGTGAATGTCTATTCGAAGCTTTAAATTTCAATTTTTAGCATTCTAGAATCATCTTTTCCTATTCCGCAGTAACAAAAAACGCATCACTTTCCTAACCCCTTCGGTAGCAGCAGTTGTAGAGCCAGAGGAGAGGCAAAGGAAGTGCTGGTAGATGACTGCCATCTCGTGTCTTGTGTTACACCGAAGCATGACCGACATTACTTAAGAAGCACTCACGAGTCGCCACTCTGATGTGGGTGTTCGAGACAAGGAAGATGGCCGTGGAACTTTGACCCTCTGGCGTTACCGCCTAAGAGGAGATTTGGAGCCGAGAATCCAAATTACGGCGGATGGAACCAGAGTTCAGTCTAATTACAAAAGGTGCCATCGTTTTTTCATACACGGGTAACTTGATTCGGTACCCACGGGGGCATTAAGTAAACTCCCATATATATATTATATGTTATATATTATATATATTATATGTTATATATATATATATATATATATATATATATATATATATATATATATATATATATATATATATATATATATATATATATATATATAACACCTTCCAAAAAATTATTACATCACATTATTCACGGGTTCACTGGCCGGAACCTGTTACAAGGGGTAGCAAGTTCACATAACGCATACAACCAAAACATCGTCTTGATATACAACATCTAAAAAACTCCCCCAAAGATCTGAGCGTATAGGGACGACACATAGGACTCTAGTACTAAACACATAGAAACATATCCAACCTTAGATCAGCTACTACTCTTCTTACTGGTCAACCTCAACAATAAGACCTCTACCTCCTTGTGCTCGACCACTTAAAAGATGTGGAAACCTATGATGTGAGACCAAACGTCCCAGTAAGAGATATAACTCTCCGCCAATGTTATTAAAAGCACAAGTAATTAAGTAGGTAGATAACATATTTAAGAAGTTGAACAGATTCAACTAAATGATATGTATCCAACAGATAATGCAGATTAAACGAAGTAGGCAGTTACCACTGAGCAGTGGAACAATTAATATTTTAAGAAGGAATATGAAGAACATGTATAATAGTTGACTTCTCTTACCACTTTATAATTCAAGAAATCAATATAGAGATAAGGAAAAAGGGTCAACCGATGTTATTTGTATTTGACCCTAAGTAAATATGCTACACATTTGTATTATGCCTTTTATTATTGCCATGAGGATTTGAGTCGTACCACTCAAATCCAACTCACCACCGAAGTCAAAATTGGTGCCATACAAGGTCAATGGAAGAGCTGGAATCCACAACCTCCCCAAAACTTCTTGTTCAGTATAAGAGAAACACCACAAAGACATATCATTCAATTGCAAACATCGACATATTGTCAAGCTGAAGGATTGGCTCACACATGGCCATCCATATAAAATACCCAACCCACCTTGGTACAAGTCACGACGCTAGAAGAATAGGATCACACATGGTCATTCTAAAAAGAAAGGAGTGGCTCACGCATGACCATCCATATAATAAGGATAACAACGCATGCATAGCCATCTCACACAATCTATAATTGTGGAAGCAAGGAGATACTCGACTTGCATCCCCTCGTATAAAAAAATATGTGCTCTGAGTTTCCTGTAGGAATGACTCATTTCACCATCCAGCACCAAGACTGATACTGGAATGGATCTATGGCACAGGGAACCTACATAATTAGGGTTTCACTTGATTAATTAAGTCAATTGGGTGTCTTTTAGCACCAATCAAGTTACAACATATAGACCCAAAACTAACTCTACAAGAGTAAGGGAATAGTACAACTCCAGAAGATATAAAACATATAAGGTGTGAACAAGTCACATCACCACATGATACTTGTATCACTATCATTCGCATGGCCATCATCAAATCCACACAGCCATACAAGGCTACTACCAATATCACATCACTATGGGATATCAATCCCTCAATCACATCACTAGAGGATATCACCTCAGAATAGGAATCAAGCCTTCACTAGATCATAGGACCCATCACATCAATATGATCTCATCATGGCTCATCAAGGCTCATAGCCATTACCCCGTGTCATATGATCACCACCATAGCATACACAAGCTTAGGATATTCATTCAACATGCAAGGTTAGAATTACAAAAGTAAGAGAGAGAAGGTATGATCACATGCTAACATCCATGTAAGCTCAACAAACATAACATATCCTAGGGTTAGGGTTAGGGTTTCAATCACATAGACGATTAGGGTCTCATATCATGAATCAATCACCAAACCCTTATTATGCCGTCTCCCACTTTCTTGGAACATACTAGGATTAGAACATCATTGTTACCTTGATTAAGTAACTATCCAAACAACATTAGGTATCATTCAACATTTACATGCACATATGCATCAACCCTACAAAGTTCCATATCTGTCATGACCAAGCTCAAGATAGGGTTCTCGACCACCTTTAAAACAAAGGTCACGACCGCAACAAAACCAAGTGTCTCGATCACTACCAACATGGTGTCTTGACCACCAACTAACATGGTGTCTCAACCTCCAACAAGACCATGTGTTACGACCACTAACCATCATGGGTCATGGCCAACCTATGGTTGGGTTTCGACTATTACCAAAAGCACATGTCTTGACCAAGACTAAACCATATGTCTTGACCAAACAAGAGCATGTCTCTACCAAAACCAGACCAAGATTCATGACCGAAATGAAAGCATGCATCTCGACCAAAACCAAAGCATATGTCTCGACCATGAACAAAACATATGTTTTGACCAAGACAAGATCAATACGTAGCGACCACCAAGGTCAAGATACCCTAACAACACTTAGAAAACATCAAGAATAGAAATAACACTCATTCAAAATAGAAGATCATCATCAAGGAATAACCATTATCACAAGGTGAAAAATTCCATGCAAAATAACATCAAAAACCTTGAAATCAGAACTTCATCATAAACCTTCATGAAAAACAACTAGGTGGAAGAATACCAAGATTCAACCTCAAGAAAACCAACTCAAAAACCTAAAGAAAACACAAAGGCCAAACCCAAGCATAGTTATAAAAATAAGGACCATGTTGCATGTATCAAAATCACCTCAACCATTACATGACAAAATAGATATAAGGATTTAGGGTTTAGGATATGAAGCAACTTTTAAGAGATTATTAACAAGACTTAAACCCTAAGTCATGATAACATCATCTAGAATATTATCACCAAGTTTAAAGTTCAAAATAGTAGCATGCAAACGGTATAATGGTGCAAGTAATAGAAGAAGGTAGAGAGTTATATGACCCACCTTAAGAGAAGGAACAAGCTCCAAGCTCTCGATCATCGAGGAGGAAGATGAAGCTCCAAAAAAAGCTCAACTCCTCGACCACAATATCACCTTAATAAGAAGAAGAAGACACCAAGGTCAAAGATAGATCAATAAAAGAGGGTAAGAAACCCTAGGCCAAACCAAAAGAAGAAGGGAGAAAAAGAAGAAAACTTCCTCACACTAGGGTACCACCTTGTCGAAACATTGCTCCGACCCTTTGTGATGAGGATTTATCTCTCAAATTGACCACCATGGATAGTCCATAGTATATGGCCAAGAAAGACGAAGAATAAAGGTAGGGTTCCAAAGGAAAAACGTGGTCAAGGGAAAAGAACCGCTTACCAAGAAGAGAAACTAGCAAAAGTCACCACAAGGATGGTGATCAAGCTTCAAAGCACCACATGCAAGGTTGCTTAGCCACCAAAGATTCAAGGTCAGACCTTCTTTGCTCCACCAAGATCCAAGGACAAGCGCAAGAGAGGGAGGAAGGAGGGCAAAAAAAAATCACTTGCATGAAGGAGAAAGAGGTTATATACTCAAAGGAGTAGAGAAGTAGGGTAGGGGATGGGGTGTCAACACCTAAAGGCACTAAAGGGACACTTTTCCACAAAAGAAACCAACATGCAACTAGTATATGCATGAATGCATGAGTTGGTGATACTACCAATGTTGGGTATCGACCTATTTAGGTTACCACCAAATTGGTTTTTATCGAGACACATCAAGGGACCAAAACAAACATCAAAGCATGTGTCTAGGTCAAAACAAAAGATAACCAAGCACACAAGGTCGAGACACATCACCCAAGGAAGGTGTATCAATCGAGACATAACCAAGACACACCAACATGGTCGAGACATAGGTTACAACACTCAACTAAGCTCAACTTGGTCAACACCAAGCAAAACCCTAGAAACCCTAACATCACCACATGATGACACCTCATCAACCAAGTTCCAACAAGGCACCCATATCATCACCCTCTCCCTCATGATGCTAAAGAACTAAGGGAACACTTAACATGTGATAAATTGCAAAATAACCCCTCAACTTGGGTAAATTGCAACTTGGTCCAAAATAAGCATACAAAGTTGAAACATCATCAGAGCATGACCAAACTGGAAACATAAGATTGTCACATGTTAACAAGGCATCTCAAAGAATCAGATTTAGGTTCTAAGCATCTTATTAAGCAATGAAAGCATACCCAAGCATTAAGGTAGGTCAGGGGCCTTACAAAAAGGATTTCTTTAAAGCTAGGAAACCCTAGAGGGGTTAAATCTCTGTTCAGTTTCATAAATGGTTGGACCCTCAGGAGTGATTTCCTTGATGTTGTCAAAGCTACCTGACATTGTGATGAATTTGGTTATAGTATGTTCAGGCTGTATAAGAAGTTTAACAATGTTAAGATTGCTATCAAGAAATGGAACTGAGATTTTGTTGGTGATCTTTTTGACAATGCCAAAAGCTTAAGACGCCTTGCTGATGTAGCTCAGAATGATGTCGATCTCTTTACATTAGATGAGATATGAATAGAGAAAGATAAGAAACTATAGAATGAAGCTGAAGAGGATGAGTTGGATGAAGAATCCTTGTTGAATAAAAAGTCTCAAGTTCAATGGTTCAAGGAAGGTAATTCAAACTCAAACATTTTCTACTCTTCCTTAAAAATAAGAAAGCAATTCACTAAAAAAAGAAGGAATCATAACTGTATGAAGAGCATTCTGATTAATGATCATCTTACCTATAACCCTAATGATATCAAAAATACTGTGAAAGACTTTTACAGTAATCTTTTCAATAATTCTGATTTAAACAATGAAGTGTGGAAAGGTGACTGGTTTGGGCCCACTCTTACTGAGGAGCAACACATAAGTATCATGCTACCTATAACCAGGAAAGTGGTGGATGACATTGTTTCAAAATTGGATGTGGATAAAGCTCTTGGTCCTGGTGGTTTAAATGGGTTGTTCTTTGAGTCTACTTGGGATATTATTGGGAGTGATACTTTTGAAGCTATTAAGGAGTTCGTTGCAAGTGTCTCTTTACTTAAAGAAGCTAATAAAACCTTTATTCATTGATTTTGAAAGGTAAAGATTCATCAATAATTTCTATTGGAGACCAATTGATCTTTGTAATACTTTCTACAAGATTATTTCCAAGATCCTTGCCAATAAGATTCAAATGATTCTACCTTCGGTCATTGATATCAATCAGTGTGCCTTTGTTTATGAAAGGATTATAAAAGATGCTACACTCCTTACTAATGAAATTTTGAGTGAATTCAAAAAGGAATATGGTAATATTTGTATCCAAGTTGACATCTCAAAAGATAATAATTCTATAAAGTGGAAGTACTTGTTCTCAATCATGTATAGGATGGGCTTTCCCCTAGGCTGGATTAAGTGGATTGATGCCATCTTCTCGTCAACTTCTTATCAGGTTCCTGATAATGGTGATCCCACTGATATTTTTACACCTTCTAATGGGTTAAGTATGGGAGATTTGATTGCTTCCTATTTGTTTGTCATAGTGATGAAAATGTTTTCTGAATTGCTGAAGGAGGTTGTGAGAAAGAAGAAGAAATTTCCTATAGAAGTATCTAAGAATGGTAGTATTTCCCATTTAATCTTTGTAAATGATCTTATGATCTTTTTGATTGCTACTTCTAGCAATGCTACTTATATTAAGCATATCTTTAATAATTTTGGTTTGAATATGAGATCTCTATTAGTCATCACAAAAGTAATGTGTTCTTTAGAAAAAAGTGAATGCTGGGCTGATTTTAGATATTCGGGAGATTCCTGAGGGCAATGTAGACTCAATAAATATTTGGGATTGCTTCTTTTTTCTGGAAAATTATCTAGGAAATTCTGTGATGGACTTATTAAAAAATTCAAGATCAAATTAGATCTTGGAAAGTGAAACTTTTGAACTTTGCTGGAAGATTGGAGCTCGTTAAGTCTACCTTGTCTTCTTCATATTTATTGGTTAATGCCTTTTCCCTTACTATCTCATATTCTTGATGTCATTGAAAAGATTTGTAATGATTTTTTATGGGGTCAAACTAAAGGGAAACTCAATCTTCATCTTGTAAGCTGGGATAAAATTACCCTCCCCAAAAACGAGGATGGCCTAGGTATAAGGAAAGGTATATAAGTTTCTAAAGTGTGTCTTATTAAAAATGTTTGGGACATTGCAAGAAAAAAAGACAACTTATTGGGTGAAGTGGATTTCTAAAAAGTAGTTGAGGAAGTCCACCTTGTGGAGTGTTGAAGAATCTCCTAACTTTTCTTGGATGTTTAATAATTTGATTAAAGTTAGATGTTTACTTCAACCTTCAATCAAATTTCATTTTGGGGATGGTTCTCATATTAATATTTGGTTGGATCCTTGGATCAATTCAAAGTTTTTGTTGACTCACATTGGTAACATATACATTCATTCTAGTCTTAGTGCTGATGGTTATGTTAGCTATATGATCAAAGATAAGGAATGATGTATTCATTCTTCTAGATCTGCTGATATTATTCAAAAATGTATTGTTGAAAATGGTATCTGCATTGGGACAAAAGATCATATAACTTGTTTGGATAAGGATGATGTTAGCTTGAAGGAAATTTGGAATGCCATTAGGTTAAGGGGTCCCGAAGATCATATTTTTTAATTGGATTTGGAGTGGCAAGGAACCTAGGAATCTTATAGTCCATGCTTGGAAGGTTAGCCTTAACAATCTTCCAACATCTGATTATGCTAGAAGAAGAGGTATCACTGTTGTATCAATGTGCTTCTTATGCTTTAATGATTAAGAAGATACTAATCACTTGACTTTTGATTATGAGTTTGTGAAGAAGATTTGGCATGAATGTCTTTCTAAGAAGCTGATAAATTCTGCTCCTAATTCTATTTCTGATATGAACTACTTTAAAAGAACCCTGCTAAGATCACTGCCCTTTCTGTTCTTTATAATATCTGGATGGAAAGAAATCGAAGAGTACATGGGAACACTTATCGAGATCCTTAGACTCTACTGAAGAACATTATGGCCATTGTTGATGCATTTAGTTGATTGTCCTTTTATTTGAAGATTTTTTGTATGTTACTATTGGATGTTCTAGAACTGTATGCTCTCTTGTCTGAAATCTTTAGTAGTTTATCTTTCTATTGAATGATGTCTTCGGCTGCCATATGCCTTTATTCTTACTATAGGATTGTTTATTTGAGACTGATATGTTTCTAATCTGGGGTTTCTTGGCCTTATCTTCTGAAGTTCCTTTGGTGGACCTTGATACTGGTTTCTAAATTTAGTGTTTGAAGAACCAATGATAATGACATGTTCCTCTTCTAGAGAGTTCTCTTTCTAGAGTTCCTATGGTGGTTTTTGATGCTATTTTTTGAATCAATTCCTTTGGTGAACCCTGATGTTAGTTTCTAATATAAGTATTTGAAGCACTAATGATAATGATATGTTCCTCTTCTGGAGACTTTCTCCTTTTCTGGAGTTCCTATGGTGGTTCCGATGCTTTTTTTATTAAATCAAGTATGATTGAAGCTGTTGGCTCATTTCCCCCCCTTACTCAATGATCTTTCTCATTAAGATGATTTGATGAAGATCTTTGTGAAGTTCGCATGGCTACCTCATCCTTTATGCTTGGATATTCATCCTTTTCTTTCTCTATTCTCCATTCTTTATTCTTTCAAGAGATGTATATATTTTTTCTTCTTCTTTTTTCTACTTTGTAAAAACTTCTTACAAAAATACAAAAAAGGAACAAAGTTTTAGCTGACAAAAAAACACTTCTAATGATTTTAATTTTATGGAATCAACCTCATAAAGTGTCAAATATTAGATTTTCATTGTATGGAATCAACCTCATAAAGTGTCAAATATTAGGTAAAGATAGTTTAGTTATGCAAGTAAAATACTATTTAGTCATCTCTTCTACTAGAGAGAATTAAAATACCAATATAAAATTATGAATATCACATGATCAATACAATTAATAAGTAGATTATAATTAAAAAAATTAGGAATTAATATTGTGATGTCAAAACATACACGATTTGAATCACTACATTGGTCAAATAGTTGTTGATGCATTGTCAAACTAACATGAAAAGTGAGTAGGGCACTACAGGGAAGGTAAATTTTAAAAGTATTCCTTATAATAAGTGAATATTTAACATCCAATGTTTTTTTTAAATTTATAAACTTGATCCCAACATGACTTAGATCCAGACACATACTATTGTAATTTAAATAAACTCAAATTGTTAGAGATGAAACGTGTAACGATTTTTTTTCCATGATAGGCATAGTCGGGTTCATAGGTACAAGAAATCCATTGAAAACCCTATCCTTTGACTAGCCCACTGTGTTATATATGTTGAGTATTCTAGTGGGATAACAAGTTTGAGATACAACTTATGGGTCATACCTCCATATTATAACACTTATTCCTGGTCCGATACATGCATTTTAATTGAAAAGTAACAATCTTACTCAACTTTCCTATCTGCTTTGCTAGTGAGTTTTTGTTGTATTCTGGTTTAATGTGGGTTTTATTTGAGAATTTATCCTAGTGATTGTTTAGGTAATTAAATTTGAGTGATGGTCCTCATAGTATGGTATCTGAGATTATGTTAGAGGAGTCTACAAGTCACAATAGGAGATAGGTTTGAATGACAGTTCAAGAGACGGAGAGGAAATGAACATGATGGATACTAGTTGAACTATGTACCCAGATACCTTGACCAAGTCTCTAAGTATCGAGGGAAAGTTAGAGTGAAATTATATAGATGTGATTCTTGTGGCTGGTCTAACCATGTCGTTAGTTGCAAATAGTTTGAGAGCATAATAAAAGACATGATCATGATAAAAAGAATAAAATAAAAGTTGATGGCATATATTTAACCTCAATCAAGTCTAAACAAGATAACAAGAAATGAGGATACAACTAAACAAATAAATGATGGATTTATGAAACTAATTGCTTTAAAGTAATAAGTTTCTATATTAGATTTTACGAATACTAGAAAACTTGATAACTTCAGTAAAATATAGAACAAAATTACATCCAAACTGAACACATTTAAGATAGAAGGAGTTCTTGAAACATAAATTACATCTTCAAATGGATAAAGTTTCAAATTTTGAAGATGGAAAAGGAAAAATGAACTTAAGGAGAAGTAATTAACTAAAAAATGACTTAACTATGATATAACGATGAGGGAAAAATAGAAAGCAATGCTAAAAATTGATGAATGTTAATATAAAATTTTATACTGAGTACAACTTGGGAAGAGATTAAGGTATCAACCCCATATAAGAAAACAACTTATGAAAAAAAGTAGTATTTGAGATGTTGAGATGCAAGATGATGAGTAAGAAGCATATAAATCAAATATCTTTTTAGACTAGAAGACACATCTCATGGAAATATTAAGGGAATAATTATGATTCAAGGAAGTAGACTGCAACTTACTAAATATTGGTTACTAAATATATTTTGAACTATGACTCATCATTTTTTATAATCGAAGCCCATTTACAAAGTGATCATTCATTTTAAGTCTTATTCAATTTATTCTAATCAAATTTCATGATACTATGAAGTCACAATATGATTTTCTTTAGTCTAAATATGTTCTTTATCTCAACTCAAGAAATATTTACAAATTGGTCCCTTAAATCATCTTCTTGTACCACCTTGACATTATTTGGTACTATTATGAATTTACATGCTCAAATACATTGTTACCAACTTGTATTTCACTAATACACCTACTTTATCAAATATTGGTCTATAATCATACAAAAATATATTTTAAAGTGATTATTATTAATATTAGAATTTTATTATGAGAGTAATTAAAAGTGGGATATTTTCTTGGTAAAACTGACATGCTTTATTTCCAAGAAGTAAATAACATTAATATGGATCGTTGGTCAAAATTTCACATCATTTAGAGCTATACATAGACTAGCGAGGTTTTTTAAATAAAGGTAAATTAAAGATGTTGTTTATAATGCCCCAATTTTTTCCTTGTGAAGAAGGAACACCCCAGGTTGTCGTCTTGAAGAAGGTTGTTACATAAGACCAAGCCATACAAAAGACCCCAATCTACCCATATATCCTAATACCTCCCTCTTCCCCACTCTAAAAAAAAAGACCAATCTTCATAGCACCACCTAGAAACTACCTCCTCTAACGCCTAGACTAGAAATGACCAAATGACATAGAACTTCCACTCCAATGAATGTAAAATTACAGACAGAGAAAATGACAGCCCTAATCGCACGTCACCTCTCTTCCTCCAGACCCTACACTAGCCAGCTATGACCCTCAACCTCTATCTATGATCCTTTACACTATAAAACCCTCATGATTCAGACCAGGGATGAGTAGTACATACATGCAAACAATGACAACCACAAGCATCTGTGACAATAATAGTTAGACTACAAATGTAGATGAACCTCATAAACCTACAAACCATCATCACCGTCACCCTTTTGATTTGCAACTTACACTGAACCCCTCATTCTAGACCCCTTGACCATCTCAAGTCTCTTGCTGCAAATCCAGACCCCACCATGACTAGGAGCCACTAGAAAGCATTGGTGCTTCACTGAAAGAAACCAAGAACCTTCCTCTACCCTCTCTCGATCCAACCTGTGCTCAAATCTAACAAAAAAAACAACAATGGACTCCATGACTAGACTTCTGTAAACTTTCCAACATCACCCCAAACTACTTGATCTTACCTTCTTCCTCAATCATCCGTTAACAATGCAAATGCAACACTGGAAGATGGGTTTAGAGAAATCTAATCAGTACATCAATGCTATAATCCCTTCTATTATAACAAGAGATCATGCCATCATGCCAACCAAGCTGTCTGAATGTTACAATGGATTGAATAGGAGGGAAATCCTCTTCAATTTCTGATGACCATGAAGTCTGAATTTGAAAATACTGAATCCTAAAGACCAGGATTAGGTAGATCAAAACTATTGGTATGTATACCCAGAGAGCCAACCATAGGATGATTGGAATGTGTCATTAGATACTTTATTTGATAATAACAAAGGTAATTCTGTCTATTATGTTTGTCTCACTCATGATATGATGACACATACATAGTAGATGTTTAAGGAATGATGTTAATCGATGACATATGTCTTCAGGTTGATGACCTAAATGATGAGATCATATGAATGATAAGAGTGCATGCATTCTTGTTATGTCCCTAGTCAGATATTACTGGGGAAGAATAATAGACAACAATAATACATACGACTAGAGTGTGTGTTGATTGACGACAAAGTCTCATTAGTCATGATATATGATATCAAGTCAAGCAAACATGCACATGTTAGAGAATAGTGTATAAAACAGACCCACCATGAAGCTGATACATGGATACCATGGAATGGTAGTCACAATCATCTCTCACAGTGATAGTGGTGATTGTGGTTCTTAGATCTGAAGACACTACACTCATCACATGTTGTTCATTGTATTTAGACATCATACAATGTGATCTTGAATAAGGGTTTCCATAAAGGTGATGCTCAGGTGCATTGTGACACATGGGGGTTGAGTGTGAGTGATGTAGATAGGATTTGTACCTCCTATAGGAGGTTGATATCTAGGCCTCTTGATAAGAGAGACTGAGAAATGTATGGCCATACTCATGTGATTCAATATGTGATATGTGAACTGACATGTGTAATGGCCCCGACTCCCAGTAACCCCTCATTAAGGGAGACCGAAAGGTCAGAGTCATTATCCCAATATTTCAGGATCCATGGTTTGACATTTAATAAAAAATAATTATCAAATTCTACTATTACTAAACTAGAAATCTGGAATAAAATAAATCTCTTGCATACCTTGTATTTTTTTTGGATTTGTAGACTTCTATCCACAGATGGAGTCTATCTATCTAATCCTCCTTGAACTGATTATTCATTCCTTTACAATGTTTCAATTTACTGTTTGTCTTTTTCAATGATTGTACCTAAAACGTCGACAATCAAAACGTCGATCAGTATATTTCTATACCGGTATGTGGGGGACAATCACAATTTCACAAATAATTGTTAACAACCTAATTATCACAAATAAGTTATTAACAATCCAAAGTTACATTTCCAATGTGTCATTCTCAATCGCTTTTGCCCTAACCCTGGATCGCCCTCTCTAGAGTTTTGTCCTTGGAAGGGACAGAAGGCCACCTTCTCCATCCTGAGCTTGGTGCCTAGGGTCACCTCTCGATGCCCAATGGTCTTCCCTCTGAGGCTTGACCGAATAGGCCTTCCCTCTGGGGCTTGGTCATGCATCATACATCATGGTGGCATGTGGGTTCGAGAATGCACATATATACTTAATTGTGATAATCATAGTGACTTTATAGGATTGCATAAATAAACACTCAACAATTTAGGTTGCATCCAATCGATCAAACGTTCGAGAAAACTTCATGAAATTATATCCATTATTCATAAATAACTACATACCTATTCAGTTGATTCAACAAGATAACAATAATCCAAGTAAGGAAATATCCAAGCAAGCAGGTAGTTCACACAAGTAATAATACTAAAACAATCATATAATTTAATTACTATTCACTTCCTTGGATTACACTCATATGAACTCGCTTCCTAGGGTTTCCTACTTCCTTTTAGGGTTTCATTAGGGTTCATCCTCATTATTGATACTATAAACCCCAATTCAACAAATCTAAGTATAAACCCTAATTAACTTATCGTAGTCCTCTTAACAGGCTTAGGATCAATAAATAACAACATTATTCCAATTAATTTGGATTATTCAAGTAAATTTCCTTCTTTACCCTAGATTAGGGTTTCTGCATGTATGACCATAGATTCATGGATTAAAACCCTAAACAAGCCAATTATAATCTAATTTTAGATTCCAACCTTACTTTTCTTTTCAACAAGTTATTAATACACGAATTAACCCATTAAGCATCTTTGATTTGATCTCTAATCATCATTAGGGTTTTTAACCTAAATTTACTGTACTTTATGATCAACTCAAGGTACTTTTGCAATTAGAAACTAAATCAGATGCTAAAACTATTTTTATCAGATTACTTATATTTTTTTTATCATTTTTCATATATAAAGTTTCTTCATCTGACCTTCCTATTAATTACTATGATTTTTGCAAAGAAAAGCACTAATATGGATTTTCTAGCATATTATGAAATTGTAAAAAAACATTTAGCCATTCGATCCGTGGTCCGCTGGACCACTCGGGATCCAACGATCCTCAGATGTGCGCCTCACCCCCGATCAAAAGAAACAAATGACGTGAGTGCCCTTACCTGGTCTGAAGATGCAGAAGGGTAGATTAGTAATTCGACCAGATGTCATCTTCAACTTTGCGTGAGTTGCCTGCCACGAGTCAAGGTCAACTCTGAGGTTGACTTCAAGCTTTCTTCCACCCACAGTTGATCCGGTTGGTCCAGGAGCTTCGTCTACTCCTTGCGAACTTACCCAATCCTTTAGTTTTTGGCTGGCTTCGCTCCTTCACCACCAACAAGCTGTCAATGCTCCGGTGAGAGTTGCTGCTAGACGGGGCAAAGATTAGGCATATCAACTCAATTGAAGGCACAAATCCACTCGTCTCCGCACTCTGGTCGTGAGGGTACAAATTGCGAGATGGCTCATGATGCATAGAACTATCCCCTATATATAGGGTCAACCTATCCCCTATATATAGGGTCAACCAAGGTCCCTGGTGAGTTAGGGATTCTTTCGATCCCCCTCCAAACCCCACCGACCTTAGGGTGGTTAGGTCCGGAATGATCTCCGAAGACTCCTCCACAACCTCGCTGGTTGCCTCAAATATGAGGAATCCCAGATCAAAAGTCCACGCAATAGGAACTCTGTGTCCCAGTCCTCACGAGAGAGGGACTTAACTCAAGCCGTTGATAGTGGATCCAATGGTCATGAGTGCATGTCTAAGAATTGATTTTTAGGTTTTTAATTCAAATTAAACCATGACTCAAAATCCTTTCCACTTTAGGATAACTTCAAAAAATAATAACTCATTATTCCTTTCTCCATTTTCAACCAAATTTTAAAGGAAGCTCTGAATTGGTATTATCTACTTGTGCATCAAATTTGAAACCCAAATTCCAAAGGAAAATGGTATTTCCTTCATAAGCAAGTTATATTTTAATAAAGCCAATTTAATTGGTATTTCCTCTTTCCTTTCTTATTATTTTGGCAACTTGGGCTCCTTGGTACCCAAGAAATTCCAAAGATATGAATTTCACCTTTGGAGGCTACCTCCTAACCTTCTAGAGGCCTCTACCTCTTTCTTTTCTCCTTTTCTTAATTATCCTTTTGTTAACTGAATTTCTTTTTCCTCTTATTTTCTTTTTCTTATTATTGGGCCCAATAGCCAATAAGGCCTACAAAATCACACAAGCAAGGCTATTTGTTACTAAAATCCATACATTCCAATCAAATCAAACAATTACATGCTCATATGTAGTTAAAAGGAAAAATTACATTTAAATTCTAAATTATAAAAATTGAGGTTATAACATCCTCCCCTCATAAGAATTTTGCCCTCAAAATTCAACAATCAAACAAACAAGTGAGGATATGCTTTTTCCGTGTCTGTCTTCAGTTACCATGTGGTCTCATCCTCTCCATGGTGCTTCCAAAGAACCTTTACCATCTCTATATTCTTACATCTGAGTTCTTTCACCTTGGTATCCAGAATCCACAAAGGTAACTCAGGATAGGTAAGCTTCCCTTGAAGATCAATAGGCTCAATGCTCAGCACATGGCTCAAATCTTGCACATATCACTTCAGATTGGACACGTGAAACACATCATGCATCATACTATACTGAGGGGGTAACACCAAACGATATGCAGCTTCACCAATCCATTCTAACACCTCAAATGGACCCACGTATCGGGGACTCAACTTCCCTCTATTCTTGGCTATAGCTCGGAGTGGTCATATTTTCAAGAATACATGCTCTCCCATAGTGAACTGCACGTCAGTCTGCTTCACATCAGCATACAACTTCTGTCGATCCCGGGCTCTCTTCAGCCTCTGCTTGATCAAAGTGACTTTATCTACATACACTTGGAGCTCATGTGACCTCAATAAAGTCCTCTCACCAACATCATCCCAGTGAAGCGGTGACCGACACAGTCTCCTATAAAGAGCTTCATACGGAGGCATCCTGATACTGGCTTGGTAGCTATTGTTGTAGGAGAACTCGGATAAAGGTAAGTACTGCTCCCATGATCCACCCCAATCAATCATACAAGCTCTTAATAGATCCTCTAATGTCTAAATCATCCTCTCTGACTAACCATTCATCTGGGGGTGATAAGCGGTACTGAACTTCAACCTTGTACCAAGTTCCTCTTGTACCTGCTTCCACAACTTGGAAGTGAACTTCGGGTCCCTATCAGAGATGATGGAACCGGGTACGCCATGCAAACATACTATCTCCCTGATATACATCTCGGCTAGGTATGACACTTTGGCAGTGGTTTTTAGGGCAAGGAAGTGTGCTAACTTGGCAAGGTGACCTACCACAACCCATATCTCATCATGCCCTCTCTTGGTATGGGGTAGACCCACCATGAAATCCATGGTGATCTGCTCCCATTTCCACTCTGGAATCTCTATTGACTATAAAAGTCTGTCAGGTCATTGGTGTTCAACCTTCACCATCTGTCACGTAAGACAACTGGCTACATATGTCGCAATGTCTCTCTTAATTTCTGGCCACCAAAAATACCTCTACAAATCCTTAAACATCTTTGTAGTGTCCGGGTGTACCATATACTTAGAACCATGAGCCTCTTGAAAGATACATCCCTTCAACAGTGAATCTTTAGGAACCCAAATGCGGTTCTCGAATATGATCCCTCCATCTACTCCCACCGAGAGACAGGTCTGTGGCTTATTCATCAAGCCGTTCATTCTACTAAGTTCTGAACTGGTCAACTGTGCTGCCACTATCTCATTCAACAACTCTGAGTGAATCTGAATATTGGCCAATCGAACTCGGTCCTCTAATGGTTATGAAGTCCACTCCAAGAGCTCTTCTAAGATCTTCCACTGACTGGATAAAATAGCTGCACACCTGAGCTATTTTTGACTCAACACATAGGCTATGACGTTTGCCTTACTAGGATGATAGGCGATGGTGAAGTTGTAATCCTTCATGTACTCCATCCATCGTCACTGTTGTAGGTTCAGGTCTCTATGTGTCAGAAGGTACTTCAAGCTCTTATGGTCGGTGAGGATCTCAAAGGTAGCACCGTACATGTAATGCTGCCATATCTTCAATGCATGGATGATAGAAGCCAGCTCTAAGTCATGCGTCGTGTAGTTCACCTCATTGGACTTGATTTGTCAGGAGGCATATGCAACCACATGCCGATTCTTTTCCAACACACAACCAAGTCCCATCTTCGAAGCGTCGATAAATATCATAAAACCCTCATTGTTGGAAGGTAGGGTCAATACTGGGGCGGTGGTTATCTTCTCCTTTAGCTCCTAAAAATGAGCCTCACATATATAGGACCACACAAACTTTACATCCTTCCATGTAAACATGGTAAACGGCAAGACAATCTTCGAGAAATCCTTGATGAAGTGTAGATAGTATCCGACCAACCCCAAGAAGCTGCGAATCTCAGAGGGGTTCTTCGGTGCAGGCCAGTCTCGAACTGCCGACACTTTAGTTGGATCTACGACGATTTTTCCTCCTGAGATGATGTGTCCAAGAAACATGACTAGGTCTATCCAAAACTCACATTTTTAGAACTTTCTATAGAAATTCTGCTTTCTTAGGATATCAAGGACTCTACCCAGATGGTCACAGTGTTGATCTAGGTCATTGGAGTACACCAAGATGTCATCTATGAACACGATCACAAAGGAGTTAAGGAAGGGTTGGAACACACTGTTCATAAGGTTCATAAAGACACTGGGTGCATTGGACAACCCAAACGACATGACCACAAACTCATAATGGCCATATCATATTCGGAAAGTCGTCTTAGGTATATCCTCACTTCTTACTCTCACCTATTGGTATCCTGACCTCAAATCAATCTTGGAAAAGACTCGGGCCGATTTGAGCTGATAAAAAAGGTCATCTATCCTGGGTAAGGGGTATTTTCTCTTAATGGTCGCTTGGTTGATCATACGGTAATCAATACACATCCGAAGTGATCCATCCTTCTTCTTCACAAAAAGGACTGGTGCTCCCCATGGTGATGTACTCGGTCGGATAAAACCTTTATCTAGCAAATCCTATAACTGAGTTTTCAACTCAAGCAACTCAACTGGGGCCATTCTATAGGGTTCCTTAGATATAGGGCTAGTCCCAGGAGCTAATTCAATGGAGAAATCCATCTCCCTCTCAGGGAGAATCCATGGTAGATCATCTGGAAACACGTCTGCATACTCCCGAACAACCTCTATCTCCTCTAAAGGTCGTACCTTGGCCTTGGGCTCAGTGACTATGGCTAGGTATGCTTGACAACCTTTGGATATCATCTGCTCAGCCTTCAAGGCCGACACATAAAGGCTGGTAGTCACATCCTTCCTTCCTCGAATGGTAAAGTGTGGATGACCAAGTTTCCTAAAAAGAATATTCTTCTCTCTACAATCAATCTGTGCTCTATAGGTGTACAACCAATCCATACCAATGATTACATCAAAACCATTCATATCGAGGAGGATGAAGTCAGTGGGAAGCTCGTGACTCAGGTACTTAACTGGAAAAACATGGGTTTTCAAAAGAGATGTATATATTTGACCACTCAGGGCTGTGACATCCAAAACATAGCCTAAATCCTTGATGTCCAAACAAAGCATAGTTGCCAGATTTCTCAAAATAAAAGTATTACTAGAACCAGAATAAAAAAGAGCTTTTACATTTTGTCCCATGACTTCAAGCATGCATACATAGTTTCATAATGTATCAGACTGCTATTACATGATCAAACTAAACTGAAAGGAAAACTCTATGGGTTATTACCCTCGATCAACCTATTAGCATTCACCTGGGCTTCTTCATTGTCGATGACGAACACTCTGGCTTGCCTCCTCTCTCCAACAGGTGGACCTCCAGCCGGTACTCCTCCTCCTACTGGGGGTGCTTCTGCCACTGGTTGTATTGCCATTGGACCTCTCAGATCAGGAAGAGGACAGTTGGCGATGAAGTGTCCCTCCTGATGGAAATGGTACCACACCCTCTTCTCGAAGTGGCACTTCCCAGGATGTGTCTGGCCATTGGTACGACACTTATGGAAGTGATTCTCACCACGTGGATTTCCTTTGTGTCCATGATTGCCCTTGGTGTGGTTACATCCTTGTCCTTTCTTGTGGTCATTCTTCTGTCTTTGAGCTCCTTCAGTGAAACCCAGATATCCTTTGGGTGGTTTCTGAGCAGGCATCACTGTCCTCTCCATGTCTAAGGTGGTGTTGTAGGCTTCAGAGAAAGTTGCTGGTTTACTCACCATCACATGCGGTTTGATTATGGGGTGAAGACGATCCACAAAATGGTCCACTCATCTTTCCTCATCCATCATGTGCCCAAAACATTCCAGGATGCGAAACTTACGGCCAAAGTCTTCAACGGATGGGTTACCCTGGATCATGTTGGTGAACTCTCTTTCCTTCTCCTTCTTAGATAAGGTGGGGATGAATCTGGCAGTGAAGATAGTCCTGAAGTCAGTCCATGCCATCGGCTCCTCACTTAGATCTCATCCCATGATGTGGTTTTCCCACCAGATCTTAACTGGTCCTTCTAAGAGGTGAGTAGCAAAAAGAATCTTCTTGTTCGGTTGTACCTCTAGAATGCAGAAACCATTCTCGACTGCCAACAGCTAAGCATCCACTTTGTCGACCACTTCGATCTTATTCTCTCCCTAGAATTTCTTGATGTTCAGCTTGACGAAGTCCAGAATGGTGACTCTGAGTCGGGGATGAACAGAAAGTGGGTCACCATTTTTATCTCTGGCTATATCCCTGAGGGCCAGGGTACTAATGGCCTCAGCTAGCCTCTTCTGCTATTCCATCCATGGTGCATCAGGAGTGCGAACCACCATAGCTGGTTATGAACCACCAGTCTGGTTCTCCTCAAACTTGACCTCATCCTCAAACATGTGTTCCTCTCCCTGGTCCATCTCGGGGTTGTCGAAGGGTACTGGCTTAGGATTGGGGCCTTCTTCTGAAGCTCCCTCAGGTCTCTTTCTCTTCTTTGAGGACCCATCACCATGGTCCCTCTTCCTCTTCTTAGAAGATTCCCTCCTCTTGTGGGGAGGCCAACCCTTAGCAGGGTTCTCGATGGCCTCGGGGATAGCTACGGTCTTCACTAGAGCCATCTACATAAGCATACAGTCAAACTTTAGTTTACATTTAAACTAGTTATAGTTATGTCGATGACATCTTGCTTATGCATCTTTTATTAATTTGTTGGAGGATTCCTTAATCCTGATCATACTTACCCTTAACTCAAGAGGGTGGGGAAGAGAGAGAAAAATCCTAAATCCTAGAATCCTTAATTGAATTAGGATTGAGAAGGGACAAAATAGATGAGAGAGTCCTAAAGGTATCTTATTTCAAGTCAGAACCTCAGACATTGGCTAAGCAGTCACACTGCATCTGGGAGTCCTCGTGACCAACTAGCGGGGCAGAAGAAAATATTGCCAGCCCCCGGATCATGATCCTTTTCTAGATACCTTTGCCTTTTGGCAAATCCTCTAATAACTCCCTCGGTTCTACAAAATTTGTAAAATTTAATAATTACTAAGGATTAAATGAGAAACTATAGCTCTGATACCAAATGTAACAGCCCCACCTCCCAGTAATCCCCCCATTAAGGGAGACCAAAAGGTCAGAGTTGTTATCCCAATATTTCAGGATCCATGGTTTGGCATTTAATCAAAAACAATTATCAAATTCTACTATTACTAAACTGGAAAGCTAGAATAAAATAAATCTCTTGCATACCTTGTAATTTTTTTTGGATTTCTAGACTTCTATCCATAGATGGAGTCTATCTATCTAATCCTCCTTGAATTGATTATTTGTACCTTCATAATGTTTCAATTTACTATTTGTCTTTTTTTTAATGATTGTACCTAAAACGCTGACAATCAAAACACCGGTCAGTATATTTCTATATCGGTATGTGGGGGACAATCTCAATTTCACAAATAATTATTAACAACCTAATTATCACAAATAAGTTATTAACAATCCAAAGTTACATTTTTGATGTGTCATTCTCAACTGCTTTTTCCCTAACCCTGAATCGCCCTCTCTAGAGTTTTGTCCTTATAAGGGACAGAAGGCCACCTTCTCCATCCTGAGCTTGGTGCCTGGGGTCACCTCTCGGTTCTCAATGGTCTTCCCTCTGGGGCTTGACCAAATAGACCTTCCCTCCGGGGCTTGGTCATGCATCATACATCAGGGTGGCATGTAGGTTCGAGAATGCACATATATACTTACTTGTGATAATCATAGTGATTTTATAGGATTGCATAAATAAACACTCAACAATTTAGGTTGCATCCAATTGATCAAATGTTCGAGTAAACTTCGTGAAACTAGATCGATTATTCATAAATAACCACATACCTATTCAGTCAATTCAACAAGATAACAATAATCCAAGTAAGGAAATATCCAAGCAAGAAGGCAGTTCACACAAGAAATAATCCTGAAACAATCATATAATTTAATTACTATTCACTTCCTTGGATTACACTCATATGAACTCGCTTCCTAGGGTTACCTACTTCCTTTTAGGGTTTCATTAGGGTTCATCCTCATTATTGTTACTATAAACCCTAATTCAACAAATCTTAGTATAAACCCTAATTAACTTATCATAATCCTCTTAACAGGCTTAGGATCAATAAATAACAACATTATTCCAATTATTTTGGATTATTCAAGTTGATTTCCTTCTTTAACCTAGATTAGGGTTTCTACATGTATGATCATAGATTCATGGATTAAAACCCTAAACAAGCCAATTATAGTCTAATTTCAGATTCCAACCTTACTTTTCTTTTCAATAGGTTATTAATACATGAATTAACCCGTTAAGCATCTTATACTTGATCTCTAATCATCATTAGGGTTTTAACCTAAATTTATTGTACTTTATCATCAACTCAAGGTACTTTTGCAATTAGAAATGAAATAAGATTCTAAAACTATTTTTATCAGATTACTCATATTTTTCTGATCATTTTTCATATATAAAGTTTCTTCATCTGACCTTTCTATTAATTACTACGATTTTAGCAAAGAAAACACTTTTATGGATTTTCTAGCATATTAAGAAATTGTAAAAAAACATTTAACCGTTCGATCCGTGGTCCACTGGACCACTCAGGATCCAACGATCCTCAGATGCGTGCCTCACCTGCGATCAAAAGAAACAAACGACACGAGTGCCCTTACCTGGTCTGAAGACGCAGAAGGGTAGATTAGTAATTTGAGCAGATGTCATCTTCAACCTCGCGCGAGCTTCCTGCCGCGAACTGAGGTTGACTTCGAGATTTCATCCACCCATAGTTGATCCGATTGGTCCAGGAGCTTTGTTTGCTCCTTGCAAATTTGCCCTATCCTTCAATTGTTGGTTGGCTTTGCTCCTTCACCGCCAGTAAGCCGCCGATGCTGCGATGAGAGTTGCTGCTAGACGAGGCAAAGATCAGGGACAACAACTCAATTGAAGGAATGAATCCACTCATCTCCGCACTCCGGTCACGAGGGTACAACTTGTGAGATGGCTCGCAATGCATAGAACTTCCCCCTATATATAGGGTCGACCAAGGTCCCTGGTGAGTTAGGGATTCTTTTGATCCCCCTCCAAACCCCACCGACCTTAGGGTGGTTAGGTTTGGAACGATCTCCTGAAGGAGATGGAATCCTCCACAACCTCATATTTTGCCTCAAATCTGAGGAATCTCAGATCAAAAGTCCACGCAACAGGGACTCTGTGTCCCAGTCCTCGTGAGAGCGGGACTTAACTCAAGTGATGGATCACAGATCCAATGGCCATGAGTGCATGTCTAAGAACCGATTTTCAGGTTTTTAATTCAAATTAAACTGTGACTCAGAATCCTTTCCACTTTAGGATAACTTCAAAAAACCATAACTCATTATTCCTTTATCCATTTTCAACCAAATTTTAAAGGAAGATCTATATTGGTATTATCTACTCGTTCACCAAATTTGAAACCCAAATTCCAAAGAAAAAGGGTATTTCCTTCGTAAACAAGTTATCTTTTAATAAAGCCAATTTAATTGGTATTTCCTCTTTCCATTCTTATTATTTTGGCAACTTGGGCTCCTTGGTACCCAAGAAATCCCAAAGATACGAATTTCACCTTTGGAGGCTACCTCCTAGCCTTCTAGAGGCCTCTACCTCTTTCTTTTCTCCTTTTCTCAAATTTCCTTTTATTAACTAAATTTTTTCCTTTTATTTTCTTTTTCTTGTTATTGGACCCAATAGCCAATAAAGCCTACAAAATCACACAAGCAAGGCTATTTGTTACTGAAATCCATACATTCCAGTCAAATTAAACAATTACATGCTCATATGTAGTTAAAAGGAGAAATTACATTTTAATTCTGAATTAGAAAAATTGAGGTTATAACAACATGCATCTTAGACAGTCTGCTCTAGTTTAAGGAACATTAATTGAATGGTGAAGAGGATGATGATTCCATGCCTCAAGTTCAATACGGATATCAAAGATAAAGGAACTATACAATCACCATAACACTAATCATGGATTGTAGGTTGAAGTTTTTCTCCAACTTTCTAAATTACTTGGGTAGCAATGATGTGTTTCTAGACACTGATCATTTCTTATGATGTCATAAGTTGGTTATGGAGTGATGTTTCACCTTAATGCTTTCAACCTTATGTTTCAAATCACACCAAATGACCCACGTGGCTGTGAAAAAGGGCAAAATGAGCTAGGTTTGATGTTTCCTAGCTCAATGGGTATGAAAATGGAAGAAAGGATTGCAACAATATTTTAGAGTGCTATTACATAGGGCACTCATCTTTTCTTTATTTAGATGCTCTTAAACAAGAGTATCTTTTATTTTCTTTTTGCATTTTTTTCTTTTCTTTTTCTTTGCCCTTGTCAACGTAATTTGGGACCTATAGGGTCACACACATATGATACACTTGGAATAGGAATTTATTCATGAATGATGTTTTACTTGACTACTAAAAGTGTTTAAGTATTCAATTAAACAATTGAGGTTCAAAATTGACCGACTATCTGGACTCTGAATCAACCGATTCAAGTGGTTGAACCAATTAGTTAGAGTGCTAGGTCTATTAGAATTGACATTGGTTGAACAATTTCTGAATCAGGGCATGAACCAACTGGCTCACCTGGTGAACTGAATGGTTCATGGTCCCAACCAGACAATTCATCACCCGACCAATTCACATGATGAACCACCAGGTTCAATGGCTAAATCGATTGAATGAAGGATTAGTAATGACATCATGTTTTGTGTTAATCGTGCATTGAATACCAATGTGATTTAGAATAGGAAGCTGCTCAAACCAATAGGTTCATGCACAAACCGACCAGTTGGGCATGCGAGCCGATCAGTTTTCCGTTTGAAGTTTCCAAAATATTTCTGAATTCTATTCTTTTGACTCATGCATATATTGGGAACCTTGACCCTAGCGTCTCCTATAAATATAGGGGCACTTGGGGCTTCCCAGACACACCAATTAGCTTTGACAATTATTGTCCTCTCTAGTTGTGGTAACCAATAGAGAACCTGAGAAAATCCTACCCGATAAAGGGAGGGATAATAAGGGAGAGACAATTGTGGGAGAGCGAATCAGTACTAGTACACTTACGTTCAAAGGGACAAATCCTTATCATTAGCTCTAGTAGCACAATGTGGAGTTCCCAGTGGTCCACATGCACTACTCTAGAGGTGAGATGATTTCACCCGATAGGAGGACAATGTCAACTTCTATCTATGGTGCTACACTAAGATGTTGTTTGTGATGATCGTTCGAGTGCTGCTAAATAAGGGGCATGTTGTTGCCTGAAGAAGAAGCATTGCTGCTTGGAGAAGAAGCATGTTACTACATAAAGAGTTGTCACTGGACTTGCTATAGGATCATGTATAACTCTTGTTCACGACCTTATTGATTGGGGAATCTTACTTTAATTTTTTTGTTTCCGCTGCCTTATCTGTTGTCCCAATTTCCCAAAAATGGTATCATAGCCATGTCAATTTACAGTGTATGTATATTTAAATTGATACGATCAAATTTATTTTTATTTCTTATGATGTGAATATTAATCTGGTTAATGTGCACATCTGATTAATTACCACATGTGATTCACAAACTAATATATATGTGTGCACATCGTCTCATGAGATGAATCAATCGACTGGAGAACCAAGGGGGATAGACAACATGAGGATGAACTGATTGATTAGTGGCCTAACTAATAGGCTAGAGGAGTCTAGACATGGTGAACTTGAGACCAAACATGCATTTCAAGAGCCCAACCAAGTAGTTTGGAGGAAAGCCGATCAGTTCAAGTGTTGAACCGATTAACCCATATTGGTTCAAGCATAAATCTTCACCAACAATAGGTTTCTGCATATAATGTGGACCTGAGGTGGTAGTAAATTCTTGTGACTCCAACCAATTACAGTAGTATGGCCATAACCATCACTTGTGTTTATAATTGCACTTTTTCATTGTGGTTATAACATGTATATGATACATACTACAAGTATGTGGTGATTGGATATGTATATGTATTTATATATTAAACCCCTTAGTATAAATATTAAGTCTAAGATGCTTTCCATTAGAAACACATATGAAAATCTTGATAGACTATGTGTGGGCATGTCAAGCGTGGTGTGTTGTCCATCTCGTGGAAGTGTGATGGTAGTTATGTGGGCCTATCAAGCAGGGTGCATTTCTATCATGTTGGCTCTTGGTTTAGGCTTAACTGGGAGTCCTTAATGAGATTAAGAAATTAGAAGCATGCAGGTAGACTATGGCAAGGATTTGTGCATACCATCTATCCAAGAATGGTAAGAGATGCAATTGGTAAAAGTTGTCTACCTTAATAATTGGTTATGGACGCTGGCATTGGCCGATTAATAATTCAATTGTTTCGAGTCTTGGTTTACCATGATTGTATGTTGTAATCTTCCAAATTGAAACATGAGGGTTATCAATTTGAAAAAAATAATGGGAGAGATAATTAATTGAAAACCTCATTAATATCGTCAAACTTATTAAATCAAATTAATCAAAAATATTTTGACAAAATTGCAATTTTCTTTGCAGAATCTAATGGCAAATGTAAACACACTATCATTGCCGCAAGTCCTTGAATAAAACAAACTAAATGAGATAAATTTCCACAACTGGTTAAGGACTTTGAGAAATGTTCTCAATCATGAGTGAAAGCTCTATGTCCTTGAAAGACCAGAGCTAGAGGAACCCCCTTCAAATGTGCCTGAGTCTAAAATGGATGCTTACTTGAAGCATGCCAATGTGACATTAAGTACCGTATGCTATGTTGTATGAGATATGTGTTGCATGAGCAACATGAAAACATTAACATTATCGATATGGTAACACATCTTAAGGAATCATGTAAGAAAGGTATAATGTCCCCAAAGTGTTTTATGAGTGCAAATTGATCAGAAAGGAGATCCACTAGAGCCCCATGTGCTAAATATGATTGGTCATGTGGAGAGATTATGATTTCTTTTAGGTTAAGAGTTAGTCATGGATGTGATTCTACAATAGTTTCATGAATCATATACCAAATTTATTGAGTGCTATAACTTGAGTAACTTGGACAAACCGATGTCTAGGTTGATTGGCATGTTGATTAATGCCAAAGCACGAATGAAGAAGGACAAATCTGTGATGGTGATCAGCTGAAGTGAGTCCAAGGAAAAAGGCAAGGCCAGTAAGAGTTCTGAGGCTAAGAAGAAGTTCAAGTCTTCTGCACTTAATATAAGGAGAGGGATAAATGCAAAGGGAATATGTACTTTTCACTTAAATGATTAAGGAAGGAAAGTGACACCATTCTCACCTTCCTGGATACTGGAAAAGGAACTTCCCTATCTATAGAGAATCTTAGGAAGAAGAAGGAGATAGAGATATCCACTTCAGTACCTGAGAAGAAGTAAGCTAGAACAATATGGAGCAAGGGTTGCTGCCACTACAGTTGGAATCTATCATTCATGGGCATTAGTAGAATTAGTGAATTGCTATCATATATTTTCCATTGATGAAAACATCATGTATATTATATGGACAAGAATTGATGTTTCATTTTATAAGTTAAGATCTTATATGGAAATTCCCCACGTCCCACAAACTATACTTGATAGTTGAAGAGACAAATATGTGTAACATACATACTGAATGACTCAATGACTCAAACAATGAATATCTATATCATTGTCATCTAAGGAACATAAATGAGAATTACATTTCTATAATCCATAATGATGGTTGTCTAGATTCTCTTGGTTATTGAACCAATAGAGACATGCAAGTCTTGTTTATGGGGCAATATGACAAAAGCACCTTTCACTAGATGTAGTGGGAGAGGGATTATTCCATCACGACTCATACTTACTAATGTATATGGACCTTTTAGAATAAATTCTAAAGGTAGTCACAAGTGTCTCATTGTATTTAGTGATGCTATTAGTATATGTATAAGTTTGTATCTGATGAAATACAAGTATGAATCTCTTGAAGTGTTTAAGGAGATCATGAATGAAGTACATAACCAATTTAGTAAAAGTATTAAGATACTTCGATATGATCAATGTTGAAATATTTTAAACCTAGAGTTAGAGGACCTTTGGGACAAAACATTATCATGCACAATGAGCTCCACTTGAAACATAATGATGTATCATAAAGTAGGAATCACACCCTATTAGTCATGGTGTGATTGTCAATATAGACAATCTTCCATTTTCTTTTTGGGAACATGCTTTACACTAAAACAATGTACCGTCTAAAATGGTTCAAAAGACACCATATGAGATAGGGAATGAGAAGTGTCATGATATGTCTTTTATAATGATTAGGGTTGAAAGTTTACATCAGAAAATATTTTATTAAAGGCTTTATCCAAAAATCACATAAATGTTATTTTATTAAATACTACTTTATATCCCGATCTGACAACAAAATTGCTTGTTGTCAAGATAGCTATATTCCTAAAAGGAATTACATTCCAAAGGAACCATTGGGAGAAAAGTAGAAATCAAAAAGTTCAAGACAAATAAGAAAACATTGTACCTAAATAGGTACAATAGGAACAAGGTGAATCACAAATTATTGTGGATTCTAAAGTTCTTTATGTAATACAAAACCTTATTAATCTAGTAAAACACACCTTGAGTTTGAAAGATTATGATATCTTATAACTCAAGAAGGAGGTGACTTGATCATAGATGATGAGTCAATAACCTACTTAGAAGATATTGAGAGACTAGATTCTGAGAAATGGCTTGAGTCCATGAGGTCCAAGATGGAGTCTATGTTCACCAACAAGGCATGACCTTGATGGATCCACCTAAGGGTAAAACCTATAGGGTAACCAACATGGAATTGTAGACTGGTTACAAAGAGTTTCAAATAAGTTCAGGGTGTTGAACATGAGGAAATCTTTTCACCAATTGCCATGGTTAATCCATTAGGATAATGCTTGCTATTGCAACATAATATGACTATGAGATTTAGCAAATTGGATGTTAAAACCACATTCTTTAACTGGAATATTGTAGAGGATCTATATGTGATACAACCTAAAGGTTTTATAAATACAAATAATGCAAATAAAGTCTATAAGCTACAAAGGTCAATCTTTGGATTAAAGCAAGCATCTCAGAATTGGAATATTCAATTTGTCAAGATAGTCAAAGAGTTTGACTTGAGTTAGAATGAAGAGAAATCTGTGATTACAAAAGTTGAGTGGGAGCATATTTATATTCCACATAACGATGGGGAATAACATCCTTATACTACAAATGTTAAAATCTGGCAAGGAAGGTGCCTTCTCTATGAAGGTTTAAAGAGAAACATCCTATGTGATAGGGATTTAGATCTATACAAATAGATCTCAAAAGATTATTAACCTAAGAAAGAACACTTACATTGGCAAGATGTTTAAGGGTTCAACGTACAAGACTCAATGAGAGAAAATTTGTGAAATTGGTATCTCTAGATCCTAGCATCCTAGTTTTTGTGAAGAACAAGAACACATGAGTACGATGCCAAGTTGCATTCGCCATGTTGTGTACTTATTTCATATCTCATATGTATTGGACATGATGAAAGGATATGTAGTCATCCAGTTGCCCCATATGTATTGGACATGACGAGAAGATATTTGTCCTAGTAAAAGTCACTGGATTGTCATAAAGAACATCCTTATGTACTTGAGAATTACTAAAAGAATTAGTTCCTTAATCATGATAATAAGGAAGAGTTGGGTGTAAGGGGTTACACCAATGCAAGCTTCCAAAATGAAAAACAAAATTAATGATCACAATCTAAATTTGTGTTTGACCTTAAAATAAAAATAGCAACCTGGAAAAGTTCCTAGCTAGAGATAATTGTTTAAATCGACAATAGAATCTAAGTATCTCGCTGTTATGAGAAAAGGATATTATATGAATATAGAAGTCTGTATAGATGAACTTGTGGGAGGTTTCAACCATTGATGAGACAATATAAATACTACAACAACAATGGAGGTATTGGATAGGCAAGGAATCCCATATAGCATACTAGGACACTTCGATCTCATATGAGAAGTCATACAATGAAGAGACGTGAAACTTGCAAAATACCAACCTAGAAGCAAACATTGCTAACCCACTATAAAAGTTCTTGTACAACAGAAACATGACAGACATGCTAAAGATCACCTGGAATAAGATTTGAGGGTGTTTGGCTCTAAGTGCAAGTGAGAGTCTATTTGTATGTATGTCCTAAGAGCCAATCATAGGATGATTGGAATGTGGCATTATATACTTAATTTGATAATAATAAGGTAATTCCTTCTATTATGTTTGTCTCACTCATGAGATGATGACACATACATAGTAGATGTCTAAAGAATGATGTTAATCGATGACATATGTCTTCAAATTGATGACCTAAACAATGAGATCATATGTATGATAAGAGTACATACATTATTGTTATGTCCCTAGTTAGATATTACCATGGAAGCAGAATAGACAATAGTAATACATAAGACTAGAGTGTGTGTTGATTGATGATAGATTCTCATTAGTCATGATATATGATATCAAGTCAAGCACACAGGTACATGTTAGAGAATAGTGTATTAGACAGACACACCATGAGAGTGGTACATGGATACCATGGAATGGTAATCACATTTATCTATCACAATGATAGTGTTGATTGTAGTTCTTAGACTTGAAGTCACTACACTCGTCACATGTTGTTCATTGTATTTAGACATCATTCAACGTGACCTTGAATAAGGGTTGCCATAAAGGTGATGATGAGGTGCATTGTGACACATGGGGATTGAGTGTGAGGGATGTAAATGGGAATTGTCCCTCTTATAAGAGATTGATGTTCATGGCTCTTGATAACCAAGACTGAGAAATGTATGGCAATACTCATGTGATTCAATATGTGATATGTGAACGGACATGCATCTCAAACAGTCTGCTCTAGTTCAAGCAACATGGATTGAACATTTAAGAGGATGATGATTCCATGCCTAGAGTTCAATCCAGATATCAAAGACAAAGGAAATATACGATCATAGTAACACTGATCACGAATGGTAGGTTGAATTTGTTCTCTAATTTCCAAATTACTTGGGTAGAAATGATGTGTTTCTAGATATCTCTCACTACATGTGATGTCATAAGTTGGTTATGAAAATTCACTCCCAATGTAATTTGGGACCTATAGGGTCACACACATATGATACACTTGGAATAGGAATTTATTCATGAACAATGATTACTTGATTATAAAAGTATTTAGGTATTCAATTAAACAACTGAGGTTCAAAATTGACTAATTGAATGATATGAGCTGACAGATTCAAGTTTTGAAATAATTGGTTGGAGTGTCAGGTCAATTGGAATCGACATTGGTTGAAAAATGCTTGAACCAGGACATGAACTGTCCAGTTCACCTAGTAAACCAAACGATTCATGGTCCCAACTGACTGGTTCATATGATGAACCACCCATTTCAATGGTCAATTCAATTTGATCAAGGACAATGCTGACATTATGTTTTGCATTAATTGTGCATTGAATACCAATGTGATTTAGAATAGAAAACTGCACGAACCGACAAGTTCATGGCATGAACTGACCAGTTCATGAACAAACTGATCAATTGGGCATGCGAACTGACCGGTTCTCCAGTTGAAATTTTCAGAACATTTTTGAATTCTGTTCTTTCGACTCCCAAACATACTGGGAAGCCTGACCTAGCCTCTCCTATAAATAGAGAAGTACTGGGGGCTTCCTAGACATGACAATTAACTTTGACAAATATTTTCCTCTCTGGTTGTGGTGACCAATAGAGAGCCCAAGCAAATCCTACCCAATAAAGGGAGGAAAATCAAGGGAAAGACAATTGTGGGAGAGCGAATCAGTGCTAGTACACTGTCTTTTAAAGGACAACTACTTCCTGTTGGCTCTGGCAGTGCAATGTGGAGTTCCCGATGGTCTACATGGACTACTCTAGAGGCAAGGTGATTTCACCTGCTAGGAGGACAATGTCAACCGCCATCCATGGTGGTGCAACATAATGATGTTGGTGACGACTGTTCGAGTGCTGGTGAAGAAGGAGCATGTTGTTTCTTGAAGATGAAGTGCTGCTGCTTGGAAAAGAAGCACGTTATTGCATCAAGATTTGTCACTGAACTTGCTCCAGAGCCAGGTATAACTCTTATTACTCTCTTTCCTAGATACATTGTTGTTGATGTGATCTTACTGAGAGGGGAATCAAGCCTTAAATTTTATTTCTGTTGCCTTATTTGTCCCCGATTTCCCAACAAAAATATCTCTTATTTTGTAGAATTTTAGAAGGAATTACTAAAACACATGATTATACAAACTGAATAATAACATGTAGTAGTAGTCAGAAGATCATGTTATCTATTGGTATACATATATACTAGTATTAAGGTATAAAGCATATATATTTGATAAGTGCATACTTATCCATCATAATTACATATTTTATATCTCTCTTTAGGAGCTTTTCGTTATAATCATTTAGTTTTTAATGTTAATTTGTCTAGTTCAACTTTTCTCCCTTTTATTTGATTTTTTTACTAGGTTTTTGCCATCTTTTGTAGGGAAGTGATAAAATCCATCCAAATCCCAAGAAGGCACATGAAACCACAGATCAATTATCTATCTTTTGCCTCCCATAACTCTCAATTGATTAACTGGCTCATCCAAATGGTCGACTCACATGCACCTGATCTTTCAACTTCCCGCAGTCCTAGTATATATACCCCACACCAAAAGGATCATAACTTTTGCATCCCAAGGAAGAATTTAATAAAAAAGTATGTGTTGGAAAGGAAATTTATTTTTCTACATGAAAAATATATCTTGTATGCCTTTTATCATCAATAAACTTGCCTTATGATTAATTCGATTCATCATAGTGGGAATCTACAACAAAATAGTGAAATGGTCAAAATGTTAAAAGAAGGCAATTCAATAAATCTTTCTATTGGGGCAAGCAATTAATGTTGTAAAAATTCACAAAGGAAAGTTGGCATATTCCATATGCTTTTATGTGGATGAAAGAATTCAAGTAAAGACTTGATCAAATGATGAATCCATAAAATCAAGAATGTGGTCAAGGTTTGAGCAATGTGGCTTTGGGCTGAAGCAAGTGTTTAATGCAGTCGACTGACCAAAACCATGGAAGAGGAAATCTAGCCACCTCCAACAGCCATTTCTCTAGGGTTTTCCTACTTCTTTACCCTTGTAAAAGGAGTGGGGACTCCAAATCAAAGGGCATTAAATCTTCCACCACCTTTTCTATCTCTTCTTTTAAGATTTCTCTTGTAATCTGAGTTAGATTCTTCTTTTATATTATTTTTGAGTAGTTCTCTTCTAGGCGGATTAGCCCCATAGCATGTTCTATACATTAGTTGTATTGTCTCCATTATCTTAATGAAAGGATGTTTTCCTAACTGTTTTCACTTTGATCCAAGGATATACATATATTCTTGGCGGGTACCGAGATCTCAGATCCTAACAAGAATGAATACATAAATTCTTGACACATTATTATGATTTTTTATCTTTCTAATCTGCACTCATTTTCTAGTTGAAAATATTATATTATTGTGGGGACACTGAGATCTTAAATCTCAACAAGAATGAACACATAATGTTTTTAATGCGATCACATAATTTAGATTATGATCTTTTTTATCTAGTTGTCTTATTTGTTGTAACCTATGATAACCTAATCTATGGGTTTGAACATCAAAATAGGAATCACATATTCTTGACGCGATTGCCTGATAGATTTTTTTTGGATGGGTCGATGGGGATCCTCAGATGTCGTGACCCCGTGTTTGAAAGAAGTTTGGATTTTGTGTGATTTGTGCTCCCTCGGGACGCAAATCTACATAATCTAGATTTGGTCATTAAAATGAGTTAGATTGGCTAATGTAGGAACTTGGTTTTTGGTGGGGATCCCCCAGACCCCCAGTTCTTTATATCTTTGATTAGTTAAATTTTATTTCTGCACTTCTACTTCTATTCTTAGCACAACCAAACTCTCACAAATCAGGTTTTCATTCTTGTTCTCGAGATTGGTTTTGGATTTCAACCATCTTTCCACCATCCCTTGGATCGATACCTTACTACTAGATGGTTGATTCATTTCTTGCAATGAGTTGACTGCCTCTATAGAAGGTTAAACTCTAGGACTTTTTCTAGTGATTTGGTATGCAAATGACACACATCAAATTTGGTGCAGTTGTCGGAGATGAAACACATTGATTTTCGAATCCTGTCACTTGTATATATAGGATTTATCTTCTTTTTATGCATTATTTTAGTTTGCTTTTATAATCTTTAGTTTGTTCCATAATTTCTTTCTTATTCAAATTTTCTTAGCTTGTTATAATTTTTAGACTTGTTCTATAATTTGTTCCTTCTTTTTTTCTCCTACCAAGCTCCATTCTAGTAGTGACTCTCCTCTTTCTACTGAGTTTCCATTCCGGTAGTACTGCTTTCTAGTTTATTTTGTAATTTTAGTGTTCTTTGTAATTTTTAGTTTTGTTATACAATTTTTAGACTTGTTTCATAATTCTTGATTTTGTTCCATAACTTTATAGATTTCCTTCCTTTCTTTTCTAGATCTTTGTAATTTATTTTAAAAACTTCCTACTGAAACCCATTCTGATAGTGTATCTCCTTCTACTGAGTTTCCATTCAAGTAATACTGCTTCTATAGTTGTTTTGTAATTTTTAGTCTTGTTTATAATTTCTTAGCTTATTTTTGTAATTTGAAGTTCTTTTGTAATTCATAGTTAACCCCTTAACTTAATTTTCTAATTTAGTTTCTTTTAATAGTTTTTTAGTTTTTAATCTCTTCTAGTTTAGATATTTTCCCTTTCTTGCTATCTTAGATTCCTTTTTGAATTTATTTCATAAAAAATCTTTTCAAATGGAATGGTCAACAAATTATAGTTCACAATGTCAATTGAGTGGTTATTAAAACTAAACCACTAGATCGTCCAAATGTGTCCCCTCATATTATGGTAATATTGAGTTTTTCTACCAAAGTATATATAACGAAGATTATATTCCACATCCTTTCAAAGACTATTATGTGGAATAATGCTACACATATTAATACGAGGGATGCAATGACCAAGAATGTTATGGGGGGGGGTATGGTGAAGATGACCAAATTTTTTTGGAAGGTATGAAACTTATTGTGAAAACCAATATACACTTCAACAAGAGGTGCAACTTAGGGCCCTAGAAAAAATAATTGAAAACTAATAGGAAATTTCAAAAATTGACAAGCCGTGATATCTACTTTGCTAAATGCCCAACCAAAGAACCCCCCGAGGAATCTAGAGCAACCTAGGATGAATATCGCTGATGATGAAAATGATGATTTGTGCCCCATGTCATTTATGTTAGATCCAACCAAAATAGCAAAAACTAAGGAATTCCAATCATTATATGATGAGTGCACTGTTATTCTGACTTTTCCACTAGAGGCATTATTACCAGAGTATGAAAAATCATAGCAAAAGAGTCATCCTTGTTTGTTTATAGATCCCAAATCTCTAACAACCCTTCCTACTATTGACCTTGATCCAGGTGCTATCAATGAACAACCAAATTTGATTGAGTGTATAATGGATAATAATCCACCACCCTCCAATAATGAACTCCTCACACTATGTCACAACCAATTTTTATTTCACATAAGGCTGGTTTAGATGGGGAGACTGTACCTTTTGAAAAAGTCTACATGCCCCCACTCTTTGATTGCAAAGATGTTATTACTATTTTAATTTCTCCTAAATCATTGGGAACATATTGCATGGAGCAACTTCAACCGCATGCTGTATCAACAATAAAACCCATTAATCGTTTTGACCAAAATGTTGATTGTATGATTTTTTAGAAGAACAAAAATATTTATAATGCTGATTTTTTTGAATTTATTCCTTTGATATCAGCTCTGCTTCTCTTGTATGCAAATCTAGGTAATGATAATAAACCTAAAGAAGATCCTCTGCACGATCTCGCACAACTGACAATACATGTATTACCAGATCGGTTCAAACTCCACCTTGAGTCAATCTCTCCCGATACACATACATTAAAATCACTTCCTCTACTATTGAAGGAATATTTGAGGATCTTAATGGAGGGATTGTGGAGCAACAAGAAACATCATTTTTGTCTACCTAAGTGCCCCTTCAAGCTTCTACAACCACCTAATCACCAAGTGCACGATGAAGCTCATCTCAACAAATTTCTATCCCTTGTCAACATTCCATTCATCTAAACATTTTTTGAGTTACGAGGACCGCCTAGTGACCCCATAGAAACTCTTCCCTCCATTCTGAATTTAAGTTTTTCTCGGGACGAGTAACGTTTTAAGTTGGGGGTGGAGGTGGGATGTACATACTAATTCCACCTACTCTATCTTAAATTTCTTGCAATTTCCATTATCTTTTGTACTTTAGCTTTAAACTTTTCAAAAATTTCCTTTCTTTGGATATGGTATTTATCTAGTTGGCCAGGATTTTATCTAGTTGGTCATGTTGAATGCATGATTATTAATATATCCCCTTGAATGATGCAAATTCTTTTGTAAAATAATTTATAAACCTACCATTTATGGAAATTATCCCATCACCTATGATATTAATTAACATCATCCCTTGTAAAAGATAGCAAGCTGTAGAGGATTGATTGGATTAAAAAATAATGCTTCCCTATTTAGAGTTATAGATTAACTTGATTTTTTTTATTTTTCATATACTTAGAATTAATTGACCCAAATTCTGATACCCCCAATGTGCTTAAATTTAAAAATGAGTTGTACAAAGAACAATCTTTTCTACATCTCTTCCATCACCTTCTTATCTCTCCATCTGCAAAATAAAAAATAAAAATCCAAAGTAAAAAAAAACTATAAGTTTGGGGTGGAATCCCCCCCCTCTTCTGTTTCTTCCATAACCCTTGCAATCAGTTGGGCATACCATAAAAAAGATGCCTATGAGCAAAAAAAGAAAACAAATGGTCAATGTAACTACAAAACATACATAAATAGATCTTAAGTGGAATAGAGGAAATATCACTCTTCTTTCATACCTTCCTTCACTATATTTTATATCAAGGGGAAAACACACAAATCCAAACCAATCCAAATAAACCTGGTTCTTATGTAATGACTTGTAAGAATATGCAAGAGTGTTAAATATAAAAGGGAATATGAAATCTATTTTATTTTTGTCTTGAAATGGAGACAAGTTGTGAAATAATATTAAAGTAGGAAATATAGAAATTATTTTCCTTAAATCCAGAAAGTCAAGGTTGCTTAGACAAACAATGTGGAAGGACTTAAGTGGTGTTATGCGAGTGAGGATGATGGACCAAAAGTATTATGTGGCAGTGTTTTAAATTCAATGTTGCTCGAGGATGAGCAAAGTTTAAGTTTGGGGTATTTTGATAGGTACATATTTATACATAATAATTACATATTATAAATATCTCTTTAGGATCTTTTTATTATTATTATTATTATTAAAATTTAATATTAATTTGTCTAGTTTAACTTTTCTCCCTTTATTAGGAGTTTTACTAGTTTTTTTGCTGAGTTTTGTACGAAAATGATAAAATCCATCCAAATCCGAAGAAGGCCCATGAAACAACAATTGAATTGTCTATCTTCCACCTCCCCAAACTCTCAATCAATTGATAGACTGATACAAATGGTCAACTCACATGCACCAAATGTTTCAACTTCCACAATCCTGATATATATTTGCCACGCTAAAAGGATCATAACTTTTGCATCACAAGATAGAATTTAATGAGAAAGTATGTGTTGGAAAGAGAATTTAATTTTATACATAAAAAATATATCTTGTACGCCTTTTACATTCTATCTATTGTCCTTAAAAGTCGATCGAATTATCGTAGCGGGAATCTACAACAAAATAGTCAAATGGTCAAAATATTAAAAGAAGACAATTCAATAATTCTCTCCATTGGGGAAAACAATTAATATTGTAGTAAGGCACAAAGTAAACTTGGCCTATACCATTAGATTTTATCTGGAGGAAAGAATTCAAGTAAAGACTTAGTCAAATGTAGTAACAATAAAATCATCAATGTGGTCAAGGTTTGAGCAATGTGACTTCGGGCTGAAGCAAGTGATTGATGCAGTCGACCAACTGACACCCTGAAAGAGGCAATCTAGTAATTGCTAATAGACATTCCTACGAGATTTTTCCCTCTCCTTCCCCCTATAAAAGGAGAGGGGACTCCAAATCAAAGGGCATCAGATCTTCCATCACTACTTCTATATCTTCTTTTGGGATTTCTCTTGTAATCCAATTTAGATTCATCTTTTACATTACGTTAGAGTACTTCTCTTTCGGGGGATGAGTAGCCCCATACATTTTCTCTACATTAGTTGTATCGACTCCATTATCTTAATGAAAGGATGTTTCCCAAATTAGTAGTGCTTCGATCAAAGTATATAAGATATATTCTTGAGGGGTGTTGATATTTCAAATCCTAACAAGAACGAATGCATAAATTCATGGCACATTTTTACGATCTTTTATATTTCTAATCCACACTCATTTTCTAGTTGAAAAGATTTATTGTTGTGGGGATGCCAAGATCTCAAGTCTCAACAAGAAAGAACACATAATATTTTTATGTGATCACCAAATTTAGATTATAATCTATTTATGTAGTTGTCTTGTTTGTCATAACCTATGGTGACACAATCACTTGATCCATGGGTTCGAACATAGGAATAGATGTCACATATTATTGATGTGATCACTTGATAGAATGTTTTTGTATAGTTGGACAAGGATCCTCAAACAGTGTGATCACAAGTTTGAGAGAAGTCTAACTTTTGTGGGATTTGTGCTCGCACAACAAGAAAATCTACATAATTATGATTCAGTTGTTAAAATAAGGACTTGGATCAACTAATGTAGGCACATGGTTTTTGGTGGTTATCCCCCATACCTCTAGTTCTTTCTATATTTGATTAGTTAAATTTTATTTATGTACTTCTACTTCTATTCTTAGAATAATCTAACTCTCACAAATCAGATTTTCCCTTCTTGTTCCCGTGATTGGTTTTGGATTTCAACCATCTTTTTGCCATCCCTTCAATCAATACCTTACTACTAGAAAGTTGTTTTGTTTCTTGCAACGAGTTGACCTTCTCTTTAGAAGGTTAAACTCTAGGGCTTTTCCTAGTGATTTGGTGTGTAGATGGCACACATCTACATTAATTAGGTTTTTCTCCTGTATTCCTAATGTAATAAGGTTAGCAAATAACAATAGATTTTAGAATCCATTAAAATTATAATATGGAAAATCAACATTAAAGGTACATTAGATTGAAGATCAAATAACAATCTTTTTGTCTGCAAACTTTGTTATAATATAGCCTAGATGATTAAATATGTAGAGTTTGTCACACTATTATAAATATATTATTTGTGTATTGCATGGATAAACTGACAAGTAATAAATTAATGATTTTTGTTATGATGAAACTATATCATTATTATTAATACAAAGCCTAGAAACATACATGCTCGAGTATATTTAACTATAAGATTTTGACCTATGAACCACTTTAACCTAGGTCAACATATCCTAATGGTAACTTAGAAAAAAATAATGGAGGAGAAACTATTTGATCTTAGATAACCTATCATGTTTAAATAAAATCTAAGATGACACTTCTTGATTAGGGGTCTCTTCATACACATATTAGTTTAATTATGTTCATAATAATATTTGATACCTAGGAAACTACATATGAATATTGTGGTGGGTCCATATTTATAATTAAAAGAACTAGTTACTTCATTATTAGGGAATATGAAATTATATGGTTCCTAATATGTTTTATGACATTTACACATGAATATCCTTGACATATTTGATCTAAATGACAATTATGGTGAAATAGGACTACATAAGATACAAACGAAGGCAAAGAATGATATCTATCATTTAATAAGTTATTCCAACTCAATAAAAACCGTATCATTCCAAATTGTAGATATCTCTATTCATCAAGTCTTAGAGATGCTTGCATCTTAATCATGAGAACATTGGACTCTTGATTGAGATAAGGTATTGAATTCTCTATTTCAAACATTGTGCTATTTTATCCCTCTTGAACAACATTTCAAAAAATCTTGTTAGGTGGTGAACCTAATATGTTTATATCCTTGTCTTTTATATTAAAGGTCACCACAATTACTTTAAAAATCACATATTTTTCAATGTTTGAATAAATTTGGATTTTTTACATTGGCATAAAATTCAAATATTTGTGAGAGATTTGGCTCCTAGATTTGGTGGACACATCTCACAACCTTGTGTAGTAGATACTTGACATTGAGGTTCTCCCGTACTGGTTATTTGCAAAGAAAAAAGTTTCACTCTGTCTTAGAGGGGAAACATTAGGTACCCAGAACTGGGGAAGAAAAAATATTAGACTGCATGTGCCATGGATAAATCCTTAAATGTTGAATATTTTGATATTTAATAATGTGAATTATTGATACTCTTGAGTACATCTTATTTTGATAAAAATATTGCAAATTTGGTATTCTGAATACTATTGTGAACTTACTTTTGCATCCTTGAAATCAATAATTGTTGACCCTACTCAACCAAATAGTCCTTAACTAATTTTCCCTTTTTTGTATTTATCTAAATAGCTCAATAATAACATTTTAATATCAAATTTTCTGATCCAACTCTTATTTTGGTCCATGTGTGGATTTATTCCCTATGGGAATTCATGGACAAGTGATATAAAGAAGAGATAAACAATCCATGTGTATATGCTTCAATGAACTGTTATTATAAAGCATGATGTGCACTCCATTTGTTTATGTATTCTAATATAATTTTTAAATGTTTTGATCATAAAGATCGGGTATTTACAACATGGTATGGGATATCTAATGTTGGTACTCATGCATGTATCATGGAAATTATGGTTGAATATATAGTATATGTAAAACTTCGGAAAATAGTTTATAATTGGCCATATTTTTATCCCTATCTAAATAACATAGAAATAGAAACTTAGGTGGAATTAATTTTACTCAAAATTTTTTGATACACAAACTAATTGGGAATAGCATCACCTTGTAAGTGTAATCAACCGAGGTGTCTAAAGAAATGATGTTTAGTGAAGGTTTTGGCATAATTACTCCCCATCTACTTATGTGGTTGTGGGTTTTCCTCACTTTACATAACAACTTGGACGAAGAGATTCCTACTAATTGGGAGAACCATAAATTTTGAACAAATTCATCCGCCTAAATTGATATGTCAAGAGAAAATGATGACATAACTTGTGAACAACCAAGTAATTGGAAGGTAAAAAATGAGACCAGAAGCCCCAAATTTGGACTTGTGAATCCCTTTTTGGTAGAGAATCATATCTTTCCTACCTATACCATAACTGAAAGTACTCAAGTAGTCCTTTGGGTCCCCTAGAGATATTATTTTCACAATTAATTCAAGTAGTTAATATAGTGTAGTAGTAATAACTGGAAAGTTAGTAGGAGGTGATTGTGACTTAGTTATCACATTGATTTTTTCCAATTTCTAGTTTGCATATATGTTGGATTTTATTGAAGATTTCCCTGGCTATGTAACAATCAAAAGGTATTAGAAAGGCCTTGGAGTAGACTCATCATGAACATGTACATAAGTTCTATGCATACCTATTTTTATATATTTAGTTGAATCCTTTTAAGGGGTGAAGAAATAGGTTGAATCATGGATATATTGATTTCAGGTATAAATCTACTTAAAAGTGTGGAGTGTTGTAATATACTGAATTTGGGTACTAAATTACTGTTTAGTTGTTAATCATCATTTTTTCTAATCAAAGCACATGTACAAAGTGATCCTTTATTCCAAGTCTTAGTCGACTTATCATATCAGATTTCTTGATACTAAGTAGTCACAGTTTGATTTCTTTGCATCCAAATGAATTCATTCTCCTCACTATAATATATACAAACTGGTCCCTCAAATTATTTTCATGTACACTTTGACGTTATTTGGTACTATTCTAAAATTTAGTTGCTCAAATACATTGGAACAACCTTGTATTCAAGAATGCACCTACTTTGTCAAATATTGGTCTGGAATCATATAAAATACAATTAGAAGTGGTGTATTTGTACTAAAAGTTATTACTAGGGCAACTTAAAGTGGCTTCTTGGCTTGATAAAGCCAACATGTTCTATTTTCAAAAATAAGAAAATTAATATGGACTAATGGTCAAAATATCACATCATTTAGAGATCCAGATAGACCTAGGGAGGTTTTCAAAAAGAAGGAGAACTAAAGTTTTTTTTATAATGCCCCGATTTATTCCTCACATAGAAGGAATGCCCTAGGTCATTTTGTTAGCAATGATCATTACACAAGAACCTAGCCCCACATATTTCCTGATACCTCCCTCTTTCCTACCATTGAACCAAAGACCCATTTTTGTAGAACCACCTAGATCCTACTCCTCCAACATCTGGACTAAAAATGACCAAAAGACCTAAGAGCTTCCACCGCAGTGAATGAATAATGAAATATATAGGTATTGACAACTGTATCCACACATTACTTGTACTCCTCCTCACAACCCTAAAACCAACCCTCTAAACCACTCCTTCAACCTCTATATCTAATCCTTTCCACTATAAAATCCTTAGGATTGGGACTAAGGATGAGTAGCTGTAACATACCAAATCCTGGACATTTTGTCTTTTGGCCCTCTTTCCCATCTTTTCCTTCTATTTATATCCTTCTTGGCCTTTCTATTTAATTTTTGGATATTATGGTGGTTTAGTGGACATTTGTTCACCTTTTATGCCAATAAAGGGGTTTATGCACAAATACCCCAGTAAATGTATTAATAAGGGTCTAATGTGCAAATTTACCACTCATGTGACATATCAATAAAATATATTTATTCTAGATCATTCCTTATCCTTATGGATCAAGGAAGAGAAAAAGGAATAAATAATGTTTGTTTAAACATGTTAATGTGATAAGTAATTAATTAATATGAGAAATATTGGTAATATTGGATAATGGGATAAAATTCATAAAAGGAAAACTAATTGGTTAAAAATAAGTTGTGATTCATTTTCCTTGGGTTTGGTTTGACTTGTAGGTCAAGTTTCATAATTTTGGGACAATAATAATTATATCTCTTTTATTTTGAAAAGAAAAGATGAGTTTTTCTCACAATATTAAATAAAATATTAAATGACTCCAAAGGTGGAAACTAACCTTAGATTCGTGATCTACACTTTAAAAATAGAAATGGGTAAATTTCATGTAATTTGGATAATATTTAATATACATGTTAATTTGGGAGAGAGAAAGTGTATAGAACATTCATTTTGAGAATTAATTAAATAAATAGCACAAACATGATCAAATAATGGCAAATTCATATCTAAGACATTAATTGAGACACATGGGTGAAATTTGATCATATTTGGATAATCATAGAGTCGTAATTGAAGTAGGAAAGAGAAAATTAGTTTTGAATTATTTAACCCATTAAAAGTTCCAAAAGACAAAACTAATTCTATATTCAGATTATACACCTCAAAATCAGTCAGGATGTCAATTTTTATTAAATTTGGAAATTGTTTGAGCGCTCAAATGAAGAAAAAAAAACAGGAAATTTATTATATTCACACTTTATTCAATTTAGTTTAGGAATAAAATTTATGTGTCACACCTCCCTTTGTTTTAGCACGTGGGATCTGGGCCATTGGATTGGCGATCCAACAACCACTGTGCATCTTCTAGCTCATGTATGAACGGGAAATCGGCCTTGGCTTGGTGATTTTTAAAAACTAGATTTCTTTCTCCATAATTGACCATTTATCATAATTTTTCTTCCAATGTGTTTGGGAGATGATTCCAAACCCAAAGACCCCTTGGTCGAGTTCTATTTCTTCGTATTCAAGAAACCCCCAAAGCTTGCTCCCCAAGCTTCGACGACCCCCTTCAAAAATCGTAGAAATCTACCCCCACCTATACATACCATTACCCTTGGCTTCTTGGAGGTCCTTGCAACCTTCCTCTCCATCCAATTGAACTTTTACTCGCTCATGTGTCGCAAGAGATTAGATTTTACACCAAACCTTGTGGCACCCCTCCTATGTCCTTGGTGCTTCTCCGGCCGAATTGGTGGCCTCGGTGAGTCTGACTTTCCCCCCTCTTCCCTTCCAACTTCTCGATTTTGACTTTTGTGGTGGCTTACGATTTTGCTCAATTTTCCTTGAGCTTCGACTGCTTTGCAGCCATGTCACATGAGCAAGGAAGGGGAAGATGACCCCTTGTGGTTTATGTTTCTGCCCCTGTTCGCTTCTCTCTTCTTTCTCTGTGTTCGCGCGATGGCATTATTGCCTTTTTGCTTTTCTTTTCCGCGGTTTGACCTGACTTTGACTGCGTGACTTGGCCACCCCTTATTGGGCCAAATCAGTAGGTGGGTCCAATACCTCTCTCGCTCTCTCTATTTTGAACCAATTTGCCTATGTGGCACCTTCTGATTTGTTGGATTTCAATAATTCATATCTTTTAAAATGTGCATCCAAAAATTAAAATAAAATATGTTCTGAACTCAGAAAAATGTGCTCTTTATAATAACAATATTTCCAAATGTAGATTTCGAGTTTGGTCAAAGGTGATTTTCTAGAAAATGAATTAATTAGTTAAAAATCACCAAAAATGCATCTAAAAGTCCATATCTTCAAAATACATAATATTATATGTTATTTTGATTAGAAAACCCTAACTAAGATAGTGGTGATGGTTTCAAGACCTAAATCGATGGTTTGTGTAAAAAGTTGGTAACTTTGGGGTTTCAAGTCTTTAATGAATGTATATAGTTCTAATACATGAAGATGATTATGATATTAGGACAAGTGGACTCTGATCTTGCTTAGGGATCTGAAAAGTGGTTTCTAGGGCTCTAAGGAATATGTATGTGCATCTAACACCTTAGTTGGGATATTTATGCCTTAACATAATATTCCCTAATGAGGCTTAATTGAACTAACTCCTTTCTTGAAACCCTAATTTCTTATGCCTCAAATTAGATTATAGTTTCTTATTGTTTGGGTTTTAAACCCCACTTCCATGCTTATTGATTCACATGATTGTTATTACCATGACTACTTTTTCTAGCATGTAGATTTATGTTCTATTTAATGTTAAGTAGCGATACTTATGTACAACCACCCACAGAGGGCATGTATTTATTCTCCCCATAATATTGTAGGTTACTGGGAATGTCTTATTCTCCCCTTACCTAAGGTTAGAGGTCAGGTAAGTGCCTCAATCCTACTTAGTTAGGTAGACATAATTATCTTACATGCAAAAATGTCTAATATAATTATTAATGGAAGGTTTCTTTTGATATAGCCCCATACTCATGTTATCTTCATCTTATGATGAACTCTAGCCTATTTTCATTTACTTATCTTATCTTGTTATCCTAGACTAGTTTTTGTGACACATACTTTTTCTACCCTTTCCCTTTTGCTGGGTGCCTTCCCAACCACCCTGGTGCTGAGCAAGGTGGTGGATAAGACAATAAGATCTTAGCTTTTAGCTTGGACCTAGTTGATGGAGCTTTTGCTTTGGAGATAAGATTGTAGTAGTTAGACTTCCATCTATCTAGATCCTAATTGTGTATCTTGATGTAAACCCTAATGGGAGGAATTGATGTATTTTTGTAAACCTTTATATGAAATTGAATATAGATAGTAATTTTTATTCCGCTGCTTTCCAATGGTCTTTTGTTTACCATATAAATAAAAATTTGAAAATTTCATACCCGTTTCAGCATACCTTTTGAGTATGTTGGTAATGGAGGTTTGATTCTTCAAATTTTTAGTAAAAGGGTGATTTCACTCCTTTACAGTAGCAAAGACCTACAAACAACTACGACCATAAGCATCTAGAGGGGTTGTAGTTATTCTACAAATATAGATGCCACCTCTCAACCTTGGCGACCTACAATGCCTTATCACCATCACCCCTTTCTGATCTGCAACTTGCATGGACCCTCTTCGTAAACCCCTAAGACATCTCAACTCTCATGCCACCAAGCTAGATCCCACCATGACTAGGAGCTGTTGGAGATTATTGGCGCTTCACTAAACAAAACCAAGAACATGTCTCTTCCCTCTCTCAATCCTACCTAAAATGGCCAACTCTAATAAAAGCTACCTTTGACTCCGTGACATGACTTATGCAAACTTTCCAAAATCACCACAACATACTCGATCAAACCTTCTACCTTGATCAACCATTGACAATGTAGACGCAACACTATCAGACAGGTTTAGAGGAATCTTGCCAGCATGTCAATGTTGGAGTCCCTTTTGTCACGACTAGAAATCATGCTGACGTGCCAACCAAGATGTCTTAGTGCTACCGTGACTCTTAAAGGAGGAAAAATCTCCTCAATCCCTGATAACCATGAAGATTGAATATGCAAATATTGAATCCTGAACACCAAACATCAGGTAGATCAACTCATCTCTTATTTTTCCCAAGTGTAGAGGGAACCACAAAAACATATGATTAGACAAAATGAATAATAACATGTAGTAGTAGTCAAAAGGTCGTGCAATATTTTATCGAATATTAGCGTATTAAGGTCTAAGGAATATATATTGAGTAGGTTTATCTCCTATATTCCTACTATAATAATATTAACAAATAGTAATAGAGTATATTCCATTAGATGAGTAAATGCAAAATCTATTAGTAAATTCACATTAGACTAGAGATCAAATAATAGTCAAAACATGTTCTTTATGAACATTGTCATAATTGTAGCCTAGCCAATCCAATATGCATAGATTTATAAAATTTGTATTAATATATATATGTTTATTTTCATTTGTAAACCCACAAGTAATATGCTATCAATTTTAGATATTATGAAAGCTATATCCTAGTTATTCATACAAATCCTACAAATACACATGCTTGAGTAAAACTGAATATATGATTTTGACCTATGAACCACTAAACCTAGGTCAACATATCCAAATGGAAACATAGAAAGATGATTGGATGAGAATCTATGGTATTAGATTAACTTATGTTTCTAAATAAAATATAATATGAAACTTCTTGATTAAGGATTCCTTCATTAAAATATTAGTATATTTATGTTCATAAGCTTATTTGAGACATATGTAATAATATTGAGTATTATGGTGGGATCATAGTTACAAATAAAAGCACTAGTTACCTCACTATTAGGGGTGGTGCCTAATATATCTTATGACATTACAAATGGATATCCTTGACATATTTGAGCTTAATTGCATAATAAGACTACATAAGATTAAAAAACTAAGGAAAAGAATGATAAATATAATATAGTAAGTCATTCCAATCCAAAGTAACCACATAATTCCAAAGTGTGTGTGTGTATGTATATATATATATATATATATATATATATATATATATATATTCATAAACTCTTGGAGATATTTGAATCTTGACCATGAAAAGATTGGACTCCTATTTGAGATGATGTACTGATTCTCTATTTCAATTAATAAGCTATTTTATCCCTCTTGAACTTCATGCATAAAAATCTTGTCATATGGTGAACCAGATTTGATTGTATCCTTGTTTTACCTCTTGAAGGTCATCACAATTAGTTCCAAAATTGCATTTTTTTTGAATGATTGAATAAATTTGATGCAAAATTCATATATTGGCTAAAGATTTGGCTCCTAGATTTAGTGGGTCATATCTCCCTACTACATAGTGGACATAGAGGAGCCCCAGTAGTGGTTACCCCCACAAGAAAAAGTATCATTATCTCATAGAGGGGATAACACTAGGAACCCATATGTGGTAAAGATAAATATTAGATTGCATGCAACAATGGATAAATACTTAAATGTTGAATATTTTGATATTCTGAATTATTGATAATCATGGGTACATCTTGTTTTGTGAAAATATAGAAAATTTGGTACATTGAAACTCTTGTGAATTATATCTTTTCATCCTTACAATACATACTTGTTAACCACTGTCACACATGGACCAAAATCAGGGTTGGGCCAGCAAAGTTGGTACTAAAACTTTGTTATCCAACAATTTAAATAAGTATGGATAATTGTATATTTCAAAATATTTACAAATTACTAAGGAATATTTTGTGGACTGTGAATTCATGGACATGCGACACAAAGATGAGATAGGAGAGATGTGTAGGAGACGTCCTTTGTTGAAGAGTAGATAGGACCCATGTATGTTCTAAAATACCAGTCAATATGTATAGGTTTCCACGAACTCTGATTGTAAAGCATGAATTTACACATGATTTGTTTATATATTTTTATATAATTTTGTAAAGTTTTGATCATAAAGATCGATATTTATATAGACATATGGAAATGAAGACTTAACTCTACCAAGAACATATATGGCTGAATTATATACCTTTGAAATGGGAATATGAAGAGACACAAGGAGATCACTTAAGAAATGACTACGTATGGATGGACTAAGAATGAAAACATGTGAGAAAAAGATAATTAAGAAAGTATATATGTTAAAATAACTAGAAATTACACCAATTTCAAGAAAATATCACTCAACCAAGATCAATAAAGGGAAATAGAAGTGAATAAAAGTCAAATTAAGGAGGAGAACTCTCAAATATGAGAAACACTTATTTAATAATTAGACAATGTGATGAATGATGAAATTATATTTGAGGTTACATGAAATACAATGATAAGTAAGGATATGAAGATTGTTGGGATGAGACAAGAATCATTGGAAATATGAAGGTTGTTGGTGATTAGAATGTAAATGATTACTAATGAATCTAATTATGGTTAGGATAAAGAATCTAGTTCATACTTAATACAATTTTGTATGGGAGTCTTGATTATTAATGATATATCCAATATATAAATAGTGTTATGACAGTCATCAACAAGAGGGAGTTTGGAAAAAATGGGTTTTACATAAGTCACAATGGATTAACAGTGGATTAATATAAAGTAAAAGGTTTCTTTTAGTAATGAAGTGAAATGATATGTATTTCAGTATCATTGAATGGAAGAAGTTTTAGGAACATGAAAATTAATCTTCTTAACACAAATAATGATAAAATCACTATTTGATGAAAAGAATAGAGACAAAAAAGAAATGCATAAGTAATCAAATATCCACGATGGATGGAGTAATAGTACAAACAAACCTTGACTAAGTAAAAGATGACTTGAGATAGGAAAACATAATTAGAATTCTATCATAAAAATATTTCTTTGCACACAAGGATATCAAATAAGTTGATAAAAATGCATAAGACTCTAGAACCTGAATGTACAACAAAGGATATATCAATGGAAGAATATGAGTAGATTTCATGACAAATAAAAGTTAATGCTGAATGTTTAAAATAAAACTATAGTGATGATAAAAAATCTATTAAGAGAGCCGTGTTATTTATGCTCTCTACCTTACCATAGGAATCCAGGGAGAAATCATTAAAGAAAGGGGGAGTTGTGAGACTCCATTCCTTTATACAACTTTAATCACATTATCACCTTAAAATGTGGATTACTCTTATTTAATGTCAACTGATGATAACTATGATTTATATTTTGTGTAATTGGTGAACATGTATTTTTTCTTAATTGGGGTTTGGGTTGATATAAAACCTAATTTAGTAAGCCTGAGAGTTTCCATAGGTATATTATTCTTTTAAAACTTTTAGAAAAAGAGGTTTCTTGGTTCTTTGTTTGGGCTACTAGTCATATGACTTTTTGAGAAATTGGATTGACTAGTCAATTGACCTTAGTCTAAATCAAGCTGAATAGCTGCAATAAGGTCTTGATCACTATTGTTGGATCCCTGTGAGTCCTCATTGTCATTGTATCATTGTGAGGGAACATTAGTGTTGATCAATGATGTGGACCCGATTCTAGTTGGGACATTAGTCATATAACTTGTAGGAAGTCGACTAACTAGTCAAGAAACCACAACAAGCTCGGGTCTATTAGTCTCCCCATACTAAACCCGAGTCATGTTGCTACGAGCCAAGAATTGGTTAGACTTATGATAAGTCAACTAACTATCCTTATTTTCTACAAAAATATTAAAATTATGGATGAACTTGCCATTTTTACACCACCAGCTATATTCATAAACCAATATAGACTCCAATTTTTTTTGACATTATCTAGAGATGTGGAGGGCAAAGTCTTGGGAGAACAACGACATGGGGTACATTTTGGATGTTATTCATGGTTTCAAGATAGGAATCATGTTTTTAACCATATAGGTCTCAAGTCTTGGTCGGTTTCCTCTCTTTTATTATAGAATTACCATTTTTTCCTCTATACCATTTTGGTTGGAAATCTATCAAACCTATGGTGAAAAGCTTACTTATTCTTCTAAATCCAATCTGCCCCCTCTTTGACCTATATGGAGTTGTTTGTTGAATTAATTCATACTACTTTTTATGACTCAATTTCAATCATACGACTTAAGTTTATGATTTGGCTCCATAATTAGCTTGTAATTTCTCAAATAGGTTAATTACTCTTTCTATTAGGCATTTGTACTAATGAATGGTAATTCCATGCATTTATCACGGAGTTCAATTCATCTAGAACCAATCTAACCGTCATCATCAACAAAGCAAGTTCAAAACTTTGAGTCAAGCTTGATATATAGAAGTACAATATGCACCCTGGGATGCATGACATGCACTGATTGAAAAGATACTTTTAGTTCTCCCAATTTTTTGCCCAATGTGCACTCTCATGTGCATGGCATTCAAAATACCAGAAGCTTTTGGCACACAAAACTCCAACATGCACAATGTGCAACATTCAAGAATGTCGTGCACCAAATCACTAGAACCTTCCTGGGTGATCATCCCATGCACAATGTGCTTGATCATTGACACCTAGTGCAAAAGTATAAGTAATTTATCCACACAATATAGACTATGGCACTAAGATACTTCTATACAATGTGCCAAATAGTTTTGACCTTGGCCTTTGGCAATTGTCAAGGTGCATTTTTTATAAGAGCGTATGCACAATGTGTACCACGTAAGTGAAAACTATATAAAGAGATGGAGGATGATTATTGATGGATATCTTTCTGTAGTTTTGGTAAAACTCAAGGGAAACAAGGGGAGGCAACTTCATATACAACTACACTCAAGAAGAGGATGAAAGGAATAAGAAATAACACTTAGAGGTGGTCCCTCTTTTTGATTCTTTGAAGCTTCAAGAGAAGGTATAATGTAGAACATAAAACCTCTACAATTGTTGTATCTCGTTTGTTTCCTTCTCATACTTTGTTGTCTTCTAATTACTCTAGGAAATTATTAGTTTTGTGATGTTCAACAATGTTTTTGCATTACCATTTATTATGGAGCAATCTTCTTTGTATGTGGTGCCCAAATGTTACATATGAGTCACGTGATGAATACCAATCTTAATATTGCGATCATTCTCTTAAGTTTCTCTAGTTGCTGTTAAATGCTCAGGATAACCAATAATCACGAGTTTCTATGCTCCCAAATTCGTACCTTGAGAGAAGTAGATGTTTAGTGGAGGGAAATTTGAGGTCAAATTCTATTACATCAAAGTGAGTAGAGATTCATGCATGCTTAGTCTCATTATTTTATCTACAAAAGTGGAGTTATGATTCTCTTAGGAGCAATGAAAGAGTTCTTAATCGAAAGAAAATCTAGAGCTAGAATTATGTGTTGAGAGACGAGTAATCTAGACAAAATTTAGCCACCTAGGGGATTAAAAGGTGAATACCATTAATTGTATGATAGCATGAGATGTGAATAAGAGAGAGAATGATAATTTCTTGTATAATTATTCATCATGTGACTAATAGGTGCTTATGTACCCAACACACTCTTTGAATTGATCTTTTGAAAGATAATCTAAGACAACCATATATTAATTCATGAATTAATCAACCAATCAATCTTATCTTAATTAAATTGTGTCAGAATGATATTCTATTGAATTTCTTTGTCTCTATGTGGATTCGAACAATGCTATACTACTTGTGACTTGAGTTATTGCGGGTGACAAAGAGTTTCTTTGGTTTTTAATATTGGTAGAACACTCCCATGTATAAGATCCAAAGTGAGTGAATTAATCCCCTTGATATTTTTATACATGAAAAGTGTTAATCTAATTGAAACTGAACACATGTAACCATATTCCTTGCTAAAAACTTTCAATTTTGGATGAAAATGATGTATTAGTTAGAATGAAAATTTTTCTATTCTATATGCATACTTCCCATTCCTAAGAATATTCTAAATGTATTAATCCTTAATAAATCAAAATTTTGACAAATATTCTTGATACATATATATACACTTAACCAAAAGATACCCTAAATGATATTTTACTGATGAAGACAAGTGATTGAGAAACTAATGAGATACAATCTATTTCTATTAGTAAATTTCATTCTATAATCATATTTGGGAATCAAAATGGTTATTATTATCTATAAAGGAATTACCCTATTTAAGTAAAAATAGACATGGAATTTGATGATTATGTGTAAATATCAATAAAATGATGGATCTAGGGTTTTATATGGTATACAAATAATTTTATATCTTTATAAGGAAACATTAAACACATGTTATACATTGTTTCATAAATCATATGTAGTTGTTTCCTAAAGAGGTTGGGTCTACATGAAACTAGTCATAACTAGGAATATTCCCTCCTTTAGATAAATCTATGCCACTGCCCCTCTTCTTTATTCAAATGCTCATAAGTGGAATAGTTTAAGGTTGTTTATCAATGTCATGTTATGGGATAATTTAGGGTTGGGATTATATACATAAAGTTGATAGAGAAATTTCTACCATGGATCATTGTCATGGGGTCAATGCCATGCATTGCTATCATGGCATCATTATCATGGGGTCACTATTGTGGGTCTCAAACTTGTGTCACTAAAAGAGGTTAATTAAGTCATCTATATATGATTATGATACAAGTAATAATTCAATAAATGCTTGGGGATTAACAACATGGATGTTATTATATGTTATTTGTAGTCAAAATATTTAGAACTTCCATTCCTCTTATGATTATTCAGTAGGACCTTGAAAATGAATATAAGCCTTTTTTGTATTTTCGTCCTAAATGATTATGAGAGATCTAAAAGATAATGATATCTTTCAGTATCTTGCTGCACTTGTAATAGTATTCCTTATATTTTTAACATGTTATACCAAATTTTAAGTTCTAATCAAAAAATGAAAATTTGGTACCATGCTGTGTGATTTTTCCATGATTTACAAATATTGAAGTTGGCTTAAGTGATATATTGTATGTTCCTTCTTTAACATTAACATTTGAGTATATCATAAAGATATATGGGCATGTCCACAAGTGAGCATGGTGATCAAAATTTTCAATCTTGAGTAGAAGTCTTTCTTTTGTTGGGGCTCTTTATGAGCTCAAAGTGGTTATCCAACATGTTTGTAGGTCTAATGGAAGCAACAAAATGTCTAAAATATCAAATACATAATGAATGATAAGATATATTATTCTTTTACTCTCACTTTCTCGAGGTGTTGGGTGGCTAGTTGATACAATATGATGTATTATGATTTCTTATAATTGTAGAGTGTAAATTTGTTTAATTTGCAGATAATGTGGTACTTTATTATACATGATTCTCAACAAGACCTACTTGCTAAGACTAATAAGATTACTTATGTTCTTTCAAACATGATTGAAGATAAATATTATGATATGCTTTAAATCACCCATGGTGTAATGTCAAGTTTTCTATTGAGTTAATATGTTTGAGATATGACTTGATGGTCTTACCTTTTAGACTACAATTGGTCTGGTGATGTGTCTCCAAAAGGGCTACACACAATCAATTGAATGTTGATTGGATGCTCCTTAGGGCACACAATATGGTCTTTCAAATTTATAGGAGCTGATGGACAAAATCTTAAACAAATCTGCAAGTGCATGGGCTCAAGAATAGTATAGGAGGGATAAGACGGGGACAAACCCAAGGGAGAAAGGGGGCACTAGATCTAAGTTCTTTTAGTATAGATTTATGCAATAGAGTATATATTTCAAGGGTTTTACTTGGATTTTAGTTGATTACACTAAGGGTGGTCAAACAAGAAATTAAAAAAAGTCAAGAAGAAAAGACTACTTTAACCCTGGACAAGTAATTCTAATGGACAAAGAAAGCAAAATGAGCAATGAAAATGGACAATTTAGACTAACAAAATCAAGACAAGATCTAACTCTAGCACTGCACTAACAAATCAATCTACTCAACAACCTAGATATGTCAACTAGTTAAACTAAGCAAGAAACTACACTAGACTAGCAATTAGAAACTAGGGAAAACAAGGACCTAAACTAGAAAGAGACCAGCAAGAACAAATACAACTAACTACAAGAGAGCATTAACTATCCTAGGAAAGTAAAACTAGCATGAACAATGCAATGAACTAATTCAGCAAGCATTAACTAAGAGGGGAAGCTATAAGGGTTTTAAGAAAATTATGGGAAGTGTGTCCTGTTTGGGGTGATGCAACTAGAGCCTAGGTTGGGGGGTCATAGCATGCGAGCAATGATCATTTGTTCAGACCATCAAACCAAACAACAAGTTATATTCTAGAGAATTATCCTAAACTACGAATTGGGCATGGATGGGATAGGGTTTGTATAGTGCAAGTAGTCCCTATCGCCCCCTATCCATCCTTGTGAGGATCATTAGGATTAGGGTTTAGATGAAATTATACTAGGATCTAATAAAGTCTAGGTTTCTACAATAGAATATATTAGGGTAATTGGGGGATAAGGGTAGTAATGGATGGAAATGAGGGTTTACACCTCAAGTCACCTACCATCTAGCCTTTAAGTAGATAAAAACCAATTTCACTAAATGTTTCTAAAATAGCTACTTATATGTCTCACCTACGTGTAAGAGAATGGATTAATATGTATGAAGATGGGTATCTATCTAGGGATCCACTAATTTGACCTAGGAGCAAATCCCAAAATAGCTACATATAAGCCATTTCTATAGAATCCTAGGTGATTGCAAGCACAAACCAACAAGAAATCCATGGGAAATGAGATAAAAGTAGAACATAATCATAATCAAATGAAATTACAATGTCTACATATTAATTTCCCCCAACATGGTATAAAAGTCACATTTTAACCCACTAGCCCACCTAGGGGGCTTAGATACTCATGGAAATGTAACATACAAAAAGGGAGAATAAAGAGGTTGAAGAAGCCATGGAGATTGAAGTAGTGGCTAAGACTCTCTTGTCCAACAGCTACAAGCTTGATCAATTCCCTTCCTCCAAGGTGTAATAGTATGGAAATGGAATGGAAGGTGCCAATACCCTAAAAGTAAGGGTTTTGGGGTGGAAGGTGATGAAATGAAAGTGGAGTGAGGTAGGTAGGTGATTTAAAGGTGAAATGAATGCTCAAGAAGGCTAACCCTTGACCTCCAACTACCTTTAAGGATTATTAAGGGTCTAGGCCTAAGTTGGGGCAAAATAGGAAAATCAGTGTAGAAATGAACTAGGGTTTTGAGGTAGCACGTTCTCTCTGTGTAGAAGGGTCATGGTAGGTGAAGTGTAGAATGGTCGTGCCAGGAAGGAATGGCCATAGTGGAAGAGATGAAAATGTCAGGTTGGATTTGGTTTTTGGAAGGCTATTAGCACGACCTTAGTGGAGGCTATGTAGCATGGCCTTGGTGGGCACCATGGAAAATTTGGAGGGGAAGTGCTTGGCCATTTTTCTTGGCACGGGTGAGCTTCTCTTGAGATGCTTCAACTTGGTTTTTAAGTATAAATTTGATATTGGAAACACCATTGTTCCACGGTACCACAAATGTGATGAGATCTTTGACTTGTGATTTGTTCTTGATATAGAAATATTTGGAGTTCTTTGCTCTAACTCGACCATTGGTGACTAGAGGTAGGTTAAGGAAGCTCGTGGGCTCTCCTTAGGCTTCTCCAATGGTGGAGGAACCCTAAGATCATCCTCCTTTTCTCCCATCCATATAACGTGTGGTGCATGAACCTAAAAAACATGCAAACAATATACATAAGTGCATTTGCTGATAATACACTTACTGAGGGAAGTATTATGTATTCTAACATGTTTATTTGTGATTAAAGTACAAAAAGGCACAAAATGAAGCCCTAAAATATGGCTGCATCACCACCCCAAACTTAAGACATAATTTTACTCAAGTATGGTCCATTTAAATCTCTATTTCACTTCATTTAAGAAAAACATGGGAGAATGCAATCACCATGTTGTTCATTGGCTAAAGTAAGTTCACATGTGATATTAGGCATGCAATCGACTACTATCCATTCATCTTTACATTTTTCAACTTGATTCAAGCATAGAGCACAAGAACTTTAATTATTGGATACCAATCACACATGTAAGTGATGTAACTTTCACAATGCTCTAGGTAGAACATATCATGCATGGTATATATCAAATTGGTTATAGTTGATGTTTTACTTGTGCTAAGACTGCATCATACACTTCAAGTCACCTCTCATGACCCACTTGGCTTATGTAAGGGTGTGTGGGTTAGAGTTGATTTACCCTATCCATACCAGGCATAAAAAGAGAAGAAAGACTTATAGAAGGGAGTGGAGTTCTATTACACAGGAGCACTCATTTTTTTCTTGAGAGGCTTTTACATAGATCCATCCCTAATTTCTTTGTTTTTCTTATTCTTTTCCTTCACCCCATATGTAAGGAGGGTATATGGTGATTGGAAGAAGCAAGTGGTATGGGTATGGACACCCCAAACTTTTAGAGGGTGGCCAAGGATAATATGTGAACTTTTGACAGACTTCATGAGGCAAATATGTAATAGGATGATAAAATAAAATCCAGGTCAAGGACAAGTCATAGGTAATGAAGATCCATGTATGGTTTCATTTAAGCAAGCTAATCCATGCAACTTTCACCAAAAAGACAAATTATTCATAAAGTGAACAATACAGTATACTAAACTCTTTCCACATGGAGTCAAAAATCTCAAGAGTTTGAGGCTTGTAGGAATCACACTTTTATTAAAACAATCAACTACTTGTGAGAGTCTTGGAGCACATGCAAAATTCCATCATTTTAACCAAAAACATCATCAAAAGGGTTGCATTATACCAATTGTATTCATTCTCATCAGAATAAGTAGAGATTTAGTGGAAATGCACTATTAGGCAAGTAGATTCAAGCTTGGGCAAAATAGGCCAAAATGGTGCCAAACTGCCTCAAATCACATTTAAACTTACATCAATAAGCAATAAACAACATGCATGATGATTCTAGCTAAAAACACACAAGTGATTACAAAAACCTACATGAAATGCAATGCATGACATGAAATGACAAAAAGAGATTTTTTTCTTCTAAAAAGTTGCACAAAATGTAAGGAAACAAACTACATTATATGCATGTGTGCAAAACAAACACAATAAGTAAGGACGGACAAGTATAAAGGTTAGTCATATTGTTTGATCATATTGAACAAAAATTTAGAATAATTAACATAGGGGACTGTGGGGTAAATCAGGGGCTTACCGCCCTAATACCCCAAACTTATAACCATTTTGTCCCCTATTAAATAAGAAAACCTTTATTTGATATATTTAAACAAATACAAGGCACTCTCTTTTATGGTTAAGAGAGTAAGTGAGAAATAGAAGTAGGCAATATGAGATAAAGTAAAAGGCTAAAGATAAGACAAGTCTAAAGCATAAGTGAAACATAAAGTAGTACAGCCAATACACTAATAATCCCCCTCAAGCTGGAGCATAGATGTCAAACATGACCAACTTGTCCACTAGTTTAGTGAAGTGATCCTTGGGAAGTATTTTGGTGAAGATGTCTAAACTTGGTCTTTAGTCTAGAGATAAGGAGTACAAATGTGACCAGAGAGAACAAATTCCCAAATGAAGTGGAAGTCCAATTCAATATTCTTGGTGTCCTCATAACAGTAGGATTGCTAGCAATAAATATGGAGGCTTTGTTGTACGTAGTACATGGGATGAGGATCAACATTAGATATGTCAAATTCTTTGGGGAGTCCTTGGACCCACATCAATTCACAAGCCGTGTGATCCATAGATCTATGTTCTTCTTTGGAACTAGATCAATCAACCATAGTCTGCTTCTTAGTGCGCTAGGTAACTAGGTTGCCTCCAACAAAGGTACAATAGCTAAAGGTAGATTTTCTATCACATCTACCACCGACATAATCTGAATATCTAAAGATTTTGTTGTGCCTGTGTCTTTGATACAACTATATTTTCCCTAGATAACTTTTTTGATAGTTAAGGATATGATAGAAATCATTCTAGTGACATTTTTGAGATTTATTAAGGTATCAAATAAAAAGTCCAACAGCTGAAGCAATGTCATATCTAGTAATGGTAAGATATATAAGGTTACCAGCCAATCTTATGTATTGGTGGCTATCAAGAAAGGGTGGTGAAGATTGATCTTCCCAATTTGTACTGGGCTCTAGAGGCGTTCTCGAAGGTTTAGAACCAAGCATGCTTGTTTCTTGCAATAGATTTAGAATACATATGCATTGTGAAAGACAAATGCCTGGAGATAACATGGAAGCTTCAGTTCCCAAGAAATATCTAAGTTTTCCAAGATCTTTTGTAAAAAATGTTGTTCTCGAAAGCATTTAGTAGATTGAATTCCTTCTTTAGCACTTCCAGATAGAATGATGTCATCCACATACAAAATAAGAATAATAAGCCTAGAACTTGTTTTTTGTATAAAAATAGAATGGTCTGAATGTGTGTCAAAAATTAAATTTAAGAAGTATCTGGCTCAACCTATCAAACCACACTAGTGGGCCTTTTTTAAGACCATAAATTTCTTTCCCAAGTATGTAAAATTTAGAACTCTCCCCCTAAGCAATAAATCCACGTGGTTGTTTCTTCAGGTTATTCACCATATAGAAAAGCATTGTTACCATCAAGATGAAAAGAGGTCAATATTTGTTCACAACAATAGATATAAGCATGCTTATAGATTTAAGTCCAACAATAGGAGAGAAGGTTTCAAAGTATTCTACCCCATGTGTTGGAGGATATCATTTTTCAACTTGGTGTGATTTCAATTTTTCAATTGGACCATTTGGCTGGTATATAGTAGTGAATATCCACCAACACCCAACATTAGGAAAATCATGAGAGCGATCAATTAGATCCCATGTCTTGCGATCACGAAGACCATTCATTTCAGCTTCCATATCTTGTCACCAAGCAAGATGTTTAAGAACTTGCATATCCATTTTTGGTATAGAGACAACGGAGATAGAAGTAGTAAAATAGGCAAAACTAATGCCAGTAGTAGAGAAGTAATTACTAATCAAATGTTGACTGTAGGAGAGAACACCTTTCTATTTACTAATGGGAATATGTAAATCAAAAGTTACCTGGGAGGTGTTTTGATCTACCGAAGAAGAATGAGTTGATTGTGGAGGGGCCATGGAGGGGACTTTAACCTGGGGTCTTCTCATAGGAGGAGCAGTAACCATAGCTTCATCAAGAGATTCATTTTTTAGAACTTCATGTAGTGGAGTAGGGTCAAGAAGGTCACTAGACAGGGTAGACCCTTATTTAGAGTAGTAAGGTAGGTGTTAAAAAAAGGACCACATCAGTACTAACAATCCACTACAGATTAGAAGGATCATAGCATCGTTATCCTTTTTGAGTTCTAGAATATCTCAAAAGACACACTTAGTGAAGCATGGGTCAAGTTTAGATACCTCAAGGTGAAGATTCTCAACAAAACAAGTGTTGACAAATATGCAAGGACGTACTAAAAAAAGAGGTGCATTAGGATACAAAATAGTATATGATACTTGACTTTATAGGACAGACAAGGGCATGTGGTTAATTGAGTAGCACACGGTGGATACAACCTCAAGCCAAAAAGTATGAGGAACATGATAATGAAAAAGAATAGAACGCTATGTTAACAAGATGGTGGTTTTTTCCTTTTGGATACACCATTTTGTTTTGGTGTGTAAAGAAAGAAGTATAATGAATGGTATTGCAAGTGGTACAAAAGTGAGCAACTGAGTTTTTGTTAATTCTAAGGAATTATTAGTTCTAACAATTTTGATAGTTTTATTGAACTAAATTTAGATTTCATGAAGAAGGTAGTAATAGTTTCCAAAATATTACTACACCTATTAACACAAAAAGCCAAGTTGCCCATAAAAAATTATCAATAAAGGTCATAAAATAGTGGAATACCAAATGGCTAGTCACAAAGCAAGGGCCCCATATACCAACATGAACAATATCAAAAAGAGTTTTAGAACTGATTTCTTTTTCCCTAGCAAACACTATCTTAGTTTATATTCTAAATTGACAAGATTCATATACAAAAGTTCATCATGCTTATCAAGAAATAACCATCTTAATTTAGCAGCAGAAGGATGTCCCAGATGCTAGTACCATTTCATACCAATCACAAAAGATGATAGAGGAGCATCAATAGATTGCAACTCATCCAGGTAGTAGAGTCCATCGGGTCCCTCATGGCCGGAACTAATCCTCCTCTTCATGTAGAGATCCTGAAACACACAACCCTCATGATCAAAAGTGATTGAGCACTGAAGTCTCTTTATAGTTCTATTGATAACATATTAAGTGGAGATATCAAAACGTATAAGATTGATTTTAATCGTAGTCTTTTAGATAGAGATATAGTTTCGATTCTATGCATTGCAGATTGAGTTCCACCAGCCACTATCACATGGGGAATTTGAGTAGTTTCTGAGAAGGCAATAATTATTTTGAAACAACCAGATATATGAACAAACAATCTTGATTTGATAACCCATTTATTTTTATTGTTAGTATCAGGAGATGCAAGTAACATAGAAGGACCTACGTCCTAAGTATGTGTTTTTGAGGATGGACAAGCTTGAAGGAGTTTTTCAAACTCTGAGTGAATCCACTAAACAGTGGGTTGAGTAGAACTTGAGGTAGTAGTAGTCAAATCTTCACATGCATCAAAGGATACTTGGTTAGCCTACGAAGGTTGGTCCTTATTGTGGTTTGTGCACCGATAGAAGGTTCATAAGTGATTATTAGTAGGAAGTTGTTTTTGTCCTTGTCCATGCCCTGTAGGAGGGCCACATCCAGGAGTACTAGAAGCACGACCACCATGACCGGGACCAAGTTTACATCCTTGACTAGAGTCATGGGAGCGGACAACAAGAATCGAGTGATCATAAGAAGTAGTAGGTAGTGAAGACTTGGAAGGAAGGTATTGAACGCGGGCTTAGATTAATTGCTTAGATCGTTGCTCTGATGCCATTTTTTAGGGTTTAGGAGGTTTTTCTTATTCATATCACCCTCCTAGTGCAATAAAATTTAGACAAGGAATACAATCACTAAGTGAACAAGAAGCATTAAATGTGGTAGGACTCCTACCATCAAATTTTTTTAGGAAAGTAGAGATCAAGGATCTAAATAGGAGGACCAAAGTACTCAATGATCCCTAGATTATTTTTAAGGTGGTCTAATTTTAGAGCGTCAATGAACTTACTCTTTTCTCATAAAATGTATTTAAGCTGCCTAGAGGTTCTTTGATACCATATTAAATAAGAGAAAATAAATATAATATATTTCTACCTCCTTTTTATGTCATTTGTTATTTTATATATATCTAGAATGTCAACATTGTTCTTCTACTGTCTTTTTTATGACGGGGACTCATCCAATGCATCTAGGAATGGTGGCTCACTTGCACTAGGTTTACTTGGATCAACATGATTTTCTTGAGAATGATAGGAGGAATCTCAAGAATCAAGGGTGGAACATTAAGGATTGTAGGACATGCAAAAGGAGTATAGGTGGAACACACAATATGACAAATTCAACATCAGGTGTCACTGGGTTATCTTGAACTATATCAATCACGATATCACCACTTGGTTTCTTCATCCTAGTTTCATCAACATGCCCTTATCTCACATGATCACAACCCGTTTGACCTATAGAATGCTCAATAACTCTTCCTCTCCTTAGAATTGTCACAACATTAACTTGGTCATGGTGGAGAGGGGCGCTTATTGTTGTTGTGGAGGAGGTGAAAGTGGCCCTTGGTGTTGGAAATGAGGTGGAGTAGAGTATTGATGGTGGTGAGATTATGGGTAGGATGATTGTGGTGATGGAGGTGTATAAGGTGATAGTTGTGGTGATGGTGATTGAGGTGTATAAGGTATATGAGGAGGAGGGCCTTGAAAGTGATATATGAGATGCACTTACAATGGGGTGTGCTATAGAAGTTTTGAGAAGCACCTATCGGTCCACTGGCAATATTGGAGTTCACCATGGGTTGGGAAGGAAGTTTCCCTTCTTCTTGAGGGAAAGTATTAATGAGAGATGCTCCACTCTTTTCTCAAGTTTTGTGACATTCTTTTACATCTCATTAAAGCCTTTCAACCAAGAGAGAATTTCATCCTCAGACCTTGAGCTATACCTTTGACTTTGTTGTTCCTATTTGTCTGAGTGAAGGGCCTTCATTTAATCACTAATGGACTTAATATAATTCACTGATTTTCTAGGAGAAGTCCCCACCCAATCATAAAATATATCATTTCAACAAGAATCTTCATCATTTGTGGGCTCAAATCATTAGGAGAACAAATCATTAGGAGCTCAAGGTATCACACCAATGGCACAATCACAATCATTAACATTGCTAGAAGATCAGTGCCTTGAGTTTTCCACCAAGTGATCAAATAAAGGCCATGCCTCCTTGGGTGGTTCCCAAAAGCTTGATGTGTCTCCCAAAGGAGTACAACCAATCAATTAAAATTTTATTGGATGCATCTTAGAGCACATAACAAGGTCTTTCGAATTTATAAGACCGATGCTCGATAGTAGTATAGGAGTGGTAAGTAAGGGTTGAACCCAAGGGAGAGAGGGGGCATTAGAGCTAATTTCGTATAAGCTAGGTTCCTACAACAATGTCTAGGGTTTGACTTGGGTTTTGGTTGATTACACTAAGCGTGGTCAAACCAACAATTAAAAGAAGGCAAGAAGCAAAACCTACTTTAACCCATACAAGTAATTCTAAATGATAAAGAAAGAAAACTGAGAAATGAAAAGGAACAATGTAGACTAAGGAGACACGATCTAACTCTAGCACTACACTAGCAAAGCAATTCTACTTAACAAGCTAGAGATGGCAACTAGTTAAACTAAACAAGAAACAACCCTAGGCTAGAGATTAGCAACTAGGGAAAACAAAGACCTAAAATAGAAAAAGACTAGAAAGAAAAAAGAAAATTAACTACAAGAGATAATTAAATATCCTAGGCAAGTTAAACTAGCATGAACATGGTAATGAACTAATTAAGAAAGCCTTTACAAATTAGGAAAGCAATTAGGGTTTTAAGAAAATTATGGGAAGTGTGGGCTGTTTGGGGTAATGTGACTAGAACCTAAGTTGGGTATTCATAGCATGTAAGCAATGTTAATTGATTTATATCATCAAACCAAACAACAAGTTAGATGCTAGAGAATTGCCCTAAACTACTAGTTTTCCATGGAAGGGATAAGGTGTGTATAGGGGAACTGATACCATCTCATTTTGTGTACTTTTTGCGTATGATTTATGCTTTCCCTAGCATAACTTTTATGGATTTCTCTACTTATTTTAGTGTCTTAGTGTCAAAATATTGAATTCATACATCTCTTACTCTTGCAGGATCATGCTACGCCACAACCGTGACCAATGCCACAACCGCAGCTATATAGCCTACCAATGTCCTAGCAGTGGTTGTTGCCTCCATTTGATGATTCCACACCATGACCGCGACCCCTCCCTCCTATCAAAGTAATGCCCCATGACTGAGGCCACCCCTCGACTGGGTTGAGGCCACCCTCCAACACACCATGACTGAGGCCAACCCTCAATCATGACAGATAACCACCACGCCACGGCTGTGATGGAGGTCACGACTGATCTATACCTCACGACCGTGACCTAGAGGTTAAGTCAGTGGGAAACATATATAAATAGAGCCCCACCTCCACCTATCAAATCATCAGATCATCAAGGACCACAAAGTGCTTCCAAATTCTTGAGTTATCCGTGTTCATACCCATCAGTCTTGGATCTCTGAAGACAGAAGCTGTAACGACCCCGCCTCCCGGTAACCCCCAATTAAGGGAGACCGAAAGGTCGGTGCCGTTATCCATTATACAGGATCAAAGGTTCGACAAATAATCAATAACAATTAATAAACTTTACCAACTAACTGAAAGCTGGTATAAAATAAAACTTTGTTTACCTTTTGAAATCTGGGATTTCTAATCTTCTATCCATGAAAATGCTAAACTAACTAATCCTCCTGTGCATGTTATTTCTCATTTAATTCCACATCTGCCACTTTACTGTTTGTTCTTTTCATTTGTACCTAAAACACCGACAAACAAAACGTCGGTCAGCCGAAGCTGGTATGTGGGGGAAACAATAATCATGCAACTACAATAACAAAGTAATCAACCAATTATCATTTAACAGCCAAGATTACATTTTAAACCGTACCACTCAATCCTTTCCTATCCCCTACCTCTGTGCTGTCCCTGCAGTGGACTGAGATCTCACCTCTCTCTAGGTAGATCCTTATTAAACCCTGCATGATCCTACCTACCAAGTAGATTAGTATCTAGGGTTGAGTCGCATGGCACTACCCATAGGTAGTCCAATCTCTAACTCCATGTGACTTGATGGACCTACCCCATTGGTAGCCATTTACTAAGTCATTTAGTGACCTGATGGGCCTACCCCATTGGTAGCCATTTACTAGGTCAACCCATTAAGCTACAGAGGGGACTAGGATCTGAGCTAGTAGGCACATATCTTATGTGATAATCATATTCACATTATACCTTGCATGAATTAAATACATCCAACAGTTTAATTCAAGTCACAATGGAAACATCGACAAAATCCCAGAAGACTAATTCGGGTAGTCATAAGCGTAACCACATACCTTTGATTGCAGATTTGAGACAGAATTAACCAGAACATAGAAATCCCAATCAAGCAACCAATCATGCACAACATCCTGAAATAAATATACCAATTTCCTTTTATTAACATTTATCTAATATCCTCATATTCCTTAGGATTGCTATTACACTTTTAGGGTTTCCTTGGAAATTAGGGTTTGATTATTTTAAACCTTAATTTAACGCAATCGATTACAAACCCTAGTTATTTCTACATCAAATTCTCAATTCCGGATTAAAGGCATAATTAACCATTAATTAAACTTATTAAGCCTTTTCTATTAAAGCTACTATTTTTATCCTTTTAATCCACAACAAGATCATTATACACATTTATCATCAATTCATAGTTCATTATGATCCAATTCACATACGAACTCGATTTTCCATTAATTCTATCTTTTATTCATCGGAAAACCCTAATTACTACATTTAGGGCCTTTATCCACAAATTCAGAACTTAATGCTCGAAATAGCTTAAATTCAACATATTCCAACTTTAATCATGAAATTAGTCAATTAAAGCCACTATGATTCGAATTTATCAACATTAGGGTTTCAAGGCCCATTAAAGCCTATTTATGCACATAAACTCTAAATTAACCAAATTACGTGCAAAGTTCATCCTTTTTATTCTTAATGTTCCTTTTTATCATTAACAGGCTAATATCAACTTTAGTCATCAATTAAACCCTCCTAATCACATTAAACACATCAAAATAGGGTTCCTTAATCATCATTACATTAAAGTTAATAACTTATACTACTTTTCGAATTGAAAGCAGAATTAGGATTCAACTATATTTTATTTAGATTCCTCTCGATTTTCTGAGCAACTTTCATGTATAACATGTCCTCATTGCAGCTACCAATTAGAAGATATGAATTTAGCAAATATTACCTTTCTAGACCAGTAGCAGATCGCCACGTCATCACTCATGCAACGTTGGTTTGTTAGATATTTCGAAAAGACGTCCGTGCCCCTGGTTAAGTTGAGCATCCCTTTAGCCCGCAAAGGGCAGAACTGTCTAATGCTGCTTCCGCCTCCTTCTTCCTCACGCAGACCCGCTGCGTTGCCCTAGCGGCGACCAGTGCGGCTCTCCTTCCTCTTCCTAGGCTCGAAGGCCACTAGTGGCCAGTCTCTCACCTCCGCTGCCCACCGTCGCACCCCCTCCAAGCCTGCACCCACGACCAAGCTGGCCGAGATGAGTCGAAAGGACCTGCAACTCGCAGCCTCTAAGTGCAGCCGCGGTTGCAGTCGAACAGAGTTGTCCCCACCTCCCAAGGGCCAGAGCTTGCCGCCATAACCTAGCCATGACTCCACAGAGCCCCTGCGCACGCGCGGAGACTCTAGATAGCAGCAGAGTTGCCTGATCCTAGGTGGATCGAGCCCATGGTTGCTGCAGGTTCGTAGGTTTCCGGTAGCTACTGTGCGAAGCTGGGGTGGATGGGGCGGTATCCAAGCGGTCCTGGGTGGCCGTGGAGGTCTCCTACCTCAAGTAAGACCACCAAGAACACCCACGTTGCTCCAGGGTTAGGCCTACACCCTCGCTAGGGTTTTGAACATAAGGAAGAGGAAGGAGGAAGAGAGAACTTCATGGGATTACTCGGGAACTTGATCCAGAGGCTCTCCCTCTTTATATAGGGAGGGTATACGTGCCCAAGAACCCTTGTTCACAAAGCAAGCAACGTTTTTCCTAATCAGAAAGGAAATTTTCTTAATTAGGAAGTATTTTCTCTCTCTTTAGCAATTCCTTATTTATCCATGATCCTTAGTCATTAAGAATTCGAAATTCTTTCCTCTTATTCTCTTTATGATTGCTTTTTAATAAATTGGCCATGAAAATATATTTCCTTAAGTAATGAATACTTCCTTTTAACAATATCCTCTTAATTCATTAATAATGTATTACATTATTCTCTTATTTTGCTTCATTGATATTTTCTCTTTATTTCCTCTTCATTGAGACTCCTTGGATCCCAAAACTCTATTATTTCGAAATTCCTCTCTAAGGAATACTCATTGTCTTTAAATGCATTAATATGCATTGTTTCACATTATCATGTTGAGTTCTTATTAAAATATTTCTTTGCATTATCTCTCTTTGAGGATTTCCTTTATTTCCCTTCTATTTTCCTCGTTGGTATTCCTTTTATTATAAGGAATCATTGGGATATGAAATCTCACTATGGATAACTCAAAATACTTCTTTTCACATATTTTCCCTATTTCATCAATGTTTTCAATTTCTTTATTAACAAGGAAATACTTAATCGATATTTTCTTTTCTTATTGCCTTTTCTTTGCAACTTTGGACTCCTTAGAACCCAAGGAATCTAAGAGGCACGAAATCCTCTTTGGATTTGCCTTCTAGAGGTTTCCAAACCTTTCTTATCTCAAATTCTCATTTATTCATTAATAAATCGAATATCCTTGTTATTGGGCCCAATAGCCAATAAAGCCCACAAATCAAACAACAAGGCTATTGTAAATGAAATCCAGGCATTCATCCATTATTTGTTCATTTATCTTTATTATGAGAAATTAAATTTCTCATCAAAGTGAACCCAAAATTAGGGTTGTAACATCCTTCCCCTCTTATAAGAATTTTGTCCTCAAAATTCCAGCAAGCAAGCAAACAAACAGGATAATCCATTCTTATGTCCATCAGGGCTACCATGTGGCTTTACCCTATCCGCGGTGTTTTCCAAGAACCTTCATCATCTCATATTCTTCCATCTGAGTTCTTTCTTACCTTGGTATATCGTACCCTCATAGGTGACTCAGGACATTTCAGCCTTTCAAAAGCTAAATAGGTTCAAGGCTCAACACATGGCTTGGGTACCTCACATAGTGCTCTAGATCAGACTCATGTAACACATTACACGTCACGTTATCCTATGGGGTAAGGCTAAACACAATCATATCCGCCAATCCATCTCAAATGGACCCATATATCGGGGATTCAGCTCTCTCAGCTGTAGCTTAGAGGGGTCGGATTTTCACATCATATTCCTCCACAGTGAACTGCATGTCAGTCTGCTTTGCATCAGCTCGTGACTCATGTCACCACTGGGCTCTCTCTCAGCCATTGCACGATCAAAGCGACTTCATCTGTACACACCTGGGGTTCTTTTCTGACCTTCACGAGGCCTCCTTCACCAACATCATTATAATGAAGTGGTGACCGACACACCCTCCTTATATAGCTTCTTACATCCCGATAAAGGCTATAGTGGTTACATCACATCTTAAGAACTGTCTCTTTGTATCACCCTGAACAAGCACACTTTCTCTCATCAGACCCTCTAGTCTGGATCATACTACTCATTAGTTAGGGGTGATAAACGATACTAAAACGAGTTCTTCATGTACCTACTTCTTCCGCATGGAAGTAAACCTTCTAATCATGTTCAAGAACTCTTTGAACTCACATCATGGTGTCGTTGAACCATTTCTTTCTCTATTATAAGTAGTTCAACCTGATCTGTCACTTGATAGTACTCTTCTTTTCTGTCATCTAGGTAAGGTGATCTACCATAACCCTCATTGATCTTCCTTGATTAAGGGGAGAGTTTCCACATCATCCATAGTGATGAACTCTCATTCCTTTTCAGGGACTCTTTTATCCTCTATATTGGTACAATGGTTTACTGGTATTCGTCCTTCATCTTTATCATGCATGGCCACAAGCCACATGCATCTTCATCTTAAGCATCCAAAGTGCTACCATCTCAGTAATACCATGGTATATGGTGATCTTAAAATCATGACCTCCAGTGTGTCATGATCCCTCAAGCTTGATACCTCAGAAACCCTAAACCATTCTAATCAGGGTTCCATCACATTCCCTTCCAGAGAAGTGCATCTGAGGCTCTAAACCATCCTTTCACTACGTCAAGGACTAGACTAACTAGCCAAACAATAATTAACTTGTTCAACCTATCTCATTACATCTGAGTGTTAGCCAAAACACATCTTCTTTCCAAACATAGGGTTAGCCTAACAACTCCCTTCTAGCCAAACTAGGCAACTCTATTTCCACCAGAGCATCCATTACCACTTCACATCCTTCGATATTAAGTAACGTTGGAGACATACTCTTCCATGTATTCTACTTATCATCTCATCTCAACTCTAAGTTTGTCTTCATCAAGAAACTCTAAGCTCATACTCACTGTGATCGAACTCGACCTTGGTTAATCTGCAAATTCCAGATAGTTCCTGATAAAACATCCTCATAAGCTGGCTACACTACATCTCATAGTGTTTGCGAACCATCCATGTATCATTCCTTCCACATTTCTATCATTATTCCTTATAGCAACGTTCCAACTCACGACATCCTTGTCCTTAGTGTATGGCATGCATACTGTCCTATCTCTCACTCTCATAACAAGAAGAAATAAGCATTTGGCGGCCGTCCAAATACAGAGTTCTTCCCATTCCAAGAGTAGAGATGGTACAATCCACCTTGCCAGTACACCTTCAAATCTAAATTGAAACGTGCAACTCATGTCTCTACCTCACAATCATCATTATATCAAAGCTAATAACTTCCATGGAAAACTGGTCTCGAACCTACTTGGGTTACTACATAATCCTTTGTCATCTCCTCTAGGTCTATAGGGTGCCGACATGTTTGGGGTCATCCCTCTTCCCTTATGCATCCAGAGAGTGCCCTACTCATCTGCCCTTTGGGCCTCATGAGTTCACGAAGGTGATCGATCTCCTAACCCATGGCCCTCAGACAATGATAGCTGTTACCTCCCGACCCTATGGTCATGTGCAACTAGGGAATTAGGCAACACCGTCTTTCATCGGTCTTATCCCTACCTGACCCTAGGATAGACTTGGGATTCTCTTATAGTACAGGTCTGACTTAGAACCTTACCCAAGCCTTCATCATCTCTTTCTGCATTCATGACTGACTTTCATCCCTTCACAGGGGTCATGGCAACCTGCCTACCTTGGTCAGGCCCCATACCGGTTACTCCCATGGTAACACGTCCACGCACTTAGAGATGGTTATCTATGGGCCTATAGGTTCATTTTCATACCATGTACTCTTCACTTAGCTTCTCAAGATCCTATGAGACCTCTTCAGGTCACCTCAAAACTGACAGAACTGGTACACACCCTACCAAAGGGTCCTCTCCCAGGATGGGAGGAAACTACAACCCATGACAGCAAGGTCACAACCACCCTTAGGGTTTACACCCGTATGAGCATGCTAAAACCAACAACTACTAAGGCACAAGCGCACCTACAAAACCATGCTAGGTCACACTCATTCTCTTTCCTCATCATCAGATCAACTTATTCGTGAGGGGTTCATCAACATACCCTTACCTGAAGGGGTTTTCCTTTACCTCTACACATTAAGAGTACCATGCTCGAAACTATAGAGACTCAAATCTTAACATGAGCATTGGGTACACTGCTTCCCCTCTTAGGCCTAGGAACCCTAGGTTCGCCTCCGGGTGTCCAACCGCATGCTCATTCTCTTAACCAGGAATCCAGCATGTCCAAGATATGTCATGTACTCCCATGATCTTTCTACTCAAGCAACACTTCAGAGTTGATTCCTCTTCCTGTACAACTACTAGGTATAAAACCTCACAACTGGTGCCTTAACCTCCTCAGGGTCTAAAGCACTCTCTATCTCATCTAGTAGGTAATCACTTGTACCATAGGTACCAGAAGCATCATCCTCCCTCTAGGGTTTGGTTACCCTCAAGCTAACCATGACATCATCAACCTCCAGGGATCATGCATGAGGCAACCATTATCATCCACTTAGGTCACATCCTTCTCGACTCCCACTATTTCTCAAGTTTCGGGTTTTTAGGCTTCCAACTTTCTTGGCCGAGGTCTGCTCCCTCTCTCTAGAGCTAATCCTACAACCAACCTCTCTATAAGAGGTCCTGTCTTTATGAAGGATCAAACTCCTAAGCATGCCCTTACTTGAAAGAAGCCTATACTCAAACTTATGAATACTCAAGGTTATCCATAACCCCTTATGCTTATCTCATAAGCCATCCATCATGATCCCTTGACTAGGGTTTCGTTTAATGTCACTACTACTGACGCACTCTGGGTACAAGTTATATCCTACTGGTAACAGTCCTATAGGTTCTTCTCTAACCTCATTCATGAAGGAGTTACCCTTCGCTCAGACATGCACAACCCTCTCCAGGGTTGGGTCGCCAAAGGTACTAGGTTATCCAACCTCTCATGGCCCGTATGATGATCCCAAGGCATGTCCAACCAAACACTCGGTCTAACTCATCATGTCATCTTTATCTCTAACCTTCACTTAGGGTTAGGGTTACCATCATCCTCAAAGGATGTGCTAGGTTTCTACCTTTAATGGAGGTCTCCACCTCCCAGACTAACTCTCTCTACACATCCTCCTACCAAGGAGGTCTATTCTCAGGTCTCTCCTGAGGGCAATGACAACTCGTGTCATACGACCTAAGCATGTATCTATTCCTTTACGCTTACACTATTAAGCTTATGTCCATGACATCTTATTTACATGTTTTTTATTAATTTGATGGAGGATTCCTTAATCCTTATCAACCTTACCCATACCTCAAGAGGGTGAGGGAAAGAGAGAAAACCCTAATCCATAAGGTCCTTAATAGAATTTGAGTTGAGAAAGGACGAACGAGATGAGAGGGTCCTAAAAGGTATCTTATTTCGATTCATACCCTAAGACTTTGGCCAGGCAGTCACACGGATCCAGGAGTCCTCGTATTCCGACTAGCGGTGCGGAGAAAAATATTGCCAGCCCCCGGTCGTGATCCTTTTCTAGACACCTCTGTCTTTCGGATTATCCTCTAATAACTCCCTTGGGTTCTATGGAATTTGTAAAATTTAATAATTATTAAAGATTAGATGAGGAACCTATGCTCTGATACCAATTGTAACGACCCCGCCTCCCGGTAACCCCCAATTAAGGGAGACCGAAAGGTCGGTGCCGTTATCCATTATACAGGATCAAAGGTTCGACAAATAATCAATAACAATTAATAAACTTTACCAACTAACTGAAAACTGGTATAAAATAAAACTTTGTTTACCTTTTGAAATCTGGGATTTCTAATCTTCTATCCATGAAAATGCTAAACTAACTAATCCTCCTGTGCATGTTATTTCTCATTTAATTCCACATCTGCCACTTTACTGTTTGTTCTTTTCATTTGTACCTAAAACACCGACAAACAAAACGTCGGTCAGCCGAAGCTGGTATGTGGGGGAAACAATAATCATGCAACTACAATAACAAAGTAATCAGCCAATTATCATTTAACAGCCAAGATTACATTTTAAACCGTACCACTCAATCCTTTCCTATCCCCTACCTCTGTGCTGTCCCTGCAGTGGACTGAGATCTCACCTCTCTCTAGGTAGATCCTTATTAAACCCTGCATGATCCTACCTACCAAGTAGATCAGTATCTAGGGTTGAGTCGCATGGCACTACCCATAGGTAGTCCAATCTCTAACTCCATGTGACTTGATGGACCTACCCCATTGGTATCCATTTACTAAGTCATTTAGTGACCTGATGGGCCTACCCCATTGATAGCCATTTACTAGGTCAACCCATTAAGCTACAGAGGGGACTAGGATTTGAGCTAGTAGGCACATATCTTATGTGATAATCATATTCACATTATACCTTGCATGAATTAAATACATCCAACAGTTTAATTCAAGTCACGATGGAAACATCGACAAAATCCCGGAAAACTAATTCGGGTAGTCATAAGCGTAACCACATACCTTTGATTGCAGATTTGAGACAGAATTAACCAGAACATAGAAATCCCAATCAAGCAACCAATCATGCACAACATCCTGAAATAAATATACCAATTTCCTTTTATTAACATTTATCCAATATCCTCATATTCCTTAGGATTGCTATTCCACTTTTAGGGTTTCCTTGGAAATTACAGTTTCATTATTTTAAACCTTAATCTAACGCAATCGATTACAAACCCTAGTTATTTCTACATCAAATTCTCAATTCCAGATTAAAGGCATAATTAACCATTAATTAAACTTATTAAGCCTTTTCTATTAAAGCTACTATTTTTATCCTTTTAATCCACAACAAGATCATTATACACATTTATCATCAATTCATAGTTCATTATGATCCAATTCACATACGAACTCGATTTTCCATTAATTCCATCTTTTATTCATCGGAAAACCCTAATTACTACATTTAGGGCCTTTATCCACAAATTAAGAACTTAATGCTCGAAATAGCTTAAATTCAACATATTCCAACTTTAATCATGAAATTAGTCAATTAAAGCCACTAAGATTCGAATTTATCAACATTAGGGTTTCAAGGCCCATTAAAGCCTATTTATGCACATAAACTCTAAATTAACCAAATTACATGCAAAGTTCATCCTTTTTATTCTTAATGTTCCTTTTTATCATTAACAGGCTAATATCAACTTTAGTCATCAATTAAACCCTCCTAATCACATTAAACACATCAAAATAGGGTTCCTTAATCATCATTACATTAAAGTTAATAACTTATACTACTTTTCGAATTGAAAGCAGAATTAGGATTCAACTATATTTTATTTAGATTCCTCTCAATTTTTTGAGCAACTTTCATGTATAACATGTCCTCATTGGAGCTACCAATTAGAAGATATGAATTTAGCAAATATTACCTTTCTAGACCAGTAGCAGATCGCCACGTCATCACTCATGCAACGTTGGTTTGTTAGATATTTCGAAAAGACGTCCGTGCCCGTGGTTAAGTTGAGCATCCCTTTAGCCCGCGAAGGGCAGAACTGTCTAATGCTGCTTCCGCCTCCTTCTTCACGCAGACCCGCTGCGTTGCCCTAGCGGCGACCAGTGCGGCTCTCCTTCCTCTTCCTAGGCTCGAAGGCCACCAGTGGCCAGTCTCTCGCCTCCGCTGCCCACCGTCGCACCCCCTCCAAGCCTGCACCCACGACCAAGCTGGCCGAGATGAGTCGAAAGGACCTGCAACTCACAGCCGCTAAGTGCAGCCGCGGTTGCAGTCGAACAGAGTTGTCCCCACCTCCCAAGGGCCAGAGCTTGCCGCCATAACCTAGCCATGACTCCGCAGAGCCCCTGCGCTCGCGCGGAGACTCTAGATAGCAGCAGAGTTGCCTGATCCTAGGTGGACTGAGCCCATGGTTTCTGCAGGTTTGTAGGTTTCCGGTAGCTACTGTGCGAAGCTGGGGTGGATGGGGCGGTATCCAAGCGGTCCTGGGTGGCCGTGGAGGTCTCCTATCTCAAGTAAGACCACCAAGAACACCCACGTTGCTCCAGGGTTAGGCCTACACCCTCGCTAGGGTTTTGAACATAAGGAAGAGGAAGGAGGAAGAGAGATCTTCATGGGATTACTCTGGAACTTGATCCAGAGGCTCTCCCTCTTTATATAAGGAGGGTATACGTGCCCAAGAACCCTTGCCCACAAAGCAAGCAACGTTTTTCCTAATCAGAAAGGAAATTTTCTTAATTAGGAAGTATTTTCTCTCTCTTTAGCAATTCCTTATTTATCCATGATCCTTAGTCATTAAGAATTCGAAATTCTTTCCTCTTATTCTCTTTATGATTGCTTTTTAATATATTGGCCATGAAAATATATTTCCTTAAGTAATGAATACTTCCTTTTAACAATATCCTCTTAATTCATTAATAATGTATTACATTATTCTCTTATTTTGCTTCATTGATATTTTCTCTTTATTTCCTCTTCATTGAGACTCCTTGGATCCCAAAACTCTATTATTTCGAAATTCCTCTCTAAGGAATACTCATTATCTTTAAATGCATTAATATGCATTGTTTCACATTATCATGTTGAGTTCTTATTAAAATATTTCTTTGCATTATCTCTCTTTGAGGATTTCCTTTATTTCCCTTCTATTTTCCTCGTTGGTATTCCTTTTATTATAAGGAATCATTGGGATATGAAATCCCACTATGGATAACTCAAAATACTTCTTTTCACATATTTTCCCTATTTCATCAATGCTTTCAATTTCTTTATTAACAAGGAAATACTTAATCGATATTTTCTTTTCTTATTGCCTTTTCTTTGCAACTTTGGACTCCTTGGAACCCAAGGAATCTAAGAGGCACGAAATCCTCTTTGGATTTGCCTTCTAGAGGTTTCCAAACCTTTCTTATCTCAAATTCTCATTTATTCATTAATAAATCGAATATCCTTGTTATTGGGCCCAATAGCCAATAAAGCCCACAAATCAAACAACAAGGCTATTGTAAATGAAATCCAGGAATTCATCCATTATTTGTTCATTTATCTTTATTATGAGAAATTAAATTTCTCATCAAAGTGAACCCAAAATTAGGGTTGTAACAGAAGCCATAGGAGAGAGAAGATTGATTGCCCCCTCCTTTGAAGGAAGAAGCTGCCACAATTGTGCCCACTCCAGATCTAGATGTGAAGAAGTATAGTTTGTGTATTGCCTTCTTCCTTCTCTATCTAGATTTATCATCTTCATCATGCTGTACCCTCCCTCTTTGTGGTTATTGATGTATTTGTCCTTCTGTGACGTCATTATGCTTCCTAGTAACATGTGTGGCTAAACATTTAACTTTGTTTAGGAGTAGCCACTAAGGCTCTCCCAACATGTATATTCTTACTCCCCTTTACATATATATATGCTCTTATCAAGGTTATCTCCATACTCTTATTCCTAATGCTTCACTTGTATAATTAGATACCATCTTATGATGTTTGATCATTAGTACCTTGAAAGAATAGTACCAACCTTATCTAGTGTTATGGAGTAGTATGAATGCATGAAAGTGTTGGAATACTAAAGCTAACGATCATATGGTTTGCTTTGCAGTTGTTGGGCCGTCATCTCGATAGAGAGAGACTACCTTAAAACCTAGATCTATCCTAATCTCAAGAGAGGAGGGAATAGACATTTTTGATGATTGCTTGTAATCTTGACAGGGCATACATAGGGGTGTGAGTTTTTAATGTTGGTGAGAGATCTTAGTAGGTGAAACCCGATCCGAGTTTCCTTCCATACTTTTATTTCTTACCTCTTGTTTAACATTTTTCTCTTGCTTTATTTTCTTTCTTTTGCCTTTCTTTATTTTGTCTGGAGCATCATCGTTCCTTTGGGAACACCCCCTCAATCCACCTTTTCATTTGGAGTGTAAGAGTCTGAGACTTTGTGTACTTAACACTTACCAATCCTATCCCTATGGTTGACCCCAAATACTACATCGGGCCCCATATAATAGTTACGGGGGCTTGAGTGTCGAATTATAATCTTAAAAGTCTGACTACTCTAGATCTTCTCCTTTTTAGATGTGCGATTTAAGCCAGTCATCTTTTTGGTGCCATTATCGGGGACAAGGCAAAATGGTACTGCTAAGAACACGAGTCCACTCACTATACTCCCGTGCCTCAAGCTTAGCCATAAGCTTGATTGCAATTTTTTTAAATCTGCTACCCTAAGATTACATAGAATAGTTTGTTTTAACACATCTAGTTTTTTGACTTGACTGTGCAGTCTATTTAGGGAACCCGGAGGGAAGTAGATCTATTCAATTCTTCACTTTAACTTCAAGCCATCATATAGCCTCGTGTGGACGACAGTCTTACTGGGGATGATCGAAATGCAAGGGTTCAATACAATCGACTGTCACATGAGATGGAAGAAGAAAGAGAAGACCATCACTTATGTGGTCACCACCATGAGGAAGAGCGATGCGAGGAAGATCAACATCACCACCATCATCACCACCATAGAAGGCACTATAGGAATCACCAAGAACATGAATGCAATAATGAACATGAACGTGATGACCAAAACACTAAGGGTGAAGATGATGAGGAAGGGAAGATTCTTAGAGAGCTAGTTGTGACTAGAGCCAATAAGTCAAGATGCCCAATTATCATCCCACGCTTTAATGCAGCTAATTTTGAGTTGAAACCTATTGTAATCTCAATGATCCAGAACAAGCCCTTCCAAGGGAACTCAAGGAATGAAAATTTGTACCATCATCTTGACGCCTTCAAAAACATTTGCAATACAATCAAGATGAAGGGAGTGCCCCAAGAAGTCATATATTACAAGAGATTCAATTTCTCTCTTGAAGATAAAGCTCTATCTTGGTACCTTAACTTATCCCACAAGTCCATAGATGGATGGAGACCCCTAGCAGATGCTTTTGTCACTAAATTTTACCCCACTGAAAGAACTATCTGTAATATGCAAAGGATCACTTCTTTCATGCAAAAACTAGGGGAAAATCTTCATGAAGCATGGGAATATTTTCAAGAATACTAGAGAGACTGCCCCCACCATAAATACCGCAAAGGATTTCTAGTGACTACGTTTTACAATGGGATAACTCCCATGGAAAGAACTTCAGTGAATGTAGCCGCTAGAAATGACTTTCTTAGTAGGAAACCAAGCAGAACCATGAAGATCATCAATAACATGGCTGTGTTGCAAGCAGGCATGGAATATGACAGAAACGATAGAGGATTAGCCAAGAAGGTGGGATCTGAAGGACCGCCAATCGAAGCTAAGGATTTGGAAACCATTATAGCTCAGATTCTGATGTCAAACAATTAAAAGACACTGGGGACAAGGACAAGAAACATATAGAGAAAGTCATGAAATGCATTACATGTGGTGAAGGAGGGTATGGAGTCGAAAATTGTATCTATACACGGTCAGAAGAGAGTGAAGAAATTGAAAGTGAAGAAGAAACCAAAAATGTCTCTTATGCCAATTTCAAACGCCCGAAACATCTTAGATTTTACTACGTCACAAAGAAGCTGTTGAAAATGCTCATCAACTAAGTAGTTCATCTAAACCACCTTGAGGATTTGAGAAAAGAGGAGGACCAACTCAATATACTAGGACTACTAGTTATCAGATAAACAAAAATAGCTATCAGAGTCAAAATAAAAATATGAGTCGACAAGGTCAAGGACATGGACAAGGATTGAGCTAGGCCAAGGATAACAACCAAACTGACATGATCACTCAATTGTTTGACTTTGCAAAGAGGCAAGCTTTGGTAAACAACCAACTTGTCCAAAGTACCATCACCAATTTAGGAGTGTTAACTACAATGCAAACTCAAATGGCAGATATACAAACCCATCAAAGGCAGATTGATCAATAGCTTTCCCAATTAGCAAAACTTATAAAAACCCTTCGGGGAAGATCCCGTCAAATACAACGACTGTGAAGATGGCCACCCTCTGATCAGGAAGGATGTTGGAAGATCCTGGTAGCAACAACACCAAAGAAGAAAGAAGCCATGGTGAGCAACAATATGACAAGGTAATTATACCGAAAGAATCCAAGGGACAAGGATCAGCTGAAGACATCCGAGCAGAAGAAAATGGAAAAAAGAAGAAGGATGAAGAGGTCAAGAACTTAGATCCTATAGGAGAAGTTTTTATGTAGAGAAATCCTTATGCCCGAAGAGTCCCCTTTCCCTACAAACTGATCAAGCACATTTAAAGAAGAGGTATGAGAAATTTATGGAAGCAGTAAAGAAGCTCCATCTAGATGTCCCGTTTCTTGATGCAATTGAAGAGATGCTAACATATACAAACTTCTTTAAAGACTTAATCACAAAGAGAAGAAGACGATACCATGTTGAAACTTTGCAATTGGCAAAAATGTCGAGCGTGTTTGTTCAAGCTAAGTTACCAACCAAAAAGAGAGATCCACGGGCATTCAAACATACCCTTCTGTGTTGGAGACAATGTGGAGAGGAATAGATTTTTTTTTGATTGCCAGGGGAAACCCACCCCCTAGGCGGAGGTCCAGATAGCAGGGATGGTAAACTCGAGAGATCCGTGTGCCCACACATTGGTATCTCAATAAGTCGCATCAGAGGCTGACTGACGCTACGGGAAATTCATTTCCGAGCAGCGCTTCCAGTGAGAGTCGAACCCAGGACCCTTCATGAGGGGCCCCGAGCTACGAACAATTGGGCTATTGCTCGCCAGAGAGGAAGGGATTAGCCGATTTAGGAGCAAGAATTAGTCTTATGCCCCTGACTCTAACACAAAGGCTTGGGTTAATGAATATGGTGAAGATGGACATGTGAATCGAATTAGCTGATCACACCTTTACGAGACCTGTAGAAGGAATCATTACTTTATGCTTTGGTAATGATCACATCGACTTCCAAGTACAAGATGCCATGAAAGGACCGTCTCTCTTTGAGTCAACTTACTTTATGGATAGATACAATCAATACTGTGAAGAGGTGCAAGAGGATAAGGTGATTGTTTATCCCCTTATTCAAGCTTTGAATAGTCCTGACCCTACCATGGAAGACTCATAGGTCGTTAATATCCTAGATTACTTAAATCAACCTGAAGAAGAGCTCAGTGAGGATGAAGAAACTTTCGAGACCCAAAATATGCCTCACTTGAACAAACACCGGAAGAAAAGAGGGCATCAAGACCAAAGACAGAATTGAAACCACTTCCTGAAGAACTGAAATATGAATTCTTGGACAAAGAGGAGAGGAATCCTGTGATTGTTAATACTAACTTGACAGATGATCATCTAGAAAGGTTGCTAAAGGAACACATATTGCATAGAAAGGCTATAGGGTATTCAGTAGAAGACATCAGAGGACTCAACCCTACCTTATGCGTGTACATAATACATCTTGAAGAAACAACTAAACCTTTAGCTCAACCGCAGAGGAAGTTGAATCAAATGCTAAAGGAAGTCGTGAAGAATGACATTATTAAGCTGCGGGACGTCAAGATCATTTACCCTATAAGTGACAGTATTTGGGTAAGCCTTATTCATGTTGTACCTAAGAAAGGTTGAATGATAGTGTTAAGAGGTGAATACGGATATGAAGTGGCAATACGAACAGTAACATGTTGGTGTATGTGCATTGACTATCGCAAACTGAATGCTACTACCAAAAAGGATCATTTTCCTTTGCCATTTATTGATCAAGTCCTAGAAAGGTTAGATCATCATGATTACTTTTGTTTCCTGGACGGATATTTGGGATTCTATCAAGTACCGATTCATCCAGATGATCACGAAAAGACAACCTTCACATGCATCTATGGCACTTACGCTTTCAAGAGAATGCCATTCGGGTTGTGCAATGCACTTGCAACTTTCCAACGCTGTATGATATCTATACTTTCAGACTTTCTAGAAGACATAGTGGAGGTCTTCGTGGATGACTTCTCTCTCTATGGAACAAATTTCAAAGCATGTCTAAGAAACCTATCCTTAGTCTTGCAACGCTGCAAAGAAAAACACCTAGTCCTAAACTGGGAAAAATGCCATTTTATGGTCCAAGACGGTATCGTCTTAGGGCATAAAGTTTCCAAGAAAGGGATATAAGTGGACCTAAGCAATATCAAGGCCATATTTAAGCTTCTTCCACATAAATCTATTACAAGAGTGAGGAGTTTCTTGGGGCATGTGTGATATTATAGGTGATTCATAAAAGACTTCTCAAAGATTGCTAAACCCCTTTCAAATCTCCTGATTAAAGATGCTAAATTTGAATTCACTAGTGAATGTTTAGATGCCTTCCATACCCTTAAAAAGGCGTTAACAACATCGCCAATTCTACAAGCGCCATATTGGGAGTTACTGTTTGAAATTATGTGCAACGCCAATGATTTCACTATTGGAGTTGTCCTAGGACAAGAGAATGACAAGAGGCACCACATGATTTGCTACGCAAGATGAATGCTAGACGAAGCCTAAGTAAACTACACCACCACTAAAAAAGAAATGCTGGCTATCATATTTGCCTTCGATAAGTTCATGTCATACTTAGTGGGATCAAAAGTAAAAGTATACATTGATCATGAAGCTATAAAATATCTCATGCGAAAGAAGGATACAAAGCTGAGACTTCAGCGATGAGCTTTATTATTTCAAGAATTCAACCATGAGATCATTGATAAAAAAGGAATAGAGAATGTGGTTGCAGACCACCTATCAAGCATAGTTTTTGATGAACAAAATAAATTTCCTATAAATGACAACTACGCTAATGAAGCTCTCTTGATGGCTCAGTCAGATGAATGAAGCCTACCTTGGTTTGTTGACATTTGCAATTATCTAGCCTGTGAGTAACTTCCACCAGAGATCACTTATAATCAGAAAAAGAAGTTATTCTCCGATCTAAAAAATTACTATTGGGATGATCCCTTTCTATTCAAAAGATGCTATGACAACTTGTATCTTCATTGTATACCGGAAGAAGAAGTGCCCCTAATCCTCAAAGAATGCCATTCCCCACCTTATGGGGGCCACCATGGGGGGAAAGAACAGCCGCAAAAGTCCTACAGTCATAATTTTATTGGCCGACTCTTTTTAAAGATGTTGCATCATTTGTCAAGACCTGCAAAGAGTGTCAACTCATGGGAAACATTAGTCGAAGGAACGAGATGCCGATGGCCGATTAGGTGGAAGTTGAATTTTTTGATGTATGGGGAATTAATTATATGGGACCTTTTCTATCATCAAAAGGGATCCAATATATACTTATTGCTGTGGACTACATCTTGAAATGGGTAGAGGTTGTTGCTACCCAAACACGTGATTCCAAGGTAGTAATCAAGCTGTTCGAAAAAACTAACTTCCCACAATTTGGGGTACCAAACAGTGTTATAAGCGACGGGGGGTCTCACTTCGGAGAAAAGCAATTCGAAGCTATATTGAGGAAGTATGGAATAAAATACAAAATTACAACACCATACCATCCCCAAATACCAGGACAAGTTGAAGTGCCTAATTGACAGATCAAGGTCATTTTCCTGTTGAATTAGAGAACAAAGCCCTTTGGGCTATAAAATTTCTAAACATGGATCTTGACAAAGCGGGAAAGAAAAGATTTCTCAAACTTCAGGAACTTGAATAGTTGAGACTGCATGCTTATGAGAATGCAAGGATCTATAAGCAAAGAACTAAGGTATGGCATGACGCCCACCTGAAGAGCAGGGATGTCCATGAAGGAGACAATGTTCTTTTATTCAATTCAAGTATCAAGTTGTTCCCTAGGAAGCTGGGAACAAGATGGTTTGAACCCTTTTCCATGGAACAAATATACCCATCAGGGATGATGGAAATAATTGGAGACAAGATATGCACTTACAAGGTGAATGGGCAGAGGATAAAAAGGTATTATGAAGATGAGACTTTTATGAGAAGGATCGAGCTAAGTTTGGAGGAACCCTATCCTCTAACAAATGAAATGTATGAGAAAGTATCAACACCAGCTGAAGGAGGATGAAACCAGAATAAGAGACAGTCAAGCTAAAAGACTTTAAACTAGCACTTCTTGGGAGGCAACCCAATCTTTTCCTGCTTTCTTTTATAATTCAAGATTTCCTTTATCTCATGTTTTCATCTAAGAGCTATGTACCTCTTTCCTTCTAGGTATTTTGGTTTTATGCATCTAAAAAAAGTGTAAATGTAGTATGTGAATTGCCATCTTTTCACATATGTTTATACTGAGAGATTATAGGTGTTCTAGCTTTAAATAATTGTCTCTATCAACATGTTTATGTGTGCACCATGGTCGTGACACCTCATTTACATGTCTTAAGGCTGCGGTCGTGGCTAGATCGAGGGCACAACTTGACCAAGGTCGTGGCAGCCTACTCGACCGCAGTCATGGCTCCATCAAAGTATAAAAGAAAAGTGCTCTCGACACTAGGGTTTTCTTCCTCTTCTCATTTTCCGATTCTCAAATGTTGGAGGAGCCCTAACCGAAGAGCAACCTGACACAAGAAACTACAATGACTATAAATTACCAAGGGATGTTTGCCATAAAGCTGACCACCAACATCGTAACCTCATCGTGATAGCACCACCTCCACCGCTGCTTCCCTAGCTGCCTGTTTGGAACTCCTAGCTAAGCTGAGGTATCGTTGCACGCTCCCTTGAGTTACTTCTCTCTATGTCCTTTGCCTATTGGGGGTTCATTGCCTTCCTTGTTTATACAACCCTTGAATTTGTTTTTTCCTATGGAGCGGTGATTGTGAGAATCATTGTGAACGTTCACTCTTTAACCGAAGCTTTGCCGACATTTCCCTTTTTCTCTTTACTTGAAGTTTTTGGTTGATTCTTTTGTCTTACGCTTCTAGGGCAGTGCCACTGTTCGATCAGAGTTTGGGTGGCCACCCGCCCTGATCTTCACGATCGTGGTTGAGTGGCTACCTTCATGACTGCGGTCATGGTACCGATCGTAGATTTTACTGCGGTCACAATCTTTCCCTGCATGTAGCTTCTCCTAATCGGGTCTAACATCGACCACAATCGCGGTGTTTCTTTTGCCTTGATAATCACCTGCCGTAGTCATGACACCTTTCTCGATCGCGGTATTTCTTTTCCTTTCTACCACAGTCGTGACATCTCATGCAATTATGCTCTTTGAAAATGCAATATTCAAGCACAAATAAATAAAAATGAATTAAATGCTAATGCCATGAATAAAATATAAAATATGATCTTGTTGAAAATAATTTGAATGTGAAAAATTTCAAAATGTCGACCTCAACTAATTACACGTTGATGAAGAAGGCAACTTCACTGAGGGGTGCAAAAGAAAACCTAGAGAAGATAACTAAAGTGCTGAAGGATAACCCCAACCTCTCACCAACGAAGAAGCTTCAGTTGCAACTAATGAAGAAGAAATATGAGTACATCCTGGCCCATAAGATGCCATAAGAATCTAAAGAATATCAGGAGATGTCACAGACAGACACCTCCAAGTACCAACCATATGAAAAAAAACTAAAGAGGCTGGAGAAATGTGAATCTAAAGCCAAGGATACAAAAGGCGGCAAAAAGAGGAAATTGACAGCTGTGGAAAAATCGAAGGGTTAGGAAAAAGAAGCAGCCCCCGAAGAGGTCAAAGAGGATGAATAAGATACCCTTAACCAGTAGGCGCCAACATTCATACAGAGAGATCAACTGCACCAGTCACACTTTGACTGGGTGATAAAGACTAAAAGCTTCAAACTAGCGTGATACCTAGACGTCAATGACTTCAAGAAGATGGGAATATATGACAGGGTGATAGACTTTTTAGAAGGTGCCAACCTACGCACCTTGTGCATGTCAGAAGCTCCCTCACTAATTCAACTAACATTAGAGTTCATGACGTCACTAAAATACTTCCCGTCAGTGATGGCGAGCGCAAAAAGGGTGGCGGAGACTTCAAGCTTGAAGTGAGAATAGGGGGCAAGGCTCATATAATTACCAAAGCCATGCTCAACACTATATTCACAAAGACGATAGAAGAGGCACAAGCCTGCTCAACTATGCCAGGTGAAAAAGAAGTCATCAAATACAACCATCACAAGATGTGGGAGAAGTTGACGGGAGAACATCAACACAACTTGAAAAATTCAAAGGTGACTCTCATCACTTCCTACTTCATCAAAGTGATACAAAAAATAACTAGCAACACAGTCTTCACAAGATCATAAAATGGAGGAGTTACTAAAGGAGACCTATTTCTAATATGGTCCATGCTCAATAAGAAACCAATGAACATTGGAAGACTACTAATTGGAAGGCTGTCAATCGCTGTAGGAGGGGAGCAAAGCAGACAAAAGAATTCTGTATGGGAAGCTAGATAACCCGAATTTCTTACCATTTTATGGATGCTGACCTGATGTTGAAATACAAGAAGACAAAGGGACATAATAAGATAGATATCAAGTCCCTCATTAACACATGCATCCTATCACAGAAAGGCATCAAACTTTTCTACAAACACAACTGCTCTAAAGTACTATTACCCCTACCAGAGATGGTATACTATGATGCCCATGAGCTATGACCCACATAGGAGGATGTAGACAAAATGTACTCAGGCGCCATCAACATAGGCACATGGCCCGTATCACCCACTGGCTAGAAGAGTAAAAGGGATAAGACACCTAAAATAGAGATGTAAAAGCCAGAAGAAAAAAAGAAGTTGGCGATAAGGAAGCGTAAAAAGAAAATATCAGACAAATCTGTCGCCCCAAGTCTACCTTCACCAGATATGTCAACAGAGGTTGAAGACCAACTTGAAGTAGAAATGAACGATGGAGTCGACCTAACACATGTCGATGTTAACAAAGCAGAATGACACTTAGAGGGTCAAAAGGAGCGACATCAAGAACCCAAAAGCCCCAAAGTTGCACACAACCCTATGAGCCCAGAAGTGGTGCTACAAGTACCTAAGCAACCAAATGCGAGTGCCTCTGGCTAAGAAACTAATGTTGATACCAAGAAGAATAAGTCAGCTCCACAACCTAAGGAACCTATAGCATCAACGATACCATCAACAACACCTGTAGAGAAGCACAACATCAATGCCCACAAACATTTGGTGATGTACTAGGACACAAATTCAGTGCCATGTGGTTACACATGTTACACACTTCTGAGATTAATTTCAATATTACTTCTAGCCTGTGCACACTGACAATGTAGGTATGAAATTTGAGCACAAGAATTGAGGCACCCCCCCTGTTCATGTAGGAGGTCGTCAACACCCAAAATGTGATAATGGGGACTCTGAAGACACTAACAAAAGAAATGGAAGACCTTAGAAAAGAATGGGATGCCATGAGAGCTGATAAGAAACTGATGCATAGGGGTACAAAGATGCGTTTGAAGATTTAAAAAAGGAACATCCGTGCTTAGATGAAGAATGCCGAAAACTAACTGCAGAATGCCAGGAGATGGATGGCTGGCAACAAAGAAAGAAGTCAAAGCGTCTAACTAGTCCTTCCACATCACACACCTCCTCAAGCCCCTCAAGCCCAGATAAAGATGACGATGACATAGGAGGAATAGGCATGGTCACATCTTCAAAAGATGAAAGTTCCAACGTAAAGACTACCCCAAGGGTGGAACCTTTTGCGAAAGAGACACCAAATAAATCAGAAACTCATCAAGGTGCCGAGACAAAGAAGACAAACACCTTGTCGAGATTGTTCAATTTGAACAACAACCCAAATGATGACAAAGTTGTAGCAGTAGAACCCCAACTGAATGTCATCATCAGGGAAGAAGGCACTGCCATAGAAGATCTCACATCAAGAGAAATGAGGGATCTCAACAAGTTCTTGGATGACATGACTTTTGGCATGGACATCTATGATGACTTTCTGCAGGACCCTACACATTACGAGCACAATGACACCCTCTATGACGGAAAGATTGCTACAATGTTAGCCGCACTCAATTCAGTAGAAATAAAGTAGCCGTCAGAGGAGGACATGCCCATAGAAGACTTAACTGGAGAGATAAAGATTAGCGAGACATCTGCAAACAATGAAAGGAAAGCAACGAAACAAGTATAGTTGGATGCTAAGATACAACTTCCCATCATGAAAGTTCGACCCCCAACCATGCAAACAACATGAGACAGAACCTCAAAAGATGACAAAGGGGGAGTTGCCTCTTTCTTCACAGATGAGCCGGTTAAAAAGCAAAGCACACCAGTTGATATTGTACCATTAGGTGTTGCCCCTCCTCTACCCTACAAAATGGCAGACATGGACATGACCTCCTTATCCATAATCACATGTAGAGATGTCCATGTTTTAGCAGATGTGCTCGATCACAATCTTCCAAGCACGAACATTCTCTACCACAATAAAGAAAGTTCGCTTAACATAGACCATTTTAGAGGGATTTTTTTAAAGAGAGCACGATTACATAGAAATCTGTTCACAATACTCTGTGCAACTCTGTTGGAAGAATTTCTACATCCCAAGAAAATGCAACCTATTTTCAACTACACCACACATCTAGCGAGTCAACTTTTTGATAAAAACTATGAATCTACCGATGTGAAAGAACTACAAGAGGCAGTGAGTAGAGCGGAAACAAAGTTTGTAGTTATGCCTATAAGGAATGTAAAGCACTGGGCCCTTATTGTTGTCAACCTATATAAGAGACATACTACAGTGTTCAATTGCTGCACAGTGGAATTGGACAACACATCCTTAGTTTACAAAAACAAGGAAGCAAGAGATATTTTAAAGGTGCCACTATGTCTGCAGCAGGCTATTCAGACAGCAGACAACCGACACCAAGGGATATAGAAATAGTTCTCCATATGTAAAAAGGTCCCTCAAGAAAAGGCTGAGATAGGGGATTGCGCTTTCATAGTATTGAGGATGATGGAAGCAATCAACAAGGGAATCCCACTGGACGACCTCTACATAGAAGACTTACATGGCTTACGTGGTGTCTATGCAATGGAAGTTATCTATGATCGTCACTTCTTCAGTGACCCGGTGATGCCTTTAGATGCAATATCACATCGGATTCACCATGAAATACCTCTACCTGAAAAGAAAACTCAGAGGGAAAGCCTAAAAACCCTATGGGTCGTCCCAGATGAACCTGCAAGGGCAACTACTTGGAAGGAAGGATGGGCGGTAGACACTCCTGATAAAGCAGAGCATCAACCTCAAAGCAAGCCAGAACACTCTCCTTTAGTAGAAAAAGAAAAAGAACAATCTCCAATTCATGAGCCTAAAGAAGGGGAGATAGATGAAAATGAGATGCCAGAGATAAAACCTGATGGGCTTGCAAGAGAAATAGTGCCAACCTTCAAAGATTTTGATACGTGGAGCTACAAAAGCTTGTCACTAGAATCCTTACAGTTGATAATGAAATGCTCAAGGGAAGGTGACACCACGATCGAGGCAATTTCAAAAGGGATGGAAATTGTGTACTAAAGGACGACCTCAAATATACTTTGAAAACATGAGGGTACTTTTCTTCAACACTATGTCAGCCTATCAATCACTGCTGAGCGACAAACATACCAAACGTGCATATGGCCTACCTTCTCCTAGTCGACAATATCTTGAAGGATAAAAGGTCAGGCGAAAAAAGACCGCCTACTGCAATGCCTGGTGACCTCTCTCCCTGACTATATATTCCTTCCAATCCTACATGATAGTCATTGGACTCTACTAGTAGTCAGTAATATAGCGAGGACTGCAGTTCTATATAATAGCTCAGATGCAGCCTTTGCACTCAACAAATGCACGAACATGACTACTGAAAAGACTCTGCTAGTAGTCAGTAATATAGCGAGGACTGCAATTCTATATAATAGCTCAGATGCAGCCTTTGCACTCAACAAATGCACGAACATGACTACTGCAAAGACACATATAGAAGAGAAGGCAGTCATCTGCAACAAAATAGTCATAGAAATGATCAAAGGTCACAGAAAAGGGTACACGCAGAAAGAAGGAAAACACTTTAGAAAGACACAATTATGCCATAGAAGCCCTCAACAAGTACCACGGTTAAATGACCACGACTTCTATTTTTTAGCCTGGATGATCGCCCTAGCTACAATGAATATGAAGGTGGAGTGCATGCAACATGAACAATACCACCCACTACGAGGAGTATATGTCAACATGCTCCTCAAGTCAAAATGGGCAACAACAAGTAACTAGCAGTAATAAAGAAATCCCCTTTATACATACAACTCCAATTTTGACACCCCACATTAGGATGAATGATAAGTTTGGGGGAGGAGTCATAAACAGGTGTGAGAGGTACAATTTTGTCACTAAAATTTTCAAAATTTTTCTTGTAAATATTCTTGCTTCTACTACAACTAAGTATGAGAAAAAAAATTCAAAAAATTTATTTTCAAAAATTTTGCTATAAGTCAGAGTTTGTCTTAGCCCCTTATTAGACTTGTCAGCCCTCCTACTGTATGTTGTAGTGAAATCATTTCTATAGAGGCACAGATGAGCTACCAATACACATAAAAGTAAAAGCAAGAAGCTCAACAAAATGGTTTTATCTCATTCTTATGGCAAAACGTCGTGTGTGGAACAATCCTAAATCTATGGAATCCTTGAAACTAGAGGACTTTACCAAGCTGCACTCCTGACCAATCACCTTAATATGATAGTTCTAGATAGAAAATCCTCACCTCCCTCGAGAAGGAAATAGCTGCCCCTTTCGGGTGTAATTATCCCCGCTTTGGGATGAAAAGAGGCTTGACCGCCTAGAAAATCCTTCAAAAACCCTTTTCCCAAACCTGAGAGGAGATATGGAAAGCCAAAAAAAATATATTGAGAGTTGTACCTAAAAGATTCCGAAGGATCCCACACGGTCGGTGTATTGCTTCACTCATGAATGTAGATATGTCGTTCCCATAAGTGGAATCCTAAAGCCAAGTCTATCCACCTCCACTCCCAAGAATCCCTCACACAACCACCTGACTTAACATCATGAGCCCTTGGGGCAACACTATCCCTACGATAGCCTGTGAGTGAGGGAAATTGAGGACTGTATGAAAACACTTAAAGCCTAAAACCTACCTGAGCACATTAACATAGGGCCAACTAAAATAAAGGAAGGGTGTGAAAGCTACCCCTCAAGGGGATGTTGTACAAGTATAGCTAGCAACCTAGCACAAAGAAGGGGGAAGCCATAGAGATGGAGAGCCCTTTACTACAAAAAGGCATTGACAAGGATTCAAAGTCATGTAACTCTAGATACGAAATGGGGGAAATAGAATTTTAGGATTTAAAATGGACATACCATGAGTTTTACTGTAAGAATGAGATAACTCTGTAATGGTGGGTTTTATGAAAATTTGTTACCACAACTCATCTCTCTATGATTTCAGGCCTACCCATTAACCTAAGGACAGACTTGATCCTAAGTTTGGGGGAGTTGATAACATCTCATTTGGTGTACTTTTTGCATATGATTTATGCTTTCCCTAGCATACCTTTCATGGATTTCTCTACTTATTTTAGTGTCTTAGTGTCAAAGTCTTGAATTCATACATCTCTTACTCTTGTAGGATCATTCTAAGCCATGACGTCGGTCAGTGCCAAGACCGCGACTGTACAACCTACCAACATCCTGGTCGTGGTCATTACCTCTGTTCGACGACTCCACACCATGACCACGACCCCTCCCTCCTACCGAAGTAATGCCCTACGATCGAGGCCACCCCTTGAACGAGGCCGCCCTCCAGCATACCACGATCGAGGCCACCCCTCAACCATGGTAGATAGCCACCACACCATGACTGTTATGGAGGTTGCGACCGATCTATACCTCACGACCCGGCCCAAAGGTTAAGTCGGTGGGCGACATCTATAAATAGACCCCACTGTCACTCGTCAAATCATTAAATCATCAAGGAACATGAAGTGCTGCCAAATTCCTAAGTCATCCACATTCATACCCATCAGTCTTGGATCTCTAAATACAAAAGTCAGAGGAGAGAGAAGATTGATCACCCCCTCCTTCGAAGGAAGAAGCTGCCACAACTACACCCACTCCAAATCTAGATTTGAAGAAGTACAATTTGTGTATCACCTTCTTCCTTCTCTATCTAGGTCTATCATCTCCATTACACTGTACCCTCCCTCTTCATCGTTATTGATGTATCTATCCCTCAGTGACGCCGTTATGCTGCCCATTAACATGTGTGGATAAATATTTAACTTGGGTTGGGAGCAGCCACTAAATCTCTCCCAACATGTATATACTTACTCCCCTTTGAATATATATATGCTCTTATCAAGCTTAACTCCATACTCTCATTCCTAATGCTTCACTTGTATGCTTAGCTACCATCTTGTGATGTTTGATTGTTGGTACCTTGAAAGAATAGTACCAACCTTATCTAGTGTTATAGAGTAGAATGAATGCATGAAAGTGTTGGAATACTAAAGCTAACGATCATATGGTTTGCTTTGTGATTGTTGGACCGTCATCTCAAGAGAGAGAATACCTTAAAACCTAGATCTATCCTAATCTCGAGAGAGGAGGGAATCAACATTTTTGATGATTGCTTGTAATCTTTATACGAGCATACGGAGGGGTGTGAGTTTTGCATGTTGGCGAGAGATCTTAGTAGGTGAAGCCCGATCCGAGTTTCCTTCCTTACTTTTATTTCTTACCTATTTTTAACGTTTTCCTCTTTCTTTATTTTCTTCCTTTTGTCTTTCTTTGTTTTGTCTGGAGCATCATCGTTCCTTTGGGAACACCCCTTTAATACACCTTTTCATTTGGAGTGTAAGAGTGTGAGACTCTGCATTCTTAACACTTACCAACTATGTCCCTATGGTTTGACCCCAAATACTACATTGGGCCCCATATAATAGTTGCAGGGGCTTGAGTGTTGGGTTATAATCTTAAAAGTCTGACTACTCTAGATCCGCTCCTTTTTGGACGTGCGATTTAGGCCGGTCAAGAACTAGTCTCGGTCAATCCCTATCACCCTTTCAAGGCGCATTAGGATTAGGGTTTAGGTGGAATTGTACTAGTATTTGTTCAAGTCTAGGCTTCTAGGATAGAAGATCTTACTGTATTTGGGGAACAAGGGTAGTAATGGATGATGTAAATGAGGGTTGTACACCTCACATCAACTACCATCTAGCCTTTAGGTTGCTCGAAACCAATTTCTCTAAATGCTTCTAAACTAGTTACTTAGATCTCTCACCTAAGTGTAGGATAATGGATTAACAAGTAGGAAGATGGGTAGCTGGCTAGGGATCCACTTATTGGACCTAGCTGTAAATCCCAAAATAGATAAATATAAGCCATTTACCTTCAACTATAGGTGATTTTAGGCTATACCAACAAGCAATATAAGGGAAATGAAATAAAAGTAGAACATAATCATTATCAAACAAAATTAGAAAGTTTCCATATTACTTCCTCCCCCCCAACATGGTATAAAAGTCAAATTTTAACCCCAAACATCCCACCTAGGGGCCTTAGCTACTCATGGAAATGGAAAATACAAAAAGGAAAAAGAAAGATGTAGAAGAAGCCATAGAAGTCAAAGTAGTGGCTGGAACCCTCTTCTCTAGCAGCTGCAAGCTTGAGCACTTCCCTACTTCAAGGTGGAATGACACGAAAATGGAATGGAAGGTGTTTAAAACCCTAAAAGAAAGGTTTTTTGGGGTGGAAGGTGATGAAATGGAAGTGGAGTGACGTAGGTAGGTTATAGGGAGGTGAAGTGAATGATCAAGGAGGCCAACCCTTGACCTACAATTGCCTTAAAGGCTTATATAAGGGTCTAGGGATAAGTGAGGGAAAAATAGGGGAATCAGTGTAGAAATGAACTAGGGTTTTAAGGCAGCACGACCATTCTAGGAAGAATAGTCATGGTGGGTGGAGAGTATAACGGCCATGCTAGGAGGGAATGAATGTGGTGGAGGAGATGAAAAAGTCAGGTTGGATTGGGTTTTTGGAAGGATGGTAGAACATGTGTGGTGGGAATTATGATTGTGGTGGAGTCAAGGTATCACAATTGTCGTTCACCATGACCGTGTTAAAGGGGGAAGTGCTTAGCCATTTTCCTTGGAATAGGCCTACAGACACCTTAGAAGCACGACCATGGTGGATAGCACGGTCATGGTGGATGGCACAGATGTGCTGGGTCCTTCTTGGAATAGTCATGTTACCCAACACGATCGTGGTGCTGAGGTTGTCTTGAGCTGCTTCAACTTGGGTTTTTAACTGTAAATTTGACATTGGCAGCACATCATTCCATGGTACCACATCTATGCTAGGATCTTTCATTTGCAGTTTGACCTTGACTTTGGAAATCTTTGGAGTTCTTTGCTCTAACTTGACTCTTGGACACTTGGGCTAGGTTGGGGAAGCTCTTGGGATCTCCTTAGGCTTCTCCAATGGTGGAGGAACCCTAGGATCATCCTCCTTCTCTCCTATCCATCCAACGTGTGGTCCAAGTACCTTAAAAACATGCAAAGAATTTCCATAAGTGCATTTGACGATAATACACTTATTGAGGGAAGTATTATGCACCCTAACATGTTTCGATATGATTAAAGTACAAAAAGGCATAAGATGAAGCCCTAAAATAGGGCTTCTTCATGGGACATCCAAGTATATCTACTTTTTCAGTAGTAACTATTGGTATTTATAATTTGATTTGTGTGTATAAATCAAAAAATATTTAACGTAATCATTCTATATGTTTTACTATAGAAACTTTCCTTCGTGCTAGTTTAATATGGAATTTTTTATTTTCCTCATGATTTTTTAGTATAGATTAGACGATGGTCCTCACAATGGTTACTTCCACATCAAATGTATATGATGTAACTTCAGGTAACCATACCATGACTTGGAATTCTTCTAAAAGATCTTCAATGATGTGCATGAGGAAGAGACAATCGTCGGTTTGTGCCCCTTTTCCCTATGGAACTATGAAAATGTTTGGGTTATATTTCTTAAGCAATGTGTTTGGTGGGTCCTTGATGGGAAAAATCTTCATCATGCATTAAATGGATGGGAGGATAAACCTTGGTAAGTGTATAACCTGGTTTTCACTTGTATTTTACTATTTGAAATGCAATTATTTCAATAAAAGGGATATATTGGAAACTTGTGTGCTTTTCTTTTATAGAATGATTTTCTTTGCAAATTTCCCCTTTGTTACATATCTCATGATTTCTACTAATTTGATAGTATAATAAAGGATATAAGGGAAAAGGAAGAGAAGAAAATCCAATATTAAGAAAAAAGGCCACTAATAACTAAAATACTTGTGAGAATTATGTGGAATTCTCTAGAAATTGGTATGGATGGCCACTAATAGATTGATTTTAGTTTCACATGATTCCTAGTAAGAAAATATAACAAAATAAAGAATATAAAAGATAAAAAAGAAAAGGATGTGCATCAATGCCTAAAATATGCCTTATAAAGAGAATACTTGCATATTAAGATACGTATCTTTTCCTTTTGAATTTTGGTATCAAACTTTTCCCATTGTGAGATAAAGTCATTATAGACTTCCCCTTAAAATTTTGGATAAAAAGGATTAAATATGTGAGAGATATGGATTTTCAAAAAATCCATGAAGTGTATGTACTAATGGGATGATAAATTAAATGTCACAAATAGGAAATCCTTTTTTTCAGCCCTTTAATGATCAACCAACGATCTAGAATCTGATGGACATGAGCTATCATCTACCTCACCTAGAAAGGCAACTAGGGAAAAGTTGGCTCCTCTCTAATTTCATACTTTCCTCTCACCACGACCCATATGAACACACAAAAATTTCCAATTGCCAATAGGAGACGATTCTGAATCATTTGACCCATGATTTGGATACCTTTGGAAACCAATTATTACTTTCCCCAAATGACTATAGGGTCAGAACTCCATTTAGAATTGGTTGGTTAGCCACACCTATAAAAGGATTGGTATTCTCCTCGTGAGACTGGAACACAACACTACACAACACTAAGAAACTTGCTCTACCTTCTTTTTAGATCACCAGATCCAAATCTCCCTCTTTCTTCTACCCTATACCCCACATGGGAACGTCTTTCCTGACCTCCCTATACGAACCATCTTCAATGGGATTGAGACTACAATTGAGTTTGGTTGGATGAAGCGGTGGTGTCGGTGCCTTGACCCGATCTCTGACACTCCAGAGCATGGAGTCAACCTACTCGTTGACTTGCGCAGACGTGAGTAGAGTGGGGGGGGAGGAGGAAGCCGCAAGGTTGAAGAAGAGATAGGGTGGTATTATGTCCTTGTCCTCGAATATAAATCAGAAAGGCAAGGGTGAACTCATCTTTTGTTCCTGATTTCCACCTCAACCTAGTTGGTACGGGTTGTTGAAGTGGAAGCACACCATTAGCTGAATCCACTCTGCATGGAAAAGAATAAAGATCCAGTTTGCTGACATGGCAACCCTTCATTGGCCAAAACATTTTATCTTGTGAAATTTGTAGTTAATTATTGGTAACTCAGATCAAGATAAATTATATATGAAAGTTGATTAGAAAAATGCAAGGAATCAATTAAAAATAGTTTCAAGACCTATATGTATTTAAAATACTATAAGTATCTAAAGTTGTTAACTTAAATGTACTTAAAATCATGGAAACCCTAATTTCTTGGTATTGATGAATATAACTTGCTTAAATGAATTTAATGGATAAAGTTGAGTCTTTTTGGATAAAAGGATATCTTGGATCTAATTTGAGATTAATAATTCATAAGTTGGCCAATTGGTGTTTTCCTAAGTTAAAAATGCATATGATAATGAAATAAGAGATTGTAAACCAAAAGGACATGAAAAGTGATAATTAGTGTTTTGGGAAGCCAAAACCATAATGAAACCCTAACTTGGACCCCAAGTTAGTCTTAATGGTAGATTTTTGTATAAAATAATAATACATGGGTATTATGTTTTAAGTTCAGGATAGTTACCTGATTGATTGCTCTTGTTACCTTTTTGCATGGACTTCAAGTACTTCTGAGGAAAGGTATGTGGTTATGCCTATGACTAGCCGCATTAGTTTGTCAGTGTTTTTAGATTGCTTGCAAATAAATGTTTGTTTGTTTATTTATTTCCTACAATATATAAATTCACTATGGATATCACATTATATGCTTATAACTTGCTCAAATCCCTCATACCAACTCTAGAAGTTTGAGAATAGAAACAAAGAGAGAGTCATAGAGATGACTTAGACCATGCCCCAGACTGGGAAGGTAATATGAGGTCTAGACCTAGATTAGGAAGACCAACATGGCACCTAGCTCTAGATTGAGAAGGTGGCAAAATGTCAAGGTCATATGAGGTACGACCCCAGATTGGGAAGACCAACATGGCACATATGTCCAGATTGAGAAGGTGGCCTAATGTCCACTATAGGAACAAGGCCCTAAGATAGGGTATCCCACATGTTGAGTAAAAATGGGTTGAGAAATTCTGATGAAAATGCTAATTTTGATTCTGTAATAATAATTATTGCAGATATGTTGTTGCACTTAGATGAAATCATTTCGTTCCCCCACATACCAATATAACTTGTTATACTGATTGAGTTTTTGTTTTGTGGTGTTTTAGGATAATATGCTATTATTCTGCAAGTATGATGAACATGCACAACCACATAATAAGGCATCAAAGAAAATATTTAATGTAATCCTCAACGATATAACTAGTTAGTCTTTACTTCATGTTGCACAATTTAGAAATCCATATTGTGCAACAATTTAGTGGAGAGCGTAACTTATATATTGTTCAATCTCTTTCCCTTTAAGTGAAGTTTATTAATTACTTTTGGTTATTTGATAAAACATTGATCATATATACATGGTAATGGCCCTTGCCCTCTTGGTCTGCCTGAATAGGGGATAACAGGGGGATGAGTTGTTACAGTAAGGTTCCCAAGGGAATGGACATTCTTTCATGCTTTTGAGAAAGTCATCCAATAACTAATGCCATCAGTATGTGCTCTTCAAGTTTTTGGAGTGGGTGGGTATTTTTGTGGCCTTTTCCAACATATATGGTTGAAATAATTTTTTGGATATTGATATGGTGGAGACATATAAGCAGGAAGCACATGAGAATATTAATACATGTGCCTATTGTGGTGGCATTTAAGAAATAGTGTTAATCGGATCCAATGATGACTATGCTACTTCCCCTTTTGTTTTATCAATGTTATTTTGCAATTTGAGTTCACGTGCATGACTGCACCAAATGTTAAGTTTACTACATTATTATTTTATATATTTGTCCATATAAATTTTAGGATCAAGGGAGCTTGAAAGTCTAGGCTATTATTGTGGTAGACACCTTGTTTAATAGAATTATCTATGCCTTCCCCTACTTGGATTAGTTCATAGAATGTGTTCGACTTTTGTATTTATAGAATATAGAAGAGGACTGGGGTAGTCTCCTACACCATCACATCCAAAACTTCTTTTTCTATCATCTTAAACTCTATCATCTTAAACTCCAACTATGCAGTTAATTCTCTCCAATATCTATCAAACATGGTGAGGATCTCATCTATATTTTCTTGTAGTAACTATAATTTCTCATTAATGGGTACTTGATGGAATTCCTAAGTGTATTGGTTGACAAAATTCTTGATCAATTGTGTGCATGTTGTGAAGTATGGAAGATTACACTCTTTGTACCAAGATATAGTTAGACTAGATGTCTAACTAGAAAATATTTAGATCAAAACCTTGTCATCGTCCTGGGTCCCCATCATATATAAGTTATATTATTTTATGTGCTCCATGAGTACTTTTTGAGAGTGCATTGGTAACTTCTTAGGCAACTACATGTCATGAGAATGGAAGAAATCCACAAATTTTTTAGAAGCATCCATTTTTCCATCCATTCTTTGTGTTTTCGTAGAGTCTTTTGCGATTTTATGTCCTTAGTTGACTCCTCATTCGAATGATTTGTATCAAAAACTACTACTTGTTGTATCATTAGAGGTTTTTGATATGATGATGAAATCATTCTTCGGATGTAGGTACCCATATGGCCCTCACATGTAAGCATTATAACACAAGAGAGGAAAGGGGTATAGCACATGGCTTGTGGAGGTTTCCCTCCCCCAACTTGATGATGAGTGTGCATGATAAAAATCACCCTGGAGGAACCTACTTTGTTTCTTGTACAAACTAACACTTTGGACTGCTTACTCTCCTAAGTAGTAGTTGTATCCTCTCCTTTTCCTATGATTACAACACTGAAATAGGATTTTTGTGCCACCTATCTAGAATATATGCCTATCATATGTTTATGGGCATGGCCTAAGATGAAACAACTCTGGTTGGTGTAGATATGTATTGAATATGCTAAAAAGTGAAACACGTTGGGAATCCCTAGTTGGTGGACCTGCATATGCAAATGGTCATGTATAATAATGATAGGATTAGAGTTGAAGCTCAATAGATGCATGAAATCAAAGTCAGAGGTATTCTTGGGAAGAATTCATCAGGTACTCTGGGTTCCATCATTTACTATTCTACATCTTGTAGAGTATCCTTAGAAACGTCTAGCCCAATCCTCTTGTTTTTGTTGTTAGTGGGTTGTTGTTAGAGCCACCTATAGGTATTTATGTAATCTTATTGATCACACTTGAGCTATAAATATTAGAAAAGTCCTCCCAAGATATGAAGAGAGTGTGGACTTCTATAGGATCACAAATTAACTAATGGCCTAGAAAAATATATTTCAAATTGAATATTTAGTCCATTTATATAAATAAATGCCTCCAATCTAGCCGTAGTGTGAGAAATAATCAATAGAGCTTTGTCCTATATGAAAAAGGGTGCCAAAATGTTTGTGAATTGTGGTATCTGCCTTATATAGAGTCCCAATAATGATATATCGAGTTATCAATTTCCCCTCTTAGGTAGCATGAGGAACCAATGGGTCATGATGAATGGCGAACACTTGTACCTTGGATAGAAAGGGGCTTGATCATGGAAAAGTTTGAAGAATATACCCAATAGAATTCTTCTAATAGGTTTCGTCATTAAAAATTGGATGTATCTAGTAGTTTGATATCCTAAACGTAATGAAACAAGTGTTTGCGCTCTCGTGCAAAAATATTCCAAAGGTTTCTCATCTTAGTATGGACTTCGTTGGATGCCAATAAATGAGAAGGTAAAGATTGTCCTGTAAACTATTGCTCATTGCTCAATCCTTCCCATCTCTAGGGTGCTTTTTATTATTAGAAGGAATTTGTGTTCTTTTAGTGTTGATCTCATAGACTTATGTTTAATCAACCAATTATCTAATCATAACCTTATGTGAATGAGGGATTTTTAGGCCACACTTATTAGATAGAATTATGAAGGTCACAAAGTATGGGTCGATCCAATTTGTAGTCATTGGGTAGGAGTAAAGTGAATAGTGTACGTATTTGGATGAGTTTAAGGTCATAGTTCATGACCATGATCATAAGTATCTAGGCCATATGCAAATATGTAGATTAATCATGGATGACCACACATATTTCATCATGCATATGTATTGAGCTTGAATTAGTTGAACAAGACTCTTGGATTGAGATAAATCAATTACAATTGATGATTAGGTGGATTCAAATGTTTTTTCCATGGTTGGAATATTGACATCCTTATAAAGTAAGATAAGTCAGTTAGGTTGAGATATCATGTTGGTAAGTAGGGGTTGTAACTAAAGTAAGTTTGTATTCAACATGGCATAGATTGGGTCATAGGACTTGTTGGTTTGAGTACAATCTTGAGAGACCTTGAATCCTAACCTAGTTGGTTATCCAATTTTACCCCAAATTGTAATATCATGATAATTCTTTTTATTTATTACTCAACATATTTTAAGCTAAGTTTCATTATTTACCTTTATTTATATGATATATATAATTTGTATTAATCAAATACCTAGGTGAAAATTAGGGATTCAGTGTGTTGTTGGGGAATATATATATATATATATATATATATATATATATATATATATATATATATATATATATATATATATATATATATATTCTAATGATGACAAAACCCTAAATTTAATCCATTTTTATGAATAAAGTAAGCATTCAAATATTTTAAATGTTAGGAAAAATATCTAAAAATTATAAATATTAATTGTGCTTGGACAAATGTTCAAATTCCAAGTTTTAGAGAGAAGTTAGTGAAAGTTCATCCTATATACTTAGCTGACTCAACAACATTTTTGTGGGAAAAATTTAACCAGCCATACTTTCTATTAAAATTTGAATGGGGGTTTGCTAGATTTTTCTCAATTGATTATACAATATATAAGAATTAAGAAAAGAGTATGGGTACATTGTCCTACCAAATTGAGCAAAAACTATGTTGGAGAAAAGAGATAAAGAAGGTGATTAAAGAGAAGTCACACTCCAATATGTAAGGCTTAGCTACTTACCCTAATTGGAGTAAACACTTAGCAAGATGCGTCTTAATCTCTATTACTGTCTTAATTTAAGTACTACCTATTTTTTCCATCAATTCTACTCCCATTAATGTATGGTATGATCCTTGTTGAAGATCTGTGGCAATTCCAATACCTAAAGGATCTTGTGGAGAATCTTAGTGGAAGTTTGGTTTCACCTTATTGATATATGATGTCCACGTTTGAGCCCTTCCAAATGTTACAACATCCTAAACTTTAATCATATAAAAATAAATGAAATTTGATATTAAATTGCTTGTAATTCTTGATATGTTGGGTAATTAAAATTAATAATTGTCAGGATCTTGTTTAGATTTCATTATAGATCAATTCTTTGATGAATGATAGTTTTTTCTAGATATGGTTATGTGAATTGATATGTATTAAGTGTAAATTATAATGAATCTATCATTTTCATGACATAATACCTAAGATATCCCACATGAGTAAAATAGTCAGATTTTGCATAAAATGGAATGGATTATTGTGGCACTCATGAAAACATAATTAACTAATGCGGAAGCGTTCACTAAGCAGCGGATTACCAAAAATCACTAAAAATTAAAACCTTTTTATCAAAAGATCCATCAAGTAAAAACTTTCTCACATAGAACAAAAGTAACCCATTTACATTCTATTTTTCAAAAGTACATAACTTGTATCATCTCTTTCTGTGAATTACAAGTATCAGCTGTCATGTTAAACTAAACATAGGCAGTATGAAAATCTCGAGGCACTGAGCCAAAATCTCGAAAGCACTAACTACTACTACGAGGACCTGAGAGTACAGAGATGACACATAAGACTCTATTTACATCTATACAAGGCATAACGACCAATGTCTCCACCTGAGACTTCACTACTATCCCTGCTGCTGTTGTTGTTGTCCTTCACCTACTAAAGGATTCCTGCCTCCTCACCCACGTCCACCTAAAAATGTGATTCCCACAGGGGTGAGACAATTGTAAATTACCCCAGCGAGAGATATAACTCTCCTCTAGAAACATTATTATTGCAGCTTAAGAAGATAAATATGCACATAGGAATCATCTTTGATTAACAACAGCTAATTCAATGTCTAACTGATTAGAATATTGTTCTTATCTAAAAACATTGCAGCTGTAACTTGAAAGAACAACATGTCACTTATCCTTCAAGGAATAAAAAGAACATGTATAACATTTATTCACTATAGAATCATCATCACAACATTTACTTACTTCAGGCTTAGATTCATATATCTAATGTCTAGTATTGTCATAGTGGAGTCATAGCTCATAGCCATACTCTTTTCACAAAGTATTGGGATCTTAATCCCTCAACTCATCAAGCACAATTCCACTTCTTAACAAGTTTATCATCATGATTATAGAATTTGGGTATTTGAACCCATAACTCACCATATAACACTTGTTACCTCTTATTAGGTAACTTCATACCTTCATATCATATGACTAAGAACATCATGATTCTTGTTACATCATGTATTTCACATAGTACACAAAGTTCAATGATTCATACTACACAAAGCATATGAAGGCTTATAAAGCCTATAAAACATTCTCAATAACAAAGCATCATAGCTCATACCTGGCTATGCTCATCTTCTCAACATATCTGCATGATTAGTAATCATGACACAATTACATATCAATATCATGCAAAACGAGGGTTATCTTATTACATTCATAACCCATTAGTCTGTATTTGAGCTTCACATAGGATTACCCTGTGTTAGAATTTCATATAGTAATACCCTATATTAGGGTTCACATAGCATTAACTTGTCATAAGATTTCACATAACATTACCTTGTATTAGGGATCACATAACATTGACTTGTATTAAAGTTTCACATAGCATTACTCTGTATCAGGGTTCACATAGCAAGGAATCAATATGAATAATCATAAGTATTCAATCATACTCTTTATTCTCATCATTCATCATTGAATGTGTTATCAACACAAAGTGTGAGTTTCTCTCTCTTCTTATCCAGAATATGATTACATCATAGTTTATAGGTTTGGAATAACCTTTTCATAAGGCATCTTAGCCTATATTTAACAGAGTACATTACATATCAATGTAACCATTGATATGACACATGTCATGTGTCATTCATCCAATTATATTGGACTTATAACACATCAAGGTGTACCAGTATTGGGATGTTGGATGTGATATCTATAATATCTTGATGTATCACTTCCCTCAACACCTTTATCTTACTTGAGTTCATACACTTAGCTTGTATTAGGGTATTACCCATCCTAATACTTTATGCACCAGTTCATCACATTGATCATGTAAGGTAGTGTTCATTAGTCACTCACTTAGAATATACAACCACTGCCAATATTATGGACTCATCCTTAAGTTATGAACTAACAAAACGGCCATACTAGGTCACTTGCAACTAAACTCCAAGTCAAGTATAGAGCACCACGGCCGTGTAGCCAAGAACGGCCGTGCAAGGGGAAGCCACCACGGCCGTGCTACCTTGCACGGTCGTGCTACAGAAGTTCACCACGAAAGTTTTACACCACCATGGCTGCCATCATCCAACCCCTTTAGCTTAATTAGGGATAGTATTCTCCATATTTATAATTTGAGGATTCACATAGAATATTCCATACATTTATGGATTTCACATAGTATTACTCTTCAATATAGGTTTACATAATCATCCTTCTATATCAAGGTTTCACCTAGTATTATGTGAAATTAGGATTTCACAACACATCACCCAGTGCTAGCTCTTCACATAGGATTTGTGGCACTGCCCTATATTAGGATTTCGTACACCTTACCCCATTTTAGGGATTAAGGTTTTCTATTCATATCCAATTAAGGTTTCTCTTACCTCATACCCAAATTAGGGTTAGGATATACAATTCCCATTAAATTAGGATTTCCTTCATTGTTACACTAAGTTAGGATTACATCATCACCCTGGATTTATGATAACACTCAGCTTTGCCCTAGATTAGGGTTTCACACATAGCTTCGTTCTAATTAGAGTTTCACACATAGCATTGTTCTAATTAGGGTTTCACACATAGCATTGCTCTAATTAGGGTTTCACATATATCATTGCTCCAATTAGGGTTTCACACATAGCATTGCTCCAATTAGGGTTTCACACATAGCATTGTTCTAATTAGGATTTCTCACATATCATTGGTCTAATTAGGGTTTCACACATAGCATTGCTCTGATTAGGGTTTCGCACATAGCATTGCTCCAATTAGGGTTTCACACATAGCATTGCTGTAATTAGGATTTCTCGCATAGCATTGCTCCAATTAGGGTTAAGGCTCATTGATTAGGGTTTCATGATCTAATTATTATGGATCAACCATTATCACATAGTTTATTCATAATGAGAGAGTTATGGCTTAATTATATAAGCATTCATCTCTCTCATTCTCTCTCATCCTCTTTAGGATGTTTACTACTCCAAGATTAATCTAGGTCAACTCTTCACTTGAGTACACATAGCTAGAGTTAACCTTCAAAATCATCATGGGTCTACATCTTTATTAATCACATAGCTGATTGACCTTTGATCATATTAGATGTCCAAATGGTCTAATCAATTAAACCATTAATTATATAATGAATTCAAAAGGATTGACCAAATAAACTTTTAATCCCACAAAGTGATCAATTGGGTTAACCATTGAAATCTTCAAATGCACTAAGTATCTAAATAGGTTCACCATATTGGACCTTCAATTACATGAGATATTCAAATGGATTAACCATGTTGATATTCACAAAGTAAATTACCTAGACCCTCAATGATCTTGGTTCACATACATCAATTGGTTGAAAACCATTTGATCAAGTTGTACTTGAAACCAATTGGAGAAGGTAGGTATTGAAACCATTTATGGTTTGGGTCTCCAAACGGTTTGAGATCGTTTGGTCCCAAATGGTCTTGAGACCATTTGGACCCAAACGGTCTTGAGACCATTTGGTCCAAACCCTCTCAAAACCACATGGACCAAAAAGGCACTTCAACACTCAATCGACTCAATGTTTCAATCCATGGACCAATTATAAATTGAACCACTAAAGCATTCATCAATTGGACCATTGAATAACAATTCAATTAGACCTTAAATTTAGGGTTTTAAACCCAATTGAACTAGGTTTGATAATCAAGAAACCATCACTTAGGGTTTGAAATCGAGGATCCATCAATGGTTGACATTATGGAATCAAATCAATTCAAATAAATGAACTATCATCATCACATGATATGACTTGACCTCAAACGGTCTTGGATGATCACCAAACGGTCTTGAGACCATTTGGTTGATTTCCAAACGATCTTGAGACCGTTTGTCCATTCCATCATAAAAATCCATGGCATCCGATTAGGGTTTTGAACCATTGGATTGATTATCAAATCAGCACTCATTTGCAATTCAATTTGGTACCATTGGACCTTCAAACACTTAGCCATAATTAACCCTAGACCTCCAAACGGTCTTGGGTGACACCCAAATGGTCTTGATCCCCAAATAGTTTTGAAACCGTTTGGGTCAATCAACCCAAAACATCATCTCAATCAATTTCAAAATAAGCACTTAGCCGATTAGGGTTTGCAATTAAGGAATCATACACAATTGAAACCTTCAAGATCAACCAATTGAAACCATTGGATCAATATCCAAGTACTACAACATATATCTCCAAATGGTCAACCATTTCAAACGGTCAACCATCCCAAACGGTTTGCAAACCGTTTGGTCACCAAACGGTTTGGTGAAACCGTTTGGGCTCATTCATTGAAACCGTTTGCCCTAGATATTTGGGGAGGTGTGTGCTTATGATGATTTAATCATCATCAAGATCCAAACTCACAAAATCTACTGTGATTTCCATGGAGATTGCATCAATCAACCAAACTTAGTTTCGGAAATGTAGAAATGATCACCAATTGATAAGGAATTGATTGTAATAATAAAATTAAGGGTTCAAGTTATAAAACCCACCTCCAATTGAGCTCCAAAACTCCAAACTCACGGCAAAAATGGTGGATGCAACTCCTTTCACTATTCCAAGGGTCGTCCTCAAGCTTTGAGTGAAAAGAATTGGTTAGAATTGAAGAGGGGCTCGAGATATGAAGAATTCATGCATTGATTTTCGATTTTCACCATGGATTCAAGGTGAAAGGAGGTCAAGAACCTTACTAATAGGTTGGGGGTCTTCCTCCTGATCCTCCACAGCTCCTTGGTCGTTTTCAAAGCAAGGAAAAAAAAAAGAATTCGAAAAAGCCCTTGATTTGGCTTGGAAAGGGTACTTTTATAAGAAAATTGATGAGAGAGAAAATCTTTTATAAAAGTCTTTTAATTCCAAAATTGTTGCCATAACTTCCCCCTTGGTTTCTTGCATGCAAGGGAATATCTATCCCCACCGAACTCCCTTCCATTATCCATGAATTAAGGGAAAAGAAATTAAGAACCTTAACCCTTATAATAAGAATATCCATATTTGAGTGGAAATTCTTTTTCTTATAATAATGGTGAGTGGAATTTCACCTCCTTAGGATATGATCGTGACTTTGCAAGGCTTTAAGCTTATCCACACATCTGAATCCAAACATTTTAATTTTGTTTGAAGTCCCTTTAATTAATACATTCATTTTTTCCCTAAATTAAATTAGGGTTTCACTTAGGATTAAATCTTGATTATTTTAATATCAAGATTCTCTCTCCTCCAACTTAATTCAAATGAGGCACCCCTCTAATTTATTTGCTCTACATGATGCCAAGAAACATTAGGGACCTTATTGAAGTGGTAATTTGCATATTGAACCCTAGGTTTTGGGTAAATTGCACATTACACCAAAACTAGGTTTTAATGCACAAGGATTGCTTTACAAACTTAATCTTGGTGCCCAAGCTTGTGAAAACCATACCACTACATCATATTAATTCTTATGATGTCTCAACATCAGAGGAACATCTTATCATGCAACATTTGCAATTTAACCCCTTAACTTGGGTAATTTGCACTTTAGTCCAAAATAAGCAAACATTGCTTCAACATTGTTCAAACAGGACCAAAATTGAAACATAAGTTTCTCATGAGCCCTAATTACTTTTTCAAAGATAAGATTAAGCATCTACTCAACCTTATTAGGAAAAACATCTAGGGTTAACACATAACCCAGGTCATGGATGTTACAAATTATAAACCCCTAACAAGGATTTCGTCCCCGAAATCCCAGGAAAAGGAGGGACAAATTTATTCAGTTATCATACCCTCAAGTATCCACATAATATCTTAATATTATGGAGATATCATGGATTCTGTACTCCACACAAAGTTCCTTTCATTAATTCAACCTTATCAATGTTTATATTTATGCAAAGCATAAACCCCTAACATATGATGTCCATATTATTGAAAGGAAGAAGCATAAAAAAGCATACTTCTATCATCACCCAAGAATATTTATCAAAAGGGAAAACATATATATATATAACAGAGATAATTCACTCAGCAATCCTTTATTCATTTAGGAAAGTTCACTTAGCAAACTCTATGTAATTGGGAATGTTCACTTAGCTTTTCCTTTTTAATTAGGAATGTTCACCTAGCTCTTCCTATTAGTTGGGAATGTTCACATAGCTCTTCCTATTAGTTGGGAATGTTCACATAGATTTTCCTTTTAGTTGGGAATGTTCACATAGATCTTCCTATTAGTTGGGAATGTTCACATAACTTTTCCCTTTAGTTGGGAATGTTCACATAGCTTTTCCTTTTAGTGGGGAATGTTCACATAGCTCTTCCTATTGGTTGGGAATGTTCACATAGCTTTTCCTTTTAGTTGGGAATGTTCACATAGCTCTTCCTATTAGTTGGGAATGTTCACATAGCTTTTCCTTTTAGTTGGAAATGTTCACATAGCTCTTCCTTTTAGTTGGGAATGTTCACATAGCTCTTCCTATTAGTTGGGAATGTTCACACAGCTTTTCCTTTTTATTGGGAATGTTCACATAGCTCTTCCTATTAGTTGCATTATACTCTCTAGATTGTTTCAGAATGACTACTTGATCAGAGTAATAAAAAGGTAACAATATAAGAGTTTCATACTTGCCTTATCTTCAATAATCATATACCTGGACAGGGTATATAAGTATTAAGATTAGGTAGTATGCACTTTACTTACTATCATATTCCTCACTTTTCATATCATTATACACACAAGATTTTCCATTCTTAAAATTTCTTCAGGCATCACTTCTATATCTCATCTTTCAACACACAGATAAGGGAAATTATTAAAACATTTGAAGGAACACTGAGTAAGGTATAAGTTCTCATCTCCCTTGTGTCCTTATGGGACTAGTCAAAGGAAGTTCAAAAACAACTACTTTTATATCTTTGACACATAGAATTAGAAAATGCAATATCAGAATGAATTTATTTCATCTGACCTGTCTGAGACATTTGTCCACATCCTCTATTGTTACTAGAAAATGGCCTCCTTTGTGATCCTTGCTGACTCTGCCCCTGAGGTTGAGTCATCATTGGATTCCCGCCTGGACAATCCTTTACGAGATGTCCTGGTTGTCTACATTGATAACAGATCCTAGGTGCAAAATAGGGTTTGTGAGGTCCAATTACTGATGTTGATGCTATGTTGTAGGCTCTATTTGGAACATTACTATGATCCCTATCCCTACTTGACATCCATTGTGTCTGGGTATGGAATCTCAATGATGCTGCCAATGCGAAAAATCTCGGCTTCTTAAAACTTTCAGACCTTTGTTTTTGAGTCAAATTGTACACTTTCTTGCCACTAGTTTGTCGTTTCTTGATTTCAGACCTCTCGATTCTCCTTACTGATTCCACAAAGGTGGAAAACCTCTCCCTGTTCTCTAAAGCAGACACATGAGTGGTCAGTTCAACGTTCAACCCTTTCTTAAAATGCCGAATTCTTTCCTCATCATTAACTGCCATTTGCGGACAAAACCGCAACAACTCCATGAACTTAGCTTCATACTCGCTAACGTTCATCTATCCTTTTTTGATCCTCTAAAATTGAGATATCTTCTCATCTAGATATGTCTTAGGGAAGTATCTACTGATGAATTCTCGTCGGAATACCTCCCATCCAATTTCTTCACCTGGTCTCTTATCTTCCTCTATCATCCACCAATGACCAGCACTCCCTTTTAGGAGGTACACAACATGTCTTACCTTTTCAGCTTCAGGGATATCAAGAATCCTGAAAGCCTTTTCCAGTTCTGTCAGCCACAAATCAGCATCTGCTGGATCAGATGTACCAGCATAATCTATGGCTCCAACCCGGCAAAGTCTCTCAAAAGTCTTGCCGGCTCCATAGCCCTCATGGTGAGCTGATGCCCTAGGTGCAGGTATTTGCATCCTATCTGTCATGTGAGTCATGGAAGCCATATACTGCCCAAACATGGCTTGGAGAGCTGGGTTCCCCATGTCAGCTTGATTGAACTGGGGCTGTTCAGGTACAAGCTCCTCTCTATTATTGCCTCCTGCACCTCCTCCTGGTGCAGCAGTGCTGCCCTCTGCAGCATGTTCTTCATGTGGTCCAGACATCTTCAAGTTCTTCTTCTCCTATGTGAGCAGAAGATACTATCAGACTAACTGGAAGACACTCAGAACAGACTCTTCAACCTTAGTCCTATGTCTCTATAGACTCAGCGAACCTAGAGCTCTGATACCACTAATTGTGGCATACAACTCATGAAAACATAATTAACTAATGCGGAAGCATTCACTAAGTAGAGGATTACCAAAAATCACTAAAAATTAAAACCTTTTTATCAAAAGATCCATCAAGTAAAAACTTTCTCACATAGAGCAAAAGTAACACATTTACATTCTGTTTTTCAAAAGTACATAACTTGTATCATCTCTTTCTATGAATTACAAGTATCAGTTGCCCTATTAAACTAAACACAGGCAGTATGAAAATCTCGAGGCACTGAGCCAAAATCTCGAAAGCACTAACTACTACTCCGAGGACCTGAGAGTACAAAGATGACACATAAGACTCTATTTACATCTATACAAGGCATAACAACCAGTGTCTCCACCTGAGACTTCACTACTGTCCCTGCTGCTGCTGTTGTTGTCCTTCACCTACTGAAGGATTCCTGCCTCCTCACCCGTGTCCACCTAAAAATGTGATTCCCACGGGGGTGAGACAATTGTAAATTGCCCCAGAGAGAGATATAACTCTCCGCTAGAAACATTATTATTGCAGCTTAAGAAGATAAATATGCACATAGGAATCATCTTTGATTGACACCAACTAATTCAATGTCTAACTGATTAGAATATTATTCTTATCTAAAAACATTGCAGTTGTAACTTGAAAGAACAACATGTCACTTATCCTTTAAGGAATAAAAAGAACATGTATAACATTTATTCACTATAGAATCATCATCACAACATTTACTTACTTTAGGCTTAGATTCATATATCTAATGTCTGGTATTGTCATAGTGGAGTCATAGCTCGTAGCCATACTCTTTTCACAAAGTATTGGGATCTTAATCCCTCAACTCATCAATCACAATTCCACTTCTTAACAAGTTTATCATCATGATTATAGAATCTGGGTATTTGAACCCATAACTCACCATAGAACACTTGTTACCTCTTATTAGGTAACTTCATACCTTCATATCATATGACTAAGAACATCATGATTCTTGTTACATCATGTATTTCACATAGTACACAAAGTTCAATGATTCATACTAAACAAAGCATATGAAGGCTTATAAATCCTATAAAACATTCTCAATAACAAAGCATCATAGCCCATACCTGGCTATGCTCATCTTCTCAACATATCTGCATGATTAGTAATCATGACACAATTACATATCAATATCATGCAAAATGAGGGTTATCTTATTACATTCATAACCCATTAGTCTATATTTGAGCTTCACGTAGGATTACCCTGTGTTATAATTTCATATAGTAATACCCTGTATTAGGGTTCACATAGAATTAACTTGTCATAGGATTTCACATACCATTATCTTGTATTAGGGATCACATAGCATTGACTTGTATTAAAGTTTCACATAGCATTACTCTGTATCAGGGTTCACATAGCAAGGAATCAATATGATTAATCATAAGTATTCAATCATACTCTTTATTCTCATCATTCATCATTGAATGTATTATCAACACAAAGTATGAGTTTTTCTCTCTTCTTATCCAGAATATGATTACATCATAGTTTATAGGTTTGTAATAAAATTTTCATAAGGCATGTTAGCCTATATTCAACAGAGTACATTACATATCAATGTAACCATTGATATGACACATCTCATGTGTCATTCATCTAATTATATTGGACTTATAACACATCAAGGTGTACCAGTATTGGGATGTTGGATGTGATATCTATCATATCTTGATGTATCACTTTGCTCAACACCTTTATCTTACTTGAGTTCATACACTTAGCTTGTATTAGGGTATTACCCATCCTAATACTTTATGCACCAGTTCATCACATTTATCATGTAAGGTAGTGGTTATTAGTCACTCACTTATAATATACAACCACTGCCAATATTATGGACTCATCCTTAAGTTATGAACTAACAAAATGACCATACTAGGTCACTTGCAACTCAACTCCAAGTCAAGCATAGAGCACCACGGCCATGCAGCCAAGAATGGCCGTGCAAGGGGAAGCCACCACAGCCGTGCTACCTTGCATGATCGTGCTACAGAAGATCACCATGACCATTTTACACCACCACGGATGCCATCATCCAACCCCTTTAGCTTAATTAGGGATAATATTATCCATATTTATAATTTGAGGATTCACATAGAATATTCCATACATTTATGGATTTCACATAGTATTACTCTTCAATAGAGTTTTACATAATCATCCTTCTATATCAAGGTTTCACCTAGTATTATGTGAAATTAGGATTTCACAACACATCACCCAATGCTAGCTCTTCACATAGGATTTGTGGCACTGCCCAATATTAGGATTTCATACACCTTACCCCATTTTAGGGACTAAGGTTTTCTATTCATATCCAAGTAAGGTTTCTCTTACCTCATACCCAAATTAGGGTTAGGATATACAATTCCCATTAAATTAGGGTTTCCTTCATTGTTACACTAAGTTAGGATTACATCATCACCCTGGATTTATGATAACACTCAGCTTTGCCCTAGATTAGGGTTTCACACATAGCTTCGTTCTAATTAGAGTTTCACACATAGAATTGTTCTAATTAGGGTTTCACACATAGCATTTCTCTAATTAGGGTTTCACACATATCATTGCTCTAATTAGGGTTTCACACATAGCATTGCTCTAATTAGGGTTTCACACATAGCATTGCTCCAATTAGGGTTTCACACATAGCATTGCTCTAATTCAGATTTCTCACATAGCATTGCTCTAATTAGGGTTTCACACATGGCATTGCTCTGATTAGGGTTTCACACATAGCATTGCTCCAATTATGGTTTCACACATAGCATTGCTCTAATTAGGATTTCTCACATAGCATTGCTCTAATTAGGGTTTCACACATATCATTTCTCCAATTAGGGTTAAGGCTCATTGATTAGGGTTTAATGATCTCATTATTATGGATCAAACATTATCACATAGTTTATTCATAATGAGAGAATTAGGGCTTAATTATATAAGCATTCATCTCTCTCATTCTCTCTCTCATCCTCTTTAGTATGTTAACTACTCCAAGATTAATCTAGGTCAACTCTTCACTTGAGTACACATAGCTAGAGTTAACCTTCACAATCATCATGGGTCTACATCTTTATTAATCACATAGTTGATTGACCTTTGATCATATTAGATGTCCAAATGCTCTAATCAATTAAACCATTAATTATATAATGAATTCAAAAGGATTGACCAAATAAACTTTCAATCCCACAAAGTGATCAATTGGGTTAACCATTGAAATCTTCAAATGCACTAAGTATCTAAATAGGTTCACCATATTGGACCTTCAATTACATGAGATATTCAAATGGATTAACCATGTTGATATTCACAAAGTAAATTACCTAGACCCTCAATGATCTTGGTTCACATACATCAATTGGTTGAAAACCATTTGAACAAGTTGTACTTGAAACCAATTGGACAAGGTAGGTATTGAAACCATTTGCACTTTGGGTCTCCAAACAGTTTGAGAACGTTTGGTCCCAAACGGTCTTGAGACCGTTTGGTCCCAAACGGTCTTGAGACCGTTTGGTCCCAAACGGTCTTGAGACCGTTTGGTCCCAAATGGTCTTGAGACCATTTGGACTCAAACGTTCTTGAGACCGTTTGGATGCAAACGGTCTTGAGACCATTTGGTCCAAACTGTCTCAAAAGCACATGGACCAAAAAGGCACTTCAACACTCAATCGACTCAATGTTTCAATCCATGGACCAATTATAAATTGAACCACTAAAGCATTCATCAATTGGACCATTGAATCACCATTCAATTATACCTTCAATTTAGGGTTTTAAACCTAATTGAACTAGGTTTGATAATCAAGAAACCATCACTTAGGGTTTGAAATCGAGGATCCATCAATGGTTGACATTATGGAATCAAATCAATTGAAATCAATGAACTATCATCACCACATGATATGACCTGACCTTAAATGGTCTTGGATGATCACCAAACGGTCTTGAGACCATTTTGTTGATTTCCAAATGGTCTTGAAACCGTTTTCCCATTCCATCATCAAAATCCATGGCATCCAATTAGGGTTTTGGACCATTGGATTGATTATCAAATCAACACTTAGTTTCAATTCAATTTGGTACCATTGGACCTTCAAACACTTACCCATACTTAACCCTAGACCTCCAAACGGTCTTGGGTGACCCCCAAACGGTCTTGAGACCGTTTGGGTCAATCAACCCAAAACATTATCTCAATCAATTTCAAAATCAGCACTTAGCCGATTAGGGTTTGCAATTAAGGAATCATACACAATTGAAACCTTCAAGATCAACCAATTGAAACCATTGGATCAAGATCCAAGTACCACAGAATATATCTCCAAATGGTCAACCATTTCAAATGGTCAACCATCCCAAACGGTTTGGGACCCAAACCACCAAACGGTTTGCAAACCGTTTGGTCACCAAACAGTTTGGTGAAACCGTTTGGGCTCATTCATTGAAACTGTTTGCCCTAGATATTTGGGGAGGTGTGTGCTTATGATGATGCCATCATCATCAATCTCCAAACTCATGAAATATACTGTGATTTCCATGGAGATTGCATCAATCAACCAAACTTAGTTTCGGAAATGTAGAAATGATCACCAATTGATAAGGAATTGATTGCAATAATAAAATTAAGGGTTCAAGCTATAAAACCCACCTCCAATTGAGCTCCAAAGATCCAAGCTCACGGAAACAATGGTGGATGAAACCCCTTTCACTATTCCAAGGGTCGTCCTCAAGCTTTGAGTGAAAAGAATTGGTTAGAATTGAAGAGGGGCTCGAGATATGAAGAATTCATGCATTGATTTTTGATTTTCACCATGGATTCAAGGTGAAAGGAGGTCAAGAACCTTACCAACAGGTTGTGGGTCTTCCTCCTGATCCTCCACAGCTCCTGGATTGTTTTCCAAGCAAGGGGAAAGAAAATAATCCGAAAAAGCCCTTGTTTTGGCTTGGAAAGGGTACTTTTATAAGAAAATTGATGAGAGAGAAAATCTTTTATAAAAGTCTTTTAATTCCAAAATTGTTGCCACCACTTCCCACTTGGTTTCTTGCATTCAAGGGAATCTATATCCCCACAGAACTCCCTTCCATTATCCATGAATTAAGGGAAAATAAATTAAGCACCTTAACCCTTATAATAAGAATATCCATATTTGAGTGGAAATTCTTTTTCTTATAATAATGGTGAGTGGAATTTCACCTCCTTAGGATATGCTCGTGCCTTTGCAAGGCTTTAAGATTATCCAAACACATATGAATCCAACCATTTTAATTTTGGTTGAAGTCCCTTTAATTAATACATTCATTTGTTCCCTAAATTAAATTAGGGTTTCACTTAGGATTAAATCTTGATTATTTTAATATCAAGATTCTCTCTCCTCCAAATTAATTCAAATGAGGCGACCCTCTCATTTTATTTGCTCTACATGATGCCAAGAAACATTAGGGACCTTATTGAAGTGGTAATTTGCATATTGAACCCTAGGTTTTGGGTAAATTGCACCTTACACCAAAACATGGTTTTAATGCATAAGGATTGCTTTACAAGCGTAATCTTGGTGTCCAAGCTTGTGAAAACCATACCACTACATCATATTCATTCTTATGATGTCTAAACATCATAGGAACATCTTATCATGCAACATTTACAATTTAACCCCTTAACTTGGGTAATTTGCACTTTAGTCCAAAATAAGCAAACATTGCTTCAACATTGTTCAAACAGGACCAAAATTGAAACATAAGTTTCTCATGAGCCCTAATTACTTTTTCCAAGATAAGATTAAGCATCTAATCAACCTTATTAGGCAAAACATCTAGGGTTAACACATAACCCATGTCAGGGATGTTACAAATTATAAACCCCTAACAAGGATTTCGTCCCTGAAATCTCAGGAAAAGGAGGGACAAATTTATTCAGTTATCATACCCTCAAGTATACACATAATATCTTAATATTATGGAGATATCATGGATTCTGTAATCCACACAAAGTTCCTTTCATTAATTCAACCTTATCAATGTTTATATTTATGCAAAGCATAAACCCCTAACATATGATGTCCATATTATTGAAAGGAAGAAGCATAAAAGAGCGTATGTAACAACCCCATCTCCCGGTAACCCCCAATTAAGGGAGACCCGAAGGATAAAGCTGTTATTCCATTAACAGGATCAAAGGTTTGACAAATAATCCATAACAATTAATAAACTTTACCAACTAAACTCAAAACTGGTATAAAATAAAACTTTGTTTACCTTTTTAAAAGATGGGATTTCTAAACTTCTATCCATGAAGATGCTACTCTAACTAATCCTCCTGTGCACGTTAATTCTCATTTAATTCCACATATGCCACTTTACTGTTTGTTCTTTTCATTTGTACCTAAAACACTGACAAACAAAATGTCGGTCAGTATATCGAAATATACTGGTATGTGGGGACAACCAAAAGTTTGCACATATGGATAACAATTTAAATACCACAATCAAATTATTTAACAAGCCAATTTACACTTTTCAGTATGACATTCTCCACTGCTTTTGCCCTAACCCTGGCATACCCACCTTAGGGTGCCCTTTGCCAATGACTTAAGGCCACCTTCTCAATCCCGAGCTTGGTGCCTGGGGGTCACAACTCATGGTGCCCACTAGTCATGCAATATCATAGGCCACCTTCTTGGTGCCTGGGGTCACCGCTCAAGGTGTCCATTGGTCTACCCATCTGGGCCTGACCTTTGGCATCATCCATTAGGGTGGCATGTAGGTGCGAGAATCCATACTTCTATTATTAATGTGATAATCATAGTGACTTTATAATTTGCAAATATGAACATCCAAACTGATAATTTGCAGTCAATGCGATCAATCATCCGGCAACCATGCGGGAAACTAATGTGATTATTCATAAGCGTAACCACATACCTGATCCAGAGCAACTTGATTGTCCAAGCAATAAGGATAAAGAATCAATCAACAAGCAATCAACAATATCCTGAAATTAATGCATGGCATCCAAGTGTTATAGTTTATCCAGAACATTCTAAAGCTAGACTTGGATTCCACCTTAGGTTTTCTAAACCACATTAGGGTTTTATTAGGGTTTTTGCCTCCATAACTCCTTTATCATATTAAATGCTCTCTTAGTTCATAAACCCTAATTTCAACACCATAAGCCCAATTAAAGTTGATTACTTCTCTCTTTTTACCAAAACTACCTTCTTTATCCTTTTAATTTATTTCAAGGTTATTAGACTCAATTATCACCTTTTGTTTCTTTTGGATTAACAACTCATAATTCATGATGGTCTAATCCCCATATGAATCCCTTTTATTATTAATTCTTCCTTGACTCAAACAAAAACCCTAATTTCTATATTAAGGTTATCTTTCCACAAAATAGTGACTTTAATGCTCAAAATAGCATATTCCTATCTTAATCATGAAATTAGTCAATTAAAGCCATTAAGAATCAAATTTACCATCATTAGGGTTTCATGGCTCATTAAAGTATTATTCAAAACTCGAAATTAAACTAAATACATGCAAATTCATCCCTTTTCAATCTTAATGATCCTTTCTATCATTAATAGGCTAATATCAACTTAATATACTCATTTAACCCTTTCTAACTCATTAATCATCAAAGGTTAGGGTTTTTCAATGATTAAACTATTATAGATAGTATCTCTATATACTTTTCGAATTGCATAGGGAATCAGGCTCCAATTATATTTTATTTAGGTTCCTCTCGATTTTCTGAGCAAGTTTCATGTATAACATGTCCTTATTCGACCTACCATTTATTTACTATGAATTAAACAAATTTTACTTACCCTGGCCAATAGGAGGTTGCCACGTAGGCCCTTGCATGCAACGTTGGCTGATTTGCTTTAAAACATTTCGAAATCCCGTTTTTGCCCTTGACTTATCCATCCGGCCCAGCACAGCGTGGAGGGCATATTGGTCCAATGTCTCCCTCCTTTCTTCAACCTCGCGACTTGCCTTTGCTGTCGCCCTAGCAGCCACTTGCGCCGCCTCTCCTTGCCTCTCTTTACTCCCTCGACCTCCGGCGATGCTCCCGCTAGCTCTGCCAAGCCCTCGTGCACCCAGGGCACTAAAGAACCGTGACCAAGACGATCAGTTGCTCGTCCATTATGCCCAGCACCTGCAGCCGTCACTGCTGCTTGGCAACGGCTGTTGTGCATGCTTCGGGGCGCGGCCTTGATGGCTAAGCCTTGCTCTAACCTCAGGGCACGTCCAGACTCCCTCTTAGTCCCGCTTGGTCTCCTTGTCGTGCCAGGATCATCTTGCCTTACCCTGCTAGGGTTTTGAACGAAAAAGGATGTAGAGGAAGAAGAAGAAAGAAGAGAGGGGTTATGGGATCTCTTCCTGGACTCGAAAGGGCTTCCCCTTTATATAGGGGAGGTCATTCACACCCTAAGACGTTGCTCCAAGAGAAACTGAGTCCCAGTGATTAAAGGAAACCTTTTCCTTCAAGGAGAAACATATTCTCTCTCTCCTTTTCTTCCTTTGGATATTTCCTATTACTTGGTTATATAGGAATACGAAAATTCCTTCCCTTATTCTCTTTAGTCTTTTCTTTTAATTCATGGATCACGAAATTATATTCTCCTCAAATAGGAAATACTCCTTTTTATCAAAATTACATAATTAATGGATCATGTATTCCCATTATCTCTTTATTTTATAATTATGGTATTTTCTCTTTCTTCTCCTTTATTGGGGTTCCTTGGATCCTAAGGAACTCAAAGATCTCGAAATTCCTCATTAAGGATACTCATTATCCTTCTAGATGCATCTAAATGCATTATACTCATTATCTTGTTTTATTTCTTATTTAAATATTTCCTTTTGTGGATTTCTCTTTATTTCTCTCTTATTTTCCTTGTTAGTGTTCCTTTTATTGTTAGGAATTATTGGGATACCAAATTCCACTAAGGATTTCCCATTTATACCTCTTTTCACATATTTTCTACATTTCATCAATGTTTTCAATTTCTTTATTAACAAGGAAATACTTAATTGATATTTTCTTTTCTTATTGCCTTTTCTTTGCAACTTTGGACTCCTTGGAACCCAAGGAATCTAAGAGGCACGAAATCCTATTTGGATTTTCCTTCTAGAGGTTTCCACCCCTTTCTAATCTCAAATTCTCAGTTATTCATTAATTAATTGAATATCCTTGTTATTGGGCCCAATAGCCAATAAAGCCCTCAAATCAAACAACAAGGCTATTGTAAATGAAATCCATTTATTCAAAATAGATTATATCATTTATTCATTCAAAAAAAATATTTATTATGAGAAATTATATTTCTTAGCAAATGAACCCGAAATTGGGGTTGCAACATCCTTCCCCTCTTATAAGAATTTTGCCCTCAAAATTCCATAAAACAAGCAAACAAAAAGGATAAGTCTTTCATATGTCCATCATGGCTCCCATGTGGCTTCACCCTTTCCATGGGGTTTCCCAAGAACCTTCATATCCTTCCATCTGAGTTCTTTCTTACCTTGGTATATCATACCCTCATAGGTGACTCAGGACATTTCAGCCTCTCAAAAGCTGAGTAGGTTCAGGGCTCAACACATGGCTTGGGTACCTCACATAGTGCTCTAGATCAGACTTATGTAACACATTACACATCATGTTATCCTGAGGGGCAAGGCTAAACACAACCATCTCCACCAATCCATCTCAAATGGACCCATATATCGGGGACTCAACTTTCTCAGCCGTAGCTTAGAGGGGTCGGATTTTTACATAACATATTCTCCCATAGTGAACTGCATGTCTGTCTGCTTTGCATCAGCTCATGACTCATGTCACCATTGGGCTCTCCCTTGGCCATTGCATGATCAAAGCGACTTCATCTACACACACTATGGTTCTTTTCTGTCCTTCGCGAGGCCTTCTTCACCAACATCATCTTAATGAAGTGGTGACCGATACAACCCCTCTATAAGACTTCTTGCATCCCGATAAAGGCTATGGTGGTTAACGTCACATCTTAAGAACTATCTCCATGTATCACCCTGAATGAGCACACATGCTCACCTCAAACCCTCTAGTCTGGATTGTACTAACCATTAGTTAGGGGTGACAAACTATACTTATCATCAAGTCCTTCATGTATCTACTTCCACCTTATGGAAGTGAACCCTTAGGTTATACTCAAGAACTTTTGAACTTGCATCATGGTGTAGTTAAACCATCTCTTTCTATTATAAGTAGTTCAACCTGGTTTGTCCCTTGACAGTACTCTTTCTTTCTCATGTCATTTAGGTAAGGCGATCCACCATAACCCACACTGCATCTTGTCCTTCCTTGGTCAAGGGGAGACTTACCACCATATCCATAGTGATGGACTCCCATTCCCTCTCGAGAACTCCCTTTACTTTATATCTATGCACTGGGTTAATGGTGTTCGTCCTTCACCTCCTGGCTTGCATGGCCACATGCTACATGCAACTTTGTTTTAAGCATCCAGATTGCTACCATCACTTACTATCTTTGCAGTACCAAGGTATATCACGACTTCCTGTATTGTTATGATTCCTCAAGCTTGATACCTCGGAAACCCTAAACCACTCTCAAAAGGGTTTTATTTCCTTCCTATCCAAAGAAGTGTATCTGAGGTTCTATCACCATCCTTTTACTACATCGAGGACTAAACTGGCTATCCAAACAACCATTATCTTGTTCAACATATCTTATTATATCCGAGTGTTAGCCAAAACACATCTTCTTTCCAAACTTAGGGTTAGCCAACAACCTCAACTTCTTCTAGTTTCCAACTAAACTAGGCAGTTATATCTCAACCAGAGTATTCATTACCACCTCTCATCCTTAAGTGTTCGGTAACATACACCTTCATGTATTATACTTATCATCTCATCTCAAACTCTACGTCTATCTTCATTAAGAAGCTCTGAGCTCATATTCACTGTGATCGAACTCGACCTTGGTTAATCTGCAAATTCCACAATATCCTTATAAGCTGACTACACTACCTCTCTTAGTGTTCGCGAACCATCCAAGTATAATTCACTTCACCAACGTATGTTATCATCTCTATCCTCATACCTTGTAGCTACGTTCCAACTTCCATCATCTTTATTCTTTGGTGTAAGGCATGCGTACTGTCCTATCTTTCACTCCCATAACAAAAGGAAATAAGTATTTGGCTGCAGTCCAAATACATAGTTGTTCCTGTTCCATGAGTAGAGATGGTACATCCCACCCTGCCAGTACACCTTTAAATCTAGGTTGAAACGTGCCACCTATGTCTCAACATCACATTCTTCTCGATATCAAAGTTTACTTTCATGGAAAACTAGTCTCGAACCTACTTGGGTCACAATACTTGGTCATCTCCTCTAGGTCTATAGGGTGCCGACACTTTTGGGGTCATCCCTCTTCCCTTATGCATCCAGAGAGTGCCCTACTCATCTGCCCTTTAGGTCCCATGAGTTTATGAAGGTGATCAATCTCTTAATCCATGGCCCTCGGACAATGATAACTGTTACCTCCCGACCCTATGGTCATGTGCAACTAGGGAATTAGGCAACTCCTCCTTTCATCGGTCTTATCCCTACCTAACCCTAGGATAGACTTAGGATTTCATTATAGTACATGTTCATCTTAGAACCTTACCCAAGCCTTCCTCATCTCTCTTTACATTCCCAACTAACTTTCATCCCTTCACAGGGGTCATGGCAACCTGCCTACCTTGGTCAGGCCCCACATCGATTACCTTCATGGTAACACATCCACATGTACTTAGAGATGGTAATCTATGGGTCTACAGGTTCATTCTCATGCCATGTACTTTTCACTTAGCACCTCTTTAGGTTACCTCTAAACCAAAAAAATTGGTATACACCCTACAATAGGGTCCCTCTCCCAGGATGGGAGGAAACTACTCCTTGATAACAAAGGATCACAAGTGTCTTTAGGGTTTACATTCACATGAGCATTCTTACACCAAAAACTACTACGACACAAGCGTACCCACAAAACCATGCTAGGTCGCACTTGTTTGCATCCTCAACATTACATCAACTCAGTCGTGAGGGGTTCATCAAACATACCCTTACCTGAAGGGGTTTTCCTTTACCTCTACGCATTAAGAGTACCATGCTCGAAACTATAGAGACTCAAATCTCAACATGAGCATTGGGTACACCGCTTCCCCTCTTAGGCCTAGGAACCCTAGGTTCACCTCCGGGTGTCCAACTGCATGCTCATTCTCTTAACCAGGAATCCAACATGTCCAAGATATGTCATGTACTCCCATGATCTTTCTACTTAAGCAACACTTCAGAGTTGATTCCTCTTCCTGGACAACTACTAGGTATAACGCCTCACAACTGGTGCCCTAACCTCCTCATGGTCTAAAGCACTCTCTATCTCATCTAGTAGGTAATCACTTATACCATAGGTACCAGAAGCATCATCCTCCCTCTAGGGTCAAGCTAACCAAGACATCATCAACCTCCAGGGATCATGCATGAGGCAACCATTATCATCCACTTAGGTCGCATCATTCTCGACTCCCACTATTTCTCAAGTTTCGGGGTTTTAGGCTTCCCACTTTCTTGGCCGAGGTCTGCTCCCTCTCTCTAGAGCTAATCCTACAACCAACCTCTATATAAGAGGTCCTGTCTTAATGAAGGATCAAGCTCATAAGCATACCCCTACCTTAGTGAAGCCTATACTCGAACTTATGTTTACTCAAGGTCATCCATAACCCCTTATGCTTATCTCACCATGATCCCTTGACTAGGGTTTTGTTAAGCTATACCCTACCTGCCTATGCCTATAGGGTAACTATAGGTTCTCCTCTAACCTCATCGATGAAGGAGCTATCCTTCACTCTAACATGCACGACCCTCTCCAGGGTTGGGTCGCCAAAGGTACTACATTATCCAACCTCTCATGGCTCGTATGACGATCCCAAAGCATGTCCAACCAAACACTCAGTCTAACTCATCATGTCATCTCTATCTCTACCCTTCACTTAGGGTTAGGGTTAACATCATCCTCAAAGGATATGCCAGGTATCTACTTTTGATGGAGGTCTTTACCTCCAAGACTAACTCTCTCTACTCATCCTCCTTTCAAGGAGGTCTATCCTCAGGTCTCTCCTGAGGGCAGTGACAACTCATGTCATACGACCTAAGCATGTATCTATTCCTTTACGCTTACTCTATTAAGCTTATGTCCATGACATCTTATTTACATGCTTTTTATTAATTTGGTGGAGGATTCCTTAATCCTTATCAATCTTGCCCATACCTCAAGAGGGTGAGGAAAAGAGAAAAAACCCTAATCCTTAAGGTCCTTAACAGAATTTGAGTTGAGAAAGGATGAACGAGATGAGAGAGTCCTAAAAGGTATCTTATTTCGATTCATACCCTAAGACTTTGGCCAGGAAGTCACACGGATCCGGGAGTCCTCGTATTCCGACTAGCGGTGCGGAGGAAAATCTTGCCAGCCCCCGGTCGTGATCCTTTTCTAGACACCTATGTCTTTCGGGTAATCCTCTAATAACTCCCTTGGGTTCTACGGAATTTGTAAAATTTAATAATTATTAAAGATTAGATGAGGAACCTATGCTCTGATACCAATTGTAACGACCCCATCTCCCGGTAACCCCCAATTAAGGGAGACCCGAAGGATAAAGCCGTTATTCCATTAACAGGATCAAAGGTTCGACAAATAATCCATAACAATTAATAAACTTTACCAACTAAACTCAAAACTGGTATAAAATAAAACTTTGTTTACCTTTTTAAAAGATGGGATTTCTAAACTTCTATCCATGAAGATGCTACTCTAACTAATCCTCCTGTGCACGTTAATTCTCATTTAATTCCACATATGCCACTTTACTGTTTGTTCTTTTCATTTGTACCTAAAACACCAACAAAAAAAACATTGGTCAGTATATCAAAATATACTAGTATGTGGGGACAACCAAAAGTTTGCACATATGGATAACAATTTAAATACCACAATCAAATTATTTAACAAGCCAATTTACACTTTTCAGTATGACATTCTCCACTGCTTTTGCCCTAACCCTGGCATACCCACCTTAGGGTTCCCTTTGCCAATGACTTAAGGCCACCTTCTCAATCCCGAGCTTGGTTCCTGGGGGTCACCACTCATGGTGCCCACTAGTCATGCAATATCATAGGCCACCTTCTTGGTGCCTGAGGTCACCACTCAAGGTGTCCATTGGTCTACCCATCTGGGCCTGACCTTTGGCATCATCCATCAGGGTGGCATGTAGGTGCGAGAATCCATACTTCTATTATTAATGTGATAATCATAATGACTTTATAATTTGCAAATATGAACATCCAAACTGATAATTTGCAGTCAATGCGATCAATCATCTGGAAACCATGCGGGAAACTAATGCGATTATTCATAAGCGTAACCACATACCTGATCCAGAGCAACTTGATTGTCCAAGCAATAAGGATAAAGAATCAATCAACAAGCAATCAACAATATCCTGAAATTAATGCATGGCATCCAAGTGTTATAGTTTATCCAGAACATTCTAAAGCTAGACTTGGATTCCACCTTAGGTTTTCTAAACCACATTAGGGTTTTATTAGGGTTTTTGCCTCCATAACCCCTTTATCATATTAAATGCCCTCTTAGTTCATAAACCCTAATTTCAACACCATAAGCCCAATTAAAGTTGATTACTTCTCTCTTTTTACCAAAACTACCTTCTTTATCCTTTTAATTTATTTCAAGGTTATTAGACTCAATTATCACCTTTTGTTTCTTTTGGATTAACAACTCATAATTCATGATGGTCTAATCCCCATATGAATCCCTTTTATTATTAATTCTTCCTTGACTCAAACGAAAACCCTAATTTCTATATTAAGGTTATCTTTCCACAAAATAGTGACTTTAATGCTCAAAATAGCATATTCCTATCTTAATCATGAAATTAGTCAATTAAAGCCATTAAAAATCAAATTTACCATCATTAGGGTTTCATGGCTCATTAAAGTATTATTCAAAACTCGAAATTAAACTAAATACATGCAAATTCATCCCTTTTCAATCTTAATGATCCTTTCTATCATTAATAGGCTAATATCAACTTAATATACTCATTTAACCCTTTCTAACTCATTAATCATCAAAGGTTAGGGTTTTTCAATGATTAAACTATTATAGATAGTATCTCTATATACTTTTCGAATTGCATAGGGAATCAGGCTCCAATTATATTTTATTTAGGTTCCTCTCGATTTTCTGAGCAAGTTTCATGATAACATGTCCTTATTCGACCTACCATTTATTTACTATGAATTAAACAAATTTTACTTACCCTGGCCAATAGGAGGTTGCCACGTAGGCCCTTGCATGCAACGTTGGCTGATTTGCATTAAAACATTTCGAAATCCCATTTTTGCCCTTGACTTATCCATCCGGCCCAGCACAGCGCGGAGGGCATATTGGTCCAATGTCTCCCTCCTTTCTTCAACCTCGCGACTTGCCTTTGCTGTCGCCCTAGCGGCCACTTGCGCCGCCTCTCCTTGCCTCTGTTTACTCCCTCGACCTCCGGCGATGCTCCAGCTAGCTCCGCCAAGCCCTCGCGCACCCAGGGCACTAAAGAACCGCGACCAAGACGATCGGTTGCTTGTCCATTATGCCCAGCACCTGCAGCCGTCACTGCTGCTTGGCAGCGGCTGTTGTGCATGCTTCGGGGCGCGACCTTGATGGCTAAGCCTTGCTCTAACCTCGGGGCACGTCCAGACTCCCTCTTAGTCCCGCTTGGTCTCCTTGTCGTGCCAGGATCATCTTGCCTTACCCTGCTAGGGTTTTGAACGAAAAAGGATGTAGAGGAAGAAGAAGAAAGAAGAGAGGGGTCGTGGGATCTCTTCCTAGACTCGAAAGGGCTTCCCCTTTATATAGGGTAGGTCATTCACGCCCTAAGACGTTGCTCCAAGGGAAACTGAGTCCCAGTGATTAAAGGAAACCTTTTCCTTCAAGGAGAAACATATTCTCTCTCTCCTTTTCTTCCTTTGGATATTTCCTATTACTTAGTTATATAGGAATACGAAAATTCCTTCCCTTATTCTCTTTAGTCTTTTCTTTTAATTCATGGATCACGAAATTATATTCTCCTCAAATAGGAAATACTTCTTTTTATCAAAATTACATAATTGATGGATCATGTATTCCCATTATCTCTTTATTTTATAATTATGGTATTTTATCTTTCTTCTCCTTTATTGGGGTTCCTTGGATCCTAAGGAACTCAAAGATCTTGAAATTTCTCATTAAGGATACTCATTATCCTTCTAGATGCATCTAAATGCATTATACTCATTATCTTGTTTTATTTCTTATTAAAATATTTCCTTTTGTGGATTTCTCTTTATTTCTCTCTTATTTTCCTCGTTAGTGTTCCTTTTATTGTTAGGAATTATTGGGATACGAAATTACACTAAGGATTTCCCATTTATACCTCTTTTCACATATTTTCCACATTTCATCAATGTTTTTAATTTCTTTATTAACAAGGAAATACTTAATTGATATTTTCTTTTCTTATTGCCTTTTCTTTACAACTTTGGACTCCTTGGAACCCAAGGAATCTAAGAGGCACGAAATCCTCTTTGGATTTGCCTTCTAGAGGTTTCCACCCCTTTCTAATCTCATATTCTCAGTTATTCATTAATTAATTGAATATCCTTGTTATTGGGCCCAATAGCCAATAAAGCCCTCAAATCAAACAACAAGGCTATTGTAAATGAAATCCATTTATTCAAAATAGATTATATCATTTATTCATTCAAAAAAAATCTTTATTATGAGAAATTATATTTCTCAGCAAATGAACCCGAAATTGGGGTTGCAACAACATACTTCTATCATCACCCAAGAATATTTATCAAAAGGGAAAACATATATATCTAACAGAGATAATTCACTCAGCAATCCTTTATTCATTTAGGAAAGTTCACTTAGCAAACTCTATGTAATTGGGAATGTTCACTTAGCTTTTCCTTTTTAATTAGGAATGTTCACCTAGCTCTTCCTATTAGTTGGGAATGTTCACATAGCTCTTCCTATTAGTTGGGAATGTTCACATAGCTTTTCCTTTTAGTTGGGAATGTTCACATATCTCTTCCTATTAGTTGGGAATGTTCACATAGATTTTCCCTTTAGTAGGGAATGTTCACATAGCTTTTCCTTTTAGTGGGGAATGTTCACATAGCTTTTCCTATTGGTTGGGAATGTTCACATAGCTTTTCCTTTTAGTTGGGAATGTTCACATAGCTCTTCCTATTAGTTGGGAATGTTCACATAGCTTTTCCTTTTAGTTGGGAATGTTCAGATAGCTCTTCCTATTAGTTGGGAATGTTCAAATAGCTCTTCCTTTTAGTTGGGAATGTTCACATAGCTCTTCCTATTAGTTGGGAATGTTCACATAACTTTTCCTTTTTGTTGGGAATGTTCACATAGCTCTTCCTATTAGTTGCATTATACTCTCTAGATTGTTTCAGAATGACTACTTGATCAGAGTAATAAAAAAGGTAACAATCTAAGAGTTTCATACTTGCCTTATCTTCAATAATCATATACCTGGCCAGGGTACATAAGTATTGAGATTAGGTAGTATGCACTTTACTTACTATCATATTCCTCACTTTTCATATCATTATACACACGGGATTTTCCATTTTTAAATTTTCTTCAGGCATCACTTCTATATCTCATCTTTCAACACACAGATAAGGGAGATTATTAAAAAATTTTAAGGAACACTGAATAAGATATAAGTTCTCATCTCCCTTGTGTCCTTATGGGACTAGTCAAAGGATGTTCAAAAACAAATACTTTTATATCTTTGACACATAGAATTAGAAAATGCAATATCAGAATGAATTTATTTCATCTGACCTGTCTGGGACATCTGTCCACGTCCTCTATTGTTACTAGAAAACTGCCTCCTTTGTGATCCTTGCTGACTCTGCCCCTGAGGTTGAGTCATCATTAGATTCCCGCCTGGACAATCCTTTACTAGATGTCCCAGTTGTCTACATTGATAACATATCCTAGGTGCAAAATAGGGTCTGTGAGGTCCGGTTACCGATGTTGATGCTATGTTGGAGGCTCTATTTGGAACATTACTATGATCCCTATCCCTACTTGACATCCATTGTGTCTGGGTATGGAATCTCGATAATGCTGCCGATGCGGAAAATCTCGACTTCTAAAAACTTTCAGACCTTTGTTTTTGAGTCTGAGTGTACACTTTCTTGCCACTAGCCTGTCGTTTCGTGATTTCAGACCTCTCTATCCTCCTTACTGATTCCACAAAGGTGGCAAACCTCTCCCTGTTCTCTAAAGAAGACATAGGAGTGGTCAGTTCAACGTTCAACCCTTTCTCAAAATGCTAAATTCTTTCCTCATCATTAACTGCCATTTGCGGACAAAACTGCAACAACTCCATGAACTTAGCTTCATACTCACTAACGTTCATCTGTCCTTGTTTGATCCTCTCAAATTGAGATATCTTCTCATCTAGATACGTCTTAGGGAAGTATCTACTGACGAATTCTTGTCAGAATACCTCCCATCCAATTTCTTCACCTAGTCTCTTATCTTCCTCTATCATCCACTAATGACCAACACTCCCTTTTATCATTAACAAGTTAATTCCAACTTTAATCATCCATTAAACCCTATTAATCACATTAATCATATCAAAATAGGGTTTCTTAACCATTATTACATTAAAGTTAATAACTTCCATTAATTTTCGAATTTCAAGAGGAAATATCTTCTAAAAATATTTTTATTAGATTCCTTTCATTTTTCTGAGTAATTTCTATATTTTATGTGTACCAATCCAAGCTACGATTATTTAGTTATGAATTTTGCAAAACTGACTTACTTTGGGCCAATGGGAGGCTGCCACGTAGGCCTTGCCATGCGACGTTGCTCGGTTGCTTTGGGAAACATTTCGAAAGGTCGCTTTTTCCCTTACTTAGCCATACAACGCTTCATACCCTAGGAGGGCAAAAGCATCCAGCCGCCAATCATCTTCAATTTAGTGTGCACGCCCTAACGCGGCCGCTACTGGTCAGTTTTGGTGCGGCCCTTCCGCCCTTCCTCGGCCTCGGCGGCCACCCAGGAAGGTGACACCACCTCTGGGGAGTAACTATGCCCAAGGGAAGCCATCCCCCCACGACCAAGGTGGCTCTCCCAAGCCTACAGAGCCCCCGATGCGCGACCAACCCTACTGACCTGCTGTAGGTGTTACGCCGAGGTCAACCCTCCTTCTGGTGGATGTGGGAGCAAAGGAAAAGAAATCCAACCATCCCAGATCTTTGGGTAGCTTTGTGCCCCCACCAAGGTCTTACAACAACTATTTATTGCCCCCGTGATAGCCCTAGCTTCCTTGGTTAGTGTTAGGAAGAAGAAGAAGAAGAAGAAGAAGAAGAAGAAGAAAGGGATGGTTGTGTGGAACTTCCTCTGGACTCAGCCAAGGCCTCTACCCCTTAAATAGAGGAGAGTATCCACTCCCCACGGTGCTCATCCATGAATTAGTAATGTACTTTCCTAATAGGAATGTAATTCCTTCATTAAGAAGCTAGCTTTCTCTCTCTCTCATACTTCTTTATTATTCCTTCTTCTTTTGATATTAGGATTTTGAAAATCATCCCTCTTATTCTATTTGTTCTTGATTTTTAAACCATTGGCACGAAATTCTATTTTCCTTTAGTAGGAAATACTTTCTTTTTAGCAATGCCACCAAAATTCATTAATAATGTATTACATTATTCTCTTATTTTGTAATTTTGGTATTTTCTCTTTCTTTCCTCTTTATTTCTCTTTTATTTTCCTCATTGGAATTCCTTTTGACATTAGGAATCCTTGGGATACGAAATTCCACTAAGGATTACTCAATTATACCTCTTTTCACTTGTTTCTCATATTTTAACATTGTTTTAAATTTCTTTCTTAATAAAGAAATACTTATTTGATCTTTTATTTTCTTATTGTCTTTTCTTCGCAATCTTGGACTCCTTGGCACCCAAGGAACCTAAGAGGCATGAAATCCATCCTTGGATTACATTCTTTTGCCTTCTAGAGGTTTCCACATCTTTATTTTCTCAAAATCTCAATTATTCATTAATTAATTGAAATTCTGTGTTATTGGGCCCAGTAGCCAATAAAGCCCACAAAGCAATCATCAAGGCTATTGTAAATGGAATCCATTTATTCAACACAAGTTGTATCATTATTTTTCCAAATATCTTTAATATGAGAAATTACATTTCTCACCAATTGAACTCTAAATTGGGGTTATAACATCCTTCCCCTCTTATAAGAATTTTGTCCTCAAAATTCCATCAAGCAAACAAACAATTCATGATAAGACTTTTCCATGTCCATCATTGGCCCCTATGTGGCTTTACCTTACCCATGCCACTTCTAAAGAACCTTTATCATCACATATTCTTTTCTCTAAGTTCTTTCACCTTGGCATCTATAAACCTCAAGGTGACTCAGGTCATTTCAGCCTCCCTTGGGGCTCACTAGGTTCATTGCTCAACACATGGCCTGGGTACCTCACATAGTGCTCTAAATTGGACACATGGAACTCATCACACATGACTCTATCCTGAGGGGTAAGGTCAAACATAACCTTCTCCACCAAACCATGTCAACAAAAACCATGCATTAGGGACTCTGCTCTCTTAACTATAACTTAGTGGGGTCAGATTTTCATGTCCCCCACAATGCACTGCATGTCAGTCTATTTTGCATCCGCTCACAACTCATGTCGTCTCTGGGCTCCTTTCAGTCATTGCATGATCAAGTGACTTCATCTGCACACACACTGTGGTCCTTTACTGACCTTCACGAGGTCCATTCACCAACATCACCTTAGTGAAGTGGTGACCGACACAACCTCCCTTACAAAACTCTTTAAATACTGACACTGGCTATGGTGGTTATCATCACATCTTACGGAAGATAGGAACTGTCTCCATGTATCACCCTGAATGAGCACACATGCTCTCATTAGACCCTTATTCTGGATCATACTAACCATTGGTTAGAGGTGATAAACTATACTAACATCGAGTTATTCATGCACCTACATCCTCCTTATGCAAGTGAATCTTTAGGTTATTCTCAAGAACTTTTGAACTCGCATCATGGTGTAGCTGAACCATCTTTCTATGTAGTTCAACCAGATCTATCTCTTGATATTACTCTTTCTTTCTCATGTCATTCTAGGTAAGGAGATCTACCTTAACCCATATTGCATCTTTCACTTCCTTGGTCTAGGGGGGACTTACCACGTCCATAGTGATGAACTCCTTTTCCCTCTTGGGGACTCTTTACCCTTTACATTAATGCACTGGGTTAATGGTGTTCGTCCTGTACCTCCTATTTGCATGGCCACATGCCACATGCAACTTCATCTTAGGCATCCAAATTCCTACTGTTACTCATTATCTTAGTGGTACAACGTATGGTGATCTTAAAATCGTGATCTCTGGTATGTCATGATTCTCAAGATTGATTCCTCAGAAATCCTAAACCACTTTCATCAGGGTTTTATTACCTTCCTATCCAAAGAGGTGTATCTGAGGTTCTATCACCCTCCTTTCATTATATTAAGGACTAGGCTAACAACCACTAACTTGTTCAACATATCTTGTTACATCTGAGTGTTAGATAAATGTATCTTCTTTCTCGATCTCAGGGTTAGCCTAACAACCTTAACTTCCTCTAGCTAAACTAGGCAGCTATATCTTAACCAGAGCATTCATTACCACTTCTCATTCTTAGGTATTAGGTAACGTTGAAGACATACACTTCCATGTATTTCACTTATCATATCAAACTCTCATCCTCATGATGATCAAACTCAACCTTACATCACTTGCAAATTCCACATAGCTCATGCTAAAAACATCCATATAAGATGACTACCTTATTCCTTTTATTGTTTGCAAACCATCCATGTATCATTCATTCCACCAAGGTATGTTATCATCTCTGTCCTCATACCTCGTAGCAATGTTCCAACTCACATCATCTTTTATCCTTGGTGTATGGCATGCATAATGTCCCATCTCTCCCTCCCATAACAAGAGGAAATAAGCATTTGGCGGCCGTCCAAACACAAAGTTCTTCCTGTTCCAAGAGTAGAGATGGTACATCCCACATTGCCAGTACACCTTCAAATCTAAGTTGAAATGTGCAACTTATGTCTCTACATCACAACATCATGATATCAAAATTTCTTCCATGAAAGACTGGCCTCGAACCTACTTGGGTCAAAACACACACTCCTTGGTCATCTCCTTTAGGTCTATAGGGTGCCGACACTTTTGGAGCCATCCCTCTTCTCTTATGCATCCAGAGAGTGCCCTACTCATCTTCCCTTTGGGTCTCATGAGTTCATGAAGGTGATCAATCTCCTAACCCATGGCCCTTAGACAATGATAGTTGTTACCTCCCAACCCTATGGTCATGTGCAACTAGGGAATTAGGCAACTCCTACTTTCATCGGTCTTATCCCTACCTGACCCTAGGATAGACCTAGGATTCTATTATAGTACATGTCCAACTTAGAACCTTACCCAAGCCTTCATCATCTCTCTCTGCATTCATGGCTATCTTTCAATCTTTCATAGGGGCCATGGTGACCTGTCTTCCTTGGTCAAACCCCATACCAGCTACCTCCATGGTAACTCATCCACATGCACTTAGAGATGGATATCTATGGGTCTACATGTTCATTCTCTTACCATGTACTTTATACTTAGCTTCTCAAGATCCTCCGAAACCTCTTTAGGTTACCTCAAAACCAAAAAATTGGTATACACCCTACAAAAGGGTCCCTCTCCCAGGATGGGAGGAACTACACCTTGAAAACAAGGTCACAAACGTGCTTAGGTCTAGCATGCTTAACCCTAGCAATCTACTAAGGCATAAGCAGACCACATACTAAACCATGTTAGGTCATACCTGCGCTCTTTCCTCAATACTGAATCAAGATCATATCTTCCTATGTCATCCACTTATCTGTGAGGGGTTCATCAAACATACCTCAAACTTAAGGGGGTTTCCCTTTCCTCTGAACATACATAGTACTATTCTCGAAACTATAGAAACTCAAATCCCATCATGATCATTAGTACACCACTTCCCCTCTTATAGGCCTAGGAACCCTAGGTTCACTTCTCTGATGTCTAACTGTCTATTCAACCTCTTAACCACAAATCCTGCATGTCCCAGGTATGTCATGTATTCCCATGATCCTTTTATTCGAGAAGTACCTTAGAGTTGAGTCTTCCTTAAGGGAAACCAACAAGGTATAAGGTCTCACAACCGTCTACTACACCGCATCATGGTCTTATGGAACTCTTATTCCTATCTCAGAAGGTAAACACCTATACCAGAAGCATCATCCTCTCTCTAAGGTTTGGTTCCTCTAAAGGCAACCAAGATATCATCAGCATGAGGCAACCACTATCAGCCACCTAGGTCACATCATCCCTGACTCCCACTGTTCCTCATATCTTGGGTAATAGGCTTCCAACCTCCTTGCTTGGGTCCTTCTTTCTCATACTAGAGCTAACTCCACATCCATCCTTACTACTACATTTCCTTATTCCATGAAGGATCAAGCTCACAAGCATACCTCTATGTGGGTGAAGCCTATGTTTGAGCTTATGTTTGTTCAAGGTTATCCATAGCCCCTTTATGCTTACCTTACAAGTTATCCATCATACTCTCCTGGACAGGTTTTTAGCGTATTGTCAGCACTACTGACGTACTCTGGGTGTCTACTATGCCATGCCACTATAAGCTCATGGGGTTTCCATAGGTCCTTCACTAACCTTATCCTTAAAGGAGCTGTCCTTCACTCTAACATGCTCACCCCTTTCCAGGGTTGGGTTGCTAAAGGTGCTCGGTCATCCAACCTCTCATGGCTCATATGGCATTCAAGGCATGTCCATCCAGACACCAGGTCTAACTCATCATGTTGTCTCTCTCTCTCTATCCCCCACTTAGGGTTAGGGTTAACATCATCCTCGGAGGATGTGCCCGGTCTCTACTTTTAATGGAGATGTCTACCTCCAAGACCAACTCTCTCTTTGCTAACCCTCCTGACAAGAAGGTCTAGCCTCAGGTCTTCTCCTAAGGGCAATGCCAACTCATGCCATATGACCTAAGCATGTATATATTCTTTAGTTTGTACTTAGTCTATTAAGCTTATGTCCATGGCATCTTATTTACATGCTTTTCATTAATTTGGTGGAGGATTCCTTAGACCTTATCAACCTTACCCATACCTCAAGAGGGTGAGGAGAAGAGAGAAAACCCTAATCCTTAAGGTCCTTAATAGAATTTGAGTTGAGAAGGGATGAACAAGATGAGAGAATCATAAAGGTATCTTATTTCGAATCATATCCTAAGACTTTGGCCAGACAGTCACACGGATCCGGGAGTCCTCGTATTCCGACTAGCGGTGTGGAGGAAAATATTTCCAGCCCCTGGTTGTGATCCTTTTCTAGACACCTCTGTCTTTCGGATAATCCTCTAATAACTCCCTTGGGTTCTACAAAATTTGTAAAATTTAATAATTATTAAAGATTAAGTGAGGAACCTTGGCTCTGATACCAATTGTAACGACCCCGCCTTCCAGTAACCCCCAATTAAAGGAGACCAAAAGGTCGATGTCGTTATCCCAATTAACAAGATCAAAGGTTTGATAAATAATCAATAACAATTAACAAATTTTACTAACTAAACTGAAAACTAGTACAAAATAAAAACTTTGCATACCTTTCAAAACTGGGATTTCAAAACTTCTATCCACACATATACTAATCTATCTAATCCTCCTTTGCACTTTAATTCTCATTTATTTCCACATATGCCACTTTATTGTGTGTTCTTTTCATTGTACCTAAAACGCCGACAAAAAAAACGTCAGTCAGCAAGAAGATGGTATGTGGGGGAAACAATAATCATGCAACTATATTAACAACATAATCATTCAATTAATCATTTAACAACCAAGATTACATTTTAAGCCATACTACTCAATCCTTACCTATCCCCTAACTCTGTGCTATCCATGTAGTGGACTCGTATGCTACCTCTCTTTTAGGTAGATTCTTACCCCCATGGTCCTACCTTACAGGTAGCCAATACATAGGGTAATAGAGTCGCATGGCACTACCCGAAGGTAGCCCAATATCTAACTCAATGTGACTTGATGGACCTACCCCATTGGTAGCCATGTACTAAGTCATCCAATGACCTGATGGACCTACCCCATAGGTAGCCATGTACTAGGTCAACTATTAAGCCATAGAGGGGACCATGATCTGAGCTGGTAGACACATATCTTATGTGATAGTCATAGCCACATTATAGTTTGCATGAACTAAATTCATCCAACAGTTAATTCAAGTCATCGATGAAAACTTCAAAAAACCTCAAAAAACTAACTCGAGATATTCATAAGCGTAACCACATACCTGTCAGGCTGATTTGAGTTAGAATATTCCATGCAAGTAAGAAATCCAAGCAAGCACACATTCAAGATCCCGAAATAATCATGCAATTTGCTTTTATTACTCATGTCATCAAGATCTATTAAACCTAGCTCTCTTCCTAGGGTTTCTAGTTCACTTTTAGGGTTTCCCTTCATCTTTTACTATTTTAAATCCTAATTTTATACCATTACTCATAAACCCTAATTATCTCATCTATTCTTCAACATTAAGGTTATCTTAACAACATATAACCCTATTTTCAGATTAAAGGCACCATTAACCATTAATTAAGTTCATTAAGCCTCTTTTACATTAAAGCTACTATTTTTATCCCTTTTATTCTATGACAAGATCATTATGCTCATTTATTATCAATTCGTAGTTCATTATGGTCTGAACCACATATGAACTCTATTTATCATTAATTCCATCTTTAACATTAGAAAATCCTAATTTCTACTTTAAGGGTATTTATCCACAATTAGGAACTCTTATACTCAAATAGCTTGGAATTATCATCTCTCAATTTAATTCACGATTTTGAATAATTAAAGCCATTAATAATCTCATTCACTAATATTAGGGTTTCAAGGCACATTGTACGCATGAAACTCTAAATTAAACCAATTATGTGCAAAGTTCATTCTTTTTGTTCCTAATGTTCCTTTTTAACATTAACAGGTTGATTCCAACTTTAATCATCCATTAAACCCTATTAATCACATTAATCATATCAAAATAGGGTTTCTTAACCATTATTACATTAAAGTTAATAACTTCCACTAATTTTCGAATTTCAAGAGGAAATAGTGTCTAAAAATATTTTTATTGGATTCCTCTCATTTTTCTGAGTAATTTCCATATTTTATGCGTACCAATCCGAGCTACGATTATTTAGTTACGACTTTTGTAAAACTCACTTACTTTGGGCCAATGGGAGGCTGCCACGTAGGCCTTGCCATGAGACGTTGCTCAGTTTCTTTGGGAAACATTTCGAAAGGTCGCTTTTTCCCTTACTTAGCCAGACGATGCTTCATAGCCCAGGAGGGAAAAAGCATCCAACTGCCAATCATCTTCAACCCAGTGCACGCACCCTAATGCCGCCGCTACTGGTCAGTTTTGGTGCAGCCTTGCTGCCCTTCCTCAGCCTCGGCGGCCACCCAGAAAGGTTCCACCACCTCCGAGGAGTCCCTACGCCCAAGGGGCGCCGTCCCCCCATGACCAAGGTGGCTCTCCCAAGCCTGTCGAGCCCCGGATGCGCGGCCAACCCTGCTGACCTGCTGCAGGTGTTGCGCCGAGGTCAACCCTCCTTCTGGTGGATGTGGGAGCAAAGGAAAAGAAAGCCAACCATCCTAGATCTTTGGGTAGCTTCGTGCCCCCACTGAGGTCTCACAACAACTATTTATTGCCCCTGAGATAGCCCTAGCTTCCTTGGTTAGGGTTAGGAAGAAGAAGAAGAAGAAGAAAGGGATGGCTATGTGGAACTTCCTCTGGACTTGGCCAAGGGCTCTAACCCTTAAATAGGGGAGAGTATCCACTCCCCACGATGCTCATCCATGAATCAGTAATGCACTTTCCTAGTAGGAATGTAATTCCTTCATTAAGAAGCTAGCTTTCTCTCTCTCTCTCATACTTTTTATTATTCCTTCTTCTTTTGATATTAGGATTTTGAAAATCATCCCTCTTATTCTCTTTGTTCTTGCTTTTTAAAACATTGGCACGAAATTCTATTTTCCTTTAGTAGGAAATACTTTCTTTTTAGCAATGCCACCAAAATTCATTAATAATGTATTACATTATTCTCTTATTTTGTAATTTTGGTATTTTCTCTTTCTTTCCTATTTATTTCTCTTTTATTTTCCTCATTGGCATTCCTTTTAACATTAGGAATCCTTGGGATACGAAATTCCACTAAGGATTACTCAATTATACCTCTTTTCACTAGTTTCTCATATTTTAACATTGTTTTAAATTTCTTTCTTAATAAAGAAATACTTATTTGATCTTTTCTTTTCTTATTGTCTTTTATTCGCAGTCTTGGACTCCTTGGCACCCAAGGAACCTAAGAGGCACGAAATCCATCCTTGGATTACATTCTTTTGCCTTCCAGAGGTTTCCACATCTTTCTTTTCTCAAAATCTCAGTTATTCATTAATTAATTGAAATTTTGTGTTATTGGGCCCAATAGCCAATAAAGCCCACAAAGCAATCATCAAGGCTATTGTAAATGGAATCCATTTATTCAATTCAAGTTGTATCATTATTTTTCCAAATATCTTTAATATGAGAAATTACATTTCTCACAAATTGAACTAAAAAATTGGGGTTATAACATGACATGTTTATTATTTTAGTCTACTCTAGTTTTGGATGTTGTTTGAGCTAGTTACATATATATCTTCTTGTTTTGGGCCTAATTGCAATTTACCCATGTTTAGGGTTTATCTAGAAATTTGTCACATGATCGATAAACCTTTAGTTAGACCTGTAAACAGATTGAATACAGAGTGGATAGTACTATATCTGATATCCAGATAAAAAAAATCTGATCTAATATTCGATCCAATATTTGACAGATATCATGAAATAATATCTGAATTCGATCTGACAAATAATATTTTAATTTGGATAAATATCCATTCGAACAAAAAATCATAAATGTATTGTTATTAATGCTTTATATATATATAGAAAACATTGATATCACTATGAATATATATGATAAAATATCTATATTGTTTGTTTTTATATATAGATAATATATATTTATTTGATAAAATATATATATAAATTTTTCAGATTTCATATTTTTTCAAAGTGGATATAGACATATCCGAAATACTATCTGAAATTTTCAGATATGAAATTTGATATCCTAAATCCTATCCGGATTATGCATATGTCGGATTTTTTTTTCAAAATTCCAGACTCGAATCTGGATCGAATGTGCAGATTTCAGATATCCATTTATGGGTCTACCTTTAGTATCATGTTGGGGACAGTGGTGCCCTTAGGTGCTTTTTTATACCTTGGTTTGATGAGGAGAGATGTCGGGACATCATGTGTTATTTTTAGGGTTTGCTTGGATGCCCTAGTTTGGTGTTGAACATTGAGTTTTTGGTTTTCAGTGACCACCTTGTTGTTTCTTCAACCTTTATCTCTACGGTTGAAGAGGTTTTGAAGTGTTCCATGTGTTCTCTTCAGTCAAAGAGCCTTTACCCCTCTCTTTGGATGTGAGAACCTAGGTTTTTGATGTGACCGTTGGGCTTTTGGAGCCTAGTCCTCTTTGACCAATGGTCTTTTAAACCAAGTGAGGTCGATGATTTTCCTAGATTTAACGACCTTTGGCATGCATGATTTTACTTCTTGCATGACCAAGTTTTGAGGGACAAGTAGCACATGTGGCATGACACCTAACCCCCACCTCTCTCCTACCCTTGGGTATATAAACCCCTCTCTTTGCATGCAAGTGATCCTTTTTCTCTCTTTTCTTTCCCTCTTATACTAGGAGCTCGTCCCTTGTGTTCTTGGTGGAGAAGGAGAGCTCAACCTTGGAGCAAGGTGGTCGAACCCTTGCATGTGTGGATCTAGGGTTGGAGAAACTCATCTTTGGTGATACTTTGGTGCTCCTTGATCTTGGTAAAAGATCTATCCTTCTTAGTTTCATTTTCTTGGACCCTGCCCCTCTCTTATTCCTCTTGGATGAACCCATGGTTATCCATGGTGGTGCTTCTTGAGGGACTTCTATCTTCTTGTCTGAATCCATGGTTTTCCATGGTAGTTCTCAAGTTGAGATGAACAACTCCTCTTTCTTCTTGTCTTTTCGGCCTAAGGTTTTCCCTATTCTTTGTGAACCTTTAACCTATAGTTTTGTTTCCCTCCTTGAGGTGGTGCTAGCTTGGTCGTGAGTTGGTGATTAAACTTGGTTTTCCTCTCTTTCCTTGAAGAATCTTTATTTTGGAATTGTTCTTCACAATCAAGGCTAGTTATATAACTTTCTCCTTGATTACTTTTACACCTAACCTTGCATGCAATTAATATATCTCTAAAACGTAGTCCTAAATGGTATGCTTATGATATCTTGAGCTAGGGTTTATGATTATGTGGTGATCTTGAGTTTATTAACCCCTTTATCTAAACCCTAATCTTGTACCCAAACTCCTATTCATAGTGGATGTTTTGGTTCTTGCATGCACATGCCAAATGTTGGTTCCTTCTCATGGTCATGGGTTTTGTTCTCTTATTTGAGGATGGGAGTTTTGGATACACGTGTGATGATTAAACACGTGGTTTTCTTTCACTTGATTTATGGTTTGGTTTCTCTCATGATTTATGATCGGATTTAGGGTTTTGGTGATGACCTTCATCTTGTGCCATGCACTTTGGTGACTTTTGGTTCTTAGAGGTGATCAACCTATTTTGATGCTTAAGGTGGCTTTCTTTTCTTTTGATGTCCATTGTGATGCGATGTATGTGGTTGTACGGTTTTTATGGTTTTGGGTCTAAGTATGGGCCTACTTGTGAGGTCACTAAGGTGACCTATTTTCTCTTCGGTCGATGAGTTTTGCCCCTCTTTATCTTTAGTTGCCATGCTCTTATGTTCTATGCGATCGATGATGATTACATGGTGCTCGTCGGTCAACGAACTTTGGTCCTTCATGATCTATGATGTTGATTCTTCTTTGGTTGATGAGAGTGTTGTGATGTCTCAAAGATATGATCTATTCTCTTTGGTTACTAGGGTTGATGGTTGTCTTCGGTCACTCTAGTTTTATTTCTCTTTGACTGTAGAGATATGTGACCTAATTTTCCCTTCAGTCGATGAGAATCCTTGAATATGTGCTTATGATAATGATAGTTCATCTTCTTTGCTTATGAGAATGTGGGAAGTGGTGATAATTAGGGTTTTATGTTAGTTGCTATTTTGAAACCCTAATTTGGTAAACTAAGTTGAAACTTAACCCTAATGTCCAATACATAATGATGTTTCCAAGTTACTTGAATAACTAGAATGTTGATAGAATGGTTTCTCTCTCCCAAAATGTTGTAATCCTAACTACTATCTTGTGAACATCATAAGCTAATGTTTCATTTGGAGTATCACTTATGTGACACATGTGTGATGATGATGAACCTTAATGAGGCATGGAGAAATACTAATGTTCTTACAGGGAATAGTGTGAATGGTCCAATGGACTAACAATGATTTTGTGCTCTATTTGAGATGACATCCTTTAGTGATGTGATATAGGATTTGTATCCCATGGTGATGTGATAATGATGTTGTCCTTATGTATGCCATTGAAACAATACCATGTGGTGATGTGAACAGTTTTATGCTTTATAAATTTTATACCTTATGAAGTTGCACTCAACCTATGTTTTCCAAAATCTTTTTAGGGTTTGCTGGTAACTTTATTGATGCATTAAAAGACACCCAATTGGATTAAGTAATCAAGTGGAACCCTGATCACACAGTTTCCTTAGCCATAGATCCATTCCAGTGTTAGAACTTGTTGGATGGTGAAACGAGTATTCCTTAGGGAAACTGAGAGCACATATTATTGAGTATGTGGGTGCTTGGAGAGTACATCCTTGTCATCTAGATCCTAGGTGTTTTAGGGAGGATGGATGGTCATTCCTAGCCCTCAATTTGAGACTGGCTACCTCGGTGATTATATATGTGATGCGATTAGAGGACAACTGTGGTTGTACCTTGGTGATCGGGTTGTATACCATAGTTTCTAGCGTCGTCACCTGTAACAAGGTGGGCGAGGCATTTTTACCTTTACTATAAGTTGTTAGTGGCAGTTTGACTGATATGTCACTGTAGTGCAGACTCGTGCTAACCGAGTAGTGTGGAAAAGATCTTGGAGTCTGACTCTTCGTAGATCTTGTATGGCACGAATTTTGACTTAGCAATAGTCATTTTGATTTGGGTGGTATGACTCAAATCCTGAGGACATTAATTAAAAGATGTAATACAACTGTGTAGTATATCTACATAGGGTTAAACATGCTTCACATGGGATGTTTACCCCTGCCTTGTTTTTATTACTACTTATTTGTTATATAATGTGGTAAGAGAATTCAATTGTTATACATGTTCTTCATATTCATTCTAAAAGTATATGATGATCTACCTATCTACTAGAGATGTTACATCTACCTAACTTGTGTAATCAGTTTGAATCATTCATTTAGCTAAATATTCTCCTCATGCTTAATAATGTTATATATTTCTATAGGAATAATCATTGTTTGAGAGTTATATCTATAGTTGGGACATGGGTCTCACCCTTGTGGTTCGCCACATCTTTTTAGGGGGTCGTCAGCGACAAGGGAAGAATCATGCTATTGAGTAAGAGAATCTTGGAGACTAGTAGACAGAGAAGGTTGGGGAGCTGCTAATCTTGTAGTAGAGTTCTATGTGTCATCCCTATACTCTCAGGTCCATGATGGATGTGTTTTGTAGATGATATGTACATTGATACATGTTTTTGGGCAGTATGCCTTGGTTGTACATATGGCTTATATAAGTGGCTTTTATATGTAAATAGATATTTTGTAACAGGTGTGTGGAAGATGGCCACTATACATATGTCACATGTGATATGTTACAAATTGTGGACCTTGTTGTAATATGTTTCTACTCAGTGATGGTTATATAAAATCGGTTTTAATCTACTCATTATTTTGGTAATGTAGTCAATTAGTTGTTGATCACGTGCTTTTTTTTGAGTTATTGCATTGTGTGGCGTCGAGGCGTCACAATTCATTAGTAAACTATTGAACTAATAATATAAACTACATCTGTGTATGTGATTCAATATGAAGTTTTTAGATGGGAGGTTCCTCATTTAGGATTCATACATTAGAATTTGTAAATAAATGAAGTGAGTTATGTTGGTCTACAACTAAACAATTGATTTCATGGAAATGTAACTTAGGGTTTTGTAGTGTTGAGAGAAACCTTACATAACTTTTAAACTATCATAATAAGGTTAATGAAATATGTGGTCCTCATAACAAGGATAAGGAGGTGAAGAATCAAAATGAGCCCATGAAAAACCCTATAATACACTTTTCAGATGAAAAAAGAGAAGTACAACCCTAAATTTAGGTTATATATTGTATGTAAATGAGATATTGTTATTAAGAAAAAGGATGTTGTTGCCACCTAATACCATTTTTATGTTAGAATGTATGGTTAGGTAAAAAGTTCCTTAACGAAGTAGATACTTTATAGTCATCCACATACCTTTGAGGTAAATAAGAATAACCCTTATTTTGTGAGTTTCATGAACCTTAACCTACTATGTTCTTCAAAACAACCAGTTTAAGTAAAAATGTAAGGCTATAACTATTTATTCCTTTCTATTGTAGGCAAACTACTACAAAATATGGTATATAAAATATAAAAATATGAGAGTAATAAAGTTTTCATTTAATTCATGACATGAAACATGTACATATAGTAAAAATGAGTTTGAATATATATATATATATATATATATATATATATGTATATATATATATGTATATATATATATGATTCATTCAAGTAAATGGGCTTCATTTCATGTGATGGAGTAGTGGATAAGTAATATCTTGAGCAACCCATTGTGGAAAGAAATATCAAGTTCCAATTAACTAGAGAAGTAAATATGCTAGAAAATTATTGTGGTAAATGAATTATGATTTCAATGTAAAAGAAAATGGTTAAGAAAGAAGAAATATGATCTAAGAACATTGTCTTAATACTAAAAAGGTTGATTATTGTATAGAAAATGACTACACCATCACTTGAGTCTTGATTCAACATTTATAATGATGGTCTCTTATAGTAGATATGACATTACATGATTCATTATATATTATCTAAATAAATTGTCATTGAATAATGATGTAAGTCACTCAATGAACCACCATATAACATGATAGATTTAATCTAGATCCATAATATTATCTAACTCTGATAATCCTAAACACCATTTCTCTTATCCCCCATTCAATTTCATTTCTCCTAAGCAAAAACCAATCTCTAGTGAAATGATAGAGGTGAACCCTAGCGCAAGTTGCCAACTTAGATGCTTGTCTCTTGGGCTAGCACCATCACTATCAACTATTGTCACCATCTCTGGATGCACCACCATCATGAAAGACAATCATCCAACCACTCCAAATGAAGAAGAGGCCAAGATGCGTCTCTAGTAGAACACACCAATT